>CM057451.1:142017500-143362500 GCA_016271365.2 Neoceratodus forsteri | reverse complement strand
ATGCAGAAAAGTTTCCTTGCCATAAACTCTAATTTACCCTATGCAGGTACTTGTTTGTCTTGATCATGGCGCCCCTCTCCCTCCTCTTCTCAAGGGTGTACACCTTTTCATGTCTTGCAGTCTTTCCTCATACATACTGCTCCCTAGTCCATGGACCACCTGGTTTGCCCTGTGCTGTACTGCTTCCACCTTGTCGCACCCTCTCCTCAGATGTGGATTCCAGTACCTGGTGCAGTATTCCAGGTGTAGTCGCACCAGTGACCTACATAGTGGGTCAATCACCTCCCAATTTCCACTGCTTAATCCTCTCCCTATGCAACCCAGCATCCTGTTTGCCTTGCACACAGCTCTATTACTACTGCATGGGCAGTTGTTTTTAGGCTCTCCGATTTCATGACTCCCTAGGTCCTTTTCGTCCATGATGCTTTCCAGCAACACCACTCCCTCATTTCAAAATGTACATCACTTTACACTTTTTTGTGAGGATGCCCGGCTGCCAGATCTTTTACCAGCCCTCCAACTCGTCCAGATCCTCCCTAACTTCCCTTACCTCACCACTGGGCAGATCTTCCCTGATGCCTTCCCCTATGTCACAAATGAAAACACTGAAAAGGAGCAGACCCAGCACTGCGCCTGAGGCACCCCACTTGTTACTTCCCTCACCTCTGAAAACTCCCCATTTAGTACTACCATTTGTGTTCTTCCCCACAGCCAGTTCTCCAACAAGTTGCCAGCCCCCCCATATCTTTTTTTTGGGGAGGGGCACGACAAAGTCAAAGGCCTTGCTGAAATCCAAGTACACCACATCTATTGCCTGTCCCCCATTTGCTTCCATCATTACCCAAAGAAATCCATATTTGTCTGGCAAGATGTTCGCCTTCTGAACCCATGCTGTCTGGGATCCCCCTCCAGGAAATCCACCAGTTCTTGCCTTTATACAGACTCCATAATTTTATCAAACTGACTGGTCTATAGTTCCTTGGCTCATCATTTCTTCCGCTGTTGTGTAGAGGGTCCACGTCTGCCATCCTCTAGTCTCTAGGGACCTCCTCAATGACCATAAAGCAACTGAATAAGTCTGCAAGTGGTCACACTATTACCACATCTGTGACTTCCTTCAGCATTCTCTGGTGTAAGCCATCAGGTCCCATAGATTTATCTACTTTCAATCTGTAAGCTTTTCCAACACCCTTTCCTTTGTTATTTTGACCATGCCACTTGATCCGTTGCTCACCTCCCTTCCCTCTAAAGCCCCACATTCTGTCAGTGGCCCATACTTCTCCCTAGTAAATACAGAACAAAATATTTGTTCAATAACTTTCTTTCCCTTTGTCCCCACTCATCCTTGGGTCTCACAGTACATACCCTTTGACCTTATGCTTCTCCTGGATGTACCTGACAAAAGAATTACTTACCACAGTAATGTTTCTTCCAGGGGATCCCTCAGTATGCTTAAAGTGATATTTGAAGGTGCCCCTAATGCTTTTTCACATAGTATGCCATTCCCAGTCATGCCTCAGATGCTGAAGCTGCAATTTGTTTTGTAAAAAACAAAAAAATATCTGCCATAGTCATTTTATTGTTCTGTTTTAGCAGAATCTTGTTTCTGGCTGCCGTCCAGTTTCTCTGTGTGGCCACACCCCCAGAATGTCGTCATACAAGGGAGTTGTCAATGTTTTACATACAGCAACAAGGAATTCTGGGTAATTTATAACATTGACTTAAATGTGCCTTACTCAGAAATGCAGTCTTGTATGTTGATAGTGACTGCAGTATAGCACCTAATATGTAGATATCCATAGCAAGGCATTGTGGGTGCAATAAGCTGTTTTCCAATTTCCTTACTGTGAGGTGCAGTCTCGTATTTCAGTAGTGACGTCAGCAATATAAGCTCTTGTATGTTTATTTTTAAAACAAGGCATTGTGCACACCATATATAGCTATGAGACTTAACTGAGAGATGTAGTCTCCTATTTCTGTAGTGAGCACAGATATTTATATTAGCCTGTATACTAATTTACATAGTAAGGCATTGTGAGTCCAGTAAATAGCTGATTTTTCTATCTCCCTAATCAGAGTGCAGTCTCCTATTTTGCTAGTGTTTACAACAGTACAATCTGTAGAAAAGCTTCTGGAAAATGTTTTTGTGATGTAGGTAGGCCACAAAGCTCAGCCGCCATTCTGTGAAGATGTTATTTCACTTTCACTGCCTGCTGGTGAAGTGACAGCTCATGTCAGAATGTGGGAGTGTGATGATACTTTTCTATGTTTATGTTATAGGGCTTAAGTGGCTGTACATAGTTCAGGAGTGTAATCATGGATCAATGATTACATGGCTCTAAGCTGGTTTCAGCCAATCAAATCACTAGACATTTTCTACACGTTGTAATGCTAGGTACAGCTACTTGTAAACAACGCAAAGAGGCAACTAAATACTGACAGTGACCCTTTATAAACTTTGTTTCTCTTGTATGATATGGTTGGGGGCTACAGCACTGACATAAAAAGGGGTGAGTTATGCAAATGAAGCAGAGCACCGAAAGAAAAAATTACTCACCGTAGTAATCTTTCTTCCAAGGGGGCCTTTAGCATCAGTAACTATAGCAGTTATCTGCCTAAGTGCAACTGCCCTGGAGGTATGTCTTTAAGATAATTAGCATAATGAACTTGGGCATCAGCCAATCAAAAAAAAGAAGATGAGTGTGCTGAGAGGGAGCAGCCTGAAGGATTTCAGAATTTTTTCTAAGATAATGGGTATTTACCCCGAAAAGTGAACCAACAGGATTCAAAAAACATTAGAAATGTTCAAAACCTGAAAACAGATAACCTGAGCACGAAAATTCTAATAAAAATCCAAATTTGGTAATAAAACTGAGAACAGAGCCCTTCTCCTAAAAGGTGAACTGGGGAGGAAGGGTGGGGAGCTTACTTGATGCTAAAGGACCCCTTGGAAGAAAGACTACTACAGTGGGCATTTTTTCTTCTTACCCCAGGAGTCCTTTAGCATCAGTAACTACAGAAGACTACTGAGCAGTACCAAGTGGGAGGTGAGCAGAGAACCTACTTAGGAAAGAGGCTCTACAGAACTGCCCTGCCAAATTTGGTATCAGAACTGGACTGCACATCTAAACTGTAGTGCCTAATGAAAGTGTGCACAGATTTCCAGGTAGCGGCTTTGTAGACATCCAGAAGGGGTATGTCCCTTGCTGCTGCCACAGAGGCTGCACTGCCCCAGGTGGAGTTGGCCCCGAGCTCCACAGGAGGTTGATTATCAGCTTTTTTAATAGCAGAATCTAATACAAGAGACCAACCAACGGGAAATAGTTCTCTTGGTAGCTGGTCTTCCTCTGCCTATATCCCCGTAGGTAAGGAACAACTGAGTGGAAGAGCCTCTGGACTGCCTAGTATGCTCCGGGTAATAAAAGAGAGCTCTTTTGACATCCAAACTACAGAGCTTCTACTGACCAGGAGTGGACTGCTCAGTAAAGAAGCCAGGCAGGGTAATAGACTGGTTAAGGTGTAACTCAAACCACCTCAGGCAGAAACTTCCCATTTGTCCTCAGCTCAATTTTGTCTTTGTGAGGAATGATATAAATAGGCTCAGTGCACAGGGCCTATAACTCTGAAATCCTCCTGGCAGAGGTAATGGTCATCAGGAAGACAGACTTCCAGGTCACAAACTTGATATATGCAGTGGCCATAGGTTCAAAGGGT
The DNA here is from genome assembly GCA_016271365.2 of Neoceratodus forsteri. Lineage (NCBI taxonomy): Eukaryota > Metazoa > Chordata > Ceratodontiformes > Ceratodontidae > Neoceratodus > Neoceratodus forsteri. The sequence goes on along the minus strand of CM057451.1, from coordinate 143,358,786 downwards.
GGTTGCATGTGCTTGGCTACGCAGAGATTCAGGCTCCAAGGAGGAACCGGCTTCCCTGACTGGAGGTGCGAGAGGCCTTTGAAAAACTGTTTGAATATGGTGCGGTAAAAAACTGACTTTCTTCCCCACTGAAAGATAGGCCAAAACTGCAGCCAGGTGTAGCTTGAGGGAAGAGGGTTTCAAGCCTGATGTCTGCAGATGTATCAGGTAATCCAGCAGCTGAGGGTCTGAAGCTGTAACAGGATCGACCTTTTTGTTCTTGCACCAGATGGAGAACCATTTCTATTTGGCTGCATAATTTTTTTTTGTGTTAGGTTTTTTTTAGTCATTCTCAGGATCTTAAAGACCCGCTCTGAGTACTGAGAGGATGGAAACTAATTCCTCAAGAACCAGGCCTTGAGGTGAACAGTGTGTATGTCTGGATAATGGTCAGCAGAGAATGAGCTGGTGGCAGGTAAATGGGCCTGCTGCAGGACAGTGAGAGAAGAAGGAGGTACCAGGCTTGCCTGGGCAATCCGGAGCCACCAGAATCATTGATGCAATCTGTTGTCAGAGTTCGCAATACCCTGAGTATCGGCGGGGATGCATATAGCAGTGTCAGTGGCTCAGTAGGTAGCACACCGCCTCTGAGGCCAGGAGATCAGAGGCTGTGGGTTCAGTTCCCACATCTGGCACTTGGTTAATATCCCAGTACTGACACTATAGTGCAGCGTGAGAGGGGTGCTGCACTTCTGAGGTGCTGTCTTTCCGATGAGACGTTATACCGAGGTCCCATCTGCCTGGATTGGTGGTAGTTCAGGTGATGTTAAAGATCCCCTGGCACTATCGAAAACAGTAGGGGAATTTCCCCAGTGTCCTGGCCAAATTTCCCTCATTCAGTGAAAAAAAAAAAAATACCACCAACAGCTTAATCTGGATCAAGGTCAGTTGGCATTCATCTGTATCCCTCTCCCCTTGGTCGTGCCTGAAAATAGGCAGGATTTGTCTAGTGCACTTACCCGGTCAACAAAAGCTTAAAAATAAATAAATAAATAAATATAGGAACCTCCCTGATCAATCCAGGATTAAGGCATCCAGGGGAAGCGTTCCCGGGACTGTGGGCCTGCAACAGTACTGAGGAAGCTGGAAGCTGTGGAGAGAGGCAAACAGATCCACTTCTGGTGTGTCCCACCATCTGAACACTGTGGCTAGTACTTGCTTGTTCAGTGTCCATTCGCTTTGGCCTGATGCAACTTAGAGCATCTGCCAGGGTATTGTGCTTGCCTGGGAGATGAACAGCTGAAAGGCAGACTCCGATGGAGAAGGTGAAAGACCAGATTTTCAGAGCCTCAGAACTGAGTATTCCTGATCTGGTACCACCCTGCTTGTTTATGTAAAACATTGCAGTGCTGTTGTCTGTTCGAATTTATACAGTCTGTCCTTTTATGACAGGAGCGAATGCTTTGAGAGTTAGAAAGATCGCTCTGAGTTCCAGAAGGTTTATGTGTAACTGTGACTTTGGAGAGTCCAGGTACCACTTACTGAGGTACTGTCCAGATGAGCTCCCCACCCCAGGAGGGAGGACTCTCTGGTGATCACCTTTGTGGGAAGCGGAGCTTGGAATGGTATCCCTACTGCCACATTTGCAGGGTTCTGCAACCAAAGCAGAGCCTGAAGAAACTGCTCTGCCACAGGCATCAGCTTTGAAAAATTGTTGCATCTTTGAGACCAGCGAGCTCCGAGATAGGCTTGCAGGAGTCACATCCTGTACCTGACTCCTGGGACCACTGCAGTCACTTGAAGCCATGTCTCCCAAGAGCTAAATGTCTGGCTGGTCTTGCCTGTCCCTGGACGTAAGAATCTGTCACTGAAAGGAAACTTTGAATTCTCTCCTGTGGGAGGAAGGCATAACCTTTCCGGGTGTCCAGCTGAGCTCCTATGAAGATGATTATTTATTTATTTAAAGTTTTACCAGGAAGAACATACTAAGCAGAAGCTCGTTTCCAGATGCATCCTGGGAGGGAACGGGAACAAAGATGGGAGTACAATCATAGTGAATACAGCAATATTAGAGGATTGAGAATACACAATACAGATGCTTGACAGCACAAAATAAATTCAGTATAAGTAAACAAAATAAGTAAAACACAAATACAAAATACAGGAAATTTACAATAATATAGATGCACATTTGACATAACTTAGCTAGGTGGGTTCCAGGTGAGACTTCTTAGATTTATCAGGAATCCCAAAGACTCCAGAGTGTGATCTGTAAGGGAAAGGGACTCCTTGACCTGACAAGGAGAGACTGCCACTATGAGCCAATCGTCTAAATAAGGGTAGATAGAGACACCCAACTTCCTAAGGTGTGCTGCTACCACTGCTAGGCACTTAGTAAAGACTCTCGGCGTCGAGGACAGGCCGAAGGGCACTGCAGCGAACTGATAGTGGCCCAAAGGGAGTTTGAATCTGAGAAACTTTCTGTGAGGCCTCCTTATGAGTATATGGAAGTAAGCGTCCTTTAGGTCCAGGGAGGATAGCCAGTATCCCTGCTGTAAGGACTGTATGACTAGTGACAGCGTCACCATCTTGAATTTGCGTTTTAACAGATGTTTGTTTAAAAGAGCTCCTGACAAGCTGTGTATGTGTGCCATTCTTCCGTGTCCTTGTATGTCCCTGTCAGTGATTTTGTGTTGGCTAGGCACAGAATACTTGGTTTAATTTTTGTTTTTCTTTGTTTATTCCTTCACACTGGTTTAGCCTGTTTTTCCCGCGCGTGGGTAGCGAATGCCAAGTTGTGTAGCAGGTGACATCATAGGTAGGGTAGTCTGTGCTGCAGAGCGGGCATCTGTTGGTGTCTGTCACTTTCACTTTGCGAACCCTGTAAGGACCGCAACACTGTGTAAGCAGCGGTTGTGCAACAGAGCCTCCATGTGAGGAACGGTGGTATTAACCTGGAAAGGTGCTGTTCAGTAGTATTATATTTATGATGTCTGGGGGAAAGTGGAGATTGTAAATATTTTTTTTGTTTTGTCTGGCATTGTGAAAGTGACACTGTGTTGTAGTATGCGTAGTGTGGCTTGTTACCATCTGTTCCATGTGTTTACAAGGTCATGGAAGAGCATCCCCTAGTGTTTTACTGTGTTTGTTGTGATGGCAATATTTTATTTGTGATTTTTCAATGGTTTGTATATGTTACTGTAGTTGAGATGCTGCTAAGTATGGTGCAGTATATGTGGTCAGTCAGATATGAGAGGCATATAGTACGGTGGGCACAGTAATTGAATGTTTGGTGTGTTGTGTAAAGATGTGCAACTTCTCTTGTAGTATAATGCTTTGAATATGTCAGTATGTGACATGTTTTTTTTCTCTGTAAAGTGTGTTTCATGCCATTTCTATATGGTGAATGGCATTTAGTCTGTCAGGGCTCATCAGGTTTACTGTGCCATCAGTTGTGGAATGAGCGCAGTTTGTCTGTATGTGGCCCAAGCAGTAGTGAGTGGTGCACAATAGGCACAGTGCAGGATCCACATTTGGGTCTCCTGGGGTCGTGGGGAGCTTTGCAAGTTGCTGTAGCATGTTGCACTTTCTGGGTAGAGCGTGGGTTGTTTCATACATACTTGCTGGGGCGGGGAGAGTGGGGCAATGCATAGAATAATGAGGTGTGACATGAAGGTATGCTGTTTTTTAATTTCTAGGACATCGGGAATGGGTAGCGTGTGTCCCACAGTGGCACATTTGAATTCACGAAAGGGGGAAGGGCAAGTCTCACACATTACACATAGATTTCCAAGCCCCACAATACACAAAAATATACTGCAATACACAACAAATTAAATAAATACCACTCGGTGTTCAACAGTCTGCCATCATTCAGACCTTCCGATTCCGCACTACTGTCAGACACTTCGGTATCATTTTCCTCACTCAAGTCGGACTCTTCAGGCTCAAATTGATACAGTAAAATAACATTATGAGGCGAAACAACTGGTTCAGCCCAAAACACCTCATTAGTTCGAACATAATCCTGATTGTGGATTTCAGAATCAGACCTATCAGTATCACTAAGCACTGGGATGCTCATTTCCTTAGCGACCATAGACTAAACAGAAACTGCAGTGCCAACCAACATTCCCTACACATGACGTCAGCATATCACTCTCGCTGACTTAGCCACACAAAGGTAGGCTTTTCACAGTATTGACTAACACCCTGCCAGAAACCATCAAAACAAATATTGTAACCAGCAACCACCACAACCAAAGGAAGAAACATAAACCATATGACAAAACCTACACCCTCTAACACTAACAGCATCATTAATAATCCGTGTCAGGGGCTCTTTAAATATCTGAGATCCAAGATAGGTTGCCACTCCCCAGTTTTCTTTTGTGTTAGTCAGTACCTGGAGTAGACGCCCTTGCCCTTTTCGTGGGCCGGAACCCTCTCCACTGCGTGCAGAGCTAGAAGATTTACCAGCTCCAATTACAACAGCAGTACCTGAGTTGGTGTTAAAGGTTTTGACACCTGGGTACGCCTGAGGCCTGGCATCAGCTTGAACAGTAGTGGCAGACCTTTTTCCACAACCTACTTGTCTGAGGTAATGAGGGACCAGCTCTGAAGAGAGTGGGAGAGTCTGCCTCCTACTGGCAAAGGGGAAGTGACCTGGACACTCACATCAGGGCTCAGACTACGAGGCTGCTGCCTGGGTAGAGGTGGCCCTTCTTTGGCCCCTTCTGCCCCTCCCTCTGAAAGCACCCTTATACTAAGAGAAATCAGACTGGGGATATGGAATGTAAGGTCTGGGAAAATCTCTGCCCCTATTGACCCTCTGATGGGATTTTTGTGGGGCAGGAGGCTTAGGTTTAGAGGAATGACTCTGCCAAGTGGCCTTGTACTCAACCTTTTTCATGTAGTCAGTTGTTCTGGAATTGAACAATATGTTTTGATCACAGGGAAAGTCCATGGCCTTAGATTGGGTGTCTGGGATCAGACTGGCAGTTCTAAGCCAGGCAAAGCACCTCAGAGACACGGCATGGGCCATGGCTCTGGAGGGGTATACTGTCGCCGAATCGAAACCCAGATGGCAAAGACCACCACAGCGACAGGATTCGGCCAAAATCCGCCTGTTGCTGTGATTGTTTCCTCACGGCCAGGGGAATGCTTCGCAGGGTATCACCCCAACTCTGACTCAGGTTGGAATCCTAGAATCGGGTGGTGTGGGGTTTGAAATTGCAGCCCCTGGAAGCATCCCAACACTACTGCCGACACTTGGCAATGCGGCTGTCACGGATGTCTCCATAGCCGCTGTCGCTGTGGCATGGTAAAACCCTCTGGAGGCGGCTTCACTGTTGTCATCTGGCATGTGGAAAGTACAGTTACGTAAGAACTTACCGTAACAGTAGATCTTCGAGAACAGCTCTTGCAGCAGGTTACACCATCAGGACTTAAGCCGGCAGGCGCCAGGACCCCACAGAAAAATTCTAGCTAGCTATCTTCAGCGGGGACCGCCCCCGAGGCCGGTCCCGCCTCCAACGTCAGGCGTGGTACATAAGGGGGCGGTCCCGCCAGATTCCCCAGTTCTCCCGCCGGAGACTCCCGGCCGCAGGATGACATCAGAAGGGGAGACCAAGGATCCACCGTCAGAAGACAATAATGAAGGAATCCCAATAAAAGGGGAGCAGAACCATGCCTCCTCAAGGGGAAGGTGGGAGGTACCTGCTGCAAGAGCTGTTCTCGAAGATCTACTGTTACGTAAGTTCTCACGTAACTGTACTATCTTACTTCGAGATACAGCTCTTGCAGCAGGTTACACCATTAGGACTGATTCCCAAGCAGTAAAACTGCCAGAAGATCCGGGAGGAGGTAAAATGAAAGGAAAAACATTCCAGGTCCTGACTTAGGACAGGAGATCCTGCAGCACCGCTAGGCCGAAACCGGCTCTCCGCCGAGAGGCGATATCCAGACTAATGCCTGATAAAGGTATGCACAGAACTCCAAGTGGCTGCAGCACAAATAGCAGAGATGGAGACGTTTTTAAGTGCTGCAAAGGAAGTAGCCATCCCCCTGGTAGAATGACCCCGGATAGAGCCCAGGAGGGGCTTCTGCTTAATATCATAACAGTATGAAATACACTGAACAAGCCAGCGAGACAGGGTCTGTTTGGATACTGGATGGCCCATCATTCTCTGAGAGAAGGAAACAAAAAGCTGGTCAGAACTACGAGAGGTTTAGTTCTGTTGAGGTAATACCTCAGGCTGTGAACATCCAGGGTGTGGAGCAAGGCCTCCTCTATTAGAATAACTCGGAAATAGACTGGAAGGTCAATATCCTGGTTTACAGTGAGTGCGAAACCACCTTAGGCAGAAACTTGGGGTTAGTCCTCAGGGATACTCTGTCCCGGTGGAAAACTAAATAAGGCTCTTTGCACATGAGAGCGTGAAGCTCAGAAATCCTTCTAGCTGAAGTAACAGCAACTAAAAATAACGTCTTCTACGACAGAAAACGTAGCTCGCAATCCGCGGCAGGTTCAAAGGGAGGGAGTATGAGCTGTTCCAAGACAAAGAGCAGATCCCATGGAGGCACCGGGTCCCTAATGTGGGGCCTAAGGTGTAACACCCCTCTAAGAAATTCCCGAGATGCATCTAATTGAGCAACAGTACGATGTCCCACCGGAAGGTGGTATGCAGAAATAGTGCAGAGGTGCACCTTAATAGAGGAGTAGGCTAGGCCTGAATGAAAGAGAGAGAGAGAGGAGATAATCCAAAATTACTCCCACAGGACAACCTAAAGGGGAAAGATCATGAGCCCGTGACCATAAACAAAAGCAGGCGCCACTTCATGGCACGTCGCATGCGTTGCGGCTTCTCTGCAGAAAGAACCTCTGCAACCTCTTGCGAACCCGTGACGAAGATGGCTATGTCTCTAGGAGCCAAGCATGCAAGTTCAGAGAACGAGATCCGGATGGAGCAACGAACCATTCTCCTGAGACAGTAGGTGGAGCTGAGCGGCAACGGAGCGGGGTTCCCGAGATAGCTGTACCAGCAGGGGGAACCGATCTGTCTGGGCCAGAATGGGGCCACCAGAATCATTTGTGCATGCTCCCGCGCAGCTTGAGAAGAACTCTTTGGATCAGCGGAAGGGGTGAAGGCATAGAGAATCTGTTAGCCCAGGAGAGGGACAGCGTCTCGCCAGAAAGCACCAGGCCCTGGATCTGGCGAGCAAAAACTGGGCAGTTTTGCGTTGGATGGGGATGCGAACAAGTCCAGCTCTGGAGTTCCCCATCGAAGGAACAGATCCTCTGCCACCTCCTGAAGAAGTTCCCACTCGTGGACTCTGGCCTGGGAGAGACTCAGGCCGTCTGCGATTGTGTTGTCCACCCCAGGAACATGTACAGCGATCAGGTTTGCGCCGTGTCTGATTACCCAATCCCACACTCTCATGGCCTCCCTGCAAAGGGGGTAAGAGTGTGCGCCTCCTTGTTTGTTGAGGTAATACATCACCGCCGTGTTGTCTGTCTGAAGCAGGAGAGTGCACAGTGGGATTATCGACTGAAAAGCCTACAGGGCATAGAGGACCGCCCTCATCTCTAGAACATTGATATGGAGATGAGCCTCCAATGGGGTCCACGAACCCTGAGACTTCACCCCGTCCAGGTGTGCCCCCACCGAGACCTGAAGCATCCGTGGTGAGGTTACCTCCGGGACGGGCGCTACAAACGGACACCCTTGAAAGCTGCACCTGGCCAGCTACCACTGCTAGTCGCTGGATCACAGATTTCGTGATCCTGACCGGATGCTGCAAGTGGTCTTGCCTTTGGTCCCATTGCACCTTGAGCATCCACTGGGTTACCCGCATGTGGAGCCGTGCGAGAGGGACCGTCGGAATGGCCGCAGCCATGTGTCCGAGCAGACGAAGGACCGACCTGGCAGGCACGATCTTGTTCGAAGACAAATCCCTTATGAGGGACCTGATGCGTTCCGCTCTGTCGCCCGGAAGAAAGGCTCTTCCCTGGACAGTGTCCAGAACTGCGCCTATAAATTGCAGTTTCTGCGACGGTACCAAGAGAGACTTCTCGTACTTTATGAGAATGCCCAGAGACTGGAACAAGTCTTGAGTGCTCTGGACAGCAAGCAACAATGCCTCCCTGGAGGCGGCCATGAGAAGCCAGTCGTCGAGGTACGAGAACACGTAGTGGCCCTATCTCCTTAGAGACGCTGCCACGACTGCCATGCACTTGGTAAAGACCCTTGGTGCGGATGACAGTCCGAACGGAAGAGCTCGGAACTGAAAATGGTGGTCGAGGAACTCGAGCGCAGGAACCTCTGGTGCGCCTGAGCTATGGGGGATATGCAGGCACGTCCCTGCATGTCTAGGATGCTAGAAAGGCGCCTTGTTTCAGCATGGGAATAAGGCCGGAAGAGTCACCATGGGAATCTTTGTAGGCGACTGACACGCTGAGGTCGCTGAGGTCCAGAATCGGACGAGGTCCCCTGTTTTCTTTGGAACCAGGAAGAAGTGGGAATAATATCCTTGTCCTCTCTGGTTCTCCGGGACGTACTCGCCCCCTTTTTTAGGAGCGCGAGTACCTCTTGCCAAATTAAGTTTCTGTGCTGACCCGGATACCGGGAGAGCAGAGGAGGCCTCGAGGGTGGCTTTTCTGCGAACTCTATAAAGTGGCCAAGACTGACCAATTGCAGAACCCACCTGTCTGTGGTGATAGCCTGCCATCCCGGCAGGAAGTTCGCAATGCGACCCCCCGACCATAATTTCCCGTTGATCCTGAGGGGCGGGGGCCGGAAAGGAGTCAGGCTGTGGCGGCAGATGGGCCCGTTTGCTGGGTAGGCCTAGGGGGGCGCTGACCTCGGCTAGCGGGCTGTTTACCCTGGGTTCTACGGAAACCAGAGCCCCTCTGGTGTGTAGCGGAGCGGGGCTGCTGCCTCTGTGTCCGCCCACGAAAACGGCTTTGGGTCCTACGAAAGGAACCAAGCCTAGGTCGGTACATGGCCTGGACCGACCTCACTGCCTTCCCGGCCTCTTGAAGTTTGGTAATAATCTTCTCAGAAGGATTACCAAATAAAACATCTCCCTCGAAAGGGGAGTCCATAATGTTCTTCTGGACGTCCGGGGTAAAGCCGGAGACACGGAGCCAGGAGTGTCTCCGGAGGCAAACGCTGGAGGCTGCTGCTCGGGCCGATGAGTCCGCGGAATCGTACGCGGCTCGAAGCACTTGGGTCCCCACGTCTGAACCCGTGCGGAGGAGCTGGAGCATCTCCTCCTTCTGCTCACCATCGGGTAGTTTCTCAGCTATCCCCAGACCCTGTTCCCACAGAGCGTTCTGAAACTGAACCATGTGGGTCAAGTAATTTAAGGATCTGATGGCGCAGGTAGTGGAAGCATACGTGCGCCTGCCCAGAGTGTCCAATTGCTTGGATTCTGGATCCGGTGGCAGTGTGCTCAAATGCTGCGGCCTCTGTGACCGGTCATGTGAGGCTGTGATGACCAGAGAATCGGCCTGAGGTTGTTGCGTCAGATACTGGTCCTCCTTAGGAGCCTTGTATAGACAGTCAGCTTTCTTCGGCACCACCGGGAGCGAATGTGGACGCTTCCACGCGGCCTTGGTGAGGTCCATAAAAGTGTCTACCAAGGGTGGCACCACCACAGGCTTGGGGTCCTTTGCGAAGATACTTGGCAAGGCGTAGCCTTTCGGGGTCTAACTCTTCCGCATCCCACCCCATATTCTCCTGGATATGGCGCATGATATCCATGAGCGAGGGTCATCCGGAGGAGACCGTGGCATCTCACGTGGGCCAGAGGTCGAGGCATGCAAGTCGTGAGCGGAAAGAACTGGAGAATCTGGGGACGCCCCTTATATACCACACTGACGGAGGTGGGACCGGCGTCGGGGGCGGTCCCCGCTGAAGATAGCTAGCTAGAATTTTTCCGTGGGGTCCTGGCGCCTGCCGGCTTCAGTCCTAATGGTGTAACCTGCTGCAAGAGCTGTATCTCGAAGTAAGATCTGGTATTTCGTAGTATACATTTTCTTTGCTATGAAATCTTTTTTTCTGGAGTCCTTCTCTGGGGGTAAGTAGGACAAGGAAACCCTAGCTTTCTCACAAGCTGCATGCTGTACTATACTCTCATGGCTGGGATGTACAGACAGAAATTCAGTATCGTTTTTAGACAACTGGTATTTTTTTCTCTCAGACAGCTGGTCAACCCCTGCCACAGAAATGGGAGATGAAGCAGTTTCATGGTGTTTTTCTGAAAGCATTATAAATAGGCATGACTAGTCTCTTAGGGAGTGGAAGACCTTTTATCTCCCTATAATCTTTATCCTCAAACTGGATTGACTCCTGAGTAGGGAGGTCCAGGGTGTCTAGCATATTTTGGATAAACATAAGCATAGAGGAGGGATCCTCCTGGTCGGCAGGGGGCACGTCAAAAGGAGGGTCAGGGGACACTTAGGGTTCCAGGCCCTCCAAATTCATGCCCGGGGCATCATAAAAATGTTTATCACCTGCATCACCCTCACAGTCTTCAGAAGATAGAACTGTGGAAGAGTGCTTACCAGCCCCAGTAAATATAGATCCCATGTTTAAAATGGGTCTGAAAGACAAGCCATGCTTTTGCCATGTCTTGCACAGACGGGAGTTCCTGCGCAGACTGTGGATGTATATGCTTTTCTTCTTCTTTATGTTTTAAGCAGCCTGATGTCTCACTATTTGCTTTCCCAGGAGGAACAGGAGTGTTTGTCTTTACAGACTATCTTCTTAGCCAGTTCATCATCAGCTTGATCACGCTTCCTTTTTTGTACAGACACTTCATCAGCATCTTTATTATTTTTAAATTTGTGAGGAACTTCATCAGCTCCTTTGAAAGCTTTAGTTTTTGGCTAGGACTTGCAGGCTTCATCAGCACCCCTGCTTGAATCTGTTTCAATTTTAGATGGCCCCTGATCGGCAGCCTTTGATTTTTCCTCAGCCATATATACATATATATAATGTTTTAGGTCGCTGCTCTGTTTCTCACCAAATTTGCACAAAGAGAACCAGCAGATCTGGACCAAAACACCTGAGGCACAGGTTGCTGTTAAGCCAAATCCTGTGACAGATGACACACATTTAAAAAATCCTGCAGGTCTAGATTTCTTTTTAGTTCTGGGAATCTCTAAGAAGCCAATCCACAGAGAACCCAGCAATAACTGTAAAAGTTTGAAAATCCAAACGGATACCTTGCAACAGGGACCCGCAATTTTTGAGGTAAAAAAGTAAAGAGAAACACTGAAATTCGATGGTTCCTTCAAGAAAAGCGTTAAAATAGTGAAGAACTGTCAAAAATACACATTTGCGGTAAAAAATGTAAGTAAAATTCACAGATGCAGTAAAAATATATATAGGGGATACATGATGGGCAGGGATGGAATATGGAAAATATTCTCACTCCTGCAGAGTGACGGCTATCCATACCTCACGATGCAGGAGTGAGAATATTTGCCATATTTCACAATCTGCACATCATGTGTGCGATTTATACAATAGGGGACTGAGTATTTAGTTGGTTTATTAATTAGTTCAGTTGCTGTAAAACATTCTGTTATAGTGGCCGAAAGTGTAAATCCGCAGGTTATTAGGTTGTAGCAAGTTTGTATGAATGAGGTTTCTCTGGTTAGGTTGTGAGTGGGACGGTTATGGTATGTTGACTGGTTGTTTTCGTGAATGTCTGTGATGTGATTAGCTGGTGTTGTGTGTTGCAGTTCCTTATTGGCTGGGTGTTATGTATTCCTGTGAAGCGACTGGTTGTTCGCTTGGAATGGGCGGGATTATTTTTGCCGTCTTTCTGAATCGGGGTTTGTATTGCGCTTGATATTTTAGTGCTTTTTTCAGATTTTTGCCTTTAGTTTTTTGGTTTTGTGTTGTATGGACTGTCATATATAACCAGGGCCCCTAGTGCTCTGCGGCAGCATTTTCTGATTTCTGCGGCATGATTTATCCATTTCTCTGGCAGAACACAGTTCTGCCATTGGTTAAAAATGATGTGATGTCATCACATGCCAAGCATAGAGGATGGGAAAGAAAGCCTGGCACTATGGAAAAACAGTATATTTGAATAAAAATTCACCAAAAACATGAATTCTGCGGCACTATATACATTCTGAGGCATAATGCAAATTCTGCAGCAAATTCCGCAACCGCAGAATCCCAGAGGCCTTGTATATAACATGCTGGGTGCTTGGGTTTGTAAAATCTGTTGCAATCTGTAACTTTTGCTTTTTAGGAGTTCTTTCGAAGTTGATTCACTTTGAAGGAGTACTTTAGAAGGTGGAGCTATCGTGAATATTGAATAAAAGATTTACCAGATACAGTACTGCTGGAAAAGAAAACATTGATATTGTGGGACACTGTGTTGCAGTATATACGCTCTGGATATGTGGGATATTTGACATCTGTTGCAGAGGTTTGAGTCGGATGTCACTTTTTAATACACTTTGCAGTTGTGGGCAGTTACTGTGTGAGATTTAATACTTAATTTGTGTTATGAGTTTGTAATATGGGGTATATGAAAACTTGGGCTGTATAGAAAAGTAGTCTGGTTATGGAGGTGCATGTACTGATGTAACGACTGAGAATATTACTTGCTGACGTATGCACTGTGTGTATATTTGTAAGCAGTTATTACAGTTCATGTATCACGGAGTAGTTATACAATGGGGGTGAGTGATATGTGTTTTTACTTCATGTGTTATCAGCTCACCCCATTGTATAAATAAATACACGCAGTTGTGGTAAAAATATAAGCAGATGTGCGGCGCTAAAAAAAAAAAGTAAACTTACACTCAGCACACTAAAAAATTAAGTTTGTGAGGAAAATTACCAAGATAAGCAGAAAATGGCCATCAATAAGAAAAGCTGAGCGACACCTCTGGGCAATGTTATTAAGTCAGTTGAGAAAAAATTCTGAAGCCCTTCAGGCTGCTCCCTCTCAGCACACTCCCCCTTTTTTTTTTTTTGATTGGCCGATGCCCAAGTTCATTATGCTAATTATTTTAAAGGCATACCTCCGGGGCAGTTGCACCTAGCCAGCTATCTGTTATAGTTACTGATGCTAAAGGACTCCTGGGGTAAGAATGAAAGGATTTTTTCATAGAAAACAGCCCTATTTGGCAGTTTGAATGGCAGGAGACGGATTCACAACTCCTACAGGTTACTACTCCCATTTGCTATGGCAAATTTGCAACATCACTTTGACTACAGTATAGCAGTTAGCCTATGTTGAACTGATCCATAGAGATTGGAACGTATGTAAATGATGGAATGCATCATTGACTCGAGCCAGTAATTCAAATGTCTGCCCCAGGTGCTGCTGCATTCTAAACCATTCAGATTAATTTAGAAAGCATAATGGGGTCTAGCACCCCCCACCACCATCTATCCTACATTCAAAAAAAAAAAAAAAACCTACCCTAAAGGTAGAAGAAAAAACATGTTTTTAGGAGAAAGACAGACTAGCTTCCACTACGAAACTTAGCAAATGTTAAAATACCCCAAAAGTGAACATCCCAAGCCCAAACATTTGCACTAAGTAGAGTGTATCGATGGAGGATACAGAACCTTTTCTGGTTCTGGAAAGGGAGGCAGGGTGGGAGGTTTAAGCATACTGAGGGATCCCCTGGAAGAAACAACATTACTATGGTAGGTAATTCTTTCTTCAAACCTCAGGAACCCCTCAATATGCTTAACTACAGCAGACTACCGAGCAGTATCTTGGGAGGTTGGGTACAGAAAATGCACAGGGAAAAGATTCTGCAATATTGCAGTGCCAAACCTGGCATCACTTCTGCACTCTATGTCCAGATGGTAGTGCTTTGTGAAAGTGTGTACAGTTTTCCAGGTAGCTGCTCTACAGATTTCTGACAAGGGAACATCTCTTGCTGCTGCCACCGATGCAGCTGTTTCATGAGTGGAGTGAGCTCTGAAGCCTTGAGGAGGCTGCTTGTCAGCTATGCTGTAACAGAACTCTATGCAAGAAATTATCAAGCATGCAGTTGTCCTCGTTGATGTTGACCTACCCTCACCCACTTTACCATGTATCAAGAACAGTTGTGAGTGGCCTGACTGGAGAACCTTAATATGCTCAAGATAGTGGCTAACTGCCCTCTTGACATCCAGGCTATGTGACTTTAGCTCACCCAAGCTGGACTTGGCTGTGAAAAACACAGGGACAGCGATGGACTGATTAAGGTAGAATTCAGAGACCACCTTGGAGAAGAACTTTCTACTGGCCCTGAGGATCACCTTGTCTTTGTGGAAAGCAATGTAGTTAGGGTCTGTGCAAAGGGCTTGCTGCTCACGTACCCTAAGAGCAGAAATAATGGCTACCAAGAAGACTGTCTTCCAGGAAACAGACTTCAGGTCTACAATAGCCAATGGCTCGAATGGGGGCTCCATGAGCTTGGCTACACACTGGTTCAGATCCCAAGGGGGGGGCAGCTCCCTGAGAGATGGGTACAAGTGCAGGATTCCCTTTAAGAACTTCCTGAAAATGGGGTGAAAGGCCACTGTCCTCTCTTTACCTGCTTAGATACAAGCAGAAATTGCTGCCAGGTGGACCTTAAGAGTAGAAGGCCTGAGGCCTAGGGTCTGCAGGTGGACTAGGTAATCAAGTAACACAGAAAGGCCTGCCTGTAGGGGACTGATTTGCATAGGCTGACACCACAAGGAGAATCTCCTCTGTTTGGAAGCATGGGTTTTCCTGGTGCAGACCTCCAGGATACCCTGAGAACCTCTAGGATATCCTTAGAAAACTAGAGGTTGGAGAACTCTAGGCCTTCAAGAGCCACACCTTGAGGCGAAGTGACCTGAAACGGAGGTACAGAATCCTGCCCTGGGACATGGTCAGCAGATTGTGTCTCTGAGGAAGGCAAGTAGGCTGAGTGACAAACAGGGCTAGCAAGAGGGAATACCATGGCTATCTGGCCCAGTTGAGGGCCACCAGAATCATGGTTGCAGACTGGCTCCACAGTTTGATGAGAACCCTCAGCAACAGGGGGAAAGGCGAGAAGCACAGAGGAACCTCCCTGTCCAATCCAGAGCTAGGGCATCCAAGGGCACTGTGTCCAGTGCTGGAGACCTGCAGCAAAACTGAGGAAGCTGATGATTCTCCCCTGGAAGCAAAGAAGTCTAATTTCTGGGGTACCCCATCCTCCTGATGATGGTATCCAGCACCTGTTTGTTCAGAGACCACTCGTGGTGGTTCTGACTCATTCTGCTAAGAGAGTCTGTTAGGATGTTGTCCTTCCCTGGAAGGTGGATTACACACAGGCTGATCTGTCTGGAGTACGCCAGGTTCCAGATTCTCATGGCCTCTGTGCACAGCTTGGTGGATCTAGTGCCACCCTGTTTGCTGATGTAGTACATTGTGGTGGTGGTGGTGGTGGTGTCTGTTCTAACCTGTACTGATTTGCCTTGGATCTCAGGGGCAAAGAACTGCAGGGTGAGAAAGACTGCCCTGAGCTCTAGCAGGTTGATATGCAAGCTTGACTCCTGGGGTGACCAAGTACCACTTACCGTAAGGTTGCCCAGATGTGCTCCCCACCCTAAGAGGGAGGTGTCTGTTGTGAGAATGACCATGGGAGCCTGTTGTTGGAAAGGCAATCCCTCTCTGAAATTGTCCTATTCCTTCCACCACTCAAGCGCCCGTAGGAAAGATTTTGTGACCTGAACCAGTCTGAAGATGGATCTCACCAACTACTCGGAGAGACATGCATTGGTATTTGTATGTATATAAATTTATCATAAAATAATTACCAATGTATCTGTTACAAACACTTAAATGTAAATACATATCAAAACACTCCCTTCGCTCATCTTAGAGATTGGTTTATCATGTGCCTATGAATGAAACTAAAATGGGAGACTTTGCTCTAGCTGTATCTGTTCCTAAAACTTGGGAGTATCTGCAAAAAAATCTTAAGAAATTGCCCTCCCTTCCTCTGCTCGATTCAGAGCCTCATTAGATAGTTTGGCATACAATCATTGTGATTGTTTTGGGTGATAAGTATGTGATCTGAGGTTAACTACTTTGTATACGATGTGATTTTATTAACTATATTAAAGAAATATGTTTTGTGCTGCTTTGCATGTATGTAATGATGATGATGAAGAGAGGCTCTCTTTTCTGGGAACAAAGGGATTTCAGATGAAACTGTATGTCTCATTTGGAACCTGGCACCTGGAATCACTGTTGTGGTGGCAGCCATGTGGCCCAAGAGTTGCAAGACATGTCTTGCTGGTCTGGGCTGCCCTAGGACAAATGAACTTGCCAGTATCAGAATACTGACACTCTGTCTTGTGGAAGGAATGCCTTTCCCTGCAGGGTGTTTAACTCTGCTTCTGTAAACTCCAGGACTCTGTACAGGTTCTGTCTGAGATTTCTGGAACTAATAAGAAACCCCAATTATTCCAGGCTATCCTGTGTTAGTTTGAGAGAACCCCTGACCTACTGGTATGACTCTCCAGTGACTAACCAGTCATCCAGGTATGGCAACACCGTGACCCCAAGTCTCCTGAGATGTGCCACCACCACTGCCAGGTACTTTGTGAATACCCTGGGGCCAAGAGGAGAGCTGAGAACTGGTAATGATGGAAGGATAGTCTGAACCTCAGATCCTTTCTGTGACTGGAATGTGGAAATATGCATCCCTCAGGTTCGGAGAGGCCAACCAGTTCCCCTGCTGAAGGGAAGGATTGAGTATGGCCAAAGTGACCATCCTGAATCTGGGCTTTGTCAGGTGCTTGTTTAGAAGTCTAAGATCCAGAATCGGTCACCCCGCCCCTCCCCTTTTTTTTTCCTGGGTGAGGAAGTATCTTGAGTAGAAGCCTTTTCCCCACTGAGGCATGGGAACAGTCTCCACTGCATTCATCTGTAGGATCTTCCTGACCTCCATCTCTAGGAGGGCCTTTTCTGCTGTGGTTACAGGTTTGAAACTTCTGTGACCCTGCAACTTAGGGAATTACTTCAAATTCAGTGAGGGACCTTGGCTCACTACCTCGAAGTCCCACTTGTCTGTGGTGATGGTTTCCCACACTTCAAAGAAGTGAGCCAGCCTGCCTCCCATTGGGAGCAGGGTGGCGACCTGAACACACACATCAGGGAGTCTTCTTGGACTGGGCCCTGGTAGCTGGTTCCGGGTCAGTCCGTTTGGAGGGCCAACTGACCCTGAAATAACCTCTGGGCTGCTGGTAGTCAAAGGATGCCAGAGCCTGAAAAAAGGGCCTAGGATAGAGCCCCCTACCTCTACCTCCCCTTCCCTGTGTTCCATAGGAAGTGCAGGGTTTCTCTCTAGCTGCGTTGCTACTACAGGTGGTATTGTATTCTTCCACATTCTTCATGTAAGCCTCAGTTTTGTCACCAAAGAGCAAGTTGTTCAGGCAAGGAAAATCCATGGCCTTGGCCAGAGTCTTACGAGAAAGATCAGTGGTTCTCAGCCTGGCAAATCTCCTCATGGAGACAGCTAGAGCTATGAACCTAGAAGAGGTATCGCTGGCATCCACTACCATGTGGAACTGATACCTGGTTGCATCAAAAGCAGTCCTGACAGTTTCTGCCAGATCAAGAGCCACCGCACCTGTGACTTCATCACTCATGGCCAAAACCAACACCCAGAGGGCCTTTTGGTACTGGGTGGTGTAGGCCATGTAGGTAACCTGCATGAGAAGGAGAGAGGCTGCCAAATACCCTTTCTTCCCCATGCTGTCCAATTTTCTGGAATCCTAATCAGGGGGATATGAAAAAAGGGACCCTAGCCTCGTTATGAGCCGCAGCCTGCACTACACCCTCGTGGTCTGGATGAGTAAAGAGGCAGTCAGCATTTGACTTTTCCAGCTGATACTTTCTGTCTATATTCCTGTCGACCTACTTTCTGCCCATTTTCCTGTTGACCCCCAGTATAGAGTTGGGGTTCTGCAGGATCTTGAGGGATGCCTTCCTGAGGGACTTATGGACTGGTAAAAGTAACCTTTTGGTAGGCACTAGCCCCATCATGTCGCAGAACTTGGTCTCATCGTCCACAGTCTCTTGGGTGGAGAGGTCGAGGATATCAACCATACGTCTCACAAAAGCATAATGAGACAAATAGTCCTCTTGGCTACGAGGAGGGGAACCAAGGTCTTGCTCTGGGGACACCTCTGGCTCACAGGGTTCCCTTCCCTCCTGTTGCTCATAAAAATATACCAGCTCCTGGCTAGGCGAACTGAAGACTGGACTGGTGCTTGGAAAGTAATCAGGGTGCCCATAAGGGAACCAAAGGACTGGAAGCCTGGAGAACTTGCAAAGCCTCAGATAAGTCCACTACGGAAGCCACTGCAGGTTTGTCAGCTGACAGCTCCTTTACCTTCTCAGCAGGAGGTGCAGCAACATAGTTTTCCTTATGTTTTTTCTTTCCAGGAAGCAGGTTGGCAATCTGCTCCGTAGACCTTTTCAATCTAGAACAGTCTCCGAATCAAAGGTTTTGGGCTCTGAGGACTCCTTAGGCCTATCCTTGGGTTTAGTGTAAGAGGAGGAGGCCTCCTCAGAAGGCTTCAGTGATGAAGAAGCAGGAGAAGCCATATCATCCAACTTTTTAGCCCTCTTTTTAACTATTTTAGCAAAATTTGCAATACAAGTCAGTTTGCAAAAATATGGCTATGGCAGAGGCACTTTAAACATAAATCGCATCAGTCGGCTTTATCCAAAATCTGAAAGCATTTAATAGAACTTTAAAACCCAGTCGGCCCCATTCTCTTTTTAGGCCTCTCTTTTTAGGCCTCTCTGACATGCCTATTCATCAGGAGGTTGTAAAAATACAGTTCCATAAGAACAAAATTTAATTTGCGGTCAGTTCCTTCAAAAGGAAGGAACTGTGAAAAATCAGCACAATAAAGTTATAAAATCAAAAGTAGCACTTTGGTTCCCTGAGAAAGGAACCAGAGCATACACCAGACATAAGTAATAAAATACAGAAAGGGTGGTAAAAACCGCTAAATCGAGGGGTTTCTCCAGTTCCCTGAACCCATTGAGAAACTAGAGAGAACCGCACAAAAACAGTAAAAAAAAAAAAAACACTACACTAACATGAAAAATAATTGTACTTTGTTTTTTCAACAGAAAATAATAAAATACAGCGAAGTGGTGAGGAGAGCTCTCAGAGGCATCTTCCTAGGCAGCCGGAGAAATGAATCTGAACAGTTTAGAACTCAGTAGCACCTTGGGGCAGACATCTGAATAACCGGCACAAGCCAATGACGCATTCCATCATTTACATACGTTCTAATCTCTCCAGGGCAGTTCAATATAGGAGGCTAACTGCTACAGTTAAGCATACTGAGGGATTCCTGGGGTTTGAAGAATGGCCTTTCCCCTTACTTCAACTCCCTTTGCCAGTCTGAGATCAGTCTCCACCTTGACCCCAATCACTTTCCTACTGGCTACCTTTGTTGCTTCCAGGTACTTCTCCCTATCCTCCTCTCGTTGGCTCCTCTTATACTTTAAGAATGCCCTCCTTTTGGCTCTTACCATCTTTACTTCGGCAGTGAAACACACTAGATCGCTGGTCAGTTTTCTTTTTTATACCTTTGCAGCTGAGCTTTATGCCCCTTCTACCACTGCTTCTATAAATTCTTCCCATCCCCCCCCCCCCTTCACCCTCTACCTGGCTCTATACTCCTTGTGCGTATCTGGAACTGTTCTCACATCTTGCAAAAATCCATTTTTTAAAAGTCCCATACTATTACTGTGTTTGCCCTGCTGGTGATCCTTATCTGGAGTTCCAGCACCACAGTTCTGTGGTCATGGGAACGGTGTGGTTCCAGAACTGCTATATTTTGGATCCTCTTACTGTTGGTGAGCACCAGATCAAGCAGAGACCCTTTCATTGTTGGGCACTGGACTAGCGGAACTAGAACACCTCTTGGCATGCATCCACCAAGCACTCATACTGCCGCAAATATAGGATTAATGGTGGCCTTTAAAGACACGCATTTACATTTTTTAGTTGGTGTCCAATGAAACTGTTTAAAATTCTTTTTTTTTTTTTTGCAATTTTATAGTAGGTACAACAATCTTTCTATTGAGTTTTCCAATTTAAAGCAGCAGTGCAACAAAATTGGGCAAAAAATTTGACCCTAACCCCTCCCCCCTCCCCAACGACCACCACAATAAGATTCAAGGCACATTCAAATTTTATTTGGTGGTAGAAATATTCTAGTTCCACCAATGTCAGAATATTTTATGTGGCCAGCCAAGTGGCGCCAGAAGGCTGGTGTCATGCCTTACCTCCCACCATCCCGGCGACCCAAGTTCACGATGCAAGGCGAGCAGACCACTGGGGGTCAGCCGGGGAGGGACAGGATCAAGCGCCCGGAAGACAGCTTTCCTCTGCCGGGGTGGGGTGGGGACGGAGTCCGCTGCTTGCCTGACCCCTAGCGGTGGCTGGAGGCCAGCACAATGGACCCACACAGAGGGGGCGGAACGGGACAGATGCCCAGCACACTGCATGCTGAAGCATGCATGGCTCGGCCATTGGCGTCATTGTACACCTCCACAACATGCCAGGGAGAGGGGAGCAGGAGAAAACTAAGGCTGAACTACCCGCCCGGCAGGATGACAGCCAGCCTCTCGCAGGCCCTGCACCTGGCCAGCTGGCACCTTGCTAGTGTCAGAGGTGTGACCAGTGGACGCCAGGGCTGGGGGGGGCCAGAAAGATAGGGTCCAGGCGGGACAGCAAGAAACAGAAGAAAAAGAAGAAGAAAAAGTCTGAATATTTTATACATGTTTTAATTTAGTCCCCCCCCCCCCGAAAGATGGCCACTACATTTGGCCTAGAAATGCCATTGTAAACCTGGCAAGGGTTAGAATCATGAAAATAAAAAAAATAAAGTATGGTGTGCAGCACAGAAGGGGAGATTTGACAGGTATGTGAATGTTTTTTTAATAACTGTAGCTGAAACTAGCTGTTTTTTTTTTTTTAATTACTATTTTTCCTCCTTCCTGCCTGCCATCCCCGACCCTTCAAGAGCCTCAAGGTAGACATCCCTCTGCCTTCCACCCTGCCCATATGACCCCACAGGAACCCCACAGAGCTTGGTTTACCCCGGCGGGGATGGGGGCAGAGCCTACCCCAACAATCAGAATTTACGTCGGTCGGGGGCCACCGGCGGGCGGAGAGCACATCGAGCACGTCTCCGGAGGCTCCATCTTCCGGCAATGGCAGGTGTTTTTCCTGCTTTCTCCCACCCCTACAGCGTGGGACTCCTTGGCGATCAAGGCACAGGCCTTGACGATCACGCTGTTCGGCAGCCTTTCCCTTAACATTGGGGCTTGCAGTACTCCGAGCCTCTGCTCGAGTCAGACAAATGTTGGCTATAGCCTGACCCTCCCCGGAGTAGGCGAGCTGTCGTGGGACGCTCAAGCCTAACCCCCCCGGCCGGCCCACCAGGAAACTAACTGTTTTGGAAAAACATATTTCATTGCACTGCTGCTTTATAGTATTAGGTAAATATTTACGTTCAGGGTCCTTCTGGTGGGAGTAACATAAAGGGACTGATTATCACAAAGTGCATTTTCAACATCATTACCAAATAGTTTGGAGCCCCTGAAAGGAGCATTCAAAACAGCCTGTTGCACATCAGTAGCAAAACCAGCTACTCTGAGCCAGGCATAATGTTTAATGCAGATACCAGCAGCCGCAACTGTTGTCAGAGGCATCAGACACATCATATGCTGAATGCAGTAGATTTATGCAAACTTCAGAACCAGGTGACATGGTTCTAAGCAAGTCATGCTGGGCAGGACAATCAGGTAAAGGTTAGTTCCAGGGTCCCTCTGGTGGGCGTAACATAAAGGGACTTCACTGACCTTAAAGTCATTTTACAGGACTGACGTTCACAAAGTACATTTTCAACATCATTACCAAATAGTTTGAAGAGCCTGAAAGAAGTATTCAGAACAGCCTATTGCATATCAATAGCAAAGCTTGCACACATTTTTCAATGGCTTCCTGACTGAAATTTACACATTTAAGAATACGTACAATTAAAGTTCTGCTGCAGATAAATACATAACATAATTAGATGTAAATTCACACATTATTTACAGAAACAGAGAAAACACATAAATAAAACAACAAACTTATTTGACTATAGTATAACTTTGAAGTAACTACTGACAATAATTGCAACGGACCAAATGTTTATCTTTAATCCAGCTTTATATAATACGCAATGAAGGGGAGGCGCTGTTGAGCACACTTACTGAGTGGATGCTTCTCCAGTCAGCTCTACATCTCAGGGACTGAATTTATATAAAATGTATCTTTTGAATGGCTGGACTGGTAAACGTTCAGGCCCAAGTGCTAGAATTTCGCTCAAGGAACCGAACAATCCCTTTTGTGACCATGGGACGCACCAATAAAGGTGGTATAGGTGGAGGAAAAGTTCAGTCAGCAGCACCAGTAAAGGCCGCTACTGCAGAAGACTCACCATTAGGAGCTGCAGCTGAAGGGAATCCACCATCAAGTCTTTAGTGACCTCAACGCAAGCTATAGATGGAAAAGTTGAAACTATTTTAACTCATTGTACCCAATAGATTTGTATGAAGTCCGAACCATCCATTGATTCACCGGATACAAAATGGCCGCCCAGAGTATTATGAGTTAAAGTGCTTGTCTGACCAAGATGTTAAAAGTGAGGTCGCTACTAAAACCGCATCCTCTGTAGAAGCCCAAGTTACGCAAGCACTAGTCACCACCAGCCGCATGGTTCAAGAGAATGTGAAGCTGAAATACAGAATAGAGGCCCTAGAAAATGCCAATAGGGCATCCAATATTAGTCTGGTGGGGCTTCCTGAGGGGAGCGAAGGAGATGATTTGAATTTTTTTTTTTCACAAAATTGGCTCCGTAAAGCTCTTCATCTGTACAGTGTTATTTTGGCAAAGCACTTTCAGAAGTCTTATCGCATGTCACGCACAACATTATCGGTCCCATACTGTGTTGCTGGTCACGGCAGGAGCCGTAATTCAGGACAAAATCTTGGCTACAGACAGAAACTCTCAGGATTTACATTACAAAGATGCAACTCTGCACATTTTCAAGACTTGCCATATGCAATGTGTGCCAGGAGGAAGAAATCTGACGTGATATGGGCCACACTAATGCGTTGGGGGTTGCTCACTCCTTACCTATGCCTGCACGCCTTCAAATTGTCTATGGTGGTTTTACCTAGCAATTCACAGCTGTTTCCAAAGCAGGGAAATGTGTGGAGCAAATCGCCCAAGTTCGAGGCAGCCAGGAGATAAGCAGAGGTCGATTCAGGGGAGTAAACCGGATGGGTGATTTCTATACTTACATATTAGGTACTAAGGTTCTGGACTGGCTGAAGTTGGCTAATTGACTACGTGTTTTCAATTTATTTCCACCACTCATGCTATAAAATACTCCGTTCTACCTCAGCTGAGGATCGCTGGCTACATGCTTTGGACTTAACATAGGACTTTCTGTTTGCCAAATGGCACTACGTTTTAGCTCTTCTATGCCGAGTTAACTTTGTTCTTCTATATCTGATACTTTCCCTCTTGGGATTAAATTTAGTTGCAAGATTAAATCTTATTTAGCATGATGTAAATACTCTACATATTGGACTTAAAAGCCAACAAATTAGTTCTGTGCACTTTTACTAAAAGAACATTCTATGGCTGTTACAGACTGATTTCCTGTTCAAAAGTTTACTACAGTTCAGGTTATTTATATTATGCCCCTGAGTGGGGAGCAATAGGGGGGTTTATACCTTTTCAGGAATTATAATTTCTATGTTTGGGAAGGGATCATATTGTAGCTTAGGCTTGATTTTAACATTATGTTTGGAATAAAATTGCTTATGGACTGATGCCAAGATCTTGTAAGGTGCAGCACATTGTGTATGATTCTATTCAATTTACCAGGATGTTAGGTATACCCCCTTATCCGTAAGTCAGATTGTTCAGACTAATTGTTTTCCCTGTCTGTTCCATTGGCTGGGTATGCTACTTATATGTGATGTCTGACATGAAGTCTTTGTATCTTATTGTTTTTATTTGAAAAACAATAAAATACAAATTAAAAAAAAATATGCAATGAAGGCAGTGTTCCAGCAGCAGGGCGCAAATACAGACAAAGAATTCCATATTTTTAAACCAATATGTGAAAAAGTCTGACACCCCATGGAATGTTTAACAATGGGAACAAGTTCAACTCCAAGTGCTGATCTAATATTATCATTCAATAACCGAAAAGTGAGCAATTTCTGGTGGTAAAGAGGACTTTTCTGTTTAACACACTTCCAAACCAAAACAAAGGAATGCAAAATACATTCTGTTCCAGGGTGCACCAATCAAAAGACCTTAAAAGTTCACAATGGTGCGTATACCAAAGAACTAGTAAAAACAAACCTTGCAAGTTTGTAACAAGCAGTATTAAGTTGTAAAAGACAAGAAAGATGAGCCCTGGACATGACCACTGATCCGGGAAGACTCACCGATTGCACCAGTCTTGATCTTACATCACAAGAAAAACAACCTTTGTGTCAGTACAAAAACCCTATATGGGCATTTACATTCCTGACAATAGTCATAATATGATAATCCCATTTAAGGCACTCATCAAGCCAGAGGCCTAGATAAACAGGTTACTCACCTGTAACAAAAGTTCTTGGAGTGGTATACAATGATCATCTACACTGTCTGGCAGTTGCTCTTCCCTTTAAGGATTGCCGGAAACATCTTCTAGCTGGCTCCTCCCACCCACCCGGGTGGTAACTCCCATGGCTCTGCCCCATGACGCCAGATTTTGCCCACTAGAAGCAGAGGTTGTGCACCACAGCTGGGGAGGTCAGATGGGTCCGCATAAATGAATATTGTATACCATCCTAGAACTACTGTTACAGGTGAATAACCTGATTTTCTAGGGATATGGATATGATGTTCTATCCACACTGTCCAGCAGACTCCTAGCAGTTCTCCGGGAGGAGGGAGGCAAGGCGCACACCACCTACTTCAGGAACAGAGACTGGAGAACTGAGGTCCCAAAACCAGCATCCCAGCGTGACTCGAGTTCAATGTGGTTATGGGAAATTAAAGTGTGTGCTGACTTCCAGGTAGCAGCCCTGCAGACTTCCTGTATAGAAACGTCCCTAGTAGCAGCCACCGATGCAGCAGTATGGCAGGTGGAATGAGTCCTTAGCCTTACAGGAGGCTCCCTACCTGCCAACCTACAGCAGAGATCAATGCAGGATGTGATCCACCTACCAACCGTCCACTTGGCTGCAGGTCTGCAAAGTATGGAGCCTGTGTTCGGCCTCCGAGGTGTGACTGTTGAAGAACACCAGTAGAGTCATCACTTGGTTTAGGTGAAACTCTGATACAACCTTCGGGAGGAACTTTGGGTTGGGGCGCAGGACAACCTTGTCCCTGTGGAAGACCAGGTAAGAAGACTCCACCGAAAGCGCCTGCAGCTCATTAATCCTTCTGACTGACATGACAGCCACCAAGGTAGCGGCCGTCCATGACAGGTGAGACCTCTCACACCCGTGCATCAGTTCGAATGGCTTGCCCACGAGTTTTGCCAAAAACAGCAACAAGTCCCACGGAGGGGAAATGTGGTCAAGGCCCTTGAAGAAGCACCAGACCACCTTCTCCTGTGCCACCAACTGCTGACCAGCCCCATGCCCGGTAAGTAGAGATGGCTGTCAGGTTGGCTGTCAGGTGCACTTTAAGGGTCATTGACCAAAATCCCCCTTGGGAGAGAGACCATAGGTAGTCCAAGAAGCTAGCCACCGATAGGTCGAAAGGTCCAACCCTTTGGCTTGACCGACAGGTCGAAGGGTCCACCCCTTTGGCCTGACACTAAATGGAGAATCTCTTCCATTTGAAGGCATAGCACTTTCTGGTCTATTCCTAACAAGATGTCTCCACGATGGTGAGGACATTTTTGGAGAGACCCAAAGCCTGGAATTCTAGTCGCTCAGGAACCAGGCTGTCAGGTGCAGGGGGACTGAAGGTCTGGATGGAGTACCTTCCCCTAAATAATGGAAAGGGGGTCCAGAAGTGCTAGAAGACTCCTTGAGAGCCTGCTGCTGAGGAGATCAGGGTACCAAAACTGGTGGGACCAGTCCAGAGTCACCAGGATCACCTGTGCCTTGTCCCTCCTGACCTTGAGTAGCACCTTGTGGAGAGAGGGAAGGCATAAAAGAGGCCTGGGGTCCATGGCCTCGAGAAGTCATCTCCCTGCAGCAAGCCCTGCTGAGGGGGGCGGGCAACAAAACAGCCTCAGCTTTGTGTTTTCCCTGGAGATGAACAGGTCCACCTAAGGGTTGCCCCACTGGGAGAACAGACTGTACACTACCTCCGGGTGGAGGGACCACTTGTGAGATGCCTCGCCTACCTGACTGAGGGCATCCGCCAGCTGATTTGAGGCTCTTGCCACATGGATGGCTAAGGGTTCTGCCACCAGGCTGCGCATGAGTCCAGATGCGGAGAGCTTCCTTGCACAAAGGCAAGGAGTGCATCCTGCCCTGCTTGTTAAGGTAGTACATACATGGTCGTGGTGTTGTCCATCTGAACCTGGACCACTTGACCCCGGATAAACGGAGCAAATGCAGTCAGGGCTAGCCAAACCGCTCGGAGCTCCAGCAGGTTGATGTGGCATTGGGACTCCTGGGGAGTCCAGAGCCCGTGGACTCTGTGCTCCCCCAGGTGGGCACCATAGCCCGTCAGAGGCATCGGTCATCAGGATGACCACTGGCTCGAGGTGGACAAACAGGATCCCTTCCTGCAGATGTTCTGGGATGAGCCACCACTGGGTCGTGTCCCATATCCTCTGGGTCACAGCGACCAGCTTGAGGTGGAGGACAGAAACGGTTGGCGCTTCTGCTGCTGAGAGCCCTTGTCCTTCTGGGTGGATGTCACAGAGTGCAGGGTGGCACTGGACTTTTCAGTGTGCTGGAGGTGACCCTCCACACCAGGCCTAAATAGGTTGTTGCCTAAAAAGGGGGCATCCACCAGCTTGTGCTAGGTATCTGCCATGAAGGTTAAGCTCCGCAGTCAAGCCCTACAGTGCATGGCAACTGCAGCTGCCACTGAGTGGGCACAAGAATCACCAACATCCAGAGCAGTCTGAAGTTACTGTTTCACCACTGCCATACCCTGGTCTCGGACCTATTTGTTGGTGGTCTGAAGATCCACAGGGAGGTGATGGATCACCTCATCCAGGGAGCCCAAAAGAGCACAAGAGAAGTGTGCCAACAGGACAGCTGATCAAGGAGGCGGCATAGACCTTTTTGGCCAAATTCTTTGTCTGGCGGTCTATCGACATCCCTGGTATTGCCCGAGCCCAGAAACACGGAGTTAGCCACCAACCCCTCAGCAGAGGAATGCTCCGTGAACCCTGAAAGGGTACCGGTGGGCGCTGCATACTTGCGGGCCATCGTGGCCAAGGCGCAGGACAAGAGGCAGGGCGCGGCCAAATCTCCAGAGTAGGACCAACAATGGCCTTGGCCACTGGGAAGACCTCCGTTAGATAATGCCCTTTATCCAGGATTTCTGTGAGGGGATACTGAGCCCGCTTCTGAACAGGCTCCAGCTTCATCCCCGTAGATTTGGAAATGAGCCGAACAATGCCCATGAACGAAGTAGGGCCTTCGTCCATGGAAAGATCCCCGATCGACTCAGTGTCCAGTGGATGGCAGTGCAAAGAGGAATCCTCAGACTCTGAGGAGTCTGCATAAAGCAGGCAGCCACCTGTGTCACCCTCGACCCACCGCGGATGGTCAGGAGTAAGAGTGACCAACAGCCGATGGGGAAGTCTCTTGGCCGGCCGAGACTCCTTGGCCGAAGCCCCGGCCATCAGCTGTTTAGGCAGTGGCTCCAACATGATCGGCGGAGAAGCCTGCTTCGGCCGAGCCGACTTGAGTCTGAACCAGCTCTGCTGGGGGAGGAACGGTGTCGACCGGCCCTGCCGGAGGAGTCCACGTCGGCCTTTCGGGCGACAGCCATGTAATGGCCAGGGTGGCAGCCGGAGTCGGCTTCAGCCCGGACAGAACTAACTGTTGCCACATTAGGTCCTCATAGTATAGACGCAATTTGTGTCAAAGCCTCTCCTCACCAGAGGAGGACAAGGACAAGTAGCAGTGGCGCCACTTACCATGATGTCAAAAGCGAGACCTGCTCAACTCCGAAGTCGAAGATGACTGAGACCTCAGCCATTGGTGGTGCTGGCAGGGGGCCTCAGAGGGAGCTGGGGAGATCCACTGCTCCTCCTTGTCTTAGTTGATGACCGGCGGTGCTGGCTCAGTGAGCTGGGCCAACCCATCAGTGGTCACCGGCAGGACCAGAGTCCTAAAAAGAGAGTTGTCTGTCTCCTCGGATGACAACCAGTCAACATGGTCGAGAAAAATCTCGGTGGCATCGTCAACCAGTGTCTCAGCCAAGTGGTCTGACGGGGTTACTGTGAAACCAGCGGCCAAGGCTGCGGTTTCGACCATAGTTGAAACAGGAGTTTCCTGGGAGCTGGAATGTTCCTGATCCCAAGAGCGTTGACAATGAGTCTTCTCTGTCCTTTTTGGACTCCTCCCTCCTTGCATGAGCAGGAACTGTGTGACTCAGTCAGACCCTCTCCTTTAGTTGAGAGGGACTGACACAGCTCCATGAAGAAGACTGAATAGGTGGAGCCCAACTGGAGCGAAACAAAGGCTGAAGCAGAAGAGGATTGAGCAGTGGCCTGGGCCGCCTCCTTCTTGAAGACCTTGAGCTGTTCTAACTGCTCGGCGGACCCCGAAGCCGGAGAGACCACCCAATGGGCATCCTTAGATTTGACCGGTGGGTATCATTTCTCCAGTCTGCCCAATTTCAGGTGGGCACGGTCGTGAAACACTAGGGTGAAATGACTGACAAAGTCCACAGGTCTGGATGGTGATGTGACCCACAATGCTTAGCGAATGCTGGTCCGTTCGGGACATCTTTCTGCCCGCAAAGACACCAGCAAAACCCCGGAACAGTCTTGTCCTCCAATGTGGAAGCGTTCCAAGATCAAGGCGAACACGGAACTCGAATGAGTTTTAAAGAAAGATTTGGAAGTAAGTCAGAAGATTTGAGCACCAGGGCCTACTCAACATGGGAGCAGTAAGGAGGGAACTTGAACCTTCCAGTGGAAAGAAAGATCTGGCATCATGGGACGGAGCCATGGGATTTACCACCCAGGTGGGTGGGAGGAACCAGCTAGAAGACGTTTCCGGCAATCCTTAAAGGGAAAGGCAACTGACAGACAGTGTGGATAGAACATCATAGCCACATCCCTAGAAATTTATAATACGAGATTCTCTCAAAAACATTGTTATTATGAGTAATTATATTTAGAGCAGAACAAGTTTTTAAATCGATAGGGAGTACCAAACTGCATAATCAGAGTTTTCTTCTTGTTCAACAAAAGTGAATTGTGGCTGAAGAATGTTAGGGCCTCATTAAATGCCAGTTGTAAGCCTACCTGCAAATCTAAGAAGTTCTAACTGTAAATAATTATGTAGTTAGCGTAAAGATATAAGGCCATGTTGTTCTGAGTTAATTTTAAATCATTAATATAGAAAAAAGCTGTGAGCCCAAAACTGAGCCCTGGGGGATGCTATTACTTACAGAGACAGTAGCTTGTATACCATTACACAAAGCCATTTGGTGCCACTAAAGTAGATAACTCTCCAGCCAACCGTAAAAACTTGAGATATGACCCAAAAACCTCAATCTGTATAATAACCATTTATTATTCATTGTGTCAAAGACCTTGGAGAGTATGGCCCCAACTATGGAACCACTATCAATAACTACCTGTAAGTCATGGACTACTTTCACCAAAGCTGTCCGAGTGCTATGGTAAGGTCTAAAACCAGACTCAAATTGACTAATTATTTTGGTATAAAAATCTGGTAATTTTTTTTTTTTTTTTTTTTTTTAACAAGCTTCTCCAAGACCTTTGACACAACAGGAAGAAGAGAAGAAAAAAATACTCACCTTAGTAATGTTGTTTCTTCTAATGGAGCCTTTCTGTATTCTGACATATGCCGTTAGGTCCTGCCTTTCAACTGCCCCGGAGAAAAAAAAGAGTTAAACTTTCCATGGCCAGCATGGAATGTTCACCGCGAGCTCGGTTGAAGCCCCCGGCTGCTGTTTAAACTCCAACCGTCAGATCTTTACGAGCAATACTCATGAGAAGTTCTGTGTGGAAACTATAAAACTCAAAACTAGCCAACTGGCAACTATATCTGTATAAAAGGGTTTCTTGGATTCAAAGCAAAGACTCAAGTCAGGAAACCCAAAAAACAAAACACATCCCAAAACACAACACTCACCCAAAATAAAGGAGAGTGAAAAAGGGACACCCCTAGGGTGCTAACACTGCTCCTGCCCAC
Organism: Neoceratodus forsteri; assembly: GCA_016271365.2. Lineage (NCBI taxonomy): Eukaryota > Metazoa > Chordata > Ceratodontiformes > Ceratodontidae > Neoceratodus > Neoceratodus forsteri. The sequence goes on along the minus strand of CM057451.1, from coordinate 143,328,348 downwards.
CCACATCCCAAAAACTAGGTTCCAGAGGGAGGGGATAGAATACAGCAAGACTCCATTAGAAGAAACAACATTACTAAGGTGAGTAATTTTTTCTTCAAACAACATGAAGTCTTGCTGTATTCCACATATGCAGACTACTAAGCAGTACCTCCATGGAGGAGGGACAGAACCTACTTGAAATTGGCTCTGAGTACTGCTGTGCCAAACCGAGCATCACTCCTAGCCTGGATATCCAGAGAGTAATGCTTGGTGAATGTATGGACTGTTTTCCAGGTGGCTGCTTGACAGATTTCTAAGATAGGAATATCCCTGGCAGTAGCCAGGGAAGCAGCTGTACCTCTAGTAGAGTGAGCCCTCAGGCATGAGGGTGGAGCTCTACCCAGTTTTTCATAGCAGAATTGTATACAAGAAACAATCCACCTGGCAATAGATTTCTTAGTGGCAGGTTTGCCCTTACCAACATCTCCACACGTAAGGAACAACTGGAGGGACTCAAACCTGTGACCCTTGGTGCACTCTATGTAGTAGCTGAGGGCCCATTCAACATCTAAGCTGTGCAGCCTCCTCTCTCCAGACGAGGAATGGTCAGTGAAGAAAACAGGGAGAGACAGACTGGTTGAGGTGGAAATCTGAAACCACTTTAGGCAAAAATGTCCTGTTAGTTCTTAGGACCACTTTATCTCTATGAAAAGAGATGAAATCAAGCTCCACTGACAGGGCGTGCAATTCACTGATACACCTGGCAGAGGTAATGGCCACCAAAAACACAGTTTTCCAAGTCAAGTACTTAAGCTCTGCAGAGGACAAAGGCTCAAAGGCGGGTTGCATAAGCTGAGCAATGCAAACATTAAGGTCCCAAGCAGGAGCAGGGTCCCTAAAGGGGGATTGGTGTGCAGCAATCCCTTGAAGAACTTACAAAACACAGGATGGGCTGACAGAGGGGAAGGCTTGCCTACTGACAGAAAAGCAGAAACAGCTGCCAAATGCACTTTAAGTGTAGCTGGCCTAAGGCCTAGGCCATTGAGATGGACCATATATAGTCCAGAACCATAGGCAACCCAGCAGAATCTGGAGAAATATTCTTCTTAGAACACCAAATAGTGAACGTTTTCCATTTGGAATTGTAAGTCTTTCTGGTGAAAGGCTTTCGAGAAGCCTTAAGGATATCCAGAACCCCCTGGGAAAGATGCAGGTCAGCACACTCTAACTCTTCAAGAGCCATGCCTTGAGATTAAGAGACCAAAGGTTCGGATACCAAATCCTCCCCTGAGAGGATGTCAACAGGTTGTAATTCCTGGGAACAGACAGGGGAAGGTGGACTGCTAAGGACAGCAACAGGGGGTACCAGGGCTGTCTGGCCCAGACTGGAGCAATCAGAATCACTTTGCATGGTTGTGACCTTATCTTGACTAACACTTCAAACAGGAGAGGGAAGGGTGGAAAAGCATACAGAAATTTCCCTTTCCAATTCAGGATCAGAGCATCCAGGGGGACTGAGCCCAAGACTGGGGGTCTGCAACAAAAGAGAGGAAGTTGGTGATTGTCTGGGTCTGCAAAAAGATCTCTGTGGAGTGCCCCATCTCGAGAAAATCACTTTCAAAACTAGGGGGATCTAGGGTCCATTCGTGATGGCCCTGGCATATTCTGCTCAGAGCATCTGCTAGGACATTGTCCTTCCCTGGGAGGTGAACTATCAGAGAGGTTTGCAGGGAATAGGCCAGGGACCACAACTTCATTGCTTCTGTGCGCAAGGCCGTAGATCGAGTGCCTCCCTGCTTGTTGATGTACCACATGGTGGTGGTGGTGTCTGTTCTGACCTGGACCACCTTGTTCTGTACAGATTTGGAAAAGGCTTGTAGTGCCAGAAACACTGCTCTGAGTTCCAAGAGACTGATGTGAAGCAGATTCCTGAGGTGACCACAGCCCTTGGGTGGTAAGATCCCCTAGATGGGCTCCCCAGCCCAGCAGGGAAGCATCTGTGGTGAGTACCACTGAATGAGACTGAGTGACAAAAGGAACTCCTTGTCTCAAAGTGTCCTGATCCTGCCACCATTGCAAGGCCTGGATCAGGGTTCGAGTCACTGGGACTAGTTTGGTAAGGGAATCCTTTCTTTGGGACCAGAAGGCTTTTAAGTGGAACTGAATGTCCCTCATCCGGAATCTTGCTCCCTGGACCACTGCTGTGGAAGCTGCCATGTGGCCCAGAAGCTGAAGGAAATGCCTTGCTGGTCGAGACAGCTGTAGGGTGAATGAAGAGGCCAGTTCCATAAGGGTCCTTGCCCTGTCCAGGGGGAAGGAAGGCTCTTGCCCTTATTGTATCCAGCTCTGCCCCTATGAAGGTGAGGAGCTGTACTGGTTCGAGAACTGACTTTGGAAGGTTGAGAAGGAATCCTAAGGAAGTGAGCACTTGCCAAGTTATTTGCAAATGTGACTTGACTTGGTCTGGAGACTGACCTATGAGCCAGTCGTCCAAGTAAGGGAAGATGGAGATCTTTTTTCCCCATTAGAAAGGCAACCACTATTGCCAGGCACTTTGTGAAAAACCCTTGGGGCTGATGTTAGGCCAAAGGGCATTGCTCTGAATTGATAGCGGCCTGAGGGCAACTCGAACCTGAGGTACTTTTTGTGGTAGCACCTGATGGGAATGTGAAAATAGGCATCTCTGAGGTCCAGGGAGGCTAGCCAGTCCCCTGGCCTTAGAGAGGGAAGGATAATTCCCAGAGTCATCATTTTGAACTCTGGTTTTAAAAGGTGTTTGTTCAGGTATCTTGGTTCCAGGATGGGCCGCCATTCTCCTGTTTTTTGTGGGGTTAGGAAGTACCTGGAGTACAATCCTTTGGCCTTGTGTAGGGTAGGAACCTTCTCTATAGCTCTGAGAGCTAGGAGAGAAGAAACCTCTGCCTCTAAGGCAAGGGTCTCTGATGGATTTGCAGGTGGAAACAATCTGGTTCTCATCTTGGGAAATTTTTTGAAGCTGAGAACCAGTCCCTGGGCTTACTACTTCCAAGACCCACTTGTCTGATGTCAGAGACTTCCAGTCCTGGACAAAGTAAGCCAGCCTGCCCCCTACTGGTATTGGAGAATCGGCCCTGGCAGACCCATCAGGATGTCTGTTTGGCAGGGGCTTTAGGCTGAGGGGTGGGTGCAGGTCTGCTCATCCCCCATCTGCCTCTCCCTCTGAAGAACCCCCTCTGAGAATAAGAGGAGGCGGCCTGAGCTTCGTAAAAAGGCCTTTGGAAAGGCCTGCCCCTGCCCCGCTGCATTTGAGGAGTAGCTTGTCTTTCTTTGGCCTGAGCACTCCTGTAAGTGGTCCTGTACTCTTCCATCTTTTTCATGTAGTTCTCGGTCTGTCTGCTCCCCAAACAGAGAATTACCAATAACAGGGAAATCCATGGCCTTAGCCTGGGTATCCTGTGATAGGCTAGCACATCTGAGCCAAGCCATCCTCTGAAGAGCCACAGATGTAGCCATGACTCTTGATGAAACATCACTGGAGTCCACAGCAGCATGAAATTGCACTTTGGATGCCTCAATCCCATCTGCAGCCACCTGCTCCAGCTCCTTGGCAAGCTGGTCAGGGGCCTGTTTAGCCAGAGCCAGCACAGTGTCCCATCTGGACTTCTGGTATCTAGCTGTGTAGGCCATATAGTTAGCCTGCCTGAGTCCCAAAGATGCTGCCATGTACTGTTTCTTTGCCATGGCATCAATCCTCCTGGAGTCCTTATCTGGGGGTGTGATGCCAAGGGGATATTTGCCTTATCACAGGCAGCAGCCTGCACTACCCCAACATGGCTGCATTGCTGGGAAAGGAACTCCATGTCTGAGCCTGAAAGAGTATACCTCTTGTCCATTTGTCTGTCCACAGGAGGTATGGAATTAGGAGTCTTAAGAATTTTATGTGTGTTTCCCAAAGGATTTGTGAAGGGGAATAGACAGTCTCCTGGACTCTGGGATGTCCATCATCTCAACAAAATCAGGCTCCTCCTGATCCTCTACTGCTTTTTCCATAGGAAGCTGGAGCGTTTCAGCCACTTTTTTGTAAAACATAAAGTGAGAAGGGGACTCAGAAAGCCTAGGGGGAGAAACACCTGAAGGTCTGTCTGGGGAGATGTCCGGGTCAATAGGCACATCCAGACTTTCATAATCACCATCATCATCCTCATACTCTCCCTCCTCCTCATCCGGTTCACAAAATTCTTCCAAGGTGTAATCTGGAACCGGGGGAACCGACCGAACCGAACCCCTGCCAGATGGTGCCAGTTCGGCCGGAACCGAAGTAAGCGACTGCACTATTCTTATCGCCTTGGCTATCTCTTCGGCAGTCGGAGTATGAATTTCTGAGTCCGAACTGGACGATTTATCTTTTCTTTTTACCGGAACCGACTCCTCAGAATCTGCTCTCCTTTTGCCCGAAGTATCGCCCTGGTCGGAGGGCACTCCTTCTGGTTCAGTCGGAACCGAACCGGGCTGGCCATCCGGGTCAGCGGACTTCTCGGCCTCCTTTCCCTCAGTCTACCTAATGTCTTTTCCAGGGTAGATTTGGGAAAATTCTTACAAATTTGGCAGTCTAAATCGAGGTGGTCAAACCCCAGACAATAAACACAGGTGGTATGGGGATCAGCCTTAGCAAAGACTTCCCCACACACACTGCAGTGTTGAAACCCAGTGGGCCCGTTTTTTTTCCTTGGGTTTCTCAGACATGGCCAATCCTAACCAAAACTTACCCCTTTTTTGGCAATCCACCAGGCAAGACTCCCCTATCAGTTCCTGACCATGTCACAGGTCTTGGAAAAAAACGTAATAAAAATCTTTTTTTTTTTAGAACCGATACGGACCTGTTACCGCACTCTAAGTAAATACACAAACTTTTTTGCCTGAAACCGATCAGCCGCAATTTACAAATTCCACACAGAAACTATATAGAAAACCTATCTAGTACTCACGGTACCACAGACAGAGACTTAGACAGATCGGCAGCAGCAATTCGGTAGAAACCGAGCGAACAAACGACACTAACTTTTTTGAACCGAGAAAAGGAGAAATCTCCAGAGCGACTGTTCAATGAGGCGGAGTAAAGAATCTGACGGTTGGAGTTTAAACAGCAGCAGACAGGGGCTTCAACCGAGCTCACAGTGAACATTCCATGCTGGCATGGAAAATTTAACTCTTTGTTCTCCGGGGCAGTTGAAAGGCAGGACCTAACTGCATATGTCAGAATACAGCAAGACTTCATGTTTGAAACAGGTGTGTAGTTTGAAAATAAAGGGACATTTCCAAACTTCTAGTCTCGCATAACTTTATCCAGCTTCCATGAGTCTAGAAATACTCCAGAAGAAATGGACATAATAAGAAGATATGTCAAAGGATAACAAATTACTGGTGCAGTGTACAACAAAAATCTTAGGCTTATACCATCTGGACCTTCAGATTTATTTGGGTCCAGTTTCAACAATGCAGTTCGCACTTCATCAACACAGCAAGGGGTCAGTACACAGGGAGAAAGTATTTGAAAGACAGTATCAGAATCAGATGACAATAAGCTGCAGCCAGAAGAGACAAAGTGTTTATGAAATTCGCTTGGAACAGTTCTCCAAAAAACGGCAGAGTCAGAATCTTTACTATTATTCAGCTTAGCAGAAAAAAAATCCTGTTTAGCAAGGTGAATTTCTTTAATGTAACAGTTTCTTAAGGTCTTATTAAAGCTGCCAGTCCGAGAAGAGGTTGGTGAGCTTATCTTGTTTCCAAGCTTTATTATGCAAATTACAATATTTAGCCAACAAAAGGCAAATACCAGGGAGAGTTTCTATTGCGCACCAATCTCTTCCTAAGAGGGGCATGACTATTACACACTGAGATAAACTCACTGGTTAAGTAAATGCAGACATTATTCACATCAGGAAACAAGCATAAACAATCCCAGTCTGCATTTTCCAGATCGGTCATAAACTGAATATAATGAAAACATTTTAAAGACCTACTGTATTTAAAAATAGGTACGCCAGTCTTCTTTGATGTTTACTGACACAATATACTAATTGATGATCAGAAAGAGGAATCAGTAAGAACACCAACAATTCCATAACTCTCTGGATTACTAGAGAAGATTAAGTTGAGTACAGCTGACAAATCGATATTTTTACTATTAAATCAAGTAGGTTTACCAGTTGCACAGGTCCCAGATCAGAGGTTATGTCTTTCTGGCGACAAATACCAGGACAGTTTCCCAGAGTTACATTAAAATCTCACATCAGAATTTCATGACTACGTTTGTAAGGGAAGATACATTTTCTGGACTCTCAAAATGGTGCAATGGGGTTTTTTGGAGGCCAACAACTAATCGGGCAAACTGGTAACACACTTTTCAAACAGCCTACAGTCAAGAGAATCTCAATCTTGTTCTCTCTCATTGGCACTGGTGACAGGTTGACTTCATAGTTTTTTTTCTAAGAATTACTATCCCACCGCCCCTCTTTCCCCTATCTAATCTCCAGATATTATAATCAGAGACTGACACTTCTTGATCTTTAATCTGAAATTATAACCATGATTTTGTTATTACTGAAAAAAATCAGGATGTTAACCCAGTCTTGCAGCAGGTCCACCTTAGGGAACAAGTTACGAACATTTCAGTGAACAAAGAACATGTTATTTGAACGAAATATGCCTGCCCCTTGTGAGTTAGAATTAACTGGACAAGGATTAGGGTGAATGTCACCACTAATGAGCGTTAAACATATCAAAAATCTAATTTGAAAGAATTTACTTTTTAATTGTTTTGGCATATTTAAGCATCTTCCAGTACCTAAACCTGGTTGTTGCAAGCTGCTATTCAGTAGAAAATATATATTGCACATTAAAACACGCTGGCCGTGCTTAAATGCCATTTGGTTAAAGCAACATGTAGCTTTAACAAAATACAAAATCACACATGCCCACACAATGTATTGTGTGGGCATGTGTGATTTTGTATTTTCTTGAAACTTGGCTTCCCAGCCAAATGCCCTTTGGGGTAACCCTTGCCTCAGTGTTTGCGCACAGAGGTTCTTTGTCTTTTATGTAGCTTTAACACCACATACCACTGATGTAATGTTCGATTTGAGAGTCAAGCTCAAGTTTCCCATAGCACCATTAATTAAACTAAAATACCACAAAAAAAGTATTAAAAAAAAAAATAAATTTTCAAAGTTGCCTGGCCCAACAAGCGGATGTAATTTTTTGGGGCTTGTTAATTTAGAATGGTCCACTGTGACAACCTTTCCTTAATTAGCTTACAGCACTGAATTATGAATTTAAAAATGGGTAGTTAAAATACTAAATTCTATCTCATACATACAGTAAATAAAAACATTCCCCCAAAAAATGTTAAATTAGCCCCCCCCCCCCCGCTAGCCTCCCTCATTAGATTCCGAGAGTGCGAACTGTGGTAGCATCCTTTAGTGCAGGATATACATGAAGAATAATAAATTGACGGTGTGGAAGGAACCTCACAAGATTACTTTTAATGGAATCTTCTTCAACAGCAATATCCATGGCACACTGCATTTATTGAAGTACAATCTAAAAAGATGGATCCACAACACCAGACCTGGGTGTATAAGCCACAGTGTCCTCACTGCAGGATGACAGAAACATAAAAACAGAATTTGACAGCAGATAGGGACCTCTTGACCCACCTAGTCAGCCCATTTTCCCCTACATACCGTATCACCGAAAGACCCTATTTTATTTCCATTTCCCCGTCTTATCATTAAGGTTTTCTTATGCCTATCCCAAGCTTTCTTGAACCCCATTACAGTTTTGCTCTCACCACCTCTGCTGGGAGGCTGTTCCAGGCATCCACCACCCTCTCCGTAAAGAAGCACTTCCTCACATCTCCCATGACCTCCTGCAGCTTCACAGCATGACCCCGTGTCCTTGAGCCTTTTTTTGCTGAAAAATGCTTCTCTTTTGAACAATATTTATACTTAGGAGCTATTTGAAACTTCCTATCAGGCAGGCCCAGTGGCGTGAAGGGTTGAGACAGCGTTGCCTTACCTCCTGCCATGCCAGAAACCCGTGTTCGCCGTGCGAGCGGATCGTCGGGGAGGGAAGAGGATTGAGCGCCCGGAGGACAGCTCTCTCTCCCAGGAAGGGTGGGGATGGAGTCTGTTGCTTGACTGGCTTCAGCGGCTGGGGGCCGCACAAAAGACTTACATATGAGGGCAGAGCTGAGCTAGACACCGGCAAAGCCGCATATGGAAGTGTGTGGGCTCAGCCAGTGGCGTCACTGCATGTCTTGGCTCAGCGCTCAGGGGCGGGATAAAACAGAGGAGAAAAGAAGCCAACTGGTAGGATGAAGCCGGACTCCCCACTGCACCAGGTCAGCTGGTGCCTCAAACTGGCCGGTAAGTAGCCTGGTGATGGGAGGGGAGGTAGGGGGTGAAGGGGCAGGATAAGTCAGAAACCCCCATGGCACCGACCAGCTCCACGGCGTCGCGAACGGTGCAGAGACCAGGAACGGCGACGATGGCTCCGACAGCGCCTTCTGAACCCCCATGGTGCCGTGCCCATGTCCAGCATCGTGAACGGCTCCAGAACTGGACATGGCGCCGAGGAGGAGAAAGGGACAGCGCCATAGAGACTCACACGGCGCTGAGTGACAGACCAACACCGATGAATCCACCAAGGCCCACAGCACCGCGAGCAGCGCCGAGGCCCGAAACAGCACCGACCGATGGCGTCGAGGATGGCGCCAACCCGGGCTTTGAGAACCACGGGTGCAACAATGGGGGAGCCTTCACCCTCGAAGAGGCGATTGCCATGGCAGTGCCTCCTGCCTGACCCCTGAAGGGAACAGACTGGGCCTCCTGCACCACGGGAGGAGCCTCAGCCACGACTAGGCTACTAGAAGCTGAGGCTCCCTCCTCCTCGGTCCGTATTGAACCGGGAGGGGACTCAGAGGAAAGCATGAGAAAGCGTGGCTTGGCCCGACAAGTGCGCACCCAGCCCCCGAAAGTCGGCGGAGCTCACCCCACTTTCCACGTGCGCTGTTCGATGACCCGGCAGTCCATGGAGAAGCAGGAGTCGCACAAATCCATGTCATGAAACGGGCCAAGACACGAAAGGCAAAGGTCATACTGGTCAGTGACAGAAAATTTTCGGCAGCATGGGCACCATCACATGGGGGCCGACCAGTCTTTGAAGTCTTCTTGCCCTCCGACCTAGACATGACCTACAGAAATAATACAAAAACAAGACTCGACATCGCTGTAATAATGAAATATGGAAAGATCTTACCAGCGACATCGAGTGTGGCTAGCAGAACCGGCAGGAGGAACCGACGGATTTAGCATTGAAAATTTTTCGAAATAGGCGAACTGCGAAGCAGGAAGGCCTCAATTTGCTGGAGAAAGTGTCCCACGAGGTGACCTCAATGGCGGGAGACGAAGAACTGGCAGGCAGAGTTGACGGCGCCCAACAGCCAACTCGCGAACGCCACACAGAAAGTCTGCCTCGAGGGTGGTGCAGAATCCACCTACCAAAAAAAATAAAAAACTTCCCTCAGGGTCCTAACCTCCGGCCGAGTACCCAAATGTGATGAATGGTGAAGACTGACACAGATAAGATCTAGTGATAGTAGAAGGTGATGAATCATATCAGAAAACCGTGTCAGCACAGCCTGGGAGTTGACAGCACCCCAAAAAGGGGTCTAGGACTACCTGCGTCAAAAGGTCAGAGCCGGACAGTGGTAGCATACCGTCCATAGCAGGCAGGTACAGAAATGCCTGAGCCTAGTCCGACCTTGGTGTCACATCAACAGTTGGGGGAGGGCTGTAGTCGATGACGATGGATCAGGTGCCACTGAGGACATACCTAATTTCTGTGGCGACCTCGATCTCACTGGAGAAGCAGATTTATCTTCGTGCATGTGCTTATGCCCAGAAAAGGAGGACAGCCTTGCCTGCTTTTCTTGACAGTCTTTCAAAATCTTAGTCCTTGTGCTTACAGTCAGAAGAGGAGGAGGGGCTGGGGGGCGCTGTGGAGCATCAAACATGGCAGCTGCTCTTTCCCGAAAGGCTGATGTTGCTTCAATAAATTTAAATTTTACCATTTTCGCAGATCTGATTCAGAGTCTGGTGCTCACTGTTGGTTTTCTATTAGCTGGGGAGCACGAAATGGGTCTGAAAAAGGATCACAAGCAAGCAGTGTCAAGTTTGGAGGCATATCTTTCACCTACGCCTGGATCAAAAGGCGTGGGGCATGGGCAGTCCACCTCAGCAAACACCAGGGGCTCCGACACGCCAAACCTACAAATTATGGCTATGCTTCAAATGATACAAGCTACAGGAAGGAAACAAACAGTATGCTTGCCATAGTTGAGGTGAGATTCACAGAACTCGACTCTAAAGTGCAATTCAATTCTGCCCACATTACGGAGCTAAACTCCGAAACGGAACGCTAGCAAGACAGAAAACCAGCATTTGTACAGGACTTTCACTTTCTGAGGGTTAAGGTGGAAGCTCTAGAAAACTCACAGTGACAAGCTAATATATGTATTGTGGGCTTCTCAGCACAATTTGCTGGGAGAACTGAGATACTTGCAGCAGTTACCCACTTGATTTTTACAGATCTGGGAAATCCTGCCAGAAGACTCCGGGATATATCAGTGCTCAATGCCTTTTCCATCCCTATGAGGGCTTGACTGCGAGGTACAGGCAGCTTGCGTCAACTGACTTCCACTGTGACTCTATCCCGGAGGCTCGCATTCCCCTGCTGCAGGCCGCCAGACAACACATTGATATTGTGTGGGAGGGCAGCAAAATTGCTCTATTTCCAGACATCTCATCTCAGGTGCAGAAAAGGAAAAATGCTTTGCAAACAACTAAGAAATCCTTGCTGGAAAATGGTATAGCTGATCAACTTTTATTTCCAGCTCCTCTACAAATCCACTATGCAAATAAAACACATATCCTTACTGATCCCAATGCAGCGGTAGCATTCGCCTCCAAGCTTCTGTCTGCTCAGCGTACCTCAAAAGACCAAGAGGGAGAAGGTGAACTCAAGACATACTCCAACGATTGACTGTTTGGTTACACTGCCGTTTTACCCATCATTAGTCGGAGACATTTTTTTTGAGCACCCAGGATTTAAGACTGGTACCTTATGGTTGTTTGATATAGGTCTTAAGCCATGATGAGTTCAATGCTCTCCTAACCATAGTTAAGACTATCTGAGACCTTTTATCTGAATACCCAGGAGTTCCTTTAAAGACTGGAGACCTTTTGGTAGCTTGATAAATGTTTTAAACCATGTTGTTTTAAGCTCTAATCATTTTTTCTGGCATTAACATGCAAGTTATTGCCTTACCCATAAGGAGATCAGTTTAGAATGGGAGCGAGGTTACACTCCACTCAATTTGTGAGCTTTTTTTATATATCCTTCTCAATATCCTGTCTTCATATCAGCCATCTGGTGTGTGCTTTAAAAGTAGGGGTGTAATGCAACATAACTGAGTTCAGGACATTTCTGTGCATCTTTAATGATTTCTTTTAAGGTTTTTTTTTTCCTTGGCCCGCCACCCATTATTTAGAATTCTATGAGGGGCAGAAATAATGACTGATACCCGTCGAGGCACAGCTAAGGTGAGAGTGGACTCTCCTACATTATCATCTTGTTGGACTTTTACTCCTTAGCAGTTCCAGGAGGTCCAAGAGCAGTGAATGGGCAATAGCACATTACTATGCCGTTATATCCGACATGGAATCTATACATTTACCCTCTGGATTGCATGTTTTTCACAAATTGTATTATATTATGCAACTATAGTATTTGCTGTATTTCATAAAATTTTATATATTATATAGGCAACAACACTGTACAGCACTGTGGACAGCCCCCAACTAGCAAACGTTTCTGAGTGGTCCTGACACTGGTGGCTTACAGTTCCAAAGGTGTGGCTCAATGGAGGAGATATCCTTGATGAAGATACGTCTATTTCCATTTCTCTGGCAGAGCCCAACAGCACTGAGTGAACGTATTAAGGACTCAGACCTGTGACTCTAGTTTCCAAAAACTACATGGGTCTGTTTTATATTAGAGTTCTAAAGGCAAAACAAAAATTCTGTCTTTTTTCCTATTTCTATGTGAACCAAACTTCTGATACTGCCTGTGAGAAAACGTCTTCCTCTTTACATATAAAATGAAGCATTTAATCACTGTACCTATCTCCTTCTAGTTTCGGAATATCAGAGCAGCTGGATGAATCTTCTAGCCATGCTAACGTTGGTCTCCTTGAGTCAACTGCCGGACCCTGTTCACCTCCAGACACTACAAGCTGTCGCAGAACTGCTGGATCATAAGGGTTTACCTCAAACCTTAAGTGCACCTAGGTTAACAGGAAAGGTTGTGGATGAAAAAAGTGAGATAACCAAGCACATAAATACCACATAATTCATTCCATTTATACACTTTATTTCTGTGCACGAATTATAGCACTTTTACTACTGTCTGTATTATTTTCAGCCAAAATAGAAGGTGGCCAGGATTATTTTCCTAGCAACCTTGCATGATCTTCACATGTCCCACGCCAATCAAATTTCACACAGAAATAGCTGCCTCATTTGTATTTCTGTACATAGTCTATGTGTAACTATTGCTCTTATTAGTTTGCCTTTTTTTTTTTTATTTGCAAAGCTGCAACACTTCTCTGCTTCCCACTTGTTTCTTTATACTACTACCTATCCATCCTTTTTACTGAACTGTAATCTCCCAGGTTCTGCCTCAAAATAGACCACGTCTTATGTAGTGTACCTATCTGGTTAAAATCTAAATAAAGAACCCTGCCACTGCAGTATAATTTACAAAATAATGGACCCCAAATTGTTATGAATATGCAGATTGTTAAATGAGTACTACAGTCAAAATTTGCAGAAACATATGTTGTGCAGAGTGTTGTATGTTTAGTCCTGTTATGCCCTTAACTTTGTTATTAGGAGTTTTCTCTATTTGCCAACTAATTTTATGGCCTCTGGGAAGCTCCATATTACCATGGCATAATAACTGGGGAGTATTTTTCCTCATAGGAAAACCCAGTTGTAATTCACAGTTATAACCAGCTGGTTATAATGGCGAACACGTGCCAGGTTTCCCTTGTTCCATGCATGCGGCAGCCGCCATCTTCCTTTCGACACGCTGGACACTTCACCACCTCTCGCCCTCAGACTCCTCCACAAGTATATGTTAAAAAAAAATAAATAAATAACCTGGATCTTTTCAGTACACTTTTGGGAAGAACCATTTTATATATATACACACACACACACACACACACACACACACACACACACAATTATACGTTTCAACAATCACTTGAACCAGACCACGAAACGCGCTTGAACCCAACCCCAGCTGCACAGTAATGTGCTTCTATTTTATATAATTGCTGTGGTGAAAAACGCCCCCCAGCAACTATATAAAATAAAACACAGGGTGGTGAGAAAAACCCAAATTTAACACACAGCCTCGATGTTGGATGGATTAAATAAACCCCTCGAGTGTGTGCAAAATTCTTGTTAAACACACCACCCCATGTATTCTGTATTTAATGCTCTTCTTTTTCCTACAATGCCTCCTGTAACACTGATGAATCCAAGACCAGATTCACAGCAAGTATTGGTTTACAGTCAATTTTCAAGCAGTGTAGATGTGATTTTAAGTCACTTTCCTCATCCAGTAGGCACCGAAGGCTTTAGCAATCACTTGAGGTCTGAGTGTGTATTCTGTAAGAAAACCACTAGAGTCCTTACTAATTACAGCACTGATAATTTAGGGTGAGGTGTGTGCTTTTTATGGCTGGGTGTAGATTGATGAAATTAAAAGCTTTAAAAGCAAAACATTAACTCCTGCTGGCTAAACCTACACAAACATATAGAATACAAAAATACTGAATTATTTAGTTGAGGACAAAACATCAGGCTTCTATCTTCAGCTTACTGCTGCAGTACTTTCCCCTCACTAAAATTAGTGGTCCTGGATGCATCACTGTCACATGAGACAGAAGGCGCTGTACAACAAAGAAGAGCAAGAAACCATTCTAAGATGGGCATCCCTACAGGCCATAAAACCATTTGGTAAATTAAGGAAAAAAATCCTAATAGCACTCAAAGGGAATGACACCAAGATTTACGCACAAATCAAAATACTCTGTGCAACCTATGTTTCTGCAAGTTTTAACTGTAATACTATTTTAACATGAAGTGGGTCCTGTGGGCTCTAAAGCAAAGTCTGAGAACTCTCAATGTCACGCAACCCACGAAGTGTTAACAGAAAGAACAGTTACGCAAGAACTTATCGTAACAGTAGATCTTAAAGGGGATCTCAGTCATCAGGTTACACCGTAGGAACCTTCACCATCGGAGACAGGGAATCCACAGAGAAGATTTTCAGCAGTACAACTCGGGCCGTCCACCCAGTCGCCGTCCGCCGACGTCGCCAACCCTATACAGGCATGGGCGGCCCACTCCCTCCTCGGTTCTTTCCCTCCGGAGACAAAGGGAGCAAGGCTGACGCCCGGAGGGATTGAGGGATCTGGCTCTAAACAGAAATGATTAGATACAGCAGATAGCCAGGTCCTGAACAGGAGCCCAAGAATGGGGACAGTGGGAGGGAAAAATCAGAGACCTGATGACTGAAATCCCCTTGAAGACCTCAAACGCAGTATTACGTGTGGGTAAAGTTGTACACTACAACTCAACCTTCAAACAAGGAAAACCAAAGTCTCCAAACCTCCGTTCGTTCGCACTTTCTAAAAGGTATAATAAAGGTGGTTATTTGAGCTGGTGAGGAATGTCTTCACAGTCATGCAGGACACCAAGGTTTGCATTCCAAGCCTGAATCCTAAACCGGGTTGGTGGAGTCTTTAATGCACTGCAGAGAAATGTGATCATACTCCAGGGGCAGGAAGGAAAGTACCTACTGCATCAACGCCTCCTGACATCAGGACCCTGATAGCAGAAATCAACCCCCCATCAACTTGGCCCTCTTATCATAGGAGAAGGGTGGGAACTGTGGGGAGAACAGGGAAAATGCAGACCAGATATGGTGCCAGCTCTGTTTTTTTTTTTTTTTTTTAAATCAAGTTTCTACTTTTGGCAGCTACTCAAAAATGGTACACGCTATCCATTTAACAGTTGTGTATATGAAAGAAAAAACAAGGTCTTCAAAAATCTTACCTTTGTCAATTTGGAAACATCCCATATGCAGATCTTTCCCTGCTTGGTTGCAGCTGCTAGAAAACCACAACAGCTACCATAGCCATAGCAGGCTATTCTGTCAGTGCTATCTGTACCAGGAAACTGGGCAGGACACGTTGCCAGAGTCAGCGACAGGGGTACATTCTGTGTATGCTCACCTTTAACAAAGGGGCAATTAGGGGAATGTCTCTCATGTTCAGACCTGAAAGTAAATGTAATACAGGCACATACAGTCAGCAAACGGGAGTAAAAACAGTACAAGTCAGGGCATAAGCAGGATCATTCAAAGTATTGCAAACCCGTGGGAAAGTTTGTTTTACACCGACTTTTGCAGGACACAAACACTAAGTTTTCTACAGATATACACCTCTGAAATCAGAACTGCAGATTAAAAATCCCAGCACTCCTTGCAGTAATGTAACTTGTTTTTAAACAAAACAAAAGGTAATATTAAATACACCCTGAAAATATAAACTATAGCTGGAACTGATATTGACTATAGCTCCTTCTTCAGGAAGCATCTATAAAGAAATAGCAAAATCATTAACTTTGCTACTTTCTCTTTATAGGCAATTTTTCCTTGCATGGAAAAAAAAAAAAACCAGACCCTGCAACACCAATTTTGTAGGCACTGCATTGTCACCTACTCCATTACAGCAGTCCATCTTTTCCACCTGCAGGTGGAGTTCTGACAGCGGGACGCTCAGAAAATATGATGCCTCCATAACATACTGAAGATCCCATCAGCCTGGGTGAGTGAAAACCAAGAATCGATCCTAGGTCTCCCATGTAATGGAGCGATGCTCAACCAACTGGCGCCATTGGGCCAGGCCTTCTGGTTGAGGATCCCATGGCACAGTCTAAACAAGGAGAGAACACCAGTGTCTCAGCCAGCATCCTCCCTCTCAATTAAAGAGGAATATTCATATACAGTAACTATGAGGATTCTGAAGCCCATAAAAAGTTATTTTAAACAAGGTACTGGACTCACAGATAGCTTGAAGCAGTCCTGAGCTATACAAGCCTAATTCTGTCCAATTTCTGTACTACACTGCCACCATTTTACGGAACATTGTGATGTCATGGAGGAACAAACTATGCCTAACCACATATAGTCAAGCACAGTTTCCTCCCTCATGTCATCATGAAGTTTCATGAAATGGTGGCAATACAGTACCAATATTGAACAGACTTAGTTATGCAATCTCAGAACTGCTGCCAGCTACAGGTAAACCCAATACCTCGTTAAAAATAGCTTTTCATAGGCTATAAAACTATGCTGCCCACAGTGCATGAATGCTCCCCTTTAATAAAACAATTGAGTGGGCTGTTACTGGCACACAACAGCTGCTGCGTTTGCCTGCATACAGACACTGCACTACAGGCAGACACATACCATTTACTGTGTACATCACCGAGAAAAAGTAGGAATAAAAGGGACTACAGAAATGCACGCAGTAACTGAAATGTGATAATTTGCTTCTTTTTTAAACAGACAAACTGCAGAGCTCAGGAGTGCCAAGCATTTCTAGTCAAGTCCACAAGAAAAACTGTCACTCTTCTGAAGCAAGTCTTAGGTTTAATTCAGCTCTTGTACCTTTGTTATGTATGACTAAAGTTCCACTGGAATAAATTACACAAAACTACCGCATGTAAAGAACCATTTCTAAAATGCTTAGCTGGATGTTACCATGAATTCTTCTGAGATGGACTTTGTTGCAATTAACATACTTCTCCAGTTTTCAACGTAACAGTTCAGTACTTACCAAGGTTCATCTGTAGGCTCCCAACAAACTAAGCACACACTGCATGTGAAACACATTGCCCTGTCATCCCCCGACGAAGCAGGCTGAAAAACAAAACAAAACAGAACAGAAATGTATTTTTTTTCTTTTTTTTTTTTATAAATCAGTTATCACAGCCTCATTTCCCTCTCTTACCTCTGTCAGCATTCAACAATGAACTCAAAAGCATACTGTTTTTGAGACTGAGGTGCTAACCCATCCCCAAAAACACCTCTGGGCTCAGGGAGGAGATCGCTGGTCTACAGACCAAGCTGGCTAGGATCTGGAGGACCTTTTTCCCCATGCATGGGCCAGCAAGTCTACTACCACTGTCCCAGAGGCTGCCTAGTAGAAGGAGGGTCAGAAGGACAGTGATGGATTCTGGGAGGGTTGGGGTGACGAGTCAGGGACACATTCATCAGCCTGTGTCACTACAAAATTCCTTTATAGCTCTGGCAGGATGGCATTGCCAGGAGGAGGCACCCACAGTAGTGGAAGGGAGGATGTAGGGTCTTCCATAGGGGAGGCCTTAAGGTGGGTGGCAGAGGACATCAGCAGAGGAGGCAGCAACTTCTGGTGGGGAACCAGATTGTTAGGAGGTAGATTTGAGAACAAGGAAGGGAGGGGTCAGATGCCTACTTGGTGCCACAGCTTGAAGGAATGGTTAGCAAATCCTAAAGCTCGCTAGGGCGGCAGGGCAGAAGGGGAGCTAGATATCACTGTACACGGGGAATTAATGATCTAGCTTGGGGTAGGGCTGGGACTGTGCAGAGAGAGCTCATGGAACTGGGGACGGGTTTTAGGAAGGTAGTACTCACAGTCAGTTTCACGTAGGAGCAGTCTACAATGGGGGGGTAGAGTACTCTGGGCACAGGGTCATTATGTCACAAGACAATACTGCATGGCACTATCGCGCTGCGCTATTAATGCCATGAGGCATTATGTCTTTGTTCTGTGGGGGGCTCCACCCCCACCCCCACCCCTGTTACGGGGGACTGCGCCCCCCACTAAAGATTCTCAACTCCGGGGGGGAGGGGGGGTCCAACTGGGGGAGCGCACAGGCCCGGGTTTCGCCATAATGAAGTATGCTATTAAGTGTGCGACATTATGACCCGGTACGGAGTACTCTGTACCGGGAGTTTCAGAGTTGAAGGAATGGTATAGAGAAGAGGACTTTGGCTACATCAGAGGCTGGGGATCAACCTGGAAGGATATGGGCCTATATAGGGGTGATGGCCTGCATCCGACGAAGAGGGGAACCGCAGTCCTCAGTGGACTGTTTAAATGTTACTTTGATGAACACTTAAACTAGCTGGGGCGCAGAAGGAAAAAGGGAGGCATAAATGGGATATTTACCCAAGCATTGGCAGCACTTCCGATGCCACGGGTAATATAATATGTATTTCAATACAAATGTGGCAGCCCTTTGTTTGATGTACCAAATGGGAGTGTGTGACACATATCCTGTCTGAATTCTGTTTTTCTCCAGTTGATGTTTTTGCCTCTTCCTGCACAACACATTATGCATGTTTAATTATAAAAATGCAATTAAAAAAAAAATCAACTCTGTAGTAGAGGACAAGGGTGGGACGGGAACAAGAGTTTCAAAAGGAGAGAAAGAGGGAGGATGAAAGCAAAAGGGAGGGTGTAGGCAGAGTGGGAAAAACGTGTGGAAGTCCATGTATGGAAATGCAAGGAGCCTTGCAAATAAAATTCCACACCTAGAGGCCAGCATGGAAGAGGCAGACCCAGATGCTGTTAGCATACCAGGGCTGAGCTGGCAGCCTGTGAACTACCTCATTTTGAATTCTCCACTGCTATTGAGCACCTATTTCTTCCAATTGCCCTAGGGCAACTCAAAAAGTTACTAATAGGGTGTGTATCTACCCCCTACATAGCTTCCTCCTCCTTCACTTAACTATTCGCAAACTTAGATACACTTCCCCACAGAGTCATTATCCTCTGTGGCAACTTCAATCTCCACTGGCTAGGTGGAAACAAAACCCAGTACCTAGCTGAACTCTCGATGCCAACCTAGAGCAAATCCTTGACCATCCCACATGGCTAAATATGAAGCCAGTTAAGCACAGCATGCTCCACTGGATACTAACCAATAAACTCCATGTCAAAGCAGCAGATATAACATTATCAGAGCAAAGGAAAAGATTAAGGCTTCTTTTGGCTAGACAGATTTACTATGCGTTACTATTTTCTTTTGTGCTCACAGGTTTTGTTACAGTTTTTGATTACATTTTACTGCTTTACTGTTCTCCGATTCAGATTGCTGTTGCAGGATATACATCCTGCTGCATTATTACAGGGTGTGCCGACAGGTTTGTTACCATTTTGTGCAGATTACTGCTGTAATCTCTGATTCAACTTGTTTTTTGCAAGGTATATCATCTGCTAAAGTGTTCTGCAGCTTGTGCTTACAGGTGTTACTTTTTTACCGCTTTATTTTTTTCTCTGTAGCAAAGTGTTTTTTGCAGGGTATATCCTTCTATGAAATTGTCACAGGTGGTGCTTACAGATTTTACAGTTTTATCTATCATTAGGCTAAGCTTTCCGGGTTAATTACAAGAGCACATATGAGATACAGTCTGAGGGATAGCAACTGTATCTGTTGTTGGTCGATTGTTTCTGCTCTTACCTCCTTGTTTCTTTCGTCCATGGTTGTTCTTTTTCGGCAGGGGAAGGGCCCAACCACCCACCCCATCCCCAACCACCCCATGCTACACTCCTTTTATAGAGCAGCACAGTTGTGACATTTCCTGTAGTAAAGCAGGGAGGGGAGGATCAGAGGGTCATCCACACAGTGACCTCACTTAGGGGGCACGATTAATTTAACTTGTTATAAAAAGTTATACAAAAAACATAAAAAAATCTTTTGCTTTCATTTTGCAGGTACTGCGGGACACTTTTCCATAGGGCAGTTATACGAGATTTAGGATGCTGTCCTACATGCTGGACCATCAGAGATCTAAGGGCTCAGCTCCGGCAGCATGGGCAGAGATTGTGCGCTTCAAATCGCATGTTCAAGAGGAAATGTATTACAAGAACTACTCGACATTTCCCCAATATCCAACTGAAGCACCTCGATCGCAGAGGGTAGTTGGTCTGGGAGGTTGGCAGATGGATAGGAGGGGCAAATCGGGTGCTCCCTCACTCAATGCTCACCAACATATCACCTCCAAAAACCATATAAAAACTACAAACAGGTATCTGCCTCTATCTTAGAAATCAAACAAAGGGGCAGAGGACACTGCAGAGCAGGACACTGCAGCACAGGGGCTAGTGTTACAAAACTCGCCCCAAACAGAGATCAAAACAAAAAAAGCAAAATGGAAATCCCCAAATGCTTCTGATCATTGGATACTCCACGATTCTGGGAGTTACACCTACCTCCAGCCGGGGGTAATGGTCGGATGTCTCCCAGGTACATCAGCATGGAGAGGCACTGACCGCATTGCTAAAATCGTGCATGAAGCAGGAGAAAACGACGACGTCCTGGTACACATAGGGACTAACTATCTTGCCAGCCAGTCAGTTGTGGAGACCAAGGAACCCTTGACCAGGCAGGGAGACAAACTGTCATCCATTTCAACTGGCATCTCCTCCTCTGAGATCCTGCCAGTCTGGGAAAGGGGCAGATGGACTGAAGGTCAGAGAAGGAGAGAGAGGTGAGCTAAACATGTGGCTCAAGGGCTGCTGCCAGGAAAAAGGAAACAAATTTGTAGGTAACTGGCAACAGTTTTGGAAGCGAAAGTGCTTTAAATTCGATGGACTGCATCTGATTAAAGAGGGAGTCAGTGCATTGGGGCAGATGTTTGATGCCTTTGCAGAATATTTAAACTAGCAAATGAGGAGAGGGGTGCAGCACCTGATACATCGAACAGTAAGAACACCCCTTCCCTCAACTAGTGATCAAACAGGAGTTTAGCAAGTTTGCAGTTCATCTGCATCACCAGGTAAGGAAAAAGGTCCGGCCCCCCATACAATGCACAGGGAAAATGCCAGACCTTGCCCAACAGCTAACGCACAGAAATCTGGCCAATGGAAAATCATGTACACAAATACTTGCAGTCTGGGAAACAAGATCCCAGACCTGGAGGCAACAATGACAGAGGCTAAACTGGACACAGTAGCAATTAGCGAGACATGGTTCACCAGTAACCACACTTGGGAGATTTCAGTACCCGGCTGTGTACTGTTCAGAAGAGACTGAGGTGCAAAGGGTGGGATGGAGTGGTCCTTTAGGTCAATGAAAATATCAAAGCTACAGAAATTCAGAATACACAAAAGGAGCCAAGAGAACTGTGGATCACCCTGGAAACAGGAAATGGGACAACCATACAAACTGGAGTTGTCTACAGGCCTCCAGACCAGGGTGAAGACACAGACATTACTGTCAGAAGACATACAAAACATGACAGCTAAAGGGGAGGTTCTGATAATGGGAGACTTCAACATGACAGATACAGATTGGTCAATACCTGCAGGAACATCCGCCAGAACTAGACACATAGTGGATTCCCTGCAGGGGGAGGGCCTCAAACAACTGGTACAACAACCCACATGAGACAGGGCTATCCTGGATCTAGTACTGACTAACGGAGAAAGGATCACAGATCTCCAGGTAGAAGGTCACATGAGGGCCAGTGACCATCACATGATATGGTTCAGTTTCGCTACTAGAACTAAATCATCCCATTCCAAGGCAAAAATATGGGACTTCAGAGACGCTGACTTTGATAAGCTGGCCAGAGTTAAGTTAGTCCTGGCAAGAAGAAATACAGGTGAGGTGGTACAGGCAAAGAGGGTAAGCATTATAGATGCAATACTTGAAACATCCCATTGTGTTAGGGAGAAAAGCAAGAGCAAAAGAAGGCAAAAACCACTTTGGTTCTCAAAAACAGCAGCAGAAAAGATCAGAGCCAAAAGGCTGGCCTTCAGGAAATATAAGGGAACGCAGCAGGATGAAGACAGAGAGGCATACCAAATTTCCCTAAGGGAAGCAGGGAAGGCAGTAAGGCAGGCAAAGGCCCAAGCCAAGGAAACACTAACATGAACAGTGAACGAAGGGGACAAGACTTTCTCTAGATAATATTTGTGAAAGGAGAATATCCAGAGGGGGTATTGCTAAGATCAAAGGGGATAATGGGGAGTGTGTGGAGGAGGACCAAGGAAAAGCATATATCCTAATTAGATACTTCTGCTCAGTATTTACTAAGGAGAAGGTAGGGCAGGGCCCACAGCTCAGCACCACGGACACTGGTGGGAGGGAGGTGTGCACAAGTCCCTCTTCAAAAGAAAGGGTCCTATACAAGCTCGCTAAACTCAGGGTGTACAAGGCAATGGGATCTGATGGCTTACACCCCAGGGTACTAAAGGAGCCAAGGGTGGAAACAGCAGAGCCATCAGCAGAACTGTTTAGTGAGTCTCTGAGCACAAGAGAGGTCCCAGAAGACTGGAGAAGGGCTCATGTGATCCTACTCCACAAGAGTGGCAGCAGGGAGGAGGCAGGGAACTAGATTAGTCAGTCTTACCTCAGTAGTGGGCAAGATTATAGAAGTACTCCTTAAGGAAATGGTAGTGCAACACCTGGAATCCATAGGAGCACAGGATCCAAGACAGCATGGGTTTACAACAGGAAGGTCCTGTCAAACTAATCTCAGATTTCTTTGACTGGGTAACCAGTGTGGTGGACCAAGGAGGTGCAGTTGATGTCAGTAAAGCTTTCAACACTGTTCCACACTGAAGATTGATTAATAAGCTGGGTAGGCTCGGGGTGGGTCATAGGTTGGTCAACTGGATGGCAAACTGGTTGGCAGGCAAAAATCAGAGAGTGGTGGTAAACGGTGTACAGGCAGAAGAGATGCAAGTCACAAGTGGGGTACCTCAGGGATTAGTCCTGGGGCCAGTCCTCTTTATTATCTTCATCAGTGACATTGCAGATGGACTGGAGGCTAAGGTTTGCCTGCTTTCAGATGACACCAAGATCTGCAACAGAACAGATGATCCAGATGAGGTGGGCAGAATGAAGAGAGATCTAGAAAAACTGGCAAAATGGTTGGAAGAGTGGCAACTGGGGTTTAACACAAAGAAGTGCAAGATCATACACATTTATTGATTTATTTAGTTTTTGTTGACCGCGTAAGTGCATTAGACAAATCCTGCCCATTTTCAGGCATGACCCAGGGGAGGGGGATACAGATGAATGCCAACTGACCTTGAACCAGATTAAGCTGTTGGTGGCATTTTTTTCAGTGAATGAGGAAAATTTGGCCAGGACACAAGGGAAATTCCCCAACTCTTTCCAAGAAGTGCCATGGGATCTTTAACATCCACCTGAACTACCACCAACCCAGGCAGATGGGACCTCGGTTTAAACATCTTATCCGAAAGATGGCACCTCAGAAGTACAGCACCCCTCTCATGCTGCACTACAGTGTTAGTACTGGGATATTAACCCAAGTGCCAGATGTGGGAACTGAAGCCACAGCTCTCCGATCTCCTGGCCTCAGAGGAGAGTGTGCTACCTACTGAGCCACTGACACTGCAATGACACTGACATAGGGAAGAGAAACCCCGAAGCCACCTATAGATTGTTAGAGGAGTTGCTGGCAATCACAAGGGAAGAAAGACTTGGGCATCATCATCATCACAGATGACCTGAAATCATCCAAGCAGACCACTAAAGAAGTAGGTAAGAAGGGATGTTGGGGTGTATTAATAGGGGTATCACAAGTCGTAAGAGGGAAGTAATAATCCCTCGTTACAAGACACAGGTTAGGCCCCATCTGGAGTACTGCATGCAGTACTGGAGGCCGCACAAGAAGGGAGAGAGGTGATATGATCGAAACATTCAAACATCTTAAGGGCATTAACAAGGTGAAAGAGTGTAACGTTTCAATATAAGAAAAATAGCAGGACGAGAGGACACAGCATGATATTAGAGGGAGGCCGACTAGGGGGTAATGTGAGGAAGTTCTTTTTCACAGAAAGGGTGGTGGATGCATGAAATGGCCTACCTCAGGAAGTGGTGAATATGAATACAGTGTAGGGCTTCAAACAGGCATGTGATAGGCATAAGGGAGCAATACAGATGAGTATGAATAGATAGGCCATTTAGAAGAGTAAAGGCCTATGGCACATTCATAAGGTAGAAAAAAATGGGTCTTGCAGTCCTTATCTGCCATCAGCTTCTAGGTTTTCCCCAATTTTATAGGTGACCGCTTCCCTACCTACTGTATCTGAAAGAACAGCCTCCACTCCCAACCCCAAATTATAAAATCTTGAGACCCAACTAATTTCAACACTGCTGCATTCTTGAGAAGTCTGAACTCGGTCGACTGGGACCCCAACAATTACCTCCCGGATAGTAATGTAGCCCTGGACTACTTAATTAACACCTTCTTCTCTATCCTTGACTCTCATGCCCCATTTAAATTAAGAAAAGCTAAGGGCATCCATATGCCCTGGCTTTCACACAATTTGTGGCACTTGATATGCTCCGGTGATAGAGCCGGGAAAATCTTTAAAAAATCTGGCCTCTATTCTAACTGGCTAACCTACAGTCAATGGCGGAATGCTTGTAAATCAAAAATCACCAAGTGCAAGCATGTCTACCTTCAATCTTTACAAATCAACCATCTTACCAATCCTAAAAACTTCTGGACATAAGTCAATTCCCTGCTCAAAGGCAAGGAACGAACTATCCCCGAGACCATGATCAATAATGGTACAGTACTAGCCACCCCCCAGATACTGCAACTGGTATAAATCATTTCTTCACTGACCTAGATACATACATACAAACAAGGCCTACCAAGTACGTCATTCCACCCTGACCCCCCCACTCCCTTACACCTGAGACTCACCTCACAACCAGAGGTTCTCAAGCTCCAAAACAAACAACCCTGACAGCTCACCAGGATTTGATTCCCTCCCTCCCGGATTCCTCAAGATTGGTGCCTCCACAATCGCTTGTCCAGTTGCGCTGTTAATCAATAGGTCCTTCCTCTCACACACCATACTTGATAAATGGAAAACAGCAATAGTGGTCCCTATTCACAAGAGCAGCCCGGTTAACCTCACAGAAAACTATACATCTATACTACATCCTCTAGCTAAAATTCAAGAAAGAATACTCTATAATCAGTTATATGCATTTTAGAGTCAACAAATCCCCTTATCTCACAACATGGCTTCCGGAAACTACATGGGACAGAATCTGCTCTCCTAAGGATCACTGCAGATATCTATCAAGTTGTGGATCAGGGGTATGCGACTTGGGCAGTCTGTCAATCTTACAAAAGCATTTGACCTTATAAATCACCGGCTACTTCTATCAAAACTCAACAAACTTGGTCTTGACCCCAATACCCTTTCTTGGTTTTCTAACTACCTATCAATTTGGCTTCAATTCGTCATATTGGGCTGGCATTACCTCGCCCCTGGTACACATCACTGACTGGGTCGATCCTGGGTCCCCTGCTATTTTCCATTTTCATAAATGGGCCACCTGGCAACTGCAGCGAGGAGACTGTACAACTCTACGTGGACAATGCTATTCTATCTAGATCAGATAAATGTATATCCACCATCAAGTCAGAGCCTAAAAAGGATTTCTGGCTACTCGAAGCCTGGTTCAGACATAACCTGTTGGTTCACAATACCAGAAAAACAAAAAACTATGCTGTACTGATGCACTTCCTTTGACTTGTCCACCCAACAACCATTTGTAATCAACACCTCTACAGACACGGCTCTCGAAGAAGTGGACTCCTTTAAATATTTAGGAGTAACCCTAGATGAAAACAAGTCCCTCGAAGCGCACGCTCATAGAACTATCAAGTCCACCATCAAAAACTGGGTCTACTATTATCAAATTGCCCCTTACCTGACCGCTGAATACCGGATAACTATTGCGTCTCCAACCTTACTCTCGGGTCTCTTCTACAGAGCCTCTCTACTTCACTCAGCTAAGTCATCTATGCTGTCCAAACTGAAGCAAACCTACCACAGAATCACACAGTTCCCCGCAATGGCACCTGGTCGTGTGCACCACTGTGACATCAATGCCTTGCATGGCCGTCTTTCGAGGCTAAGCTTGAGTTCCCCCTACTCTGCACTACGTTTAAACTCATCCACCTTCCCTCCCCACCAATCCTTACAAACTTGCTCACCCTGAAACCTACCTCCAGGACCCTTCGCTCCTCCCACTTCACTTTGCTAAGCCTCCCCAAGACTCTGCTAACTGTAGGCAGGAAATCCTTCACCTTTCTTGCACCCCAAAAATGGAACAACCTCCTGCACAGACTACTGTCCTGCACATTCCTTCCCCAATTCAAAAAATGCTTTAAATAACTCTTCTTTCCCACCAGACTGCACCCATTTCTAACCTGTCGTCGTCCCCACCTAATCATTACCCTCTACTGTGCCTCCCTTTATGTCCCCTTCTCTCAATTTCTACTGCCCTATTTTCATTCATCTTTCTGTAAACTATTTCCAGCATTACATATAGTCCAATTCTGCTGCTCCTTCCCTCTTTGCCATAACCCAGCTCATACCATATTCTGTGTTGTGTTCATGTGTGATTTGTTATCTTTACTCTGTAATTCCCTATCCTTGTTATGTCTGCAATGAATTGCACTTATGGATTGTGACCAAACACTGTAATGACTGTAATTCTGACCATGGCACTTATGGACTGATTAGTAGCAACCACTGTTCTGGAGTTTATTCTCTGTTACTACATTTCCATTTTCTTTACGGATCGCTTGCAAACATTACCCCGTAGATTACTCTCTGTAACTAATTATCCATTGTATGCTTGTTTTCAATCTTATTGGAATTGTATTTCCCCAGGTTGCCCCTGAAAAAGGGATATGTCTATCTCAGTGGGCCGACCCGGTCATCAAAATTCAAAATAAAAAAAATTAAAAATTACAGAGTCGTGAAGCGCAAGAAACCATGAATGGGACATGGCCACACCAGGCTATACTCAGTTCAGGAAGGAAAGGGTGAGGAGGAGAGGAGGGGGTTGTGCTGTATGTAAGGAAGGGTATTCAAAGCGATGGAGACCCAAGGAAACAGAGAAGCGGGAAGAAAGGGTTGGAGGTACTGTGAGTCACCCTGGAGACAGGCTACAGAGCCACTATTCGTACAGAGGTGATCGACAGACCTCCAGACTCAGTGGAAGGAACTAGATAGCTTAGGGAAGCCATCAGAGTAATGGCAGAAAAAGGGAGTGCTGCTGGTGGGGGACTTCAGTATGCTGGATGCAGACATCAAGGTGGGAGGCCACCTGGGGACTAGTGACCACCGTACAGTGTGGTTCACCGTAAGGACTGCAGAGGAAGCAAACTACACAAGAATAAGGGTCCTGAATTGCAGGAGGACAGATTTAAAATAAAAAGAAAATGAAGTAATACCTCAGAGACAACCTTGTTTTTTTTTGGGGGGGGGGGGCGGAGGGGAGGAAATGGCCCAGGTGGGGTGGAGGAACAGTGGGCCAAGTTAAGAGATGACATAGAGAGAGCAACAAACCTCTGCACAGAAGAAGTGAGCAAAAACAGACGGAAAGAGAGACCACCATGGTTCTCAAGAGAAGTGGCTAAAAAGGTTAAAGCTGAAAGGGCTGCATTCAAGAAGTACAAAGAGATGCACAGGGAAGAGGAAAGACAGGTATACCGGGAGAAACATAGGGTAGCAGAGAAAGTGGTCAGGAGTGCAAAGGAGCAAACAGAGGAAAGGACAGCCAAAGGGGTAGCTAAAGGGAACAAGACCTTGTTTAGGTACGTAAGTGAGAAGAGGAAGACATGGGGAGAGATCGTCAGGTTAAGAGGAGCAGGGGTGGAGGAGACTGTGCAGAGGAGAATCAGAAAAAGTCGATATTCTGAACAGCTACTCATGTTCACTCTTTACATTGGAAGGGGAAGGGGACGAACCACATAAAACAACAGGAACGGAGGGGGGAAGGGAGAGGCAGACAAGTCCATTTACAGCAGAGAGAGTCCTGAAAGTGGACAAAGCTATAGGGCCAAACAGGGTACACTCAAGAGTGTTGAGGAAGCTCAGGAAGGTACTGGCAGGACCTCTGATAGCCCTATTCAACAACGCACTGGAAACAGTAGTGGTTCTAGAGGACTGGAAGAGGGCAGCTGTAGTCTCACTTCATAAAAACAGCAGCACGGAGGAGGTTGGCAACTATATAACGGTCAGTCCAATATCAGTGGTGGGGAAGTTAATGGAGACATTTTTGAAGAAAAGTACTATGGAGTATCTTGAATCCAGCAGACTGCAAGACCCGAGGCAACACGGATTCACAGGTAGGAGGTCATGTCACATGAACCTGATAAGATTTCTTCGACTAGGTAACCAGGGAAACAGATAAGGGTAGAGTGGTGGATGTGGCCTACTTAGACTTCAGCAAGGCCTTCAATACCATACCACACCACACCACACCACAGAGGAGGCTCATAAGGAATTGGGCAGTTTGGGGTACATTCTAAGGTGGTAAATTGAGTATGAAATTGAATGATAGGTATGTGAGAGAGAGTGGTGGTAGTACACAGTACTCACACGGAGAAAGGGAGAGTGATCGGGGGTACCTCAGGACTCTAATGTCTTTGTAAGTGACATTACACAAGAGCTGGAAAGGAAAGTATGCCTCTTTGCAAAGGACACCAAAATTTGCAATAAGGTGGATACCCCAGAAGGTGTGGGGTGGAGAGAATGTGCAGATACCTGAAGAAACCAGAGGAATGTTCAAAGGTATGGCAGCTGGGTTTCAATGCAACAAAGTGTAAAATCATGCACCTAGGGCACAGCGGCAGAGTATAATATAGAGAAAGAGCTACTGACGGTCATTAAACAGGAAAGAGACTTGAGATTAACCATGTTGGATTACCTCAAAATGGCAAGGCAGTGCGATAAGGCAATAGGCAGGGCAAGACAGATGTTGGGATGCATAGGGAGGGGTTTCAACAGTAGGAGGGAAGGTGGTGTTGCTACTGTATATACTGTATAGCAGGTTATATTGGCATCCGATATATTTAGCGGATTTAGACCTTTGATACCTTTTTTATATGTTAACGCCCGATAAATTTAGCGGTTGCTGTACCTGAAGTTACGGTCTGGTATACTACTGTAATTAGCCTTGCACTGACACTAAGCAGCAGTTGATTTGAATCTGTTTTACTTAATGCCTCTCTCCTCCGACAGCGCACCTACAGTATTTCCCCTGTCTGAAAGGTACTGTATTTACAGGAGGCTGTCACTCTTCAAGTGGATGCAATCACCTCAGTCCTCACAAGTTAAACGTAAATACCCTCTAGATGCCAGTACTGTCTCACAGAGCTTGCCGAGTGTTCTGGAGTGGAGCACACTGTGACAGAGTTTGTTGCTCGCGAACTCGCTGGAACATCAGCTGGAACCTCAGCTGGGGCAGCAACTCCACCTGTGGAAAACAAAAAACGCACTGGCTACACAATTTACGAATCGGAGATCCGGTACACGTTTGGGAAATATGCTGTGGAGAATGGAGTTATGGCAGCTGTGCGACATTATAATGCCACAACAGCTTGCACGATAAATGAAAGTTCCATCAGGAACTTTAAAGCAGACTACTTAGCACAGCTAAGAAAAACATCAGACCCTAGTTCCATGTCTCCTGTCCTCCCTACAAAACCCAGAGGGTGTCCAACTCACCAGGAAAGTGAGCTGGAAGAACAGCTAAAGTCTATAGTTAAAAGTTCATGACTAGAAGGTGCAGTTGTAAACGCTGGGGTTATTCTTGCAATAGCTGTCGGAACAGTGAAGGCTAACAGTCCACAGCTACTGACCGAAAATGGTGGTCATCTAACCCTTAGTAGAAAATGGGCCTGGGGATTTCTAAACTGCATTGGCTACAGCAAAAGAAAAGGCACCAAAGCAGGCAAAAGAAGCCGATAGATTTTGAAAACCTAAAGGCGGCTTTTCTTTCACGTATAGGCACTGCTTGTGCCCAACAACTGATTGCACCACAGTTGGTCATAAACTTGGATGAAACAGGGGTCAATATGATTCCTGTTTCTGAATGGACGATGGAGGCTACAGGGTCAAAAGAGGTACAGGTAACTGGATAAGAGACAAATTTCAGTTATCCTCGCCTGTTGCCTTGATGGTAATTTACTCCCTCCGCAACTCATCTATAAGCGTAAGACTGTTGTGTCACACCCAAAGCATACATTTCCCAATAAGTGGAGTATAACTCATTCTGACAATCACTGGGCCAATGAAGTCACGACCATTGATTTCACTGATACTGTGTTAGTGCCCTATATCAAGTGCATCACTGCACAGCTGTCATTGCCCACAGAGCAGAAGTCCTTACTTGTTTTAGACCTGTATCGAGCACATACTACTGAAAATGTGCTCCTGCACTTGGAAGAGAAACATTATACCAATCTACATTCCTGCATCTTGCACTGACTCACTACAGCCATGGATGTCAATGTAAATAAAATTTCCGAGGACCTACTCAAGAAAAAATTCACCAACTGGCCTGCATGCATTGTGTCGGAGAGGTTGGTAGCAGGAGGCACTGACAGTTTAACATCCGATCTCCGACTGCTAAACCCAAAAGAGCACCACGCTCGGTGGATGGAGACTGCGATCACTTCCTTGCAAGGAAGACGTGCAGATATCATACAAGGATTTCATGAGGCTGGGATACTAGACACCCACTACGACTGCCTGAGTGAGTACAGTATTTTTACATTATTGTGTTCAGATGATGATGGGAGGTATCGAATAGAGCAAACGCTAAGTCAGCTTTCTGCTTCTTTCAGATACAGTACCACAAGGTGAAGCAGAAGCCGAAAATAGGACATCCCGCACTAGTAACACAAGCGCACTGCATCTGCCATCTAAACAGACATTTGGCTTTTTTCCCCTTTGGTGTCTTTTTTTTTTTAATCACATTTAATTAAATTTAATAAAATAAATACACGCATTACTGAATTAACGTGCTTTGTAGTTCTTTTAGCTCATGTAGATGCAGTACCTGGCTGAATAGCTGAGTGAAGTAGTGGATTGTTGTGACTAGAATATTAGCGGTCTGTTAAATTTAGTGCATGTTAATGGTCCCACTAATAGCACTAAATTTATCGAACCGCTAATATAACCTACTATACAGTATCATTGGTGAGATCCCTCCTGGTGTACTCTGTCCACTTCACGAGAGACTTACACAGACAGGGTATAGGCAGTCCAGAAGAAAAAATTACTCACCTTAGTAATGTTGTTTCTTCTAATTGAGTCTTGCTATATTATGACTATTGCAGTTTGTCCCACCACTAGAACTGCTCCGGAGGTGAAAGAGTTAACTTCCATGCAGAGCATGGAGCTTAGAGCGCGAGCTCGGTTAAGAAGCTCTGTTAGGGTGGTTTCAAACCGAAACCGTCAGATCTTTACGAGCAAAAACTCACTAAGGTTCTGTGTGGAAGCTGTAACCTCACACTAGCCAACTGGCCACTAACATATTAACATACTTTTCCTGGTCCCAACACCAAGACTCAAGTCAGTGGACCAGAAAATAAGATAAAATAACTAAATAAACCCAACACCCAAACATGAAAGAGGGCATCAATAAATGCCAACAGAGGACTGCCCACCCATACCCAAAGTAGGAGTTCTGAGAGGGCAGGCTTGGGGAGGTCATAATATGCAAGACTCCATTAGAAGAAACAACATTACTAAGGTGAGTAATTTTTCTTCAAACAACATGAAGTCTTGCTATATTATGACTATTGCAGACTACACAGCAGTACCTCCATGGAGGAGGGACAGAACCTACTTAGGGAATAGGCTCTGAAGCACAGCTGTGCCAAACCGAGCATCCTTCCTGGCCTGAATATCCAGGGAGTAATGCTTGGTGAAAGTGTGTACTGTCTTCCAAGTACCTGCTTGACATATCTCCAAGATAGGGATGTCTCTAGCAGCAGCTAGAGATGCAGCTGTACCTCTGGTAGAGTGAGCCCTAAGGCCTGAGGGGGGAACCTTACCCAGTTTTTGATAGCAAAATTGGATACAAGAAACGATCCACCTGGCAATGGATCTCTTAGTGGCAGGTCTCCCTTTCCCAACCTCACCATAAGTGAGAAACAGTTGAGGGAGTCGAACCTGTGACCCTTGGTCTCTATGTAGTAACTTAGGGCCTCTTAACATCTGTTGTGCAGCCTCCTCACCAGAGGAGGAATGGTCAGTGAAGAACACTGAAGTGAAACAGATTAGTTAAGGTGGAAATCTGAAACCACCTGAGGCAAAACTTCCTGTTAGTCCTGAGGACTATTTTATCCCTGTGAAAGGAAATAAAGTCAGTCTCTACTGATAAAGCCTGTAACTCACCTCATACCAGGCAGAAGTGATGGCTACCAGAAATACAGTTTTCCAAGTCAAATACTTAAGCTCTGCCGAAGACAGAGGCTCAAAGGGGGGTTGCATCAGCTGAGCAATGCATACATTAAGATCCCAAGCCGGGGCAGGGTCCCTGAATGGAGGATTGGTATGAAGCAATCCTTTAAAAAAACTTGGAAAATACAGGATGAGCAGAAAGAGAAGAGTGCTTCCCTGCTGAAATGAAGGCAGAGACAGCTGCCAAGTGCACTTTCAGGGTAGCTGGTCTCAGTCCCAAAGAATTAAAATGGACCTTATAGTCCAATACAGTGGGTAGATCAGCAGATTCCGGGGAAACATGCTTCCCAGAACACCATATGGAAAACCTTTTCCACTTGGAGTTATAGGTAGCCCTGGTGGAAGGCTTCCTAGCAGCCTTCAGGATTTCGAGAACACTGAGAAAGTTGTAAATCAGCAAACTCTAACTGCTCAAGAGCCAAGCCTTGAGGTTGAGGGATTTGAGATTCGGATACCAAACTCTCCCCTGAGCACAGGTTAACAGATTGTGGTTCCTGGGGAGACATAGGGGAAGATGGACTGCTAAGGACAGAAGGAGTGGGTACCAGGGCTGCCTGGCCCAGTCTGGAGCATTTTGCAGGGCTGAGACCCGATTTTGACTAGTACTTTGAACAGGAGAGGGAAGGGGGGAAAGGCATAAACAAACTTCCCTTCCCAATCGAGGAGAAAGGCATCCAGGGGAACTGAGCCCAACACTGGGGGCCTGCAACAAAACAGTGGAAGTTGATGATTGTCTGGGGCTGCAAAAGATCTATCTGAGGAGTGCCCCATCTGGCAAACACTATCCCAGTACTGGGGATCCAGTGACCATTCGTGATGGCCCTGGGAAATCCTGCTGAGAGCATCTGCCAGACATTGTCCTTGCCTGGGAGGTGAACTGCTATGAGGGAAGTGTTCAGGGAATAAGCCAGAGACCACAACTCATCGCCTCGGTGCACAAGGTCAAGACCGAGTGCCCCTGTTTGTTGATGTACCACATTGTAGTGGTGTTGTCTGTTCTGACCTGTACCACCTTGTTCTGAACAGATGCAGGGAAAACCTGAAGTGCTAGAAAAACAGCTCTGAGTTCCAACAGATTGATGTGGAGCAGAGATTCCTGAGGGGACCATAACCCCTGGGGTGGAGAGGTCGCTCATGTGAGCTCCCCATCCCAAGAGGGACGCATCTGTAGTAAGGGTCAAGGAGTGGGACAGAGGGATGAAAGGCACCCTCTGTCTCAGATTGCTCTGATCCTGCCACCACTGAAGGGCCTGGATCAGAGTTCGAGTCACTGGGATTAACTTGGATAGAGAATCTCTTTGAGACCAGAAAGCTCTCAAATGGAACTGAATGTCCCTCATCTGAAATCTTGCTCCTTGTACTACAGCTGTGGAGGCAGCCATGTGTCCTAGGAGCTGCAGGAAATGCCTTGCTGGTCGAGAGACCTGCAGAGTGAAGGACGAGGCCAGGGCCACTAAGGTCCTTACCCTTTCCAAGGGAAGGAAGGCTCCTGGCCTGCTTTGTGTCCAGTTCTGCGCCTATAAAGGTGAGTACCTGGACAGGTTCCAAAATTGACTTTGAAAGATTGAGAAGAAAGCCCAGAGAGGTAAGCAGCTGCTGGGTAACTAGCAGGTGTGATTTGACCTGGTCTGGAGACTGACCCACAATGAGCTAGTCATCCAGGTAGGGAAAAATTGCAATCTTTTGCCTTCTTAGATGGGCGACTGCTACTGCCAGACATTTTGTGAACACCCTTGGGGCAGAAGTGAGGCCGAAGGGCATTGCTCTAAACTGATAATGGCCTGAGGGTAGTTCGAATCTGAGGTACTTCCGATGGGAGCTTCTGATAAGAACATGGAAGTAGGCATCCTTGAGGTCCAGGGAGGCTAGCCAGTCCCCTGGCCTTAGGGAAGGTAAAATCATTCCCAGTGACATCATTTTGAACTTTGGCTTTAAAAGGTGCTTGTTTAGATATCTTAGATCCAGGATAGGCCGCCACTCTCCTGTCTTTTTTGGGGTAAGGAAACATAGAAACATAGAATGTGACGGCAGATAAGGACCGCTTGGCCCACCCAGTCTGCCCATTTCCCTACCTACTGGATAAGCTGCAGATCCTAGTTAACCAGCAGCCTACTTCTTCCTACCCCACCCCCAGAATTGCCTTATGACTATCCCATGCATGCTTGAATTCCACCACTGATTTTGACTCCACAACCTCCTCCGGAAGGCCATTCCATGCATCCACAACCCTCTCTGTGAAAAAATACTTCTAAATTACCTCTGAGCCCCTCTATCTTCAAATTGTGCCCTCTGTTCTTGCACACCTCTTTTTGAAAGATGCTACCCTCTTGGACTTTGTTGATTCCTTGAGGTACTTGAAAGTTTCTATCATGTCCCCCCTCCCTCCTTTCCTCGAGGCTATACATATTAAGCTCCTTAAGTCTCTCTTCATATGTCCTCCGTGCAGACCCTGCACCATTTTAGTTGCCCTCCTCTGGACAGCTTCCATCCTGTCTATGTCTTTATGGAGATTGGGTCTCCAGAACTGCACACAGTACTCCAGATGGGGTCTCACCAGCTGTCTGTACAGAGGGATAATAACTTCCTGTTTTCTACTGCTGATGCCTCTCCCTATGCATCCCAGTATCCCCCAGCCCTCCTTGCTGCCTTCTCACATTGCTTGCCCACCTTTAGGTCATCTGATATGACTACCCCCAGGTCCCTTTCCATTTTTGTTGTTGTTAGTATCTCACCCCCCATTGTGTACTCTTCCCCTGGGTTTTTGTTTCCCAGGTGCATTACCTTGCACTTCTTAGCATTGAATCTAAGCTGCCATACATTTGACCATTCCTCTAACCTTGCCAAGTCCCTTCTCATCCTTTCCACCCCACCCTGTGCATCAACTCTGTTGCAGATCTTAGTGTCATCTGCAAAGAGACATACTTTTCCTTCCAGTCCTTCTGCAATGTCGCTTATAAAGACACTGAAGAGGACTGGTCCTAATACTGAACCCTGCGGTACCCCGCTAGTAACCCTCCTTTCTTCTGAGTGGACTCCATTTACTATTACTCTCAGGAAGTAACTGGAGTACAGACCCTTGCCCTGGTGAGGGGGAGAAACCTTTTCTACAGCTCTGAGAGCCAAAAGGGTTGAGACTTCTGTTTCCAAAGCAAGAGTCTCTAAAGGGTTTGTAGGTGGAAAAGATCTGGCTCTCATCTTTGGAAATTTTGAAGCTGAGAACCAGACCCTGGCTCACTACTTCCAGGACCCACCTGTCTGAAGTTAAAGACTCCCAGTCCTGGACAAAGTGAGCCAACCTGCCCCTACAGGTAATGGAGAGCGACCCTGGGCATCCCATCAGGGTGCCTGTTTGGCGGGGCTTTAGGCTGAGGGGTGGGAGCAGGCCTGCTCACTCCGTCTGCCTCTCCCTCTGAAGAACCCCTCTGTGCATAGGCTGAAGAGGAGGAGGCCTGGGTCTGGTAAAAGGCCTGTGAAAAGGCCTGCCCTACCCCTGGGGCTGCCTCTAAGGAGTGGCTTGCCTCCTTGGCTTGTGCACTCTATAAGTGGTTCTATATTCGTCCATTTTCTTATATAATTCTCTGTCTGCTCCCAAACAGAGAATTTCCCACCACAGGAAAATCCATAGCCTTAGACTGGGTATCCTGTGACAAAGTAGTACACCTGAGCCAGGCCAATCTCGAAAAGCACAGATGTAGCCATGACTCTAGAGGATACATCATTAGAATCCACTGCAGCATGGAATTGCACCTTAGATGCCTCAATACCATCAAGAGCCACCTGTTCCAGCTCCTTTGCAAGCTAGCCAGGGACCTGTTTGGCTAAGGCCATGACAGTATCCCATCTAGATTTCTGGTATCTCGCAACATAAGCCATATAGTTTGCTTGTCTGAGTCCCAAGGATGCTGCCATGTATTGTTTTTGGCCATGGCATCAATCTTCCTGGAATCCTTGTCAGGAGGATTGGAGCCAGGGAATATTAGCTTTATCACAGGCTGCAGCCTGAACTACCCCAACATGACTGCATTGCTGTGAAAGAAAATCTATATCAGGACCTGACAAAGTGTACCTCCTGTCCATCTTTTATCCACAGGAGGCACAGAATTAGAGCTTTTAAAATTTTATTGTTTGTTTCCTAAAAGATTTATGTAAAGGGATGGACAATCTCCTGGACTCTGGGATATCCATCATCTCCACATAGTCAGGCTCCTCTTGCTCATCCAAAGCCTCCAAGGGAAGCTGGAGGGTCTCAGCAACTTTTTATAAAACAAAAATGAGAAGGGACTCAGAAAGCTTGGGGGAGACTCACCTGAAGGTCTGTCTGGGGAGATGTCCGGTTCAATGGGCACATCCAGACTTTCCTAGTCACATTCACACTGATCATAATCCTCCTCCCCCTCCTCTGGTTCATAAAACTCTTCTATATCATATTCCTGAACCATTGGAACCGACCGAACCGACCTTTTGCCAGACAGTGGCAGTTCGGAGGGAACCGGGGACAGGGACTGGACAATCTGTATTGCCCTGGCTATCTCTGCAGCAGTTGAAGAAGGAATTTTGGACTCCAAACCTGATTTTTTAGTTTTCTTTGCTGGAACTGACTCCTCAGAGCCAGCTTTTCATTTGGCCGAGGAAGTCTCGCCCTGGTCAGAGGGCACTCCCTCCGGTTCGGTTGGCACCGAACCGGGCTGGCCATCCGGGTCAGCGGACTTTTTGGCCTCTCGTTCCCTGAGCCTACCCACTCTTGTCCAGGGTGGCTGCAGGGAAATTTTTACAAATCTGGCAGTCTGAATTGAGGTGGTCAAACCCCAGACAATAGACACATGTAGTGTGTGGGTCAGCCTTGGCAAAGGCTTCCCCACAGACACTACAGTGTTGAAACCCAGTGGGCCCGGTTTTTCTTTTGGGTTTTTCAGACATGATGCCAGCCTAACCAACAAACTTGCCCTTTTAATGGCCGTGCCAGGCAAGACACCCTTATCGGTTCCAAACCGTGTCACGGGTCGTGGAAAAAAACGTAATGAAATCCGGTTTTTTAGAACCGATAAGAACTGGGAACCGCACTCTAACAAGCCTTAAAAGGCTTTAAACTAAGTTTTAATACAATTCAATAGGTTCAAACCGAACCGATAACAATTTTACAAGTTCCACACAGAAAAAACCTATCTATTACTTACAATACCATAGACAGAGCTTGAACCGATCGGTTTTGCGGTTAAAATACTAAAATCGTGGTTAAATTCAACCGAGAAATAGCGCTTTAAACCGAAGAAATGAACCGAGCAACAGGAGGAATCTCCGGAGCGACTGTTCAGTGAGGCGGAGTAAAGAATCTGACGGTTTCGGTTTGAAACCACCCTAACAGAGCTTCTTAACCGAGCTCGCGCTCTAAGCTCCATGCTCTGCATGGAAGTTAACTTTCACCTCCGGAGCAGTTCTAGTGGTGGGACAAACTGCAATAGTCATAATATAGCAAGACTTCATGTTGTTTGAAGAGGGCAATTAAAATGCTGCAGGAGTTCCATCAGAAGCCCTATGAGAAGAGACTAAGGGATCTCAATATGTACACCCTGGAAGGACAGAAGGACATGACAGCAACCTATAAATACCTCACTTGGTTGAACACAGTATGGAAGGGAATATTCTGCAGACGTGAAGGTGCACAAGAAAGTACAGTTACGCAAGAGCTTACTGTAAGAGTAGATCTTCGAGAGGTTCTAGTCTGCTGCAAGAGCTCCCACTCAAAGTAAGACAGTACCGTTACATAAGAACTTACGTAACAGTAAGTCTTCGAGAGGAGCTGTTGTAGCAGATGCTGCTTTCCCACCCTCCTTCCCCCTGTAGAGTTTTTTTTAGCATGTCTAGGACACGCTTCGCTTGGTTTGCTTGCTGGGGTCCGTTTGCGGGTCCTCGGTGGGTGAACTGAGGTGGAGCCGGGATCCTCCCCTTATGTAGCATGATTGACGTCAGGGGGGCCGTCCCCACTGGACAGTGCTAGCTAAGTTTTTTCCAGTGGGTCCTGAGGCCTACGGCACTAGTCCTAATGGTTACAGCCTGCTGCAAGAGCTCCTCCCCGAAGTCAGATCAAGGGAACATGCAATGAACCTGGAAAGGGCAAAGCTGGGATGAGGGAAGTGAAGAAGAATGTCTTCACTGACAGTGTGGTGGAGGCATTAAGGGGAATGGGGCAGGAATCAGGGGTTGAGTAACAGCAGGCAGTATTTAAAACGGGGATTACTAGAGCAACAAAATTATGCATTAAGCAGGTTAGCATGAGGAAAAGGAAGAGGAGACCATTATGGTTTTTCAAAGAGGTAGCAAAGAAAGTAAAAGCCAAAAAGATAGCATTCAGGCAATACAAAAAGACACAGGCAGAAGGGGATAGGGAGAAGTACCAGGAGAAGCAAACGGAGGCAGGGAGGTCAGTAAGGGAAGCCAAAGCTCAGACAGAAAAGCACACTGCAAAATCAGTGGGTAGATGGGACAAAACCTTTTACAGGTACATAAGTGAAAAAGAAAAGGCAAAGGAGGGATAGTGAGACTGAAGGGGAGGATGGGGCCTGGAGGATGACAACAGTAATGCTGACATATTGAGCAGGTATTTCTGCTCAGTCTTTACTGAGGAAGAGGAGGGTAATGGGTCTGAAGGGAGTACAAGGGGTGAGAATGGTGCAGAAATGGACACAAGTCCCTTTACACGAGAAAGGGTCCTGAAGAAACTAAACTGGAAGTAATAAGAGTTGATAAAGCAATGGGGGCCAGATGGGGTGCACCCCAGGGTCCTTAAAGAACTAAGAGAGGTGGTGGCTGAACCTCTGGCTATCCTGTTTGGCCGATCACTGGAAACAGGGGAGGTACCAAAAGACTGGAGGACAGCAGATGTAGTCCCCTTATACAGAAGTGGGAACAAAAAGGAAGCGGGAAACTACAGACCAGTCAGCCTCACCTTGGTTGTGGGGAAGATCATGGAAGCACTACTGAAGGAGAGATTGGTGGAGCATCTGGTTGTCAACAGACTTCAGGACCCAAGGCAGCATGGTTTCACCGGGGTCATGTCAGACCAACCTTGTTGAATTTTTTGACTGGGTGACTAGGGAGGTGGATCAGGGGAGGGCAGCGGAGATGGCCTATCTGGACTTCAGCAAGGCCTTCGACACTGTGCCACATATAAGACTATTACACAAACTGGGGAATATGGGTGTGGGCAGGACAGCAGTGTGATAGGTAGGTAACTGACTGGGCGGCAGGACACAGAGGGTGGTAGTAAATGGCTGTCACTCCACCGAGGGAAGAGTGACCAGTGGGGTACCACAGGGATCAGCGCTGGGACCGGTCCTATTCAATATCTTCATCAGTGACATTGCACAGGACCTAGAAGGCAGAATTTCACTGTTTGCTGATGACACAAGGCTCTGTAACAGAGTAGACACACCAGAGGGTGTAGACAGAATGAGAAGGGACCTGCAGAAACTTGAAGAATGGTCAGGGTTTTGGCGGTTGAAATTCAATGTAAAGAAGTGCAAGATAATGCATATGGGACACAAAAACCCTGGCACAATACATCAGTTATGGGTGAGGATATAGCATGCACCAAGCAGGAAAGGGATCTTGGGGTTATCATCTCTGATGACCTCAAGGTAGTGAAACAGTGTGACAAGGCAGTAGGTAAAGCAAATAGGATGCTGGGATGCATATGCAGGGGCATCACCAGCAGGAAAAGGGAGGTCATAATTCCACTATACAAGACACTAGTGAGGCCCCACCTTGTACAGTTCTGGAGACCTTACCTATGTAAGGACATAGACAGGGTAGAGAAGGTTCAGAGGAGGGCAACAAAGATGGTACATGGATTGCATCACAAGTCCTATGAGGACAGGTTGAAGGAACTGAATATGTACTCCCTGGAGAAGAGGAGGGAGAGAGGGGACATGATAGAGACATACAAGTATCTTACAGGGAGGAGCAGGGTGTAGGAATACACTGTTTTTAAGCGAAAAAGATGTTCCAGGACTAGAGGGCATGGAATGAAGTTGGAGGGAGGACGATTCAGAGGAAACGCAAGGAAGAATTTTTTTTACAGAACGGGTGGTGGACAAGTGGAACACCCTGCCAGAGGAAGTTTTGTGGGCTGAAACAAACACGGGATTTAAGAATGCATGGGATAGACAAAGGAATTCTGGAGATTAGGGATAAGGGGCAACAGACTTCTAGGAAAACAAACTTAACTCACAAGCTCAAATGGGCAGACTGAGTGGGCCATAGGCCCTTATCTGCCGACACTGTACGTATCTATGCCTTTAACAGTCTTCTAGCAGAGGTAGTGGGGACGAAAACAGTGGTGGGCGTCATGCATGCATTGGATAAGCACAAGGGAATCTTAGTTGGGAAGCGCAGGGGGTGGGGGGGAGCCAGAGGTCAGGCAGTAACAGTATTTTTTATTTTTATTTATTTATTTCAATCTAGGATTACAATACCTTTGAGCCAAGACTCTTTTACAAAGGTTCCACGTCCAGCGTGTGCAACAGTCATCATTTTAGTTACAAACATAACGTCACTGACTTACATACATGTAATAACCAGTACAAAGACTTGAGCTATAAGCAAGACAAGGGAGGAGGGGGGTCGATGGGGAGAAGTGAGGGTAGGAGATCGGGGGTAGGAGGTGCAGGAGTACAGGATGTGGGTGGGGCAGGGTGAGATATGGGGGGCGAGGGTGGGAGACAGTGCAGCCAGGAGGCCTTGTCGAGGGAATATGCCAGGTAAGGTGTTAGGGGTGCAAAGACTGATTGTAAGTGCTGGGTGCTAGGACATGTGCAACTGGAATGGTGGAAATGTTAAGATGGGCAATCGCAGGATACAAGCAGTGAGAGGCGCAGCTTGGACTTGAAAAGGCCGAGTGTTGGAGCGGTCACTATGTCGCTGCCAAGAGAGTTGAGCCAGTTGGATGCCCGATAGGCAAATGATCTTTGTCCTTATGTAGTATATAGAAAAACAGACTGGGTGGGCCAAACGGTCCTTATCTACCAATGAATTCCATATTTATATGTAACTGGCTGGAAAGGAATATGAGATGAAATAGCAAGTATACTCATTCTAAACTAGAATACAGTACTATTTCTATACCTCCATCTCAGAGTGTCTTATTTTCTACTTTGGCCCCCTCTTATCCAATACTGGGTCTCCTCATCTGAAATGGCATCACTGGTACAAATGTGCCATCAGCCCCACCTCCCAAAAAAGTAACAGGCCCAGAGAATGATAAGCCTCAAGGGACACAGAGACACAGATCTATGTTCAGACTACAGAGCATCTGGGGTTTTGCCCAGTGCCATTAAGAAAGGCCAAATTATACTTCCTGGATTCCCAATCCCTCTTCCCTAACACTATCCCTAAAGCGACTGCTAGAGCCCACCTCCCCCCAACCTGTTCCTGTCACACACCCCTCTAAACCCTCCCTCCTCTGACCCCACTTCCCCCCTTTTCTGCAAAACCTACCCCCTCTAAAGTTCATTTTCTCTCTCTCTCTCATCTCATTCTAATTAAATCTGCTGCATACCTCTGAAAACTTTTTAATGACACCTATGTACAATAGTGTTGCCATACACCTCAATGTATTCCTACCACTATTTTGTTAGCCATTGTATTGCACTTAAAACTGCTGATATTGAATTTCATTTGTTTGTAACTGCCTGCTTAGTCTTACCCCTTTCCCCTTCCCTCGGGTCACACCTGGAAACAGGACTTGGCTCAGTGTGCCTTTCCCAGTCACCAAACTTAATAAATAAAAAAGTGTGCTGCCACACCTATATCCCACCTGGGGAAGGCAGTGTGGTTCTGTGGTTACAGCACCTGTGGACCTGGAGGTTCCAACCTCTCTGCTTCAGAGCACTGAAATCTGTAACTGGCTGGAACCAGGATGCCACTGAAAGAAACCTCAGCTATGTCATTACAAATAAATATATACATGAATTAAATGGCAAAACTGACCAATGGAATCAGTGCCTCTAGGTCAGACTTAATGGCAGCTTCTATGTCAGCTGTAGGGGAACAACAGGTAGCTGCAACTCTACCCCAGTCTCCAAATTTGAGCAAATTGCCTCTGTGATGCTACTCAAGCCTCACCAATCCGATGAGTGAACTTCCCAAGTTCAAAGTTGACTTCAGGTTCCATGCACCATCAGGCCAAGCACTGATTAAAAGGGAAGGTTTAATTCTCAAAACAGGACAATTTTACAAACCACTGCCCTGAAACAGACCAAGTAGTGATTAAATGAAAGTAACCTGCACAAAACTGAAGCCTCGTCTGAACTTTTAACAACTACAAGAACACCATTTTTAGCCTTCTAATAATATTCGGCAGCTCCCACAGTGCACTGCTGGACATGATGCAGAATCATCCGAGTCCTACTGACTTTTTTCTTCCATATTGCTTTTTCTCTTTCATGGCCATCAGCCCAGTCTTCAAGTCAGATTTACCTGGCAACCTATCAGTACCACCTACAGCTAACCCCACACATCCTCCCAACTGAAGGTTCTTGTTGTGCAGAGCCAGAGAACACCGCTGACCATCATCCTTCGTTTTCTCTCCTCTTATGCCCCCTGACACTCCTACCTCAATGCACTGCCACTGGGCGGTCCGTCCATCTAAACTGCTATGGGATTCAGAGATGACTCCATGTCATCATGCCCAGCAACACAGTCCTCTAGGAGCTGTCAAATGTACACAGAAGTATAACACTGGCACGGCTACAAAGCATCATGAGTCCACATCAGGATTCAGTTTTGTGAAAACCGTAACTGTACAAATCACGTCTGTTAGCAACTGCATAGTTTCAGGGCAGTGGTATTCAAAACAGGCTCCCAAATTCACATTGAGAATCATCCTTTAAATAATCCTGCAGGTCTCCTAAATGGAGGTTCCTCTTCTCTGGCTGTTAAGGTAGTTTCTTGTCTGCAACATACGAGACAATTTCAGCTACCTAACTGGCTTGACTCACCACTCGCCTATATTTTTTTTTTTAGTTATTTAACCAGGATTAGCACACTAAGCTAAAAGCTTTTTTACAAGTGCAACCTGGGAGCACAGGAAAGTTAAGAGACTTGCTCAGGGTCACACAGTATGCAAGTGGAAGCTGTGGGGTTCAAACCCAGGTCTGGTCTGCTGGATGTCACCAGATTTGCAGATCAGAGCCTTAAACCATTGCGCTATACTGCTATACTGGGTCTATGGGATTCATAGCTTGTGCTGAATGCATTACCTGTTTTAGTTTTCCCCAAGCAGCCTTGGTTTAAACTTGCAGATGATGGTAATTCAGCCTTGATATTGCAAATTCTGAAGCTTATGTTAAACTATAAATAAAGAACAGTCACAGAAAAACTTACTGCGACTGCCGACCGGT
Organism: Neoceratodus forsteri; assembly: GCA_016271365.2. Taxonomy (NCBI): domain Eukaryota; kingdom Metazoa; phylum Chordata; order Ceratodontiformes; family Ceratodontidae; genus Neoceratodus; species Neoceratodus forsteri. The sequence goes on along the minus strand of CM057451.1, from coordinate 143,284,479 downwards.
GGTGCGGATGGTTGAGGCGCTGGACGCCACACCTCGCACCACGCTGGCGACCTGGGTTCGGGAGCGGGCTTGGGTCGCCAGGGGTTGGCCAGGGAGGAGAGGATCGAGCATCCGACAACAGCTCTCCTCTCCTAGGTAGGCGAGTGGGATGTGATCTCCCGGTGCTAGTGGCACACAGAGGAGGCTGAGAGCACTGCAGCCTGGGTCCACTTCCAAGAGATGGGGCGAGGCATTGGCAGATGTCCTGCAGGTTGGTGCGGGCAAGCACCCAGGATGGTACTGCATGTCCGCACGTCCGGGGGGGGGGGCAACGAACAAGGAAAAATCCTGTACCATACAGTAGGCGATGACACTTGGCCACCATGCCCACCACTGGATCCCACCCACCCAGTCTCCGGAATCCCTCCTCCCAACCCTTGCCGGCAGCAGAATCTAGACTTCAACGAGAACCAACAAGAAGCGGTGGCCCCACCTTTGGGGGTACAAGCCAGGGGTTTCCAACTGCAAGGTAGGTGCAGGGGTTGGAGTACCATGGGGGAGACTTGGGCTGGGGGGGGGTCTCACTTGGGCAGGAACAAGCCAGGATGCCTGACAGAGTCACAATGGTGTAGCCACCAAAGGGAAAAACAGATGAGAAAAAAAAAAAAGAACTTACTGTAACAGTAGATCCTCAACGGTATCTCAGTCATCAGATCACACATATGGAACTTCATCATCGGCGAAGCAGGATCCACATGGAAGATTTTCAGCAGTACAACTGAGTCCGCCCACGCTGACATCACCAACCCTATAAAGGAATGTGCGGCCCTGTTCCCCCCGCAGACTAAGGGAGCAAAACTCATTCCATGGGGGACTGAAGAGAGAGAGAGAGAGAGAGAGAGAGGTGCCCAGGCCCAAATAAAAGACCAGATAGCCAGTTCTGAGAAAGAACCTTATAAAGGGGGATGGGGAGGCAGACCTGATGACTGAGATCCCCTCAAAGATCTACTGTTACGATAAGTTCTTACATAACTGTTCTATTTTCATCAGGGGTATCTCAGTCATCAGGTGACACATATGGAATAAGTCCCAAGCGGTTACAGCCACACATAAACAGTGTCGGAAAAAGGCCATCCCTAAACTTAAGACAGGAGGCCCTGCAGCACAGCCCTGTCAAAACCTGCACAGGCTCTAGAGGCAATGTCCAGACTGTAGAGCTTGCTGAAAGTATGGACGGTATTCCAGATGGAAGCAGCAAAAAATGTCAGCACCTGAGACCCATGTGAAACAGTCCACAGAGGTAGCCATGCCCCTCGTGGAATGGTCTTTTACCGCCCCCAGCAACTCTTTGCCATGCTTATTGTAGCAAAACGCGATACAATGTGCAAACCATTTAGACAAACATTGTTTAGAAACCTGAACCCCCCCCCCCCCAATACCTGGGGCGAAAGAAACAAAAAGCTACTTCGACTTTCTGCATTCCTTACTTTGGAGCAGATAATGCTTCAAAATTCTGCGCACATGTAACATATGGAGTAGTGCTTCCTCTGGACTGCCACGCTCAGGAAAATAAACAAGTAGGTGGATAGATTGGTTCAGGGTAAACTCAGACACCACCTTAGAAAGAAACCTAGGATTCATACACAAAGACACCCAGTCTTTGTGAAAAATCAAATAAGACTCCTTGTACCAGAGAGCCAGAAGCTCGGAAATCCTTTGAGCAGAAGTAACTGCAATTTAATAAAAAAAAAAAAAAAAAAAATTTTACTCACCTGTAACAGTAGTTCTAGGAGTGGTACATGTTGTTCATCCACACTAACTGGCATGTCTTTTCCCTTTAAACATTTTGCCAGAAAGTCTTCAAGCTGGCTGCTCCCCAGGTGGTATAACCCTCAGCTCCGCCCCATGACACAAGATCTTGCCCACTGGAAGCTAGGTTTGGGCATCTAAGCCAGGGAGGTCAGGTGGGTCTGTGTGGATGAGCAACATGTACCACTCCTAGAACTACTAATAAAGGTGAGTAACCTGTTTTTCTAGGATCATGGATATGTTGTTCATCCACACTAACTGGCAGACTCCTAGCAGTTCTCCAGAAGGAGGGAGGCAAGGCACACACACCCTACTTCGGTAATAGAGACTGGAGAACTGAGGCTCCAAAACCAGCATCCGGGCGTGACTCAAGGTCAATGTAGTAATGGGTAATGAAGGTGTTTGCCGTCTTCCAGGTAGCAGCCCTGCAGATATCCTGGATAGGGATGTCCCTAGAAGCAGCCACTGATGCAGCGGTATGGCGGGTGGAGTAAGCCCTTAGCCCTACGGGAGGCTCCTTACCCGCCAACCTACAGCAGAGATCAATGCAAGATGTAATCCATCTGCCAATTGTCCGCTTTGCTGCAGGTCTGCCAGGTGAGGTTTCAGCATAGATGACAAACCTCTGTCTGAACTTCAGCCGCCCACTCCTTATAATAAGAGTGTTCATCTCAGGTTCAGAGTATGGAGCCTGTAGTTAGCCTCCAAGGTGTAGTTCAGATAGAACACAGGCAAAGTTAACACCTGGTTAAGGTGAAACTCTGACACCACCTTCGGAAGGAACTTCGGGCTGGGGCACAGGACAGCCTTGTCCCTGGGGAAGACCAGGTAAGGAGACTTCACAGAGAGCACCTGGAGCTCCCCCAGTCCTTCTGACTGACATGATAGCCACCAGGAAGGCAGTCTTCCACGACAGGTGTGACATCTCACACTACTGCATCGGTTCGAATGGCTCGCCCATAAGTTTAGCCAATATTAGCAACAGATCTCATGGAGGTGGAGGTTCACACACCAGAGGCGATATGTGATCCTAGGCCCTTGGAAAAGCACCAGACCACTGTCTCCTGCGCCACCGTCCACTGACTGGCCCACACCTGGTAGCTATGATGGTTGCCAGGTGCACCTTAAGAGTAGTCGTCTGAAGACTATCTCTGGAGAGGGACCAAAGGTAGTCGAGGATACTGGTCATAGGACAGGAACTAGGATCTAATCCCTTGCTCTGACACCAGATGGAAAATCTTTCCCATTTGAAGGCATAGCACTTCCTGGTTGACTCCTTCCTAGATGCCTCAACTACACTAAGGACATCATTGGAAAGACCCAAAGCCTGGAACTCTAGCGGCTTAGGAACCAGGCTGTCAGGTGCAGGGACTGAAGGTCCGGATGGAATACCTTCCCCTGACTGACTCATATCAGGTCCGGCGTGCTGGAAGACACCTCAGGAGCCTGTTACTGAGGCTGAGGAGATCTGAATACCAGAACTGGTCTGGCCAATCTGTGGCTACCAGGATCACGTTCGCCTTGTCCCTCCTCACCTTGAGAAGCACCTTGATCCACAAGGTGCTTCTCAAGGTGCTCCTCACCTTGAGAAGCACCTTGTGGATCAAGAAAAATGGAGGTTAGGCACAGAAGAGGCCTATGGTCCACAGCCTCAAGAAGGCATCCCCCTGCAGCAAGCCCTGCTGAGGGGAGTGGGCACGAAACAACCTCAGTTTTGTGTTCTCTCTGGAGGCAAAGAGACCCACCTGAGGGGTGACCCACAGGGAAAACAAGCTGCAAACTACCGCTGGGTGAAAAGACCACTCGTGGGACACCTCGCCTACACGGCTGAGGGCATCCGCCAGTTGGCGTGAGGCTCCTGCCACATGGATGGCTAGGAGATCTGCCTCCAGTTGGCTCACGAGGGTCCAGATGTGGATCACTTACCTGCACAGAGGCTAGGAGTGCATGCCGCCCTGTTTGTTGAGATAGTGCATGGTCGTGGTGTTGTCCGTCTGGACCTGGACCACTTGACCCCACAGAAACGGAGCTAATGCAGTCAGCACCAGCCGTATCACTCTGAGTTCCTGCAGGTTGATGTGGTATCGGCACTCCATGCAGTTCCAGAGCCTGTGGACCCTGTGGTTCTCCACATGAGCTCCCCAGCCCATGAGAGAGGCATCGGTAGTGAGAACGACCGTCTGCTCGGGGCGGACAAATGGGATCCCTCCCTGCAGATGTTCCGGAATGGTCCACCATTACAGAGCATCCCAAAGCCTCTGGGTTACCGTGACCAGCTGGTTGAAATGACCTAGGTGTTGGGACCACTGGCTGGCCAAGCCCCACTGAATGGGATGCATTCGCCACCGGGCCCAACGGACCACGGTGGTGCAGGCCACCATGTAACCCAGAAGACGCAGGAAGTCCAGGGCAGGGCGCAATTGCCCAACCAGAAATGACTGGGCAAAGGAGGAGAGACCCTCTGCCCTGTCCACCGGGAGCTGGGCTCTGGCTCGGCAAGAGAAAAGCTCTACCCCGATGAAGCAGATAACCTGCGAGGGCACGAGTTCCAACTTGGCTTCATTGATCAGGAGGTCAGGTTAAAGACAGGTCTCTGGCCCTCTTCACCTCTGCTTTGGAGGAACCCACTACGAGCCAATCGTCGAGGTAAGGGTACACCCTGACCCCTCAACAGCGAAGATGGACTGCCACCACTGCAATGCATTTAGTAAAGACCTGGGGAGCTGATGACAGGCTGAAGGGCATGGCTTGGAACTCAGAGTTTCTTCTTCTGCTTCTTGGAACCTTGGGATTCCTTTTGGGCAGACATAGCAGAGTCCAACATGGTACTGGACTTCTCCATAAGTTCAAGGTGACCATCCACTCCTGGACTGAACAAGTCGGTACCCAGGAACAGGACATCTGCCAACTTGTGCTGGGTGTCGGCCGTGAAAGTTGAGACCCACAACCAAGCCCTACAGCGCATGGCAATCGTAGCTGCAACAGAACGGGCACAGGAATCCCCAGTGCCAAAGGCTGTTTGGAGCTGTTGTCTGGCAACAGCCCGGCCCTGGTCCTGGACCTGCTTGACCGTGGTCTGAAGGTCCGCAGGAAGGTGAGTGAGCACCTCCTCTAAGGAACCCAACAGGGTGTGGGAGAAGTGTGCCATGATTAAAGCTGAGATCGCCTGACGGAGACCCAGCGATGAGGCAGTGCAGACCTTTCAGGCAGAGTGATCCAGCTTTTTGGATTCTTTGTCCGGTGATCTATCAGACACTACAGAGTTCCCAACCCGCCTGAACACAGACTGTCACCACTCCCTCAGCCGAGGGATGCTGTGAAAATCCCAAAAGGGAGCCAGTAGGTACCGCATATTTGCGGGACATCTTGGCGGACGGTGTGGGACAGGAGGCAGGGTGCTGCCAGAGCTCCAAAGCTGGAACGACAATAGCTTCAGCTACTGAAAAGGCCTCGGTCAGGGAATCCCCCTTCTGAGGATGTCAGTTACGGGGTATTCTACCCGTTTCTCAATGGGCTCTGGCTTCATCCCCGCAGATTCTGAAATGAGGCGGAGGATGCCCATAAAGGAGGTGGACCCCTCTTCAGCAGGCAGACTCATGGCATCGTCGTCCTGAGAAGGAGATGCCAAATCCGAGTCGGACTCCTAGGAGTCCGGATACAGCGGTCTGCCACCGGAGTCACTGCAAACCCACCATGGGAGGTCAGGAGTCAAAGTAACAGACAGCTTGTGCGGGAGGCCTAAAGTGGGCTGGGGGAGCCCCCCAGGAAGGCTGTTTCAGTGGTGGCTCCACCAGGATAGGTGGAAAGACTGACTGGCCTAGTCAGGGGTGGCCGTTGCTGGCTCATGAGCAGGCCGGGCGATGACCAACTCCGGAGTGGTAAACTTCGGCCTGGAGGGTAACAGCCAAGTAATGATTGGGGTAGAAGGGACTGCCTTTGGCTCAGCCAGAATAAATTGCTGCCTCAGCATGTCCTCATAGCACCGACGCAACTTGCATCAGAGCCTCTCCTCATCCGAGGATAACGAGGAGGAATAGCGGTGGTGCCACTTCTTAGTGTGCCGCTTATGCGACTTCCTCTGCCTTTCGGTCAAAGATATCCCAGACCCGGATGTTGACCATCGGGGGGGGACTAACAGGGATGCTTGGAACAAGGCAGGGAGAACTCCGGTTCCTTCGGGTCAGGGACAACCACAGCCCAGGCCTTCCCAGCTGTCTGGGTTGCTTCATCAGCGAGATCCGAAAGGACCGTAGTCCTAAATAAGGAGTTGTCGGCCTCCTCGGTCAACGATGGGTCAACAGGGTCGAGGATAATCTCGATCGGATCGTCGTCCTGCATTTGGGCCGGCTGACCTAATGGGACGGGACACCATGAGGTCAGCGGCTGAGGCCACAACTTCGACCGAAAGTCAAGAGAAGAGACTCCTAGGACCAAGGTCACTCTCTGTCCCAAGAGTGACATCAACGAGATGAGGTTTCTCTCGGTTCCTTAAGATTACTTTTTGTGGGAGCTGGAGATATGCAAGCCATGGCATTCCCACAAGTGGGAAGGGACTGGACTAGCTCCTTAAAGGAATGCGAGAAAGAGGAGCCCAGTTTTAGAGGAATGAAAACCGAGGGCGAAGACAAGATCTCATCGGCACGAGCTGATTCCTCTTCGAAGGCCTTCATCTGTTCCAATTGTTTCAGGACCCATGGATCTGCGAGTCTACAGGTGGGCATCCTTCAATTTGACCAATGGGTGAGATTTTCCAGACATCCAAGCTGGAGACACGCGAGGCGATCATCCAAAACATTTGGATGAAAAGAGCGACACAGGTAGCAGGTCTGAGTGTCATGATCGAGACACAGGCAGTACACGTACATGGCATGCGGGTCAGTCCTAGACATTTTCTGTCCACAGGGACACCGGTGGAACCTGGGCAAGGATTTGTCCTCCACTACGGTCGCAAGAATAAAATATTTTAGAGAAATTCTGCGAATCTTGATTGGTAAAACTGAGTTTTGGAGTGCTAGGGCCTACTACGCGTGGGAGCGAGAAGGACGGAAGCTGTATCTTCCAGCGGAAAGGAAGATATGGCGTCATGGGGCACAGACGAGGGTTATACCACCCGGGTGGGTGGGAGGAGCCTGCTTGAAGACTTTCCGGCAAGATATTTAAAGAGAAAGGACATGCCAATTAGTGTGAATGAACACATCCACAATCCTAGAAATTAACGCTTTCCAGGAAGGAAAGCATAGCTCGCAAGTCGCGGCTGGCTCAAAAGAACACAGAGTCAACTGCTGCAAAACAAAATTTAAATCCCAAGCTGGGACAGGGGAACAGATTGGAGGTTTCTGATGCAGGATGACCCTAAGAAAGGTACAGGAAACATCCAACTGAGCCACGGTGTAGCCACCCACAGGCTCATGAAAAGCCAAGATAGCCGAAAGGTGCATCTTGAGCGAAGAGTACTGGAGGCCTGAGTCCAACAGAGTATCAGGTAGTCCAGGATCTGGCTCATGGAACACGTGAAAGGGTCCAGATGATGCTTAGCAGCCCAGATGGAAAACATCTTCCACTTCATGGCATAAATAGCACAAGTGGAGGGCTTCCAAGGGGCCACAAGGACACCCGCCACCCTCTGGGATACCCTGAATCAGGTGATGGTTATGTCCTCAGGAGCCAGGCATGCAGATGAAGGGACTTGAGGTTGGGCTGGACCAGGGACCCCTGAGCCTGCGTCAACAGATTCCTGCAGAGGGACCGGAGGTTCCACCGCTAGCTGTTGCAGTAATGGAAACCATATCTGCCGTAGCCGGAATGGTGCTATCAGATCATGTTGCCCACCCCCACCCACCCCACCCCACCCCCATCTGTAGCTTGATTAGCACCCTCTGAATCAAGAGGAAATTGAGGGAAGGTGTAAAGGTATCTGCCACTCCATGAGAGGGACAACGTGTCTCGTCACAAAAAACTCCAGATCCTAGATGAAGGATATCTGGAATGGAACCCCTTGCAACAGGTACAGAGGGTTCATCCACCATTGGAGCACCCTGCAGACTGCGGAGGAGACCAGCATTAACTGTTCTAGCTGATCCATGCGTTGGAACCATGGGAATGGACACAGCCATCAACCCCAAGAGCCTCAAGTATACCCTTGCTGGAACATTAGGACTATGGGTGACCTCCTCAGCCTGGACAATATGGTACTCTGCTCTGTTCTGAGGCAGGAAGGCCCTTCCCTGTGTCAAGTCCCTGCATCAAGTCCAGAATCTCCCCTATATACTGCAGCCTTTGGGAAGGAGTTAGGACAGACTTGGGCAAGTTGAGAGTGATGCCCAGGGACAGAAACAGCTGAACAGTTCTCTTCAGAGTCCAGAGAAGCTGTTCTCTGGACCGGGCCTTTAGGGACCAATAGTCCAGAAAGGGGAAGATGTACGATCCCTCCCTTCTGAGAGCTGCTAAGTGCTTGCTAAAGAACCATGGCACAGAGGATGAGCCAAAGGGCAACACTCTGAATTGGTAGTGCTCGCCCTGAAAAAGAAATCAGAGGAATCTGGAAACACCGAGATATGGAGGTAAGCATCCTGCATGTCCAGGCAGCACAGCCAGTCGCCCTGCTTGAGAAGAGGCATCAGGCTTGGCAGGGTTACCATGCAGAATGTTTTGTATTGGACATACAGACTGAGGTCCCTTAGATCCAATATTGGCCTCAGATCTCCGGCTTTCCTGGGGACCAGAAAGAACCTGGAATAAAATCCTGTTCCTTTGGTGCCTGGGCACTGGCTCAATAGCCTTTTTACGAAGAAGGCCTGTACCTCCTCTTGGAGAACAGACAGATGGGCCGCGGGGTACGTGGAGGGTACTGGAGGAGTCTCTGAGGGCATCTCAATGAGTTTCAGCGTGTGACCCCTCTCTATGATTTGAATAATCTAGGCATCTGAAGTAATGGTTCTCCATTGATTGAGATGGAGGAAGAACCTACCTCCAACCACCACCTCCTGGTCGCGGACCGGAAGAGGGGGCTCTGGCAAGGAGTCAAGCAGATGTGGATCCAGCCGCTGCGGCTGATCTGTCATCTCTATGGTGCTTTGCTACAGCACCTGAGGAGTAGAAGGGAGTGGGCAAGACAGAGGAGGCTCTTCTCTTACCGTGAGGCCAGGAGGCTGCTCCCGATTTCTGGGACACCTTGCAAAAAGGAGGGCATTGCCTGCTCTTAGGCAAAGTATAAAAGAGCAAATATGCCTGTAAGCTCATTTATGATGTCCTGCACATCTGGTCCAAACAGCTTGGAACCATCAAGGATAAGTTTTAGGACCTCTCTTGTTTTTGAGTTATATTAACGACCTACCTAATTGCAGTTCTAGCAGCACTAACACATTTTTGTATGCGGGCGACACTATTTTGTATATTCAGAACAGAGAGGTCACTGCAGCAATGGATATTATTTAAGATGATTTCACTAAAATTCTAAATGTGACTTATAAAATTACGATTGTTATTAAACGTAAAAAAAACAAACAAAAAAAAACACACACACAATGGATCTTATTTACCAGTAAGAAAAGTGAGGATCACGCCAAGCTATGTATTAAATCTCTAAAAGGTGTTGAGATAAGTAAAACTGATTCATATAAATATCTGGGAATTTACTCAGATAAATCATTAAAGTTTAATTTACATATTCAAAATTTGTCTATTAGATTTAAAAGATTGCTGGCATTTTTTTTTTTTTTTTTTTTAAATAGAAATAGGGCATGTTTCATGAAGTATGACCATTCGGAAACAGCTGGTTAATGGATTATTTATGTCCCAATTCGATTTTGGGGACTGTATATAAATGAAAGCATACGAAACAGTTTTAGGAGTGTTAGATCCATTACATCATAGTGCATTAAGATTTGTTATGGATCTGCCATGGAGGACCTGCCACTGCAGTCTGCATGCAGCAGTGTGTTGGCAGGCAGTCCTTGTCAGTTCGGAGACAAAAACACTGGTACATGTTTGCCTACAGATTTATACTAAGTACGCTTCCTTTTTACTTGTTAGAACTACTGCATCCTAAATCTTAACAAGTATGGTTTAAGATTAGCTAAACTGTCAAGTTTTCAATCCCAAGATACTGTACTAAGTATGGAGAAAGCACTTTAGCGGTTATTATATCACCTACTTGGGATGCTATCCAGAAAAAGCTGAAAATGGTTTCATTTTTATCAATTTCTCATTTTAAAACTACTGTTGATAGACTACTGAACTTCAAGTGTGATTGTTATGGGTGAATATATGCTTATGGGTGAATATATGCTTGCTGATTGATACCTTATATGAAACATGTTTGTTTGTAACTGCAAACTATGTATTAAACGTATTGTTTGTGTTACATGTTGGACAAAACTGGAAACATAGAAACACACAGAAACATAGATTTTGATGGCAAATAAGGACCGCTTGGCCCACCCAGTCTGCCCATTTCCCTACCTAATGGATAAGCAGCAGATCCTAGTTAACCAGCAGCCTACTTCTTCCTACCCCCAACCCCTAGAATTGCCTTATGACTGTCCCATGCAAGCTTGAATTCCACCACTGTTTTTGACTCACAACCTCCTCGGAAGGCCGTTCCATGCATCCACAACCCTCTCTGTGAAAAATACTTCCTAACCATTACCTCTGGGCGCCCCCTTCTATCTTCAAATTGTGCCCCTTGTTCTTGCACACCTTTTTTGAAAGATGCTACCCTCTTGGACTTTGTTGATTCCCTTGAGGTACCTGAAAGTTTCTATCATGTCCCCCTCTCCCTCCTTTCCTCGAGGCTATACATATTCAGCTCCTTAAGTCTCTCTTCATATGTCTTCCGGTGCAGACCCTGCACCATTTTAGTGCCCTCCTCTGGACAGCTCCATCCTGTCTGTGTCTTTATGGAGATTGGTCTCCAGAACTGCACGCAGTACTCCAGATGGGGTCTGACCAGCTGTCTGTACAGAGGGATAATAACTTCCTGTTTTCTACTGGTGATGCCTCTCCCTATGCATCCCAGTATCCCCCCAGCCCTCCTTGCTGCCCTCTCACATTGCTTGCCCACCTTTACGTCATCTGATATGACTACCCCCAGGTCCCTTTCCATTTTTGTTGTTGTTAGTATCTCACCCCCCACTGTGTACTTTTCCCCTGGGTTTTTGTTTCCCAGGTGCATTACCTTGCACTTAACACTGAATCTAAGCTGCCATACATTTGACCATTCCTCTAACCTTGCCAAGTCCCTTCTCATCCTTTCCACCCCACCTTGTGCATCAACTCTGTTGCAGATCTTTGTGTCATCTGCAGAGACATACTTTCCTTCCAGTCCCTCTGCAATGTCAGCTTATAAAGACATTTAGAGGACGGTCCTAATACTGAACCCTCGGTACCCACTAGTAACCCCCTTTCTTCAGAGTGGACTCCATTTACTAGTACTCTCTGTGTCCTATTCTCCAGCCAATTCTTTACCCAGGCTGTCATCTTGGGACCCACTCCCAGGCTGGCTAACTTGTATATTAATCTTTTGCATGGGACGGTGTCAAATGCCTTGCTAGAGTCTAGGTAGGCCATGTCCACAGCCCCTCCCTGATCTATTACTTTGGTCACCCAGTCAAAGAAATCTATCAGATTTGTCTGGCATGACCTTCCCGCTGTGAATCCATGCTGCCTTGGGTCCTGAGCCCCTCTGGCCTCTAGATACTCAACAGTTCTTTCCTTCAGAAGTGATTCCATCATTTTCCCTACCACTGAGGTTAAACTAACAGGTCTGTAGTTTTCTGCTTCTGCCTTGCTCCCACTTTTGTGAAGGGGAATCACATCTGCCTTTCTCCAGTCCTCGGGTACCACCCATCCTCCCATGATTTCTTAAAGAGGGTAGTCAGTGGAGTCACTAGTTCTACCCTTAGTTCTTTTAGAATTCTGGGATGAATCTCATCAGGCCCCACTGCTTTGTCCACCTTCAGTTTTAAGAGTTCTTTCAGAACCCTTTTTCTGTAAATGGGCTGGTATCAACTTCTGTATCCAGAGTGTTTCTACTGCTTGTTTTAGGTACCTCCCCCACTTCCTTTGTAAATACTGAGCAAAAATATTTGTTTAGTATCTCTGCCTTTTCACAGTCACCCTCTGCCCACCCTCTTTATTAAGCCTCACTAACCCTCCCTTGGTCTTCCTTCGCTCCCTGATGTACCTACAAAAGGTTTTATCCCCCTTCTTAACTGAGTTGGCCATCTTTTCCTCGGTTTGGGCCTTTGCTGTTCTGACTGTCTTCCCAGCTTCCTTTTGCTTTAGCTGATACAGTTCTCTGTCCTGCTCCTTCTGTGATTCCTTGTACTTCCTGAATGCTTTCTTTTTCTCTTGAACCTTCACTGCCACTTCCTTTGAGAACCATAGTGGTTTCTTACATCGTTTCATTTTATTTGCTTCACACAAGGCTTGTTACCTCTGTGATGGCAGTTTTTTATTCCCCATTGTACTTCCACCCTCCTTCCTGACCATTTGCTAGTGCATTCCTTAGGCACTCATCCATTTTGGCAAAGTCAGCCCTCCTAAAGTCCAGTACTTTTGCCTCTGTATGGCTTGACTCTATTGCTGTGTTTATTGTGAACCATACTGTTCGATGGTCACTAGTTCCCAGATGGCTACCCACTTCTACATCTGTGATCCTCTCTTCATCTCCATTTGAGAGAACCAGGTCTAAGATTGCTCCCTCTCGAGTGGGCTCCAATACTAGTTGTCTAAGGCATGCCCCCTGTAGGGCATCTAGAATAACCCCACTCTTTGAAGTGGCTGCTGTAACTGCACTCCAGTTAACATCTGGCATATTCAGATCAACCATCAGCAATATCTCCCCTTTTTCTGCCATTCTAAGTATTCTTTCTATCATTTCCTTGTCCATTTCCTCCCCCTGAGAAGGAGGTCTGTATACAACCCCTGTGCGGATTGTGGTGCCATTGCCGGTCTCCAAATTTACCCACAGTGCTTCTTCTCCTCCCTGTTTTCCTTTTGTTCTGTTGCTTTGATTCCTTCCCTTATGTAAAGAGCTACTCCTCCTCCTCTTTTACCCTCCCTGTCCCTCCTGTAGATAGTGTATCCTGGTATGTTTATGTCCCAGTCATGGTTTTGTGTGTACCATGTTTCTGTGACTGCCACGATATCCAGATGTTCCTCCTCCATCAAGGCCACTAATTCAGGAAGCTTGTTACTCAAGACTACGGGCATTGGTACTCATTGCTCTCCATTTTTTGATGGCTTTACCTTCTTTTGCAGCATCCCCCACTGACCTGTCTACCTCGGTCTTTTTCTCATTTAGTACCCTGTTTTGTAGGGAGAGGCTGGGATTTTCCTGCTGCTTATCAGTGCCTCCCCCCTTGACTAGTTTAAAAGCTTGCCAATGAAGCATTTAAACCAATTTCTCAAAAGACTTGCTCCCTTACTGGACAGATGCAGACCATCCTGCTAGTATAGGCTGGTGTCCCTCCAGGTGGAACCCCAGTCCCAAATGAAGCCAAACCCCTGTGCTCCACACCATTTTTTCAACCATTCATTAAACTGCATGGTGCAAAGTACCCTCGCCTCACTCATGCCATTGACAGGCAGCACCTCAGAGAGGATGTTGTGTGTGCTACTTGTCTTAGCCCTCCCAATTCTACAAATCCTTCTGCACTGCTCTAATCTCATGATTAGCCAAGTCATTTGTCCCTAGGTGGACAATGACGTCCAGCTCAGACTCCCGTGCAGCTGTTCTCGTGATCCTGAGGATGCGCTTCCTGTCTCTCCAAGCCATGGCACCAGGCAGGCACCTTACTTCAGTTTTCCCTGCTCCCCCCAGTTCTATCCCCCTAATAACCGAGCCCCCCACCAGGAGCTGCTTCCTTTCCTTGTGGTGTCCTCTGCCTCCTTCCTGTGGGCCTCCCTTGTGAAATAAAAATGATCAATTAAAAGGGGCATTGAGCACCTTTTGCTGGACATCAGCTGGGAAACCAGAGACCCTCAGTCAGGAGTGCCTATAAAGGCAAGTGCCTGTGGCAGCAGTCCTGGCACCTTTATCCGAAATATTATAGAGGGCCCTCAGGAGGTGCTTGCTATTATCCTCAGCACTCTGCAAGCATTTGAGAACCTCCTGTTTCTGGGAACAATCAGGAAAGGCCCTTCTTCCAGATAGTATTCTGGTACTTGATCATGTGGGAGAGGTAACTGGTAATCCTCAGCCCAGGAGTGGAGAAGGCATAGATCCCCTTGCCCAAGAGGCCAGTCCTGCACGATTTCCTGTCAGGGGGTAGGAAACTAAGGTGCTTGGGCACTTTCAACCTTATCATGAGCTGCCTTAACTACAGAGTCAGTTTCCGGCTGGGCAATATAATATAGCAGACTCTCAGGGGTATGATAAACCTTAACCCTGTGGGAGATGGCTGGCGCCATATCAAGCCTGTGCCAGGCTGCAGCAGTGACATTCCTTAGAGCTGGAAGGACAGGAGAAACGACCTTGGGAGGAGACTGTGGGATCTCCAGGAAGTCCACCAGATCTCTTCTGGTGTCATCCTCCTCCTCTGTTTGAAAGCCCATGGCCGAGGATAGCTGCTTCATGACACTGAAAAAGACAGGGTCCTCTGGAAGAGACCTATGAGAGTATGTTTGATTGAGTCCCCACTCACTGAAGATGCTGTGAAATTGTCAGATGAAGGAGACTCTTCCTCCTCCTCCTCCCCTTCTTCCTCAGGTAAGTTGAGGTCAGGATGGTTCTCATCCTCTATGTCGACCTGTTCCAGCTCCAAGTCTGATGAACGAGGGACCATCAACGGAGCAGGCCCGCGGCGGGGGTCAAAGTGGTGTTGACATCAACGGTACAGGCAAAACAGGCACCTAACTGATGAACCAAAACCGTAGTGAACTTGGTCAAAATGTCATTAGGTCGACAACACTGGACTTCTGCATCGACCTGGGGGTTGATGGCATGAGTGTGACTCTCAACAAAGCGGGCCGAAGCCTGAAGATCTGGGAAGCGGTAGGCCTCGACTGCGGGCGTAGTGGGGGCAAACGACCTAGAGGTCGCAACTGGCACTGTCAGTTGTGGTCTGGTAGGAACAGAGACCTGGACAGCAGCAGGTGTTGGCACAGCACCCCACAGATGAAGAAGAGGAGGCTGTCAGGGACTGAGAATCTCAATCACTGCCTTTTTTATGACTCCCCCCACCTCGAACTTCTCTCAGGTCTAAGAGGTCTGGGAGCTCGACAAACTCACTGGCGACTGGGAAGGAGGGACCATGAAGGACCCCTGCCCACAACTGGCAACCTGCTGCTCCATTAGGAATTTTTGATAGCCTTTTTGCATCGCCTGAGGGTGGTCTGGTTAAACTTCTGGCAGAGCTCACAGAGAAGGCTCCTGCTTCACCCAAGGTGAAGTTCCATATGTGTGACCTGATGTCTGAGATACCTCCAATGAAGATCAGGCAGTTATTCAACTTTTTTCATGGTCAGGCCCAAGACAGCAGACACAGAATGAGTGTTCATCTGTAGAGGCAATCTTCTTTTCACAGCAACAAAGAGAGAAGTCAAAGGATTAACTCTCAACAAACAAAATAAAGGAATCTCTTTGGAAAAAGAGATTCTAAAAGACTAAGTATGAAAAAGCCATAGGCAGAAATGGTGCAAAACTGCATGGTACCTTCCACAGAGACCCACGCGAACAGAGTCAATGGCAAGAAAGAATTGAGGAGGGAGTGGGCCCGCTCACACCTTGATAAGGTTGGTGACATCCGCAGACGACTTCAGTGTGGGTGGCCCCAGTTGTACTGCTGAAAATCCTGTGTGTGGCTCCTGCTTCGCCCAAGGTGAAGTTCCATATGTGTGACCTGATGTCTGAGATACCTCCAATGAAGATCAGGCACTTATTCAACTTTTTTCATAAGCATCACTTTATAATTACAAAGGTGGTTTTGGATGTAGTTTATGTTGACAGTAAAAGCCAAAGGGATTTCATAAGTCAGTGGATGAGATTTTGACATAAGCAGACAAGAGCCTGTTGGCACTTCAGCCACTACTGGTGTATTAACAGTTATAGTACAGTAGTGGTTAAGTGATGGGAGGGAAGCATCAGGTGGCCAGGGAGGTTGGGGGTCTTTGCCTCCAAAACTAACTGATATGCTGTGGTTGGAGGGTGGGCAAATCCCCTGATATGTTCATCCTGCTCAGTAACTCTCTATGTGAAATCAAGTCACCACCCGAGATTTCACACACAAAATCTCACCAGCCACTACTGTCAGCATAAACTACACCCACTCCCAAAGTTGTTGCATATATTTGAGTTTGTGCTGCAGTTGAGTTGTTTGACAGACAGTTCGCTATCAGACACAGCATGCTGTCACAGAAGCTGGCATAAGGGGACAGCAAGTTCTCATGTGTGAAACAGACCTTTACTGGAGTTAATTAAAAGGAGATTCAGCAGAACATACTGAAGGCTACAAATTCAGGGCCTGCAGAAAACATCTCACTTTACAGATCTTTGTTTAGTCATCGAAATTCCACAAACACCACGTTCTGCATCTGACTGCAATACTGAAGGAGACTGCGATACTGAAGGACGGAAAGGACGTGACTGTTACAAAAACTTTAAAGAAATAACAGCACTCAAGTGAAACGCTCTTTCCCCTTGGCCACCAGCATGCAATTATAATGGCCAGAGCCACCCAACCTCCCTCAGGCATAAGGCATCCAAAACAGACACTTGGCACTGCTTCTTTCGCACGATGTTCATCAGCCTGGACTCTTAATGTAAACCCAGAACATCAGCACAGCAAGCAGCTATGCTTACCATTAGGCCATCAGACTTTGCAATTTTATTAGTTCACTCTGGTATGTGGTCTCTGCAATGGATTACCTGTTCAACATATACTCTGATCTTGAGAGGCAGTTTAATTTTTAAACCAGCTTTCCTCCTTTGTAACCCCATGTGAAAAATAAACGTTACAAAGAAAAAGAAGAATCATTCACACTTTCTTTGAATTACTTGATCCTCACATATATGTATAGTACAATTACCCTGTAATAGACATTCAGTGTAGCACCAAGATTACAGAACAGCATTACCCCTGAAATTCGCTTCGGTCAGTCACTACAGGCCTTTTGCAGAAATGACCACGTATATCTTCTTTTTCTTGTAATAGTATTTTTATTGAAAAACTTTAAAGACAGCAAACCATATACATCATAATACTTGGACATGCTATACAGTGTAATTTGAAAGTTGATGTCCCCCTCTAAGCCTGAATGCAGTGTCATGGCTTGTGCTAGGCAATGCTGGCAGCAAGAATGTTTATCTCCCGTCACCACCAGTGACCTTTGTCATTTCCACCGAATATTGTGGTGTACATGTCTTTTATATCTTAATTCCTTAACCGGACCTTATGCTATTGTTCTGAGTGTCTTATTTATTGTGTACAAATGTCTATATTAATGTCTGTATATAAATGTATTGTGCTTTGACCTTGTGTAACAGATCCACCTTGTAAATGAGCTTGCTCAATGGTGTTCACCTGGATAAATAAAGATTTTGATTGACTGATTGAATCAGTCATATGTGGAAGGTCAAAGGGACCATAATATATTCAAGCTCTCCTCCTCCTAAATTACAGCACAGAGAGGGATAGCAGATTATTAAACAAAACATTTTATCTATTAGAGAATAATCATGACTCCAGAAACCCACCCGAGCCCTATGATCTGTGCATAAAGGAGGGGAACCACGGACAGGGAGGGGGGGCCAGACAGCCCAGCACAAATTCCTAGTATGTGGGGAAGGCCAATGCCTGACCATGACTGTCTCGAATGAGTGCGATTCAGAAAGGTTGTATCCCTCAACGTGGGCGTTTTTTTTGAAAAGCACTTTTCCTTATGCCAGTCCGTATTAGGCACATGTTAAATATTTCCCTTTTAAGGGGCAAAATCTGGGTCTTTGAGCATCATGTGAAGGATCCCTCCATTCCATCTAGAACAGCAGAGCTCTAGTTTATCATTTAGTTTGTGAACAGGACTCTCCATTCTATAGATCTGATTCACTATTGCCATCCAACCCTCTATGGTGGGAATCTTTCGCGTAAACCATGCCCTGGTGATCACCTTCTTTGCTTCAAAAAGCAATATTCCAACTAGGTGTTGGGAACTGGTGTCTTGGAGGCCTTGGGGTAATATACAAAATCAAGAACATTTCCACTGTAAGCTGACTAGTTTTAGTATATAGCTCTTCTAGCTCCTTTTGAAGGGACCAGAAAAAGGGCGAAAGCCTAGGGGACGACAAAAAAAAAAAAAAAGTGTGTTTGATGCGCACTATTACTGCCATACTGTCTCCAGCAATGCACCATACCAGAAATTTGAAAGTGTGTAGTTATTACCGGGGTGCAAAAGTACTGAATTTGGCATTTCCATGAAAACTCTCACCACTGATGAGATCTTGTAATCTTTGAGATTAATCTGCAAGGTAGGTGCCATTGCTCCAGGGGGATGCGCAGGTCTAATTCTTCATTCCATCTGGCTAAAACAGTCAGTGGAATCTTCAATGGAGCCAACAAGGGCTCCATAGAAGACCAAAAGTAGGAGTTCTAGGTTCCTGGAATGTAGTACCGTCACAAAAGGTGAGAATTGGTGGGTGTGAGTCTGGGCATCGGACGTCGGAGGGGAGATTATCACAGTAATGTCTTAGCTGTAGGTTATCTATAGAAATCACTTTGTTGGAGATTACATTCTTGTTTAATCTGGGTGAAGGATTTGAAGGAGGATCCCATGGCAAGTTGAAACAGGTAGCACAATGAGGAGAATTCCCATCTGCGAAATGCAAGGTCAGCACATGACAGTTGGAAGCCCTCCAGTCGAGTTATTGGATAAGTGATACTGAGAAATGGGGTTAAGTGTACTGTCTTACATACAGTGATCCAGGCCTGTAACTGGTGCCTGAGCCACTGGTTTAAATTCAAGGGTAGTTTAGGAGGGGAATCCAAGGTATACAGGATCGTGAGAAACTCTTTAATTGGTAAAATGGCATCTTCAATCTCCTTCCACGGTGCCTTAGTAATTACACCTGCTGGTGAACTACGAACGATAGGTGGGACGCCAGATAATAAAGTCTGAGATCAGACAGTGCTAAACCCACTTTTTCTTTCAGGGAAAAATAAGGTGGATAACTTAAATTTGGGGCACTGCCCAGCCCACATAAACTTAGTTATTGATTTATTTCAGATTTTAAAAGTTTTAAGCGGTATGACCAGAGGGATATTTTGAAACAAATATAGAGCACGGGGAAGAGTTACCATCCTAATCAACTCTACACGTTGTACTGGACTCAGTAGTAATAGGTTCCATCAAGAAAAATCCAGGTCCACTTGTATGATGTAGGGGTTATAACTTTTTTTAAATGCATCAGTGGGACTATGGGCCAAATATACCCCTAGGTATTTCAGTTTATCTAATTCCCATTGAAAGGGATATTGCTTACAGATACCAGCTGGAGGCTGAAAGTAAAAGGTAAGGGCACCTGTTTTAGTCACGTTCAGTTTGTATACCGAGACTACACTAAACTGTTCTATGACCTCAAACGCCACTGGAATTGACATCAAAAGGTTAGTCAAATACAGCAGGACACTGTCCGCATACAAGGCTATCTGATGGTCTTCGTCAGCTAGTGAGATGCTTGTTATATGTGGTGAATTTCTAATTGCCTGGGCCAGGGGCACTACAGGGATGGCAAACAGCAGAGAGGATAAAGGGCAGCCCTGGTTCGTGCCTCTGTAAGGGGGAAAGTCAACTGAGTGGTGACTTGCAACATTTACTCATGCCTTAGGGGCCACGTATAAATTCTGAATTATTGTGATCAAAGGGAGGGGGAATCCCATCTTGTCAAGGGTGGCATAGAGAAATGACCAGGAAACCCTATCAAAAGCCTTCTCAGCATCTAGGCTGAGAAGGACTGATGGAACATGCCGAGATTGTATTTCATGTATCAGCTGCATGGTGTGATGGATACTATTGGTAGTATATGTTTTCCTAACAAACTCTCTGATCTAAACCCATCAGAGCTGGCAATACATCATCCAGTTTGTGCGCTAGTATGGACATGAGATATTTATAGTCTGTATTTAGCACCGCTATCGACCTGTACGATTTGCACACCTGAGGATTTTTATCTGGTTTTAATATAACAGAGATGGTCGCATAACACCAGTTAAGGGGGCGGGGGGGTCACCAGCAATAACTGTTAAATGAATCGAGTAGTAATGGAAGGACCTGGTCTTTAGTGGCTCTATAGAACTCTGCACAATAAACACCTGGACCCGGTGAGTTCACTGTTTTAGAGTGAGCAATGGCAGACAACCTCAGAGGCTCGGATTGGGCCAACAATCAGATGTTGCTGCTCCTCTTTAAACATAGGTTGAGATAATCCAGAAAGAAAGCTCTCAATTTCCTCTGGGTCTGCCACTTGTTCGGGCATATACAGGGACTGACACAGTAGGCACAGAAGCACTGGGTGATGATATGCAGCTGTGTATTCCGAACCCCCGAGACCAGGTGTTTAAAGGGAAACTCCGATAGAGTCTCTAAGTGCAGCAGCGGCTGCAGAAATGCCCAATCAGGGCTTTTAACATAAAAGTAAATTTTTTTTTATTTACCTGCTGCCTCGGAATTTTAATTAAAAAGATCTGCTCCACCCATAATGGCCACAGAGCCCCTGGTGAACATCTCGCAAACTCTGGGTCGCTTCCACCACAAAGTTATGCCAATGAGGGCTACAAACAAATGTCAGATGTTGGTAGCCCTCATTAACAAACATTTGTGGGGGAATCCGCTCAGTGCAGCGATGCCACCGGGGCTCTGCGGCCCGTATGGAAGCAGCGGATCTTTTTAATTAAAATTCCAAGGCAGCAGGTAAATATAAAATTTACTTTTATGTTAAAAGCCCTAATCAGGCATTTCTGCAGCCATTGCTGGACGCAGAACTTTATAGGAGTTTCCCTTTAATTGTGGCTACTTTTGAAACTCATCTCTATTTACGCAGTCTACAGGCCACTAAACGGGTGGCTCTAGGACTAGATTCATAATAATGCTGGTCCCGTTTATAAGTCAATTGTCTTGTTATGGGCTGTCCGATTTTAATAATATTTGATTTGGTTGACTGTTGCCGAAGGTGGTCAGCCAGAAACTTAGTCACTCTGCACCCCCCCCTTCCCCCAGAATATGATTGTTTAAGGCACCACAGGGCTTTTTCAGTGTCAACTTTTTGTATATTTTGTATTTTGGCTTTTAGTACCTTGATTTCTTCCTCTTTTTCTTTGATCCATTTTTGTTTCTGCTGAGCTTCCAACGATCTCAGCTCCTCTGTTAACATGTGTTTCCATCTCTTTTTTCTTGTGAGCGGATATTGAAATCAATTTACATCTCACCATTGTTTTCTCCGTATCCCACAAGACTTGTGGAGATATTCCGGGGTTGGCATGAAGTTCCACTGTTTTTTTAATTACTTTATGCATTTCTGTCACGGTTTCTTTATCCCTGGGCAGGGAGAAATTAAGTCTCCGATGGGTATTCTTCTTTGGAAGCATGAAGTCTATTTCCAGGAAAATTGGTTGATGATCCAAATGAGTGGCCTGTGTGTACCCACATGGATCTGATTGAGGCCAGGTCTGAGCAGATCATAAACATGTCCAGTCTGGAGTAAGTCTTGAACCTAGATGAACAGTAGGTATAATCTCTGGCTTGGAGGTATTTCACCTGCCAGATGTCCACCAGCCCCATGTCAGAGCAGTTTTGAGAACAGTGCTGTCCTGGTATTTGAATTAAATTAGGGATCTGAGATGTAGAGTCCAGAGCTCTATTAACCGTCAGGTTCCAGTCTCCCCCCATCACCACTAGGCCCTTAGCTTTCTCCACAAGAAGCAGAACCAAATCCGAGTAAAAACTGATGAGTGACCCAGGAGGGGCGTAAATATTCACTAAGGTGACTACGGTGTCCTGCTCCTTGCCTATGACCATTATGTAGCGAGCACCCGGATCTGCCACTACCTCCTCTTCCTCATAAAGGAAATGCAGCCGAGAGAAGGATGGCCACCCCTCTCTTCTTGCCCCTTTCCAGGGAGGTGTGGTATAATTGTAGATAAGCTTTTAATTTAAGTTTTATTGCCTCTTTGGGGGAGATGAGTATCCTGTAGAAAGTTAATGTCACAACGTTGATTTTTAAGATATCTTAAAATCGGTTTCCTTTTTATCAGGTTATTAATGCCATTAATATTGTAAGAAATATTACGTGTACTAGTGTAAGCCATATTTATAGTTGAGAGAATAGTTGTTCTGAAACCAGTGTCATAGGCTGTAGGAGCAGGTGGTAACTGGATGCTATGCAAATGTAACTGTACCCTTCAGCCAAGCAATATAAGTTAAAACATGTGTCAACTTTAACAACATATTAATATAAGAACCCAAATAACCATTTAGTTTTCTAACACAGAAACATAGAATTTGATGGCAGATAAGGACCGCTTGGCCCACCTAGTCTGCCCATTTCCCTACCTAATGCATAGGCTGCAGATCCTAGTTAACTAAGAGCCTACTTCCTCCTACCCCCTCCACTAGAATTGCCTTATATCTGCCCCATGCATTCTTGAATTCCTCCACTGTTTGAGTCCACTACCTCCTCAGGAAGGCTGTTCCATGTATCCACAACCCTCTCCATGAAAAAAATACTTCCTCACGTTACCTCTGCCGGTCCCCCCCCCCCCCATCTTCAAATTGTGCCCCCTTGTTCTTGCCCATCTCTTTCTGAACTATGCTACCATCCTGGACTCTGTTAATTCTCTTGATGTACTTGAAAGTTTCTATCATGTCTCCCCCCAACCCCTTCCTCGAGTGTATACATATTAAGCTTCTTTAATCTCTCTTCATATGTCTTCTGGTGCAAACCCTGCACCATTTTAGTTGCCCTCCTCTGGACAGCCTCCATCCTGTCTATGTCCTTGCGGAGATGGGGTCTCCATAACTGGACGCAGAACTCCAGATGGGATCTCACCAACTGTCTGTACAAAGGCATAATTTCCCAATTTCTACTGGTGATGCCTCTCCCTATGCACCCAGTATCCCACCAGCTCTTCTTACTGCCTTCTCACATTGCTTGCTTTTCGAGAACAAAAAGGAAAAACCTTTGCCTGTAGATGGTGCTGTTAAACACAGTAACAGATAGCAGCAATCTTGTGCGCCTCCCCTCCCTGGAAATGAGAGAGCTGCACGAAAGTGCCACTGAACAACCTATAAGACAGATACAATACAGATTCCTGCCTGTAAGTAATGCCAAAAAATTCCTTGTGTAGCAGTTAAATCTACTACCTCAATCCAATACTTATATTAGCTTCCTAGGTCAATCTGGGGCAAATCACCCAGATCAGGGAGTGCCACACCTGTGGCACTGTGTTCCCTGGTGGAATTGGGAAGTGACCTTAAAAGTAAGATCAGGTAAATTAGCCATGAGCCCACTGGCCATTCTGACATCAGCAACGTCACTAATGGTGAATTCCGGAGAAACCAAGGGTCTCTTTTTGCCTGTCTCTATTCTGCCACCCCGATCCTATAATATCCAATAAGTCTGGCTGCTTGCTGTGCCAACTGTCATACCATCCCACTATATAAGGTGGTACCAATATTTCAACCGGCAAGTTACTGGGTATAAATAGTAGTGCTAGCTTCCTCTGGTATGGGGCCCCTTTTATTCATATCGCATAGGTTGTATAGTTTAGTAAGTATGAAACCTTTTGTTTCCCCTGTTCAGACGGATCCCCCCTATGTTGTTCATCAGAATTTCCTCTGAGACCACAACCTCGGATGAACAGCCTGTGGTCATATGACCTGTGCAATTTAACAGGGGATCCATCAGGAGGAGTCAGCACGGGGCTATATAAATGCTGGGGCAGAAGGAGCTCAGTCCTGTTTTCCTCTTGTAATCAGAATAGTTCCCCCCCCCCCCCCGGTAAAGTCCCCCTGCAGGAGGGGGAAGAGGAAGCAGGTCTCAGAGCTCTCCTATAGCCTTAAGGTGAGGCAAAACCCCATTTAGTGAAATTATTACTGATTGAGTTGACAAATTTTAAAATTACATGCTAGTCCAAGGACAAATGGCCTAGCCAAAAATGGTAGTCCCAGTGTTGGGAGTTGTAGTCCATGTTTGGAAAGCTACATAATTCAAGGAAAACGTGGAGAAAAGTACATAGCAACAAAATACATGGTGTAGGGGGTTGTATTATGAATACTATGCAGCAGTAGCTACTGGAAAACAGGAAAAAATGATGTATTTTCTGTTGAGTACAGATGGACATGGAAGTGTGAGACAAGTGCCAGTCCCAGAACAAAGTTCAACAAACTAACAAGCGTACTAATAGGTCAGGATAATAATTTAAAACTATGTATGTATTTACTGTTCTGTAATGCTAATAAAATCTGTTCTGTAAAATCACTGTGTGGTGTGTGTATTCTGTGGTGGTACAGGTAGTCTAGAATGGGAGGGAAAGGGAACAGAGACACTAATAAAAAATTGTCTAAGTAATGGGCTGCTAAACTCAGAAAGACCTTCTTGTTCTTAGCACATCCCAATCACAAAGTACAGTTACGTAAGAACTTACCGTAACAGTAGATCTTCAAGAGATGCTCTTGCAGTAGGTAATTACATATAGGACTGAGTCCCAAGCAGTCTGGAACAAGAAGAAGCAAAACAGGAGGAGAAAAGCCACTCAAAGTAGGTCCTCTAGCTGTGAAGGCCTTAGGAAAGGAGGCCTTGCAGAACAGCAAGCCCGAAGCCTGCTCTACGGTGAGAGGCAATATCCAAACTGTAATGTTTTGTAAATGTATGGACGGAAGTCCAAGTGGCAGCAGCACAGATGTCCGCCGGTGACATTCTTGAAACAAGCCGCTGAGGCAGCGACTCCTCTGGTGGAGTGGCCTCTCACTTGACCCGGAAGGGTCTTGTTGTACTTGTCATAACAGAAAGTGATACAATGAGCCAACTATTTGGACAGGCATTGCTTAGAAACAGCACTGCCTTCTCTTTTGTGGGCAAAAGAGACAAACGGTTGATCAGTCTTTCTGAGACCTTTTGTTCTGTTAGTGTAATATCTCAGAATTCGGTGAACGTCCAGAGTGTGTAATAGATACTCCCCTTGAATGGAGTGCTGCGTAAAGAAAGCTGGTAACTCTATGGACTGGTTCAAAATAGATTCCGCTACCACCTTGGGGAGAAATTTAGGGTTGGTGCGAAGAGCCACACGTTCCTTGTGAAAAATCAAATACAGGATTTTACACATCAGGGCCTGGAGCTTGGAAATCCTCCAAGCAGAAGTAATAGCCACTAGGAAGAGAGTCTTCCATGAGAGGAACTTCATGTCTGCTGAGGCTGCCAGTTCGAAAGGAGGAAGAGTAAGCTTCTCGAGGATGAAATTCAAATCCCAAGGAGGGGCAGGAACCCAGATAGAGGGTCTCAAGTGAAGAACCCCTCTAAGGAAAGTCTTAGAGACCTCCAGCTGAGCAAACATCCTGCCTGCAAAAGGGACATGGTAGGCCGAAATGGCCGCCATGTGTACCTTCAAGGACGAGTGACTGAGACCCAGATCAAAGAGGTGGCGCAGGTAATCCAACAGCCGCCCAACAGAGCACGAGAAAGGCTCGAAATCTTTTGAAGGTGCCCAGATTGTGAACTGTTTCCATTTCATGGCATAGGCAGACCTACAGTAGTGGAGGGTTTTCTAGCCTCCACCAAAATCTCAGCCACTCGGGGTGAAACCCCAAATCGGGCTTGAGCTACATCTGCAGGAGCCATGCGTGCATCTGAAGGGACTTGAGACCTGGATGGACCAGGGTCCCCTGATCTTGGATCAGTAAAAGTCACGACAGAGGAAGAGGAAGAGGAGGTTCCTCTTAGTATTGTTGCAGAAGAAAGAACCAAACTTGCCTGGACCAGAAAGAAGCGATCAGTATCATTCAAGCTCCTTCTGAACCGAGTTTCTGTAAGACTCTCTGAATCAAAGGGATCGGGGGGAAAGCATAGACGAATCTGTCCTTCCAATCTAGAGACAGAACATCTCTCTAAAAAATGCCGCACTCTGGAGCGAGCGAGCAGAAGTCAGGAAGCTTGGCATTTAGAGGTGAGGCGAACAGGTCCACCTGTGGTGTTCCCCAATGTAGGAAGATATCATCCAAGACCCCCTGATACAGTTCCCATTCGTCAGCTTGAGCAGACGAGCGAAAGAGTTTGTCTGCTAAGGTGTTCTCGACCCCGGGACGCGAACTGCCATGAGGTGGAGGCTGTGCTGCACTGCCCAATCCCAAACTCACATCGCTTCCCTGCAAAGAGGGTAGGAACAAGTCCCTCCCTGTTTGTTGATGTACCATACCACACACATATTGTCCATCTATACAGCTAAGTGGCCGGGAAGGAGATGCAGAGACTGAAGAGCATAAAGCACTGCCCGAAGCTCAAGCACATTGATATGAAGCGTTTTCTCGAGCTTGGACCAAGAGTCCTGGGAAGTCCGAGATGGGCTCCCCAACCTTTGCCCGAGGAGTCTGTGGTCAGAGTCTGAGACGGGCAGAAAGACAGAAGGGAACTCCCCAACAAAGGTTCTCCTGAACCATCCACCACCGCAAGTCCCAAACCATGGGAGAGGAGACTAGGACAAGCTGGTCCAGGTCGTCCACCAACTGATCCCACTGAGACAGAAGCGTCCACTGAGAGATCCTCATGTGGAGCTGAGCGCAAAGGACTGTTGGGATTGCAGCCGCCATAAGCCCGAGGAGGCGAAGGACCGACTGAGGCCAGACAACAGGCTGACCTGAGCCTGAAGTGTGGCCGCCCTGTACAGTGGCAGAAAGGCCCTGCCAGAGGTCGTGTCTAGGATCGCTCCGATAAACTGGAGCCTCTGGGAGGGGATCAAGTGGGACTTGGAGTGGTTGATCGTGATGCCCAGGGAGAAAAAACCCCCCTGGGTAAGGGAAAAGAAGCGCAGGAGATCCTCCATGGACGGGGCCGCCAGGAGTCAATCGTCCAGGTACGGGAAAACCTGCATCCCCTGGGTACGCAGGTAGGCCACTACCACCGAAAGGCATTTGGTGAACACCCAAGGTGCCAAGGAAAAACCAAATGGGAGGGCCTTAAACTGGTAGTGGTCCCCACGGAAAGCAAAACGGAGGTATTTGCGGTGAGAAGGGTGGACAGGGATGTGCAGGTAAGCATCCTGCATATCCACAGTACACAGCCACTGTCCCGGCCGAAGGAGGGGCAGGAGGCCCTGCAGGGAGAGCATCTTGAACCTCTTGTACTCCACGAATAAGTCCAGGGAACTGAGGTCGTGAATCGACCTTACATCTCCTGTCTTCTTCGGGACCAGGAAGAAGTGGGAATAGTAACCCGTACCCTGAAGAGAAAGGGGGATGGAATCTATTGCCTCCTTCAGCAAAAGTGCTGAAATCTCTTCCTGGACCAGAAGAAAGTGTTCCCAAGAGAAAAACGACCTTGGGGGAGGGTGACGAGGTGGTTTCTGGAGAAACTCTATTGAGTGTCCTTCTGCGATCAGCTGGAGCACCCAGGAATCTGAAGTTATCCTCTCTCAACCTGGGAGGTGGAGGGAAAACCTCCCTCCTACCGGTTCCTCCGGAAGGCCCAGAGGCTGTGGGAGAGGAAAGGAGTCAGGTGGTGTGGGGCAGCATCGTGGCTGAAGCACCCGCTGCTTTTTTGGGCAGAGGGGGCTTGGCAGCCGGAGGGGCCCGGCGTTTAGCAGCCAGCTTTACCTGGGGTTTTGCCTTTTGCCAATTTGATCTGCAAAAGGGATGGCGCTGCGTTTGATGGGGATGATACAAGGAGTCCAGACTTCAGTGCAGTCCCCTTCTTCTGCAAATCGGTGATAATGTCCTTGACATCACCACCGAACCCCGGAAGGGCACTTCCTGAATAGCGGACTGCACTTCCGGGATCAACCTGGACACATGGAGCCAGGCATGATGCTGTAAGCCTATGGCGAAAGCAGTGCTCCTACCAGCAGTGTCCACTGCATCGTAAGTAGCACAAAGCATGTGCCGACTGACCGAACATGCAGAGCAGACGAAGTCAGCCACTTCCTGTTTGACTTGAGAGTCCGGAAGGGAGTCCAATTTAGATTCCACCTCACTAAGAATCGCCTTCTGGTAATCCCCCATGTGACCGACATAATTTAGGGCCCTAATACCCAGAGTGGAAGAAGCATAGATTTTCTTCCTGTACTGGTCCAGAAGACGGGATTCTTTGTCAGGTGGAGACTAGCTCAGATGTTTCGGGTTAGCTGTCCAACCATGAGCAGCGCTAATCACGACCGAATCTGCTCGAGGATGAGAATCTAAAAAGTCAACACCCTCGGGAGCCTGATATAGCCTGTTCGACTTCCGAGGAAGTGGGGCTAAAGCCGACGGCTGCTTCCAAATAGTGGAAACAAGATCAGCATAAGGTTCAATCCAGGGTGGCACCAAGGTGGGAGCTGTCATGGGCAGATCCAGATGCTCAGGGAGTTTCTTCTGCTGGAGATCCAGCTCCAAGGAATGCCACTTATGAACCTCCTGGATTTTGCGCAGCAACTCCGTAAAAGAAGGATCCTCCCGAGGGGACTTCGGAGGAGTCCTTGGCCTGGGCTTGGACGGAAAGTGTGGCTCGTCATCCAGCTCGGAACAACAGTCGGAATCATCAGAGGTGTCCGAGGAGGAAGAAGATGATTATGAGGAAGACTCCCTCTCCCAGCGTGGGGGAAGAACGGACCCCTTGGGAAGCCCTCAGGGAAGCGTGTCCTGCCCTGCCCTGGAACCAGAGGGTTCAGCCCTGGTGTCCTGAGGTGGGGAAGGAGTCTGTCGTCATGGACGCAAGGGAACCAGAACCGGCACTGTCATCAGGAGATGACTCTCCACCTCCCTGGTGAGCTGAGCATTGGCCTCAGCCCACCAGGAGGCCAGAGTCTCCTTTAAGTCCACCGGCAGCTGAGGGGGGCGGTGGAAGTGGAGGAGGAGGGGGGACACGGGTATGGATTATCAGCCATATCCATAACCACACGGCGGGAAGCCCAGCGTCGGTTGCTGAGGCACCGGGTACTGGGGCATCAGATACTGCGGAGCCGGGTAAGACTGCGTCGGATATGACGGGGTCAGATATCCGGGAACTGAGAGGTCTGCCGGAGCAGATGGCTTAGCCGGAGGGCCCGGCGTTGTAGCGGCATCCGGGAGTGGGATGTCACCCGGGATCAGCAAGACCGGCGTCTGTGCCGGTGGCCGGGGAGCCGGCATCGGGGCCGGTGTCCGGGTAGCGGACATCAGGTCGGTCGGCCCAGCGGGCAGACGGTGGCCCAGCAGGAACCTTAGCATCACCCGGGGATGGAGGGCAAAAATCCCCGGAGTCAGGCTGAGGAGACCCAGGGTCCCCAATGGGCAGCGAAGACTGCGGGAGCCGGAGCCGAGCAACATGGAGGTCCGGCGTCAGTGGTCACGCGGACGCCGGGCAAGCTGACGCCCAACTTATCAGTAGGGTCTGGGTGGACGCCGGAGGAGCCGATGTCCGACTTAGCGGACCAGTCACCCGATGCATGTCGCAAAGGAGGGGCGGCCTGGTCGGGCAGAAGAGGGGTCGTGTGCCGCCCCGAGGGATCGGGCGACTTATTGGCCGTCTCCATGCGGGAGTCTGAGGAGCAGACATCCGGCTTACCGGAGCCGCTCGA
The DNA here is from genome assembly GCA_016271365.2 of Neoceratodus forsteri. NCBI lineage: Eukaryota > Metazoa > Chordata > Ceratodontiformes > Ceratodontidae > Neoceratodus > Neoceratodus forsteri. The sequence continues at coordinate 143,254,960 of CM057451.1, read as the reverse complement.
ACCAGTAGGCCGCACAGTGGCAACTTTACCGGGAGCGGAGGCCTCTAATAGCCTGGAGGCGCCCAAAGGGCCCAAGCGCGAGCCAGACAGGCGGCCGTCACAGATCGGTCCCCCAGGAGGAGGACGTTACCTGAAGCACGGCGACTCCCGAAGACGCAGTGGATGAGGGTGAGGAGCCCTTGTTCCGGTGCTTCTCCTTGTCTTTTTTCTTGCGATGGCCTTGAAGTGGGCGCCTGCGAGCTTTTTCAACTCCTTTTACATGAGCATTTGTAAATATGGGCCTCCAGGATTGCTGCCACCGTCTGCGGTGGCGCGTTAATTAAGCCAGTGCTGGCACTTCTCCACCTGATGATCTGGGCCTAGGCGGGAAGAGACACTCAGGAATGGCCGTCCTTGTGCGGGGAGATGGGTTACTGCGTATGACTTGTTCTTGTGCTTGGAGGTGTAAGGACACATACACTGACGAATACCTGACAAAAATTAGAAAAATCGAAAATAACTCAGTAAAAACTACCGACGGCTGAGGCTGACGAGCACTGAACTTTACCGCGAGGCGCTGACATGAGCTAACGGCAGGAAAGAACTGGAAGGCGGGCATGGGGGACCGCCCCTTTATACTGACGTCGCATGACGTCGGTCACCTGACATGGGGGCGGTCCCCCCGCCAGAGACTGCTAGCTAGAAATTTTCCCGTGGGGTCCTGACGCCTGCCGGCATCAGTCCTATATGTAATTACCTACTGCAAGAGCCCTCTCGAAGTAAGATCAAGCTTTCCTTTCTTTTAAAGTTATTTATTCCTTATCCTTAAGCAGCTTTTGGTTTTAAGGTCAGTTGTACTTGGCACACTTTGCCTTTACTTTTGTCAGGGCAACACAGCCCAACCCTCATTCTCTTCTTCCTTGACTTTACTGCTTGGTCCGGTCCTTTGCTTTAAGTTCTTTAGGCAGCTGTTGCCAAATTTTAGGTTACACTACTGTCTCTTCCCTTTATTTTCTCATGTGGGCAACATGACACCCACAGTCCAAACCTTGCTCTCTTCCTTAAGTTTAACTGCTCGATCTCACCCTTTCACTTCCTACATTATTTTATTTGACTGTCCTGCTGTTTGCCAATTGCTCAGTTGTGATGCGTGATAGTAACCATTACTGCCCTTTGGTTCTCTTAGGACAACACAACGCGCAACCCCTTTCTTTCTTTAATATTTAATGTGAGAGCAGGGCCTGTCGGCGCGTGGTTGAATTTCGGCTGCGGCGCTGGCGACCGGGTTCAGGAGCGGACCCGGGTCGTCAGAAGGCTTGACCAGGGGAGTAGGATTGAGCGTCCGTTAGGCGCTCTCTCTACTCCGGGGAGGGTGTGGTTGCACCGGTATACTAGAGACTCCTGGCGGAGGCGCGAGTACTCGCGAGCCGAGAGCTAGACGTGGGGGAAGGGAGGCGGACGTTGACGTCGTACGTCCCCGCCTCCTCTGGGAGAAAAAAGGAGAAAAAAGATGGCGGGGGCAGGACCACCGATAGATGAAGCCCTCCTGGAGAGCCTCGCATTGCCACAATCTGCAGGACCCCAACCAGTTACAGTTCCGGGGTCACAAAGGTGACCGGCTAGCCTCCAGGGGCAAGCGGGTGACCGAGGTCCTCAGCAGCAATTGGCGGTGGTGGTCTCCGGGGCCGTGACCAGGGCGGAAAGTGTAGCGGTGGTCCTGCCAGGGGGAAAAAGCATAATAAATAATAAAAAAAAAACATATATATTTAATGTGAATCTTACTGTCCTTAGACTGCTTTTATCCAAATGCTGCTCACTTGGTAACAGTTTCTGCATTTTAGTTTTCTTATGGCAACACAAAACTTTGCCCAGCCTTATCCCTTTCTTCCTTTAATTTCCCAATCCCTCTACATCCACTTAAGCTTCTTTTTTTTTTTCTCCAAATGCCAAGCTGTAATGGTAAGGCAACACACACACGCTGCCCCTTTAGCCCAACCCTTTTCTCTTCCCTCATGTTAATCTCCTCTCAGACTCCCAGTACTTTGACTAGACTTAATAGTCAGTTATGTTGGTAACAGTTGAAGTTGTTACCTTTCTCTGCAGTTTATTTCACTTTTCAAATCCCTACCCTCTCTCTTCCCTCCCCTTTCTTAAATATTTATCTCCTTAGAGCAGCCTGTTTTTTTTTTTTTGTTGTTTGTTTGTTTTTTTGCCAAATGCTGAGCTATGATGGTAACACAGTGCCCCTTAGTTTTCTTAGGGCAACACAACAAAGTCCAGCCCTTCTCTCTGCCCCATGTGAATCTCCCCTCAGACTCCCAGTCTTTTTTTTTTTTTGGGGGGCAAATTTGCTCCATTTAGTCAGTTATGTTTGCTGAAGCTGTTTCCTTTTTTCTGCAGTTTAGTTTACTTAGTTGCAAATCCCAACCCTCTCTTTTCCCTCCCCCTTCTTTAACATTTATCCCCTTAGAGCTGCCTGTCATTTTATTTTATTTTATTGTTTTTAATTTGCTCAGTTCTGGAACTTCTGGCTTTAACCTGGCTCTGTCTGTTTTCCTTCGCTCTCCTCCTATACTGCTGCTCGGTGTCCCGCTCCTCTATATCTGTCCTGACGGTCCCAACCCTTGCCCAATCCAACACCAACAAACATTCTTTTTTTGGTCAGCCCTTTAGTTATTTTTTTTTTTTTTTTTTGAGGGGGGCAGATTTATTTAAGGTAAAACTTAAAGGCAGTCCGAGTCTGCACAGTGTGCTCTGCACTAGGCTGGCAGGCAGATATTACCGTGCCCCGTGCCTCCAGCCCTTCCCTCCCCCCAGCTCACTACCGTCACTCCAGGCACCTTCTGGCTCCCTGTCAATATTTCTTTCCATCCCACCCAAAAATGCTTTTTTTCTCCTGTGTACAAAAGTACCCTCCCCTAGTAAAATGGGCAACAAATGAAGAGTTTTTTGTTTTTTTTTTTGGTTTTTTCAACTTTTCACGGTCCCCACAGAAGGACACGATCGGTGGCACGTCCTCTCCCTAGACAGAACGAAGTGAAAGCGGCTGATCATACTACTGGCAGTATGACCTGTCATTCTGACTGCTGTGCACCTCCCTGCTCAGTGCTGGCTGGTCAGATGACTCTGGCTCCTCCTCAGTTTGCCGGCCACTCACTCCCACATTCCCTTCACGTTCGCTCATCTTGGCAGTGCAGTCTTACGGTCTCTCATCACGTGGATCAGCTCCTGGCGATCTGGTGGGTCACATGACCACCGGGACGATCTGACTTTGCAACCTGCCAGCACACCCTGCTGAAAAAGTTAAGCAACTGCAAAATAAAAAAAGTGTTTTGGACAAGTAGCTGTCATGAAAGTGTTTGTCCCAGAGTTTAAAATGACAGCACGGGATATCGGGCTATAGGATTCGTCAAGCCCTGGTTCCATCCATCATAACTGCATCCACACCCCAGACCTCCGAACCAAAGTCCCCATGTGCCTTCAGATTGCCTTTAAAATTAATACAACGGTGAATTCAATTCAGGTTGATATGTCCTGTAAGCTATACAAGGCAGTGCTAGAGTTAAGTGATTTGTCTGGAAGATTCATGTGTTGCTTGAGTTCCAGTAGTAGGCCATGGGTAAGATAGTGGCTGCAGAGTCAGTTACAGCCCGGGGCTTATTAAACTAAACGAGGAGTCCCACGAAGGCTTATTTGCCTTATCTAAACTATGAAGCAGGCGCTCGTTTGCCAAACCGCAGCAGAACATCAGCCCTCATAAGCCAAACATTTGTGAACCATCTCTCAGTCTTAACTTATTGGAGTCTTGAACCCAAAATGAACAAGCCAGCTGTTATCTATTCCTGCATTACTCATAAGTTTATATGATGCTTGAAAGTAGCACTCCTTGAGAGCAGTGGTTCACAGCCTAGAACGAGCGTGGGTGGAATAAGGTTCATGATGATCCACCCTCCAACGCCATTGATTCTACATTGTTGTCGGTAAGTGTGACAAGGGCCTCACACTAAAGTTCAGTGTGAACCAGCTCTGTTCAAGTGTCCATGTTGTTTTCGGCATTATCCTCTGTGCTGGCTGGTGCCAAGGCAGCATCTTGTAGGTGTGGAACATTTTTGTCAATCCATGATGGGTCTCCAAAGGCCTTCCGCATGGCTCCAATATCCGAGCACAAGTTGATGGCTCTTTTCTTCCGAGCACTCCCATGTCACGAGGAACTGCTGCATGCAACTGACCATGCCGATTGTAGGTAGTCTTTTTCCAGGTGCTCCTTAAGAAGAAGAGGGACCGTAATCCCAAAGTCCTGCAGGTATAAAGAGGCCTCTAACCGATCATCAAAAATACGGGGGGCCTTCTCAGTTTCAGTCCGAAGTCTGGCAGGGAATAAAATTTGGGCACGTACGTTTCTGGCCTTTAATTGTTTCAGTATTGGCCGGAGGGGCCATCGTCTTTCCTGGACAGCTGTGGTATAGTCGTCGTCGAGGGAAATTCAATTAGTCTTGTACTGTATGTCCCTATGTTGTCATACTTGTTTCAGCAGCTCTTCTTTGGAAGTATATGTTGTTTCTTTTGCCACAAACGACCGAGGCTGAGCTCAGGCATTTCTAGGTTTCAGATCCAGGGAGCGATGTGCCTGGTCCATGGCCAGGTCGAAGTCCTCTGGAAGGTGCAGTGTTTCTCTCACTAGTGATTGCAGGAATGAGAGTACACTGGGAGCTCCCACTTCCACTCTCTCCAGAGCCCCGTAAATAGGGGATACATGATGGGCAGGAGTGAGATATGGTAAATATTCTCACTCCTGCAGAGTGAGAATGCACAGCTCACTCTGCAGGAGTGAGAATATTTCCCATATCTCAAGACATGCACATCATGTGAGCTATTTATACAAATGGGGTGAGCGTCTTTGCAATAATGTTGTTATAGGTTTGAGGTTGTTTATGGTTGTGCTACGTATATTTTGTTTGGTTACAGTGTTTAAGGGGTGGAAGTTAACTGGAGAGTAGGGGTAATTTGTGAGATTTAGGTTATTTATTTATTGTGGGCAAATGCTTTGTGCAGATATAATGAGTTTTATTTAGTGTTTTGCGGTTTTATTCACTGTGGAGTCCTGATAAGGATATAGGGTTTATTTTGTGGAACTCCATGTCAAGAACTCATTTACACTTTTATTTGAAAGTAAACATTGTCAAGTCAGGAAATCAATCTTTAATAACGTGGGGAGTGGTGACTGTAGTGTCAGACTGTTTAATTTTGCAGTTTGGGGTTTAGTCGGTATCAGAGTCCAATGTTAAATCTCTGTCTCTTTTTCTGGCTGTCTGTTGATATTGGTGTCCTGTGGAGAGAAAAAAGAATGTTTAGTGTTGTTCAAGTACGTAGTAGTAAGTGACAGTTCTTACTTTGGCATACCTTGTATTATGTTAAATGTTATATGTGATGGGTTAATAACTGGATTGTTGAAGCAGGCTGGGAGCATGTCCATGTAACAGGCAGCAGGTGTTCCAGGTTGCAGGTTCAAAGTGCTGAGAGAGGCAGGTTTGGAAGTAGAGGGTTTTTCCTCGTCATTCACTTGGTTGCTCAGCAAGTCTGATATTTTTCTTTGCTTTTTGTCATTTAATTTGGAGTATGGTTGAGAGATTCAAGCTTCTTGTGTCCAGAAACTTGCATAATTTCTGTGGGGGTAATGTTAGAATCCGTCAGCTTTTGTACCAGGTGCTTCCGAATGGAATGGTTTGAGAGTCTTCGGTCGGTTTCTAGCCCCGCTTCCTGGATCATGGTTTTTACAATCTTCCGATGGTACTGATCCCCAGAGGTTGGTTTTGTACCAACATGGGGAATGTATTTTAATGGGGTAATGTATTGATAGAAATAGTGGTGCATCTGTGGTGTTACATTTGTGCGGTCATTTGTCTCTGTATGTTAGGTATATTTTTATAGGACATCGTTTAGGGTCTCTGGTTTCATAGGCTCGTGGTTTTATTAGCCTGGTGTCTTTGGGGTTTGAGCCACTGCAGGTTTTTTTTTGGTCTTTCAATGGAGAATTCCAGGTAATTTGTGTTTTGGTTGTCTTTTTTTAAAGTTACATCTCCCCATTTTATGTTTCAAGCTTCAGAGTTTCCTCTAATTCCGAAGTATAAATTGACAATTAACCACATGGAATTGATGAGCGATTGTGGATTGTCAGGCCCTAATAGACTGCTGTCATATTTTTGTTAGTATTTCATCTGTGATGTCATCTGCAGCAAATGGTTGATTTCCCATTCATTTTTCCTTTGTTTGTTTAGATAATACGACTTGTGTTTTTTCGAATTTCAGAGATGTGGAGAGAGATTCCGAGTATCGATTTTCTTTTAAATGTCTCTCTATACTTTGGAAACGGGAGCGAATGGTGAGGGGTTTGTAATCCGTGCCATCCTTTTTTTGTGCCGTTATAAAATAATGGCATAACAGGCTGTCCAGTTCTTCTGGTTAAATTTTAGTAATGGGAGTTGTGATCTCCAAGTCCTGTAGTAGAAACTGTTGTAGATGTTTGAGATCTGTTTGTTTTCTTTGTTGTGTTTCGATTTTTAGTGCTATGAATGTATTTTTCAATGTAGCCTGGATCTAGGAAATACGAGTTTTTCTGTGGCATTTGTTGTTCTTGGGTTTCTGATATAAGGTGTTCTGTAGGGTCGAGCAGGGGTTCCGTGTCCCATTCAAACTGGGTACATAGATCTACAATTTCATTCTCCATCGTGGTCTTTTTTGTATATTTTGTCATACTTGTTTGTTTCATTTGGCAGGCTTTTGTTTTTGTTCGATGAATGTTTGATTTACAAGTTCTCTTCATTTTTGTATACAAGTCTAATAGCAGCTTTTTTTTTTTTTTTTATTTCTACAGGGACAGTAAAGTCGTTTTGCCGGAGATTTTATGTTTAGGTTGTGAACATGGAGGAGTTCGAGAATGTGTTATTGAGGTTCAGGTGAGTTTCACTGATGTTTTGTTCATTTGTTTATTGGTTGTAGGAGTTTTATTGTAGGGTTAACTAGGTGACGTCAGTGGAGTGAGAATAAATGGATATATCTCACTCCACTGACGTCATGAGCATTTATCTCACTGTAGTGAGCATTTATTTCAACCCAGTCAGCATTTATCTCACTGCAGTGAGAATACGTCAATTTACAGCATCGGAATAGTTCTCACCCCCATTGTACAAATCCATATATTCTGTCTTGACTGTGACCTTCCAGGTTGTCTAATCTGTGTGTGAGCTCCCGATCCCTGGCCAGCAAGTACAGCAGCAAGCGGTCATGATGGTCAGCCTGATCCAAACAGGAAGGGTCTGGTCTATCTTATTAACAGTTTTAACTGTTTGTATAATTGAGACTGTTTGGTCTGGAGTTTCTTCCTCCGTCAGCTGAGCAGTTTCCATGTGGCCCTCTAAGTCTGGCAGGTCCGCGGATCAACAGAGTTTTTCTTGTAATAAAAGTTCCTTCAGCTTTTGTGCCAGCATCCCCTGATGCTTAGGGGTGTAGGCTTTAGATCTGGTACTTTTTGCCATAAAGTCCATAATTAGGCAAGCAGATGGTTTTTGATTTAGCTAGGGGAGGTTGATGGAGCCAGATAATCAGGCAGCCATTAGGTTGCTGACGTCACCGGAAGTCCCGAGTATCTCCTTCGTGGTCTCCGTTAAGTATTCTCTAAAGGGCTTACCTCGGAGATAGTAAGGGTTAAACCTCCACCTAGTGGAGCGCTGCTCCTTCCCTAGGTCCCACCAGCTGATCACCGGGGCATGGTCAGAATGGATGTCTCCTAGACTGCATCCCCTTAGTGCGGAAAGGTTTTCCTTCTGCGAGTAGCATTGCTCGATTCAAGAGTATGTACCGGTGCCACAGAATAGTGGGTGTAACCTCTAGCTCTGGGGTCCAGACATCCTCCCAACATGCGTCTTCTCAAATTTTTTAAACATTTTATGTGATGTTGGTTGTCTTGGTGGGGCTACATTAGTAGAGTCCAGACTAGGGTTTGGGGTTATGTTCAGGTCTCCTGCCAATAACAAAAGCCCTTTAGTCATAGTTAAGATTTTGTACATTATTAGTTTCTTAATATTTGGAGAATTAGTCTGGGGGTTAAATAGACATTTGCCAACGTGACTTCACCATTCAAGTGGCCCTGGACTACTACTACTAGTCTGCCCTCTGGATCTGACCAGTCCCCTAGCTTCTGAAAAGGGATATGACTGGGAATCGAGATAGCCACACCTCGTTTTCTGCCCCCACCATAAGAAGAAAAATACATAGTGGAAAATCCTATTTTAGTTTCTCATGTTCAGCATTAAAGAGATGAGTTTCTTGAATATAAACCAGGTCTAAGCGAGTTTCCTTATGGTGTGCCAGAATTCTGGAGCACTTAATAGGGTTGGCAAGCCCATTCACATTGAGGGAACAGAGTTGTACATTTCTGGTAGCCATGGGTCACTAACCATAAGGAGAAAGATAGGGTACTATGCCCCCCACACAGAACTCAAAATTACCCTCTAACTTATGCATGGAAATGCGGACTTGTTGATAACTATATTATTTATTTGCTTTTGGTAACTGGGTGGGTGCACTAGGCATATAGATGCCTATTTTCAGGCACGACCTGGGAGGAATAAAAGGGGAAAATATATGAGCAGTACAATGTGACGTAGCACAAGGAAAGGTAGAGAGTGGGATGGTCAAAATACAAACAACTAGACACTGGGTTATATAAAGAGTTACACAAGGTCAAAAGTAAAATAAAACAGTACGGTTTTGAAAAAGTCAAAATATAAACAAGTGTGTACAAATCAGTATTAGGTACAACAGGAAAAGTACAAAAAACAGTAAGTGCCATCACAAGGCTCAAAACGTAGAGAAGTAGGAGAGAAGGAGGGGTGGTAGGGATCAGAGGAAGAAAAAGGGTGAGGAAAGAAGGAACGAATAAGCTAAGGTGGATGAAAGCATGTACAGGGATTTGAGGCCAACAGATGTTCACAGTGGAGTTTCTTGAAACCAGCATGGGTATGAGCTTGGCGAATAGCTTGAGGGATGGAATTCCAGTACTTTGGGGCTGCATAAGAGAAAGCACGAGTACCCATAGTGGTTTTCTATCTAGGGATCAAGAGAGGAGCATGGCCATTAGATCAGAGACAATAGGAGGGAGTCCAAGGGTGTAGCAAGGAGGCAAGGGAGTTGGGGAGGCCTGATCTAGTTATGCCATAGGACAGTAGCTGATGAGCACCAGGGCTGGGCCATTTTAAGTCAGCATAAAGCTGACAGTGATGTTTGAACCATGGTGATGCAGAGGCATAGCGGCAGATGTTATTATAGGTGGTGTCCCATTATGGAGGGAGGTCTTTGATGCCCCTAGGTACAGTAGGTGACAGCCATAGGCCAGGGCCAGGAGCAGCAGGCCTTGAGCTACAGCAAGCCTGGCTGTTGGCATAAGGGTATAGCTAGTTCGGTAGGCACCTCCAATTTTAGCATTAACAGATTTGCAGGTGGCGGTAATATGGAGGTCAAAACCAGGGATTCATCAAGGAGAATGCCTAGATATTTGAGGGAGCTACTGCCAACTACTGGGGAACCATCTGCACTCGATATCTGAAGGGCGTTGCGGTTCACCTTGAGTCTGGCCGGTGATCCGAAAAGCATAGAGTGAGTTTTGCTTGCATTTAAGGCAAGGTTGTTTTCCATTAGGCAGGACTGAATGCTTAAGAAGTCCACGACTAAGGAGTGGTTAATATCAGCAATATTACCATCACTGCGGTAAATGACAAGGTCATCCGCATACAGCAAGGAGGAGCAGGATGGCGCACACGATAGGAGGTGATTCATAAAAATTGAGAAAAGTATTGGGCCAAGTATGGACCCTTGGGGGACCCTCATGAGTACAGGAGAAGGATTGGACATAGCCAAGTTAAAGGCTACAGCCTGCATCCGGTTGGAGAGATAGCTCTTGAACCAGGCAACTGTTCTGGTGCAGAAACCAAAACAGCGGAGCTTAGTAAGAAGGGTATGGTTAGCCAGATCAAAAGCCTTAGTTAAGCCATTGAAGACAGCACCTGTCAAGAGACCGGATTCCATTGCAGCATAGATGTTATTTGTAAGTTTTAGGATGGCAGTGGAGGTACTATGGACTTTTCGGAAACCATGCTGGGAGCCTGAGAGGAGGTTATGCACCTGTAGGTAAGCTATAGTTTGGGTGGCCACTAATTTTTCCAGGATTTTACTGAGCACAGAGAGAATGGCCATGGATCAGTAGTTAGACATGTCTTTAGGATCACCTTTCTTAAGGATGGGAGTGATCCTGGCTAGCTTTCAGATGCTGGGAACTACGCCATGGCATATCGACAAATTAAAAAGTTTAGTTAACGGGGAGGCAATAAGAGGGGCAGCGACTTTCAATAGCCTGGGTTCCAGTCCATCAGCACCAGAGCTAGTGCTATCAGGGATGGAGAGTTGCAGCTTTAGAACTTCAGTTCTGGTGAAAGACCGAAACTGGAACGGTGGATAAGACAGCACTGGTTCTGTGTTCACGGGACTGGAAGAAGGGGGAAAAGAAGCAGAGTAGATAGGTCAGAGAAGTGGCTGTTCAGTGCATTAGCTATGGTCACAGGACTATTACAATGCACACCATCTAGAAGTATGCCATTAGTAGTGGATGAATTATTGACTCCAAGGAGAGTTTTAATGACGGACCAGAATTTCTTGGTGTCACCAGCGGATTTCATTAGTAAGTCCATACAGAAGGAGCTTTTAGCCTAGCGAATATTCCTTTTGCAGGACTTTCTCCAAGCTCTATAGTCATTATAATCCGCCTGTAGCGAGGAGGCCTTGAAATGCCACCAACTTTTATCCCTTACCCTGGGTTGAGAAAGAAGATCTTTTGTGAGCCACTTGGTCTGTGTACCCCATATGCAGCGAGTGACTCGGGGCATGGAGGTCCTGGAGACAGCCAAACTTGGCAAGGAAGTAGTAAAGTGCTGATTGAGCATTTGAGGAGGCAAAGATGGGAGACCAGTCGATCAATGACAGGTCATGCATAAAAAGAGCCTGATTTATATTAGCAAGATTGCGGAAAGTGATAAGTTTTGGAGGAGGAGATGGTGGTCTAACGGAACGCCAGAGGCAGAAAATTGGTGAGTGATCACTTATAGCGTCTGCCAGGGTACCACTAGTAACTATACTGTCAAGGCGGTTTGTAAGGGCCCAATCTATTAGTGTACTGGGACGAGGAGGGGCCATGAACCTTGTGGGGTCATTGATTAGTTGGTGGAGGTTATGACCATGTACCACAGGGTGAAATGACTGTCTAGCTTTACTAGTCCAGTTTAGATTTAGATCTCCCATTACGAGGATCTCATTTCTTCCAATGGCTGCATCTACCTGGGATAGGAGTTCCTTGAGACCAGCAATGCTACCAGTGGAAGGGTTATAGACACACACTATGTGCAGTTTGTTGGAGCCTAGTTGAAGGGTGGCATGGATGGCTTCACAGTGAGAGAGGGTGAAAGGGTCATTTTGATGTAGTGATAGGTAGGGTTTAAAGAGGACTGCAACACCACCACCACGTTTTGCTGTGGGTCTGTCTTGACGGAGTATTTTGTAGTTGGGTAACATGCACAGGTGATCAGGGATGGAGGGTTTTAGCCAGGTATCAGACAGACACAAGATGTCAGGGTTATACTGAGTAGCCCAAGCCTCTAGTTCAGTTAAATTATGAGGGAGGCTCCTGATATTTAGGTGAACAATACGCAGCCCTTTGAAATCTTTCCAAGCTGAATCATTATGGGTGATGTGACCAGTCGGACCTGGATTTAGTTCAGTACCTCCTGCCAGCATTAGTGATAGGAGGAGCAGGTACCACAGTTTACGAGGAAAGAAAGGGGTGGGCAGAGGGAGGTTTAGAGGAGAGGAGTTATGGAGTGTGTATGCAACATGGTAGGTGATCTTATTAGAGACAAAGAGGGGAAAGGTGGCAAGGGGCAGGTGGAATGGTGTAAGCATGTTGGCAGAAATAATATTAGGGTGTAAGGAGTTGCTATCCCAGGAGGGAAGGAAACTTAGCATAGGCATCCATATGAGAGGAGCAAGAATAGAGGCTAACTGAAAGATAGAGGGGTTTGGAGCTCTGTAGTTGGATAGAGAGTGGGCCATATTGGGGACCAAGTAAAAGATTAGGTAGGAGCTATCTGGTGAGGGAAAGATTACTACTCCAGACTGGAGGAGTTTAGGTAGAAAAACCACAGACCGCACACCAAGAAAGTGAGAAATTCATATATATTATGATACAATAACTCCTACAACTGGTTTCATTTGACATGACCAAACTAACAAATCGTTGACTTAGAAAAGACATAACAAGGATAACCAACTAGCATCAGAGAGCGGCAACTGGGTTGTCGCATCTTGAAGACAGAGAGCAAAACCACATGTCCTGCTCGAGAGATGGTATGATCTGAGAAAGAGAGACCATCCTGAAAGTGCATGACCTGAGGTACTTGTTCAGGTCGTGCAGATCTAAGATGAGGCGCTAGCGCGCCCCCCCCCCCAAATAATCTGGCACCAGGAAGAACCTGGAGACAAACTCTAGCTGAGGTGGAGGGTTCAGACCGGGACAGGAGCCACTACCTCCTTGCAGAGGAGCAGGTTGATGTCATCCCGAAGGGCCGACTAATGTCGATGGACACCATGTCCTCCTGTGAGGCACGGGCTCAGCAAGGCGGGTGAGCACCAAACTCCAGAGGCAGACCCTGACCGAACACTTCAAGAACCCACCTGTCTGTGGTAACAGCAGACCAGGTGGAAATGAAGTGGCAAAGCAGGGCCCCCCAACAGGGAGACCCAGAATGGATATGCGGAAGGTATTCCCCATCCCATCACTTTGCAGGCTTGGAAGCGGAGAAGAGGCCAGCAGTGGAGCCGCTGGAGCCTCGACCTCCTGACTTCTGGATCACCGCAGCCACTGATTTCGGCCGGGGACACCAAACCTGCTGTTGTTCAGCCTGGGGCTGGGCTAGGCTGGTTTGGCCGAGGGGCAGAGGCAGGCCGAAAGGGCTTCTTTTTCTGGGTCTTAGAGCCCTTGGGGTCCTTCTGAGCAGAAGTCACTGAGTCCAAGGTGGCACTGGACTTCTTAGTCTGGGTGAGGTGCCCTTCCACACTGGGACCAAACACATCAGTACCCAAGAAGGGAACATCTGCCAACTTGTGCTGCATGTCCGCCGTAAAAGTGGAGATGTGCAGCCAAGCCCTATGGCGCATGGCTATCACCGCAGCCATGGCCCAGGCACAGGAATCCCCTATGTCCATGGCTGTCTGGAACTGACTGGTCGTAGCCCAACCCTGGTCCCTGACCTGTTTGACCATAGTCTGCAAGTCTGAGGGGAGATGAGGGAGCACCTCATTGAGCAAACCCAGGAAGGCATACGAGAAATAGGCTATTGAAAGGGCCGAACTCGCTTGCGTGTGTAGGCCGAGGCGGCATATACCTTCTTGGCCATATGGTCCAATTTCTTGGACTCCTTGCCGGGGAGATGTACATCCCCCACAATGCCCATGCACCGAAACACGGAGTCTGCCACGAGACCCTTGGCCGAGGGGTGCTCCGTGAACCCCAATGGGGAATCGGTAATGACCGCGTACTTGCAGGCCATCTTGGTCGATGGCACAGGGCAGCAGGCAGAGTGCTGCCACAGTTCCAGGGCAGAATCGAAGAAAGTATCGTGAACCAGCAAGGCTTCCACCGGAGAGTCACCCTGGTCAAGAATCTCGGCCAGCAGGTGGAGTTCCCGCCTCTGAAGAGGCTCCGGATGGAGACCCGTCGACTCAGAAATAAGACGGAGAAGGCCCATGAAGGATGTGGGTCCTTGGTCCGCTGATAAGTCCCCTGCCAACTCCAGGTCCAGTAGATGGGAGTACAAAGAGGAATTATCCAATTTCGAACAATTGTGAAAGATCGGTCAACCACCTGAGTCCCCACTGACCCTATGAGGGCAGTCCGGGGTGATGGTGACTAATAGCCGATGGGGTAAACGCTTGCCCAGGAGGGCCTCCTTAGTCAGAAGTGACAGTATTTGGCTGTTTGGGCGGTGGCTCCACTAGAATTAGTGGAGAGGCTGGAAGGGGCCTAGCCAGGACCGACTGGGTTGGCTTCTGCCATGGCAGAGATGGCCGCAGGTCCTGAGGCGTAAGCCAAGGAAGGGCCGTGTTAGGTGCCGGAACAGGCTTCACCCAGGATAGAAGTAGCTGATGCCACATAAACTCCTCATACCGCTGACGCAGCTTATGCTGGTGCCTCTCCTCGCCCGACTTGGACGAGGAATAGCAGCGGCAACACTTGCTCGAGTGCCGAGAGTGTGAGTGTGGACTATGACGTGGGCTGCCCAACTCAGGAGTCCAAGAGCAGGACCTCAACCTCCACTGCCAGGGGTACTGGCAGCGGGTTTCAGAGGGAGCCGGCAACAGCGAGGCCGCTCTTTGCCTGGAAGCTCGGGATCAAGAGGGGTCAGAACAGTGGCCTGGTCCTTCCCTTCCTGAGAAAGCGGCAGGACCAGAGTTCTAGAGAGAGAGGTACCGACCTCCTCCAAAGACAACGGGTCGACTGGTTCGAGAAAAATATTGGTCCGTAAGTCGACCTGAGCCTTGATCAACTGGCCCAACAGGGAGTCCACAGGATCAGCGACCTGAGCTGAAGAACCAACAAAGGTCAGAAACTCCGGTGAAGTGTGGGAATCAGAGGCTCTAGAGCGCTCCCAATGCCACGAATGATGACGAGACCTTTTGCTGGTCTATTTTTTAGACTTACTTTTAGATTTAGTGACCGAGGGACCCAGCCTATGGGTGGCGAGGGCCTAGCATAATTCCTTCAATGTCCCCAAAAAAGAAGCACCCAAGAGGAGTGGCAAAAAGGCCGAAGCCAAGGAGTCATGAGCGGTGGCCTGAGCCGCGGCCTCCTTAAAAGCCGCAAGCTGTTCAGTGGACCCTGCAGCCGCAGACACCACCCAACATGAGTCCTTGAATTTCACGGGTGGGTCCCGATCTTTCGGACAACCAATGAGCAAGCGGGCAAGGCTATCATCTAGAGTAGATAGGTGGAAAGTGCGGCACAGGCTGCAAACCTGGGTATTGTGCTCATGGTGCAGGCAGTAAACGCACGAGGCCCGCATGCACATTTCCAGAATCCCAAAGCAGACTTTGCGTTGTCCATGTTGGCAGCGAGAAGTAAAAGCCTGAAGACAAAGTTCTTTTATTTACAATTCGAAGAAAAAGCAAAGGGCCACTTCGGCACGTCTGCGGCAAGGAGGGAACCTGTTTTTTCTTCTTCCAGCGGAATGGAAGATATGACATCACAGGGCGGTGCCGAGGGAGTTACCACCCGGTTGAGTGGTAGGAGCCTGCTTGAAGACTTTCCGGCAAGCCTTAAAGAGGAAAAGACACTGCCAGAAGTGTGGATACGAACACCATATCCACGTCCCTAGAAACTGACACATTGTTTTGTGCACTGATCACCACACGCCCACTCAACCTCGAAGCTTGCAGCTTTTATCTTAATTCAAAATACTCACTCAAACGCAGCTGTTTAACACATAACCCGCTGGTGTCACAAATGGCAGTTTTAATTACAGTTTAACATCATATAACCTCAATGTCCTGCACTGAGCAAGCTTTCATCTCAAGGTCCCTTTTTTTTGGGGGGGTGCCTCCTTCGCCTCCAGTCGACCACTCCTTCAGGTCTCCCTGTGTCTCCCGACTGCACGCTCTCCCTCCATACACCGGCCCCTTATCTCATATCATGGCCCCCCGGGTAACTCGGCATATCCCATCGCTGGATGGGTCCACCTCCTCCGAGAAGGAAGGCATCAGTGGGGGCATCCAGCGCATTCTTCTTGGCCCGGGTGCCACTGAGGTGGGGTTGGCCGAAGCCTGGCAGCAGAGGGGGGTCAGAGTACCGTCATCCGGCCAATCAGGGCAGTTTCCTCATTTTTCTTCCCAGGGAGTTGCGTGCCACAGATGTCAGAGTGTACGCCGACATCCGCCACTCCACCATTCAACTGGCTCGGACACCCCTGCTATACTTCCAGCCTCCACCGGGAGCCAGCAGGCGCCGGACCACAACTCCACCCTCCCCCCAGAGAAGGAGAGTCGTCCCTGGGACGCTCCTTTTCTTCTCCCCCGGCCGGCCCTCCAGCGATCAGAGTCCGTTCCTGAACCCAGGTTGCCGGTGTCGTAGTGGTAAATCTTTCCGTTGTGCCACTACAAGGTCCCTTTTTACTGTAATCTCAACCCCTCGATGGAATCACAGCTTTCTTGTGTATGGTTGCTCATTATTCTATATGTGTTCCTATCAAGGGATTCTGATACCATCAGTACCAGAAGAATGAAGTTCAAGTATGATACAATGGTACACTACCAACATTGCTTTATTACCTGATGACTATCATAACCAGTTTATAAAACTTTACTAGATGTTTCTACTTGTCTGCTCTGCATCTGGTCATAAGGTGTGCTCTGTTATAATTTTATTCCTTGTATGTGACTACTATGTTAGCAGGATGACATGTGAAAATGAGCACTGGTTCAACTTGTACTTTTCAGAGAAACTTTCAAAAAACATAACAAATCTCAGTTCATACAGCAGTGTGAAAAACCGAAATCCGAAAACACAGCTACTACCTACCTGATGATAAAAGCCCGCTTGAGCCATTGGATCTGGCTGTGCCCACCTGTACCCTCCATGAGGCCATGAAGTAAACGTTTCTCTTCTGTTAGCCTCACTGTACATTAAAGACCTGTAACAACAGTCCAGCATTACTCACTATCCACAGAAGACAACATGCAAGCATTGCACTATAATCCAGGTGTCAAAATTAAGTTTGGCAGTCTCTGGCAAGCAGGCCAAGGGGGAAGGAAAATATTTTCCAAACTGGTGTACTTACTGATATGTCATTACCCCAATACAAGTCAGCAGGGCTAGTTTGTTTATTCAAAAGATTTGGTCTGGCAGGATGACCCTGTAAAAAAATCTACCAATATTTGGCGGCCAGTGCAAAATGTGGTTCCTGCTAGTCAGATAACAGTCCCTCCAACTGCACGGACTTCTGGTTTATTTTGTAAAGCAACCATTATAAACCTTATTGGCCTCAGAAAGTGACCACCAGTCTGAAATGGCACCCTACTCTGTCGCAGCATCCTAATGAAACAGATGTTTCTAAATAATTTAATCAAGTTTATGCTGGCGTACCCTTTGAAATTTGCCTCAGACGTCTCTTAAATGTACAAAACTGCCTGCTCCTCCACATTTTTACTTGGGGTTCTAATGACTTCTGTGGTCTCATCTGAGAAACAAAAACCCACCGAATATTAGTGCCTGCTAACACAAAACCTGTAATTATGACTGTAATCATAAAATGAGTATTAACCAGGGTCTTCTGAAACACCAACTCTGATAGTATGTATTTGGAAAATCGAAATTTAAATACCTTTATTTTTTTTTCTCTGACAGCTGGTCTCCAAGCCTCCTTACTTCTCATTTAAAATTTTTTCTCATGGAAGAGGTCCAAACCAAGCCGGTCAGAGGGGTCCTAGCCATTATCTGTCACCCGATGCTGGTTGTAGGCAGGACTAAAGCTCTGCAGCGGGGGTAAGCCCTCCACATCCAGTTGTCTCCAGTTTTTCCCATGCAGTCCCCTGAGGTAGTACTCGAGAACTTAGAAACAAAAACCCACAAAAAGTTACGGCACAATTGGCCGTGAAGGCCAGTCAACTATATACGTTCTGGGAGGGAATCCGAAGCCCAGCTGTCAGAAAAAGAAAATTTACAGGCATTTAAATTTCGATTTCTCTCTCCTAAGCTGGTCCTTACTCCTGGGATATACCAAAGCAGCACGTCCCTAGATGTCCCGGGTTGGGAGAATGTCAAGTGCCCTTAAAGGTCCCCCACCACCTGAAGCACTCAGCGGCCCAAAGATGTGTCCATCTAGGACAGCACATCCAGACTAGAAACATTTTGTAAATATGTGATCAAGCGGCCTCCATGCATAAGGCTGCTGGAGATGCTTCTCTGAAGTACACTCCTGAAGAGGACATAGCTGTGACGGAATGGGTTCTCACTGGGCAATGCATTAAACTCCAGCCTGATCACAAGCCGTGGAGATGCTAGACAGAATCCATCTGGTTATAAAGACCTTTGAATCCTTGTTACCCAAAATTTTGGTCCGTAGCTAAATATTTACGAACTTGGAGTTTTGAATAGCCTCCATTCTCATAGATTTTCATCACTCTTCTTGGGTCTAGTGGATAAAATTCCCTTTTCTAATCGCTTTTAGGGAGTGGGCAGAAGAAAACAAGACAAGAACCCTTGATTATAATGTAAGGGAAATATGACTTCTGGCAACAGCCTGGATCCGTTCGGAGTACCGCAGATCCTGATGAAAGGCAGTGTACGGTTCTCAATGCACCCATTTCGCTGATTCTCCTGGATTTTTGACTAGCTATGAGACAACAAGCGACCTTCATTCAGGGCTGATTCTTGCAGATGCTCCAAGGAGCCTTGAACACAACCTGGAGAACCAGATTAAGACTCAGAGGCAGAGTTGATGGCTTGATTGGGTGGTATTTTACTGTTGTCCTTAGAAAACTTCCAGACATAGGGAAATTGGGCACAACTATTCCCCTTAAACCATCACCAAGAGTGCTCCCAGCACAGAAAACCTGGACTGTAAGGTGGCTGGTTGCAGTCCTTTGTCCGCCCCTCATAAATGGAACTGCAGTCATACAGGCGGTTATATTAGAGAGTTCTGTGTTTGGTATGACGCCAGAACCAGAATTTCTCTCAAATTCGAGAATAGCCTATAGAGGAAGAAGCGAGACGTGGGTTCCACATCCTCTCCATCATCACAGGAGCTGTGTGGCCTAGCTCCTTGACAGTTTCCTGCTCAATCTCCAGGCCTAGAGAGACAGTTGTTCAAACTGAGATGCAGAACTGGACCTTAATGGAGAAGGTCTGGGCTAAAACTGAAGGTTAGAGGTGTCGCCGACAGATGAATGATGGTCGGAAACCATGTGCGGAAGGGCCATAAGGGACCAACTAGAAACATGACTGCCCTGTACAGAGTCACTTTGTGTAGGAGTCTTGATAGAAGCGGTATTGGAGGAAGACCTACAGGAGGCCGAACTGATCCCGGTTTAGGGTAAAAGGCATCCTGAGCCACCGTTGGTTCGTCCCTGGTCATGGAGCCTAACTGCTGTAGCTTGGAATTCCACCCGCAGGCGAAAGATCTGTCTGAGGACTGCCCCCCATTCTGTTGGGGTGTGGAAGGCACGGTCCTTCAGCTCCCATTCCCCTGGAAGAACAACCCTGCGATTGAGACAAACTTCTGTG
The DNA here is from genome assembly GCA_016271365.2 of Neoceratodus forsteri. Taxonomy (NCBI): domain Eukaryota; kingdom Metazoa; phylum Chordata; order Ceratodontiformes; family Ceratodontidae; genus Neoceratodus; species Neoceratodus forsteri. The sequence goes on along the minus strand of CM057451.1, from coordinate 143,235,606 downwards.
TCATTTTCCTATCCAGGAATATACATTTTTCAGTAGTGCTCGTCCCACTGAAAAGAAGAGGGGAATCTTTTGGCATTTGTTTTGGGTTCTTGTGCCGCCCTGGTGGCCGATGTATACCCACAATGTCAGATTATCAGTTGGAATCAATCCATCCTCATTGAGGAATTGCTGTTCAGAGGCCTCAGAGCAAGGCATACTGCTCTCATCTGAGAACGTTTATGCTGCACCTTGTTTCTAACAGGACTACCTGCCTTGGGTTGATAGTGCTTGTGAGCGCCCCCAAGCTCCTGAGGCTTGCACTGGACGTGATTCTTATTTAGCGTGAAGGCCCAACTTGCGATCTGTCATGACCTCTGTCCTCACAGACCCTCGCTGGAGGGAGAGATCAATCTGTCCCCATTGACTGCATGAAAGAAATATGCAGGCAGCAGAGGGACTATGTGAAAACTCCTCGATGAGCTTCGGCAGAGCCCTAAGATTTTAATTCCAGGTAAAAAGACCTTGCTTGGTTGGACTGATGGGTCTCCGTGGGCTATGACCGCTACATGCCCGTTTAATAATTCTCTTGGGTCTGAGGAAAACCCGAAAAGCAGAGTATGAATTTGAAGTACTGCTTCCCCACTATGAACTTGAGATAGTGTCTGCGTAGTTCCTGAATGAGAATATGTAAATAGGTATGCTGCAGGCAGAGTGATGTTGGAAAATCTCCCTTTTGTGACACCCTGATGATTGATGACAAGGTTCCCACCTTGAAGGGTGTGCTGTGGAAAAATCTATTCAGGGAGTTGAAGCCCAGGGCCGGTCTGAATCCCTCTGTGCAAGTTGGCACAATGGAGAATAGGTAGACACCTCCCTACCTGGACCTCTAAGAGGGAGGAGAATAGGGAGAGATCTCCCCACTTGAATCTCTTAAGGGGAAAAATAGCATATACTTGAGAAGGTCTATCGTGGCCTTTATCTTCATCTGTCATTTATATGGACTGCCATAGTTAGGGGAAGGCGCCATGTGAAGTAGGGGGGCTTGTATAGGTAATCCTTGCTGATAATGGCTAGGACTCCTCTGACTGGCTTGGTTTGCACCTCTTCCACGAGAAAAAATTTAAAATGAAAGGAGTAAGGAAGCCCGGAGACCAGCTTAAGAGAGAGAAACTAAGATCAGAAGAAAAAACTTACTCACTGTAATAATGTTGTTTCTTCTCAGGGATCCCTCATTGCGTTAACACTTTAAAGCATCAATCTTCATGTAGATAGATGTGCCGAAGTAGAACCTTTCAAATGATGGAATCTTGGAATGCAGGTTCAAACTCTGCATGCACGCGTCACTCTGGCAGTTGCTCAGATTTGTTTCTATAGCTAGAGTGGAGCTGTGACTACTAAAACTAGCTAAAAGGCTAATAAAATTTCTATAAATTTGAACAGCCAGTGACACCTCAAGAAGAACGCTCCAAAACATATTTGGACAGATCCACCCTGCAGTAGTGACTTGCTATAGTAAGCATATCCCCTTCTAACCCTGTTCTCTCTATTTAAATTATTCTGTACAGCTTCTCCCACTCGCTCCCACTTCTACCGATTCCTTTCCAGCTAACCTCCTTCAGTGCATAACGCAGACCCACCCTGCCCCACAGCCCCACTGTCTCACTACCTTTTGTGTTAATCCCTGCCCCCGATTAAAACAATGCTCCACAGGCGTCTCTGGCCCCCTACCATTTAACTAGTCAGTCTGCTTAGCTTCCGGCCCCCAACTCTACAGTATTTATTTTAACTTTCTTCCCTGTCTTTCTTACAGACTCGAGCCCCCTGACCAGGTGCACTCCCCCTGCAGCGTGGGTTTCGCACCCAATGCCACCCGCATCCCCCTCGGCTGCCAGCAAGAAAGTAAGTCACAGTCCCTTCTAGGAAAATCTGAGAATTTTTCTTTACTTTAAATTGTTTGGTGCCTACTAACCGCAAAAGTGATTGGTCGCTTTTCAAGCAGAACTCAACTGGGATTGGCCCCTGCACCAAGCTGAAAGGACTTCTGCATGTTCTAGCTAAGGCAGATTTTTGGCTCCTCAGCAGCTTACTTGGCTCAGCTTATTTAGCCCTAAAATTTGTCTCGCCCACCCCCGTGACTTTTTAAATGCTCTAGCTGCACCTTCAATTCATTCCTACTGTGCATCTCGCCCAACTGAAACATAGTAATTTCCCCCTGTAGCCAATCACAATTACTCTTCCTGCCTCACCTCGTACCATGGCTGCCTGCCTACAAACTTAGCAGCTCAGACAATTGTTCTCTTCTCAAACGAGACGTATTTTCAGAATAACCGAAGGTTTTAGAGCCAGGGCCTACAAAATGCGTGAGCACGAGGGAGACAACCCGAATCTTCCAGCGGAAAGGAAGATCTGGCGCCATGGGCGGCAGAGGTATATACCACCGGTGGGAGGGGAGCCAGCTTAAGACTTCTGGTAGATTTAAAGTGGAAGGGGACATGCCAAAGAGTGTGGATGAACAACATATCCACAATCCTAGAAGATTCGTTACAGGAGCATCTTAATCTACGCACCACTGTTCACTACATGGACTAGTGGGTTGGACGTCTCTCTGTTACAGACAACAAAGAAATGCAGTCCTTTGGACATACAGAGCCATCACTAAAAAAGCTTCCGCAATACATATGTGACTGTCTACCCATCCAAACTCCAGGTAGCTACACACCAAGAAGTCTTTCTTATATATCCCTGGTCATTCCCAGAGTCAGAACTCATTTTGGTGCAGCTTCCATAAGCCATTCACTACCTGCACTATGAAACAATTTGAAAAAAAAAAAAAGCCTCCAACTTGCCTCGCTGGTGAAACTGTCCACGTTCAAAACCCTGTTCTCCCAAGCCATCACAGAAACTTGCAACTGCAGGAAATGATTTTCCCTCTAAAACTACTATTACTGCACTGACCGTGGCCTACTATGCGGCACCTATCTGTTCCCATGCCCTTCTCCCTCCTTCCACTTTCCCTGCAGTTTCTATTATATCAAATTTAAAAAGCACTTATATGTATACTTCTCACACATGCATATATGTTCTATGTAGTTTATGCCTCGCTGCTGTGAAATGATTAATTGTACTGTGATGCTGCTTGTTTACTGTTATTACTGTATTGTTTTGCACTGTCATTATTATCTACCACATGTCCAGGTCCATCTTGTAAATGAGCTTGTCTCAATGATGTTTCGCCTGGTAAAATAAAGCTTGACTGACTGACTGATTGATTGATTGACTGCAGCTTTAAATTTCTCATTAACTTTGTATTTCTTATCCCCATTATTTATTACTGAGGTCATATGCATGAAAACACGATTGTTGTTCCCTGAGGGTTCATCGGCTTCTATTGCTTCTTCCCAACCTGATGTCATAATACTCAGCTTGTGACATCACAGTTGTTTCCATGGTAACAGACTGATGTCACAACAGAGCATTATGATTTCAAGTAGGGAACAAGCTACAGAGGCAGATGAACTAAGGAATATTGATCTTGCTTTTGTAGGAATTTCTGCACTAATAAATAATGAAGAGAAAAAATCTAAAGAAATATATAGAAAATATATGAAATAACAGCTGAACTGTGTCTGAACATAATGTTTTGTGAAGTTTTCCTAAAGGCATCAGTTGCTCTTCAAGTAAACTGAAGCAGACATGTAAATGTTAGAATAGTTGAAATATTTAAGAAACTGAACTTTACAGCTGTAGAGTAACTGCAATAGTAATGCTCAAGTCACTTCCATGAAAACAACAGATTCTTTTAAAGCCATTTTCAGGTTCTGGAAGCTGAGGTAAGGTTAGGAAATGTAAACAGTGAGGGATCCCCGAGAAGAAACATTACTACAGTGAGGATTTTTTTTTCTTGTAATACTAGGAATCCCTCACATAGTGTTTACACTTTAAGCAGACTATACAGCAGTACCTCGGGAAGCAGGGTCCAGAATCTATTTGGAAAAAGGTTCTACAAGACCGCAGTTTCACTGCTGGCACCTCTCTTGCACTGTATGCCCAGACAGTAGTGCTTTGTAAAGGTATGCACTGTTTTCCAGGTAGCTGCTCTGCAAATGTCTAAGACTGGAATGCCCTTAATGGATGCCACAGAAGCAGAGATACCCCTTGTGAAGTGTGCCTGCAAGCCTCTGGCTGGAACTTCCTCAGCTTTTTCATAACAGAACTGAATGCAAGAGACTATCCATTTAAAGACAGACCTCTTGTTTGCTGGTTTACCTTTGCCAACCTCACCACAAGTAAGAAAAAGCTAAGTGGCCTGAGACCTGACATCCCTCATCCAGTCCAGGTGGATGCTCAGTACTTGGTTCAGATCCATGGTGTGCAATTTCTGCTCACCTGGATTGAAGAACTCAGGACAGAGTACAGGAAGTACACCTGAATGGTTCAGGTGGAATTCTGACACCATCTTATGCAGGAACTTCCTAGTGGTTCTAAGGACTACCTTGTCATTGTGGAAGACTATGTAATTCAGCTCTGTGCAGAGGGCTTGCAGCTTGCTCACCCTCCTAACAGAGGTCATGGCAATCAGGAATATGGTTTTCCATGTGACATACTTCAGGTCAGCAGTGTCCATAGGCCCAAAAAGAGTCTTCATAAGCCAAGCAAGTCAGATACTGAGATCCCATGGTAGGACTGGGTCTCTTACAAGTGGTTGAGGCCTCTGAAAAACCCTTCTGAAGACGAGCTGTGAGGCCAATGACTTTCCCTTACCTGCTGATATGTAGGCTGACACTGCTGCTAGCTGCACCTTGAATTTTGATGGCCTTAGGCTTAGGGTATGCAGGTGTACCAGATATTCCAGGACTATAGAAAACCCTTCCTCTTTTGGGATGATATTTCTGGGGCACATCAGTATGAGAATCTTCCATCTAGAGGGGTATGCATTTTGGGTTGCTGGTTTCCTACAAACTTTAGGCACTTCCAGCATCTCCTCTGAGAGGTTCAATTCAGAGTATTCTAGCTTTTCAAAAACCATGCCCTCAGGCGTAATGTCCTGGGGTCAGGGAATGTTATCCTGCCCTGGGACAGAGTCAGCAGATTATGGCACAGAGGCAGACTGATCTGATTCCTGCCACACAGGGCCAGAGCAGTAAGTATCAAACCGGTCTAGCCCTGTCTGAGGCTATTAAAATCATTCTTACAGGTTATTTCCTGAGCTTCAGGAGTACTTTCTGTATGAGTGGGAATGCATACAGGAACCTCCCTGTTCAGTCCATGGCCAGGGTGTCTTCTGGGGATAGTCCCTCTGGTTGGTGGTCTGCACAAAACTGTGGGAGCTGACTGTTCTCCCAGGAGGCAAACAGATTTATTTTTGGAGTGCCCCACCTTCAGAAAACTGTGGCCAGAACCTGCCGGTTAAGAGCTGCTTCATGACTGCCCTGGCTGCTTCTGCTTAAGGAGTAGAGTCTGCCAGGGCACTGTCTTTGCCTGGCAGATACATAACAGAGATGTTTGCTTTTAAGGAGTATGCCAGGTCCCAGATACATATTGCTTCTGTACATAACTTTGAGAATCTTGCTCTCTGCTTGTTTAGGTAGTACACTGTGGTGCTGTTGTCTGTTCTGATTTGGACATAATGACCCTGTAGCTGGAAGGAGAATGACTGCACTGCTAGCAAAATGTCCTGACCTCTAGGAGGCTGATGTGCTCCATGGACTCCTGTAGGCTCTATGTGCCAGTTAATATAAGACCCTGTAGGTGGGCGCCCAACCTAGGATAGGAACGAAGAATCTACTGTAACAATACTTGCAGGTGATTGCTGAAGGAAGGGAATGCCCTCTCTGAGGTTGCTTTCTTCCTTCCAACACTCTAGTGGCCTTAATGCCTTTGAAACTGGCACTAGTTTTGAAAGAGGGTCCCATCTCCAAAACCAACTGTTTCTTAAGTGGTACTGGATATCTCTCATCTGGAACCCGGACCATGGAACCACAGCTGTGGATACAGCCATGTGCCCCAGTAATTGCAAGAAATCCCTTGCAGGACTTGGCTGGCTTACTGTGAAGGATTCTGCTGTAGCCATCAAAGCTGCCACTCTGACCAACAGGAGGAAGGCTTTCCCCTGCAGTGTATTCAGTTCTGCCTCTATGAAGCCCAGCACTGAACATGTTCTATTTGGGACTTCTGCAGATTTATCAAGAACCCCAGATTCTCCAAGGTGCTTTTTACAGTCTAAATGAAGCACATGGTCTCTTGTTCTGTTTTCTTCTGAGACTAGCCAGTCGTCCATGCAGAAAAAACACACACACCACACTTTGCTTTCTCTGATGTCCTGCCACCAAGCACTTTGTGAAAACCCTTGGTGCTGAGGCGAGGCCAACCTCTTATTGGCAGTTCCCTAGCCTGATTCTCAGATATTTACTGTGGGAAAGCCTGCTGGGATAAGAAAGTAGGTGTCTTTCAAATCCAGTGATCACAGCCAGTGTCCTGACTGTAAGGATGGTATCACTATTTTCAGCGTGCCCATCTTGAATTTCTGTTATTTTTATGTTTATTCAGATGACGAACATCTAAAATCGGTCACTACTACTCATTTTTCTTGTGGGTAAAGTACCTCGAGAACAGACCACTGCCCCACTAAGAGACATGGACCTTTTCCACAGTTTTGGGTGCTGCACTTTTTGTACTTCCAGTTCCAGCACAATTCTTCCTGCGGGGAAGTGAGCTAGATAGCTTTTGTGTTTCTGCAGTTTTGGAAATCTTCTGAACTGTAAGGACAAGCCTCAGCCCACTACCTGCAGAAACCACTTGTCTGTGAAAACGTTTACCCATTCCCGGAAGCAGTGGGTCAGTCTTTCCCTCACTGGCAATGGTTGGGTGACCTGGGCAGAAAAGTCGGGGGCCTTTGCTTTGGCAGAGGCTTGGGCGCTAGTGCTACAGCAACATGCCTGGAGCCCTTTCTGCCGCTGCCATTGCAGTAGCCTTCTTGTGACTGGTACTCATACAGGGCATATCCCTTGCCTTTGCCTTCCCTTCTATAAGGCCTATAGCAGCTAGAGGCCTTTTCTTTCTCATTGTTACTCTTGCAAAAGGGTTTGTATACATCCATTTTTTTCATGTATGCCTCTGTTTTGTCACCAAAAAGTGAGTTTCCTTCAAAGAAGAAATCCATGGCTTTGGTCTCAGTGTCCTGTGAACGGATAGTTGTCCTTATCCAGGAAAATCTTAAGGACACTGCATGGTCTAAATAAATCCCTAGCAGCAATGTCAATGTGCACAGCAGTGTGGAAATTGTATTTAGTGGCATCTGGGGCTGATCTTGCTGTGGCAATCAAGTCCGGTACCAGCTCACCATCTGGTTTAATCGGCCAGTGAAAGCAGTGTATTCCACAGTGCTTTCTGGTACTGTGTTATATGAGCTGAATATGCTGCCTGCCTGGTAAGCAGGAAAACTGATATGTAAACCTTTCTAGTCACAGCATCTAATTTTTGAAGTCCTTTTTAAGGGGCTGTGCAGACAGGGAGACCTTTGCTTTCTCTCTCCCTCTCTCTCTCTCTCAGGCAATAGCCTGGATTAACCCTTGATGATCAGGGTGGGCATACGAGTATTACACCCACATCTGTCCACGTGATATCTTCTTTCAATCTTTCTAGCTGTGGTTGCAGCTGAAGTAAGTGCAGACATGGTTTCTGAGACGCTCTTCTGAAGTGAGCTGTGTATGGGAACCAGCAGTTTCCTTGTGGGTGCTACCTCCATCATATCCATAAATTCAGCTTCTATATCATCATTCTCTGTTTCTGGAGGGGGGGATGTTGAGGGTATCTATTATTTGCCTGACAAACAAGGAAAAGGAAGACTTATTCTCATTATGTCTTGGAAGACAAACAATATCTTGCTCAGGTACACTCTCCGATTCCATGGGGTCACCTTCTTCTTCTCATAAATTTTTTAGGTATGTAAATGAAAGAAGGCCAGGGTGGGATTGTAAAATTAAAAGCGGGGGACTGTGCAGAAGGGGACCAAGAAAAAGCAGACATCCTGAACAAATACTTTTATTCAGTGTTAACAGAGGAAAGAGATGGGGAAGGGTCACAAAAAAAGTACAGAAGCACTGGAGGAAGGGAGGTGGACAACAGTCCCTTTTCAAAGGAGTGTGTGCTGAAGGGATAGTAATCTGTGGAGTCAAAAACAGTGGGGGAATCAAGAATGCATGGGACAGACATAAGGCAATTCTAGGGGGTGGGGTAGAAGGAAGTGGGCTGTTGGTTAACTAGGATCTGCAGCTTATCCATTAGGTAGGGAACTGGGCAGGCTGGGTGGGCCAAGTGGTCCTTATCTGCCGTAAAATTCTATGTTTCAAATTCTATATTAATCTGAAAGTAGACAAAGTAATGGAGCCAGATGGGGTGCATCCAAGTGTACTGAAGGAGCTCAGGGAGGTGCTGGCTGCACTTCTGACAGTCCTATTTAACAGCTCACTGGAAACAGGAGTGGTTTCAGAGGACTGCAGGAGAGCAGATGTAGTCCTATTTCATAAAAGTGGTAGCAGGGAAGAGGCTGCCAACTATAGGCCAGTCAGCCTGACTTCAGTGGTAGGAAAGTTAATGGAGTCACTGCTGATGGAAAGGACTGTTGAATATCTTGAATTCAATGGGTCACAAGACCCGAGGCAATATGATTCACAGGGGAAGGGTCATGTCAAACGAATCTGATTTTTTTGCCTGGGTGACTAAGGAATTAGATCAGGGTGGAGCAGTGGATGTGGCCTATGTAGATTTCAGTAAGGCTTCCAACACCGTTCCACATAGGAGGCTAGTAAGCAAGCTGGGTAGCTTAGGAGTCGGTCTAAAGGTGGTAAACTGGGTTAGAAATTGTTTAGGGGACAGACAGAGGGCTGTGGTAAACGGAGTCCCCTTAATGGAAAGAAGGGTGACCAGCGAGGTGCCTCAGGGATCAGTCCTTTTTAATGTTTTTATAAGTGACAGTGCACATGAGCTGGAGGGGAAGGTCTGCCTCTTTGTAGAGGACACCAAGACTGCAATAGGGTTGATGCTCAGGAGGGTGGGGTTTAGAAAGGATTAGTAAAGACCCGCGTAGTGGTCAAGCGTATGGCAGCTAGTTTGCAATGCCATAAAGTGCAAAGTAATACACTTAGGGCACAGAAACCTGGGGTGGAGTATAAAATGGGAAGAGTGGTACTGATAACCATCAAGTAGGAAAGAGATCTGGAGGTGATCATATTGGATGACCTAAACGTGACCAGGAAGAGTGATAAGGCAGTTGGGAGGGCTAGTGGGATTTCAGGGTGCACAGGAAGGGGCATCACCAGCAGAAAGTGGGAGGTGTGGTGTTGTTACTGGTGAAATCACACCTAGAGTACTGTGTACAATTCGGGAGGCTACATCTCCGGAAGGACACAGAGTGGAGGCAGTCCAGAGAAGGGCAACTAAAATGGAGCAGGGGCTGCATCAGAAGCCCTACAAGAAGAGACTCAAGGACCTCAGTATGTATACTCTGGAAGAAGGGGGGGATATGATAGAAACCTGTATGACAGGGACCTGTAAATACCTCCCAGGGGAAAATAAGGTACAGGAGGGAAGTATTTTTCAGAAACAAAAGGTGCTCAAGGACAAGGGGGCATGAAAAGAAGCTGGAGGGGGGTAGATTCAAGTGAGATATGAAGAAGTACTTCTTCACAGAAAATAGTAGTGGATTCCTAGAACAGTCTTCCAGCCAAGGTGGTGGGAGTGAAACCAGTGGTGGGATTCAAGAATGCATGGGATAGGCATAAGGGAATCTTAGGGAAAGTAAAGGAGTGGGTGGGTGAATAGGCCATAGATAAATAGGATTGGTATCCCGTGACAATCATGACGACAAAATAGCAACTCAAAAACAGCAACTGCTAAATAGCGAATGTAGTGATGGCGACCTCTAATAAATAACTACCATACAAAACAGCGCTATGTATACAGTATTACTTTAAGGGACAAAAAAGAAACAGTATTCTTTGTGAAAGAGAACGCGTCTCCTGGGGTCTCTGCCAAATTGTGATCTGACTGCCCGCTACAGATACTGTGTTTGATCCTCCCTCATGCAAAGAGCCCTCACACAGTTTACCGGCTCCCTTGACTGCCAGTGTCCATTATGCAGAAATCACAATGTACTGTATTGGCCAATTACATTTTTAGTCAATATTTTGAACAATATTGTGCTGCTGTTACAAGTGTAATGTTAACTAATAGCAAATGTTTTGTGGATGCTGACATTAGCAAGTGCATTTCAAAATGAGCACATATTAGGCACACTAAATTTGCTCCAGCAGTTTTGTGCTTTTTCCGTTGATGTGTTTAATTTATTGACAATTTGGAAGTTGCTTTAACCCTTTTTTTTTTTTTTTTTTTTTTTTTTAATTATTTTGAACACAGGGACACACATTTCTCACTTCTTTTATGGGATGCCACCTGTGACAGTAGTAATATGTTTTGGTGGTGATGGTGCCTAGTCGCCCTGCAGCAAAGAATACAATTGGTTGGTGCGATTTGTTTTTTCCTGATGTTTTCAAATTGTAAACTGTAAATGAAAGCACATTTGATTCAGTGCAGTGAACTTTTCTTATGGACTGTCAGTTTGGAACTACCATTTGTTTGCACGGGGAGCCATTATATTATTTATTAAGGAAATGCTAGGCTCAGTGGAGCGCCTCTATTTTTTATTCCCAGATGGATGACTGACCCAGAAATTGGGGAATGCAGATCAGGTGCTTGAGCCCTTGAAGGAGTTTCAAAGATTTTGTATGGGACCCCCAAAAGAATTAAAATGAATGCTGAGATATACAGCATACAATGTGCAGTAAGAGAGGAACAGACATAAGACCACCTGCTGGCAAAGCAAAACTTAACAGGCATGAAAACCAGAACATTGCAACTATGCCAATAAAATGTAACTGCAAACATGGATTTGGATATAATAGTATTGTATGGCTGCAAAGCAAGCAGAAGTCGCCATTCTTTACTGAAGCTGACATGTACTGATGCTATTAATGCATTCGCCAAATTTCTGTCCTTCATTTGACGATCACGATTTTAATGTTGCGATTATCACATGGAACCAGTAGGATGTGTGGTGATTCTACAGGCAAGGAAAAATAGGAAGACTAGGTGGGTCAAGCAGTCCTTATCGGCTGGCAAATTCTGTGTCTCTATGTTTCTTCATAGCACATTTCTACCTACTGCTCTTCATGCAGACAAGTTGGAGGCTGAGCCGGGGAGTGCAGTCACATTACTAAAATTTCCCATCGGAAAAATTGCCATAGTTTTGATATGTCCTCAGATGATAATATTTTCTCTGTGTCATCTGTCTACTCATTTCTCCTTCCAGGTGGAGTGACTGACATTTTTCTCTAAGTTTCTTTTTTGCAGGCACCATTTCCAGAGCCTGCTCCAAGGCTCTAATTTTTATTTTGCCATCAGTAGAGTCAGAGTTCCCCCTTTCGGACACTCTCGAGTCTGATCCATCTTTACCATGCCTATCAAATGGCTGAGTGGCATCTTTTTTCCATCCCCCTTTGCTGGGACAGCTGCTATACATGAGTAGATGGACCCTTCTGATGTGTGCTTTCCATCATCACTGGGAACCCTCTCAGAGCCTATTTTTATTCTTTGGTGATAAGGAGGCAGACAGTGAAGCCGTAATTTCATTGTTGTTGTTGTTTTAAGGCAAGGTTTAAAACAGCTCTCACAATTAGTAAAGTTGTAGTCTGGACCCAGGCACTATAAACAGTGCGCATGGAAGTCCACCCTTGCCAGGAGCCGAAAACACTTCTCACAGTTTTTAGGGCTTAATAGTCCTATACTTAGTTTCCCCAAGTCTACAGTTCAAAATGCAGTTTCTGTAACAGGAACAGATTAATTAAAGTCAAAGGCCACAGACAGGAGCGGAAAGCGAAAGTCATCCGCTTCCTGTACAAGTAAAAACAGATAACGATGCAATTACTATGGATGGAACCACAATAGAAACAAGCACTTGTCAATGCCGAATGTTTGCTTACTGGTATTAGCATTGGAAATGCAGGCATTAGAGAGATACAGAATAGGAATGGCAGTGAAGTATTGAACTTCACGCCAACCCCACCTCCATCCTGCAGAGATGATCAGGCATTGGGGTATGCGCTTGGGTGTCGCCCATACCGTTCATGTAATTTCACTTCATCCTATCCTGCAGACACCGACACATGTTGAGGTGTGCCTTGGGGTGTTCAGCTTTACAGTCACAACATTCCATAAGGACATACGCTGAAATGGGTGCAGCATAGGAGAATGGGGCGAACTCTGGGGCCTAAGAGTCCAAGGGACACCTCAATGCCTGTCACTAGCTGCAGGGTGGTGGTGGAATGGCATGAGCATTACAGCCAGCAACCCAAAGGCACACCCCTGATGCCTGTCAGTCTGTACATGGTTGGACATTATGGTTAGAAACCCTAACGCCCCGGGCGTTTGTTGGTATTTTCAGTACAAATTTTCAACATGGCCTTTTTGCGACCCCCACCTCATGAAAGCATTTGGGACCTCTTCTCACGAACAGTGGCACTGTGATTTTGTTAATGTGTCCTGAACTTTGAGTTCCCACAGCGACTGTGCCATTCTGCGCCAGATGTAAGAAACACAGATCGGGCAGGATGTGAAGAATGACAGCTGTACCATTCACAGGGAGGTGTGAAGAGATGGCAATGTTGAAAATCTGTAGTGAAAATATAAAAAATACTCGATCTTCCAAGCTTACGTGTAAACTGCATAACGCATGTGCGTAACAGTCATTTAGTGGAACTTTTTCAAGTTTTCAACATAGGCATTTTGTGACCTCTGCTCATGAACAGTGTCACTATGATTTTCCTAATCTGTCCCGAACATAGATTTCCCACAGCGACCGCGCTATTCTGCGCCAGATGTGTAAATGCATATTTCGGGCAGTATATGAAAAATGACAGCTGTACTGTTCATAAGGAGGTGTGAAAAAATGCCAGTGTTGAAAATCTGGAGTGAAAATATTACAAATTCGCGAAGTTATGAGCATGTGTGGAAACTGTACAACATATGCTCATAACACAGTCATTTTATGGACTTTCGTCACCAAATTTTCAACATAGGCATTTAGGACCTCTGCTCATGAACAGTGTCACTGTGACTTTCTTAATGTATCCCAAACACTGATTTCCTACATCAACCGTGCTATTCTGCGCCGGAAGTGCAAAAACACCTTTCGGTCAGGATGTGAAAAATGACAGCTGTACTATTCATAAGGAGGTGTGGAAAAATGGCAATGTTGAAAATCTGGAGTAAAAATATTACAAATTCACGAAGTTACGAGTATGCATGGAAACTGACCCAATGCTGCCACTGTCCTCCTATGCTTCCCTTCATGAAATGGGAATCCAAAGAGAACCATCTACTTTCTGGTCTGACAAAGATCTGGCAGTGGGTGGCAAGCAGCATGGTGTGGGTCCTGTATGTATGGGCAGTCTACATATGCAGATGGTGGCTAGGATGTATCCCCGTTTTCTCCCCAGGAAGCACTCCCTATGGCATGGGTGCAGCAGCTGTTGGCTTTTAGCATCCATAGCATACTGCTACACAGAAGCAAGTTCCTCAGCCTTCTGCAGGGGCCACTACAAAGCTGGAACCTACTGCCAACTCTCCAAGAGCAGAAAAATGCTGCTATCGGCAGCAGCCCTGGCTTGCTCCCGATGTAAGCAAGTTTGCTGTTAAACATGACATGGCAGTATGCTGAACCATCAGTGTGGCCTCAAACTTTTTTGAAATCCTGTAGCAGCTGGGGCTGCGAGTAAACGTTTTGGTATGGTCTGGGCCCAGACACTCGACTTTCACTGCAGCCATCAACAGACTGCATGGGTTTTTGGCACCTAATTCACTTTTTAAACCCAGCAAAAACGTAAAATCAGCAGAAAAACTTTTGAAGAACAAAAATGAAGAGAGAGATAGGTAAAATCCTAGAAACATTTTTAAATTTTGGTGTGCAGGGGGTGCTAGAATGAAACTGGAACCAAAAACACCACTGGAGTAGAAGATCAAGAAAATAAAGATACATGGAGATGATAAGTGCGACTTACCTGTTCAGCAGAAAAGATCTGATCATTTGGAAGAACCACACACAGAAGCTTGGTCACATGGTTGTAGTCTGAATCTGAATGGACAGTTCTTGGAATGATGCCACGTGTGTGGCTATGGGGGAATCCTTCTTGTTGAAAATGTATTTTTTTGTTTTACTTTGCTCCAAAGTGCAGGAATTCAATACCTACTAAACTCATTTACACTTTCAGTGTCAGTGAACTACAGTTTAGCTTCAGTGTAACTACACTGTAACTACAATGTAGCTGCATGTAACTACAGGGCAATTACCTGGTGGCATGCAATTAATGATTAGTTACATTGAAACCGACACTAAATGTAACCATAACCTTCATTTTAGCTCCTACATGAACTTTTAGAGGGGAATATTCGTGCTCAATGGCTGTCCCATCAATAGTGCTGTTGTAAATGATACTTAACTCAAGCTCCAAACTAACAGCAAAATGGGCATACAGGAGAATGACTGCATTCTGCACAGTTCTTTTATAAGTGGATAATAAAAGCAGGGATAGGGCTTCCCTTATATTTTTTGAAAATTTGTGTTAGGCTGTTAGTATAAGCAATTTTATTGGCTCACATTTCAAAATCACAAAATGTCATTTTTGCCATGTATCAGTTTGCACCCCAGATGGCCACCTCTGCTAAGCTTCTGGCACCATGAGCCACTCCACCCACCATCCAAGCCCGTAGGGATCCACATAGAGGGGGGGCCTGTGAGTACCAATGGGCATCATACAAGCACCCCGGGCAACATGGAGTTTTGCCGTGTGTAGTTCCCATCCCCTCTAGTCCCTCCCAGGGACACTGTGCAGTGCCCAGTCTGGACTTGCATGCACACAACACCCTGCTGAGGAGGCATGCTACTCAACCCATGGCAGAGGTCACTGCAACAAATGGAACCACAGTGCCATCTCTCCCCAGTTGGGAACACTGCTGCGCAGTGGCACCACCCCTTCCCCCATGGCCAGCTAACCCAGATTCCCATGTCTACTCCTGAATCCAGGTCTCTGGTGTGATAGCGTAACACACTACCTGCTGGCCACAATCAACAAGATTTTTTTTATTTATTTTTTAGAAAAAAAAAATTTTTTTTTTGCGCCCGTTTTCTCTCCTCCCTTATCCTGAGGCCCCAGCACACAGGCAGTGTGTGTGAAGGCGCACGCATGCCCTTTAACGCCGGCTCAGCCCCTTCCACCCCTCCCCATGGCTAACACCAGAGCTTCCTAGATCGGTGCCGACATCCGTCCTCCACTGTGAGGTGGCCAGTGACTGGGAAGCCTCCAATCCCTCCTAGGAGGAGAGAGCTGCCTTGCGGTTGCTCAATCTCGCGCCTCGCCTCCCCCCAAGCTGACATCCACCCCCCCCGAACACCCGGGCTCGTTCCCAAACCCGGGTCGCTGGCACAGCGCAAGGTGTGGCCTCTAGTGCCTCAACCCTCAGTGCACCGGGCCAGCAGTCAATCATCAAGATTTTGTCTGCCTCTCTTCACTGCGAACAGATATCCCCAGAGATCAAAATTCCAATAAGATACTGATTTCAACATGAATCTAGGAAAGGGCATTAATAAAAAATATGGCATCTACAAACACTTTTTCAATGTTAAGGTTAGCTAGTACAGTACAGCAGATGCTAAAGTGATTGCAGGGATGACCCCGACTATAGAGCCTTACCTGTCTACAGATCGGCTAGGGCCCACTCCGAGTTCTGGACGTGCACTTGGTAAGAGGTAGGATAACCTGTCCATTACTGAGGAAGCTACAGGCAGGGCAGCAATATTGTGATTCATCTTCTTAAGTTCATTCACAATCGCACTAGTAACACATTTGAGCACATGATGGGGAAGATGTAACGTTACTGTGGCCCACTGAAAAATAAAAACAAGCAGCAGTAAATCGGTAAGAATACACTACATTATTTTGTGATCACTGGTGTACCTGGCTCTTTATACAAAACATTTGCAAATGAAAACCTGTTCCCTCCCACCCAAATAAACATGAGCTTCTTAAAAATAAATATCTTAATGACATTCTCAAAGTTCTTTGTCAGGCATTCTATTCATAAAAAAAGAGGGGAAGGAGACACCTAAATCTTTAGTAATAAAGACCACAAGAAAGAACAATTTATATTATTCATAGGTCTAACATGAAGACAGTCATCTAAACAGACTTACAAAATGGGCTTCGAAATCCCTGGGCTCTGATTGGCTGATACTCTTGGCAAGCTGGGCATGTATCAGACAACAAGCCCAGCTTACAACAAGTGCCAGTGCCAACAGACCACATAATGGCAATCAAGGGGCCAGTTTGAATTTTCAAATCTGCCACCATTTTTCCCTCTCGCTTATCGAAAGAGCTAGCGGCTACAAAACCCCTACCTGTCTTTCCAGAGTCTGTCTTACACATTTTTTTTTAAATAAATACAGTAGGCACACAAAGGAAGCAAAATAAAAAAATGCAGTCCAATCGGATTCTCTTTGAGCAGAGAAAAGAGGAAGCTGGCAGCAGCGCTATGGCTGAAAATGCTTCTAAATGACAACACCGGTACTTTTTTGTTTTCCGTACTGCAGACAGATGTCCATCTGTGGTACAGAAAATGAAGAAGGTACCGATCCTACCACACACCACAGCACTATTGAAGATGGCGCTCTTTCACTGCCTCACTCAGCTCGTTGCCCAAAGTTACTTCAGCAAGCCTGCACGTCTTCCTCCTGATGTTTAATCTAATGTACCCCCCATAAAGCATTTATACGCTCCCGATGATCCACATCCAGCTGCCAAACCTGCTCTAGCTGAGAAAAAGAGTTACAGGCTCAGCTCATTTCATAGTTTGAAATTAATAGTGTAATGTGTTGCTATTTTAAGTAAGTTCTATGCTGACTTTTAAAAACTCGCAATTTCCTTAGCACTGTAAGCTTCCTAGCCAGCAGACAAGCCCAAGAGCCGCGTCCCTGCTACAAGCCGACTCTGCCTTCTGATCACAAACGGCAGCAGTTTCCACACCACACTCGCAAAGTCTCCTGCCAATGCCACTCAGCCCAATGGTATGCTCCTGATTGTGTTTTGAAAACAAAGGGAGATAAACTGAAATAGACCCGATCCACTAAAATTTTTTTTTTTTTTTTTTTTTTTAAATGTTTACCTACCACTTATGGTTGGTTACTGCCTATTGATGGCTAGATTGCAATCAGGACTGGATAGTGACTTTATTGAAAGTGCCCATTAAACGCGATCTGGATGCTGAAGCAGGTAATAATCAATAAGGGTTCTGATAACTGTGATTAGCAGAGCAAGTTTAATCCAGTCTACAAACAACTGTTTTTGCAAATGTTCAAATTTGTCTGTCTCAATGAAGCACTGTGTTTGAGGGTGTATGGGGGGGCATCACTAATAGTTCTGACAAAAACAGCACTCTCACGCAGGCGGAGGAACTATTTTACTACAAAATAAATGAAACAAGCGTTTTAACATAAAAATATTTTTTTTTTTTTCAAACTTATGTAATACAGTTACCCATTTTCTAGGCGAAATAATACTCTCCAGGGTGGGTGGTATGGGCTATACCGGACCTTCCAGGGGCTACTAGGCCCTCTGCCAGTGGCACGGGCCTCATTACACTCTTTGGGCTGTCCCTGATAGCTCAATACCGCCCACCCTGTCGGGTATTATTGCTTACTGGTAGATCAGCAACACTACTGTGATCCTGGAGATTAATTAAACCCCATCAGGCGCCAACAACAACCTAAGCAGTACTATAACTAGACTTTTACTATATATGTAACAGGTAATCTCAATGAAAGGAATTTTTAAAAAAGGTGAGAGGAGGCCATCTTTCATGACATACATCGTTAAATACAACATCGGCTACAAAAGCTGTTTTAAAAATATCTGAGAATTAAAAATACTCTGAGGACTCATTTACTGATGTTAGAAATACATTTATGGCAAAAAAAAAATATGATTAAATGTTACAGACTAACAAATACTGCTGCTTTAAGAAACTGCGGCCTAAACAAAAAAAAAAAAAGAGCTTGTTCATTATTAGAAACAACTTGCTAAAGCAAAGAATTTTTTTTTATGTTATTTCTAATCGATAGACCACCCCCTTACAACTCAACTGACCGCTCCCGTTTAAGATATCATATCCTGTTGCTAAAGCAGTAGTGTGGCTCAGTTGGTAGCACATCCGCCTCAGGTACAGAAAGTCATGGGTTCTACTCCTACACTGGGATTGGGCTAATAACTTAAATGCTGGCACATGAGTGCAGTACTGGGGGGGTGCTGAACTGTTGGGGTGTGCCGTCCTTCTACCCATCTCTGCTGCTATCCTGGTGGGTGTCTAAGTGGAAGAAAAGAACTCAAGGCACTTTTCACAAGAGTGGGGGATTTTCTCCGGTGTCCTGGACAACATTCCCCTTCCCATAAAATCGGCTCATACAATTTTCCAAGGCTATGTGTGGGTGTTGATGTGCAAAATGGCTGCCACTACATGTTCAGTCATTTGACTATCAGTCTAGCACTGCTTGTAAAGCGCTTTGGGATACAATGTTTATGAAATGTGCTACATAAAGTAAGCAATAATACCAGACAGGGTGGATGGTACTGGGCAATACCGGACCGCCCAGGGGCATAATGAGGCCCAACGCCACAGAGGAGGGCCTTATAGCCCCTGGAAAGTATGGTACTGCCCATACCGCCCACCCTGGAGGGTATTATTGCGCTTAGAAAATGGGCATGTTAGAACAAAAATAAGTTTAGTAAAAAATGTTTGAAAAAAATTTGTCTAATATATGTTTTGAAATAAAATAGTTCCCTCCGCTAATACTATTCTTCTACAGCCTCTGGTGTTTAAGATTTTAGTCCTGGTTGCCATGGTTACTCTAACCCCCCCCCAACCCCAAACAGAGCACAGAATTACTGGTATACCTGCTAAGAGAACCAGCCTATATTGAATCAGATGGACAGGTAAAGCGTGTTCTGTGGTTTCTTTCTATCTTTTTTGCCTGCCCCTGCTAGAGTTGTGGTAGCGGAAAAGACCGCACGTGTGCTGAGAGGGACAAGGGAGCAGAGCATCGGGAGCTCGCCAACCATCAGGTGCAAGTTGTGAGTTTCTAAATAAAACTAAACAGACTGGCAGGGCAGGGAATAGTGTGGGAGAAGGCTGGGGGGGACGAACAGCCATATGGTTTTTTCTTTCCTTACCTTGCTGAGTTTTCGGAATGGACCTCACAGCTGTTAGGCTGTTGCCAAGTAACTCTTTCGTGGCAGGCGGGCAGGGGATGCGGATCATGCAGAAGTCAGTCACTGCCTAAAGGAGCGGTAAATAGTTAACATATATGCGTTTTGTTGTTGGGGAGGAACAAACCATGGCAAATAAACTGGTTGGTGTGTTTTGCGTGTGGCTGAAGGTACACTGTGCGGCTGTCTGTAAATGAATGGAGAAGGTATCTGTGGGCAGTGGATGTTCAGTTATGATAGTGCCAGCATTTTTTTTTTCCTTAGAGAAAACAGTGTTTGGGCAGCTAGACCCGCTTAACTTCCTCCTTCTGCAATATTTTTCAATGGCTGTAAGAGCCGTTTAGAACTCAGTTAGGACTCAGGAGTGATCGTTACCTCTCACTGCCCCCTCCTCCCCCTGGTGCTGGTGAAAGACCCAGATCTCAATGTGGATGTGCTTGTGTATAAGATGTGAGAAAACATTGACAGGTATATGGCCTACCTGCTTGTCCACTCGTCGTAATTAGCATTGACACAGTGAATAAAATGGATTTGGGAGAATCGGGACAGAGCGTCGCCACGTACATCCTACAGAGCGTTGCCTGTGTAGCTTCAGTTGGGGGCGGAGGGGGGGTCAGGTTAAAGAAAGACGGAAAAAAGTCATAAATGAGCCGAGCAGAGGATTATGTGTGATTCTACAGTTGGCACCGAGTTTTGGGGGCCAGTATTTCTCACGAAGCGAGAAAAAAAATGGCAGTTATTTGAAATTCAGTGGTGTGGTTTTGGCCAATCATCAAGCAGGGTGGGCACAAAGATACTTGTGTGGGTGAAGGGGCATTTGGGCTGGCACTTACTTCTTGGGCATCTATTGTAAGTTAATGTACCCCCCGGCAAGGGTACTATCCCAATCAGATGCCATGAAATAAAAAGCCCATTTTCTAATGCCAATTCTTCTTCTTCTAAAGAATTATGATGTCACAAGCAGTGGATTATGGAAGGTGTAGACAATCTTATTGTCCAGGAGAAACACGTTTAATAAAGGTATAGTTTTCAAGTGTGTGTAGCAGGCACTTATCAAAACAGGACACAGCACAGAGTAGCTGTGAGGGAACTCAAAGATCAGGATGTTGAGCTGAAAATAAATGATGAACAGTGTTCCGCATGAAAGTGTTAATTGCGAAAATGTGTAGCACTTGTCACAGACTGATTACTTGAATCACCAAAATCTGGCCAATGGAAAATCATGTACACAAATGCTCACAGCCTGGGAAATAAGATCCCAGACCTGCAGGCAATAATGTCAGAGGCTAAACTGGACATAGTAGCAATTAGTGAGACGTGGTTTACCAGTAACCACTTGGAAGACTTCAGTTCCTGGCTATGTATTGTTCAGAAGAGACGAGGTACAAAAAGGGGGGAGGGCCCTGTATGTCAATGAAAATATCAAAGCTACAGAAATTCAGAATACATAAGGAGCCAGAAGAACTGTGGGTCACCCTGGAAACAGGAAATGGAACAGCCATAAGAACTGGGGTTGTCTACAGGCCCCCAGACCAGGGGGAGGACACAGACACATTACTGTTTTAAGATATACAAAACATGACAGCTAAAGGGGAGGTTCTGATAATGGGAGACTTCAACATGCCGGATACAGATTGGTCAATACCAGCAGGAACATCTGCCAGAACTAGACACATAGTGAATACCCTGCAGGGGGAGGGCCTCAAACAACTGGTACAGCACCCCACAAGAGACAGGGCTATCCTAGATCTAGTACTGACTAACAGGGAAGGGATCACAGATCTCCAGGTAGAAGATCTGGGGCCAGTGACCATCACAAGGTATGGTTCAATTTGGCTACTACATCTAAATCATCCCATTCCAAGGCAAAAATATGGGACTTCAGAGGAGCAGACTTTGATAAGATGGCCAACAGAGTTAAGCTAGCCCTGGCAAAAAGAAACACAGGTGAGGGGGTACAGGCAAAGTGGGCAAGCATTAAGGATGCAATACTTGAAGCAACATCCCATTGTGTTAGACAGAAAAGGAAGTGCAAAAGAAGAAGGAAACCACTTTGGTTCTGAAATACAGCAGCAGAAAAGGTCAGAGCAAAGGCTGGCCTTCAGAAATATAAGAGAACACAGCAGGATGATGATAGGAGGCATACCAAACTGCCCTAAGGGGAAGCAGGAAGGCAGTAAGACAGGTAAGTCCCAAACTGAGGAAACACTAACACGAACAGTAAAGAAGGTGACAAGACTTTCTATAGATACATTAGTGAAAGGAGAAAGTCCAGAGAGTGTTGCTAAGCAATGGAAAGAGGAGCATCTGATGAGGAGGACCCTGTAAGGCATCTATCCTAAATAGATACTTTTGCTCAGTATTTACTGAAAAAGGAAGGGCAGGCCCACAGCTCAGCATCATGGACACAGGGGAGGGAGGTGAGCACTACTCCTTCACAAAAGAAAGGGTCCTACAAGAGCTTGCTAAGCTCAGGGTGGATAAGGCAATGGGACCTGATGGCATACATCCCAGCGCACTTAAGGAGCTAAAGGTAGAACTAGCAGAGCCATTAGCAGAACTGTTTAGTGAGTCTCTGAGCACAGGAGAGGTCCCAGAAGACTGGAGAGGGCTCATGTGATCCCGCTCTGAGAGTGGTAGCAGGGAGGAGGCGGGGAACTACAGACCAGTCAGTCTTACCTCAGTAGTGGGCAAGATTATGGAGCACTCCTTAAGGAAAGGATAGTGCAACACCTGGAATCCATAGGGCACAGGATACAAGACAGCATGGGTTTACAAAGGGCGGTCCTGTCAAACTAATCTCGTGAGATTTCTTTGACTGGGTAACCAGAGTGGTGGACCAAGGGGGAGCAGTTGATGTCGCCTACCTTGACTTAGCAAAGCTTTTGACACTGTTCACATAGAAGATTGATAAATAAGCTGGGTAGGCTTAGGGTGGGTCAGAAGTTGGTCAACTGGGTGGCAAACTGGTTGACAGCGAAAACAGAGTGGTGGTAAATGGTATACAGTCAGAAGAGATGCAAGTCACAAGTGGGGTACCTCAGGGATCAGTCTTGGGGCCAGTCCTCTTCAACATCTTCATTAGTGACCTTGCAGATGGACTAGAGGGTAAGGCTTGTCTGTTTGCAGATGACACCAAGATCTGCAACAGAGTAGATGATCCAGATGGGGTGGGAATGAGAAGAGATCTGGATAAACTAGCAAAATGGTCAGAAGAGTGGCAACTGGGATTTAATGCAAAGAAGTGCAAGATCATGCACATAGGGAAGAGAAACCCTGAAGCCACCTATAGGCTGGGAGGGGAGTTGCTAGCAGTAACAAAGGAAGAGAGAGACTTGGGCATCATCATCACTGATGACCTGAAATCATTCAAGCAGACCTCTAAAGCAGTAGGTAAGGCTAGGGGGGTGTTAGGGTGTATTAGTAGGGGTATCACAAGTCGTAAGATGGAGGTAATAATCCCTCTTTACAAGACACTGGTTAGGCCCCATCTGGAGTACTGCATGCAGTATTGGAGGCCACACCTTCACAAGGACATTAACCAAATTGAGGCAGTCAGAGAAGGGCAACCAAAATGGTGCAGGGACTGCATCAGAAGACATATCAGGACAGATTAACAGAGCTCAATATGTATACCCTTGAGCAAAGGAGGGAGAGGTGATATGATCGAGGCATTCAAACATCTTAAGGGCATTAACAAGGTGAAAGAGTCTAACATGTTTAAATATAAGAAAAATAGCAGGACAAGAGCACACAGCATGAGATTAGAGGAGGCCGATTAGGGGTAATGTGAGGAAGTTCTTTTCACGGAAAGGGTGGTGGATGCATGGAATGGCTTACCACAAGAAGTGGTGTCTATGAATACAGTGCAGGGCTTCAAACAGGCATGGGATAGGAATAAGGGAGCAATACAAATGACAATGAATAGATAGGCCACTGACAGAGCAAAGGCCGATGGCACATTTATAAGGTAGAAAAACAAATGGGCAGACTGGATGGGCCTTGAGGTCCTTATCTGCCATCAACTTCTATGTTTCTATGAATAAAACTAGCATATTTCATTTTGCTAATCAACTGTGCCATGGAGTCACTCAAAAATATGGTTAGCAGTCTACTACTAAGCATTTATGAAAATATCTAGCATTACTCCACTTTGCCTTTTGAGCAGCATTTTGCTACGCTATACTAGCCATTTACCACCCTGCAGATACTCCCATCTTTGTATGTAATAGTGCAAGAGCATCACCTGAAGGACTAAGAGATGACAAATAAAACCCATGCAAAAACAAAATGCTAAATGTTTTCAGTTTATAAACTACTGATATTGTCATGGAGCTCTTAAATGTACCATTATTGTTTTGCAGTCTTCTCTTGTAATGCAATTTAACGGACAAAAAAAATCAACCCAAACTCAGTCAAGCTACAATCAGGCATTACCGACCATTTTTGCCACTATGACGCAGCCGTTTAAAAGTGATTAGCTCTGTAGTGCTGGTGTAATAACAGGCCAAACGTTTCAACACAAGAGTCACTGGGAGGACTGATCCATCGCCTAGTCCTGAACGTTCAATATTTACCTATGTTGCCTACTTACTAATCTTCTTTATCTTGGCAACTTACAAAGGAGAGCATTTCGCTGTGTTACCAACAACCTAAGCAGTTTTATCCAGAAAAATACCATTTTGATGACACCAAGTGATGAAATACGGCTACAGTACACTTTATGGAATCAAAGGCAGGAAATGAGTGTATAACAAAGTGGTTCATTCAGGTGAAAAAAACTTCAATAAATCAACTGTACACCAAAAACAGTTTACAAAGGACCAGCACAGTGCAAAGGGCATCCTGTGGAGGGGTTGTGGGATAACAGATGGACCAGACAACAGAACTTCAGGTTCAACACACAATCTCTGTGTGATGTTTATTTAAAACACAGTGGATGACCTTAGGCAATGGCATATCCCTTCTTCAATAATCAGTTTGCAGCAACGGACTATGCATGTCCTGCATTTGCACTAGTCAGCACCTACTGACCCACTGATCTAGCGCTAAGTGAAACACTTTCAATCCCTAGGTCTGTCTTGTGCGTTTGGATGACAGGGAAAAAAAAAAAAAAAATCTCCAAAAACAAGCTAAAGGCAAAGAACCTCAGTGCAGAAGCACTGAAGCAAGGGTTACCCAAAGCTGCATTGGCAATAAAGCCAAGTTTTAAAGAAATACAAAATCACACATACCCCCATAATGCAAAGCATAATGGGATATACATCCAAATCACCATGAAATTTTAGGCTGGTTCAGCTTAAAGTAGGAATGCATGATGCCAAAGGGCCTCTCGAACAATCTGTAATTTACATGCATTTTACATAAACAACAGTGGATTTCTGATATCTGTACCCCAGTAAAGTACAGTTGCATAAGAACTTACCATAACAGTAGAGCTTTGAGAAGAGCTCTTGCAGCAGGTAACACCATTAGGACTATGCTGCCAGAACTAGGACCACCTCGGAAAAACTTTAGCTAGCAATCTAAGGTGGGGGACCACCACCATGACGTCGGCCACACCCCCCAACATCACCAAAAGTATAAACAGGCAGTCCCCCCACATCACCTCAGTTCGCCTGCCGGAGACCCAGCTAGCATTAAAGGATGGGGGACAGAGGAGGTTCTAATATCCCCCAGAGAGAAGAAAAACTGATACAACTACGGCGGAGGGAGGGCGGGAAAACATATCTGCTGCAAGAGCTCTTCTCAAAGTTCTACTGTTGCAATAAGTTCTTGCATAACTGTACTATCTCACTTCGAGATAGAGCTCTTGCAGCAGGTAACACCATTAGGACAGAGTACCAAGCCGTACAAGGATAGAATCCAGGTCAGAATGGTGGTGGTTATAGGCAGAAGTAAACTACCGGTACTCTTAAGAGAGAGTAGTCCCTGGAGAACAGCGAGGCGAAAGCCTGCTCTTCTCCGAGAAGCAATGTCCAGACGGTAGTGTTTAATGAAGGTGTGGACTGAACTCCAAGTGGCAGCGGCACAGAGATCAGCTGCCGAGACGTTCCTTAGGGATGCAAAGGAAATGGCAACACCCCTAGTGGAATGACCTTTAACTGGTCCCGGTAAAGGTTTGTTGTACTTTTGATAGCAGAAAATAATGCACTTGATCAACCATTTGGCCAGTGTCTGCTTAGTCACTGGTGCCCCTAACATTCTTTGGGCAAGAGAGACAAACTGGTCTGTCTTTCTAGTAGACAGAGTATAATCTATATAGTAACGAAGAATCCTGTAAACATCCAGAGTATGCAACAAGTCCCCCCCTTTATTCGAGTACTCTGGGTAATAGACTGGAAGTTGAATGTCCTGATTAAGAGTGAGCTTGGACACTACCTTTGGGAGAAACATAGGATTTGTACGCAGGGACATCCTATCCATGTGAAAAATCAAATAAGGATCTTTACACATCAGAGCCTGAAGCTTGGAAATCCTCCGAGCAGAAGTAACAGCAACTAAAAACAACACTATCCTAGCTAGGAAGCAGAGCTCATAACTCGCGGCTAGCTCAAAAGGAAGGCAACGCTCTACCATGAACAAAAGATCCCATGGAAAACAGGGTCCCTCCTGGGAGGCTTGATATGCAGAATACCTCACAAGAAGGTCTTCGACAGATCCAATTGTGCCAGGTTCCTGCCATCCATTGATACATGATAAGCTGACAGTGCAAACTGTAAAGGCTAGATTAGGCTGAGAAACAGAAGAACTGTTGCAACAGATTTAAGAAAAGGTTGGTCCTCAAGAGTGGCAGGATCTCCCTGTCACACATCCTTTGAAAATACAAGCATTCAGGCATTTGCCTGCTGGCGTAGCGGCCAGTAGAGCTGCTGTTCATGATACCCGCATCCCAGATTTGGGAATGAGCCAGACTCCTGGAGGGCCAACATGTAAGGGAGAAGGTCCGAACATCCCACAGGATGCTCATTTCCTTGGGGTAGGAGGCAGACTGCTGCAGGACTGACACCTGGGGCCCCCAGGAGGAGTCAGTCAGAGGGGTGCCAAAAAACAGAGGGCGGGTGTTTCAGTTTGGCAACATGCATACCCATTGTTTGGTACACTGAATGTCTGCTACCGCCATTAGGGAAGGGAGCCACAAAACACCTCAGTGCAGCAGGAGGACACCTAATATGTCCAGGCCCTGAGTCACTAGTTCACCCAGTACGAGGGATCCCCACCATCAAATCAGGAGTTACTGGAGAGTGCCATTCTCAAAGGCCATACTGCGGGGGAGGGGGCAACAGGTAAGGGACTCCTGTTTTGTTTTGGCTAGGCAATGGGGCTGGACTGGTAGAAATGGAGGAAAAGAATAAATAGAAAAAAAATTAAGAAAAATTAAGAAAAAAAAACAATTCTCTGAGGCACCATGTAAGCATAGGCTTAATGCAATCAGTGCGACATAATATATTCCATTTCTGTTGTTACAAGTGGTGGGTTTTGAGGTGAGATATGAAGAGGTAAAGGTGGGATCACACAGATGACAGAGGAAAGCTGAACCACTTCTAGAGAAAAGTTGAAATTTTAATCAAACAGTATTCTCACAGCCAACATACCCCCTACCTAGCGCCTTCACAAGCTTCCTCAGCGGGGCGGTGCTTGACAGTGTATCACATGGTTAAATTGCCCCATATCTTTTTTTCATAAATACATATTAATGAACTAATAAACCACCACGTGAAACACCTGTAGAGAAAAATCACACAGTGCTACAACATAAAAATGAAAATAATGTACTTTAAAGTGCAAACAGTGCAAAATTAGAAGGAATAAAATACATACAAAACTACTGACACTATAATGATTTGCTGAATGGATATCCAGTATATAAAACTATTTCCTTCAGTTATATTCAAAATTAGTCATACTATGCATCCTATTCATTGATTCCTGGACATCCATCAAAAACATACCTTCATGTTACCACCATTAACGGTGACATACCTAGGTATGGCAAAATAGAATACTAGGCTAAAAAGGTTTAAAATCTATTTCAGTATTAAGACCCATTGGGTGCATACGCTGAATCTTAAAGATCCATTATGCTTCTTTCTGCATTAGAATATGCATTCTATCTCCACCTCTCTCATTTTCAGGCACATGATCCAATGCTCTAAATTTAAAAGAGGTGGTGCAGTTGTGGTAATCCCTAAAATGATCGCCCAAAAGTACTTTCTTTTCCACTTTAAACCATATCTCGAACTTGCTCCTGTATTCTTTAACAGGGCGAGTTGTTCTACCTACATAACCTTTGCGACATCTGCACCATTCCACATAAATAACAAATGATGTTCTACAATACACAAATACATTAAGATCACGAGTTTTTCCAGTAATAGGATTTATAAAGGATCTCCCTTCACTAGCAAATTTACAAATATTGCACCCATGACATGCATAGAAACCTTTCCGCTTCACTTATCTGTCCATTTTAGAATCCTTATAATGGCTTTGAACAAGGTGATCTGCAAGATTTATACCCCCTCCTAAATATTATATGCAGTTTCTGACCAAATAAATATCCCACCTCACTACCCTGTTGTAAAATACTCCATCTCCTATAAGTAATATTCCTAACAGCATAACATTTACTGTGATAGGCTGTCACAATTGTAAGCCTTGACAAATCCTTATTTTGTTTAATCCGTTTACCACCCTTTGGTTATCAACAGGGTCTCAACTCTCATCCTTAGCTTTTTGTTTTGCTTTTTTTTTTTCCAAAAGCTGGCCAAGTAATCCCTTTCTTGAAAACCAGTCCACAGCATCCCCCACCTCTCTTTCAGAAGTTTCATGAATTGTACAGTTCCTTTTAATTCTTTAAAATTGGCTGTAAGGGGTGCTGTTCATTAGAGATCTAGGGTAAGCACTGCCAGCTCTCAATAAACTGTTCTCAGAGAGGCTTTCTGCATGGTTCACAGACAACTCTGTTATCTTCTCCAATTATGAATCTAATGTCCAGAAATTCCGTCTTAGTCTGAGCCACACTGTAAGTAGTGTATGTTTCAGTTATCATCATTAATTAATATCACTGTGTGATAATTATCTCTGCAGGTGTTTCACGTGGTTTACTAGTTCATTAATATATATTTATGCAAAACACATGGGGCTTTTTAACCATGTGATATACTGTCAATCACCGCCCCCTTGGGAAGCCTGGTAAAGGCGCTACGTTAGGGGTGTGTTGGCTGTGAGAATAGTGTTTGATTAAAGTTATAACTTTTCTCCAGCAACGGTGTGTGCACCACTTTATTTGTTCCGTTTCTGGCATCTGATGCTAGCTGGGGGAGAACTGAGTGTCCCAGAGGACATTCTCCCAATTTGGGGCGGGAGGGCAGCTTACTCTTCTAAAATACTGCCACCTGGGTGACAACTGATGGCAGTGGAGGCAGACGATCTTCACAGGAGGGCAAACTGTGGCTGGTGCTGCACTATGAAAGCATATGTGCACCCTCACCACCAGCATCTTGTGCAAGAGGGGTTGAGGACAGAAACATACTGACCATGCAGGACGAATTCTGGCCTCCCACCGTCTCCCTCCTCCCCTTCCCCCATGCCAAACTTCAGCCCCTCCTTCATCTGGATCTATTCTGTAGTGGGAGTTGAGGAGCCCTACTGCCCCCACCACGGGGGTAAAACATGGGGGATAAGGGGCAACAGGTAAGTTCAAGAGAAACCACGTAATGGGCCTAAGGAGGTTAGTAGGAAGGGGGCCTGTTCAGTGACAGGGGCAAAAACAGACGGCAATTTTGCCGTGTACTGTTGGACAGGGAGCCAAGGGAGATGCCACAATCTGCAGGATGTGTTTTGTCTAGACCTCTACTATACCATCAGCTCGAATCTCAAAGTTAATCTTTACGGTGTCTAAAATATATTTCCACTACTGTTCCTTGATGCAGTTTCTTACCTTTGCAACTTTGTGATTCGCTGCTGTTTCATGTGAGGTATTTTTCAACCCATCTCTCAGCTGCAGGATGAAGTGTTCATATCCTTCAACGTTTGATACATCTACCTTTTCCTCGCAGGCAGATAGCAGCTGCTGAGCCTAAAACAGGAGAGCAAAATTTGCTGATAAAGAATTTTTGCTTTCAGAAAACTAAATTAATGTTATACACGAAGCATATCAGCTGAAGGTGTAATACTACAAAACTGCCCAGTTAAGACCCTTCCATTATTAGGCCTGGAAAGTAACAAAAACCTGCAAAGAGAATTCTGACAAGTTTAAAACCTATCAGGTTCAATCGGTTTTGGTAAAATCCCTAAGAAATATAACATACTGCTTTGACCATTATGGCTGCCATTTTTCACTTATATGACCTTTGTCTATGTTTGCTGACCAGGAACAGCAGACAAGTAAACAATACCTATTTCAACCTCATCCCAGGAGACGACACAGGAAATGTAGAAAAAAAAACAGGGTGACAGAATGTTACTCATTACAAAATACAGAATACATGACATCATAAGGATGCAAAGAGAATTTGCATATTTTTCAATTACACTTTACACTTTGCATTCACAGTTTACATTTACATGCAAATGTAATACATGGACGTGTAGGTTATTGTGAGATAAGGGGAATGACACAGGGAAAAGTGTCCAATGTGATTTCTGCTGTCAACAGATACCCATCCAGGCTTATAAGGAGTAACCGTCTTCATCTCTAGATTTGTGTGAGGGGGAAATATCATCTCTATGCATTAAAACTCTCTAACAGTATTCAATAGAGGAAGGTGACAGAGGTATAGGAACTCGTACAAATCTGTATATGAGGGAACACTGTGTTCCTGTGGATTGCTGCCCAATTTAACCCCTGCCCATTCCCAACCCCACTGCTCAAAGAACACATCATGGTATGTAATCTTGATCATGAGGGGTCTGGGCAGTGGTCTCTAACAGACCCTAAGTCCCACTTGTGAATCGGCTGCTGCGACACTCCCACTCTCCACTGGCCAGTGAATGCCAAACCAGATGTCACTACCAAATTTATCTGAAATAATTTCAACCACAATAACCACATGACATGCAGCATCTTGTTTTCATGGAGGGCTCAACATGGACAGCAGCAGCCAACAGGACTGGTTACATACAGGCTAACGTATACACAGGAAAATAAAACTGTAAATCAAAGCAAGCTAACAAAGTGGGGTCACAGCAAAGAGCATGAGCACTGTTGTGCAACATTATCATGGTTGGGGAGAGGGGGATTTTGGACCAGAACAAATACAGCAAGTTCTAAGGTGGCTAGAAAGACTGGGCTTGAACATTTGCAAGCTAGAAGTATTCCTCAACTGGAGAGGTTGTCTGTTCCATGTGTCTGGTGCTACAAATGAAAAGGCCTTTCTACCAAACTCATATGTCATTCTGGGAAATGAGAAGGAAAGTGCTACTGTTGAAAGAAGCGAGTGGGCTGGGAGATAATGCGTGGCTTCTCCTTATGCACAACTGTACAAAGAAAGCAGTGGAAGTAATGCCTGACTGAGAAAACCGGTCAGATAAGCTGGTAATACAGCAGACAATGACAGGCAGACCATCCACAGTAGAAGACAAACCTGCACAACCTGTATAAACAATAAAGGACAGTAGAATGGTTTTGTTTGCACAGTAATATATTCTGTCACCATAAAGTAGGAGATCGCCTGCTTCCTCACATCAGCACTGATACAGTGCTTTGACCTACAGAAAAAGGTTGGGCTTGGTCCCTACAATTGTTACGATGTGATCAATGCACCTACTGTATGATAGTGGTACATCAAGTCAGACTCCTAGAGATCTGAATACGCTGACTTGCTCAATAGTGTTGTCATCTGATGTTATGGTTTCAAGAGAATCAGCTGAACAAGTTGGCACATTTTGGGATCCAAACACCATAGATTTAGTTTTGGTTGAATTAAGGATCAGGCCACTCACAACAAACTGGGACGAAATTGTGCTGAAATTAGACAGAAGAACAGTGCCTTCAGAAAGTATTCACCCCCCCTTGGATTTTGTCACATTTTGTTGTGTTACTACCAGAATTTTTAATGCACTGAAATTATCCCCCCCCCCCTTGATTCACCCAGCATACTCAACAATTTAAAGGGGCAAAAATATTTTTATTATGTAACAAAAATTTATGAAACATTAAAACTGAAATATCTTGTTTACTTAAGTATTCACCCCTAGTAAATACTTTGTAGAAGCGCACTTGCAGCAATTACAGCTTTGAGTCTTCTTGGGTATGTCTGTATCAGCTTTGCACATCTGGATTTGGGGATTTTCCCCATTCTTCCTTGCAGATTTGCTCAAGCTCTGTCAAGTTGGATGGGGAGTGTCGGTGAACTGCAATCTTTAAGGCTTTCCACAGATTCTCAATGGGATTCAAGTCTGGGCTTTGGCTGGGCCACTCAAGGACATTCACCTTCTTGTTCTGAAGCCACTCCAGTGTTGCTTTGGCTGTATGCTTGGGGTAGCTGTCCTGTTGTAACGTAAATCTTCGCCCCAGTCCAAGGTCTATTGCAGACTGATGCAGGTTTCTCCTCAAGGATGTGCCTGTATTTGGCTCCATTCATTGTTCCCTCTAGCCTGACAAGTGCCCCAGTTCCTGCCGCTGAAAAGCATCCCCATAACATGACGCTGCCACCACCATGCTTCATGGTAGGGATGGTGTTACACGGGTGATGAGCTGTGTTCGGTTTGCGCCAGGCATAGCACTTTGCATTCAGGCCAAAGAGTTCAATTTTTGTTTCATCAGACCAGAGAATCTTTTGCCATATGGTCTCAGAGTCTGCCACGTGCCTTCTTGCAAACTCCAGGCATGCTATTATGTGGCCTTTTCTCAGGAGAGGCTTCCCTCTAGCCACTCTCCCATAGATGCTACATCTGTGAAGTGCTGCAGAGATTGATGTCCTCCGGACAGGTTCTCCCATCTCAGCCATGGAACTCTGTAGTTCTGTCAGGGTGGTCATTGGGTTCTTTGTCACTTCCCTGACCAAGGTCCTTCTTGCCCGGTTGCTCAGTTTGGGAGGACAGCCTGCTCTAGGAAGAGTCTGGGTGGTTCCGTAATCTTTCCATTTCCTAATGATGGATTTGACTGTGCTCCTGGGAACCTTCAACACCCTAGAAATGTTTTTATACCCCTCCCCAGATCTATGCCTTCTCACAATTCTATCACAAAGTTCTACGGACAGCTCCTTGGTCTTCATGGTAGAGTTTCTGCTCTGACATCCACTGTCAACAGTGGGACCTTATATAGACAGGTGTATTTCCTCTGAAATCATGTCAACCATTTGAACTGAGCACAGGTGGACTCCATTCAAGTTTTAGAGTGATCTCACAAGGAAATTGGATGCACCTGAGCTCAGTTTGGAGTGTCATAGCAAAGGGGGCGAATACTTGTCAAATCAAGACATTTCAGGTTTTTATTTTAAATTACATGTACAAAAAAATTCCTGAAGTTTCATTCCACTTTGACATTATAGAGTAATCTGTGAAGATACGTGACAAAAATATCCCATATAAATGTATTTTAATTTGAGTTTGCAACATCACAAAATGTGACAAAATCCAAGGGGGGGTAAATACTTTCTGAAGGCACTGTACTAAATTAATCTCAGACAGTGTCACTACACTGTAGCAATGTACGCTGTCATCTATATACATATGTAGATAGCACCTCCTGCTATGCTTCGGGAGGTCTTTAACAAAAACGGAGAACAGCAGAGGGCCATGGATTGAGACTTGAGGAACCCCAAAATTTAAGACAGCAAGGCCTGGATTAATGTACTGAATGGATATTAGCTGGGTTCAGTTACACAGGTAGTTTTTGAACCATTTAATGGCTGGCAGGCTGAGACCCATGGTCTTGAGCTTCAACAAGAGTACTGCATGATCCATCAAGCTGAAGGCCGTGAGAGGTCCCTGAAGACAGCTCCAGTGACAAAACCATTATCCATGGTTATATGGAGATCACTGGTGACTTAGCAATGCAGATATGGTGGAAAACCCCTTCCTGAAGACAGACTACAGGGGGAGAACAAAGTGTGCAGACACAGATGAGTCAGCTGTGAGTGAACACACTCGGAAGAACCTTGGAAGGGGCAGGAAGGACCGAAGTGGGTCTGTATTAATTCAGATCATGTTTAGATGTCCTTTGTGGAAGGGCACAACTGTGGAACAATTCCAGACAGTAGGCACCTTACCAGAGGTAAGGGACACGTTTAACAGCATGGTAACTGGGGCACAGATTAATGCGCATCAAGGCAGAGAAGTTTTGGGTCAAGGGAGTCAGCACCAGCACTCGTGCTTTGAGGACCACTGCTGTAGTGATCTGTCAGAAGTTACAGTTTGGCAGATCATAAAGGTAAGGTTCTAAGCTGTTTGATGATAGTCCAACCAAGGAGTTCTGGAGCTTGGCAGTGATGTTGAGGTAAGTGAAGTGGGTGGAAGACAATAAGAAGATCTGGAAGAGAGATGACAAAGTCTCCAGAGGGGTTCCAGATCTGATCAAGTTGCTCCCGAAGATCCACGTTTTAGCCCAACCACAATTTACTGAAAAGATGTTTGTTTTCCTCCCAATAGTTGTTGTACTAGTCCGCATTTATTTCACCTAATGCTCATTTACTTATTCTGAGGTTTTATATTATTCTGTCTCCGAGTGATCTGGTCTTTTTAAAACATGGTCTACGCAGCATCTCATTGCAAAGAACAATTCAATCATCTCCTTAGGGATCCAGGAGTAATGGAGTCCTTAACTAATAATGCTCCGATTGGTGCACGTTTCTGGCAGGCACCAAGAAATTCACTGGCAAAGAATTCCCAGGCATCCGCTACTGGGGGAATAAGGTTTATATGGTTCTATCATATGGCAGACAGGTCTGCGTTGAAGTCGCCAGTAAAAAATGACTATATGAGCAAGCTGTGATTCCCCCCCCCCCCAAACAGCATTTTCTCTCCCTATGGTGGAGGACAGCTGCTCACCTCTGTCCCCGCCTCCATGCCCCGTCCAATAGTCCCATAATCCAGCTCAGGCCAGGGCCCACTGGTACCAGCATGGGTCAGAAGCTAGCAGGGCTTCACTAAGTGCCCATCATCATTTTCCGTTCTCTCCCCGGCCCGCCACAATTGATGTACATGCGAGTGAGAGACACACATGCATCATGCACTTGTGGCCCCTCTACATACTACCCAAGCAGCACTGCCACCACGCCTCCACCTGGTAGCACCCCAAGGTCGGACAAACAGGCCTCCCTTCCCCAGAGAGGACACAGAAACATAGAAGTTGACGGCAGACAAGGACCGCAAGGCCCATCGAGTCTGCCCATTTTTTCTACCTTATGAATGTGCCACAGGCCTTTACTCTGTCAATGGCCTATCTATTCATACTCATCTGTATTGCTCCCTTATGCCTATCCCATGCCTGTTTGAAGCTCTGCACTGTATTCATATCCACCACTTCCTGAGGTAGGCCGGTCCATGCATCCACCACCCCTTCTGTGAAAAAAATTCCTCACATTACCCCTTAATCAGCCTTCCTCTAATCTCATGCTGTGTCCTCTTCTCCTGCTATTTTTCTTATATTGAAACATGTTGGACTCTTTCACCTTGTTAATGCCCTTAAGATGTTTGAATGTTTCGATCATAATCACCTCTCTCCCTCTTTTGCTCTAGGGTATACATATTGAGCTCCGTTAATCTCTCCTCACATGTTTTCTGATGCAGTCCTGGCACCATTTTGGTTGCCCTTCTCTGGACAACCTCCATTTTGTTTATGTCCTTGTGCAGGTGCGGCCTCCAGTACTGCATGCAGTACTCCACAGGGGGCCTAACTAGTGTCTTGTAAGGAGGGATTATTACCTCCCTCTTACGACTTGTGATACCCCTACTAATACACCTCAACATCCCTCTACCCTTACCTACTGCTTTAGAGGTCTGCTTGAATGATTTCAGGTAATCTGTTATGATGATGCCCAAGTCTCTTTCTTCCCTTGTGACTGCCAGCAACTCCCCTCCCAACCTATAGGTGGCTTCAGGATTTCTCTTCCCTATGTGCATGATCTTGCACTTCTTTGCATTAAACCCCAGTTGCCACTCTTCCGACCATTTTGCCAGTTTATCCAGATCTCGTCTCATTCTCCCCACTCCATCTGAATCATCTACTCTGTTACAGATCTTGATGTCATCTGCAAACAGACAAACTTTACCCTCCAGTCCATCTGCAATGTCACTGAGGGAGATACTGAAGAGGACTGGCTCCAGGACTAATCCCTGAGGTACCCAACTTGTGACTTGCATCTCTTCTGACTGTATACCGTTTACCACTACTCTCAGTTTTCTGCCCGCCAACCAGTTTGCCACCTAGTTGACCAACCTCTGACCCACCCCGAGCCTACATGGCTTATTAATCAATCTTCTATGTTAAACAGTATTGAAAGCTTTGTTGAAGTCAAGGTAGGCGACATCAACTGCAACCCCTTGGTCCACCACTCTGGTTACCCAGTCAAAGAAATCTATGAGATTAGCTTGACAGGACCTAACTGTTGCAAACCCATGATGTCTTGGATCTTGTGCTCCTATGGATTCCAGGTATTGCACTACCCTTTCCTTAAGGAGTGCCTCCATAATCTTGCCCACTACTGAGGTAGGACTGACTGGTCCGTAGCTCACTGCCTCCTCCCTGCTACCACTCTTGTGGAGTGGGATCACATGAGCCCTTCTCCAGTCTTCTGGGACCTCTCCTGTGCTCAGAGACTCACTAAACAGTTCTGATAATGGTTCTGCTAGTTCCACCCTTAGCTCCTTTAGTACCCTGGGATGTTTGCCATCAGGTCCTATTGCCTTGTCCATCCTGAGCTTAGCGAGCTCTTGTAGGACCCTTTCTTTTGTGAAGGGACTTGTGCACACCTTCCTCCCCTGTGTCCATGGTGTTGAGCTGTGGGCCCTGCCCTACCTTCTCCTCAGTAAATACTGAGCAGAAGTATTTATTTAGGATAGATGCTTTTTCTTGGTCCTCCTCCACACACTCCCCCTTATCCCCTTTGTTCTTAGCAATACCGCCTCTGGACTTTCTCCTTTCACTAATGTATCTATAGAAAGTCTTGTCCCCTTCTTTTACTGTTTGTGCTAGTGTTTCCTCGGTTTGGGCCTTTGCCTGCCTTACTACCTTCCCTGCTTCCCTTAGGACAGAAGACACTCGGATGCCTGATCGTCTCCCACCCCAGCTGACCCTCAGGAACCAGAGCTCCTTCCTGAACTCGAATCACCAGTGTGGCAGAAGGCAAGGCGCCACAGGGCCAGCTTACCTGTGACCATTTTTAGAGGGTTATTTTTTTGCTACAAATTTGCCAGACATAGAAGGTGATGGAATGATCACTGAAGCAGCCTGAAAGTACACTAGCAGTTTAGATTCTATCAGGACGATTAACAAGAATCCGGTCTAAAAAGGCATTGGTTACTGGTGGCATGACAGTCCCGGGGGTAGTGTGATAATTTTGGAGAGGTTTAAATTGGAAACTGCATGTTTGCATTTGGGTTATGTCCTTTCCCAGCCAGTTAATGTTACCAAGCAGAAACATTTCAAGGTTTTACCTGCCAACAATAAAGCCAAGTGCACCTAATAAAGGCATCAGTCCTAAAACCCCTTAGGTGGTCAATACATACGGCCCATTAATACAGCCTTAGTGGTGTTAAGATGTAATTGCTTTCAGAGCACCTCTATATCATCAGGCATGTCTCCACTGTTTCAGATGCTGTAAGACTGTCCATGATATAAAGCAACACCCCCTCCACACTTGTTTCTGTCTTGTCCTTACACATAGTATCCTTATATATGAATGAGTGAATCTGGGATTCAGGAGGTAAGCCACGTTGACAATGCAATAATACTGGGCTTGTGAACAGTGACCAAGGTTCTCAGCTCATCAAGTTTAGGTAACAGACTTCTGATGTTATCATGGAATAGCTTCAGACCTTTGCATGTAGAAGGAATGGTAGAGCCACACAGAAGCAACACAGAGTAGGTCTGAGAGATTAGATTAGTGCAAGGATTCCTCTCAGTCGCCACACAGTAGGAAAAGTAGACCAAGATAACTCTGAGGGGCCTTGTGCTGAACAAGTGTTTGCAGTGCTTTGTAAATTAATCCTTCACAGCAAAGCAACAAGCAGATGCAGAGCCATTTGCACAACTCATGCCTCCACTGTTATAACTATTATTTCACTTGTTATTCCTAGGCAACAGTTTTGACAGTAAGCTCCAAGGAAGGGTGGGTGACCGGCAGTGTACCCCAGGGATCAGTACTGGGACTGGTCCTCTTAATGTCTTTAAAAGTGACATTATAGAAGAGCTTGAAGTGAAGGTCTGCCTCTTTGCAGTTAACACCAAACTCTGCAATAGGGTGGACACTCTGGGGAATGGAAAAGATAAGCAGCAGCCTGAGAAAACTCAAGGAGTAGTCAAGGGCCTGGCAGCTGGGTTTCTATGCAAAAAAGTACAAAATAATGCAATTAGGGCACAGAAACCCAGGGGCAACATACAAAGTTAGGGGGGGGTGGCCAGCCCGATGGCGCTGAGGGTTGAGGCGCTGGACGCCACACCTCACGCCACGCCGGCGACCCGTGTTCGGGAACGGATGTGGGCCTCCGGGGTCGGCAGGGAAGGATGGAGCGTACGGAGGACTGCTCTCTTTCCCTGGGGAGGGGGGTGATCACGGCACCAGCACCTGCGTGCCCACTAGCGGAAGCTGGGGAGCAAGGTGTACGGGCGCGTACATGGGGGAGTCGGGTGCAGACGTCTTGAGGGGAGTGTGCGCAGACCACCTTGGCCAACATCATTGCATGCATCCAGCTCCGGAGGGAGCTAAGCAGAAAAATCCCTGCCGCAGTGCCTACATGAAGCCGCCTCGCCGTCCCTCATAGCTCTCAGGCTGACTTCCGTTCCAGACCTGTGTCTGACACCTTGGCTGGTGGCACGGCCCCACCCTGGGGGGCAAGCCAGGGGGCAAGAAGGACAGCTAATATGGAAGTGGGGACGGTGGGGGCCATGACTGGGCTGAGAACTGGCGCTGGAGCAGACAGACAAAAAAAAAAGTTTGTGGGGGTGGTACTGATGACCATCGAACAGGAAAAAGACTGGGGATGATCATATCAGATGTCATATAGGTGGCCAGGCAGTGTGAAAAGGCAGTTGGGAGGGTAACTGGGATGCACAGGGAAGGGTATCACCAACAGAAAGAGGGAGGTGGTGTTGCTGCTGTATAGATCGCTGGTGAGACACCACCTAGTACTATGTCCAGTTCTGGAGACCACATCTCAGAAAGAACACAGTGGAAGCAGTCAAAAGGAGGGCAACTAAAATGGTGCAGAGTGTGCATCAGAAGCCTCATAAGGAGAGCTTAAAGGATACAAATATGTACACCTTGGAAGAGAGGGGAGGGAAGGAGAGAGAGAGAGAGAGACGCACATGATACAGACCTTTAAACACCTCACAAGGATAAACAAGTTACAAGAGGAAAGTATTTTTTTTTTTTTTCAGAAAAAAAGAAGGTGGACAAGGAGGCAAAATAAGAGGCTGGAGGGTGGTAGATTCAGGAGAGATGTGAGGAAGCACTTTTTCACATAAAGAGTGGTGGATTCCTGTAACAGTCTTCCGGCGGAGGTGATGAGGGTAAAAACAGTGGTGGGGTTCTAGAATGCATGGGACAGGCATAAGGGAATCAGAGAAGGGGGGTGAATGTGCCAGAGATCTAGTAGGCACTGCGGTGATACTACAGGCAGGGAAAAATCAGATGACTAAGTGGGCCAAGCGATCCTTATCTGTCGTCAAATTCTATGTTTCTGGGTACAAATAAAAAACTGAAGCTTCAACTCGAGAAAGCTATACAATACACTTTACCAAGGAAAAAACTTTTTTTTTCTTTTCAAAGTAGATGCACCACTAATCTTTGGAACTGAAGTTAAAAACATTAATACCACTAAGAAAAGCAAGACAAAATTGTAGCCCCTGAGTTCCGCGTGAAATCCAGCAAATTACATGCTCGGGTAACCAGAACCCAAAGTGGTAACTACTGCAGCTCCTGGAGCTCCCTGGTCAGGTGACCAGGGCATGGAAGCCAAGGAGGTGTGGCCAGCTACCTGGAGCTGAAAGGTTTCTGCAAGTTGGTGAGAGGGCAGCATACTGCTGGCAGCTCCTTCAGGGCTGGTGCGAACACCCAAGTTTCTGTAGGAGAAGGAGACCATCAGCACGTCTGAAATGTGGCAGTGGCTGGTTACAACAGTCCACGTAAGGGTAAGGCCCTGTTTGAACCTCCAGAACAGTGAGTAATACAGGATGTGTGAACTGCGCAGTTGAACTGTCTCAGAGTGGAGAGCCTGGAATTCGTACCCCTCCTTACGAGGTTGTCCTTTTGCATATGCAGACTCTGGTAATTCAAATTTTCTTCCAAGAATAAAACCAGGGAGGAGGACACCAGTTAGTGCTTATACTTCTCTGCCTGGAGGATGAGGGTGACAAATCTCTCTGTGTTCTTGACCTGTGGAGGTGGGAGGGTAACTGGACAGCCAGCTGCAAAGAAAGCATCTTAACTGAAGGGTCAGACCCTTCTAAGCCCCTTCCTAGTATACAAGACATCTAATGCCAGAGTACGTGCTCAATGTGAAATACCAGTGAGAGTAAGGCATAAACTAGTCACCACCTACTGCACACCCCGTCGGAGCGCCAGCTATTGTGCGCCCAGTCACCAGGGCGCCAAATCCAAAAGTCATCGCCCCCTCAACGAGGTCTGCCCCCCCACCCCAGAGTTAGAATCCTAAGTAAGGGGGGGCACAGCCTGCCACATGAAACCTGACTGACAACTTGCAGCTTTGGCGCCCTAATGACAGGGCGCACAACGGCCGTCGCATTCAGAGGGTGGAACAGTCACCACCAGCTGCTGCCAAGGGTTGAATGGTTCTTCAGAGTCACTGTTCCACTGAGTTGTTCACAAACAGCATAAGGAAAAGACAAAGTGAGATAGGGGGTAATGCAGCCATCCACTGAGGAAGCTACACCAGGGAATGGAACGGTAAGATCAGTTCAGAAGCTAGCAGTGAATGCCGGGAGGCTTATATTTCCTGGAAGAAAAAAAAAGCCTCAAGAACGCCAGTAATCCAGGTTTAGGAATGAGCCTGGATCATCAGCGGATGGCCGGGGCAGGAGGTTCAAGCATCCCACAGGATGCTCTCCTCCTCTTAAGGTGGGGAGGGCTGTCACACTGCTCGTTCTACTGCTGGTGGATGCACAGGCAGCAGCTCAGGACTAACAGTGTGGGGGGAGGGGAGGACACCGCTAGGCGCTTCGCTGAGACTTGTGTCAGCACATCTACAGCCTGGACTTCCATTCTTGTGTCGGTATCCCCAGGGGTAGGGCTTCCGGGGACACTCTAAGATTGAAACCCCCACTGCCGTGCAGCATGATCCCCGATAAAGGGTGAGCATAGATATTTTGTACAACTGCCACCGAGCCCCGCTGGAGGTGGGAGATGAAGTAAAAAAAAAAAAAAAAAAAAGCCTCAAGAACTTTACAACAGCCTCTCCACATGGCCCAATTAAAAGCCCTGAAAATGGCGCACTACAACTCGTCATGCGAGAGGTCTAGGCAGCAGATACACACTGAGTGAGCATAGTCCTGAGGATGACACTGACAAAGGCAAAAATTCCTGCTTCACATTATCCGATGATGGTATTAAGCAACGAAATATTGGAAATATAAAAAAAATGACGGTAAAAACTGCACTGATCCTCGTGGCTAAAACAAGCTGTCACCGAGGGACAAAAAAAGCAGACTATTAGGGGCAACTCACACTGAACAGGCGGCGCCAACGTACCACAGCACCTGCTGGCAAAACTTTCTGAGTGGCCTAACACTGATGGCTTTCACTTCCAAAGGTGTGGCTTCGTGGAGGGAGATATCCTAAAAGAAGATCTGAACATTACTAACAAAAAACTAGCCACTTTGGAGTCTCTGGTTACTTCAATGTACACCCAAATTACTTATACATCAAAGCAGAGCTTACTCAGTGCAAGTAGCACACTGACAAGACACACTGAACGTAACATGGAGACCATCAGCCTGCACCCTCCTTCACTAGAAGCAGAGCCTGCCTCACCCCTGTGAAGCACCGGGCTCCCAGCAGGCCTCATCATGGGATTCTGGGGACTGTGCATAAATCCTGCTCTTCCCAATGTTTTTTTCACTATTTTGTCTTGAAATTGCAGTTTTACTACAACAGTCACTCTGCATGAATCTACTTTTGGACCTTACATTGGTGCAACATTTAAAAGCAGATCTATCTGTCCGAATTTGTCTCTTGGTATTTTTTTTTTTTTCATCCACAAATTCTGTGCCTGTTACACCCCTGCCAGCCCCCTTCTGGCCTAAACCCCCAGCCCCATCACCTACCTTAGCCAACCCTAACCCCCACCACTTTTCTAATACCTCAGTGAGGTGGGTGGGTGCCTCAGTTGGTAGTGCAAGGCCTGCAAAGCCTTCTGCCATCATCCTGCTGGCCATGGTTGTTATCCTCCTGTTTTCTGTCCTTATCAGTTTCCCCTGCGGCCAAGTCACATGCAGTGCCGCAACTGCGGGCATTTGTGTAGTCTCCTTCCCGCAGTCCTCACCTGTTACACCACCCAGTCTCCACTAGGGGGTGAAGTGCAGTGAGGCACTGAACCCCCCAAAGGAGTCGTGCAGTCCATGGGATGCTCAATCCTTCTTCCCCTGACTGGCTTTGCAGTGACCCTGGTCCATTCTCAAACACCGGTCACCAGCGTGGTAGAAGGTAAAGTGTCCAGCACCTCAGCCCTCCACACCTTCGGGTATTTTGGAGAGAGGGCGCAAGACAATTTTATTTTTCAGAACACCATTTCCAAAAGGTGGTGGTATTTCACAATTAAAACAAAGTACAGATATATAATAAATCCATACTGGACTATTAATAGTAAATATCAATTCCAATCCAAACCACTTTATTTATAAAAGCACTATTCATAAAATATCAAAGCGCCATTTCTGCCCGCCAGCGTAGCTGTAGAGCTACTGCTCATGACAGTAACAACCCAGGTTCAGGAATGAACCAGAGCACCAAAGGGCCAGTCGGGGGGAGGTAAGATGTGTGTCCATCGAACTGCTCTCCTACTCCTACTCTCCAGGATGGGTGGAAGCAGATCCCAGTGTCTGGCTAACTCCTAGCGGAGGCTAGGAGAACAGCATCGAGGGACCGCCAGATCAGAGACGGCGGCATCGGCAGACACCAGCACACCATGTGTGGGAGCACGCATGGCACAGCTACTTGTGTCACTGCGCTGCTGCACCTCCATGGTGAAAAACACGAGAAATGCCCTCAGAAGCAGAGCAGTTTAGAACCTTGAGGACCCGCATGCTGCTTATCCAAAAAATGCCCAATGTAAATCTCAGCCAGGGTTTCTGGTACATCTCAGCCCAACTGCAGAGGGTAAGTTGTGGGCCTCCTGGACTGGGCAGCTTGGGGGGATGCCAGGTGGGGGTCTACAGCAACCAAGTGGGCTCACAAGAGGTACATTCCTGCCTACCCCAGAAATCAAAAAAAAAAAAAAAAATATTGAAATTTAAAATATCTGTAAAATTTTCTTTCTCCGACGGCTGGTATCCGGGCTTCCTTACTCCTGGTCTGTACCTCCTGATGCTGATCCACAGGCAGGAAATACAGGCTACTCACCTCTAACAGGAGTTCTAGGAATGGTATATGTTGTTCATCCACACTGTCCAGCAGGTTCCTTGCCACTTTAAATCTTGCCGGAAGGTCTTCAAGCTGGCTCCTCCCACCCACCCGGGTGGTAAAACTCTCGGCCCGCCTCATGACACCAGATCCAGCCCACTGAGTAGTAGGTTGTGCCAAAGCCGAGTACAGGAGTCATAGGATGAACAACATATACCATTCCTAGAACTCCTGTTACAGGTGAGTAACTTGTATTTCTAGGGATATGGATATGTTGTTCATCCACACTGTCTGGCAGACTCCTAGTAGTTCTCCGGGAGCAGGGAGGCAAGGCGCACACCCCCTACTTAGGGAATAATGACTGAAGAACAGAAGCCCCAAAACCAGCATCCCAGCGTGACTCAAGGTCGATGTGGAGTGGGTAATGAAGGTGTGTGCCGACTTCCAGGTAGCAGCCCTGCAGATTTCCTGGATAGGGACGTCCCTGGAAGCAGCCACCGATGCAGCGGTATGGCGGGTAGAATGAGCTCTTATCCCTCTGGAAGGCTCCATGCCCGCCAACCTATAGCAGAGATCTATGCAGGAGGTGACCCACCTGCCTATCGTCCGCTTGGCTGCAGGTCTGCCAGGTGCGGCTTCAGCATGACAAACAGCTGGCAAACCTCTCCCCAAACTTCAGCCGTCCGCTCCTTGTAATAAGCGAGCGCTCTTCTAGGGTCCAAAGTATGGAGCCTATATTCGGCCTCCGAGGTGTGACTGGGGTAGAACACCGGCAGAGTCAACACCTGGTTATGGCGAAACTCCACCACCACCTTCAGAAGGAATTTCGGGTGGGGG
The DNA here is from genome assembly GCA_016271365.2 of Neoceratodus forsteri. Taxonomy (NCBI): domain Eukaryota; kingdom Metazoa; phylum Chordata; order Ceratodontiformes; family Ceratodontidae; genus Neoceratodus; species Neoceratodus forsteri. The sequence goes on along the minus strand of CM057451.1, from coordinate 143,191,685 downwards.
CGCAGGACAACCTTGTCCCTGTGGAAGACCAGATAAGGAGACTCGATGGAAAGCGCCTGGAGCTCTCCCATCCTTCTGGCTGACGCGATAGCCACCAAGAAGGCGGTCTTCCACGACAGGTGAGAGATGTCACACCTGTGCATCGGTTCGAATGGCTTGCCCATGAGCTTAGCCAATATCAGCAGTAGATCCCATGGAGGTGGAGGCTCTGCACGGAGGATATGTGATCAAGGCCTTTGAAAAGCGCCTGACCACCTTCTCCTGTACCTACCGCTGACGCCCCGGTAAGCAGAGATGGCTGCCAGGTGCACCTTAAGGGTCGACAACCGAAGCCCTTGCTGAGAAAGGGACCACAGGTAGTCCAGAATGCTTGCCAAGGAACAGGAGGAAGAGTCCAGGCCCTTGCCCTGACAACATATGGAGAATCTCTTCCATTTGAAGGCATAGCATTTCCCGGTTGACTCCTTACGGGACGCCTCAACAACGTTGAGGACCTCACCGGAAAGACCCAAGGCCTGGAACTCTAGCCGCTCAGGAACTGGGCCATCAGGTGCAGGGATTGAAGGTCCGGATGGAATACCTTCCCCTGACTGACTGAGATCAGGTCCAAGCGGGCTGCAAGCCACCTCGGGAGCCTGGAACTGAGACTGAGGAGATCTGGATACCAGAACTGGCGGGACCAGTCTGGGGCTGCCAGAATCAACTGTGCCTTGTCCCTCCTTGCCTTGAGAAGCACCTTGTGGATCAAGGGAAATGGGGGAAGGCGTAGAAGAGGCCCGAGGTCCACGGCCTCGAGAAGGCATCCCCCTGCAGTGAGCCCTGCTGAGGGGGGCGGGCATGAAACAGTTTCAGCTTTGCATTCTCCCTGGAGGCAAACAGGTCCACCTGAGGCATGCCCTAGTGGGAGAACAGATCTTGTACTACCTCCGGCAGGAGAGACCACTCGTGGGATGCAGCCCCCATCCGGCTTAGGGCATCGGCCAGAATGTTGGAGGCTTCTGCCACATGGATGGCAAGGAGATCCGCCTCCAGGCTGTGCATGAGGGACCAAATGTGGAGAGCTTCCCTGCACAGAGGCATGGAGCGCGTCCCACCCTAGCGGTTTAGGTATTACGTGGTCGTGGTATTGTCCGTCTGGACCTGGACCACTTGACCCCGTACAAACGGAGCAAAGACAACGAGAGCTAGATGAACCGCTCAAAGCTCCAGCAGGTTGATGTGGCATCGGGACTCCCGAGGGGACCAGAGGCCATGCGCTCTGTTGTCCCCCAGATGGGCATCCCAACCCATCAGAGAGGCATCGGTCGATAGAGAGACCGTCGGCTCGGGGCGGACAAACGGGATGCCTTCCTGCAGATGTGCTGGAACGGTCCACCATTGGAGAGTGTTCCACATTTCCTGGGTCACTGTCACTAGCTGATCCAAAGGATCGGAGCGCTGTGACCATTGGCTGACCAGTCCCTATTGTAGGGGACGCATGTACCAACAGGTCCAACGGACCACACTGGTGCAGGCCGCCATGAGGCCCAGGAAGCGCAGGAAGTCCTGGGCAGGGCACAATTGCCCAACCTGAAATGACTGGGCAAAGGAGGAAAAGAACCTCGGCCCTGTCCGACGGGAACCATGCTCTGGCTTGCAGAGAGTCAAGCTCTGCCCCGATGAATTGTATCACCTGCTTTGGCACGAGTTCCGACTTGGCCTCGTTGATAAGGAGGCCAACTTGAGAGCAAACCTGGAGGGCCAGATCCCTGGACCGCTCCACCTCCATTCTGGAGGAGGCCGCAATCAGCCAGTCGTCCAGGTAGGGGTACACCCAGACCCTTCGGCGCCACAGGAATGCTGTCACCACTGCCATGCATTTGGTGAAGACCCTGGGAGCTAGAGAAAGGCCAAAGGGCATGGCCCGGAACTCGTAGAGGGACCCCTCTGCCCTGAAGCGGAGGAATCTCTGGTGGGACGGACGGATTGGGACGTGAAAGAACACGTCCTGGTGGTCCAGAGAACAGAACCACATGCCTCGTTCCAAAGTTGGAATGATCTGAGCCAGAGTGACCATCCTGAAGGTTCGAGACCTAAGGAACCTGTTCAGGTCGTGCAGGTCTAGAATGGGGCACCAGCCACCCGTCCGTTTCGGGACCAGGAAATACCTGGACACAAACCCTGGGCCTGGTGGAGGATCTGCCACCTTCCTGATCGCCTCCTTTTCGAGGAGCAGGGCAATGTCGGCTCGGCGGCCGATAGGGAACTTCGGACCCTACAGCCCTCGTGGGGCAATGGCTCGAAAGGCGGGGCCTGCTCTAACCCAGAGGCAGGACCTTTACCACCTCCAACACCCAGCGGTCCGTGGTGATAGCAGACCAGGTGGAAAGGAAGTGGCAGAGCCATCTCCCCACGGGGGGCGACGAGGCTGGGGGCGACACCCCTCAACCCGTCACTGGGCAGGCTTGGAGGAAGGACAGGCCGAGGGACCTCCTGGGCCTTTTCCTCCCTGCTTCCTGTTAGAGTAAGCTGCAGGCTTGGCTTTGGGGTGCCAAGCGCGAGCCTGCTGGCCCTGATGCTGGTGTTGCTGGGCCGGACGTGCCACAGAAGCAGAAGGTTGAAAGGACTTATGTTGCTGACAACGGCCCTTGTCCTTCTGGGAGGAGGTGACCGAGTCCAGGGTAGCATTGGACTTTTCGATCCCCTGGAGATGGCCTTCCACTCCAGGGCTGAACAGGTCAGTCCCCAAGAAGGGGACGTCCGCCAATTTGTGCTGGGTACCCGCCGTGGTGGTGGATATCCTCAGCCAGGCTCTGCAGCGCATGGCAACTGCAGCCGCTACTGATCGGGCACAGGAGTCTTCAATGTCTAGAGCCGTTTGGAGCTGTTGTTTCACCACTGCCCTTCCCTGATCCCGCACCTGCTTGACCGTAGTCTGCAGGTCGGCCGGGAGATGAGGGATCACCTCATCCAGGGAGCCCATGAAGGCATGGGAGAAGTGCACCATCAGCACAACCGAGCTGGCCTGACGGAGGCTGAAGGAAGACGCAGCGTACACCTTGCACCCGGCATAGTCCAGCTTTTTAGACTCCTTGCCGGGGGGCTTATCCACATCCCTAGCATTCCCCAGCTACCGGAAACGCTATCGGTGACCAACCCTCCGCAGAGGTTCAAAACCGGACAAAGAGCCGGGTAGGGATCAGACACTTCCTGGCCATCCTGGCGAAGGTGCAGGACAGGAAGCTAGCCACTGCCAAAGCTCCAAGGCTGGGCCAACAATGGCTTCAGCCACCAGAAAGGCCTCCGTGGGAGAATCCCCTCGGTCCAGTATCTCCATGAGGGGACACTTGGCCCGCTTGGATACGGGCTCAAGCTGCATCCCAGTGGACTCCGAGATGAGCCGAAGCAGACCCACGAACGATGATGGGCTCTCGTCCATCGACTGCCCCCCGGAGGACTCCAGGTCAAGGGGCCTAGAAAACAGGGAGGAGTCGTCGTCAGACTCCGAGGAGCCTGCGAAGAGCTGCCTGGGGCTTGAGCCACCCTCCACCAGAGGAAGGTCGGGAGTGAGGGTGAACGACAACCGGTGGGGCAGACCCTGACCCGACAGAGAGTCCTCGGCCGGCGCCCCCGATTTCGGTTGTGGAGGCGGAGGTTCCACCACAACTGGTGGGGCAGCTGGTTTCAGCCGAACAACCGGCCCAGGGTTGGGCACCTCGACTACCGCGAGGGGTGGTTTCGGCCTTTCAGGTGACAGCCACTTAATGGCTGGGGAAGGCAACGGCGTCTGCTTGTTCCCAGACAAAAGACTGCTGCCACATTAAGTCTCGTAGCGCCGACACACAATCTGCGAAGCCTCTCCTCTTCCGAGGAGGAAGACGAGGAAGAGCGGCGCTGCCGCTCACCTTGGTGCCGAGACCGAGACCGCCGATGTCGGGATCAGCTGGACCGAGACGAGGACCGAGACTGAGATCCTCAGTGTTTCCAAGGGTGGGTCTGGGAGGAAGCGGGGGACACCCGCTCCTCCCTTGGCTCGGGAACCTTGACTGGGGACTCCGGCACAGGCGGCGCAGGCAAGTCCTCGGTTTCCACAGGGGGAACCGGTGATGAAGGGTTCTCTGCTTCACCAGTCGACAGCCCGTCCGACGTGAAGCCAGCAACCTTAGCCGCAACCTCGACCAAAGTCAAGTGTCGACTGTCCGGGGAAGGGGACCTCTCCTGCTCCCACGAACGTCGACGGTGGGACTTACCCTTCGAGTCCTCCTTTTTTGACCGAGAAGAGTGTCCCGATGGCCCCTCTCCCTTCGTGGAAAGGGACTGGCAAAGCTCCTTAAAAGAAGCTGTGTAGGAGGATCCCAGAGAGAGCAAGATAAATGCCGCGACCGAGGAAGATGAGGATATGGCCTGGGCTGCATCCTCCTCGATGGCGATCATCTGCTCGAGTTGCTCAGCCGAGCCAGCCGCCGTGGACACCGCCTAACGGGCTCATGGGCCTTCACTGGTGGTACTGCACCGCGCTACACTTCGGCCAAGTTGTAACCGGCAGCGCAGTCTTCAAGGACGCTGGCCAAGAAAGATCTACACAACTCACAGGCCTGCGGGTCGTGATCAAGGCCGAGGCAGTAGACGCACGTGGAGTGCGGATCCGTCCTGGACATCTTCTGCCCACATGGGCACCGCCGAAAACCGGGAGTTGATTTGCCCATCGCAGCCACGAGGGAAGAATTTGACCGAAGTCTTGAGAATTTTAAAACTATTTTTGGGCGGACCGAAGAGTTAGGATCCAGTCTATACGCAGAGCGTTCAGAAGGGAACCTGAGCTTCCAAGCGGTAAGGAAGATCTGGTGTCATGGGGCGGAGCCGAGAGTTTTACCACCCGGGTGGGTGGGAGGAGCCAGCTTGAAGACCTTCCGGCAAGATTTAAAGCGTCAAGGAACCTGTTAGACAGTGTGAATGAACAACATATCCATGTCCCTAGAATCAGACCTCTGCAGCAGGGGACATCCATCCCTCCACTTCCTGTTCTCCTCAGTTCTTCCTAAAGCAGTCCAATGTGGTAATACTACAAGAACTTGGGAACGAAAAACAAGAATTTTAAGGCATATATGGCCGTGAAGCCAGCCAGATATATACATTCTGGGAGGGAATCTGAAGCCCGGAGACCAGCCGTCGGAGAAATAAAATTTACAGGTATTTAAATTTCGATTTCTTTCTCCTAAGCTGGTCTATGGGCTTCCTTACTCCTGGGATATACAAAAGCAGTACATCCCCAGATGTCCCGGGTTGGAAGAATGTCAAGAGCCCTTAAGGGTTCACCACCACTTGAAACACTCTACAGCCAAAGGATGCCTCTGCCGAGGACATCACTTCCAGTGAGAACCTTTTTTTTTTTTTTTTTTTTAAAGAAAGTGTGAATGGATGATCAAAAGGCCACTCAGTGTGAGTGTGCTGTCGATGCTTCTCTGAATTACGCCCTCGAAGGGGGCCATGGACTCTCACTGGGCCAGGCAAGTTACTCTGGCCTGATCATATACCGTAAAGGTGACAGATAGAATCAGTTTGGCTATAGAGCCTATTGAATCCTTGCTGCCCCAAATTTTTTTTTCTCCTTTTAGCTGGCATGAACACAGTTGAAGTTTTGCGAATAGCTTCCTCTCTCTTAATGTCCATTTTCTCCCTCTTCCCAGGTCAAGTGTATGACATTTTCCATCTTTGTTGTTTTTAGAGAGTGGGCAGAAGGAAGAATGAACCCTTGATTGTAATAGTGGGGAGACATAACTTTGGCAAACAAAAATTGGAACTGTTCTAGCCTGATGAACAAGTGTACAGTTCTTGGGCCAGCAATGCTTTTAGTTTGCTGAAATTCCTAGCGGGAGTAATAGCTTTGAGGAAAAAAGGGGCAACCTTTATTTTTAAATGCATGATGGATGGCTTGAGAGGCTCTAAAGAGGGACTTGGTCACGGCCTTGAGAACCACATTAAGACTCCAAGGTGACAGCTTTGGTGGATTGAAGACGTTTTAATGCTGCTGCCTGAAGAAGTGCCAGACATGGGGATATGAGCCCAACAATTCCCCAGGTCCGTCAAGAGTGCCCCCAGTGCAGAAACTCTAATTTGTAAGGTGGCTGGTTGCAGCCCTTTGCCCATCTGTCTTAAAGGAACTGCAGTAGTACAGGCGATTACTTTGTGTCGTTCTGTATGTGTCCAGAATGAAGCCAGAACCAAAATTTCCTCCGGATTCTATAATGCACTTTGGAGGAAGAAGAGACATACAAGTTCCCCATCATGTCAATAACAGAAGCTGTACCACATAGCTCCTTGAAAGTTTTTCCACTCATTTTCCCAGTCTAGAGAGAGACCAGTTGTTAAAATGGGGTGCAGAACTGGACCTTGATGGAGAATTCCCATGGCTGAACCTGAATGCTCGAGGTGGTCGCCCTGACTAATGAATGAGAAACAACGAGGTGCGGAAAAACCGTAAAGGACAGACTAGAATCATGACTGTCCTGTCCAGTGCCACTTTGTGGAGAACTCTTGATAGAGGCGGTATTGGAGGAAGGCATACAGGAGACCGAACAGATCCCAGTTTAGGGGGAAAAGGTGTCCTGAGCCACCACTGGTTCGTCCTTGGCTAGGGAACAGAATTGCTTTACCTTGGAGTTCTGCCCGCAGGCGAAAAGATCTGTTTGAGTATTGCCCCACTATTCTGTCTGAATGTGGGAAGCATTGTCCTTCAGCTGCGATCCCTTGGTCGACCCACTCTGCGACTGAGTCATTCTGCTATGACATTTTCCTGTCCCGATACAAACATTGCTCAGTGGTGCTCAACCCACTGAAAAAGAATGGATTCCTTTAGCATCTTTGAGCTTCTCGTTTCGCCCTGATGGTCGGTGTATGTCAGCATTGCCAGATTATCAGTTGGAATATGGCTAGCCGGATTGAGGAACTGCTGTTCAGCAAGTCTCTGGGCATGGCCTACTGCTCCCCCCTCAGAAACGCTTACACTGTACCTTATGTCCAACAGCGATCCCCTGCCCGGTGCCAACAGCTGATGCAGGTGAGTCCTTCTCAGCTCCTGAGGCTTGCATTGGTTGCAATTCCGACTTAGTGTGGATGGCCTAACTTGTGGCCCTTCATGACCTCTGGGACCTTCTTTGGAGGAACGTCTTAATCCATCTTAATGAGCCGTATGAAAAAAATAAGCAGGTAGCTGAGGAGCTTGCAAAACTCCTTGATGAGCTATTACAGATCCCAAAATCTAGGTTTCGGGGGGGGGGGGCCTTGTGCCATGATGAGAGTCCCCCAGGAGGATCAAGGTCTGGTTTGGAATTAGGGAGCTCTTTCTCCAGCTGATGGGAAAACCATGCGCCATAGGGGACCTGACTACCTCTGCCTCTGCCACTGCCTATAATGCCTGGTTGAGCTGTGAGAAGACCGCAATGGTAGAGTGAATTGGAAGTACTGCTCTCCCACTCTGAATCTAGGATAGTGCGTGCGCCATTACTGCATGGGAATATGCAAATCTTGCAGATTTATGGGTGCCAGAAAATCCCCTTTTTGCATATTATACATATTAAATGAAAGAGACCAGGTCCTCCATGGCTTGTGATGTGAGGACAACTGCTCCTCTTCAGACGAGGACAGAGATGGGGACCTCTTCCTTTAGCTTTCTTGGGAGGTCTCCCACCAGGAAACCCCAGAGGTTGCCCGTGAAACATGCAGGGACAAAGGCAAAGACCCCATTTTACCTACAATAAGGCAAAGGCCCCCTTTTACCTGCGTTAAGGCCTGGGGCCCGAGAGGGGGCTGTGAAGCATATAGGGTCCAAGGCACCATTTCACCCGTGGGTGATGCCTGAGGACCGAGAGGGGACTGCGGACTACCGGGTCCCCTGTTCGCCGCTGCTCTCTTCACCGTGGTTATCCAACTGAGCCGAGGGAGGAGTTGCGTCCTTAGAGATCTCGACATTCACAGATGCTGCCTTTGATATTCAGCGTACCCTCTCCCCTTGGGGGCTTTCTGGTCTACGCTGCTGCTGCTGGCCCTATAAGGGCAAGATACTGAGTGCTGCCCTTTAGATTTTCTGCCCCTGGGATGTTTGTCCGAGGTCCTGACATCAAAAAAGGCTTTCACTTTAAGAATCTTAGTCTGCTTTGGTAATTAGAGCTGAGCCTTTAACAACCACTTAGGAATGACTGTTCCCTTCTCAGGGACTGGTAAAATAAATCCCTGTCTTTGAAGAGGGAGATTGGCTTGGGGGGGGGGCGCGCAGGTGCTGAAGCAAGTCCCCTATGGCTCTTAGATCCCTTGTCACGGTGCTACCACACTGTTAGGCTCCTTAGCGCTCGTCGATGAGAAGGCATATCAACGAGCGGCTTGGCGCACTTTTTTGAATGAGCGCCTACTAGTTCTACTTACTACGAACAGCTGCATCTTTCCCAAAAAGCTGTTCGTCAATCGGAAACCCTACAGTGCCTGCTTAGCCCCTTGAAAGCACTCCGGTGCTAAGAAAAAACGTTTTTCCTTTGAAACTTGTTGGGACAAGACACTAAGCCACACTACCGGTCCACCATCGATGAGCGACTAAGGTAATGGAATGCCAGCCATCAACGGGAAGTCTAAGATTTGGGATAGGACCTTTACCATGCCAGTTGAAGGTCTCTCTAGAAAAGTACTCCTTACACCCTGCAGCGTTTGTCGGCGAGAGCTCCCTGTCACACAGCTGCCACTGATATGCTGTCGGTCCCCATAGACGAGCGGCTGAGTTTGTTCAAAAATGAATGCTGCCGAAGGGAAGAAGAATACGGGGCTACCGTATGACAGGAGAACTATTCTCCCCAAGTCCTGCACTAGCCCTCCATCTCCAAGAAGGTGACAAGACTTTCTATAGATACACTAGTGAAAGGAGAAAGTCCAGAGGAGGTATTGCTAAGCTTAATGGAGAAAAGGGAGCATGTGAGGAGGAGAACCTTATAAAGGCATCTATCCTAAATAGATATTTTTGCTCAGTATTTACTGAAGAGAAGGTAGGGCACGGCCCACAGCTCAGCATCATGGACACGGGGGGGAAGGAGGTTAGCACTACTCCCTTCACAAAAGAAAGGGTCCTACAAGAGCTTGCTAAGCTCAGGGTGGATAAGGCAATGGGACCTGATGGCATACATCCCAGGGTACTTAAGAAGCTAAAGGTGGAACTAGCAGAGCCATTAGCAGAACTGTTTAGTGAGTCTCTGAGCACAGGAGAGGTCCCAAAAGACTGGAGAAGGGCTCATGTGATCCCGTTCCACAAGAGTGGTAGCAGGGAGGAGGCAGGAAACTACAGACCAGTCAGTCTTACCTCAGTAATGGGCAAGATTGTGGAGGCGCTCCTTAAGGAAAGGATAGTGCAACACCTGGAATCCATAGGGGCACAGGATCCAAGACAGCATGGGTTTACAAAAGGAAGGTCCTGTCAAACTAACCTCATAGATTTCTTTGACTGGGTAACAGAGTGGTGGACCAAGGGGGAGCAGTTGATGTCGCCTACCTTGACTTCAGCAAAGCTTTTGACACTGTTCCACATAGAAGATTGATAAATAAGCTGGGTAGGCTCGGGTGGGGTCAGAAGTTGGTCAACTGGGTGGCAAACTGGTCGACAGGCAGAAAACAGAGAGTGGTGGTAAATGGTATACAGTCAGAAGAGATGCAAGTCACAAGTGGGGTACCTCAGGGATCAGTCCTGGGGCCAGTCCTCTTCAACATCTTCATTAGTGACCTTGCAGATGGACTAGAGGAGAAGGCTTGTCTGTTTGCAGATGACACCAAGATCTGCAACAGAGTAGATGATCCAGATGGGGTGGGCAGAATGAGAAGAGATCTGGATAAACTAGCAAAATGGTCAGAAGAGTGGCAACTGGGATTTAATGCAAAGAAGTGCAAGATCATGCACATAGGGAAGAAAACCTGAAGCCACCTATAGGCTGGGAGGGAGTTGCTAGCAGTCACAAAGGAAGAAAGAGACTTGGGCATCATCATCACTGATGACCTGAAATCATCAAAGCAGACCTCTAAAGCAGTAGGTAAAGCTGAGGGGGTGTTATGGTGGTATTATAGGGGTATCAAGTTGTAAGAGGAGGTAATAATCCCTCTTTAAAAGACACTGGTTAGGCCCTATATGGAGTACTGCGGCAGTATTGGAGGCCACACTTCACAAGGACATTAACCAAATTGAGGCAGTCCAGAGAAGGGACACAAAATGGTGCAGGGACTGCATCAGAAGACATATCAGGACAGATTAACAGAGCTCAATATGTATACCCTTGAGCAAAGGAGGGAGAGAGGTGATATGATCGAGGCATTCAAACACCTTAAGGACATTAACAAGGTGAAAGAGTCTAACATATTTAAATACAAGAAAAATAGCAAGACAAGAGGACACAGCATGAGATTAGAGGGGGGCCGATTAAGGGGGAATGTGAGGAAATTATTTTTCACAGAAAGGGTGGTGAATGCATGGAATGGCTTACCTCAAGAAGTGGTGGCTATGAATACGGTGCAGGGCTTCAAACAGGCATGGGATAGGCATAAAGGAGCAATACAAATGAGTATGAATAGATAGGCCACTGACAGAGCAAAGGCCAATGGCACATTTATAAGGCAGAAAAAGAAATGGGCAGACTGGATGGGCCTTGCGGTCCTTATCTGCCGACAACTTCTATGTTTCTATGTTTCAATGACTGAGGCGTAGGGCTGAGCATTGCAGTCTGTGCAGAAAAAACGCGGGAGAAAACGGCACCATTCTAACTCAATACTGCAGAGAACGCTGGAGAACAGCACCACGATGGGGCCATGCATCCTTTATGAGCCCTCTGGTGCCGTTCTGACTCCCTAACATAAACGTTGCGCCTCTCTGAGCACTCTGGTGCCCACTCTGAATTCCCTGAAGCACACTAACACTGCACTGAGGTAGCATTCCAGGCCGAATGCAGAAGTGTGAGGGAAAAAAGCAACAGTGAAAAAAGGGGCCAGACTGTGCAGCTTTCAAGGCCGAGAATGGCACCCACACTGGATTTCTAAAATACATCTGCGAATTCTAATATCCCCAAGAATCCAAATTGCTTGACTTACAGTCTGCTGTCTTCAAGCTCTGTCACAGGGCAGAGCTCTGTTTGCAGAGTACCTGCCAGACTGAAGGCAGGAAGTAAACTGAGGAGAACAGGAAGTGGAGGGTTGGATGTGCCCTGTTGAGGAGGTCTGATTCCTGCCTGTGGATCAGCATCAGGAGGTACAGCCCAGGAGTAAGAAAGCCCGGAGACCAGCTTAGGAGAGAGAAAAAGTAAATATTAATTTGATATGCAAAGTAACAGACTACAGTGGATAATGATGGTTCTCAGGTTAATAGGGCAGATCTGGTAAAGATCAGGTGAACAGATCAGATCTTGGGTTTTTCTCAAACTGCAATGAAGCACTAGTATGTAAGATAGCAGAGTATTCCGCAACACTGGCACTGCTACTACAAGCACTGTGTCCGTGAAGTGTGAAGAGGAGAATGGGGAACAGCTAGCAAATAGCTTTGGCTGAGCTGTCCAACCCTCTCCCATCTCATCTGACCTTCCCTCCCCACTCCCTTACCCTGCTCCCTTCCCACCCACCCCACTTGCCAGGCCTACAGTATTTATCAAAGGACTCGATCTCAATCTTCGCACTTTGACACTAGAGGAACTGCCACTCCTGCTCACTGTGACTCCTCCAATGGTGTTTACTGTATAAACTTTAGCTCATTACCTTACGTCCATACATCTGTATCTATGCAACTGTATTTAAATGGCACTACCTCCTGTTGAACCTACTGCTATGTGCTGGTGGAAGTATCTTATAAAGATTTTGACTGATTGATTGGGCATGCTAGGCTGTCCCATTATCAACAGCCAATCCCCACCCCAGTGTCTTGTCCTAGCCTGACCCCACACTGGGTTGCAAAGGATGCACCCTGGCTACTGGCCAGGAGGGTCTGCAAGCAGCTACATATAAAGACCATGACAACACTACTTTACGGTCAGTCAGTAAGGGGTGCACAAATGGACAGCCTGTATCTTCACTCCTCAGGGGCTCAACGCTTCACCTCTCCAAGTCAACCAGTGCTGCTCCTAGAGTGGGAGAGTCAGAGTTCAAACATGACACTGTCACACACACCATGGCCTAAAATCGTTGAGGGATGTGTAGCCTAACTGCCTGTGCCTAAACGCTGTGCACAGCACACTCCTGACAAACTTCTAGAGTAGCAAAAATCCTATATTTTTTTTTTGTTTTAGTTTTGTGTGTTTTTTTTTTGTTGTGTTTTTTTAATATAAATTCTGTCAACCAAAAACATGTATACCAAGCAACCGGAACTTACCTCTGTAACTGGTAATTCCAGTTGAACCATATCATCCTGCTTCGAGACAGGTGTTTGTAGGGCTGTGTCTAGCAACAGAATGCCATTGAGGTCCTTCCTACATCCTACAGCGTAATCATCCACAAAGATTACTTTATCCACAGCAGAAAAGTACTGACACCTCACACGGCCACTTGGTCTACCTGAAAGAAAATAATAATACATTATACATAAGTACAAAGTATTTCAACAGATCAGCACTAGGCAACACGTTAGCAAACTTCTAACCTAACGTACTCAAAAGCAATAATTACTAGTACGTGACTATTTTCTTATCAACTAAAAGCTGAGAAAAACCTTCAGCGATGGAACATGAACTCACAAATGGCCATCAACAAGCAGCTGTAGACTATTCATGACACAAAGATCATTCCTCAAAATTTTTAATGTATGCTTCATACATTATTAGCATCTTCAGAAAAGAAAACCATCATACTTTCCATTTCGTTGTCAATGACATGACATGTACAGGTATCAAATAATGCTCAGATTTTTATGTTTGTTTGACAACGGCATAAGCAGTCATATTATTATCCCTTTGTGCGAGGGCTTTTGGGAGGCTTGGTCCTTCTCCAACAATCTTAGCCTTAGCAATCGGTTGTTTCTGCTGACCGGAAAAGGAGGGCTACGCAATTCTATTAGTTTTCTATCTTGTTTTTTTTTTTTGGGGTGCACTGGGAAGCTAAAGATGGAAACCAACTGAAATTGAACCAGATTAAGCTGTTGGTGTTATTTTTAGCGAATGGGGGAATTTGGCAAGGACACTGGGGAAACTCCCCTACACTTTGAGAAGTGCCACAGGACCTGCAGGCAGATGGGACCTTGGTTTAATGTCTCATCCAAAAAACAGCACCAGATATATACCAACGCATGCAAATGACGCCATTTAAGAATGCATGGAATAGACATAAAGGAATTCTGGAGGTCAGGGGTTAGGGGCAACAGACTTCTAGGAAAACAAACTGAAGTTACAAGCTCAAATGGGCAGACTGGGTGGGCCACAGGCCCTTATCTGCCGACACTGCCTATGTATCTATGTATCTACAGTATATGTGAATGAACATGTTCATTCACATATCTGGTCCTGTGTAGTACAGCATGGTCTGCAAGCCCATTGGTCCACACTGTGGACCAACAGGCATACAGATCATACTGTATGTTGTCATCTGGAGGGCGGCCAGGCAGTATGCGGGCAGGTTGGCCGCCCGCCGATGATTGGGGGAGGCTGGGAGGCCGGGGCCCTCTGTGGTAGGGTGGTGGGGAGGGGGTACCAGTGACCACCAGGTGATTCTTAATTTCACAACAGCCCGCAATCGGGCGACTCGGGGTACCACCAGACCACCGGTGAATCTGTAATTTGTACAGCAGCCCGCGATCGGGCATATGGGGGGGTACCACTAGACCACCAGGTAATTCATTTCTACAACAGCCCGCTATCGGGTGTACGGGGGGTGCTAGACCACCAGGTACTTTTCATACTTCTATGGATGCCCGCGATCGGGTGTCCAGGAGGGGAGGGGGTACATTCGCCCACCACAGACCCACCCCCTATGTCAGCTGCTGGATCGGGCGCCAGGCGCATTCCACAGAGCCGCCCTTCGCAACGCATGCAAATGATGCCATAATGACATGCAAATTGCCCCATTTGCACCTTACATATATTATGGCCTCATTTGCATGCCCCCGACTGAATATCGCGGGTGATGAGCCTAGCGCAACTGCACTTGAGCTGGCGCATCTCCATGCTCCCTCTCTGTGGCTTGCGCTAGCGCAGTGCCACTGTGCCATGCGCATTGTGTGCTGACCTTGTTATATTCAATGGTGCTGGGTCATGGCACATCACCGTTGAATATCGCCTGGTCCTGGCCCCGGTGCAGCCCAGTTGCGTGGCGCCCAGGCTTGCGCAACTGCCTGGCGCAGTCTGACTATCCAGCCCTGTGTGTACAACACATGTATTAATTGTGTATTTGAATTTTTTTGTAAAAAATGCAAGCAATTTTATAAAAACATAGAAACATAGACTTTGACAGCAGATAAGGACCACTTGGCCCACCTAGTCTGCCCATTTCCCTACCTAATGCATAGGCTGCAGGTCCTCGTTAACCAGCCTACTTCTTTCTACCCCCCCCCCCCAACTATAACTGCCTTATGTCTGTCCCATGCATTCTTGAATTCCCCCACTGTTTTTGACCCCGCAACCTCCTCAGGAAGTCCGTCCCATCGTCCACCACCCTCTCTGTGAAAAAATACTTCCTCACACTGCCACTGAGACATCCCCCCTCTATCTTCAGATTGTGTCCCCTTGTTCTTGCACATCTCTTTTTTTGAAAGGTGTCACCCTCTTGGACTTTGTTGATTCTACTGTGGTACTTGAAAGCTTCTGTTATGTCCCCTCTCACCCTCCTTTTCTCAAGGGGATATATATTAAGCTCCTTTAGTCTCTCCTCGTATGGCTTCTCTTCCAGACCCTGCACCATTTTAGTTGTCCTCCTCTGAACTGCCTCCATCCTGTCTATATCCTTGCGGAGATGGGGTCTCCAGAACTGGACGCAGTACTCCACTTGGGGTCTCACCAAATGTCTGTACAGGATAAATATAGCACTTGTTGCTGCATCAGATGAAATTTAACAACCATTAGACCTGCACTTTGCATTGTTAATCACTAGCAGGGAAACAGAAACATAGAAACAGACTTTGACAGCAGATAAGGACCGCTTGGCCCACCTAGTCTGCCCATTTCCCTACCTACGGGATAAGCTGCAGATCCTAGTTAACCAACAGCCTATTTCTTTCTACCCCCACTAGAAATGCCTTATGTCTGTCCCATGCATTCTTGAATTCTCCCACAGTTTTAGACCCCACAACCTCCTCAGGAAGGCGGTTCCATGCGTCCACCACCCTCTCTGTATAAAGTTCAGAGATTTTATTGTGAAAAAATAATACATATTTTTAAAATATTTTAGTCTGCATTATTTTACAACAAATATTTCAAAATAATGTGCATAAATGGATAGCATTGTTTGAAACAGTCAAATATGTAAATTATGTAAAAACAGAATTAAAATAGTTTTGCTAACATTGTTGCACAAGTGGCAAAATTATCGCGATAACCTTCATCACGGTTATCGTATCGTCAACATTTTATTATAGTGACACCCCTATCTGGAACCGTTGTTTAGCATGGCTGGAGGGACCCAAATCAGTCAAAGAAAGCAGTCATCATGAAATGTGTGATAGATGTTTTGAAAAAAGTAATGTTGCGAGTAGTGTTGCACAATAGATAGGAATACAAAGAGTTGTCCCATGATGCAGTAGTGTGAGCGATCTCCCCGATCCAAGAACGAACAGTAATACGTCAAAACTGTGGGTCAGAATGTAAAAAAAAAAAATTAAAAAAATTAAACTTGTCCTTGTGTCACACGGCAATGTGATGTAAGCACCTGTAAAAAATGTGTGTACACTACATAAATGTATGTGACCCGTGGAACGTGAACATGCATGTTCCTACACCATCACTGTAACAAAAGCAGCAGCCTGCAGCATGTTTGATGCACAGCAGTAAGTGATCAGCACAATATGTAAGTCGTTTTGCATCTAATATTACAGTAACAATACTTCCCTGCCACCTGCCATGTTACAAGTGCATTAATCACCTCCAGTGTCGGGCTGTACCGGTGGACTAATGCCGGTGTGGGTGGTTGGAAGCACTCAGCCTCGGCCTCGTACCCAACCCCCGGGCATTAATCCACAGTAGAATCTCCTCTGTCGGTGATTAATGCTTACATGAATCATAGTGGAAAGGAAAGGAGGAGGGAGAAAGAGCTGTAGATCGGGCATGGTCTGATGTACTAGTGTAGGTAGGGAGAAATGGGCAGACTGGATGGGTCAAGTGGTCTTTACCTGCCGTCAAATTCTATGTTTCTATGTATGGTGTGTATGGCTGACGTTTGTCCCTCAAGCCTCACCTAAGCACCTTGAATAAAATGGGAAAAAAATATGTGTTTTATATTAGAAAAATTGCTTTAAGTACAAAATTGCTTTTAGTACAAAATTACTTTTGTACCTACATCTAATGTATGGATGTTTCATTTGGTGTTGATATGTTACATATTTTCCTACCAAAAATGGTTTACATTGCCTTTTTTATAACAAAAAAAACAAACATTTTTTGCTATTTCAACTACTATAGAAAGAAAAAAAAAGAAACTGGGCGATAGTGGAGAATACCGGACCTACCCAGGACCTACGCTATTAACGTAGAGTTTAAGTTATGCTACTCTCTCAAAACTACATTTTGGTTATTTTTTGTATTAGTTTATTTTAGTAGGGGCTTTTACACCCCTTTAAAAATTAAGAAGAAGGTGCCCGTCCCCCAAATAGCCAGATACAAATTTTAGCTTACAAGCCCGCGCTGTATTTATTTGGTTACTAAGGTTGATCAGACGAGTGCCTGTTAGACTGATACACACACTGTGGTGTGATATCTTATGTGTCGTAAGCAGGCCTAGTTACGAATTTCATTGCAATCTGTTTATTCTCGAACCACAGTTACATTATAGGTACAGGGTAGGTCTGGTGTTCTCCACCATCTCCAGAAATAGCTTATAATTAATTGCATAGCACCATAGGAAAGATAAATTTGCGCTGAACAACTTTGCTACTCGTACTTTGTGTGTGGCACTTATGGTTGATGAGGTATTCGCATTTGTTTGTGGCATGCAGATTATGGTTTCATTTTGCTTAGAAAGACCCAGCAGGATGCAGTGTTAAGAGTATACAGGACACAAGTGGTGGAACTCTCAAAGAGCCCCTGTGAAGTTAACAAGTTAAAGAAACAAATGACCATTCTGTCCTGTGCAACTGTCTGCCGAAATGGATGCCAGATGCACTCTAAGGCACTTTGGCAAGCATCAGTACCTAAAACAGGGTCCAAAGGTAATCAAGTATGGGCAGAATGGAGCTGGAGAGGGAAACGATCCTCAGCCCTTGCAACAACACAGAAACTTCATCCACATGCAAAGAAGGCTATGTCTTGCAAGTCAACTCCAACACCCAGAGAAATTCCTCGGAAACCCCAAGGGCTAGGAAATGTAGTCGCTCAGGAACCCGGTGGTCAACTGCAAAGACTGCATGTTCAAATGCCAGACTGCCCCCCCCCCCCCCGGACTCTGCTGACCAGTTCGGCAGGTCTGGAAGCAGCAACGGAGATCTGCTGCTGAAACCAAGTCCTGATACCAGAATTGGTAAGATCACCCCAGCACAATCACTCTGCAACTTTAGGACCAACTTGTGAACCAGGAGAAATGGAGGGAAAGCATACAGGAGGATCGAGAGAATGTGTCCACTGGCAGAGATCTGAGGAGGATGGACAAAGAACAATCTCACTTTGCTGTTTTCCTAGGAAGTGAACTGACCCACTAACGCTGTTATCCACATTAAGTATACTAGGGACATCACCACTGGGTGCAGCAACCACTCGTCATTCGCCGATTACTTCTTTCACATGACTGAGCGCATCCATCTGCAACTGTCTGCTCTGAAGACATGAACTGCAAACAAATCCAAAGGCAGGGAGCAAGCAGGAGACAAGTGCGTGTAGCCCTGTTCAGGTAGATGGTGGTGGTTGCGCTGCCCTTGCTGCCCTGGAACACTCAATGGAGAACCAGCAGCATGAACTCTAGTAAAGCCCAGTGAACAGTGCAAAGATCCAGCAAGCTGATGTGGAGCCTAGTCTCGCTTAGCAACTAGAATCTGGGTGCTCTTCAGTCCAGCAGATGCAAACCCAAGCCCACCAGTGATGCATTTATCAACCCAATCAACGGTTCTGGACCGATAAATGAGATTCTCTCCTAGAGGTTCAAGGAGGCAGCCACCAAAGGATGGCATCCAGCACTGGGTGGGTCACCCAGACCAGTTGGTTCAGGGCTATGTGTAGCAGAGCCCACTGGAGCCCCAATTCCCACTGAATGGATCCCACACATCAATGGGCCCACACACCCAGAAGCAGAAGAAAATCTAAGGCCAAGCACAATTACTTAACCCACAATTATCGGGCAAAGGAGGATAGGTTCATCATATCTGGTGGCAGACCACCTCAGGCTTGGATGAAGTCTTGCTCAGCATCAGTAAAGAAGATTAACTGCTTTGGGGTGTGTTCGGACTTGGGACAGATCGCCTATCGGGCCAAGATTCCACAATATCTGGATGACCAGATCCCTGCAATGCTCCATGTCCCAAATGACCTCCCCATGATGATTCTATCATCACGGTAGGTGAATAATGTGATGCCTCTGTGAGCAAGAATGCCACGACCGACAGACACTTGTCGAACAATCTGGGTGCTGATGACAGGCACCATGGCATGGCTCTAAACCGATACAGGGCTCCATCCACCCAAATGCTGTATGTCCAATGAATGGGGATGTGAAGCACACATCCTGGAGGTCCAGCAAAAACTACCAAGGCCATTGTTCCAGGGATGGACTAATCTGGTGCAGCATCACCAAGGAGAATTTTTTTTTCAGTCTAATACTGTTACTTCTGAGCAACCAAGTGGCCCACATCCGACCACTCCCCCCACCCCAAGCCCAATCATCCCCAGGTACCTACCCAAATCTCCAGTTCTCACAAGGCTTGCCCTCCACAGTGGTGCTCCCTCCCCCCCCCAATGAATCATGCTTTCCCCGGCAGAAGCAAGTTCCAGTAAAGAGGGTGGTGCTTGGTCAACAGTGAAGGACCTCTTGAGATGCCAATCACCATTCTGCCGCTGCTGTTGGTGCCCAACCCATTTTCTCTCCAGAGGACTGCCAGTGAGCAATTATGCAGCGTGCGTATGTGTAGTACATATCGGTGCCTGCAGCACCCCCCCCCCTGCACCAAGGCAGCCTCATGTCCAGCTGCTTAGCTTCCAATGGCAACAGTCACACAGCACAGGAAGGAGTCTCCCTTCCCGGAGAGCTGTCCAGTGGGGCACCATCTCTCATTCCCCCAGAGAGCCCTCTGCAGCTGGAGCATGTGCAGCCAGTGTAGTAAGCAGATGCCTTGCAGCTATGCTACCTAGCCAGCCTAACATGCAAAAATTCTTACTAGTAATGAACTTGTTCAACACTTGCAGATCGAGAATGGGGCACCAGACCCTGTCCACTTGGCACTAGAAGTACTGCAACCCGAATTCTGGCTGAGCTCGGTTCTCAGGGGACAGGTTCTATTGCATACCACTCTGGCAGCTCAAGAACTACGCTCTATAGTGCGTGCAGAGACTCCAGTGGCAACGTGTCCTCCAGCGGTGCTTGGGTCCAACAATGAGGTATGATCTTGAATTACAAAGGCAACCTTGAGCCCACCACTTCCCGGACACACGTGTCCAAAGTATTACCAAACCACAGTCGCAGGAAATGGGACAGTCAGTCCAATCAGGAGCTGCAGCAGGGTTTGGAATGAGGGTCTACCCCACCTGTCACTTTTTGCCTTTGGCAGCATCCCCCCACCAAAAGGACTGGCCTCCATAGCAATCCCTACCCCCCCCCAGTGCTGACCCAGACCACAGATATTATCAAGGACTTGGCCGGGCAGTGATGCTGATACTGCTGCTGTCCTCCCACGCCCTGATAGGGTCACAAAACCTATGCCATTGTGACCTAGGCTTCAGTCAATGCTTGGGGATGTTGACCAACATCACAGAGTATAGGGTCACATTAGACTTCGCAATGTGGGTCAGCTGGTTCTCTATCCCTGGCCAATAGAGATCCATCCCTGTAAAAGGCAGGTCTGCCAACCTTTGCTGGATTTCTTGAATGAGCAGCTAAACTAGCAGCCACCACATGGGCTGAAATGTCATCTGCATAAATGGCTCAAACAAATCCAAAAATAATGGCTGCTGGCAACTACTACTTAGCCATTGTCAACCCCAGATAACGGACCTCCCATAGATTTGGCTGACTCTCCTTCAGGTCACAGGCAGGAGAAGTCAGAGCCTCTTGAAGAACTTATAGCTATACCATGACATCAAAGCTGCATAGCTGGCCTAGCAAATGCCCAGGAACACAGCAGCAGACCCTTCTGCCAAGGCGGTCCAGTTTCTGCCAAGGTGGTCATGCTTTTTCGGACTCCTTGTCTGGTAATTTGACTAATGTACCCTGCACCTTCAACTTGCGGAGCACCTTGTTTGCAACTAGCCACTCCAGCATCAGATGTTCTGAAAATCCAGACAATCTGCCTGGGGGTCTACATACTTGCAGTCCATATGATGCGGTGGGGCCTGACAGAAGGCTAGGTGCTGCCAGATACTGAGTGCTGGGTGCAGGACAGCTACAGGGAAGGCTAGCCCCACTCAAGAATCTCCCTTGAGAATGTCCATCAGCAGGGAGGTGTCCTCCCTCAAATTTCCTCCAACGGAGTGTCCAGAACCACAGACATCTGTTCAGTGAGGACAGTAAAGAAGAACTGGTCCCTCACGGGGTGGTGAAGGAGGCTTGTCTGTCGGAAAACTAGCCCCAAAATGATGCGCAGTCTACAGAACGGACATGTAAGAATCTAAGTCAGGATAGAGAAGTGTCGTCTGCAGACAAGGGGTGTGGACAACCCTCTCAAGAAAGGGTAGCCACCACAGACAGGACTCAGGCTTAGAGTTCCTGATCACATAGCTCTCAGCCAGTTGAGGAAGTGGGAAATCCACCAGAAAGCAGTTGCTACAGAATGTCCAGCAATGTCAAGGGGGAGCCACATGATGCGCAACTGAAGTCAGCACTGAGACAGACTGCCAAGGCCAGGAGGGGAAGGGTCTATCAGCACTGCCAATCGACGTCGACCCAGAGCAAACACTCCCATGGGACCACTGCTGCCAACATACTCTATCCCATCCGCGACAGATTTGACAGCAATGGTGGGAAACAAATGAGGAAGAACCAATGTCGACCACCAACGGTGAAGTCAGCATCAATGATGACAGCGAAGAGTGCAACTGCCATCTGAGTCTGGATACCCCAACAAACTGAACCAAGGTACCAGACAAACAGGAGGTGGTGATGGTGGCAGGATAACCGGTGGCTACTGAATCAGCTAGGGCTTGGCTGGGAGCAGGGAACAGATAAGGGGAGTAAAGAAGTATTTTACTACCATTTCTGAATCACGTACTCCCACCTGATGATTTTAGGAATTTGTTTCCCACGTTGCAAATGTACAATATGTGGCACGCATGTACAAAGTTGGCAGTACTATGAGATGCTAGCAGTCATGTCACTACACTGAAACCCACAGAGATGGGGACAGGAGTTGCTCACTGGCTGGTCAGAAGGATTGTTGCACTTGAACAACAGTGTTAAAAATAAGGTTACAGTATGACTCCACAGTAGTATTAGGCACTGACTGCAGGCACTCAGTGGGAGTGAGACTTGGTTTAGAGGTGGGAGGTACGAGACGGGTCAATGGATATTACTACCATTTGGATGAAAATACTACCAGGTAAAAGAAGCTAGCAGTAAATACTTCTAAGTCCTAGAAATTATCTGGACCACTAGCTAGGGAGCTCTGTTGGGATCAACCCACCATGCCCAGGTCTGGTCGCATGCAGCATCTGATCCGAAAGAGAGGAAATCCCCCCCCAAAATAAGACATGTCTTCCATCCAAATCAACCATCAGGCTGACTGGCATCAACTCAGTCAGCTACCCTGATGGAAACTCAAAAGGAAGACAGACAGGCTTCAAGAGCAGGGCAGCAAGCCTCCCTCAAGACAACCAGCCATATGAATCCTTCAGCTGGAGCGTGCACAGTCAGTCAGCTACCGACAGCGCTCCCATATCCGGCAGTGACTCTTCTTTGGTTTTCTTTGTTCTGTCTTGAGTCCTCATTTCAACAAAAGTATTAAACCCTTCATCCTCATAAGAAGTTGGAAATCCAGCACAAACTCCTCCATCACCACCAAAAGGTCCAGGACGGGAACACCCTCAATAGCTTCCTCTGCCTCTAAGGCCTGTAACTGCCCACCCAACTCCACAGCAACAGATAGCACACACTTTCGTTGGTCTGCCTTGGTTCACCCGTTGGCAACGCTCCTGAAGGGATGAAACCTGCATAGCTTGACACCAGCAGCAATGTGCCACACCATTCCCAAGACCAACAGAAAGCACGGGCCTCATGTCAAGACCAGGGTTCATTTTTCGGATGGAGTATTGGGATAATTGGCGCACAGTTTTTAATTTTGACCCACCTTTTCTTCTACCTTGGGGACAACCTGCTCATTGTTATACAGGTTTTAAACTGCCGTTTTATGAATCTGGGCTTAGCTGAACAATGTGATCCATAGTTTTCTTCATTTGACCCTTACTATTTTTACCCTGTGGGTCAGTGTCCCACATAGATAAATATCTGAAATGAACCCTGCAAGTCACAAACATATCGTGCCTATACACAAGCGCGGCTCACGGGAGAAGCCAGGAAACAATAGGCTGGTTAGCCTGACGTCTATAGTGGGCAAGGTGATGGAGGTCATCTTGAAAAAAAGAGAGGCTGGAGGGAGTTCTGAAGGCACGGGGCCACATAGATGACCGTCAACATGGCTTTGTTAAGGGTAGATCATGTCAGAACAACCTGGTGGAGTTCTATGAAGGGGTGACGAGAGCGCTGGATCAGGGCAGGCCAGTGGATGTCCCCTTTCTCAGCAGGGCGCTTGACTCAGTGCCACATCCGGGCTGCTAGAAACTCGGCATATGCTCGAGGGGGCAGATGGTCAGGTGGATAGGAAACTGGCTAGTGGGGCATGTGCAAGCCGTGGTTGGGGTGTCTCATCCCTAGGAGGAGAATCAATGGCGAAAGTCCCACAGGATCGTACTGCTGGGCCCACTCCTGCTTAACGCCCATATCTCAGATATCAGAAGTGGTATCAGGAGCGGGATGGGCCTCTTTGCTGATGATTCGAAGCTGTGGTGGATGGGGAGGAGGGAAAGTTGGCTCTCCAGGGGGACCTGGAGATGCTGGGGAGGTGGTCACGCACCTGGAAACTAAAGTTTAACACTGGGAAATGCAGGGTTCTTCATCTGGGGCCACAAAATCCGGCTCATGTATACACCTTGGTGGGGGCACTTCAGGCTTCTTGGGGGAAAGGACCTCGGGGCAGTGGTGGATGCCAAAATGAATAACTCTGAGCAGTGTAGAAGGGCTGTGGCCCAAGCAAATAAAATGCTGGGGTGCACAGCCAGGGGGATAACCTCAAGGAGCCGAGAGGTGCTCCTTCTGCTGTAAAATTGCCTGGTTAGACCACACCTTGAATACTGCATGCAGTTTTGGCGTCCTTACTTAAAGAGAGATATTGTTCTTCTAGAGAGGGTCCAGAGGAGGGAGACCAGGATGATACTAGGTTTAGGGGAAAAGCCCTGTTGGGAGAGACTTAAGGAGCGCAACCTGTACTCTCTGGAGGAAAGGAGGAACAGAGAGGATATGATCGAGGTCTTCAAATATCTGAAAGAAATGAACAGGGTAAACCTAAAGAGAGTGCTTCGGCTGAGGGAGGCAGGGAACACTCATTGAGGCTGGTCTGGGGGAAACTAAGGGGGGAACAAGGAGACGCTACTTCACTGAGAGGGTGGTGGAGCCCTGGAATGCACTGCCCGAGGAGCGGCTGTTACAACTGTGGAGGGGTTCAAGAAGGGCTGGGATAGGTATAGGGGAGGGTTCATCCCAGAGCCCCACTGGGGGTTGGGGTGGGAGATCTTGTGGGGGGGGGCTATAACGGTGCCCTGGGTAGGTAGTGATCCCCGAGCAGACTCGATAGACCATAGGGCTTAATCTGCTGGCATTTTAGTATGTTAGTATGTTACATCACATCTCAAGAAGGACAGAGTGGAGGCTGTTCTAAGAAGGACAATCAAAGTGGTGCAAGGTCTACATCAGAAGCCCTAGGAGGACAAGCTAAAGGAGCTCAATATATACACACCATAGGACAGAAAGGGGAGAGGGGGATATGATACGGATCTTTTAATACCTCATGTCAGGGGTCAAAATTAACACTGGCAACTAGTCATATGCTGGTAGATTTTGTACTGGGCTAGTAAAAAAAAGGTTTGGGAGCCAGAAACCCAGGCCAAGTGTACACCGTGGGGAATGCTACAAGTCACGATGGCTGAGAGGGACATGGGGGTGGTGGTGGATGTCAAGATGAACTCGGCTACCTGTAGGAGGGCAGCAGCAAAGGTCAACAGGATGCTTGGATGCATCGTTAGGGGGATCACCTCTAGAAGGAGGGAAGTGATACTCCCACCGTATTAACTGCTTGGCGAGGCCGTACCTAGAGTACTGCGTGCAGTTTTGGAGGCCACATTTAAAGAGGGACACTGTACTCCTGGAGAGGGTCCTGAGGAGGGCAACCAAAGTGATTTGGGGCTTGGGGGATAGGACCAGTGGGAAGAGGCTCAAAGAGCTAAATATGTACACACTGGAAGAGAGAAGGGACCGGGGGGGACAGGATAGAGGTCCTCTGGTACACGAAGGGGGCAAATAGGGGAGAAGCAGTCAGGGTGCCCCGAAAGAAGGAGGGGAGGCAACCAGAGGACATGGGTGGAAGCTGGGGGGATTCAGGGAGAAAGGAGGAGATGCTACTTCACTGAGAGGTGGTGGCGCCATGGAATGCGCTGCCCAGAGGGCTGGTGGAGGGGTTCAAGAGGGGGTGGGACAGGTACAGGGGAAGGGTTCTGGATGCAAAAACCAGTGCAGCGAGAATATCCAGGACTGGGAAGGGAAAAGCCAGAGAGGGAGAGGGGAGCAGCAAGGTCAGCTCCCAGGGTTGGGGCTGACCAAATGAGCGGACACGAAAGACCATTAGGCCTATTCTGCTGGCACTTTAGTATGTAGCCCTGCACGCTTTAAGGGAAAAGGATATTTTTAATAAGTACACCAGCTGGGCCAGAAGAAAAACTAACTTACCATAGTAATGTTTCTTCCAGACGATCCCCAAGTATGCTTAACTGATGCAGTTAGCCTTTTGTGCTTAACTGCCCTGGAGAGACTGGAATGTATGTAAATGACAATCACTGGCACATGCCAGTAATTCAAACCACTGCCCCAGGTGCTGCTGCGTTCTAAACTGTTCAGATTCATTTTGGAAAAGCCTGATGGGGTCTATATCCTCCCCCCTCCAATCTACATTATCCTACAGAAAAAGCTACCCCAAACGTATAAGAAGCCTGATGGGGTTTAACCCACCCCCTCTACACTATTCTACAGAAAAAACTACCCTAAAGGTAGGAAAGAAAAAATTACTCACCTAAGTAATTGTGTTTCTTCTAATGGAGTCTTGCTGTATTCTGACTATCTGCAGTTAGCTCCAGCCTTTAAACTGCCCCGGAGAACAAAGGATTAACTTTTATGTAGTGCATCGAATGCTGAGCTCGAGCTCGGTTGAGGTCTCTGTCTGCAGCCCTTTGAAACCAAACCATCAGATTCTTACGAGCAAAAACTCACTAACTATACTATGTGGAAATTGTAGAATTTTTAACAAGCCAACTGGCAACAAAGAGTTTTGGATTCCCCAGCAAAACTCAAGTCTGGAAACCCAAAACTAAAAACCAATCCAAAGAGGATAATAATACAATAAAACACCCAAATAAAAGGGAGGGTGTGCCAGAAGCACCTCAGAGGTGCAACACTGCACCTGCCCACCCACTTCCCAAAAACCAGGTTCTAAGAGGGGAGGCAGAGAGGGAGGTCAGAATACAGCAAGACTCCATTAGAAGAAACAATTACTAAGGTGGTTAAATTTTTCTTCAAACGACATGAAGTCTTGCTGTATTCTGACTATCTGCAAACTACCAAGCAGTACCTCCATGGAGGAGGGAAGGAGAGAACCTACTTTGGGAATAGGCTCCGAAGTACTGCTATGCCAAACCGAGCATCACTCCTAGCCTGGATATCCAGAGCGAATGCTTGGTAAAGGTATGGACTGTTTTCCAGGTGGCTGCTTGACAGATTTCTAAGAGAGGGATATCCCTGGCAGCAGCCAGGGAAGCAGCTGTACCTCTTGTAGAGTGAGCCCTCAGGCCTGAGGGTGGAATCTTTCCCAGTTTCTCATAACAGAATTGTACACAAGACACAATCCAACTGGCAACAGTTCTCTTGGTGGCAAGTTTGCCCTTTCCCACTTCTCCATAAGTGAGGAACAACTGGAGGGAATCAAACCTGTGACCCTTGGTACGCTCTATGTAGTAGCTAAGGGCTCTTTTAACATCTAAATTGTGTAGCCTCCTCTCTCCTGAGGAAGAATGATCAATGAAGAAGACAGGAAGAGACAGACCGATTCAAGTGGAAGTCTGAAACCACTTTGGGTAAGAACCTTCTATTGGTTCTAAGGACCACTTTATCTCTATGGAATGAGATAAAATCAGGTTCCACTGACAGGACTTGCAACTCACTGATACGTCTGGCAGAGGTAATGGCTACCAAGAACACAGTTTTCCAAGTCAAGTACTTAAGCTCTGCTGAGGACACAGGCCCAAAGGGAGGTTGCATCAGTTGAGCAATGCAAACATTCAAGTCCCAGGCAGGGCAGGATCCCTAAAGGGAGGATTGGTATGAAGCAATCCCTTGAAAAATTTACAGAACACAGGATGAGATGATAGTGAGGAAGACTTCCCCACTGACAGAAAAGCAGAGACAGCTGACAAGTGTACCTTGACAGTAGCTGGTCTGAGGCCTAAGCCACTAAGATGGACCATATAATCCAGAACTGTAGGCAATTCAGCAGTGTCTGGGGAAATATGCTTCTTGGAACACCAAATGCTGAATCTTTTCCATTTGGAGTTGTAAGTCTTTCTGGTGGAAGGCTTTCGAGAAGCCTTAAGGATATCCAGAACCCCTTGAGAAAGATGCAGATCTGCAAACTCTAACTCTTCAAGAGCAATGCCTTGAGATTGAGAGATCGAAGATTGGGGTACCAAATTCTCCCGAGAGGAGGTTAACAGGTTGTAATTCCTGGGAGGAGACAGGGGAAGATGAACTGCTAGAGACAGCAACAGGGGGCACCCAAGGTTGTCTGACCCGGTCTGAAGCAATCAGAATCACCTTGCAAGGTTGTGACTTTTTTTGACTAGAACTTTGAAGAGAAGAGGAAAGGCATACAGAAATTTCCCTTCCCAGTTGAGAATCTGAGCATCCAGAGGGACTGAACCCAAGACTGGGGGTCTGCAACAAAACAGAGGAAGTTGGTGACTGTCTGGGGCTGCAAAGAGATCTATCTCTGGAGTGCCCCACTTTGAAAAAAAATCACTTTCAACACCAGGGGGTCCAGGGACCATTCATGATGGCCATGGGAGATCCTGCTCAGTGCATTTGCCAGCACATTGTCCTTTCCTGGAAGGTGGACTGCTATCAGAGAGGTCTGCAAGGAATAAGCCAGGGACAATTTCATGGCTTCCGTGCACAAGGCCATAGACCGAGTGCCTCCCTGCTTGTTGATGTACCACATGGTTATGGTATTGTCTGTTCTGACCTGAACCACCCTGTTCTGCACAGTCTGAAAAAAGGCTTGCAGGGCCAGAAAAACTGCCCGGAGTTCCAGGAAATTGATATGAAGAAGGGACTCCTGAGTGGACCACAGTCACTGGGCTGTGAGAGCTCCCAGATGAGCTCCCCATCCCAATAGGGAAGCATCCGTGGTAAGGACCACTGAATGAGACTGAGTGACAAATGGGACCCCTTGCCTTAAGTTGTGCTGATCCTGCCACTACTGGAAGGCTTGGATCAGCGTCCAAGTTACTGGAATCAGTTTGGTAAGAGGGTCCTTCTTTTGGGACCAAAAAGCCCTCAGATGGAACTGAAGGTCCCTCATCTGAAATCTTGCCCCTTGGACCACTGCTGTAGCAGGTGCCATGTGGCCCAAGGGCTGAAGGAAGTGCCTTGCTGGTCGGGACACCTGAAGGCTGAAGGAAGAAGCCAGTTCCACAAGAACTCTTGCCCTTTCCAGGGGAAGAAAGGCTCTTGTTTTGACAGTATCTAGCTCTGCCCCATAAAAGGCAAGGAGCTACACTGATTCGAGGACTGACTTGGGAAGGTTGAGAAGAAACCCCAAGGAAGATAGTACTTGCTGGGTCACTAGCAGGTCTGACTTGGTCTGGAGATTGCCCCACTATGAGCCAGTCGTCCAGATATAGAAAAATGGAAATCTGCCTTCTTAAAAAGGCCACTACTACTGCCAGGCACTTTGTAAAAACCCTTGGAGCTGTTGTTAGGCCGGAGGGCACTGCTTTGAACGGATAATGACCTGAGGGCAACTTGAACCTGAGGTACTTTCTGTGGGAGCACCTGATGAGACTGTGAAAGTACGCATCTTTGAGGTCCAGGGAGGCTAGCCAGTCCCCTGGCCTTAGAGAGGGAAGAATTATTCCCAGAGTTACCATCTTGAACCTTGGTTTTAAAAGATGTTTGTTCAGGTATCTTAGATCTAGGATGGGTCGTCACTCCGCTGTCTTTTTCGGGGTAAGAAAGTACCTGGAGTACAGACCTTTGCCCCAGTGTAGGGTAGGAACTCTCTCTATGGCCCCTAGGGCCAGAAGAGATGAAAACTCTGCCTCTAGGGCAAGGGTTTGGAGAGACTTCGGGTGGAAAGATCTGGCTCTCATCTTGGGAAATTTTTAGAGCTGAGAACCAGTCCCTTGCTTACTACTTCCAGGACCCACTTGTCTGAAGTAACAGACACCCAGTTCTGGACGAAGTAAGCCAGCCTGCCCCCTACAGGGATAGAAGTCTCGACCCGGGCAGACCCATCAGGGTGTCTGCTTGGCAGGGGCCTTAGTCTGAGGAGTGGATGCAGCTCTGCTCATCCCCCTTCTGCCTTTCCCTCTGAAGAACCCCCTCTGTGAAAAAGGAGAAGAGGCCTGTGCTTGGTAGAAAGGCCTATGAAAAGGCCTGCCCCTGCCCCTAGAATGCTGCCTTTGAGAAGTTGCCTGCCTCTCCTTGGCCTGTGCACTCCTATAAGTGGTCCTATATTCCTCCATTTTCTTCATGTAATTCTCTGTCTGCTCCCCAAACAGAGAATTACCTTCCACAGGGAAATCCATGGCCTTAGCCTGGGTGTCCCGTAAGAGGCTAGTACATCTGAGGCAAGTCATTCTCCCAAGAGCAACAGATGTAGCCAAGACTCTTGATGACACATCATTCGAGTCCACAGCAGCATGAAACTGTACCTTAGATGCCTCAGTCCCATCCGCAGCCACCTCCTCCAGCTCCTTGGCCAGCTGGGGGAGACCTGCTTAGCCAGTGCCAGTACAGTGTCTCACCTGGACTTCTGGTACTTGGCTGTATAGGCCATATAATTAGCCTGAGTCCCAAAGAGGATGCCATGTACTGCTTCTTTGCCAAGGCATCCATCCTCCTGGAGTCTTTATCTGGGGGGGGTGTGAAGCCAAGGGGACATTAGCCCTGTCACAGGCTGCAGCCTGCACGACCCCAACATGGCTGTATTGTTGGTAGAAAAACTTCATGTCTGACCCTGATAAGGTGTACCTCCTATCCATCCTTCTATCAACAGGAGGTACAGAATTAAGAGACTAACATTTTTTGAGTCAGTTTCCCAAAAGATTTGTGCAAGGGAATTGACAGCCTCCTGGACTCTGGTATGTCCATCATCTCTACAAAATCAGGCTCCTCTTGATCCTCAGTAGCTTCCTCCATAGGAAGCTAAAGCGTTTCAGCCACTTTCCTGTAAAACATAAAGTGGGGAGGGGACTCGGAGAGCCTAGGAGGGGAAACACCAGAAGGTCTGTCTGGGGAGATGTCCGGTTCAATGGGCACATCCAGACTTTCTGCTCCATCATAATCATCATCTTGTTCAAAATCCCCCTCCTCCTCAAATTCCGGTTCATAAAAATCTTCAGGGGCATACTCCTGAACCGGTGGAACCGACCGAACCGAGCCCCTAGCTAACAGAGCCGGATCGGACGGAACCGGGCGAAGCGATTCAACAATCCGAATTGCTCGGGCAATCTCCTCAGCAGTCGGAACATGAACCTCTGGATCTGAACCGGCTGACTTATCTTTTCTTTTTCCTTTTGTAGGAACCGATCCCTCAGGATCGGCTCTCCTCTTGCCTGAAGAAGTATCGCCCTGGTCAGAGGGCACTCTTTCTGGTTCGGTCGGAACTGAATCGGGCTAGCCATCAGGGTCAGCGGACTTCTCGGCTTCCTTTTCCCCCAAGTCTGCCTAATCTCTTTTCTAAGGTAGTTTTAGATACATAGATACATAGACAGTGTCGGCAGATAAGGGCCTATGGCCCACCTAGTCTGCCCATTTGAGCTTGTAAGTTCAGTTTGTTTTCCTAGAAGTCTGTTTCCCCTTACCCCTGCCCTCTAGAATTCCTTTATGTCTATCCCATGCATTCTTAAATCCGTGATTGTTTCAGCCCCACCACTTCCTCTGGCAGGGTGTTCCACTTGTCCACCACCGTCTGCTGAAGAAATTCTTTCTCATGTTTCCTCTGATAGTCCCTCCCTTCAACTTCATCCCATGCCCTCTAGTCCTGAAACATCTTTTCGCTTAAAAATAGTGTTTTCCTGCACCCTGTTCCTCCCTGTAAGATACTTGTATGTCTCTATCATATCTCCTCTCTCCTCCTCTCCTCCAGGAGTACATGTTCAGTTCCTTCAACCTGTCTTCATAGAACTTGTGATGCAACCCATGCACCATCTTTGTTGCCCTCCTCTACGAACCTTCTCTACCCTGTCTATGTCCTTACGTGGTATGGTCTCAGAACTGTACACTGTACTCCAGTTGGGGCCTCACTAGTGTCTTGTATAGCGAATTATGACCTCCCTTTTCCTGCTGGTGATGCCCCTGCCTATACATCCCAGCATCCTATTTGCTTTACCTGATGCCTTGTCACACTGTTTCCCTACCTTGAGGTCATCAGAGATGACAACCCCAAGATCCCTTTCCTGCTTGGTGCATGCTATATCCTCACCCCCAAATGATATATTGTGCCAGGGTTTTTGTGCCCTATATGCATTATCTTGCACTTCTTTGCATTGAATTTCAACTGCCAAACCCTTGACCATTCTTCAAGTTTCTGCAGGTCCTTCTCATTCTGTCTACACCCTCTGGTGTGTCTACTCTGTTACAGAGCTTTGTGTCATCAGCGAACAGTGAAATTCTGCCTTCTAGATCCTGTGCAATGTCACTGATGAAGATGTTGAATAGGACCGGTCCCAGCACTGATCCCTGTGGTACCCACTGGTTACTCTTCCCTCTGTGGAGTGACAGCCATTTACCACCACCCTCTGTGTCCTGCCACCCAGCCAGTTACCTACCCACCACACTACTGTCCTGCACACCCATATTCCCCAGTTTGTGTAATAGTCTTCTATGTGGCACAGTGTCAAAGGCCTTGCTGAAGTCCAGATAGGCCATGTCCACTGCCCTCCCTCATCCACCTCCCTAGTCACCCAGTCAAAAATTCAATGAGGTTGGTCTGACATGACCTCCCCTGGTGAAACCATGCTGCCTTGGGTCCTGTAGTCCATTGACAACCAGATGTTCCACCAATCTCTCCTTCAGTAGTGCTTCCATGATCTTTCCCACTACCGAGGTGAGACTGACTGGTCTGTAGTTCCCTGCTTCCTCTTTGTTCCCACTTTTGTATAAGGGACTACATCTGCTGTCCTCAGTCTTTGGGTACCTCCCTGTTTCCAGTGATTGGCTGAACAGGATAGCCAGAGGTTCAGCCACCACCTCTCTTAGTTCTTTAAGGACCCTGGGGTGCACCCCATCTGGCCCCATTGCTTTATCAGCTCTTATTACTTCCAGTTCCTTCAGGACCCTTTCTCGTGTAAAGGGACTTGTGTCCATTTCTGCACCATTCTCACCCCTTTTACTCCCTTCAGACCCATTACCCCCCTCTTCCTTAGTAAAGACTTTTAGGAAAATGTTTACGAATTTGGCAGTTTGTATCGAGGTGTTCAAACCCCAGACAATAAACACAAGCGGTGTGGGGGTCGGCCTTGGCAAAGACTTCCTCACACTCACTGCAGTGTTGAAACCCAGTGGGCCCGTTTTTTTTTTTTTCTTGGGTTTCTCAGATATGGCCAACCTACTCAAACTTACCCTTTTTTCGGCAACCGCCAGGCAAGACTCCCTTATCGGTTCCTAACCGTGTCACGGGTGTTGGAAAAAAGGTCTAAACTATTTTTTTTTTTTAGAACCGATAAGGACCGGTAACCACACACTAAAGTAAAGCACAGAAAATCAATATAAGGGATCGGTTCAGCTGAACCGATCGAATAAACTTACAATTTCCACACAGTAATCAGAAACCACTATCTAGTACTCACGGTGCCGCAGACAGAGCCTGAACCGACTATGCGGATTAAATTCGGACTAATTTCGGCTTAAAACCGACACTTTAACAGACTTTTGAACCAAGCTGAAGGAGAAACCTCCAGAGCGACTGTTCAGTGAGGCTAAGTAAAGAATCTGACGGTTGGGTTTCAAAGTGCTGCAGACAGAGACCTCAACCGAGCTCAAGCTCAGCATTCTATGTACTGCATAGAAAGTTAACCCTTTGTTCTCCGGGGCAGTTTAAAGGCTGGAGCTAACTGCAGATAGAATACAGCAAGACTTCACGTTGTTTGAAAAAACTACTGTTTTGAAGAGAAACAGACTGGTTTCCAACGTGGAATCTATCAACTATTAAAGTACCCCAAAAAGTTGCCTTAAGTGGCTAAGCAGAGGGCAACACTTGGAGGATGCAGAACCTTTTCTGGTTCTGGAAGGGGAGCAACTCTGCCTCACCTTTATCCTCTACCGCCTCTTGCGTAGAGTGGTCAAGGTCATCTACCATATGCTTGACAAATGCACAGTGGGACAAACTGTCCTCTTGGCTGCCAGGAGGGGAACGAAAATCTTGCGCTCGGAAGACCTCTGGCTCAACAGTCCCCCCTTCATCATCCTCCTAATAAAAATATTCAGACACCTGGCTAGGAGGACCTGAAGCTTGGGCTGGGACCTGGGGAGGAACCAGGGTACCCAAAAGGGAACTGCAGGCCTGGAGGACTTGTAAGGCCTTAGCTATGTCCTCAGCAGAAGAAGGCATAACAGACTTGTCAGCCGACAGCTCCTTTCTCAGCGGGACGTGCAGCGACGTGGTTTTTCCTTATGTTTTTTTCTTTGCAAGAACTGGTTAGGTAACCTGCTCTGTAGATCTTTTTGACTTAGAAGAGTCCCCTTTACCAGAGGTCCAGGGCTCTAAGGACTCTTTAGGCTTGTCCTTGGATTTACAGTGGGACGAGGAAGCCTCCTTGGAAGGCTTTGGTGATGAAGAGACGGGGGAAGAAGTCTCCTCCAACCTTTTGGCCCTCTTTTTAACTGTTTTAGAGCAAAACTTGGAACAGAGATCACAGTTTGCAAAAATGTGGCAAGGGCAGAGACACTTTAGGCATAAATCGTGCCCATCGGCTTTAGCCAAAATCTGGAAACACTTCATACAGTTTTTGAAACCAGTCTGTCCAGTTTTCTTTTAAGGCCTCACTGACAAGCTCAAAAGGTCAGAAGGTAAAGAAAAGAAAAAAAAAAAAAAACACGGTCCCAGAAGGAAAAAACGGATTTGCAGTTGGTTCTTTTTACAAAAAAAGGAACTGCGAATTTACCACAAAAGTGAAGAAAAAAGTGAATTTAGCAGTTCGGTTCCCAGAAAAAGGAACCGGAGCATAATACACAAATAAGAATAAAAATAAAGAGAAAAGTGCAGTAGAAAAAACACTACAGCAAGGGGTTTCTCTAGTTCCCTAGAACCACTAAGGAATCAGAGAGAAACACCCAAAAACTGTAAAAAAAAAAAAGTATATAAATCGTACTAACTATACATGAAAATAAGACTGGGGGGGAAGGAAAATGAAAATAAATCAAACTTTGTTTCTCACATGGAAGCAAAGTACCACAAGCACTGAGGACAACTCTCTCTCTTACTGGGCAGGCGGAGAAAATTCATCTGAACAGTTTAGAATGCAGCAGCACCTATGGGGAAGCAGTTTGAAGTACTGGCACGTGTCAATGATTCTATCATTTACATACATTCCAGTTTCTCCAGGGCAGTTCAGCATAGAAGGCTAACTGCATCAGTTAACATACTAAGAAGCCAGCAGATTAGGCCCTATGGTCTATAGAGTCTGCTCAATGATCAGTGCCTTCCCAGAGCACCATTTTTAGCCCCCCCCCCCACACAGTCCCCCAGCGGGGCTCTGGGATGCTCCCTCCCCCTATACCTATGCCAGCATTTCTTGAATCCCTCCACAGTAGTAGCAGCCACCAATTCCCCAGGCAGCGCATTTCAGGATTCCACCACCCTCTCAGTGAAGTAGTGTCTCCTTGTTTCCCCCTCAGCCTACCCCCCGTCCAGCTTCACTGAGTGTCCCCTGGTGGCCCCTACCTCCCTCAGCTGAAGCATCCCCTCAAGGCTTACCCTGTTCATTCCTTTGAGATATTTAAAGACCTCCATCATATCCCCCTGTTCCTTCTCTCCTCCAGTGAGTATAAGTTGAGCTCCTCCAGTTTTTCCTCATACTGCCTTTCCCCTAGTACCAGTATTATCCTGGTTGCCCTCCTCTGCAGCCTCTCCAGAAGAGCAGTGTCCCTCTAAGTGGGGACACCAAAACTGCATGCAGTAGTCAAGGTGTAGTCTAACCGGGCAATTGTACAGCGGAAGGAGCACCTCTCGATTGCTTGAGGTTATCCCCCTGGCTGTGCACCCCAGCTTTTTACTTACTTGGGCCGCAGCCTTTCTACACTGCTCAGTGTTATTCATTTTGGCATCCACCACCACCCCCGAGGTCCCTTCCCCCACAGAAACCTGCAGTGCCTCCCCCCACTCCCAAGGTGTATACATGAGCCAGGGTTTTGGCCCCAAGGTGCAGAACTCTGCATTTCCCAGCATTAAACTTTAGTTTTCAGGCTCGTGACCACCTCCCCAGAGTCTCCAGGTCCTGCTAGAGAGCCAGCTTCCCCTCCTCCCCTTCCATCACCATCCACAGCTTCGAGTCATCGGCAAAGAGGCTCATCCCGCTGCTGATACCGCTTCTGATGTCGGAGATAAGCGTTAAACAGGAGTGGGCCCAGTACCGACCCGTCGGACCCCGCTAATGAGACTCTTGGAGGATGAGACCCCCCCCAACCCTCACCTTCTGTACACACCCCACTAGCCAGTTTCCTATCCACCTGACCATCTGCCCCCCCACCTTCCCCAGAATGTTGCATCGAGTCAAATACCCTGCTGAAGTCCAGAAAGGGGACATCCACTGGCCTGCTCTGATCCAGCACACTCGTCGCCCCGTCACAGAACTCCACCAGGTTGGTCTGACACGATCTGCCCTTAACAAAGCCATGCTGGCGATCATCTAGGTGACCCCGTGCCTTCAAACCCCCTCCCCACAGTCTCTCCTTCAAACCCCCTCCCCACAGTCTCTCCTTCAAGATGATCTCCATCACTTTGCCCACTACCAACGTCAGGCTAATCAGCCTATAGTTTCCCGGCTCTTCCTGCAAGCTGTCCTTGTGTATAGGCACAACATGGGCCATCCTCCAGTCATGAGGCACCCACCCCGACTGCAGGGAGGAGTTAAAAAGGTCCACCAGGGGTGCGGCCAGGGTATCAGCCAGCTCATTAAGCACCGTGGGATGGATCCCATCTGGGCTTGGTTCTTTTTCCACTCTTAGGGCTTTGGGGGCGTCCCACACCCTCCCACTGGGGATTTCAACATCCATTTCCCCAACTTCATCTGCCGGTCCCCCTTCCCTCTCCCCTTGCAGTGCTGCCCCCACCCCTGTACTCATTGGTTAAAGACCAAGGCAAAAAAGTCATTTAATACATCCGCCTTCTCCCCCGCCTCCTCCTCCACCTACCCTCTCCCCATCTTCAGCCTACTAATCTGCCCCTTCCCTTTTCTTCTTTCCCCGATATATATCTGAAGAACCCTTCCCCCCTTCTAATCCCCTATGCCAATTTCAGCTCCGCCCCACCATGGCCAACCTCACCACCCTGGTAACCCTCCTGGCAACCTTATCACACTCCCCCTTGGATACAACCACCCCCCGAGAACATTTGTTTGGCTATAAGCAATCCCCCACCACCACATCCTGGGCCTCCCTTGTCCACCAGCTCAGCTCTTAGCTTTGCCTCACTTGCGTCTCTCTCTCGTGCAGGCCTTGGTAACCTCCAGGGCCCTTTTTAGATAATTTCCACCAGGCCTCCATGTCCACGCTTGGCTAATCTCATCTACTATAAGTAGCCCCTAAGGATCCACTCAGCCCCCGGACACCTGCCCTCTAAAATCAACCACTAATGTTTTTGTGTGTTCTACCCCGCTCCGTAGGTCAAGGAAGAACCAAACCGTGGCATGATCACTTCCCGCCAGTGAGTCCCCAACAACTAGGTCCCTGAGTAACCTACTGTCTGACAGGACCACATCCAGTATGCGCCCCCCAACCCCCCATCGGATCAGTCACCAGTTGGGCAAGAAACGCATCCTGGAAGACATCCAGCAGGTGTTGCTCCCTACCCGATGAGGATGCCATAGTTCCCCAGTCTGCTCCTAGCATATTCAGGTCTCCCAGCACAACAGTTTTGCCCTCTCCCCTACCACAGTGATCCCTAAGGTTAGCCACCAGGCCTTCCTCCTGTTCCTCCCCCTGCCTGGGTGGTCCATAAACTAACCCCCATCTTCACCCGATTACCCCTTGGAGCCTGCAGGGTGACCCATAAAGCCTCCACCTGATCCCCCGCTTCCTCAACCTTGCTTATCCCTATGCCATCCCTAATGATAAAAACTAACCCCCTTCCCTTCCCTCCACCCTATCCCTTCTGCACGTGGTGTACCCTAGTAGGTTTCGGTCCCAATCATGTTTTGAAAGTGTCCCAAGTCTCTGTGACAGCCGCCACATCCACTCCTCCCTCCACTAACAGTGCCTGAAGCTCTGACATCTTGTTTCCCATGCTCCTGGAGTTAATTAGGACCACCCTTCAACGTGCCCCCTTGCCCCCCCTCCCCCGAGGTCTCCCTGTTCCCTGCCTACAAGAACCCCCTCGTGCACTTTCGGGTGCTCCTGCCCTGTACCCCCTCCCCCCCACCTGTGGAGAAGGCCAGGGCCATCCTGGCCTGGCCTGCCAGGAGACCCCCTCTCTCCCCTCAAGTTTTAAACCCCACCTAGGCGGATGAATTCTGCCAGTATAAGCTGCAGGACCTCTTTCCCCTCTGAGCTAAGGTGGAGACTGTCCCTTGTGTACAGTTCCTTGTCCTCCCAGGTTACACCCCAGTCCCCACCCACCCATGCCCCTGGCCTCGCGCCATTCACCGAGCCATACATTTACATCCCTTATTTTTTGTTTGTTCTCCACATTGGCCCTAGGCACCGGTAGTATCTCAAAGTAGTAGACCAAGCACCCCACATCCTGACAGATCGTGGCCAGCTCCCTAAACCTAGCCTGAATCTCCAGCTCACTGTTCCCCTTGTTTGTATCCAGGTGCACTCATATGTCAGGGCTCCCACCACACTCCTTTGCTAGAGACTATACCAGATGTTTTGCCTGATGCACCGTCAAGCCAGATATACTCCTGGACTTAACACCACAGGGAGTTCCCCCCTCCCCTCCCACCTGATCACCCTAATCAATGAGCCCCCCAGGAGAAGCACTCTTACCACCTCCTTTTCCTTAGACCTGCTTGCTATCCCAGCTGCCACCCCCATGTTACCAGATACATCCACTCCCCTTCCCCATGCCAAATTCCGACCTGTCCCTTCCACTCCAACCCTCATTTCTCACTGACCTGACCTCCCTGGCCTCTTCCCTTCCTGCTATGGCATTCTGGTCCATTCCCATTTTTCTCCCAGGAGCAAGGGACCCCCCCCTGCTCACAAGTCTTCCTCCTCACTGATCTGTCCACCTCAGCCACTTTCCTTCCCCCAGCTATGCCTGGGACCAACCCTGTATCTCGCCCATGAGCAAGAACCCCCCACCACGCCCTGTCTTTTCCCTCTCAGACCTGTCCTCCACCACCACTTCCCTTCCTCCTACTGCACCCAGACCCAACTCAGTATTTCCCCCAAGAACATGGGACCCCCCCCCAATCGGGGAATGGGCTGCCCCCCTTCCCTCCCTCCTCCATACCTGCTTCTCTCCCTCCCCGCATTCTCATATCCCCCTCGTATTATACCCATATCCTTTACCAAGGACACCCCACTCCGAGCTCTCCCTTGCTTGCCATCCCCTCCCTTCCCCACTGTGTCCTGACTCCCATTTCTCCTGCTGGCACTCATGCATCCTCCATATCCTGGCCCCCCCCCCCGCCTGCTGATCCCATTTCCAACCCCCACTTACCTGCCTCCAGAGGAGCCTCCTACTCTCCAGAATTCCCTCCCTTGCTTGACAGTACCAGAGGTGTGAATCTATTATTTTGCTCTATGCCATTTGTCCAGCCTCCCCCTGCTGACTCACAATCTCATCAGATCTCTTTTGCCCATACTCTGGCGCTCTTCTCCTAGCCTCTTGCCAGGCCCCCCGTTTTTTTGTTTTTTTTCTTTTATTTCTCCTAATCTCGTGACAGTCCCCCTGGTCCTTATTTTGCTCAGGGCCACCATAACCCATGCCCCTGATGCTTCCTCCTTTCCTCCAGATCCACTCCTCACCTCATTTGGTAGCGCAGTCCCTGCACTCGTGCCATCCTGTCTGTTCCCTCCCATTTGGGGTGCTTTACCTGAACCCACTACCATTTTGCCATTTTCCTCCCTACTGTCCCCCAACCCACCACCCCACAAAGCCACCTTCCTTTTCACCCCCTCCTCCCCAAACACCCATCTTAGCCACTTGATCTCCTCCCTGAGATGTGCCAACCATTGGCACACCGTACAACCCCTCATCTTTCAGGCCAGGGCTAGCACTATGGCCAACCCACACCCTACGCACCCCACTACCCATCCAAAGATACCAGCAATCATGCTCTGTGTACCCTGCCCCATTTCTCTCCAATTCGGCTTCCCCATCCCCAATTGTCCTAACAGTGCCATAGCACTTCGGATCCCCCCAACGATGCCCATTGGGCCAGCTACCAAATAAAGACTGCCCTTAAGAGATGTAGTAGAAAAACTGACCATGACCATACACATCAAAGCACAGATACAGGCCCTAAAATAAATTAAACAAACCTCAAACCCGACTGCACCAATGCTTGCAGCCTCACCCCCAGAGTTCAACTCCTGTTCCGTTATTGGTTGCAGTGCACAGCATACAATCATAGATCTAGAAGCTAACCATGACAGGGTTTAAACCCAAATTGCATGACAGGTTGCAACACAAACTTGAAAACCTAGCATAGCCAGCCTTGTTAAGACCTGTTTGATAAGTTAAAACACAAACTTGAAAGTCTAGTATAGCCAACCGATAGATTAAGTCCAAAAATTTCACAAAAGTTACCAACTGGTTACTAATTGAGGAATCCCCCCCATGACTCAGTTTAAATCCAGCAAACTTTTTACAAAGTCTCCCAAGGTCTTAAAGGTTAGATAGAAAATGTGAAAGTAATGCCACTTTACCAGGGGTGCCTCCCTTCCCTGGATACTGCAGTTCAAACCATTCTATTCCCAGTGACTGCCCCCTTTTGAGCGAACTGATGGCCCAGCTTGCTCCGGCCAACCGCAGACCACCAGACTGCAGGCTCCTCCCACCTTCCATTTTTAATAGTGGTTGGGTTGGCGAGGGCAGGTGGGACGAAAATCCTCTCCAAGTCTCCAGGGCCACCAACTGCAAGCCCTCGCTCCTTCCAGGGCTGCTAACTGCAAGCCCCCCCACCAGCAGCAGTGATCAGCTGCTCTTCCTGAGATCTGGAGTAGCAGCCCGGCCATGCGTCTTAAGGCATGGCCGCACACTTCAATCTCACGCCACTCGTCCCGACTGGATGAATTCCTCCTTTCCCCGATTGCGCTCCACAAGCTCCTGTGGGCCCACCGATTGAGAGCCCCTCTCCTGGCCGAAAATCTTCTCCAAGTCTTCAGTGCCATCGACTGCCTCCGCTCCTTCCAGGGCTGCCAACTGCAAGCCCCCCTCCAGCAACAGTGATCAGCTGCTCTTCCTGAGATTAAGCACACTGAAGGATTCCTGGGATTTTAAGAATAGTCTATGGTGCTAATGGATTTTCCCAGTCACTAGCCCTGCTGCATAGTGGCTGCAAAACTTAATTGTAACTCCTGTCACCGGGGTAAATAAGGTACAGGAGGAGTATTTTTCAGGAAAAAAAGGTGCTGCAGAACAAGGGGACATCCTATGAAGCTGAAGGGGAGGGTTAGATTCAGATGAAATGTGAAGTACTTCACAGAAAAAGTAATGGATTCCTTGAACAGCCTTCCAGCAAAGGTAGTGGGGGCAAAAACAGTGATGGGGTTCAAAACTGCCTGGGATAGGCACAAAGGGATAGTAGGGGAAAGGAAGGGGGGAGCAGACAGTACCGTAGATCACAGAGTCCGCAGCAAAAATAAAAGGTTAAAAAATGGTCAGCCTGGGTGAGCCAGGTGGCCCTTATCTGCCACCAGATTCTTTGTTTCTAACTAATTATCTCCTTCATTTTTGGGCTGGTGCTGACTATAACTGAATCAACAGCACAGAGTACTACTTCAGATGTTTTACATGAAGCTGGGGTAAGATTTAAAAACAAGGAAAATAAGAGGGGGCCCAGCATTTAGTCCTGGGACACCTCACACTTAGTTGAAGTTGAAGTTGAAGCTGAACTTCAACTACGCTTCAACAATCTGCAAGTAATCAGCACCAGGACATAAGTGCTTTGGTGCTATATGTTAAAAATAAGCACAAGTGAAGTAAAGTATCAGCACCCAAAGCACAAAAGCCACACTAAAACGGAATAAAAAGTAGCTCACCGTTTATTATAAATTTGTGCAGTTTACATCCAACACATCAACTGCAGATGGAAAAACCACCAGGAGTAGGGTATAGACAAAAATGGCTGCCGCTGCAAACCCTAACATTTCACCTGGTTATACCAGGCTTCCTCAGAGTGATAAATTACACCCAAGTGTGCCCACATCTTTAGAATAACCATAGTGCACATGACGTTTTGAACAATCAAATTGTTTACAAATCTATGACATCATAATAAAACCCAAACATGATGAAATTACCCCATTGTTAAATACAAAGCACAATGTTAAATAAATGTTTGCATTAAATAACTTACATGTATCATTTTAAATTCGTATACATTAATGTTTTTTATAATGAATCTGAATTTATTTTTATTTTTAAACTACTCTCACCTTACCAACTGGCTTCTCACCAGTGTGGTCTTTCGGTCAGCTGGCTATGTCCATCTTGCCTGAAGCATAGCCCATCCATTCCCTGGTAGAGGGGCACCCCCACTCCTTGTGCAGCTTGCCCTAACCCCCCGGGCCTGTGTCCTCTGAGGAAGGACCGCCATCCTACCGGCGGCCTATCTATAGTATCGGAGGGCAGCTGTCACAGGAGGGAAGGCACGGACATCCTGACACCCAGCGGGGGACGTTACCGCTGGACCCGCCTTTACCTACCAGA
Organism: Neoceratodus forsteri; assembly: GCA_016271365.2. Classification (NCBI taxonomy): domain Eukaryota; kingdom Metazoa; phylum Chordata; order Ceratodontiformes; family Ceratodontidae; genus Neoceratodus; species Neoceratodus forsteri. Next base: position 143,149,738 of record CM057451.1, on the reverse strand, counting down.
GGAAGGAGTTTTTTTTTCTTGTTTTATCCCTCCCCCAAACGTGGGATGTGCAATGTCGCCCAGCCCGCTACGTAAGCGTTCCCGCACACGTCCGGAAGACGGCCGCCCAGCGTTCCCTTTCCAGCGTGGTCCCTTTGTCTGTAGTGCACCCGGTCTCCACCGGGTGCCGCTAGCTGTGTGGGACATTCCTCCCCCCCCCCCAAACCAGGAAAGGACAGCAATCGACCCAAGCTCACTCCCAAACCAAGGTCGCAGGCGTGGCGCAAGGTGTGGTGTCCAGCACCTCAGTGCCACTGGGCTGGCGAATCTCAACATATTAAATTTCATAAATAAGTTCATTAATTCATGTACTTGAAGAATCAACTACAATAAGCAGTGTTTAATCAGGCACACACATATAGATATAATCATAAAATACATTCACATATCAATTAAACATTAGAAAAATGATGTGTCTTGTATTTAACAATAGGGTAATTTCATCAGGTTTAGTTTTTATTATAACATCATAGATTTATAAACATTTTATTGGTTCAAAAAGTCATGTGCACTAGGGCTACTATAAAGATGTGGGCACACCTGGGTGTAATTTAGCACTCTGAGGAAGCCTGGCATAACCAGGTAAAATGTTAGTGTTTGCGGCAGCAGCCATTTTTGCCTATACTCTACTCCTGGTGGTTTTTCCGTCTGCAATGGATGTGTTGGATGTAACCTGCACGAATTTCTAATAAACAGTGAGACACTTTTTACTCTGTTTTAGTGTGGCTTTTCTGCTTTGGGTGCTGATACTTTACTTTAGTTGAAGTGTAGTTCAAATTAACTTCAAGAGGGGGCCCAGGATTTAGCCCTGGAGCACCCACGCCTATTAGGCTGCAATTCAGAAAGGTGGCCCTGGACTGATGTTCAATGTGCCCTTTCAAAAAGATAGCTGGAGAACCAATTAATAATATTCTTTGAGGCATGATATTTAGCGAGAGTCTGGAAGACGCATGTGATCCACAAGACTGAAAGCCTGGGTGAGGTCTACAGATACTGCAATGGCACAGTGCCCTTTATCCATGGCACTGTGGACACTGCTGGTGAACCTCAACAAGGCTGTCTGTGTGTTGTGTGCTGTCTGAAAACAGCGTTGGAAAGTAGAGAAAACATTTCATACTTTTGTAGAAAATGTGTGATTTGATCAAAATCAATCTTTTCCAAACTTTTTGAAATAGGGGCAGTAATGACACAGGACAATAGTTTGAAACCACCTCCTTGCTCCAAGATCTATGTACAGGCATTAAAGTGGTCAATTTCCATGCACTAGGGAAAATTCCCTGGCATACAGAGAAACAGAAAATCTTGGTCAGAGGCCCGTTAAGTTCATCTTTAACCAATTTCAACAAATTTAAATCAATATGATCCAGCCCAATACTAGGAGGGGATTATGTTTAGTCATAGTCTTTAACCAATTCTGGACATAAGCACTGAAAATAAAATTTAGGAAAAAACATAGAAACATAGACTTTGACAGCAGATGAGGACCACTTGGCCACCCAGTCTGCCCATTTCCCTACCTACAGGATAAGCTGCAGATCCTAGTTAACCAGCCTATTTCTTCCTACCCCCCCCAAAAAAAAAAAAAAAAAACTGCCTTATGTCTGTCCCATGCATTCTTGAATTCTCCCACAGTTTTAGACCCCACAGCCTCCTCAGGAAGGCTGTTCCATGCGTCCACCACTCTCTCTGTGAAAAACTTGCACCTTCAACAGCAGCATAGCAAGAATAAATACCACCGTCCCTGTATTTTTCCAAAACTGCAAAATAAACACTTGCTACCTTTTTTGTAATCTTCACGTGACCCATTCCCATCCATAAGTGAAACAGAACAAGGAGACGAATTTCTTCCAAGTAAGGAGTTAAGGGTGTGCCAGACCCTCCTCAGATCCTGCAGATCTGTTTATTTTTAAAAAATTTTTACTTTGCCAATCTGACCGTAGTTTTACACCTACTACACAATCACTTATAGTCTGTAGATTCGGAGGGGACCTGGAAGTCCTAAACTTCCTCCTGGCTTTATCCTCGGCCCTCATTCGTCTCAGCAGTTCTGGGGTAACCAACCCTTTTTTTTTTTTTTTTTGAGCCCTAATCCTTATTGTCTTTATCAGAACTTTTGTCACAGATCTTAGAAATTTTTGCTAAATTTTTCCAAAGCTTTATTAATATTAGTGGCAGTCTCTAAACAGAACCAGTCCACTGATTTAATAGCAATTCTGAATGACTCCAGATCCAATGACTTTAAATTTCTGGTAAAGATGCATGCCAGAGGATTCTTCTTCCCCTTGGCTGACCATCTGCAGAAGTTTGGGCAGTGGTCACTCATGGAATCGGGTAGAAACCAGATGATACAACTCTGTCTGGATGGGGGTCCGCTATAGTGCCTTCAGAAAGTATTCACCCTCCTTGGATTGTGTCACATTTTGTTGTGTTACTACCAGAACTTTTAATGCATTGAAATTATTTTCCCCCCCTTGATTCACACAGCATACTCAACAATTTAAAGGGGCAAAAATATTTATATTGTGTAACAAAAATTTATGAAACATTAAAAACTGAAAAATCTTGTTTACTTAAGTATTCGCACCCCGTGAGTCAATACTTTGTAGAAGCGCCTTTGGCAGCAATTACAGCCTTGAGTCTTCTTGGGTATGTCTGTATCAGCTTTGCACATCTGGATTTGGGGATTTTTGCCCATTCTTCCTTGCACATTTGCTCAAGCTCTGTCAAGTAGGATGGGGAGCGTCGGTGAGCCGTAATCTTTAAGTCTTTCCACAGATTCTCAATGGGATTCAAGTCTGGGCTTTGGCTGGGCCACTCAAGGACATTCACCTTCTTGTTCTGAAGCCACTCCAGTGTTGCTTTGGCTGTATGCTTGGGGTTGTTGTCCTGTTGGAATGTAAATCTTCGCCCCAGTCCAAGGTCTATTGCAGACTGATGCAGGTTCTTCTCAAGGATGTGCCTGTATTTGGCCCCATTCATTGTTCCCTCTAGCCTGACAAGTGCCCCAGTCCCTGCCGCTGAAAAGCATACCCATAACATGATATTGCCAACACCATGCTTCATGGTAGGGATGGTGTTACATGGGTGATGAGCTGTGTTCAGTTTACGCCAGGCACAAGGCTTTGCATTCAGGCCAAACAGTTCAATTTTTGTTTCATCAGACCAGAGAATCTTTTGCCACATGGTCTCAGAGTCTGCCACGTGCCTTCTTGCAAACTCCAGGCATGCTATTATGTGGCCTTTTCTCAGGAGTGACTTCCGTCTAGCCACTCTCCCACAGAGGCTACACCTGTGAAGTGCTGCAGAGATTGTTGTCCTCCGGATAGGTTCTCCCATCTCAGCCATGGAACTCTGTAGTTCTGTCAGGGTGGTCACTGGGTTCTTGTTCACTTCCCTGACCAAGGTCCTTCTTGCCTGGTTGCTCAGTTTGGGAGGACGGCCTGCTCTAGGAAGAGTCTGGGCGGTTCCGTAATCTTTCCATTTCCTAATGATGGACTTGACTGTGCTCCTGGGAACTTTCAACACCCTAGAAATGTTTTTATACCCCTCCCCAGATCTATGCCTCCTCACAATTCTATCACGGAGTTCTACGGACACCTCCTTGGTCTTCATGGTAGAGTTTCTGCTCTGACATGCACTGTCAACAGTGGGACCTTATATAGACAGGTGTATTTCCTCTGAAATCATGTCAGCCATTTGAACTGACCACAGGTGGACTCCACTCAAGTTTTAGAGTGCTCTCACAAGGAAATTGGATGCACCTGAGCTCAATTTGGAGTGTCATAGCAAAGGGGGTGAATACTTATACTAACATATTAAAATAGTAAAATGCCAGCAGAATAGGCCTAACGGTCTTTCGTGTCTGCTCGTTTGATCAGCCCCCACCCTGGGAGCTGACCTTGATGCCCCCCTCGCCTTCTCTGGCTTCTCCCTTCCCAGTTCCGGATATTCTTGTTGCATTGGATTTTGTTTCCAGAACCCTTCCCCTGTACCTGTCCCACCCCCCTCTTGAACCCCTCCACCGTCTCTGCCTCCACCAGCCCCCTAGGCAGCACATTCCATGGCTCCACCACCCTCTCAGTGAAGTAGCACTTCCTCCCTTCTCCCCTGAATCTTTCGCCCTCCAGCTTCCACCCATGCCCTCTAGTGGCCCCCTCTCCTTCCTTCGAACCACCCTGACTGTTCCTCCCCTATTTACCCCCTCCATGAACCTGAAGACCTCTATCATGCCCCACCCCGGTCCCTCAAATCAAGACATTTCAGGCTTTTATTTTAAATTACATGTACAAAAAATTCCAGAAGTTTCATTCCACTTTGACATCAGAGTAATTTGTGTAGATATGTGACAAAAAAATCCCCATACAAATGTATTTTAATTTGAGTTTGCAACATCACAAAATGTGAAAAACTCCAAGGGGGGGGCGAATACTTTCTGAAGGCTGTATCCAATCTATTGTAGAGCATGCGCTTACTCTGTAATCATCTCTAGTGGTTTCCCCAATTAGCTGCTGAATCTCCAAATCCCTAGTTTTATTCGCCCGGTCACTGCCCCAATTCGTATTAAAATCCCAAAGAGAATCCATTACCTGTTAGATGGTGAACTCCCCTTTGACTTCAGTTAACAAATCCAAGCCTGCCTCTTGTAAACCTGGTGGTATATAATGGAAGCTAATCGTAATGTATGTATTGGTCCCCAGAATCAGATTAACAGAAATAAGATCACAACCTACCTCCCTTGGTGGGAATGGGACTTCTTGCGTTTTAATCTTGGAAGCCATGTATATCAGAGATCCTGCCCACCTCGCTTCCTAATCCTGTCTTTTCGAAATATCGAATAGCTAGAAACAACATTCTCAGAGGCACTAATCTTACTGTTATACCAAGTTTCAGACAGTATTATACCATCAAACTTTAACTTATGTTGAACTACCCACACCTCAAATGAATCCAATTTTGCTAATAAACTTTGCATATTTAAACATCAGCTGATGCCTGCAGGAGAACTTAAGCATAATATTTAGATAAAGTTCAACATATATTTCACATTAGCTCTTTATTTCTCCTCCACATTTTTTATTACTGAGATAATCTGTATGAAAAACAGGACCTTTGCTCCTGAAGACTGCATCTATCCTTGTTGCCTTCTCCCTACCTGGGGTCATAATACAGTGACTGTGACAGCACAGTTACTCCTATGGCAACAGATTTTGATGTCACAACAGAGGATTAGGACTTGAAGTAGGGAGTACTTTATAGTCAGATGAACTCTAAAGGGTAAAAGTCATATTCATGCACAATTCCTCAGTAATAAATAATGGGAGGGAAAAATCTGTAGAATATATAAATATGTATAGAGTGCAAGCTGAATCGTACCTAAATATTATTAACAGGCATGTTGGGGCCAGGGTGAGGATGTAGACCCGATATAAAACAAAAAAAAGAATAATATCCTTATGAACCTAATTAAGTTGCAAAATATCCTTTCCCTCAATGTTATGAGCATAAAAAACAGAAACAAAGACGGCAGAAAGACACCAAGGGTCCATCTAGTCTGCCCATGTGTTCCTTGGACCTTCTCAGATCCCAGGCCCTAACCCCCCTTCTACCTAATGCCTCCTACTGGCTCCTGTTGCTTTTGATTGCGCTTTAGCCTTGTCCCACCCCAGCTTGAATGATGTCACGGACTTTGCTTCCACTATCTCAGCTGGCAGTTTATTCCATGACTCCACCACTCTTTCTGTAAAATAGTGTTTCCTAAGGGAGGCCCTTGGATGCCCAAAGGAGTGGTCATCCGAGGGCTCGAGGAAGCATAAAAAAATGGCACACAAAAAAAAAAAAAAAAAAAGAGGGCTACGGCAAACTCTCCTTTGCTACCTATAAAGAAACCAAGATGGCTCAACTTAATTAGTGTTTGACTATACAGCTTTAAATAGACAGACTGAACCTTGCACAGTACAAACCCTCACAAGCAAGTCACCCTAGGCACACTGGAGGTCAGGAAAGATAAGAACACCTTAGATCTAGCCAATGGATTTTGATCAGTCCCACTTCGGGAGAAGACCAAGGAAAAACAGCCTTTTCTTTTAGGGAGCAACAGTATGCATGGACCACGCTACCATTTCATGAATTCCCCAAGGATATTCACAGAAGCAGTGGCAAAAACATTAAATGACATTCAGGAGGTACTATTTTACATGGATGACATACTTTTCACATGACCTTGATTCAGATCATTTGGCATGCCTTGAACTGGTCCTTATAAAGTTTCAATCTGATGGTTTTACAGTTAACCTTAAAAAGATCCAAATAGGGAGATTAGATGTAGAATTTTTAGGTACTACCATATCCGGACCACACAAGGCATTGGGTTGTCCAAACAATTCAAAGACAAAATTACAGTCTTAACCCCTCCAAAGACAATAAAACAACTTCAGGGTACACTAGGGCTATTAAACTTTGCAAGACGTCAATCCAGAGTATACTAGGGCTATTAAACTTTGCAAGACGTCAATCCAGAGTATACTAGGGCTAATAAACTTTGCAATACTTGAGGTCCCAGACTACAGCAGGCTTGCAAAGTCCCTTTATGAGAAAACAAAAGTGAAAGCCAAATTTACATGGACCACTTCGGACCAAACACATCTAGAGTTGTTAAAACAGGCAGTACAAACTAGTGTAATCCCCTCAATTAGAGAGCTACTACCAAACCCCTCTTCATTCAGATCACACAGGGCAAGTAGTCCTACTATGCAACACTCATGCAGGGACAGAACTTAGACAGGGAGGTACTTTGGTTTGCAGGGAAGGCATTCACCCCAATCGAAAGTAATTTTACAGTTGAGGAAAAGATTTTGGTAGCTATTACTCAAGCACTTACAGTCTTCCGACCCAGCTAACAGTCGGAGCAAATTACAGTACAAGTTCCAGTCTCTATATCCAACATACTACAAAGGGAAACTGACAAGTGCAGGAAAACTGTGGGCCAAAGGTGGTAGCTGTGGGAAATCCTGCTAAGTGATCCACTGTTACACTGAATACAGCCCACAGAAAAACCACCTACCTACATTAACTGACCAGGAGGTCCCCATCATTGCTGAAGCGAACCTCCACCTGTCACAACTCCTTGTTTACTGTGGTGGCTCCTACCAGAAGTGTCAAGGCAATGGCAGATCAGGAACTGATATAGCGACAGGAGAAATCAAAATGGTAAGGTGGCCTTGAGCGACCAGATTTCTGTCCTGGTTGCAGCATCTTTGGCACACAAAGTAGACGTCTGTGTCATAGAACAGGCAATCTTCATGTCTGGTAGTCAACTTGCGGTACTGATACTTACTGACTCAAATTACTGCCAAAAAGCCCTCACTCACTATTTAGCAGATTGGGTTAACAATGCCTTTACAGATCATAGACAAAAACCCATATCCCATCGAAAACGATGGGAAAATACTGCTACTTTAAAATAACTACTCCCCCACCTTGATTTGGTTTATTTATTCTGGGTAGTCCATGGGCCAAAGACCCATCTTCATGGTCAACCAGAGTGCAAATTATGTAACACATAATAAATACAAACTCAGTAAAACACATAAGCATAGGGTACAGACTATAACAAGATCAACAACTCTTTCTAAACAACTAACCTTAGGATAGTCCATATCAGGGGACATAACTGGGAGGGGGGGGGTATACATATTGAGGTGAATGCTGAAGCAGATAAGCCTGAAGAGCTGGCAACCTCGATGGCCTGTCATGCAGTCCTGACCCCCTGCCAAACCAAACTCCTTATTGGTTAGATGGACAATGGCATGGTGCAGCCAAACCCCCACCTGAAGACCCCCATCATAAAGATGACCACCTTCGCAGTCTTCGGAGTCATATGCAACAGCCAGTGCCGGGATCAGTGCTTCCACCCGGATCAGAACCGTATCTGAAGGAAAAACTCCTGTGGTCCCAGACAATTGGGTATAGAAGGACAAAAAAAAAATGCACCCTATTAACATGAAGGGGGTCTTAACAAGCACATCTAGGCACAGGGGGCTCACATGGTTCAGTTGATAACACCTCAACATTACTGGACTGGTGATGGCCAACTAAAGCTGACACCTGAGCCTGTGTAAATAACTGCATTCCTTGTATACGCAACAATCCTAGTAGAATACAGAGGAGAAACCCAGCTGCATGTTCCTGCCTCTGAAATTTGGGACAGAGCATATACGGACTTTACATGACCATCACAAACTGCCAAGGGAGGATTTAAACACACTTAAATTTTGCTAGCCACATCGGCCCGGTGGTGATGAGGGTTGAGGTGCTGGACGCCACAACGCTCCGCTGGCGACCGGGTTCGGGGCGAAGCCTGGGTTGTCAGAGGCTAACGAGAAGACTAGGATTAAGCGTCACAACAACTCTCCTAGTCCTGGGGATAAGGGGTGGAATACACTGCGCTCTGCTGGTCCCTGGGGACGCCCGCAGGTACTACAGAGGCGCGGGTACCTAGTGGGGGAAGCACAGCAGACGTCTGCACGTTAGTGCGTAGGCGTCATGACACGTCCATGCTTCCACTGGGGAGATACAGGAAAAAAGGCAGCACAAGCCCACAGCAGCTTGATGGCCGCAGTTTCGCTGACCGACCTACGATGCCTGGATGGCATGTGCCAATAATGGTTTCCTCGCCAGGCGTGGGGCCCCAATAGGCAGGTGTAGTTGCGTCCGCCAGCTGGGCATGCGAGCTTCGGGGCCGGGGGTGGAGCGGAGAAGCAGTGGCTGGATGTGGAGCAGGGCTGTGGCTGCAGGTAGGAGAAACTGCAAAATGATTAAAAAAAAAAAAAAAAATTTGTGCTAGCCCAATTTGCCTCTCTAAAGACACTACAGACACCACTGTCAATAACCACTGCTTAAAGAAATATCTTAGATAACAGGGCACTCCGTATTATTAAAACAGACAGCGGTGGACATTTTACAAGTGATGTTAAAGGCATCTGGGAAGCCTTAGGGGTAAAACAGTTGCTGTATGTTCCATATCACCCAGTGAGCTCAGGGAAGGTTGAAAGAGATTGAAAGACTGAACCAATCTACTAAAACAGTTTCATCAAAAGCATTGCAATCCAGAGGCACAAAATGGACAGATTTGATACCTTGGGTTTTGATGGAGATATGAAATCAAGTGCCTTCAGCAATTAACTTTATACCAGTCGAACTATTTTACAGTCGAAAAATGAACACTCCACTATCACTAGCCTCTGCTTCTCTTTCAGTCTCCTCCAGCAACTGACATCCTCCTTAAGCACATTGAAACTGCATGAGAACTTGGACTTAATTACCAACCGCATCATCAGGACACAGACTAAGTGGACTCCAAAAGTGGGAGATCTGGTTGTCTGGAAAACTCACATTAAGAAGTCTTTTTAACCAAGATACTATCCACCGACAGCCATTATAGAGAGGATAATGTATGGTCTTTGGTTAATAACCACACAGTAAACACTTTGACAAGTTGCACACACAGTATCCTTCTCAGAGGTGCTGCCTGTCATTGGCATGAGTGAGGCGAAGGTACTTTGCACCATGCAGTTTAACGAATGGTTGAAAAAAATGGTGTGGAGCACAGGTGGTTTGGCTTCACTGGGGACTGGGGTTTCACCTGGAGGGACACCAGCCTATACTGGCAGGATGGTCTGCATCTGACCAGGAAGGGAACAAGTCTTTTGGGCAATCTGTTTAAATGCTTCATTGGCAAGCTTTTAAACTAGTCAAGGGGGAGGCACTGATAAGCAGCAGGAAAATCCCAGCCTCCCCCTACAAAACAGGGTACTAAATGAGAAAAAGGCCAAGGTAGAAAGGTCAGTGGGGGATGCTGCTACAGAAGGTAAATCCATCAAACAATGGAGAGCAATGAGTACCAATGCCCATAGTCTGGGTAACAAGCTTCCTGAGTTAGTGGCCTTGATGGAGGAGAAACATCTGGATATTGTGGCAGTCATAGAAACATGGTACACACAGAACCATGACTGGGAGGTAAACATACCAGGATACACTATCTACAGGAGGGACAGGGAGGGTAAAAGAGGAGGAGGAGCAGCTCTCTACATAAGGGAAGGAATCAAAGCAACAGAACAAAAAAAGAGTAAACAGGGAGGAGAAGAAGCACTGTGGGTCAATTCGGAGGCAGGCAATGGCACCACAATCTGCACAGGGGTTGTAAACAGACCCCCCTCTCAGAGAGAGGAAATGGACAAGGAAATGATAGAAAGTATACTTAGAATGGCAGATAAAGGGGAGATATTGCTGATGGGTGATCTGAATATTACAGATGTTAACTGGAGTGCAGTTGCAGCAGCCACTTCTAAGAGTGGGGTTATTCTAGATGCCCTACAGGAGGCATGCCTTAGACAACTAGTATTGGAACCCACTTGAGAGGGAGCAAACTTAGACCTGGTTCTCTCAAATGGAGATAGAGAGAGGATCACAGATGTAGAAGTGGGTAGCCATCTGGGAACTAGCGACCATCGAACAGTATGGTTCACAGTAAACACAGCAATAGAGTCAAGCCATACAAAGGTAAAAGTACTGGACTTCAGGAGGGCTGACTTTGCCAAAATGGGTGAGTGCCTAAGGAATGTACTAGCAAATGGGCAGGAAGGAGGGGTGGAAGAACAATGGGAAATAATAAAAACTGCCATCACAGAGGTAACAAGCCTTTGTGTGAAGCAAATAAAACAAAACGATGTAAGAAACCACTATGGTTCTCAAAGGAGGTGGCAGTGAAGGTTCAAAAGAAAAAGAAAGCATTCAGAAAGTACAAGGAATCACAGAAGGAGCAGGACAGAGAACTGTATCAGTTAAAGCAAAAGGAAGCTGGGAAGGCAGTCAGAACAGCAAAGGCCCAAACCGAGGAAAAGATAGCCAACTCAGTTAAGAAGGGGGATAAAACCTTTTTTAGGTAAATCAGGGAGCGAAGGAAGACTAAGGGAGGGATAGTGAGGCTTAATAAAGGGGAGGGGGTGGGCAGAGGGTGATGGTGAAAAGGCAGATACACTAAACAAATATTTTTGCGCAGCATTTACAAATGAAGAGGGGAAGTACATAAAACAAATGATAGAAACACTCTGGATACAGAAGTTGATACCTGCCCATTTACAGAAGAAAGGGTTCTGAAAGAACTCTTAAAACTGAAGGTGGACAAAGCAATGGGGCCTGATGGGATTCATCCCAGAATTCTAAAAGCACTAAGGGTAGAACTAGTGACACCACTGACTACCCTCTTTAACAAATCATAGGAGGATGGGGTGGTACCTGAGGACTGGAGGAGGGCAGATGTGATTCCATTTCACAAAAGTGGGAGCAGGGCAGAAGCAGGAAACTACAGACCAGTTAGTTTAACCTCAGTGACAGGGAAAATGATGGAATCACTTCTGAAGGAAAGAATTGTCGAGTACCTAGAGGCCAGAGGGGCACAGGACCCAAGGCAGCATGGATTCACAGTGGGAAGGTCATGCCAGACAAATCTAATAGATTTCTTTGACTGGGTGACCAAAGTAGTAGATCAGGAGGGGCTGTGGACATGGCCTACCTAGACTTTAGCAAGGCATTTGACTCAGTCCACACAAAAGATTAATATACATGTAACCCCCTTGTTACCCGGGGTTACTAGAATCCCAGTAAGACCTAGTGGTAGGCAGGGAAGGCAGCTTGTGAAACTCCAGTTAAATGGGTTTCACACTGTCTCACTCTGTTCTCAGTCTCAGCTGAGACTAAGGGATGACATCACCAACAGAACTATCGCAGCTGCATGAGCCACAATGGAATCTGCAGCAAGGGAGTTGGAATAGAATGTTGGGAGGTTTGAACAGTGTTCAGTGGTCAGTTGGTGTTGGAAGCTTGCTGTGAAAGCAGCACAGCAGCTTAGTGTAGGCTCTTGGAGCCTCAGCCCTGACAGCGGGCTACTTTTAAGTAAAAGGGTGTGTGTCTCCACCAAAAGAGAGACACAGAAGATAACTGAAGTGGTGGAGACCGCTGTTTTCGGGTCTCAGTGCCCCCTCCCTTCGGGGATGGGGGGCAGGAAAGGGTTTCCTGCAGATTCCTGGGGCAACCCCCTAGTTCTGTTTGTTCCAGAGTTTATTTGGGAGAACAAGAAGACTTGTGAGTCGCCTGTGGGGCACCTGCAACCGGAGGGTGAGTGTCTGCTCTTCCTGAAAGGGTCTATGTTTTTTCACCCTGGGACTTGTGTGACAATGTGGGGACTGAACTACTAAAATAGTGGGAAGCCTAGAGTAATGGGCTAAGCAACAAGTAAAAGTAGGTTCAAGTCCAGAGCTGGATGAGATGAAAATGATACGTAGAGGAGATGTGACAGACGTCTACCCAAGAATCTACATTTGCAAGTTTTCAGTAAAGGAATTGTTTAGTTTCCAGAGAAATGGCCGGGTATGGACTGTGGGAGCTGGAGGTGGGAGGCCCCCCATCTTTAGTGACCAGGTTCACCTCTACGGATTTGCTCTGTGGATTTCTACTTTACCTCAGGCACTTGGCCAGTGATAAGGGAAGTACCCAGGCATTGGGATTGGAAGGAAAATTCTCTCTAGGGTTGTGAGCTCTAGTGTGGTTTGGGAGCCACAACAGGATAGATAGTTCATTCCCAAAATGGACTCGGATCAAGTGGCGGCGGGGAGCCAGGCCAGTGGGAAAACCCAAGTAGTGTACAAGTCGGGCTGTGTACCCAAAGCTGCGTGCAAGTCCAGGCTGTGTGCCTGGTGGGTTTAGAACCTGAGGCTAGAAATAGTGATAAAGTGTTCTGTTGTCTCTAATCTGCATTACCAGGAATGTAGCCCCATGGGGTCCGTCTATCGTCTATGCTTTGTTTGTTCAGCTTGGATGTGAATAAAGCCACACTGAAGAATCCCATTCTGGTTCTGGACAGTTATTAGCCTCCTGTGTTCGGATTTACTTGGGTGCCCTGTTCAGAGTAGCCAAACCTAGCCCCATGTGCCGAGTAACCTCATCCTCCCAGAACCCAGTCCCCACCAGGTACTGCTGTCAGCTTCAACAGCATTCCACCTGTCGTTTGCTAAAAGGCAGGGTGAGGGGTAACATACAAGTTAGCCAGCCTGGGAGTGGGTCCCAAGATGATAGCCTGGGTAAAGAATTGGCTGGAGAATAGGACACAGAGGGTAATAGTAAATGGAGTCCACTCTGAAGAAAGAGGGGTTACTAGTGGGGTACCACAGAGTTCAGTATTAGGACCGGTCCTCTTCAATGTCTTTATCAGCGACATTGCACAGGGACTGGAAGGAAAACATTGCACAGGGACTGGAAGGAAAAGTATGTCTCTTTGCAGATGACACAAAGATCTGCAACAGAGTTGATGCACAAGGTGGGATGGAAAGGATGAGAAGGGACTTGGCAAGGTTAGAGGAATGGTCAAATGTATGGCAGCTTAGATTCAATGCTAAGAAGTGCAAGGTAATGCACCTCGGAAACAAAAACCTAGGGGAAGAGTACACAATGGGAGGTGAGATACTAACAACAACAAAAATGGAAAGGGACCTGGGGGCAGTCATATCAGATGACTTAAAGGTGGGCAAGCAATGTGAGAGGGCAGTAAGGAGGGCTGGGGGATGCATAGGGAGAGGCATCACCAGTAGAAAACAGGAAGTTGTTATCCCTCTGTACAGACAGCTGGTCAGACCCCATCTGGAGTACTGTGTGCAGTTCTGGAGACCCAATCTCCGCAAGGACATAGGCAAGATGGAAGCTGTCCAGAGGAGGGCAACTAAAATGGTGCAGGGTCTGCACTGGAAGACATATGAAGAGAGACTAAAGGAACTTAATATGTATAGCCTTGACGAAAGGAGGGGTGGGGGGACATGATAGAAACTTTCAAGTACCTCAAGAGAATCAACAAAGTCCAAGAGGGTAGCATCTTTCAAAAAGGGGTGCAAAAACAAGGGGGCACAATTTGAAGATGGGAGGCTCAGAGGTAAAGTAAGGAAGTATTTTTTCACAGAGAGGGTTGTGGATGCATGGAACGGCCTTCCGGAGGAGGTTGTGGAGTCAAAAACAGTGGTTGAATTTAAGCATGCATGGGACAGTCATAAGGCAATTCTAGGGGATGGGGGTAGAAATAAGTAGGCTGTTGGTTAACTAGGATCTGCAGCTTATCCATTAGGTAGGGAAATGGGCAGACTGGGTGGGCCAAGCAGTCCTTATCTGCCATCAAATTCTATGTTTCTATGTTTGAGACGTTGCCATGACATCACTGTAAACCTCAAGAGCGCAGCTTGAGAGGTTTTCAGATGTCATGGCAACCTCGAGAAGTGTTTTCAATGTGGTTGTTAATCAAAGACCATACATCATACTTTACAGTGTATCAGCTACCAAGATTGCGTAATCGAAGATTGAATTATTTTACTTGACTGAATTACTCTACGGAACATCGACTGTTGTGAGCATTCCGTTTTGTCATACCACTGATATGACATACTCAGGAAGGGTTAACACAGCGATGTCATATCGATAGCATAACAAGGCTGTAATCTGATTTCAGTTAATAATTGCCCCCCACACATTATAAAGATTTAAAATGCAAAGACAGCAACAATATTACATCAAAGACTTGAAAAGCTGCTTCTATTACACCACTGAAACCAGTGCCATAATGCTGAAAGTTTATTATTTCTTCATTTTTGCTATTGCAATTTGGGAGGTGACTGTTACAAGTTGTGTGGTTAGAGTTTCTCTATACACACCTTATACTGAAGAATAGAAGACAGCTTCTACTGAAAATATATACTGTATTGTAAGGGTGATCACTATGGTGTAACAAATTTTACTACTGACATCAGAACACGTTCTTGTGTCCACTGCCTTTTATGATACACCATGGCCCAACAGCAGAATTGTTCATTATCAGTTGCCTTATCTGATATATTACAGTGGGCATACGTTAGCCATACCTATTGGGGTGCAGATAGATCCACAGTGAAGTTGTACAAACACATGGTCGGCGACACTAGTTAAACCACCAGACTAGCGACCCCTGATCAAGCCACAGGTACTTTACTATGCTCCATCACACAGGACATTAATAATCTCCTCTCTACCTATCACCGAAGCATCCCACATTTTGATTTTACCTTTCAATACCCTAATTATGATGAGTCAAAGCAGATGCATTTGTATTTTGACACGTTTGGTTTATGCTCAGTCAGAGGTCTAAGAACCCAATACAAAGACAACTGTTTCTGAGGTATATATTCCAGGTCACCCCACAGAACCAGTGATCTGGATTCACCAGACCCTTTTTAACAATGACCAGTATATTCTGGCTTGTCATGACCCTTTGTACAACCTCCAAAACCCCACTAGGAACTCATACCAAAATTTGCAATGTGCTGTATGTACAGACAATATTAGTACGATCCACACAAAGGACGAACCCTATGTTTACTGTACCCCTCAGAAAAATACCAGGAAAGTAGGCAACATACACTACCGGTCAAAAGTTTTAGAACACCCCCAATTTTCCAGTTTTTATTGAAATTTAAGCAATTCAAGTCCAGTGAATAACCTGAAATGGTACAAAGGTAAGCGGTAAACTGCTAGAGGTTAAAAAAAGTTTAGGTTAGCAAAAAAAAGAAAGCCAAGGTGTCAGTGAGTACAGTTTCTACACCATCAAAAGGCACTTGGAAACTGGAGGAAACTCTAACAGGAAGAGGTCTGGCAGACCCAAAGCCACAACAGAATCAGAAGACAAGTTTCTGAGTCAACAGCTTGCGTGATAGGCGCTCTGGGACAACAACAGCACAGAGTGACTGGCACCCTGAACTAAAAAGGGCTACTACAGCATTTGCAGCGCCATGCAATACCCTCTGGTCTATGCCTAGTTGGTCAGGGGTTCATCCTACAGCAAGATAATGACCCAAAACATACCTCCAGGCTATGTCAGAACTACCTTCGAGGAAAAGAACAAGGCGGTAGGCTTCAAATCATGGAATGGCCAGCACAGTCTCCAGACTTAAACCCCATCGAGCTGGTTTGGGATGAACTGGACAGAAGGGTGAAAGCAAAGCAACCTACAAGTGCAACACATTTGTGGGAACTTCTGCAACAGTGTTGGGAAGAACTTCCCGAACAATATTTGATGTCCACTGTAGGAAGAATGCCACGAGTGTGTTCGGCAGTTACAGTATATCTGCAAAAGGTGGCTACTTTGATGAGTCAAAAATTTAGATTAAATTTTGTTAAACAAAATGATTCTATGATTTCTTTTTTATCTTCAATTGTTTATTTGTTCTATGCTTTAATTTCAGAGTACATTGAGACATTAACCTGCGTAAATTTCAATAAAAACTGGAAAAATGAGGATGTTCTAAAACTTTTGACCGGTAGTGTACATGTAAGCCACCCCAGTGTGACATATAATGAAAGGGAAGGGAGAAAACGTAATGTGACTTTTTGAGGGCCCACATACTTGTATCGGCAGATATTAACTCCAGAATGTGCTCCCCATTGAACCCTCTTGTTGCCCCCACTCCACACTATTCTTTTGCCCAAGACAGGAAGGACAGAGGAAATTGGGCACATCATTTCTGCATGTGAACCACAACATCCCTTATATTTTCATGAGGATTTGAAATTCAGTAATATAACCCTGGTGGCAAAATAGTATGTTGAAGATAACTGAGGAAGTGAGAGTATTACAAAGGCATTTCAGGGCTGCAAAGTACAGCAATTTAGGAAAACTGACTGTAAAACTTAATATTACTTGCCCATCGAAGGTAGATTTGAGCTGAACCAAAACAATGACATAAAACGTTTATAGCAGCAGTACTACGGGTGTAGGACACCTAC
This sequence comes from Neoceratodus forsteri, assembly GCA_016271365.2. Lineage (NCBI taxonomy): Eukaryota > Metazoa > Chordata > Ceratodontiformes > Ceratodontidae > Neoceratodus > Neoceratodus forsteri. Next base: position 143,132,851 of record CM057451.1, on the reverse strand, counting down.
CAATTATACCACAAAGAAAAGGCTATAAATGATTTAATCAAAAGCTCTTCCTCTCTCATACAGGCCATCAATAACACAGATAAAGATCCTAAGAAGTTGACCCAAGGTATTAAAGTCTCTTTCAATATCACCCAAAAAAACTTTGTAGAAGCTCAACTTGACAGTGTTACACAGTCAACTATACCCTCACTGATAGAGACCTCAAATCTATGACTTGCAAAATGGGTTGAAACCAAATGAGCTCCTGGGAACCCAGTTCCTTGAGATGCTCTTAAGTAATTCTGGTCATAACTCAATGTCAGATAATCTACTGCTGGCCAATCTGCTTTTTCTTACTGCTTTCCTAAATTTTGGTCCTCTCGTCCCTCTTCTATTCATTCTGCCTCCTCTACGTTCTCTCTAAAGTCTCTTCTTTCTGACTTTTATGTCCTACCTGCAACTGCCTTCAACCCTTTCCTTTTTTTCTTTATTCTGTAGTCTTGTCCTCCTCTTGCTGTTTCCATTTCTTGTCTTCTATCTGTATATATTTCAGAGTGCTTTATTTTCTAGTTGCCGACATTTGCTATTTTGCCTTTAATATTTATTATTCTGCTTGTATTATTATTATTTTTTTTTGCATGTACCTTATTATATTGTTAACTAACCCCCCACCCCCACCCCCCAAAGGACTCATCTGAAAATGAGCCGTCAGCTCAGTATGCATTTTCTGGTTAAACTTTTCAATAAATAAATATGGAGATTGATTCTATGGCCCATGTAGCCACAACTTACCCACATCATTCCTTATCTGCAGCAGAGCACCCATAACTAGAGTTTGTTATTAGAATACCAATCATTTATACAACCCAGCATAGTGCAGGCTTCTAAGCTCATAATATGGGATTCTATTTTGCCCAACTACAGCATGTTTGCAAAACTAAAAGTTGTTTTTGACTTGATGACTCTGCTTGGAAAGGGTTTTCCAAGGAACAATGTACTACTTGGCGTAACAAGGTCCACATGTGTTCCAGAAGGCTTTATCAGCTGTGTATACTATCAAAAAAACTTCTCTCTTGTCATGCACAACATTACTTTTCAGGCTAATGCAATCTTTCACACTGCAAATGGTTCTTACAGCATTCTTGACCCTACATGCAGTTTGGCATTGGGATCTCTAGCACCTGTCTTTCTCACATTCTCAACCCACCTCACTTCCTGTAATACTGACTTTTTCCCAGACCCCTTAAAGAGCAGGTTTCGAGAACAAATTTTTTTTTTTTTGATTTTCCCCATTTGATCGTTATAGCATAGGGGCAACATAAGCCTCACTGTCCCATTGCAGTCTGCTTACTTAAGTGCAGATTACATATCTATTATCCTTTCACTCGTCACCTTTTAGTGCACATGAGCACAATGCAGACACTAACCATGCTAGCTTATACACTGTTAATACTAACTGATGTGCCTCCCAGCCCCCCGCTATGCCCCAGAGCATGCACCAATAATGAGCCATCCACTCTGGCATCCCACGGGTACCACTAAGGTCTCACACGCAGACCCCCCCCTTCCCAATTTTGCTCTGCATCACATGCGGGAAACAGCCACTGAGGAGGGCATCAAACTGCCACTACTCCACCCTCCCTACCAAGGCACCCTAATGCTGTACAACTCAGGAAAAAAGTGCCTTTTTTCACCAATAGTATCTCATCTAAAAAGTTGGTCCTAATCCTCCTGCTAACATACTAACATACTAAAATGCCAGCAGAATAGGCCTAACGGTCTTTCGTGCCTGCTCGTTTGGTCAGTCCCCAACCTGGGTGCTGACCTTGCTATCCCCGTCCTTCTCTGGCTTCTCCCTTCCCAGTCCCAGTGCTCTCTGGGAACATCCACCCTAACCCAGGGACAGCACCCGCTGGTGGAAGAAGCAATGGGAAACAGGGGCATATTGAGATTGCATCTCTGAACATATGCAGCCTCCTGTCTAAGTTCACTGTCTTCCAGGCTTGGGTCACCCAGCATACGCCTAATGTCATCTGCCTCATGGAAACCTGGCTCTTCCCCAAAATAATTAACTCATCCATCATGCTAGAAGATTACACTATCTACAGGCAAGAAAGAATCAGCAAAAAGGTGGGAGGGGGTGTCTTGTTTATATAAAGAGCCCTCTCTCTCCAAGGCCTAGTGCTTCCCTTGTCAGCAAGAGCCACTGACTAAGCTACTGGCTGTAAAACTTTTACTTTGTGCTGCCAAATGCAAGTCCATTACAACTGCCACTTTACCTGCCACAGGGAAAAGCAAAATCGGGCTTGGATAAAGTAACTGACATCACTAAGACCCTGAAGCAAAACAATGAATTACTAATGGTGGGTGACTTCAACATAAACTGGCTCTCCCCTGGATCCACCCCGCAACAGAATCCGGTTGCCAGTGTGTACATCTCCCAACAGGTTAGAGAGTCAACAAGAATCAACTACAAAACTGGTACCAGCTCCCTCATAGATTGGGTTCTAATTCCCCCTCAAAGCAGTACAACGTCACAGTTCTCCCTGATACCCTGAGTGACCACTCACCTATTCTCTGCAATTGGTCCAAAGGGGCCAAGGCTGCCCCTGCCGTCATAGCCAGCAGAGTACTCCGTAGAGGCCTCCTTAACGCCTTCAAAACTTACCTCGCCCAGATCGACTGGTCACCCCTTGATAATATCAAGGACATTGATCTAGCCCTAGATTTCTTCATCTCCAGATTTAATGCCACTTGTGATATCTTTGCACTAATAAGAAAGAGGAAGTGAGAGCTGCACTAAATGGGTGGGTCACAGTGGCCTTGATTGAGCAAATGAAAAGAGCGAGACAACCTTTGGCATAAGGCAAAGGCCACAGGGGCACCGCATGATTTTCAAAATTACCAGGCAGCCAGAAATAAATGTACAAAAACAATCAGCTTGGCTAAGGCCAATTTCTACAAACGTCAATTAGAAAGAAACTGGGGTAACAGTAAGGGTTTCTGGGGTAACATTAAAGACTTGATTGAGAAGGACCAAACCCCTCCACTTCACTTCTAAAGGTCAATGGCACTCTCACTAAGGATCTGCTTTCCATTGCTGAAGCCTTTAACGTGGCATTCACAGACCTCAGCTCCATCCTACCAACCGATTATCCGTCACCAAAAGACACCTCAGCTCCTAGACCCCACCCATCAACCCAGCCAGTGAACAATGTACTGCAGTTCTATCTCAAATGCATAACTATTTCTGAGGCCAAGAAATGCATCAAAAGGGTATTGGGGAAAACATGCTTGTCCAGCAACAACACATATGAAAATGATGGAGCTCGCACTTGATGAGGTAACAGCACCAATTACCAAAATCTTTAATAAGTCCCTCACACTTGGCAACTTCCTGAACCTCTGGAAAATGGCTCTTGTCACACAAGAGCGGGGACCACACAAGTAGCTCCAGTTTCCGGCACATCTCCATCCTATCACCACTGTCAAAGACCTTAGAGAGGATAGTAGCAAACCAATTGAATGAGTATCTACATAAATACAACTTGCAATGCCCCCAACAACAGGGGTACCGCAAATGCCATAGTACTAACACCACCTTAATAGAGTTCTCAAGCCTCCTACACGATGCAGTTGACAGCGGCCACCTAGTGGGGTCAATTTTCATTGACCTCACAAAAACTTTTGATACAGTAAACCACCTACTGCTAGAAAAGTTACTAGAATGCGTTCTATCCCTTACCTCTGTTGGTTGGTTTTCTAAATACCTCTCAGACCGAACACAGTGCGTGAAGATAGGCTCTGTGCTGTCCAGCCCAAGAAAGGCTTCACTAGGGGTTCCCCAAGGGTCCATCCTGGGACCCTTGCTGTTCGGTCTATTTCTCAGTATCCTCCCTGAAGCTTGCACATCTGAAATTATCCTCTACGTGAACGATGCCGTCACCACTAATCGCAGCCCACAACTAGGCCCTCTCTCCCAAGACCTGCAAAATAGTTTCTACGAGTTAGAGGACTGGTTCACCAGGCACAAACTGCTGCTAAACTATAAAACATTAAAATAATGCAGTTCACCAGCCCACACTCCAAAATGAAAACCCTCAGTCGCAACATAGTCAATAAAAAAACCAAAGCCCTCGAACAAGTAAGGACATTCAAGTACCTCGGAGTACATATCAACGACTCCCTCTCCTTCTCCTCACATACGGATAGCGCAGTCAGGGCAGTCAACATCAAACTTGGAAGTCCAGTGTAAGAACAGAAGCCACCTAACCCCCGCTGCCCTGCACTTTTCAGTCACCAGCTCAGTCCTGTCAGTTATGGACTATGGGCTGATTGTATATAGTGGTGCCACCGACATGGCCCTCAAGCGTGTCAAAACATCACTCAACAAAGCCTACCGACTCATCCTGGGTGCCAACAGACTCACCCATACGTGCAAGCTGTATGCTGAAACACAATGCAGCTACACCTACCAAGTATGCCTTATGGGAAAGACAGCGCTTCTTGGTCTTGCCCTACCTGCCATCCGCAACCTACTGCAATTCTCGCAAACCCAGCACTACACCAGGGGTGCTGCACGATGCTAACTATCTGCACCATTCAGGACAACCTCTCTCGCTCAGTACTCTTTTGCTTACAGAGCCCCACACTGGACTAACAAACTGTCAATCTAGCCAATTCCAACCAGCTTTTTTTTTTTTTTTTTTTTTAAAGAATTTAAGCACTACCTAGCTACCTCCAGCAGCTGTGACTGCTAAACGACCTCGAACCCTTCAGCCTCGAGACTGCTTTCTCCCCTCTGCTTTAGCAAAGATGACTTCACCCTGTCCTTATCCCAGGGACCTTTAATTGACCCTTTTACATCCCCCTTCATCTCCCTGCTGCCAGTCTCCTTTTTCTTTTCCCCCCATTGCTGTTTCTGCCCACCAGTACCCCTAGCCCCACGAACGGGCTCGCCCTGGGCACCACAACCGATGCCCTCACCCAGGGATGCCACCCCGGAGTGAGGCCACCGAAGCGGAACTGAAGGTGGCTGGAGGGTCAGGCCACCACAGCCCCGGCTCATACACAGGTGCCGATGGATTTTTTTTTTTTTGTAGGATTACCCCTGGAGCTGGTTACGTGCAATGACGCCAACCCTGAAGCAAGCATCCGTCCCAGCTCCACCCATGATGTGGTGCGACACCATGCATCCCAGCCTCCGCCAGGGGGACGAGCGACGCCAGACCCAACTCCCCTACCCTTCCCAGAGAAGGATAGCAGTCCTCTGGACACCCGATCCTTCCCCTCCTCTGCCAACCCCCCCCGCGGCCCGTGCCCGTTCCCGAACATGGGTTGCCGGCATGGCATGAAGTGTGGCGTCCAGCGCCTCAACCCTCAGTGCCACCAGGCCAGCTGAGCCTCCTCTTTCTGCTTTGTCTTCCCCACTGCCTACCCAACCTCAACTGCACAGCTTCCCCCCCCCTCTCTTTTTGCCTCCACAGCCGGCCACCGTACGTCAGCCTGGTCACGGCACCCCCGAGCCTCCACCTCCAAGCACCCCTTACACTCTTTGCCCCCCCAGTACCAATGGCTTACACCCCAGTGGGCGGGGATGCGGCACTCAAGTGCTGCATGACAAGTAACTGCCTGGGGGGGCACGGGGTCCCGGAGGCCAGTTGAAGCCGGGGGCAGGCTTCTAAGCCTGACCAGCTGCAGGGGTTTTTCCTGCTTTGTCAGGAGCAGGGACACGCAATGGCGTCCAGCTTCCGCCCGCCCCTCAGATGTTGGCACGGTGTGGCTGCGAATCCCAGCCTCCGCCAAGGGGCTCGTCGGCGCCAGCGCAGCCCACCACCCCCTGGAGAGGAGAGCAGTCCGTAGCACGCTCAATTCAACTCCGCCAGCCACTGCCTCCGACCCAGGTCCGCTTCTCAAACCTGGGTCACCAGCATCGTAAGTTGAAATCCAACCGCGGGCCGGCCCTCAACTGCACACCTTAACCCTGTATCTCCCCATAGAACCTCCCCCAATCACCTGTACCTATCTCTCACTTTCTGGCCTCCCATCCTCACTTTACTGATACAATCCCACATCTCTGGGTGCTGGCCTATGGATCTCCATACCGTCCCATATTTTTTATAGTTTGTGTGTCATATTTTATTCTTATTATATAGCGTTACTTGTGCTTGATTTGACTACTGATGTTATGTGCTCTGTATATTCATACTTGCTGCTGTATACCCAAAATGCTTATCTGCCATTTTATTGTTCTCCTTGACGTGGAACCTTCATAAATGAGCTCCGAGCTCAAAGGCTGTATCGGAAAATTAAAATAAATGAATAAAAAACAATTATTCCCCGGCCCCAGCATATAACAAAGCTTACCCTCCGGTTTAGACATTCCTGCCAAAAATTTCATTTTTTTCATGCCATATTTTATGCAGAAACCTCGTAAAACAGCTCCGTGGAGCAGATATCTAAATAACATCCCCCATCATAGCCATGCCCCCACACTTTCATGTTTTAGCGTCAGTGCCAGAGCAGCGCGGGGCACACTCCATAGACTATAATGGGGACATTTTTATAACATGTTTTATACTTTTAAGTGCGAATTTGAGAAAGGAGGCCACCGCTCAACTAACAAGGACTTTGTTAGTTGAGCAGTGGCCTTCCTTTCTCAAATTTGGCACTTAAAATTAGTCATCCATATTTTAAAAATGATCAGTAAATATATTATCTATAATACATGGATAGGAACTTTGCCCCATTGAAAAGGCCATCATTTATTTCCCTGTATATCTGTGACTAATCAATTAATTACAGCTATGTATCTGCACTAAGGAGATAGGAAATGACTTTTACGTAATTAACTGCCTTTCTATCTTCCTTTCCATACCACTTATATATTCTGATATAATTTGACCATTTTTTCATAAATAATCAAAATCTGGGGTGCCCTCAACTCTACACAGAGTTCTTCTCTCCTCACCAGCTGCTGCCCTTTTTTTTCCCCTCTCTCTCCCTCTCCACACTTCTAAAAAATTCCATGACATCAATAACACCATTCCATGCTATACATCTAAATGGCCTGGAATGGTGTTGATAATCGTAAAGGCAGTATGAAAGAGACAGCAATAACTGCGGAGGCGACGAGTCAGGGTAGTCACAAAGGCAACACAATTAGGCTAATTTAACGAAAAAGGGCAAAAACATATCAAAATATTCAACAAACACTAGAAAGACAACATGGGGGCATTTAGAGGTGTAAAAATCTGTTTCTTATCACCTTTAAAGCTGTATACCTACACTAATCAAACAATTAAAAGTATAAACCTGCAATAATTAAGCAATAAGGCAAGACAGGGTGTGGTATATCATGGGATGTCGTCACGCCTCTGGTGGTTCAGTGCGTCCAACGACCCGAGAAGTGATGATATCCCATGATATACCACACCCTGGAGTGACTTATTGGTATTATGAACTGAGTTTGAAGTTTTATGAATAAAAAAAAAAAAAAAAAAAGGGTTTTAAAACATTTTATGAGTGAGTTTTTGGGTGGTGTAGGAGTACATTTTGAAAAAATAGTTCATGGACAGTAAATAGCAAGGAGGCTGGTGGTGCTGAAACTTTTTTGAAGCCGTGATGATGTAGCCCGATATCATCACGGCTTCAAAGAGCTCTTGGCCAATCAGATTCCTCTATTTACGATCCTCAGTTCATAATGTCATTTTCATGCTAGCTGGTCAAACCCTAAAAGGTTCTGGGATTCAGTTAATTTTTTGTTATCTTCTAAGGAAAAACTACTATAGAGAAGTTAAAAACCACAGAGGGAGTAGTCTCGTATCCTGTTGAGATCGCTAACTTGCTTAATGCCAAGTTTTCTGATTTGACATGTTATAAAACTGGCCCTTCAACTCAGTCAGGTGGTGACACAGGATTTGCTGTACCTTTAGCTGGTAGACCCCCTTTTTTATTTTTGAAGAGTTACGAGAACTGATATATTAAAATTATTATTAACCGTTCCAAATAAGTATAGGGACTACGAAGAGGAGCTAGATGGCCATTTTATAAGGTTAGTTGTTCCTTCTATTGCCGGCCCCCTCTGCTCAATTTTTAATCTTTGTCTTATTTCAGGTCTGTCTCCTTCATCTTGGAAATGTGCCGGACAGGTTCCGATCCGTAAGAAATCGAATGCTGATTGTGCTGTTCCAGCTAATTTTCATATTATGTTTTCTTTTTTTTTTTTTAGGTTATTTATTTATTCCTCCTGGGTGGGGGGGGTGTTGCCTATGGTTCCCCATCTTTATCTGCCTGGCCCGCAGCACCGCACCAGCCGCAGTACTTGTGCTCTACCCCTCCTCCATTCCTCTTTGTAAGCTATTTCATGGCAGGTACTTACCCCACTACCGAAAAAAGCCCAGGGTCAGGATCCGGGAGGAGCAGCCCGAGTGAGAGTGGTGTGGCGCCGTTTGGGACCAGACATCATGCGCAGAGGATTTTTCCATGATTACTCCTCCCCACGGCACGGGCGTGCAGTGTCATCAGGGACACTGCCGTGTACGCTTCTGCACACGGCACATCTGACGTCAGCCCACGCCAACCCACACTGTGACCCCTGAGCCTGCACCAGCCCCGACCACTGCCAGGAGCGTACAGTACCTCTGCAGTCATCCCTCCCACCCTCCCGGAGGAGGAACAGTCCATGGAGCGTTCAATCCTCCTATCCCCAGCCGACCTTCCGATACCTAAGGTCGTTCCCGACCACGGGTCGTCAGTGTAGTAAGAGGTAAGGCGCCAGTGCCTCAGCCCTCTACACCACCAGGCCGGCTCAATTTCCATATTAAATCCATTGAGTAAATTACTAGAAAAAAATAGTGGCAAATCAAATCACAGGATACACTGAGTCCAGCAATGCTGTGTCTCCACAGCAACATGGGTTCCTTAGAAGTCACGAGACAGGGACTGCCTTGGTCAGGTTCAATGATTCTGCCCTCAGGGGATTTGACAACGGTCTCATGACTGGGGCTGTTTTCGTGAACCTGACCAAGGCATTCAATCTTATTGATCATTCTCTGCTTTGTCTAAAATTGGGCCAATTATGGTTTTTAGAGAACATGGTTGGATGGTATAATGATGACTTGATGAACCGGACTCAATTTGTTAGCTTAGAATCTGTTGTATACTGTCGGTTTCATGGATTATGGGGTACCTCATAGGTCCATTCTATACCCTTTTTTTTTTTTTTTTTTTTTTTCCTTATCAATCAATTACCTTCTCTTTGCAGGTCTTGTGAAGGTTTATTGTATGTTGATTTTATTTCATCAAGCAAGATCCATTTCACAGTTGACATTTTCTTTGGAGCGGGAATTTCTTGATGTCTGTAATTTGTTTGCTGATAATTTTTTGATTTTGAATGTTAGAAAAACCAAAACTAAAACTGTTGTTCAGCTCCTCATTTGCTAAAGAATAAACCAAGTTTTCTGATTCATGATAGCAGAGGGGCAGCAACTGAATAAGTTTTTGAATTCAAATGTCGTGGGGTTCTGTTAGAGCCTGGCTTGACTTTTTGTCCACAGGTTAAAGCCGTGACCAGGGCAGTCAACGAAAAGTTAGGTCATTGTACACATATAAAAGGTATTTTTCTTTTGAAACTAGTCGTTCTATTGCCGTGGGGTCATTGTTGCCTCACCTTGACTACGTTGCTAGTTTGTATTTTAAATTGGACATAAAAGAAATATTCTTACTATTGTCTAGAACAATATTTGTCATTTTTGTTTTGGATTCCCCTGTTCTAACTCATTCTCTATTTCACAATTAGGTTAGTTTCCCTCGAATCCAAGTTTGCTTATTTCCTTGGCTGTCAAATATTTAAATCCATTTTTTCCAAATCTGTGTTTCCTCTAATGGATTTAGTTACAATTTATTTTACTCCTATTCATTTGAGGTCATCTAAAGACAGTCATTTTGAAACCATTACATATAAGTCCAAGCCTCGGTCTCGTTCTTTTTAAGTTGCAGCTCCTTCGTTTTAGAATGATTTACCGGAAAGTTTGCATTCTGCTTCTTCTTTACATCATTTTAAACCTAATATTAAGAATCATCTATAGATATAGGATGACTGTACTTGTTTTACTTAGTTTGTATTGTCTGTTTACTATTTGTTGTATTATTGTATTGATGTTGGATCAGATCTGAAATAGGACTTTTTTGTCCAGTGTCCTTACCCGGTTAACAAAATAAGTAAAAAGGCACACTGAGCAGTAACAGTTTCTTTCCAGATGCATCCTGCTTCTTTTTGTCTATAATACAGAGCTCAAAGTCAACCCCCATGGCCCAGGTGAAACAGGTTTGGGAAAGGACCTACGGCAGTCACGCTGGGGAGCAATCACAGGATGGAGCAGTGGCTGAGTGGCAGTGTGTTCCACCAAGGGAGTGTTGGTGGCCACAGCAAATTATTGTTATTGTCTGTATGTACCAGGGATCGCAATTTTTCCAAAACAAGACAATCAGTCCCGTTCTTGGTGCCCACTGATCATGAAGGTGCTTCTTTTTCTGCCACAGATGTACTATCACACCTCACTAATCATCCCAGGCCAGTACTGCTGCTCACAGCCTCCTCATGGCACCGGCAGTAAACACAACCCACCTGCTTGTCTCCCATCAAGCCATGTGGTGGCCTATGAAAAACAGACATCGAAGCCACCACCATGCACTCGCTTACTGCCACAGCCGCCATCTCATGATCCCTTACCGCTGAAGCCGCCATCATGCAGCGCTCACTACAGCTCGCTGATTTCATGCGTCTCTCAATTTCTCTACAACCTGTACTCAACACTGTTGTTCCAGCTAAACTCACCAATCGCACAATGCCCGACTCAACTTATGTAAGTGCAAGATAGCAGCAGCAAAGGCAAATAAGATGCTGGGATGCACATCTAGGGGGGATCAGTAGTAGGAGAGATGAGGTTATACTGCCCTTGTACAGGTCCCCGGTAATGCCTTATCTAGAGTATGGGGTTCAGTACTGGTGCCAACACCTCAAAAAGGACAGTAACCTGCTGGAGAAGGTCCACAGGAGGGCTACAAAGATGATAGTGGGTCAGCAGGGTAGGGCAAATGAGGAGAGGTTTAGAGCACTAAACATACTCCCTGGAAGATATGAGAGAGAGAGAAAGAGACACAGGGAGGAGGAACATGACTGGGACTTTCAAGTACTTGAAAAGAGTGGATAAGGAGTCTCTCTTTAAGTTGAGTGGCAACCATAACATGAAGAGGCACAGTCTTAAGCTGGAGGGTGGGAGGTTTAGGAGGGAGGTCAGGAAGCACTTCTTCACAGAGAGGGTGGTGGACACTTGGAATGCGATACCAGAAGAGGTGATCTCGTTGAAGACAGTGGGCAGCTTTAAGAGAGGCTGGTACAAGCATGGGGGAAGGCAATGATCACGGGTTGGGAGGGCAGGGACAGTAACTCAAGCTGTGTACCCTGCAATACGAGCACACTAGATGGACCAAATGGCCTTCTTCTGCTGGCTTCTTTTTATGTTCATATGACAACGATTGAACATCACTGCCCTTTCTTTAACAAAAAAAAACAGCTTACTGTCGTGCAGATTTTCTCATAGTGGAACATCACTGGCATTACTTTTAAGACAAAGCAAACACCACCTTACATGCAGGTTGATGGCCACCAGCTGCACAGTGTATGGGGCAATTGTCTTTTGAAGTCATCTCTGGAGGGTGGGACACTGCCCTATGTGTAGAAATCTGAATGAGTTCAGAGCTCAGCTGGATGTAGCTAGAAAAGGAATAGCAGCATCTACTAAACTGGAGATCACTCCCACCACAACCTCTCCCGCAGAGGATCACAGACCTAGGAGGGTGGAAGGTGATCGTTTTGGGGGGGTAGAGTTGCAAGGATGGACCATGTGAAATCTGTTTGACCCAGCAGCATCTCGACCAACCAATTTACTCTCCTGGAGAAGGTACAAGACCCTGGCTCAGACAGAGACAGCATTGAGGCAGTCAAGAGGGTGAGGCAGAGCAGAGAAAAAGCATCCAGTGGTGGAAAACGAAAACAGGATGAGATCAAACATACACATACACTTGTCCTAAGGAACTCAATGGTAAGGAGAGTCGAGTCCCACTTGAGTAGAAGTTCAAAATCCATGGTGACTGTCAGATGCCTCCCTGGTGCCTCAGCTATGTGAGACACTGATCGCATCAGGGGGATCATGGACATAATGGAAGGGGATCTCAAGGTACTGATTCATCTCAGAACTAATGATCAGGCGAATCAGACGTTGGAAGAGACCAAGCAAAACTTTATCAAGTTGGGAGAGAGGCTGGCAACTCGTTCGACCTCACTGGCATTCTCTGAGGTCCTCCAGTATGGGGCATAAGGGACTGCATGAACAGAATCAGGAGCAAGGAGATCGAAACATTTAACATTTGGCTGTTAGAATGGAGTCAGGAAAATGGGCATCACATCACAGGCGACTGCAGGAACTTCTGGGAGAGAATGCTTTTCAAGTTTGAAAGCCGTCACCTAACAAAAAAGTGTGTGTGTGCACCGGTTAGAACAAAATGCTTCCCTGGACTAACGGTGCACAGGGCCAAGCATGAGGTACTGTATATCAACTGGAAAAGGATTGTGGAGGTTCCCCAGAAATACTGGTCCACCTGGGTACCAATGACGTTGAGGGAAATAGTGAACTGGAGATACAGGCAAGATTCCGGAAGCTAGCCAGGGTTTGTCATGCCAGAGGATGCTCGATTTCCTTCTCAGAAATCCTGCCGGTGCCGAGGCCTAGTGGGGAAAACAAGATGAAGATTAGGGAGGTTAATCAGTGGCTCAGGGAGTGGTGTGAGGCCAGCGGGTATGGGTCGATGGGGGATTGGGGGGAGACCCGGGAGGATAAGAGGCTGCATGCTAGGGATAGGCTTCATCTCAATTTGGAGGGGAGGAAAATCCTTAAGCTAAAAATAGAAGGGATCATCGGTGAAAGATGGGGTTTAAACTTGTGAAAGGAGGAGTGATGGAAAGAAGGCTGTCAAGGGGGGTCCGATAAAAAAGGGGGACTCTGTCTCCACCCCCCCCCCGGGAGCTGGAGGAATGTGGGAAAAGGCTAACTGGTAGGGTGCAGGCCGGGGGGGGGGGACGAGGTCCCATGGGAACGCGAGCAGGAGAAATGGGAGGGTAGGGAAGGGGCGATGGGTGGTCCTGCTAAATGCCAGGAGATTGGGTAACAAGATGCCTGAGCTCCAGGTGATGCTAGCTGAGGGAGAGGTGGATGTGGCAGCTATCACTGAGACCTGGGCCACCACAGGGCACGACTGGGACCCGAACCTGGCGGGCTACACTATGTTCAGGAAGGACAAGGGGGAGGGGAGGGGGAATAGCACTGATAGTCAATAACTGCACTGGCATAGATGAGGTGGAGGGGACCATGGAGGCGATTTGGGTCACCTTTATAATGGGGGGGGGGGCAAGAGAGTAAAAATAGGAGTGGTGTACAGACCCCCTGCGCCAGCGGAGGAACTGGAGGAGAGTCTGGTGGCAGATGTTGGGAGACATTGTAGATTGGGCAGGGGAAGAGTGGTGGTGTCGGGTGACTTAAACATGCCAGGGACAGACTGGGGGACAATGACATCCTCAGTGATCAGGGAACAGAGGTTGTTGAATGTCTTTCAGGACGCGTTCCTAACCCAGCAGGTGGGGGAACAGACTAGGGAGGTGCAGATACTGGACGTGGTCCTGGCGGACAGTGACCAGATTGGGGGCCTAGAGGTAAGGGACCCATTGGTGGGGAGTGACCATGCCACGGTCTGGTTCTGCCTGGCCCTTGGAGGGGAGGAAGGCCAAACAAAGACGGAGGTAACAGACTTCAGGAGGGGTGGATTTCAAGGAAATGGGAAGGATCCTTACGGAGCATTTGGACGAGATAAGGCCAGACATGGACGCTGACAGTAGGTGGGAGATCATCGAGGGGGGGTGCAGGAGGCTACCAGGACCTAGGGAGAGACACAAATGCAGTAGGGCCCGAAAACCCTGTTGGTGGACCTGGGAGGTTCAGGAGGTGGTGAGGGAAAACAAGGCTGCCTATAGGCATTTCAAGTGCTCAAGGTGCGAAAGGGATTAAGGGGAGTATCAGCCAAAGGCCAGAAGGTCCACTAGGGTAGTGAGGGCGGCTAAGGCAAGGAAAGAGCAGAACCTGGCAGGGAATCAGGAGAGGGAACAAGGCGTTCTTTACATACACTGGGGAAAAAAGAAGGGTGAAGAGACAGATTAGCAGGATTAGAACAGGGGAGGGATGGGCACAAGACCTGGGGGAGCAGGCTGAGGTACTAAATGAGTACCCTGCCTCAGTTTTTACCAAAGAAAATGGAGGGGCTGCATCATACATGGGAGGAGACAGTGAAACTGAGGAGGGGGAGGGACCCTTACCTAATCGGCAGGTCTGGGGGGAGGGGGGAGCCACCACTGGCAGGAAGGGGGAAGACAAAACAGGGGCCGAGGAAGCGGAGGTGGAAATCACGGTAGAGAGAGAATGAGGGAAGTCCTTGGGTCCCTTAGGATGGAAAAAGCACCAGGGCCGGATAAATTACATCCCAGAGCACTGAGGGAACTGGCGGATGTCCTGGTGAAACCCCTGGCAGAGTTTTTCAGCATCTCTCTGAGGACAGGGTGGGTACCCCAGGAATGGAAGGTGGCGCATATAGTGCCTATCCTCAATGGTGTATCAAGAGACATGGCAGGGAACTACAGGCTCATCAGCCTGACACTGGTGGTGGGCAAGGTGATGGAGGGTACTGTCAAGGAGGGACTGGGGGGGGGGACTGGAAAAGCTGGGGTGCCTGCACGATAGCATGGCTCCGTCCTGGGGAAACCATGTCAGACAAATCTTGTGGAGTTCTATGATTGGGTGACGAGTGCCTTGGACCTGGGTAGGCCGGTGGACGTCCTCTTCTTGACTTCAGCCAAGGCGTTTCACTTGGTTCCTCGTGGGGGCCTGTTGGATAAGGTGGGGGAAATGGGGGTGGAGAAACAGATGATCAGATGAATAGGGAACTGGCTCTCACACTGGACCCAGAAGGTCGTGGTTGGGGGAAACAGTCTCATCTCCAAGAAGGGTCATTAGTGGGGTCCCTCAGGGATCGGTCCTTGGGCCCCTCCTGGATCGGTCCTTGGGCCCCTCCTGTTCAATGCCTATGTCTCTTACATAAGGAAGAGTATCAAGAGTGAGATAAGTCTCTTTGCGGATGACTCAAAGCTTGGGGTGGTGGTGGATGGGGAGGAGGAGTGGGTGGCCCTACAGGGGGACCTGAAGGCTCTGGAAAGGTGGCAGAGAAAGTGGAAACTGAAGTTCAATGCAGGGTACTGCATCTGGGTGTCAGAAACCCAGGCCAAGTGTACACCTGGGGGGGGGGATGCTACAAGTCTCGATAGCTGAGAGGGACCGGGGGAAGGGGTATATGTCAAGATGAACAACTCGGAGACTTGTAGGAGGGCAGCAGCCAAGGCCAACAGAATGCTAGGATGCATCATCGCTAGGGGGATCACCTCCAAAAGGAGGGAAGTGATACTCCTTCTGTATGACTGCTTGGTGAGGCCGCACCTAGAGTACTGCTTGCAGTTTTGGAGGCCACATTTAAAAAGGGACACAGAACTCCAGGAAACGGTCCAGAGGAGGACAACTAAAATGATCTGGGGCTTGGAGGAAGGACCTATGGGAGAGGCTCGAAAAGCTAAATATGTACACACTGGAAGAGAGAAGGGACGGGGGGCATGATGGGGTCTTCAAGTACATGAAGGGGGTAAACAGGGGAGGTGCAGTCAGGGTGCTCCGAAGGAAGTGGGGGGGGCAACTAGAGGACATGGGTGCAAGTTGGAAGGTGGAATACTCAGGGAAGAGAGGAGGAAGAGGTGCTACTTCACTGAGAGGGTGGTAGGATAATGGAATGTGCTGCCCTGGGGGCTTGTGGAGGCAGAGACTGTGGAGGGGTTCAAGAGGGGGTGGGACACGTACGGGGAAGGGTTGTGGAGGCAAAGTCTAATGCAGGGGGAACACCCTGGACTGGAAAGGGAGAAGCCAGAGTGGACAGGGAGCAGCAAGGTCAGCTCCCAGGGTGGGGGCTGACCAAACGAGGAGACACAAAAGACCGCTAGGCCTATTCTGCTGGCATTTTAGTATGTTAGTAATTCGGAAGGTTTTACTACAGTGCAGCAAGTCACTTGATTGACAACTTTGTTAATCAAAGTTACGCTTTATTAGCACAGGATATTAAATAAGCCAAAAAAATTGATTAGCACTGCTGCTAATCAGCTATGAATATGCATAGCACCTGGCACAGAAAGGTTAGCAAACTTTTATAACGACATATATAGTTCTATTAATTTTGTCTACTGTGCCATGGACTCACTCATAAAATGGTTAGCAGTCTACCGCTACTCATTTCGGGAAATGGCTAACATTACCCCAGATTTTGTGTAGCATTTTATTATGCTATACCAGCTATTAATACACTGTTAGCAAATAGCGTTTTGGGGGGCCGTGGCCAACTGTCCCTGACAGCACACACTTTTTCCATTGTCTCTCCCCCGGGGAATTCTTATAAGTTTTAAAAACTAAGTTCAATTATGAAGCACAATCTTTGGTGAGTTGAACTTACGAAACTTGCTTACCGGGAACCTCCAGAATGACCTTGGGGGTGAGTTTAGCATGGGGAACCCCCAAAAAAATGCAACAGCAGAGGATGGAGGGCGGCGGGGGTACCAAATGGTCGGGCCAGAGCACATCTTCCAAGCACACAGCAGATGAAACCATAGAGATGGCTACCATTATGACAAATGATGTGTTGAAAGCAATCAAGGCACTAGATTTACAAGCAGCTACTCTGGACAATAAAATTCAAAAATTTAACAGTCGCCTGGTAACCTGCAAAGCTCAATCTTCAGCTACTCTCATGGAGGCCAACAAAGCCACACGGTCAGCTCTCAGAGTGGCTACAACAGCAGGTGGACTCCAACCAGAAAATAAGCTCCTTCACTTCAGGCTAGAAGCACTGGAAAACAAGATCCAGGTGACCAACACTGAGGACCTGGGTTTGCCTGAAGCTCAAGAAGAGGCACCAAAGACTTTTACATGGAAACAGCTAAAGAGCACTTTACGACTGGATCCAGCACCACTGGTACAAAAGGGCATATCGGATAACACCAAGGAGGCGCAGAAAGGGAGTAGAGGGTCCCAGAACATTCTTGATAGTACTGGTAACTGAAATGGGCAGTGGCAAACTACTGCTCGGGCCAAACTGAACTGAAAGAAGGTAGCAGGCTGTCGTACCCAGACCTAAGGTACGACACACAAGACTGACAGAAAGGTTTTGATGAAATCCATCCTACATTAAGTTCATTAGACGTCACTCATACTCTGCAATTCCCGGCAAGACTTAAGATCATATACCCCGACAAAAACTACCAATTTAATGACTCCCAAGGACAGTGGGCAGAGGGTGACTGTGAAAAGGCAGAGATACTAAACAAATATTTTTGCTCTGTATTTACAAAGGAAGAGGGGGAGGTACCTAAAACAAACAGTAGAAACACTCTGGATACAGAAGTTGATACCAGCCCATTTACAGAAGAAAGGGTTCTGAAAGAACTCTTAAAACTGAAGGTGGACAAAGCAATGGGGCCTGATGGGATTCATCCCAGAATTCTAAAAGAACTAAGGGTGGAATTAGTGACACCACTGACTACCCTGTTTAACAAATCATGGGAGGATGGGTGGTACCCGAGGACTGGAGGAGGGCAGATGTGATTCCCCTTCACAAAAGTGGGAGCAAGGCAGAAGCAGGAAACTACAGACCTGTTAGTTTAACCTCAGTGGTAGGAAAATGATGGAATCACTTCTGAAGGAAAGAATTGTTGAGTATCTAGAGGCCAGAGGGGCACAGGACCCAAGGCAGCATGGATTCACAGCGGGAAGGTCATGCCAGACAAATCTGATAGATTTCTTTGACTGGGTGACCAAAGTAATAGATCAGAGAGGGGCTGTGGACATGGCCTACCTAGACTTTAGCAAGGCACTTGACACAGTCCCACACAAAAGATTAATATACAAGTTAGCTAGCCTGGGAGTGGGTCCCAAGATGACAGCCTGGGTAAAAAATTGGCTGGATAATAGGACACAGAGAGTAACAGTAAATGGAGTCCACTCTGAAGAAAGGGGGGTTACTAGTGGGGTACCGCAAGGTTCAGTATTAGGACTGGTCCTCTTCACTGTCTTTATAAGCGACATTGCAGAGGGACTGGAAGGAAAAGTATGTCTCTTTGCAGATGACACAAAGATCTGCAACAGAGTTGATGCACAAGGTGGGGTGGAAAGGATGAAAAGGGACTTGGCAAGGTTAGAGGAATGGTCAAATGTATGGCAGCTTAGATTCAATGCTAAGAAGTGCAAGGTAATGCACCTGGGAAACAAAAACCCAGGGGAAGAGTACACAATGGGGGGTGAGATACTAACAACAAAAAATGGAAAGAGACCTGGGGGTAGTCATATCAGATGACCTACAGGTGGGCAAGCAATGTGAGGGCAGCAAGGAGGGCTGGGGTGATACTGGGATGCATGGGAGGCATCACCAGTAGAAAACAGGAAGTTATTATCCCTCTGTACAGACAGCTGGTCAGACCCCATCTGGAGTACTGTGTGCAGTTCTGGAGACCCAGTCTTCGCAAAGACATAGACAAGATGGAAGCTGTCCAGAGGAGAGGCAACTAAAATGGTGCAGGGTCTGCACGGAAGACATATGAAGAGAGACTTAAGGAGCTTAATATGTAAAGCCTCGAGGAAAGGAGGGAGAGGGGGGACATGATAGAAACTTTCAAGTACCTCAAGGGAATCAACAAAGTCCAAGAGGGTAGCATCTTTCAAAAAGAGGTGTGCAAGAACAAGGGGCACAATTTGAAGATGGGGGTGGCTCAGAGGTAATTTAAGGAAGTATTTTTTCCACAGAGAGGGTTGTGGATGCATGGGCAGCCTTCCGGAGGAGGTCGTGGAGTCAAAAACAGTGGTGGAATTCAAGCATGCATGGGACAGTCATAAGGCAATTCTAGGGGGTTGGGGTAGAAAGAAGTAGGCTGCTGGTTAACTAGGATCTGCAGCTTATCCAGTAGGCAGGGAAATGGGCAGACTGGGTGGGCCAAGCGGTCCTTATCTGCAGTCAAATTCTATGTTTCTATGACACTGGTAACCTGGTAAACAAACTAAAACTTGACTTTGGCGAGGGAGCTGACTGACACAAACTTTTACTTTAAAAATGTGTTCTAAATGTGCAAAGGGTCAGAGAGGGTTCTATCTGTTGACTCGTGGGTTGAAGCTACTTTAAGTGGGTTATATACATCCCAAATATAGAAATAATGTATGGTAGAATGCTGTAATGTGCCAAAAATAATCATTTTACAGCACTGTTACACTATCGATGTGACATCACGCTCTTGTTACAGTAGCGTCGCTACGTCACATCGGTAGTGTAACAACATGGAACACAAAGCTTTGCTGTTGCTAGGACACTCATGACGCCGACCAAAAACATGAGTAAACACAAAAATAAACTGAAGGAAAAACTTGCCAAAGTAGCGCAAACAGCAAACATGTCCTAGCTTTGAAAACATGAACGAATGTGTAATCCCTCACCACAAGGTAATAAAATTATCTCAAATATTATTATCTTTTACATTTTCTCCGCTGACCATACGTTTGACCATACACTATAAAGACATGGTAGGAGTCATAGGCAATAATCGCTCAGCATGTGGTTCCCTTGGCTACACTGTTAAACCCTCAAGAGCGAAGTCGCCAAGGAACCACTAAGGCAAACCTAGCGTTGTTACACACTGCTGACCATACGTTATCCTATATATAATGCTTTCCTGATAAGAGTTTCAAAATGGTTCACATGCTGTATGTTATATTATTTTTTGGTTGTCCACAGGTTGTGATATATGTGGTGCAGGGCATCATCATCCCAGTTAAAATGGTGCCAACCACATGGCGAATCAGCCCCTCCCATTTAACATCTACACAGCCATGTTCGACTGTGCAGCTCGATATTGTAACAGTCAGTAGTGTACTAACTTTGGAACTGGGCAGCTCCTAAACCTCAAAAAGGTCTAATCATAAAACTGTATACGGTGAACTGATCTTCTATTCCTTTGCACTTTGATTGCTAAACAGAAGACTTTCACATTAAATTGTTTGCAAGTTGGACTTTATCTGTGTTACTTTTTTGTTAATAAGTTAAGCAGTTGAAAGACTGTAATGCTCATGCCGCATTTTCTATCGCTTGCCTTTATTAGTTTCTTAAAGACCAGTTAGTAAATTTAATATGCAGCGTTCCGTGGGGGATGGAGTAGAAAGGTGTAACAATCAATGTGATGTACATTAATTAGCAAATTACAGACCAACAGCTTGATAAAATCAGATGTATATTTATGAGAAATGAAATTTTGGATACTTTTTTGTCATCTCATTGTGACAAACGCTAATGTGGATTACTGACAATTTCATGCAATCACCCTTCACCCCTCCTATGATGCAACACCATAGGTGATAATAGTCACAGTTCCTACGATAAGCATGTGTAATAGAACTGTCATTTTACGTGTATGTACTGTGACTAAAGTTTGAAAGTATGTACTTTTGAAAAGCTAATCAAGTTAAAAAAAAAAAAAAAAAACATTTAGACAGGTAACTGATGTGAACCCACTTATAAAATGGGCTTCAAAATTCCAGCAACTTCACTGGTCTAACAAATCACCCGACTAGTCAATAAGCTCTGGTATATGCACAGCTTGTAAAAAAAAAAAAAAAAAAATGTCATCTACATAGCAACAGCCATACTAAATGGAAATAAAACCTTTTTCCATAAAAATAAAACTTTTTTCACCCACAACAGGGCACAGGTTTCTTTAAAATAAACATACTTCCCAAGTTTATCACATTTTGTACTGGCAGCTACCCAACAGGAAAATAAAGCCTTTTGCCATTAAAAAACAACTTTTTCCATTCTGTACTCCACAGTATGAGTTTCTTGAGAATTAATGCACTTCAAAGGTGTTTTGAAAGTCACTTGGCTGTTTGCCTTGTGCTTTCCCATTTACCCCGGGCATGCATTAATTCTCTGGACACGCATGCCCTGTTGTGGGTCATAACTTGCCTACTAATGTTATGCCTTGCAGAAAGGACATCGCTCATTTATTGGCCAAGCCAAAGAAGAGCACCTTAACAGTGCAGCATCCCACCAAGCTCCATTACTGTGTTAGTACTGGGTATCAGCCCAAGTTCCTGGTATGGAACTAGAACCCTTGACCTTTTGATCTTCCAGCCCCCGAGACAAGCATGCAACCTACCGAACCAGTGACACTGCTGACCAGGGTTACTGCCAGAGTCTAACAGAACTCTGGCAGGCAATACTTTATTTCATTTTTTATTTGGCATTCAGAATTACAACCCTTTGAGTCAAAGACTCTTCTGCAAAGGTTCCATGTCAGGAATACAAACAGCGCTGCAGTATAAACAGTGACAAAACTCAGAAACAGAAAAAAAGAAAAATACATGCAGTTTAGGGCTGGCGACCCAGCGTCAGGTAGTACAAAACTGTAGATAAAGTGATAAGAAGCAAATATATAATTAGGACAATGGGGGGGGTAGCTTCTGGGAGAAACTAAGTAAATCTAACAGTCACTAAATGTGAAATTTGGGGCAAGGCACCCTATTTTAATGAATAACTGCACTACAAACCCAAAACAATGCTGCTTTTCTTTGGGTTACAATAGTGCTCGAAAGCAATTCGAGGTCAAGAGCATTTGCTAGTGCTGTCAGTATTAGAACTGGTGACAAAATAGTGAGTAAACAAGGTTGTATAACAGTTTGGAGTTAGTTATGTTACTGTAGCTCATATGGTGCAGGAAACCCCATTAGAAGGACAACTGCTGAACTAGCAAAGTTGTGCAGAATTTAGCAACTGGTATTCAATGCCAATAAGTGCAAAGTCATACACACCAGACACAAAAAAAAAACCTGAGCCGAATACAGGATTGAAGGGACCTTGGGGTTTTAATTCTGCCAACAGAATCCAGGTTTCTAAAATGAATTTATAGAAAAATATACAGACATATATTTCAAGATCCCGGTCTGAATAAACCTCCAGCCCATTCACTGAATGCACAGCTCAGATGAGATCAGAACAGAGATTTATGGGGTCACAAAAACGGATGGAAATTTATAGAGAACACCTTTTTGTTACAGTAATGTGCATGTGCATCAGATATTTACTAAAATGTGCATGTTGTTTATATGTTTTAAACCAGACAAGTTAAATGAACTTGTATCCAGAAGCAAGTTTAAACAGGCATGTGAATCAAAGCAATCGCTTGCTTTATTAAAGTTCATGGCTATTATTTAGAGTTTAAAATGTGTTGGTTTTCGGGAAAAAATAATGTAGAAACACCACATTACAGGGTTCACGCTTAACTTTTTTCTGCACTGGTCCTGCTGGAAAAGTGGTACCAATTTGCACTCCCCCCTCCCACAAGATTTACACTGGCTCCAAATTATAATGGAGATTGCAGTGGGGAAAAAGGACTCCCTCTCCCGGCCCTTTCCAGTTACTTTCTGGTTTCCAGTGGCACCCCCTCTGTCCCATTCCCTTAATCTCTCCCTGCTGTCCAGTTGCAACCCTCCCTCCCTCTCCCGTTCCCTTTAAGTTCCTCCTGGTGGCACTCTGTCCCTCTCCCCATCCCCAAACATTCCCCCTGGTTTCCAGTGGCACCCCCCCCCGAACCCTAAACCCAAGACCCTGGTCCCAGACAGTGACCACCACAAACCCTCCACGCGCCTCTGCAATACAGCAAAGACTACAGTATAAAACCATTCCCCACCATGTTCTCTCAATCAGAAAACTCGCCCACAAGGTGACAAGCATTAATATAAAAAAGTCTTGAAGCACTGCATCAACTAACCTATCCTAAGACTCACTGCCAGGCTTGAATGTCGGCAATTTCTCCTAATAGTGCTTTCACCCTCGCACAGGCTTACATTTCCAGCATTCGGGTCCGCGGTGAGACTGTTTCAAGATGCAAGATTGCAGTGCACTGCTTCAGAATTTCCCCACGACTGTCACCTTGTGGGTGGCTTTTTGCTAAGGGACATGAGTGGTGAGGGTGGAGGACTTGAAATATAAGAGGCGAAGGTTATTTTTACACTTGCCTGAACAGGAAAGTCAGGAGGAGTCACACTGGCCCGAGGTAGTTTGCGCTACACCCTGGGCAAGTAAGTAAAACAGAAACAGAAGAACGAAAGTATGTCAAATATAAAAGTGATGGCAGACTACTTCTAAAATTTACTGTTAATTGCAGGCAGTACACTAGTTCTTTAAACGCTGAGCAGACCCAACTTACAGGACTGTTTGTATAATTTCGGATCCAGAAAAAAAAAAAAAAATTTTTTTTGATACCTTTTATTGGACCAACACAGATGCCATTTTTTTGTAACATCTATGTTGGTCCAATAAAATATATCAAATCATCTTTTTTTCTGGATCCAAAATTATACTAACAGTCCCATAAGTTGGGTCTGTTCTGCTTTTTAAGAACCAGTGTACTGCCTTTAATTAACAATACACTTTAGAAGTAGCCAGCCATCACTTTTATATTTGATTTACTTTTGTTCTTCCTTTTCTGTTTTACTAATTAGATTTTCTGCCTGACAGTACTAAGTGTGACATGTGGAGCAGCACTCCACCTGGAGGCTGACAGTCACTTCTATTCCTCCCTATACATCATCAACATTGTGACTTCACCAAGGCCCTGTCCACACTACCCCTCTGTAGCGTTACACAGTACCCAAACCGTTACAGCAACGGTTTGCGTTTACACACCTGTAGCGTTACAGAAGGCCTTTTCATAACCATTGTTGAAACCACCTCATATGTGGTTTCAACAACTGAATATGAAACTTGACCACCTGGTAACATTACGGGCGTGAGTGTGGACACATGCTTTTGGTCCCCTAGTGCAGCGAGCTGCACTGTGGGATCAGAGTGCACGGTAATGGTCTCCTGGCCCTGGCGTGGATCTAGCGGTGCCAGTCCCGTAATGGACACCGTTTAGGTGGGACACACTGCACCACCCCGGGTTGTAACGGTTTCTATCCATTACGGGGTCTGAGCGGTGCAGTGTGGACGGGGCCTAACTAGTAACCAAGAAAAGCCTATCTCCTCCTGCTCACTAGTGACATGTGCTACCAATCAGGCATTAAGGCTTGTAATGCAACAATAAGTGAGGTCACATGATACCGATGATTTAATGGGAGAAATAGAAATATATATGTCTGCTTTCAGGTAAAGCACTGCTTTCACAATGCACCCAATAATATCAGGCAGAAAACCATATAATGAGCACAGAGAAAAATAAAATAATTCAGAAATAATTAAAGTAAAAAGAACACATTTTAAAAACTGCTAACATTTACTTACTATTTTTTGGGCTAGTAGATCTTTAAAATTCAAGGCGTCAGGCAGCCCAATGACCCAGCAATATCGCATCACACTGCCATGCTGGCAAACCAGGTTCAAGAGCGAACCAGGGATGTTGGTGGGGGCGCTGCTGTCAAGAACAGCACATCCCAGCCTGGGATGAGCTGCCAGCATTTTCTGCTACCACACTGAACCCCCCTCTCCAATCCTGACAGCATGCCAGAGAGCTTGATGTTTTCTCAGGCACGTGCAGTGAGCTTACCAGTCAGAAACGGATCTGCACACATCCATGGGGAGGAAGGAGGGAGGGGCAAAAGGCATAAAACAGAAAAATGCATTTCCATTTAGATGATAGCTGTTGACACTCTCCGGCCCCCTCTAGGGTTGCTGTCATAATGGCTGGTAGATCACTGAAGTCCGACCAAAGGACTGGCAGGGTGTGTGTGTGTGTGTGTGTGTGTGTCTGTGTAAGGTTTGGGGGGGAGAGACAACTCAACAGGCCAGGGTGGCCATTTTCAAGATATCCAGTTTATCTCCCAAGCTGAAAAAACTCTCATTTGCTGCCCACATTATGAAAAGGGTTAAAGTATCAAAGAGTTTCCATGTGATCTTTTACATAGCCTGATTTTTGACTGTGGATTTGTGACTGAGTACAGTTTAATACCTGTATATTTACGTAATAACTTGTATGGACACTGATAATTATGCATAATTAGGGCTGTAAGTTTTTCATGGAAGAAAATGACCAATTTCACGGCACTCTGCGGTAAAAAAATTAAAAAGATATTTAAAACAGACAAATCGCACCAAGAAGTGCTCCCGACTGATCAACCAACTGATCTTGTGCTTCTAGATATCTGTGTAATGCTTGACAGAAAGCAGGAGACATCAAGAGACTGATATTTCCACGGGCACGCTCCTCAGTGGTTGCAGTGAGACACCTGCAGCAGTGCTCTCGAGAAAGAGTTGTGAATGGGGCAGTTGTTAGCCAGAGTTTCTATGAGGAAAGAACTGAGTTTCAGTTGTGGAAAGCACAAGAGAGGAGCTGGGTAGCGGAGACAGGGAAAAGTATCGAGGGAGGGAGAGCAGCGTGCCATTTTTGAAAGCTGGAGAAAAGTGGCAGATAATCTGCTTTTAAAATGCTACTCAAAGACTGTAACATGAGTGGTTAGCTTTTAAAATCATCAGCTAATTTTAATGTGCTTCCACGCTTTCAGCCATCTCCCGTTTCTGGCAGACCACTGTCTTACTGTTTACATACTTTCCTCCTATTCAGTAAGGCTCAATAAATAAAAATAAATACGCGTTATGTAGTCCTGCTTGTGAGCACGTAGCAGCAACCTCGTCATTCGGTACAGTACATGCCACAACTTGGGGGATTTTCATGGTAATCATGAAATCCGTGACCCCCATTAAATAATTACAGTCCTATGCATGATTAATGGTACTGTTATATTCAAGTGTAACTGTTGAAACCACTTGCGGGACCCACTGAAAATTAACCCTGGCTCAGTCGGGAAGTCCTTATTCATAATGGATGAATAAATAAGAGAATACTGATGGGCAACTATGCACAACCAGTGTGTTCTGCCACCTCGAGGTTCTGATTCCCTCTGACCTCGAAAGCGAAGCTCAAGAGGTCCGTGGGAATCAGAACCTCGAGATGGCAGAACACACACTGGTTGTGCACAAAGTCACTCCTCTTGTGTTTATTTTATAGTGTATATTATGTGAAATGTGTGCACAGTGGTACTTTCAGAATGAAATTGACTTGTGCAGTCTCTAGAGGTTTTGGAATGCTGTTATACCATGAAGGGTACAATCACACTCCATGATCTATGAACAGTGGTACAACAGCATTTTCAAAGGAATGGCGTTCTATACAGAAGTATGTTCTATTACACACAATAATTATTTACTACTACTACAACAACAACAAACAGGGCTCAAATTCACAATCCTTTGGTACTATAGTGTAACATTTATGAACCTGCTTCACATCATTTGAAAGCCCAAGAAAATCTCTTAATTGAAGTACAGGGCATATCTGTAGCTGGCAGCTGTTGAGACACACCCCTGTCTTAGTCTGCTGTATTGTGAGACTATGCTGCCATCATTTATGGGATCCTATGATGTCATGAAGGGTGAAGCTGTACCTAGCTAGATATGCTACTGGTGTCAAGCAGGGAGAAGCTCAGACTCAGAGGAGCAGATTAGCCACTACAGTCCAATGCACTTGTCGGACCAAGGTGAACATGCAGAGCAGCAACCTAAGGCAGGTGGCAGGGACGTAAGGAGGAACAAAACTGACAGCCTGCCACATGCATTACCATATAAACATAGAAGTTGTTGGCAGAAAAAAGCCCTGCGGCCCACACTGTCTACCAAGCCCTACCTATCTAATGCTGACTGTGAGGGCCCTAGTGGTCCTTCACGCCTTCCTACCCACTTACCACTGTCTTTACCAATCCCATATATCTGTCCACCCAAGTCACACACACACACTTTGTGCAGGCTACCTCCCTTGGTAATCTATTCCATCCCTTCAACCACCCTCTCTGGAAAGAAATGCTTTCCTAAGTGCCTCTTACATCTCCCACCCACAAGCTCCATTAAGTTTCCCCAGTACTTGTGATCCCACTCAGCGTGAACATCGCCCGGCTCTCTATTTGATGTATTACATCAAGGTATTTGTATGCAGCGTATTAAATAGCTGTTATAACATAGCAAAACACTACACAAAACAGGGGGTAATGCTAACCATTTCCAGAAATGAGTAGCAGTAGACTAACCATTTTTTAGTGAGGCCATGGCACAGTAGACAGAAATAATAAAACTACATACAGATTTAAGATTGTGCTAACCATTCTGTGCCAAGTGCTATGCATTTTCACGGCTGACTAGCACTTCAGTGCAAAACTGCTGATCATTTTTTTCAGCTTATTTCATACCCTGGTATGTCTTAATCATGCCCCCCTCCTTGCCTCCACAGAGTATGTATGTTGAGATCTTCCAACCTCTCCACGGAAGTCTTTTCTTGCTTACCCTGGATCATTTTGGTTACCCTACTCTGCACTACCTTTACCCTGTCGTTGTCCTTTTTCAACTGCAGGCCCCGGAACTCTACACGGCACCCCAGGTGAGGATAAAACAAAGACCTGTACAGCAAAAGCATCACCTCACTCCTCCAGCTACTAATCCCCTCAATACACATTTGAGCATCCGATTCTCCATCCACACTGCCCAGTTGCACAGCACTGATGTGTTTAAACTGTCTGAAACTGTTACCCCTAGGTCACTCATATCATACTTTCTACTGCCACCCCCCCCCCCATTCTGCAGTTTTAGATGTTTTGCCCCATGTGCATTACCCTGCATTTCTCCACATTAAATATCAACTACCAGACTTCTGACCACTTCTCTAACCTCTCCGGCTCCTCCCTCATATTTCCTACCTCTTCCTCACTATCCACTATTCCAAAGGTCTTAGTATCATCTGCAAACAGGCATCCTTTTACCTGGATCCCTGCTCAAATATAACAAACGAAAATGGTGACGCGGTCTAAACCAGCAAGTCCAATCACTGTGACACATCACTGGTGACCTCTCTGATTTCTCAAAGTGTTCTCCACCAAGGACAACCCTCTGGGTGCTGCCAGCCAAGTACATTTTCCACTTATTTTGTGATATTTTCCTTCACCAACCATCCCCATGGAAGAGAGTGGAAGGCTTTGCTGAAGTCAAAGTACAGTATGTCCACTGTTTGACCCTTTTACTAACATACTAAAATGCCAGCAAAATAGGCCTAACAGTCTTTCGTGTCTGCTCGTTTGGTCAGCCCCCACCCTGGGAGCTGACCTTGCTGCCCCCCACCCTCTGGCTTCTCCCTTCCCAGTCCCGGATATTCTCACTGCACTGGTTTTTGCTTCCAGAACCCTTCCGTACCTGTTCCACCCCTCTTGAACCCCTCCACCGTTTCTGCCTCCACCAGCCCCTGGGCAGCACATTCCATGGCTCCACCACCTTCTCAGTGAAGTAGCACCTTACTCCTTTCTCCCTGAATCTCCCCCATGCCTTCTAGTTGCCCCCCTTCCTTGAACACCCCCATTTATCCCTTCATGTACCTGAAGACCTCTATCATGTCCCCCCCATCCCTTCTCTCTTCCAATGTGTACATATTTAGCTCTTCGAGCCACTCCCCATAGGTCCTATCCCCCAAGCCCCAAATCATTTTGTTTGCCCTCCTCTGGACCCTCTCCAGGAGTTCAATGTTCCCCTTTAAATGTGGCCTTGAAAACTGCACGCAGTACTCGAGATGCGGCCTCACCAAGCAGTTATACAGTGGGAGTATCACTTCCCTCCTTTTGGAGGTGAGGCCCCCTAGCGATGCATCCAAGCATCCTGTTGGCCTTTGCCGCTGCCCTCCTACAAGTCTCCGAGTTGTTCATCTTGACATCCACCACCACCCCCCAGGTCCCTCTCTGCCATCGAGACTTGTAGCATTCCCCCCCCACCAGGGTGTACACTTGGCCCAGGTTTACACCATCTTCATCAGCCAATCAAAGACGTTGATCAGGTTTGTGTAACACAGCCTCCTTCCTGTGAACT
This sequence comes from Neoceratodus forsteri, assembly GCA_016271365.2. Taxonomy (NCBI): domain Eukaryota; kingdom Metazoa; phylum Chordata; order Ceratodontiformes; family Ceratodontidae; genus Neoceratodus; species Neoceratodus forsteri. The sequence goes on along the minus strand of CM057451.1, from coordinate 143,103,751 downwards.
CATGCTGTCTGATATCGAAGTCTGTTCACCTCCAAGAAACCCACTTCTTAATCTCTCTGAATAAAAATAAACTGCAAAATAATGTCCTGCTATCCTACGAAGTAGAGTGCTGTGCACTACAAAAGATGCAGAACCGTCTCTACTATGCATGCGTGGATGAATTATAATTTGTTCCCAATGCATGTTCGGTGCCCCTTCTTGTTTCCCTCCAGAGTAACGATTAGTAAATACAAATAATGGTTTGTTTTCTTTCTTCTGTAAAGCATTTCTATGAAACACCATATGTAACAGTACAATAATAAAATACATAAACACACATACACACAGGGTGCAGGACAGTATAGTCCTGCAGACCTAGAAAGATCACTTAAAAATACTGAAGAACTTAAGGGCTGCTGAGACTAATTAAACAGTGTGCTCCCCCAATGCAGGAAACCCAGATCCTGTTCCTCAAGTCTGGGTCCCAATCAGTGGCAGAAGATTGGGACAAGCAGTCCACTCCCCCTCTAGGTAAGCAAGGCTATGGACACCACTGCTTTGCTGCCCCCCCACCCCCACCTAAGAGACATCTGAACATATGAAAGAGCCAGCAGAAGAAAGCCAAAATAGTCTTTCTAGTCTGCTCATCAGTAATGCATTGTGTCTGGCTCACGCCATTGACACTGCCCACCCCATCAGCCCTTCCTTCATAACTCTCCCCCCACGGTTCCCTTTATGCCTATCCCAGGCCCAATTAAAGCCTCCCACCGTCTTTGCTGATACCATCTCTATTGGCAGTGCATTCCATTTGTCTACCACCCTCTCTGCAAAAAACTGTTTCCTAACATCCCTCGACAGGGAATCAAACAACGGCATCATTCCATCAACATAGTTCTACAGGTCCAGTCATCTGGTGCTGGGTGTCCTTTCTGTCCTGATCCTGTTCCACTCTCCCTTGGCTGCCATTGGGGGGGGGGGTGAGTAGGCTGCTTGTTCTTAAAACAAGGGAAGGTAATTTTATTTCTGTAGCACCCATTCCCAAGGGCTCTGGGAAGCCTCACAGCAAAACAGAGAATTCAATAAAATACCTTAAAAATAAATAACACATGTGGAAGCTCTGGTGGGCCCCATTACTTGGTGGGGTAAGTACCAGTGGATCAGCTCTCTCAACTGTTGGTCAAAAGTCTATACCCTAGATGCCTGTAAGAACTGGACAGAAGGACTGTGGTGTGGTGAACAATCGAGTGTGGCAGAGAATAAGTAAGTTATGGGCAGGTGGGAGAGGAATCAGTAGTGGCTGGGTGAAGACGGGGGGGAAACAAATATGCCAACTCAACAACACAATGGGACCAGGCTTCACGAGTGGACTACGGGCTTCCGTACTGAACAAGCAGGAGGTCGGGAATGTCAGGGAGGTAACTTGCTCAACTGGAGAAAGGGGGGCTATGACTGCTTCTGTGCCAGAGCACGCCCTGCTGGTCATCAGAAATGAAACAGACCTCCAGAATAATACTAAAAGTATTTATAATAAAAAGAAGGGGAGAGACGAGGGCTAGCTCATCTATGCAGTGGAAGTGCCACCACTCAAAACACTAGCAACTTGGGTTCAGGAACGAGCCAGAGTGGCTGGAGGGTCAGGTGGGGAGGAGGATTTAGCATCCCAGCAGATGCTCTCCTCAAGGGGCAAAAGGATCACAGCTCACAAACACTGCCACCTAGGTGAACACAGGTGACACAGCAGTTAGGACAGACAGCGTGGGTTGGAGAAGTGCCAGTATGCATGGTCACACATCAGCATGTGCACACACGTCAGGCAACCAAGCATCCAGCATTCCTAAGGGAGGGTGGAAAAGCATGGAAAATACCCTGCAAGTGTGCAGGATGAAGCCAGCGGCACTCTCGGACCCTCAACTCAACAACAGGTCCCTGTGGGCCACAGAACCACGTAGTCTAGGAGAGGTGAGTCTGGCCTACTCCACCTGTCGACTCCACCCAGGGCCGTCTGGGATAAGCAGGCACGCCAGATAAAGTGGCAAAGAAAGTGCAGATGGGGGCTGGAAGGTTACCTAGGGTGAGTGCAGGAGGGCCACAGCACATAAGCTAGAACACAAACAGGAGTAAAAAAAAAAAATAGAAAACAGAGACTCTTTTGGCCCTCACAAATTCTCTGAAAAAAATATTTGAGAACTGCAAGGAGATTAGAATTAGCGCATGTCTCTGACCCACGTTTTTATAAAGGGTTACTGTCATGCATACAATTCGTCAACTTCTAATTCCCAGTGTACAAACCGATTCACAATCTAAATTTCAACAGATGTGCTAGATGAAGGGCTGTATGATTTGCATTCAGAACAGTTTTGCAAAGTTGTGGATCACTGGAAATACACATAGTCGGTTAAGGGTCAGGATCCCCTAACTTCGAGCTAGAAAGACAGGCTTTCATTAATACTTTCAGTTCTTACTATGTATCACTCCATCAGACTGTCGCAGTTTCACAACTATTCTCTCCATTGACACCAAGTCGTGCCCATTTTTAGTTTTCCTTCCTTATGACAGTAGCTTGGTATGGACTACCTTCCACAGCTTCACTTTTGAACAAAGTCTCTCCGTATACTCCACTACCGCCAACTGAACAGTTTTGTCACATACTCTATGTGGGTTACTGACCCAGCCCGACCAGGTATTCACTGTACTCCTATGTAATTATCTGCTGTGACAATGCTCCATGTTCCTTCCCTACTCACACACCTAGACAGGCAACAACTGCTAGATCAGGGAAGCACACACACACACACACAGAGGGACCCTGTATCCCAAGGCACCTAATCTCCGCCACACCCCCAACTTGGAAAGGCACTAACCTGCAGCGTACGGGGCGGCCTCCGGTTCCCAGGTCTTGAGCGGCCCTTCCTCAGTCCAGCCTTCCTCCCGGGTCGATGCCGGAACTCGAGCCCGCGACGGGCCGCACTCCCCCCCGCGCACTGCCGAGGCCTGCAGAATGGCCCCCGATGTGCCATCGATGACTTTAATGCAGCCCCGACTGCTTACAGCCAAGATGGCATTGAGAGTCGGGTGGTACGACAGGCTGTCCAGGCCGTCCTCGTCGCAGCGGAGGCAGCCGTCTCTCAGCACAACCCAGTCCGAGGACGGCGAGGCCGCCGCACCCGCCATCTTCCCTACTCCAATAACACTGAGCAGCAGTGACAGGGCTCGGAAGCGCCTCTGCCGCGGCTCAGGAAGCTGCGCCGGGCACGGCGGAAGTGACGCAGCGCGACCGGCCGTGACGACACAACACTTCACTGCCTTGCCTGGGACTTTAGAAGCCATGTTTGAGAAGTAAGCACGGTTGGTTGGGGAGAGGTAGTTGCGTTTCGGGCAGTGGCGGGATGGGTGTGTGGTTGGAATGCGGAGTGGAAATAAAGCAGGCTGTGCTGGGGGCTGCCTGTTCCAATGTAATTGAGGTGCGGGCGATAAGGCGCGCGGCCTGGGATGTGCTACCGCCTACCGTGCACCCAGCGGTCCGAGGCTCAGATGTCAAACTGAAACGAAAACCAGTTGTACTCTACACTTGCGCTTTTTGCAGGTATTGCATGTATTCATATGTAGCAAAATGCGCCACTGAAATCGCAAGGTTTCTGATGCAAGCTCTGGCACATTCCCGCGGATCATTTGCGGTAACGAAGTCACGTTTTTTCGGTAGATTTAATAACGCCACATCGCCGTGTTGAAATTAGACATAAAAATGAAAACAAGAAGTGTGATCAACAAACACCTGCCCCCTCTACTCACATTCATACGTAATTGTGGCAGGGCTCCCATATCTACAGGGATTCCTGTATTTTACAGGGATTTGGAGGCGTCTACAGGAAAACTCTTCCCATAGACATGCATTGGTTATACAGGAAAACAGGGCAATCCAACTTCTATTGGAAATAATGTAATCTACAGGAAAACACAGGAATATCACCCTGGAGTTACAGGGAAAATGCCAAATCAATATGGGAGCACTGCTGTGGATGTTACGGTGCTCTTTTTCAGTGGTCGGCAGCCTCCAGTGCTTCTTCCACTGCTATCACACAGAATGCTAAGGAAACGGTCTTAATGACCTTTGTAGTGACAGTGTTTTTTTTTTTATTTGTTCCGCATCTTACTGGAAAGCCCAGAGTAGCAGCACATCACAACAGTCAAGCAGTCCAGGTTTGCCGCCTCAGATATCTATGCTGTCAGGCAAGATCAGACTAGACATGCCATAACCAAGCAGAGGCAGCTACTGACAGAGCTAACCAGGCATCCCACAGCCAAGCAGAGGCAGCCCCCTAAATGCTGTATCCTGCTCCAACTTTCTGATTTTTTTTTCAGAAAAGTCGGGCATTAGTGGAGGTATGTGGATCCCAGCTCATCGGGTGCTTTGAAGGTCAGCAAAATGACCTTGTAGTCAGCTTGCCATCTAACTGGCAAGGAGCACAGAGGTGGTGTAATCTTGTCTGACCACTAGATAGAGGTCATAGAGAATACTGGATAGGCAACCATGCACAATCGGCCTGTTTTGCCATAGAGGAGTTCTGATGACATCAGGTCTGACATCATCTGAAACCCAAGGTGGCAGAACAGGCTGGTTGGGCATGAGGTTGCACATCTAGTATTTTTTTATTTGTGTATAGTTTGTTTCTTAAGCGTCGGAGATAAATAATTGTGACCACCGCTTGTCAGTGTGAAGCAGGAGAACAAAAGCGGGCGTGCTGGTAATACAGAAAGGCAAGTTGATGGGAGATTACCTCTGCCATCTTCCTTTTGTTCTGCTGATCCGTTTAATGTTTGGTTTTGTGACTGGCTCTCTTCCGCTCCTTTTTTTTCCGCTCTACAGTGTCACTTCTTTTTTTTTTTTTTTAAACTGATTTGTGCCCACGCGGCAGTTTTCAGACCGGGTGGCCTGCTGAATTTTTTTTTTTTAATCAGCTGATATGTTGTACCACAGAAGGGTAGAAAAGTGTTTCATGATCTTTGAACTGTAGTACAATGACATTTGCAGCAATGATGGAAATCCATGCTCAACAGGGGCCAACTGTACTAAGTTTAGTTGTCATATTCTGGACCAGCTACAGGCAAGGTAGTTGAAAACAAGGCAGCCTTCATGCAGTGTGCTGTAGTAGTCTAATCTGGATGTGACACAGGCTTGCACAAGCACCCTCAGATAAGCAGAACACTGGAAATTCTCCTCAGCAGTTCTTGGTAGACATGGTTCTGCTCCAGGGAGGTGGGGTGGGGGGTTAGCAAGGAACAAGCAGGAAACTACAAACCTGTCTTACCTGTATCACGAGGAAGCTGATGGGAGTCACTGTTTGAAACTGACCTCATGGACTGTCTGGAGGGTAATGGTCTCCAGGATAATAGCACATCTTTGTAACTGGAAGGTTCTGTCAGATTAACCTAATAGTCTTCAACTGGGTGACGGAACGGGATGGAAGACATGCCGTAGATCTACTCTGCTCCGATTTCAGCAAGGCTTTGGGCTGTGTGCCTCATAAACGCCTGCTGAGGAGATTGGAGGACCTGGGGGTGCCTAGGGATATAGATTGCTAGAAAACTGGCTAAAAGGAAGGCAGCAGTGGGTGCTGGTAAACAGAGGAGAGGGAGTTTACAAGTGGGGTGCCACGGGGGGCAACCAGGAAACTACAGGCCTGTCAGTCTAGGGAAGCTGATGGAGTCATTGATCAAAGAGAACATCATAGACTACTTGGAGAGCAACAAACTCAGGGCTATTAAACAGCATGGTTTCATGGCAGGAAGATCTTGTCAAACTAACCTGATAGTTTTCTTTGACTGGGTGACAAAGGAATTGGACAAGGGCCACGCTGTGGATATGCTCTACTTTGACTTCAGCAAGGCGTTTGACTTGGTACCTCACAAACAATTGCTCAAGAAGATGGAAGACCTGGATGCAGGTAAACTCCTAGTGAACTGGGTGGGTAACTGGCTAGAGGGGAGGCAGCAGAGGGTGGTTGTCAGGGGAGTTAGAGGAGAGGGAGGTTATGAGCCGGGTTCCACAGGGATTGGTCCTAGGTTCGGTCCTCTTCATATTCATTAGTGACATTGGAGAAGGAATCCAGGGCAGGTTGTGTTTGATCACAGATGAGACAAAACTATTTGGAAGCGTGGATAGTGACGAGGGAATAAGAGACATGCAGAGAGCCCTATAAAATCTAGAGGGGTGGGCAAAGGTCTGGCAGTTAAAATTCAGCGCTAGAGAGTACAAGGTAATGCACCTAGGGAAAAAGAACCCCAAGACAGAGTACTGGATTGGTGGGGGGGAGACTTAGCACTACAGCTGAGGAACAGGATATGGGAGTTATCATTAGCAACTCACTTACGCAGTCGAGTCGGTGCAACAAGGCCTATAGCAAGGCTAACAGGATGCTGGGATGTATTGGGAGGAGTATTGATAGCAGAAGAAAAGAGGTAATACTTCCCCTGTACAGATGGATCCATGGTGAGGCCTCACCTAGAGTACTGCGCCCAGTTCTGGAGTCCTCACCTCAGAAAGGATAGGTTGGAGACAGTCCAGCACAGAGTAACAAAAATGATTCGGGGCCAGCAGGGCAGATCCTATGAGGAGCGCCTCAAGTCACTAAATATGTACTCACTGGAGACCAGAAGGCAGAGGGGGAAATATGATGGAGACCTTCAAGTTCCTTAAAGGAATTAACAGAGTGCACTACGGGGAACTATTTACCCTGAATACTAATTCGTAGGGATGTAAGTTTCTCATGCATGAGGTTTTAATGACTCATTGTTTGTTCATGAAATCATTAGTAAACAGTAGTAAATGTTGTGGCACTCATCATTGCTACATTCTGATGACACTAGTGAAAGTCATGGAAGTCCTGAATAAAGATCAAATGTCATGGAATCAATGACGTGTATGACTGCCATGACAAACTTATATCCCTACTAATTCACGGTCACGTGGATATGAATGGAAATTAACAGGAGGTAGGTTCAGGAGAGATGTGAGGAAGTACTACTTTACAGAAAGGGTGGTGGAACCTTGGAACAGTCTGCCAGCTAAAGTGGTGGGTGCGAAAATGGGGATTCAAGCAGGTCTGGGACATATTGAAGGGAATAGTGGTTACCGGGGGCGAAAGGACTGAGAAGGTTAATACCTTGGAGGAACAGTAGGTTCCAGGGATTATAGGGAACTTGGGCACACTGAATGGACCTCTAATCTCTTTGTGCCGTCATTGTCTATGTTTCTTTGCAGATGACACTAAGCGCTGCAGAAGGGTGGATAGCACCGAGGGAATTGAAGAATTACAAAATTACCTACAAAGGCGAGAGAAGTGGTCAGATGTTTGGCAATTGAAATTCAGTGCTAAAAAGTGCAATGTGGGGTCGGCCTGGTGGCACTGAGGTTGAGGCACTGGGCGCCACACTCGCCTTCACCACGGCAACCAGGTTGGGAGGCCGGACTTGAGTCGTCGGTGGGTGGCCGAGGAGATAGGCTAGGCGTCAATGACAGCTCGCCTTCTCGAGAGGAGGATTCGGCCGATGCCTGACATTTGCATGACCCGGCGGAGCTCGGGAACTGCAAGCTCCATTTGGGGATGAAGGCCATTGAGCAGCATGGACGCCGGGCGTGCGTCATGACGTCGGGGGAAGTTACTTGCTGCTCAGGGAGGGAGAAAACGTGGAAACAAGCCTGCCTCAGCCGGGAAGATGGGAGGACCATGGCCGTGCCCATGATTTGCCTGTGCCCGCCCAGCAGACCTCAGACCGACAAAATGTAAGTTACAGGGTCTGAGTCCCCCGCCTCGTCCCCGCCCGGGGGGGTAATCCGCGGCTCCATGGGGCCTAGGGGGTCTGCTTGGGTAGGGTTCCGGGCAGTGGGATGTCCAGTTGTCCCCCCTGAAGGGTCGGAGGTGGCAGGCTGGGGAGGAGGAATAAATAGTAATTTCAAAAAAAAAAAAAGTGCAGTGTGATGCACCTAGGATGAAAGAACCCCAGGACAGAATACTGGATGGAAGGGGTAAAACTTAGCACCACAGCTGAGGAACGTGACCTAGGAGTCCTCATCAGCAACATTCTTAAACAGGCTAGCCAATAGAACAAGGCATGTAGTAAGGCAAACAAGATGCTGGGGTGTATCCGGAGGGGTACTAATAGTAGAAAGAAGTGATTACCCCCGATCCACTGTGAGGCCACATCTGGAATACCATGTCCAGTTCTGGAGCCCTCATCTTAGAAAGGACAAGGATAGGCTGGAGGCAGTACAGTGTAGGGTGATGAAGATGCTTCCGGGTCAGCAGGGAAAGTCCCATGAGCAGGGATGTGCAAATCTTGTTGTCGTCGTCCCCCACCCCGTCTGGCGCAAGTAAATTTCCTTGAAGGACCAGTACAGACAGAAAGCTAATTTCATTATAAAGAATAGGGGTAAGTGAATATTCAGCTACCGTCATGGCTGGGCAAGTCCTAAAAGTTTTGATTTGAACACCACTGCCTGTGAGGAACGCCTAGAGGCATTGAACATGTACTTGCTAGAGTCCAGGAGGGAGGGGGGGGATGATAGAAACCTTCACATTCCTAAACGGAATAAAGTGAACTGTGAGGAATTGTTTAGTAGGAACACCAGTTTGAAAACATGAGGGCACTACTAGAAGCTGACAGGAAGATTTGAAAGGGATGTGAGGAAGTATTTTACCAAAAAGGTGGTGGAACCATGGAACTGCCTGCTGGCCAAACTGGTGGGAACTGAATCAGTGGGGAACTTCAAATGGGCATAGGACAGATCAAAAGGAATAGTGCTCATTTGTAGCGATGAAACCAGGGAAAGTCATAGAATGATGGGGAAGGTTAAAACCCTGCATCAGTGCTAAGTCGCAGAGTTTTAAATAATTGATTAGCACTTTTTTCTTGGGACAATACTAACTGTACGGAAAGCATTTAGATAGGTTTTTTAGAAGCGTTATGTTTGTTAAACACAGTGAGACATGTACTATGCATTTTCACAGTGTTTTAGAACTTTTATGAGCAAAACGCTAATCCATTTTTAGAGTTAAATAAAACCCTGAGTCGCAGGGTTATGTAGAGCCCTATGGGCAGACTTGATGGACCTTTGGTCATTTTCTGCAGTCACTGTCAGTGATTCTGTATTTCCTAAGATGGTAGACATTGCTTTTGACAGCTGTCAACACTTGCCAGTCACAAGTAGGCACTCAGCAAAGACCACGTCCAGGCTACAGACCTCCTAACTGCCTCCAGCCCCCGAGAGCAGTGTGCAGCCACTCTTTTTAAAGTTGATGCTTGCTTTTCTGAGTCCATTAAAAGTACATTAATTCAGTTCCCCAGGTACAGGACTAACCAGTTGGAGGCCATCTTAAATCTGATTTCCTCCAGACACCACTCTAACCACTGTACATGAAGGTCCTAATATGGTACAAGAGACCAATACAGTTGGGTATCACCTGCATAGCTATTAAACCTTATGCTGCACTGTGTCATGAATGAAATTTAACAGATGCAAGTACACCACAAACAACGTAGGAGAGAGAACATACCCTTGAGGCCAGGGCCTGAAATAACTGCCTGTCCACCCATCTTGTACAGCTGGTTTTCATGTGGGACAGCCGTTTTTGTTTGCTTGCCTGACCCTTGGACAGGCAATTTTGCTGCTTTGTGTATTCAGTGGGCACTAGAACCCAGCTGCTGACCTTGCGTGGAGAGAGGGAGGAACGAGATGTCAGTATGCACTGCCGCCCATCCCAGCAGCTTTCACTTACAGTGAGTCTTGGAACTACTTCACTCTGTCATCTGACTCTGCTGTGGCGACATGAGGCAGCAGTGGGCAGGAACATAGATCAGACTCTCAACCATGCATTTGCTGGTCATCATTACACATGCATGGTTCACGTGGCCTTCCTCTCCTCATTTCGTGTCTGAACATTGTTCAGACAGGATGCAGCAGGAGGACAGTATGTTGTGCTGCCTGACTGAGCTAGTAAAATTAATTGAATCGTCACTCTGAATCTTATCTAAAAGAAAAAAAAACAGCCCTTTTCAGGGCTCGAGAGGACAGAAAATTATTTAAAATAAAAACATCAGAAAAGGCTAGAGGGAAAAGTAAGGAGACCAGCAGGGCTGGAGTGTCCCAGCAATGGGAGGGGAGAGGACAAGCAAGCCAAGGAGTTCTGCTGTGCTGTTCTTTTTTTGAGAAGTGGCAGAAGATAAATATAAATAGAAGCACTTTTAAAGGTCGCACGTGAGCCTGTGAAAAAAGAGGATGGCAACTGCTGTAGGGTGAAAGTAACATAGAAACCTAGAATGTTATGGCAGACTGGGACTGCTTGGCCCTTCCAGTCTACCCATTTCTCCCTATGTACACTTATTACTGCAGACTGTGCCCGATCTGCAGGTCTTTCTCCCTCCCCCTTCCTTTCCACTATGATTTCTTGTGCTTATTTCATGCATTCTTGAACCTCACCACTGTTTACACCACCTCCGCTGGAAGGCTGTTCCAGAAATCCACCACTCTTTCTGTGAAGTAGAGTTCAACCCCATTTATCTGAACAGCATGGGGGACATAAAATATGTTTGGATAAACAGAAGATCAGATAAGAGACGGAGAGAACAATGGGATACAGAGAGGCGGCATGCAGGCACTTTGTAAAAGTAACACATACTAATTACATTAAAAAATATTTAAATCATTGTAGAGGTACTGTACTGTAAAAGTGAATCCACATAAACATCAGCAAAAAATCCTTCACTGATTTTTGTTTTCGGCTGTCGCACTGTTTTCGTGCAGCTCTCTGTTTCATGCTGTGAGTAGCATGACTCGTACAGGGTCACAGTCTGTCTGGCTTTCAATGTAAATTATGCATTTCTCAAGCATTTCCACAGCCTCACCATGTGTTGGAACAACTACAGGGGCACAGTATCCTCCTCTTCCGCATCAGACTCCATGACAGGCTGCTCCTCCGGTTGAGTGACCAGTGCCACTAAGGCATCTTTGAACAGTAACCTGTGGCCTCGATCTTCGGCATCTGACCCACTCCTTTATTTCTTGCTCTGTTGGTTGTTCTGGGAGCAAGGATGCCAGAGCTATCGGCTCCGCTGTAAAATCATCTGGTACAAGGAGGTCATGGTTAATGGTGGGGGTGTGTGGATCTTGATCACTGTGGCAAGTCTTGCTTCCCGACTCAACCCAGGACTTCTGGATACTCTCTGGACGCACATGATCCCATGCTTCTTAGGGCCATATAGGTCACATCTTTTAACTTGATGTCCTCGTGGTGGTGCTCAGTAGTGTGTTTTCATTATCCTAAGATAGGACAGTCTGCAGCCATTTCTTTCTGTAGCCATGTTTTAAAAATCTCCATCACATCTTGGTAATGAGGTTGGAGCTTTGAGGTAGTGTTGGCAGGTAGGAACGTAACCATGATTGTGCCGTCCTGAGTTCTGACTTCGGCAGTGTCCGGATGGGCAGGGGAGTTATCCAGAAGCAAAAGGGCTTGTAATGGAACACCTCTCGACCAGAGACAGCGCTTCACTTATGGGATAAAGTGATCCGCAAACCAGCGGCTAAAAATATGGGCATCCATCCAGACATTTCTTTGCGATTCGTACTGGACTGGTAGGGTTGTCTTATTTAGGTGCTTAAAACATCTTGGTTCACGAGACTTGCCAGTAAGCACCAGTTTCATTTTGTGCCCCAGAGCATTCACACAGCCAAGGATTGTTGCACAATCCTTTTGCTTTTTAAAGCTAGGGGCATCATGTTCAGAACCATGGGCAAGTGCACAGTCTGGAAGACATCTCCAATACAAACCCGTCTCGGCGGCATTGAAAACTTCTGGTACAAGACCTTCACTCTCTCTAGTGTTCTGCAGCAGTTCAGTACAGGGGGTAATGTCTTCATCGGCAGCACTGAGGTGCTCCCCACACAGCTTTGTCTGATTCCATGCCTCCTCTTGAATCGGTTTAGCCACCCCTCACTTGCCACAAATGTATCCCTGTTTCCAAGCCTTTGGTGGAACTGCAGAGCTTTTTCCTTAAGTAAAGGACCAGAAATCAGATTTCCCATCTCTCATTCTTGGCAGAACCAGAGATAAATAGCATCCTTATGCTGGTCGTCATTACATATCCGAATTTTCTTTGTTCACAGGAACCAGCTGCTGTTTCCATAGTCATAGCAAAATTCCTCCATTTTTCTTTTGCAGATTTTATGTCCCTGATTGTGGATTTGACAACCCCATATTCACCTGCCAGCACAGCTGCTCGTTCACCATTCTCTAATCGGTCTACAATTTGCAGCTTCTCAGACAGGGTAAGGATGACTCTCTTTTGTTTTGGTGCCATGACTGCTGTACAACTGTGTATCAGGAAGCACTGTTTAAGCATACAAAACACCTGTTACACATTTTTTGTAATTATGACTGACTGCAAAATGGGAGTTAATAGAGACTTAATTAACTAGTGTGTTTCTTTGTGATTAGGACTGACCGCTAAACAAGAGTTAATCGGGGACTTTATTGACAGCAGCATGTGTTGACATTTACAGCAGGGGACAACTAATGAGTTTGTTAGGATGGGAGGATCGGTTAAGAGGAGATCGAATAAACGGGGTTGGACTGTACTTTGTCACATATCTCCGGAATCTACCCCTCCAGCTTCATAGCATGTCCCTTGTCCTTGAGAACCATTTCTTCTGAAAAATACTTCCCACCTGTACCTTATTTACCCCGTGAGGTATTTACTAATATTTATACTGGAAAGGCATGTGAGCAGAATTGCCAGTTTTCACAAGTGTCCAGTGTTACAGAAGGAAAAAAAAAAAAGGTTTTGACAGTAAAAGAGATTTCAAAACTGCAGTTAAATATTAGACATTTTAAATTTACAAAGTATTTACCATTACATCGGCAAACAATCGGGGAATTAATAGAGGGGGCGAAGATGGGGAGTTTAGAAGCAGTTGCAATGAGAATTGCATAAGAGGAAAGAGGTAAGATTGTGTTTGAAAGAATAGTTGGATGAGCAGAAGGTCAGGTGGAGGGAGTTGAAAAGCTGTGGACCCCTGTAGGTGAGAGAGCGTTGGCTAGGTTAGGTCTGGAAATGTGGGATTGTGAAAGAGTGATTGGCGTGGAGTCTAGAGGAGTGAGAGCGGGCCGGGTTTGGAAAAGGGCAGCGGTGCTCTTTGGGAGAGAGCCTCTGAGGGCTTTGAAGAGAAAGATACAGGTTCTGATAGCAAGCCTGTCCTCAAGGGAGAGGCTGTTGGTTGCCATGTAAAGAGTGCAGTGATGTAGTAGCCTAGGGAGGCCAGAGGCAAATCTAAGGATGCAGTGATATGTAGAACGCAGTCTGGTAAAGTGTTAAGAGGGGGTTATACGATGGAGTGGTAGTCTAGTAGAGGAAGGAGGAGGGAGTTTGCTAGGTGAGCTCTGGAGTCAGGAGTGAGGAACTGCCTAACGCGGCAGAGCATACCAAGTGTTTGGTGGACTTTGGAAATGAGGAGGTTAATGTGTTTTTTTTTTTTTTTTTATTATTATCTTCCCGTCCCTGGTGTCCCCCTCCTTCCGACTGCATATACCCCGAAGCCCCCTTCCAGGATCTGCCCCTAGAGTGCCCTTACCTCTTCTTCCTCCTTGCACAGCGGGGTCTGTCCTTTGGTGGGCTCGAGATGTGGCAGTCTTCATCTAGGGACACGAGGACTGCCATTTTCGCTGTTCTCCACTTCCCCGCCCCTGGGACGCGGCACACAAGGCGTCGTCCTAGAGAAGCGGCGATGCTGCGCCGCGCCTCTCTCAAGCGCCTAACAGCGTCCCCCTCCCTGGACTCTGGTAGCGGATCCTCAACCCCCAAGCGCCCGGTGCTCCACGGTATGCTCGGGGTTGAGATCCCCTCTGAGGAGAGAGCATCCATTGGACGCTCGATCCTCCCTCCCCGACGACCCGAGTCCGTTCCCAAACCCGGGTCGCCGGCGTGGTACGAGGTGTGGCGTCTAGCGCCTCAACCCTCAGCGCCACCGGGCCGGCCCTTAATGTGTTTTTTAAAGTTGAGGTGACTGTCCAGGGTGATCCCGAGGTATTTTGATTTTGGGAACAATTCAGTGTGGTTTCCATCGTTGTCGAGGGTGAAGTCAAAATTTAGATTTTTCTTGGTGCTGGAGAGAACCATTGATTTTGTTTTTTTTTTTTGACATTGGGAACAAGGTTTTATGCGGAGAACCATGAGTAGTTTGCTGAAGTCTTATTGGGGTTTGCGTCTGAGGGTGGCAAGCTCTTTGTCGCAGCAGAAAAGGGCTGCATCGTCTGCATAGAGGATTAGTTTTGTGGCTGCACAGATGTTGGGGAAGGGATTAATAAGAGAGAAAAGTAGGGGGCCAAGGATTTAAAGTTCTCTATCATATTCCCCCCCCTCCATCCTCAGTTCCGGGGGGGGGGGTGTCTCTTTCTATATATATATACATATACACATACATACATATATATACATACATATATATATATATATATATATATATATATATATATATCTGTATAAATATATATATTTATAAAATAGAGTGAGACAATCATGGTCATCTAGAGCAACAGCACTGAACAAACACCATCACATGACCGTGCGTATATCGAAGCGACCGCACACCTGCACTTTACCCCCCTCAAAACAATTTGACATTTTATAAGCTAGATAAACCACTCTGAGGGTGTGCGGTGGCGCTCTGATATCACTGACGCCTTAGGCGGTTGGCGCTTTTCGGCCTTGCGACCTCGTGCACATAGCCACACCAAGGTGTGCTATATCAAGCGCGACCGCACACCTCAGAGTGGTATATCTATTACATGTATATACATATATATATATGTATGTATGTATATTTATATATACAGTGGCGTGAAAAAGTATTTGCCCCCTTCCTGATTTTCTCTATTATTGCATATTTGTCACACTGGGTGTTTTCAGGTCTTTAGAGAAAATGTAATATTAGATGAAGGGAACCTGAGTGAACAAATAACACTTGTTTTTTTTTTTTAATTTCACTTATTTAATGAAAAAAGTTAATCAACACCAACTGGCACTGTGTGAAAAGTAATTGCCCCTTACACTTAATAACTGGTTATGCCACATTTAGCTGCAATGACTGCAACCAAACACTTCCTATAATTCAATATCAGTCTTTCACATCGCTGTGGAGGAATTTTAACCCTCTTCCTCATAGAACTGCTTTAATTCAGTAACATTTGGTAGGTTTGAGCATGAACTGCTCGTTTCGGTCCTCCACAGCATCTTTATTGGCTTTAAGTCTGGACTTTGACTAGGCCACTCCAAAACTTTTAATTTTACTTCTTTTTAGCCATTCTGTTGTGGACTTGCTTTTTGTGTTTTGGATCATTGTCTTGCTGCATGACCTAACTACGCTCAGCTTCAGCTGACAGAAGGATGACCAGACATTCTCCTTAAGAATTTTCTGGTACAGAGCAGAATTCATGGTTCCTTTAATTATGGCAAGTCATCCAGGTCCTTAGGCAGCAAAGCATCCCCACACCATCACACTACCACCACCATGTTTGACTGTTGGTATGGTGTTCTTACTGTGGAATGCTGTATGTTTGCTTTCTGGAGACATTATGGGATCCATGTCGTCCAAAAGTTCCACTTTGGACTCATCTGTCCATAGAACATTTTCCCAAAAGGCATGGATCATCCAGGTGCTTCTTGGCAAATGAGAGGCAGCGTTTATGTTCTTCTTGGTTAGCAGTGGTTTCCGCTTCTACTCTCACATGAAGCCCATTTTGCCCAGTCTCTTTCTGATTGTGGAGTCATGAACACTGACCTTAGCTGAGGCAAGAGAAGCCTGCAGTTCTTTGGATGTTGTTTTAGGATCCTTTGAGACTTCCTGGATGATTTTACGTTAGCCCTTGGAGTAATTTTGGCAGGCCGCCCACTCCTGGGAAGATTCACTACTGTTCCAAGTGTTCTCCATTTGGAGATTATGGCTCTCACTGTGGTTCGATGGAGTCCCAGAGCCTTAGAAATAGCTTTGTAATCCTTTCCAGACTGATAGAGGGCAACAAATTCGTTTCTGATCTTTTCAGGAACTTCCTTTGATCATGGCATAATGTGCTTGTTGAATCTTTGTGCTGGCAACGTGACTCTGATGGTAAGGGTCAAAATAAGTGAGGTTTATATTGAGCAGGGCTGGCTGTAATCAAGTCTGGCTGTGTTCAATCAGCTGACTCTAATTATCCCTTTAATTGGGTTGATTTAACTAGGGGGCAATTACTTTTTCACACAGTGCCAGTTGGTGTTGGTTAACTTTTTTCATTAAATAAATGAAATAAGTAAAAAAAAAAAAAAAAAGTGTTATTTGTTCAGTCAGGTTCCCTTTATCTAATATTATATTTTGTCTAAAGACCTGAAAACATCCAGTGTGACAAATATGCAATAATAGAGAAAATCAGGAAGGGGGCAAATACTTTTTCACGCCACTGTATATATATATATGCTGTGTGTGTGTGTGTGTGTGTGTGTGTGTGTGTGTGTGTGTGTATATATATTTTGTTTAGATTATATATGTATGTATATATTACACGTGTGTGTGTATATCCATATGTATATATATGTGTGTGTGTGTGTGTGTTGTGTAAGGTATATAAAAATATATAATGTGTGTGTAAAATACTGAAGAGATAGTGTGACATTCGTGACCCTGAAAAAATTTTGCTCAATCCTCTTGGGTATGCTTTGTTTTTAGTAATTACATATGGTAGTAATATAATTCTAAATATAAAGATAGTTCATCATTTATATGTTTTGAAACTTGCAACTGTAAGTTATCTAGAAACTATAATGTGGGTAACATGTTTATGATGTCATATTTTCTGTTTTTATCAATACATTTTATTTGATATCACAATGCCTACACCTTCTGTTTAGGTACTGTAGTATGCAACATTGCATCATTTGTTTTTAACTTATACCTGTGGGGCATCACTGAACTAGCCATCTTAGGACACCATTATATGCCTAACCCAAACATGACATAGTTTAGCTGTGTCTTATTCGATTTCCTGGACCACCTTTGCAGTACGACTATGCACCAATATGTGCATAAGATAGACACCAATTACTCTCCCAATTAATAAGGATATTTTATTTTTATGCAGCTTTTTTTTCTGACAACGTGTGTAACATGGACACCAGTATAGCATCAGTTTAACAGTGTCACATTATGAAACCATAAAATGCTGAATGTAATTAATTAGGCACTTCTCATAACTATGACATACACACAACAAAACTTACAAGACATTTATAAGTATTAAGTACCGCCTTTTAAGGGGTTGGACCTCACAGTGTCTGATGGCGGTGCTGAATCTATCAGGTTTGATGAATGCGAGCGAGAAGCCGAGTGAACTGCTTCTGACCTATAATAGGGTTATTGCTGAGGCCCTTGACTCAATCGCACCTGTCTCAGTTCGACCCCTCACCTCACACCGAGGATCCCCCTGGTTTGATGGGACTCTTGGAAATGAGGATGAGGGGTCAAAGGGTGGAGCGACGCTGGCGGAGGACTGGTTTGGAGGAAGACAAGCTTATATTGATGGTCCATTATAGGGACCATCTGTCGGCAATCTCCTACAAGAAGGTAGAGTTCCTGTCCAAGAAGATTGCGGTAGCAACTAACAGACCGGTTCAGTTCTTCTGCACTGTTGATGGGCTGTGTAATCCAGCCTGTCTTCAGTCCGGGGGAGCGTTTCCACAACTGAGGTGTGATGAGTTTGCTTTGTTCTTTGCTGATAAGATTGCCTCCATCAGATCAGCAATCCAGTCAGCATCCTCTAATGGGGCTTGCAGTGACGGGCCTGAGGTCACAGGCATTGCCTCTGTGGTCCAACTTCGACCAGTTGGCAGTCGTAGATATGGTAAGGGTTGTTGCGGCCAACCTTCTGTAGTTTGGATCTGGGACCAACACGCCTCCTAGTGGGGCGTGTTGATGTCAGACCGGTCTTAGACAGGATAGTCCGATGTTCCTCAGTGACGGGTAATTCCTGGGCCCCTAAAGTTGGTGGTTGTAAGACCACTCCTGAAAAAATCTTCACTGGGCCCGGACTGCCTAGCAAACCACAGACCTGTCTCTAACCTTCCCTTTGTGTGTAAGGTTATTGAGAAGGTGGTGGCCATTCAACTGAAGATCTAACAACTCGGTGTCTTACGATCCGTTCCAGTTGGGTTTCAAAAGGCATAATACTGAGGCTGCCCTGGTTTGGGTGCTAAAGGATCTCTGGCAGCAAGGGATTGAGGAAGATGTTCCATCCTTATTCTCCTCAGTCTCTCAGCGGTGATTGACACCATGGACCATGGGGTGCTGATGGAGCCTGCGGGTGTGATGTGGACTGGCTGGTACAGTCCTAAACTGGTTTAAATCTTTCCTCACTGGCAGGGAACAGTGAGTGGTGTGTGGGATTTTTTTCTTCGGCACCCTTGCTCCTGCCATGTCAACGCAGGGCTCCGTTTTGTCCCCCATGTTCTTCGCGATGTATATGCTACCACTAGTGGAGGTTATAAGATGGTATGGGCTGAGTTTTGATGGCTAACTGGTTGAGGTTGAATTCAGACAAGACTGAAGTACTGGTGCTGGAATCTGGTCACCAGGGGGTGAGGGTGCAATCTGGTTGAGGCTCAGGGACTCCCATTTGCTCACCTCTGACTGGGTAAAGAACCTGGGCATTGTTTTGGACTGCGGCCTGACACTTGGGTCACAGGTGTTGGCTATGGTCCAGACCACATTTTGGCATCTGAGAAACATCGCCAGGATCAAACATCTGGTACCCCTTTTGATCTGCCAGCACTATTCCACGCCATTGTGACCTCTCGCCTTGATTACTGCAATGCCCTGTACCTAGTGCTGTTGGGGGTAGATCTTCGTCACCTGCAGCTAGTACAGAATGCAGTGGCCAGGTCGTTGACTTGTCTGTCTAGGTCATGTCCTATTACACCAGTGGTGTGCTGTCTGCCAGTTAGGTGGCAGATCTCCTTCGAGAGAGGTTTGCTAACCTATAAGGCTCTGCATGGTCAGGGGCCCAGCTACCTGCAAGACCTCCTTCGACCCTATCGCCCTTCCTCTCTGCAGACAGATTGCTAGAAGTTCCTAGGGTTTTTCTGAAAACTTAGGATGCCCATGCTTTTTTCTTTGCGGCCCCAACCCTATTGAACTCTCTCCCTCATCGTATGCAAGCTATCCCCACGCTTGACTTATTTGAATGGTAGCTAAAAACTTTCTTAAGCAGGCTTCTCTCTGAATTGGATCAATGTATTATTGATAAATAGTTTAACTGATAGTTTTAACTGATAAATGAGTGATCTATTTATTCGTTTGTATTTTAAATGTTTTAGAAATTTTATGTAAAGCGCTTTGAATCAAAATGAGAAATACGCTATATCAAATAAAACTTCAATATACATGAAAATATTCTATTGATAAATAATCTCTGCCGGTTTACATGGATTGAATCTCATCTCTGTATCATGCAAACATATGAATTAGCCAGCAGAAGAAGATAATTTTGGTCTATCAAGTCTGCTAGTATTTGAGGCATACTGATAAAAAAAAAAAAAAAAAAATTCAAGTAAAGATGTGAGATTGTTTAGCATAATGTTCATTACCTCTTCCATGGTGTCTTGCAATGAACATTCACTGAAACAAACGGGGATAGCATTGATAAGAAACACCATAAATGCCCCCCAAATAATATAAGCCAGGGAGACTCTGTGGCTGACACAGTGGTCAAAATCCTAGGCAAAGAAAACTTTTTTTTATTTATTTTTTTTTGCATCAGTATTCCCCCAAAACCTATACTGTGCTTAACATGCATCACATGGGACACCAAACACTTAACAGAAAATCACAGGCCTCCACTAAGAAATGATTAAAAAAAAAAAAAAACTTTAGCTTGAAAGAGAAGCTTTTGCATATCTCTCTTAAACTGCAACTGGCATTTAGGGACAGTAGATGTGAAAAAGCAAATGAAAGCAAAACATTGCCCAGAATTATGTTATAGAAACATAGTCTTTGACGGCAGATAAGGACCGCTTGGCCCACCTAGTCTGCCCATTTCCCTACCTACTGGATAAGTTGCAGATCCTAGTTGACCAACAGCCTATTTCTTCCCACCCCCCCATAAGAATTGCCTTACGTCTGTCCCATGCATTCTTGAATTCTCCCACAGTTTTAGACCCCATAACCTCCTCAGGAAGGCGGTTCAATGCGTCCACCACCCACTCTGTGGCAAAAAATACTCGCATTGCCCCAGAGCCATCCCCTCTCTATCTTCAAATTGTGTCCCCTTGTTCTTGCACATCTCTTTTTTTGAAAGATGCTACCCTCTTGGACTTTGTTGATTTCACTGAGGTACTTAAAAGTTTCTATCATGTCCCCCTTCTCCCTCCTTTCCTTGAGGATGGTATACATATTAAGCTCCTTTAGTCTCTCTTTGTATCTTCTTATGGCTTCTCTTGCAGACCCTGCACCATTTTAGTTGCCCTTCTCTGGACTGCCTCCATCCTGTCTATGTCCTCGCGGAGATGGGGTCTCCAGAACTGGACGCAGTACTCCAGATGGGGTCTCACCAACTGTGTCTGTACAGAGCGATAACAACTTCCTGTTTTCTGCTGGTGATGCCTCTCCCTATACATCCCAGTATCCCCCTGCCCTCCCTACTGCCTTCTCGCATTGCTTGCCAACCTTAAGGTCATCTGATATAATTACCCCCAGGTCCCTTTCCATTTTTGTTGTTGTTACTACCTCCCCCACTTCTGTACTCTTTCCCTGGGTTTTTGTTTCCCAGGTGCATTATTTTCCACTTCTTCGCACTGAATCCAAGCTGCCATACTTCTGACTATTCCTCCAACCGTGCCAAGTCCCTTCTCATCCTTTCCACGCCCCCTTGTACATCAACCCTGTTGCAGATCTCTGTGTCCTCTGCAAAGAGGCATACTTTTCCTTCCAGTCCCTCTGCAATGTCACTTATAAAGGCATTGAAAAGGACTGGACCCAGTACTGAACCCTGCAGTACCCCACTAGTAACCCCCCTTTCTTCAGAGTGGACACCGTTTACTGTTACCTTTTGTGTCCTGTTGTCCAGCCAATGTTTTACCCAGGCTTCCACCCTGGGACCACTCCGAGGCTGGCTAATTTGTTTATTAATCTTTTGTGTGGGACTGTGTCAAATGCCTTGCTAAAGTCTAGGTAGGCCATGTCCACATCCCCTCTCTGGTCTATTACTTTGGACACCCAGTCAAAGAAATCGATTAGATTAGTCTGACATGACCTTCCCGCTGTAAATCCATGCTGCTTTGGGTCCTGTGCCCCACTGGCCTCTAGGTACTCAACAGTTCATTCCTTCAGAAGTGATTCCATCATTTTCCCTACCACAGAGGTCAAACTGACAGATCTGTAGTTTCTTGCCTCTGTCTTGCTCCCACTTTTGTGAAGGGGAATCACATCCACCTTCCTCCAGTCCTCAGGTACCACACCATCCTCCCATGGTTTGTTAAAAAGGGTTATCTGTGGTGTCACTAGTTCTCCCCTTAATTTTTAGAATTCTAGGGTGAATCCCATCAGGCCCCATTGATTTGTCCACCTTCAGTTTTAGGAGTTCTTTCAGAACCCTTTCTTCTGTGAAAGGACTGGGATCGCCCCCCCCCCCAATCCAGAGTGCTTCTGTTAATTGGATTAAGTACCTCCCCCGCCGCTTCTTTTGTGAATACTGAGCAGAAGTATTTATTCAGTATCCCTGGTTTTTCACTGTCCCTCTCTGCCCACCACCATCCATTCTATTCAGCCTCACTATCCCTCCTTTGTTTTCTCGCTTCCTGATGTACCTATTGTGCGTGGACAGCCAGTTCTGAGCGCTGTATCATATTTTTTTTTTTTTTTTTTTTTTTAGATATAAAATGTATTACTGACTGTCTCTGCTGAAAATCTGGTGCTCTTAGAATGACCTCACTCATTCTCCCCACCCCCACCCCCAGGTTTCAGCTGAAGATGAAAGTCATGATAAAATGTTGATACAGCCTGTGAAACACACACACACTCAGTTTTTAGATACCAGGTGTTACGTGGAAGGCCTGAACCTAATTACAGGGTGGAAGAAGCTTGAGTTGAGCATATCCATTTTATGACGTTCCAGAGGAAGAAAAGCAGGTTGTGATGTATTAGTGCGAAAATCATAAAGATGCTTTCATGTCCTGAAAAGGGGTAAGCTTATCATGAGATCAAAGAGATGTCATTTGAAGAACATATGAGTCATGCTGAGGATTGCATAATTAATACTTTGAAAAGACATCCTGTTTTTTTGTATAAGATATATATTTTTTATATATAATCTGACAGAGGAGGAGCTAGATTACCTCACACAAAAGGGGTTGGCAAATACAGTTTACTTGAAGGAATAATTCTGTTTTACTTGGACACTTTAAACTCTGACAAGGACACATCTTGAGCACTTGTAAGCAGGTATTTAGGAAGAGAGTCAAATCTAAGTACTGTAAGTAGGAATTGCACTGTTTAAACCTTGTTCTTTTAAAAGGTTTGTATGGTTTGTGATGTAAGAGTTCTGTATTTTGTGCTTTACATATTTTTATCTATTTTAGTAAAATTCTTTTTAGAACGTATTTGGTCTGTCTTTGAATTTCTTTTATTTGTAAGAAAAGTGTACATGGTTATAGCAAACACTAAGTATAAGCTTGAATGGTGAATACCAAACTGGAAAGAGAATCGTTGTAAATCTGAGGTCGTTATTAACATTTTAAGGGTTAATCTCTGTATACCTGGTTAGGTGCCCATTGGCAAAGATATCTGGCTCACCAAAGACAGAAATATCTGAGCCTGTGCATTGAGTACGCTAGCAAGAGGTTCACAGTTTGAATCCCTCCAAGACTTGAGACCAAAGGTTGATCCGAACTCACAAAACAGACAAGAGGGTTATCTTGTTCTGTTAAACTGTTCACAAGACTGCGCTCAGAGGTTGGCACTTTGGGAGTAAAGGGCCTGACCTGCTGAGTGGGTTTGTGACATCCTATAAAAGGTTTTATCCCCCTTCTTAACCAAGTTGGCTATCTTTTCCTATTCTGACTGCCTTCCCTGATTCCTTCTGCCTTAACTGGTACAGTTCTCTGTCCTGCTTCTTCTGTGTTTCCTTATACTTCATAAATGCTATCTTTTTCTCCCTAACCTTCTTCCTCCACCTCTTTTGAGAACCATAGTGGCTTTTTCTTTCGTTTTGATTTATTTGCTTCACACAAAGGCTTGTTGCCTCTGTGATGGCAGTTTTGATGTTTCCCCGTTGTTGCTGTACCCCTCCTTCTTGCCTGTTTGCTAGTGCTTTTCTAAGATACTCTCCCATTTTGACAGTCAGCCGTCGTGAAGTCCTGTGCCCTCACTTTTGTATGGCTTGACTCTGCAGCTGAGTTTATTGTGAACCACACTGTTTGGTGGTTGCTTGTTCCCAGATGGCTACCCACTTCTAGATCTGAGATCCCCACACTGTCCCCATTTGAGAGTACAAGGTGTAAGATTGCTCCCTCCTGAGTGGGTTCCAACACTAGCTGTCTGAGGCATCGAGAATGGCTCTGCTCTTGGATGTGGCTGCAGCAAAGGTGCTCCAGTTAACATCTGGCATATTCAGGTCCCCATCAACAATATCTCACCTTTCTCTGCCATCCTAAGAAGGATGATTTCTATCATATCCTTGTCCATTCCCTTCCCCTGAGATGGGGGTCTGTATACAACCCCTGTGCGGATTGTGGTGCCATTTCCAGTCTCTAAGGTGACCCACAGTGCCTCCTCTCCTTCCTGTTTACTCTCTTGTTCCATTTCTTTTATCCCTTCCCTTAAATAGAGAGCTACTCCTCTGCCTTTTCTACCCTCCCTGTCTCTCCTGTAGGTTGTGTACCCTGGTATGTTAACATCCCAGTCATAGTTCTCAGTGTACCATGTTTCTGTGACTGCACGATATCCAGGCATCCCTCTTCCATGAAGGCCACCAGTTCAGGGAGCTTGTTGCCCGGACTACGGTCATTGGTACTCATTACCCTCCATTTCTTGATGGCCTTACCCCTTTTTGCCCCATCCCTCTCCTTACTGCCTTTGTCGTTTTCTCCATTTACCCCTGCCCTTCTCCCTGTTGACATCTCTATTTTGGTGTTTACCTCACAAACTTCCCTGATTTGGGGGGGCTCTAGGATTTCCCTGCTTCTTTCCAGTGCCTCCCCCCCTTGGCTAGTTTAAATGCTTGCCAATGAAGCATTTAAACCTATCACCTAGGATCCTAGTTCCCCTCCTGGACAGATGCAGACCATCGCGCCGGTATAGGCCTGCATCACTCCAGGTGGACCCCCAGTCCCAAATGAAGCCAAACCCCTAAGCTCTGCGCCAGTTTTCAACCACTGATTGAATCCCATGGTGTGGAGCACCTTAACCTCACCAATGCCATAGACAGGCAGCACCTCAGAGAAGGTTACCGTGCATGCTACTTGTCTAAGGCCCCCTCCCCAACTCCACAAACTCTTCCTGCACTACTCTGATCCCTCTCTCAGCCAGGTCATTTGTCCCTAGGTGGACAGTGACATCCAGGTCCCTCGCCCATGCAGCTGCTCCCACTGTCCTGAGGATTCGCTCCCTGTCCCTCCAAGCCATGGCGCCAGGCAGGCACCTTAACTTCCTCTCATGTTATGTAATGAATAATCTCAGCAATGCTCAAACAAGCACAAACGTTAAGAGAAACACCAGAAACACAAAAAAGTTATATAAATTGATGAGCACAGCAGGTAATATTCTGGGTAAGAAAAACTTTTTGTTTCATGTAATCCTCTCAGATGGTCACTGGGGTCAACATGCATCTTATTTAAGAGCAAATTAAATAAACCTAAACTTATATTTCCCTTACTAATATGGAATGTTTGCTTGTCGTGTCTATGGTTGGGGTGCTTTATTTGCAGGAAGGCTACAGAGTATGAAATAAACCAGTAAAATGGAACAGTATTCTCAGAAGTAACATGCCACACAAAGTACACCACCATTATGGTGTCCCAGTAATGCACAAACAGTACAACAATTTCCAATATTGTTAACCTTTTTACTGAAAAAAAATAACACCTTAAAGGCCTTCCCTGGTGTTTCAGCAGCCCAATGTCAGTCATAATTTTTAGCCCAGTACATGATGGTCATCTAAGCATTTTAAATTGGCAACAGAAAACGTGGGTTGCCATGCTAGTTTTTAAGTTACATTGGTGAGACTTGATCCTTCTTTATGGAAAAAATCCAGAAGGGCTCAGATTGTTTTACGTGATTATAACATCAATATTTTAGATAATACAAAATCACACATTCCCCCACAATGCAAAGCATCATGAGCTGCATATGTAAATCACCACAGAATGTTATGCTGGTCCAACTTTAAGCAGAATTGCATGGTGCCGAAAGGCCTCTCATACAGTTTGCAAAGGGTGCTAACAGAAGACATAGACACGTGTTTCGTCCTACCAGGATTCATCAGTATGCCTCGTCTGTTTGACACCCCAGTGGAATGGACCAGCTACCCTTAAGGCAGTGTGCCTTGGATATATTGTGGTGAACCCATTAAAATAAAAAACTATTTAAAAGACAAAAACCTCTGTGCACAAACACTAAGGCAAGGGTTACCCCAAAGGGCATTTGGCTGGGAAGCCAAGTTTCAAGAAAATACAAAATCACACATGCCCCCACAATGCAAAGCATCATGAGCTGCATATGTAAATCACCACAGAATGTTATGCTGGTCCAACTTTAAGCAGAATTGCATGGTGCCGAAAAGGGCCTCTCATACAGTTTGCAAAGGGTGCTAACAGAAGACATAGACACGTGTTTCGTCCTACCAGGACTCATCAGTATGCCTCATCTGTTTGACACCCCAGTGGAATGGACCAGCTACCCTTAAGGCAGTGTGCCGTGGATATATTGTGGTGAACCCATTAAAATAAAAAACTATTTAAAAGACAAAGAACCTCTGTGCACAAACACTAAGGCAAGGATATTTTAGATGTCAACATGAGTATGAAAGAAAATGTGGAACAAGGACTCATCATTTGTCATGATGCTTGCTTCATTTTTTCCACAAATGCAAAAATGAAAAGTAAATTACCAATACTATGACACCCTCTTGAACTGATGTTCCCAAAAAGAGGTGAAATATTTGTATGTTTTTATACATAAAACCATTTCCAACCAGTGTCATTTTCATAAGACGTTTTGGATAGAGGTAGAATATGGTTATGAATGTAGAAACAGAAAGAAATATTGAGGTTGCCATGCTTCTGATGGTTCTATCTGCTTTCAAAGCTGCAGTTTCAGAAGTGGTTGATTCAGGACAAAAATAATTGAAACATCCCAATAAAAAATAAAACTTGTAAGAATGCTGTCTAAACAATTCAGAAGTACATGCGGAATGGCAAGGACTTTACCATGAAATAAACAGAGTAACCAAAAACAGACGGTTATGTAGGTAAAAGCACCTTGAATGATACCAACTGCTGCAATCGTGAGCGTTAATTTGCTTGCTGTCATCCTGTATATATTCTTAGCTGGGTATGACATAATAGGATAAATCATTGTTCTAATAATGCTTCCATATATTTAAGAATGTACTTGTGCCAGAAAACAAGCTTGGAAACTTTTTCAGTGCATCAGAAAAATGGGAATTTTAAACACCAGGGATCATCTTTAAAGAACCCAACCTGAAATACTTAATGTGTTTGTCTGTAATAATCCCCATTAGTATATTTACATTCCCTGTTATTTTTTTATTAAAAGCGCACATGCGGCTAACGTGCAGCACATGGGACTAGCAACACAGTTTGATTTAGTTTGCCTTTTGTTTCCATGGCTGCAGTTAGACAAATTTTGAAAAGATCGCTGCCTAAATGTAGTTTGTCCATTCCAGATGCTACCTGATATGTCCCTATATTTGCATTTTAACAGAAACTACACCCCCAAAGGTAGCCCTTACTTTTTCCCTAATGTTCAAACAAGTAGCACAGTCGTGGTCATCACAAACTCTTCCTGGATCAGTAAGCTGCAGAAGGGCTATGTGTCCATGATGCCCCCAGCTTTACAGTAGTGCCAGACTGTCTAACCAGGACTTAATGTACACTTCTGGTTTTATGGACTAAAAGCCCACTTGCTGAACCCTAGATATCGTGCATCACTATAGGACACCACACGGGCAGCAACATTTTGGGAAGCAAATTCTAATTCCCTGTAATTCCTCCATGTAAAGTAATTGTGGCATTCTAGTGGAAGAAGATGGAAAAAA
This sequence comes from Neoceratodus forsteri, assembly GCA_016271365.2. Taxonomy (NCBI): domain Eukaryota; kingdom Metazoa; phylum Chordata; order Ceratodontiformes; family Ceratodontidae; genus Neoceratodus; species Neoceratodus forsteri. Next base: position 143,076,428 of record CM057451.1, on the reverse strand, counting down.
AAAGTAGCTGTTAAAAACAATAAGAACTTGTGATGTACTCTGCATTAATCAAGCCTATAAGTAGAGCTGGGGACATTATTGTAATAGACAAATTATATACTTTGTAAAGTGACTTTAAGCTGTGTCACAAAATGGAGGGTATTTTAAGGTAGACTTTTTGTTTCAGGAGCTCCCATTAAAAAATAAAGAATGATCAGACAGAGATTTTTGTGGGTACAGTCAAATCCACTTCTGTGCACATGGCTGGGACCGCCCGAAAGTGTGCACACAACCGAAAATCAGTGAAAACATAAATGCAATGCTGAAGCGCTAGTACAATCACCCCACAATATAGCAATTAGTTTAATAACTTCAATTTATTCAGAATTATGCTCAAATTTAAAAGGGCGATTAAAGCATTTATAAACATTTAAGTATAAATTTAAATACTGTACTGTATTGAAGCATATATAAACCAAAAAGTTTAAAACCACATAAGCATTAAGAGTCACAAAACAGTCATGTCCCTATTGTAAAAGTCAGTTATACTGGACTGTTTGGAAGTCGCGAGTGCTTAAAAGTTCAGCCTTTTTTAAACTATAAAACCACGTAAAGTCTCTTTGTTCCTCGTTCTACATAGTGGCATATTTGGCACATCATATTCCATACCTCCGCAGTTGAAGGAACGGTCACCTCAGGTTCATCCTCGTCCTCTTCGTCCGGTGTTGCGGTTGCATCCAAAGCAGTGGCACAAATGTCCACATCAGTTAACTCCCCGCTGGCTAATCGCTCTTTATGGCCACAAACTCATCAGACTGTGCCACCAGCATTCCTTCGGGTAGGGTAACCATGGGGATAGTCAGTAGATCAATCTCCTGCTCCTTTTCTGGATCACATGGCTAAATTCTGCCTATTCGTGCCTTTGTAAAACAATTGTATATTGTCTCTGGGGTTGCTTCCTCCCAAGCTGAATTGCAGCAGGTGTATTGCATCCAAGATCGTAGTGGACTTAGCAGTTTGGTTAAACTGGAATGTGTCCTGTGCATCAAGTCAGAGTAAGATTATGTTTACAATTTTCTTTCGGTAATGTTTCAAATTGTTGATAATGCCCTGAGGGGAAAAACACCACTTGTATGTTTCGTAAAGTTATAGGCTTGTGAGCAGGGCAGTTGTCGACTATCATTGCTATCTTCCGACACGCTGTCTCCTCATCTGTTTGTCGATCTCTTTTAGTCAGTCATGAAAGATGACACATGTCATCCATGCATTTGAATTAGCCCAATACAAAATTGGCAATGCTTCCACATTCACCCCTTTAAAACAACGGGGCTCTTGATTTTCCCACAAGCAGCAGTGGAAGTTTTTCGGTAACTGTACTGTTAGCACAGACCATTACTGACACCCTTTCTTTGGCCTTTTTGTGGCTGGAGACCATTTCTTCTTTAAAAGACAAGATGCCGTCCGGGGTAGCTCAGAAGAAGAGTGCAGTCTCATCAGTGTTGAAAATGTCTTGTGGTGAGAAGGCTGTCGTTATGGTCGGTAGAACCTCATGGAGTCACCGCTCCGAGCTGTCAATCACTTTCTGCCTTCTCACCATGCACCCTTTTGTAACCAATACTGTTCCTCTCCTTCCAACGGAAAAAAACACCCTGTGGTGGGTTGGAAATCTGTCTCCATTACCGATGCAAGGCTTCTTGCTTTTTCACATAGAATCTGTCCAGAGAGAGGGACACCAAGGTCTCTGGCAGCTGTAAACCATCTGAGCAGGGCATCCTCGACCCTGCTATTCTTGCCGTCCCATTTCCTTTTGCGGTCTTTGTTGCCACCAGCACACCATTCCTACAGGATTTTCTCTTTGTTTTGCAGTATGCGCCCTACACAAGAGACATCAATCCCGAACTCATTAGCAAGGTCTTTGCAGGATAAACCAGTTAGGAGAGCTTTATCAAGAAGCGCTACCTTGCATTCCAGGGTCAGGACATTACGCTTAAGCTTCAGTAGCTCCATGTTTCGGTAATCTGAATCCTGCTAAGTATCAGTTGCTTTTTCAACAAGCAGCTGGGCACTAGTTAAGACCTGCACCTAATTCCCTTGTTATCCCCTTGTTGTTGCTAAACTAGCTAACGTGATCTCTCTCTCTCTCTCTCTCTCTCTCTCTCTCGTACAACTGCAGGAGGCAATTGGTGGGTGATAAGCAATGATTAACACATGCAGCAGGAGCTCAATGACAGCTGTTAGAGCAGTAAAGAGCAGTAAAATGTGTACACACATCAGGTTGTTCTAACATGGAGATAGAAAATGATTCGGGACCTGTAAAATGTGTGCACACAACCGGAATGTGCACACAACCGAATGGCACATAAGTGGAATCGACTGTACTATCACTTTGGTAACATTCCAACAAAAAAAGGAAAAAGTGACAATTTATCAATTGTTAGCAAATTTGGGGTGTGATGCATTGTAGGGCTTCCTATTCTCTCCAGTACTGTAAAGATGCCTATAGATACACATGTATGTGTGTGTGTGTATATGTATGTATGTTTATGTGTATATATATGTGTGTATATATATATATATATATATATATATATATATATATATATATATATGTATGTGTGTGTGTGTGTGTGTGTGTGTGTATGTATGTATATATATATATATATATATATATATATATATATATTTATAAAATGGGTAGGAAATGCAGCAATATCATTAGTGACCAGCATCACATGACCGTGTGTATATCAAGCGCGACCGCGCACCTGCACTTTACCCCAAAAACATTTTTGACATTTTATAAGATAGATAAACCACTCTGAGGTGTGTGATTAGCGCTCTGATATTATCATGCGTCTTGGGCGGTTGGCCTTTTACCAGGCGTCGTATATCAGGCGTGACCACACCTCAGGTGGTATATCTATACATATATATATATATATATAGCTGGATATTCCAAACTGCGCCCAAAATGTGCGCAATAGCAGGAGCAAGCACAAGTCCATTGCGCAATAGACGCGATATTCAAACATGGAGCAAGCCAAATTGCGCAACCAGCCAACGTCTGAATATCGCACAACCTGCACCATAGCGCAACCAGGAAGGGGAAGCTGAGCAGATACGATGCGCTATAGCACAACAAGGGCAGCCCAGCTGAGCAGTCCAGAGACGCCATAGCACCCCCAGCAGCAGAGCAATGGAAATGCACAACCAGGGAGGTAGGCAGGGGCCCACAACCCATGCTACAGATGGGCACAGGAACACACTGCAGAACTGACAATGCACCCCCACACCCCAAGCACAGCATAACTGGGGGAGGGACGGAATATCCACCGGCCCATGGGGACAAGCAAACAAAGCAGAGCCGGGCCATGTTGCCCCAGCACACCCACCGGCCAGCTGAGACTGCCACACAAGGGCGGACCACCCCAGTGTACAGCAGCCCCCGTGCACAACACCCTGCACTGTGACCCCAAGGTGCCCCCATGAGCAGTGACCTTCACTGCAGGAATCCCCATGCAACCCCGTCACACTGCAACCCCGTGTACCACAGAACCATACAAGCCAGACCCACCATGAGTACCCAGCAGTGGGTGGCAGCACACTGCAATGCAATAACGGCAGACACAGTGCCAACACGCACAACCCCCCTGAGGTACAGCTGAGACACCGAACATGTATGCTACAAGTGGTACCCACACGGAAAAGGCGTGCCTCTGACACCACTCCGCATGACACAGCACCCTGCACAGTAGACAGGTGTCTGGCGCGACTCACCATGAGCCACAGCAGCCAGCACAGACACCCACAGTGGTGCGTGGAAGCATGCATCGTACCAGATGCAACACAGTGCAGGGGCAAACACACACCCATACCCTCGGGGACACCAACACAGGGACGCAGTAGTGTGGCAACCCAGCCACCAGTGTGGGCACATGAAAACTTTGCACACACAGCCTGCAGTCCACCATGGCACAGGGGTGACACCCACGCTGTGCATGTACTGTATTGATATGCCACCAGCATATGCCTGGAGCACAAGTCACAGACAGTGCTGCACTGCCCTGCAACACACACAAGACACAGCATGGAGGTGGGACAGCAACTGTGGAGGCCACAGTGTCACCCGAGGCAAACATGCACCCACGGTGACAGGTGGCAACCCAGCATCTGTGGCGGTCACAGTGGATGACCTGCAGGGACAGCACCCACTGACAAGGCAGCAGACCTGGCAGGCGCAGACATGCAGGGTGTCAGCTGCACAGGCCAAGGGCAGCTTGACCAGGGCACAATGGACACAGAGCAGGCACCATGGAACACTGCACACAGCAATGTAATGCACAGGGAACAACACACACCACAGATACTGACTGAAAGCCACTGCCACACCAGAGACACCTCCCCACGCACACACACACATACCCATGACTATACCAGCCCAGATGCCATGCACACCACTGCAACTGAGCACCTATAGCCAGCTGCAAATCAGAGACCACCACAGTATTCGTATAAAAATAGCTGTATTACAAAAATAATAATAAGAAGAACAGCAACAAGAACTATTTACAAATTTACAAAACGGGTGGGGTTACGGGTACAAGGTAGGGGTGGCTAAGGGGCAGGGTTGAACAACTGGGAGAGGGAAGGCAGGGTGTGAGGGATGGGGGAAGTGATGGGCAGCTACTGTCTGCCAGCCTGCTCCCCTGGTGCTGGTCCCGGGGCCTCCTTCTCCGTCGCATACTATGTTGTTGTAGGTCCAGCAGGATGGCGAGCGAGTCCATTGCCACCTGTAGAAGCTGCTGCATTGATCTCTCTATCCGGTGCAGGATCTGGACACCTAGGACAAGGGATCAGAGTCAATGGGTGTGACTGTCCATATCACTGAAGCCCACCCATCATGCATGGAATACAGCCAAGTGCCCCGCTCCTGTGATGGACTGCACCCACCCACAGTGACCGTGTGCACAAGACATCCCCAACCAGGCAGCAACAGCCATGTGCACCACTGCGCACACACACCGCCCATTTCCAGCACAGCACAACCAAGGCCGTACAGTAACGTGGCTACGCAGTGGGCAGGCAGTGCCACAGCCATGTGCCCAGTGCACGCATGGACCACCATTGACGCACTCCCAGACATGTAGTGTCAGTGGACAGTGCTGACTGTCACATGTCGCGTGCATGGCAGTGGTGTCCATGGATGGTGGCCATGCCCTGCCCCCACCCTGTCACACAGCATGCTATAGCAATCATGATGTCATGGCACTCGCCCTCATCGGGCTGCTGCTGCTGTCGTGGTTCACCACCACCACCTCGCTGAGCCACCGCTGGCACCACTCCCTGCACTTCAGCCCTGGCCCTCCTCCGCTCCGCCATGCCTGTGGGAAACAAAAGGTGAGAAACACATCAGTGCAATCCCAAAGCATATTCCCCCTGCCCCAATGAGTGTGCCCGCCCACCCAGCCAGACCCATACATCACATATCCTGTTAACACCGCCACAGCCAACCCTAGACCAACCCTCCCCCATGTGCTGGACACAATAGACAGTGTTACCCATATGGACCATACAGGTGCATAGACGGAGCACCCACCTGGCCGAGGCACCACGCCCCTCCTGGCACGCAACCGCAGACGTGCCAGTAGTGCCGGCTCCCTCCTCCGCAGGTCCCCATACTGGTGCCTGCACTGTTCGGCGGACCTCCGTCGGCCAGTGGCCTTCTCCAGCTCAGTGGCCACCTGTTGCCACACTTGTGTCCTGGCCCTGTCTAGGGGATCCTCCCCAAATAGTGGGCCATAGTGAGGCTCCACTACGGCCACCAAGTTCGCAAGCTCAAGGGCACTCCACTGGGGGGCTCTTCTGCGTGCCATCCTTGGATGTATAGTAGGCAATATGGCGCTCTGCAGTGTGGCAACCCCACGTGGAATTGTTGAGCAATACAATGCCGCTATTCCCTATCGCGCTGTCGGTACAGCGCCGTCAGTCCCTATCGCGCTGTCACCGAACAGCGCGATAGAGCTGCAAACATGCCATACGTACAGCACCAAGGGAGCAAAGGTCGGGCACAGGGTCATGGGTCTCTGGCGCATGGCCACGCACAGCGTCATTGGACGTCTGTGTGTCCAGCGCGATTGGTCACCTGTGTGCCATTGCCACAGTGGACTATTGCGTAGTTGTGCCATAGCGCCATGTAGTGACCGTCGCTGTAGCGCCACTGGCACAATGGTGGCGTGTCCTGAATTGCCTACCGCACACACAGCACGCCATCAGCGCGGCAGACGCTCGCAAGCTACCTGGGCATGCGAAATGTGTTACTGGAGTCAGAACTGCGCCATTGGCTCAGCCCATTCAACCGTAGTGCGTAAAAGCGCGATATTCAGCCGTCATATGCTCATCATCCGATCAGCCATTCAAAGGCGCAGCAGCACCATTTGCATCTCATTAAAGTTGCTCCACACCTAATTTGCATGGATTGCGCTGTAAAAATGCGACGCTGTTCTGCAGTGGCCATATTCGGTTACTGCAGTGAATAGGTGAGTTGCATGCTGTGTGATGTTCTGGACTATGGTCTTAGGGAATTGCTGTGTACTGCACAGTCACAGGTGACCACTCTCACCCATACAGGCTGTGATATGACCGAGCGAGGAATGGGTGAGGAGGATGATGGGCGGAAGAGGAGGCCCAATTTTACAAAAGCTGAGACAGAGGCACTGTTCGAGGCCTACCTGGATGAAGAGCCACTTCTCAGTGGACGGCTGGGCACCGCTCAGGCCCGTGCTACTGTGTGGGAGGGGGTGGCACGTGCCGTCAACCTGCACGGCAGCCACCAGCGCTCTGTGCAGGAATGTAAAAAGAAGATGGGGACCGACAGGAGGAGGGTGAAGGAGAAGGTGGCAGCCATCAGGGCGGCACGTGCTGCAACAGGCGAGGGCCAGCCGGAGGTGGTGCAGAGGACCGGCTCGCTGCAAGCATGCAGTGCAGTGCCATTGAGGGTGTTCTGGAGGTGGCTTCCAGACAGGTGGTAGCCCATCACTGCATGGTATGTCATGGTCGCGGGGGGGGGGAGGTAGATCACATGCACTAACGTGTTCTCACTTTCTGTTACAGATCCTCTGCGTCTGCAGGGGTCAGTGGTGGAGGGCCTGTCCACTGCAGACAGCCATCCAGAGTCAGAGGAGGGACCATCCATCTCCGCAGGTAGCTGGCGTGCATTGCACCAGTGTGCACGCCTGGCTGCCATCTCTGATGTCGGTGAGACAGGTGTGGGGGTGCCCTTCCTGTGTCTCAGCGGTGTGGCATGCCAGCACGCTGTGGCACAGACCCGCACCATTGATGATGCAACGACCACTATGGGCATTGACGTGTGTGTCACAGAATGGACACACAGCAGGACAGCTCACGCCCATGGACCTAGCTGGTTCTGACGTGTGCCAGCACGTCAGCACAGTCCCAGGCTGTGCCTGTCGGCACCGGTGGCTGTACAGGTCACTGGCACTGTTGCAGCCACAGCAACGGAACAACTGAGCCCTTGGGCACAGCAGGCAGAGGGGCCGCAGCAGCAGTCACCCACCGGGACTGGGGGTACAGGGTTCAGTGGTGGCGTATGTGCACTGCCTGTGGACTTGCCCATACCTGGTGAGCAGCGCCTACCCTCGAGGGGTGCTGAACATCAGGCCCTTCCATACCCTGAGGGACAGGTTGCCGATGTGGCAGACGACCCCTTTGACGAGCACACCCGCCTGCTGCAGGCATCAGTACAGCAGCAGATGCGGGTTGCAACGTCCGTGGAGGCACTGTGTGTGACTCTGGAGCGGCACAGCAGGGACAACAAGAGGATCCTGTCACGGATTGACCATTTGCGGATGGATGTGACCGCCGCCACTGACAGGCAGACACAGGCATTGGTCGCTGTCGTGGCCACATTGGGCACACAGTCAGGTGCCCCTGTGCCGCTCACACCGTGCAGTATGCTATCCACTCCCCGTTCCTGGCGTCGTGTGACACCCAACCTATTGACACCGGGTTCAGCTGTGGGCATCCCGAGCACCCCTGGTGCAGGTATGTTCGGTGTGCTGCGGACCCCTGTGCGAGCAAGTTCGCGCAGTGGAACCCCTGGTGGTCCATCGGTGCCACCCCATGAGGCCCGTGCTCAGCCTGCCAGTGCTGCTGGGTCTCGGTGGGGCCACCCACGCATCCGAGGCGGCCGTGGCACTGTGCCGCAAGACTGAGCTGTCTCCCAGTGCGGGCCCTGTCTGGTGCTACCCTGTGTGCAATGTGTGTTTCGGTGGGCAGTGCACTGGTGGGTGCCCAGCCAGACACATGGACCACCTGCACACCCTCCCGACTGCCATCCACAGGTGCATGTGCATGATGATGCCTGCATTGCGCTGTACACCAAAGTGCGAAGGTGCCCAGCATCTGACACATGTACATGGACAGTCAGTGGACGTGGTGGCCTGTGGACATGTGTGTTTTTAGTGTCTGTGTTCCGGCTCTGTTGTGCAGCTGGCCCCTGTGCACTTTGTGCCTATTGTGTGTGTGTCCGTCCATGTGGCGTGTTACTGTTCACCCCTCCCTGGTTGTATGTGTGTGCTTCTGTGCCCTGCCACTTCCTTGCCGTCATGCACCCCTGGTGTGTTTCCCTGTGTGTATGTGGGTTGTGCCCTAGCCACTGTTGGTTGCACGTGGCCCCATGACTTACCTGTGTTGGGTGAAGTGATGGTGTCCCGGTGCAGCTGGGCCAGCCGGATCAGTCGGGGGTCACGTCCAAGGGGGGGCTGCCCATCCCCATCATCACCGGCGTCACCGTCGTCCCCATCGCTGTCCCCCTCTTCGACCTGTACGGCTATCCCACAGTCTTTGGCCATGTTGTGCAGGATACAACAGGCCAGGAATATCCCACAGGCCTTTGAGGGGCTATACTGTAGGGCACCGCCGGAGGTGTCTAGGCAACAGAAGCGCGCCATCAGCATCCCAAACACCCGCTCAATGATGTTGCGTGTGGCGGCGTGTGCCTCATTGAAGCGTTGCTGCGATGGGGTCGTGGGCCGCCAGTAGGGTGTGAGCAGCCAGGGACGGAGTGGGTATCCACTGTCACCTGTGTGGAGATAGTGGAGGTTAGTATCTTGTTCAGGCTCATATTGCCCCTAACCCTGTGTGCCACACCCATGGCACCTGTGGCTTACCCACCCTTGGCACCGATTTGTCAGTCCTACATGCATACTCACCCACTAGATGTCCTGTGGGGATGTCCCCACTCTCGAATCGATGGCACAGTGCCGACTGGTACCATATAAATGAATCATGTGCTCCCCCAGGGTGCGTGGCACAGACATTGATGATGCGCCCACTGGCATCACACACCACCTGGCAGTTGACACTGGCATAACCCTTCCGATTCATATAGGCGGCCCCATCGGGGCCAGGTGGCATGCGAATGGCCACATGGGTGCAGTCTATCACCCCTAGCACGCCAGGCATACGTGCTACCCTGTGGAACTCCTGTATGTTTGCTGTGCGCTCCGCCGCGGTGCTGGGGAAATGGATGTACTCCGCAGCATGTGGCAGCAGTGCGCTGAGGAATTGGGTGAGGATGCGTGACGTGGCCGACTGTGTTATGCCTGTGGTGTCCCCTGTTGGTCTCTGGAAGGTACCCGTGGCGAGCAAGCACATGCAGGCTGTTACCTTTGTCTCCACTGACAGAGCGTGACTCCGTCGTGAGGGTGCCTGCATCACATCACTGCACAGCTCACAGAACCACCTCAGTATTGCCCTGTTCAGGTGGTACCAGCCCACAATCTCAACATCTGAGTAGAGCTCAAAGCTGGTGCGGGCCCGGTACTGCCTGTTGGGGGCATACCGCCGACTGGCCCTTGCACGGACACGTCCCCCTGCAGCATGCCTTCTCACCCCCCTCATTACAGCTTCCATGTGGAAGCTGGCACTGTCCATGTCCCTGGCTTGTGCCCCCCAGCTGTTGTTGCTCTGTTCCCCCGCTGTCCTGATTGCTACCTCCACTGCACCGGGTACACCTACTGGCCTCTGCACTCTGTGGCTCCACACACCTTCCCTTGCCCCTATTCTGTCCTCTGCTCTCCCTGGCCTGCACTCTTTCTCCCTCTGGCCTTGTCTGTCTCCCTGCCTCATGTGGCTTCCCTGTAGCGTTCTTGCACCTCTTCCTTGAGCCTTTTTATTTTGGCTTATTTCCGCTATGGCGCAACTTCTGCCTGATCCACTGTTGTGCATTGAGCAAGCCTTTGAATATCGCATTGCGCACTTTATGCATGGTTCCACCCCCTTCGGTTGCGCATGCCTTAATTAGCATTGTGCTGTTGCTCAGCATGTTTTTAGTGGCGCAACTGCCTCCTGTTGAATATCGCAGAATGGTGCATTTTCGGACTTGTGCTGGCGCAACCCTATTGCGCAACCCTTTTGAATTTCCCACCCATAGTATACTTTGTTAGTGCACTAGTTAGGGTTACATCGACAAAAGTAGGGAAATGTGGCATTAGGGTTTCCAACCATAACACCCACCCCGCACGCAGCAACAGGATAAACCATTATGGTTTGACCTCTCCTGCATCTTCACAAATCCGGTGTGGGGTGCCTCAGTGTTGTCAACCGTATTCCATCATTAAAGAAACCAAGATGTGTAGAGTATATGATAATGGGTTGAGCATTAGAGTTGACAATGCGGAGGCACACCCCACACCTGATTTATGAAAATGCAAGAGAGGTCATATCATAATGGTATCCCCTGTTGCTGCCTGCAGGGTGGGGTGTTAGGGTTGGAAAATATAATGCCACATGTTTCTACTTTTGTCGGTTTAACCCTAACTAGTGCATTAACAAAGTTTTTTGCAATGAATTCCCTTACTTTTTGAGATAGTATAATCATATAATCTTGTTCTAGAGAACAAGGGATGGGAAGGTCTCGGCACCCAACTAAGGATCTAGGTTCGAGCAGACTCGATAGACCGTAAGGCCTAATCTGCTGGCAAATAGTATGTTAGTATATTCTCATTTGCCTGTAGGAGCATAGATGCATACATGGGGGGCCCTGCGCTTGCATTTGTGGCAAAATGGCAATTTCTTTCCTTCGTTGTATGGCTTGTTAAACTTCCAGTGTTATCCTATGGGAGCTTGCTTTTTTTTTTTTTTTAATGCATTTTTTTATATTGTCCCTAAATCATGGCGGGGAGGGTATATATGTTATCCTTGTAGTACTCATTAAGACCTTTGTATTGCTACATCAATTGTCCCTTAAGTCCAACTGTTGAGGAAGATATGGCTTCTCAAACATCCAGTGTTCTCCTATGGGAAATTGCATTTTCTTTTGTTTTTTTGTATAGCCCCAACATATTTTTGGGGAGATTGTATCTTATTCTTGCAGTATTCATAAATATCTTTGTTTTGATATATAGAATGTCCCATAAGTCAAAATATTGAGGGAGTTATCGCTCATTGAAGTTCAAATGCGGGGGAAAAACTAAGTCCAGAATCTTTTTTTTTTTTTTTTATATATGAAGGGATCCTTTTGTGTATGAAACGAAAAACCCATATGAAAAAGGATCCCGTCAAACGAAAAAAGAATTGAAAAACAAAAGTCAAAAATTGCTTTTTGTATGAAAAGAACCTTTTTTGTATGAACAAAAAAGCATATGTAAAAGGATCCTTCAGACAAAAAAAAGAATGGGGGGGGGGCTAATTGAAAAATCATTTTCCATGTAAAGGGAAGTTCACAATATTTTTCTGTATGAAGGGATCCTTTTTCATATGATCAAATTTCTTTTTTCATATGGCCATACAAAAAGAGCGGAAACAAGTCACGAAAAAGGATGTCCTAATGTTAAAAAAAAAAAAAAAAAGACATTTGGAGGTCATTTTTGCAACAGTTAAGTGCAGAATCCACCTAACAGGGTCCTGATGAGCAAGATGTTGGTTTGTCTGCGGGATGTCATTTTTGTGGGTTTTGAAAATAAAAAAAAAAATGCAAAAAAATACTTTTTCGTATGACCCAAATTATTTTTTTGTTCCAAACATCTATCCCAAAGTGCCTGCAGAGCTTGCTCAGAACCGAAATTTTAAAATTGAATAACTTTGTAACAAATTATTTGTTCACCAAACCAGTAAAAGGCACTGTTCTGAGCCAGGTCCTTTTTACCCTGAAATTTTCAGACCAAAATTCCAAACTGTCAAGGAGTTAGGGGCCAACGAAACAACAGCAAAAAAACCCCAACTTTTACACATTTTTTCATTGTAGAATCCATGAGTCGTCTGAGCAGCTTAACTATCACAAGACCTTGTGTTTCCGACAGCGCATGCAATATTTCGTGCTAATCCGTTGAGCGGGTTGAAAAGTCAGCGCAAAACTGGGATTTAACATTAATAAACAGCCTACTGAATCCTAATTATAGTAGCGTGGTCATATAGATACAAATACAGGAGGAGGGAGGAAAGACAAGAAAGCAGGCCTGGGCAGAGGAGGTGTGTTGTGGATTTTCAAGGCTTATTTATATATATATAAAAAAAAAGGGGGGGGGGGATTCCCGATTGTTGCTGCTAGTCTGAGCAGTACTCATTGTAGCAGCCTTGTGCACTTGCCTAGTGTACCTAGAGAGAAGAGGAGCTTGTGTTGAGGGACTAATAAAGAACTAAAAGCTGAGCCCTTTTCTGACCTTTTGTTTTAAAAAATTTAAGAGGGGGAACTCTGTATTAAACAGAAAATATTATTTTGAAGCATTATGCCCAACCCTTCACTGGTTTGAAAGGAGGAGGGACTCTTAAGGGCACAGGGTCATAATACTGACAACAGAAAACAGCGTGGCAAAAAATGCTGCAAGCATAATGCCGTCCTCTAAAATAATGGTAAGAACATCGTCCTTAACAAAAAAGTGTAACCCATAGAAAATAATGGGCTTTTTTAATTTTACAGGGGCTCCTGGAATTATAAAAATCAACTCTTTTGGGGGGGGGGGTGGAACTCGTGGATAAGGAGAAACTCAGGAGGGGGGAACTTTGTTTCTGAGTGAAAAAAAAAAATATCGGGAGACAGAGAAGCAAACCCAGGTCTCCACCGCTCCAGGTGCTTGTGTCTTAGCCACTCCAGCGAGGGAGCGGCTTAACCAGGCGCAGCACATGAGGCTTCTGCAGCCCTTCCTCCACTCCGCAGTGAGTGACAGGTGTAGCGTTAAGTCCATACCGCTATTATATCCGTCGCTCTAAATGCTTTAGTACTTGACACAGCATGGTTCTTGTCGCCCTGTTCTTGAAGTGGCATATTGACCCCGGTACCCTCTTCAGCAGGAAATAATATTTTGCAGCAGTACTCCGTACCAAGTTTGCAAGGAAGGAGAGGGACTCTGTTAAGCCAGAAAAAACTATTTTACAACTGGCCAGCTGCAGTACACCCTCCTTACTTACCTAGTTTGAAAAGAGGGAGAAAATATTTGAGTTGTATGCCCTGCCCTGGCTAGTTTAAAAAAAGGGGCGACTCTGGATTAAGCAGGAAAAACATTTCAAAGCAGTTTGCCCTACCTGATTAGAAAGGAGGGGCGGGGGCCTCTGTTTAGCGGGACAAAATATTTCACAATAGTACATGCTACCTATAGTCCAGCAGCATAGCTGAAAAATTGTTTGCATTTTGATACCAATATTACACTTTGCAGGGTGATAGGCATGGTCATGTGTTTTCAGTATGCGCTCAAACATGAAGCCAGATGGGCTTCTGAAGTCATCATGCTTAATAAGCTGCCCTCATTTTGATGTATGGAGGTATTTTACGATATGCAAATGTCCATTTACCTTCATTTCTGCCCATGGGTTAGTCAGTATTGCCGTCTTTGGTTCCAGAAAGCCAGATTGAGCCCGAACGGGCCAGCCGTGTGCCTCATCGGCACGGTTTGGTGGTCTTGAACCGCCATCCCAGATGCCTCCACTTGCCGCCATTGGGCTCCAGAAAGCTGGATTGAGTCCCGAACGGGCCAGCCGTGTGCCTCGTAGGCACGATTTGGTCTCCTTGAACCGCCACCCCAGATGCCTCCACTTGCCACCATTGGGCTCCAGAAAGCCGGATTGAGCCCTGAATGGGCCAGCCGTGTGCCTCGTAGGCGCGGTTTGGTCTCCTTGAACCGCCACCCCAGACGCCTCCACTTGCCACCGTTGGGCCCCGAACGGGCCAGCCGCGTGCCTCGTAGGCACGGTTCGGTCTCCTTGAACCGCCACCCCAGACACCTCCACTTGCCGCCGTTGGGCTCCAGAAAGCCGGATTGAGCCCCGAAGGGGCCAACCATGTGCCTCGTAGGCGCGGTTCGGTCTCCTTGAACCGCCACCCCAGACACCTCCACTTGCCGCCGTTGGGCTCCAGAAAGCCAGGTAAAGACATCCCTTGGCCGGGGAAGCTGTGATCAGCTACTATTGGCCGACCGCTCTCCACGCCACTCACCGATTGGCCTCCGGCTCAGGCCACTGCCTCCTGATTGGTGTTTTCACTGACTGTGCTCGGCGCCCATTCAGTTGCATTGCTCAGTGCTGAAATTTTATGCCCCCTTCCCCAACCTTAATTAAATAGTCTCTGGCTCTGCCCCCTGCCCTCAGGACCCACCACTGATCCTTTTCTCCTCCTATCCCATAGCTAAACCACTCTCCCTCCACCTGCATTCTTGTTTGTTTCTTTTGCCCTAAGTCTGGTCCACAGCTCTCACCGCTCTCGTTCTATTTCCCTTTCTGCACTTCACCACCTACTAAAATACATCTCTGTTTTCAGACTTTTCCTCTTCTCCTCCTATTGCCATCCCTGACCATGCCTCTCCCCAACCACTTCCTCCTGCCTCTTCTTGCCCTCTTTTTTTTTTCCCCTCTGCTGTGTTCCTAGTGCCTGCTACCCCTCTCCACCCTCCATCCTACTTGTACCCACCCACTACAGTCAACTTGGTACCATGTCCATTCCTCGCTGCCCACACTTGTGGCACCCCCCTGCAAAGGACTGGCTTCTTATGACAAATCATGCAGATGGAACTTGGGCAAACTGACCCTTGCTTGTAGCCATTGCCCTGCACTGGGACCCTCGACGCCTATGCTGCATTTAGGCAAGCAAGCATCAGAGATGATACCTCACCTACTGTGAGCAACGTCAGATGGCTCTAAAACTCCTGCTCCTTCTCCTCCTGATGTCAGGAAGTGTTCATCTGAATCCAGGACCTGCCTACTCCAGCTCAACAAATCTTGCCAAAACAGAGGGAGGTCTCACCATTGCCACCCTCAACATTTTCAGCCTCCTTCCAAAGCTGGCCTCCCTTCAAATCTTTGCCAACCAATATATCCCTGACATCCTAGCAATTGTTGAAACCTGGATGACGCCCAATTCTCCGGACCATGCCATCTCGCTGCAAGGCTACAGCATCTTCAGACTTGATAGGATTACTAAAAGGGGGGGATGTGCAATTTATTTAAAAGATAACATCACTGGTTATCCTTTCTACATTACCTCCTCAAACACTTCAGTGCAATTCCTTCCTGTCAAGCTACTCCTTGGTGCCCAAAATAAAGTCCTCACTCCAGTTGCTGTCTACATCCGAGCAAAAGACCCAGGGACTGGTCTCCAAACCGTGCTTGAATTTGTAAGATCACAACGTCCTGGCACTGAGCTCCTCCTCCTTGGGATTTTAATATCAACTAGCTTGCACCTGATGTAGAGTCCCACAAGGATGCTATCTTGTCAGCTAACCTAATGCAGATGGTAAACTCCCCTACTAGGAGGAATTACAAATCAGGCACTAGCACCCTCCTATACTGGTACCTTGCCAGCCACCAAACCCGCATAAATAACAACTCTGGACTCCCTCAGCGACCATTTCCCTGTTATCTGTACCTGGACAAATAAGTTTCACAAGCCACCTCCAAAAACCATCTCAAGCAGAGTACTACCGTTTGGCAGTCTGACCCATTTCAAGGCATGTCTCAGTCGGCAAGACTGGTCTCCAGTATACAATTCACAAGATGTTGACTCAGCCCTTGATTACTTCATCACCACTTTCAATGCTGCCTGCGACTCCTGTGCACCAGTAAAAAAGCACAAAATCAAAACTTTCTCTAATACCTGGCTCACTGCTAAGCTTTTGGCCCAACTAAAAACAAGGGACCACCTCTGGGCAATAGCTAGAGCCTCAGGCTCTCTGCCGGACATCCAAAGGTACAAACAGTCTTGTAACTACTGCACTAAACAAATCCAAATGATGAAGAGTTCCTACTTGAAGGATGCCCTTACCAACACCTGGGGTGATGGGAGATCCTTCTGGGACAATATCAGAAATATCACAGGAAAGTAGTCCAAATCCTCTCCTACTCTACTGACTGTTGACGGAGCCACGACCGTAGACCCAACGGTCATGGCAAAGACCCTCAATGCAACTTTCACCGACCTTAGTGGGGTCCTTCCCCCGGACTTCTTTTCAGATGTAGACCCCCTCAGAACCAACTACACCTCCTGCCGCTCCAAATCAACCACCTTTCCATTTCAGAAAAGTTAGGGCACATGAAGTCCGCAAATACATAATAAAAGGCCATCTCTAAGTCCAGAGCAAGTAGCGATGCTATAGACCTCAAACTACTGTCCCTTACCCTGGAAGAGGTACTGCTCCCACTCACCAGAATTTTCAATCTCTCCCTCTGCCTTAGTCAATTCCCCACCAAATGGAAATTTGCAGTAGTCATTCCGGTGTTCAAAAGTGGTGACAAGTCCTTACCTGGTAACTATCGACCAATATCGATACTCCCACCCCTCTCCAAGGCCCTTGAGCGCATTGTGACGGACCAACTTACAGACTACTTGCAAAAGTATAACATCCTCTGCGCGCAGCAACAGGGTTTCAGGCAAGGGTACAGCACAGTGACCGCCCTCCTGGAATTCACTGGAGCAATCCACAATGCAGTGGACAAAGGATACCAAACTGGAGCTGTATTCATTGACCTAACAAAGACTTTTGACACTGTTCACCATGGCCTGCTTGTCAAACAGTACAGGCTGTTGGGCTCTCACAGGGCTCTACTGCCTGGGTAAAAAGTTACCTGGCCCAACGCTCACAAAGAGTAAAAATCTCAGGAGTTCTCTCAGACTCAAATCCGGTTCTCTCATGCGTTCCCCAGGAATCCATACTGGGCCCTCTTCTCTTCAGCATATTCTTAAACTCCCTTCCTCAGTCTTGCCCAGAACAAATAACCCTCTGTGCTGACGATTCCGTGATTCTCTCCTCCCATAAGGACCCGAAACCCTTACTTCTCAGTCTGCAGCTTGCTTTCTCCAAGGTTGAGAACTGGTTCTTAGAGCACAAACTGGTCCTAAACCACACAAAAAAAAATCCATGCTCTTCTCCAGCTCGCAAAACAAGAAAAGGCAAATTCCACTTGATATCAGTACTTACACAGGAAATATCCTCGAACAAGTGACATCATTTAAATACCTTGGAATCTCCCTCAATCCCTGCCTAACCTTTGGGACCCACATTGATAGTATTGTGAAAATTGTGAATCAGCGTATTGGTATCCTATACCGAAACAGGCAGTTCCTTGCCCAATCTGCACTGAAGATTGCTATCCAAAGCTCTGTCATAGACTATGGCTTAATTATCTATGGCTCTGCCTCAACTACCGCACTCAGACGCATAACAACCTCCCTTAACAAGGCCTTTCGGCTGCTCACTGGTGCCCAAAGACTCACTCATACATGTGAGCTCTACGCTCAGACGGGATGGTTACAACTCTCCAATCACATAAAGTACCTTTCCTGCTTGATGGTGAAAAAATCTACCTTGGGCCTCCCTCCACCTTGCATCCAAGACCTGCTACGCCCTAATATCAACCCCCGTTTCACCAGAAGTTCGGAACATCAGCTTCTCCAGATCCCCTGATGCTGCACCACCCAGGGCCAAAGATCCTTTGCCTACCATGCACCCAGCTGGTATAATGCCCTCAGCACTTACATCACCACCTCCACCTCTCTAGGAGTATTCAAATCTAGGCTACATCTTCACCTCACAGCCTCCAGCTCCTGTGACTGCTTCGATTAACTTCCCCCTTGACTATTTTGCTTAGCCTCCCATCTCTGATTCACTTTGACAAAGACATTGAGTTGTACTAGTCTCCCTATGTCTGCCACTCCTTGCTCCTCTTTCTCCCTCCTTTGTTTTTTCTCTGAATTCCTCCAATCAGCCAGTATGTGTTACTCAAGTATTTTTGTTTCAAGTTGTCATTACTGAACTGCCTAATACTGCTTAATAATTTTTCTTTTTTTGTGTAATTTTGTCTTGTTTGTGCCCTACTGACGTGGAACCTTTGTAAAAGAGCCATGGCTCAAATGTAATAATTCCTAGATTTAATAAATAAAAAAGTATGTCTTTTTGATTGTCTGCCTCAAGACACGTATGGTAAATTATGAGTGTGTTTTAAATTGCTGCTCTTAACTGGCTAAGAAAGACAAAATATATAGACCTAGAACCAGGGGGCTGGTGGAAGCAGAGACTGTGGAGGGGTTCATGAGGGGGTGGGACAGGTACAGGGGGAGGGTTCTGGAAGCAAAAACCAGTGCAGCGAGAATATCCAGGTCTGGGAAGGGAGAAGCCAGAGGGGGGGGCAGCAAGGTCAGCTACCAGGGTGGGGGCTGACCAAACAAACAGACACGAAAGACCGTTAGGCCTGTTCTGCTGGCATGTTAGTACGTTAGAACTGACAAAGATAGTTTCAGCACTTGGTGAAGGTACTACCTTTGATGCCTCTTTACATAAATAATCATGCATTATGTGTAGCTTAGTTGTCTCTTGACATTAGCAGAATGCATTCATTGGAGGGTGTATTACCGTTGGGTACCTATACAAATGCTTTTAAGGTATGCAAATGTTCATTTACCTTCATTTCTGCCCATGGGTTAGTCAGTATGTCTTTTTGTGGACAACTCAAAGCCGGGAGCGGTGGTGGAAGGGGAGGAAGGGAGGGTGGCCCTGCAGGGGGACCTAGATGCTCTGGAGAGATGGTCAAGGAAGTGGGGACTGCGGTTCAGTGCAGGAAGATGCAGGGTCCTGCACCTGGGTGCCAGAAACCTGGGCCAGGTGTATACCCGGGGGGGGTGGAATTATACAAGTCTAGATGGCTGAGACTGCTGTGGGGGTGGTGGGGGATGTCAAGATGAACAACTCTGAGACTTGTAGGAGAGCAGCATCCAAAGCCAACAGGATGCTGGGATGCATCGCTAGGGGGATTACCTCCAGAAGGAGGGAAGTGATACTCCCTCTGTATAACTGCTTGGTTAGGCTGCACCTCGAGTACTCTGTGCAGTTTTGGAGGCCACACTTAAAAAGGGACTGAGTGGTGCAAGCACCACTCGGGGGATACTGATCAATATTAGCGTGTACCCCAACCGCAAAAAGGATGGGTCAGTGCCTGTACATTATACTGGGGGTGGCTGTTATGGGGAGTATTTCTTGTGAACATTCAAGCCGAAGAAGATGAATGTAATAGTGTGAGTAAAGGAATGGGTTGTTTTGCAGCAGGGGGTGGAACATATGTAAAAGATAACAACTTGGCCTGAAAAAATCTGTTTTCTAACGTGAGAAGATGGCTTGTTAGACCTCCCCCTTGAAAATACCCTGTAAGATAAAGGTTTGGGGTGTAGAAGGCTCTTTTGTATTATACTACTGACAGAAAGTGGGGACGTAGATTTGAACCGAGGCCCAAAAAGATACAGAAATATTACTGTGGCACATAAAAATGTAAGAAGTATAGTGAGCAAAATAGAGGAATATAGAGTTTGGGCAGCTGAAGTGAAGTATGAACTTTTAGCAGTATCAAGACCTGGTTACATTCTGGAGTGGAAAGTAATGAAATTCAACTTACTCATTATAGCCTTGAAAGAACAGACGTGAAAGAGGGGTGGTGGAGTATTAAATGTTAAGAACAGTCTTGGTCCCTATCAGAAATTACTAACTACAGATATTGAAGGAATTGATTGTGTGATGGTAGAATTGCTCTCTATGAAACTAACAGTAGGAGCTTTTTATGTACCCAAAAAAAACAAAACTTAAACATTTTGACATATTATCGGATTTAATAGTGGAAAAAATAAAGGATAAACAATTTTGACAGGGGACTTTAATGCTGACTGGCATCAGATCAGAGGCATAAAGTTAATGAATAGCTTCGCAGCCTTAGGTTTAAAGGAAAACTGCACACTCATATCTTCCAAATGTCATTTGCTTCCATGTCAACAGACAACTCTTTTCATGTAGCTGTTAAAGATGTATGCAGTTGCTTCTTTTAGTTTTCACACTTCATACTAGGCACTGTCACTCTTCTGGGAGGGTCCATTTCGTGGTTGTTGACATCTCATTATCCCTGAGAGCTGCATTAGCATATGAGAATGTGGTGCATAATCAACCTTTAAACTCCCCAGTATGCCTGTCTGCTTAAGTAGTTTTAAAAGAACCAAGCTGCAAGAAGGTGTGAAATACCACATTTACCTTCAGTGAGTTTTACAAGCTATCTGAGTTGTAATGCACTTTTTTCCCCTTTAAACTCCATTCAGTTTCTAAGTTTCCAGAGGGTTGTTGCAGGGTATTTGTTATTTTAACATAGAGGTACATGATATAAATGGTTGATCTGACATCATGTTCTCATATGCTAATGCAGCTCTCAGGGACAATGAGATTTCAACAACCACGAAATGGATGCTCCCAGGAGAGTGACAGGGCCTAGTATGAAGTGTGAAAACTAACAGAAGCAGTTGCATACATCTTTAACAGCTACATGAAGAGAGTTGTCTGTTGACATGGAAACAAATAACATTTAGAAGATATGATGGTGCAGTTTTCCTTTAAACCAAATTATTCAAAGACCTACTAGATTCATTAACAATGAAAAGCAAGGCTCCATATTGGATTTGTTTGCCTCTCAGGATTTAGGGATAAGAAGTTGGAATGTATTGCCTTTGAATTTGGGTGACCATAATATGCAGCATAGATCTGCAAACTCTTATAATACAACAAACCAGTACATACTGGGTTAGAGACCTTAAAGGGTTTAATGAAGTACACTTCAGGAATCATTTAAAAAATTACAACTGGGAGAGAGTGTTTTTAATCCCTGGTATTAATCTGGTGGTACAGTAATTTAACAGATCTTTATTAAACATAATACAACATATGCTCTCTTAGTAAAGAAGATCCCTGGATTACTAATAGACTAAAGAAACAACTAAGAATAAGAGATAGAGTATGGGGGAAAAAAGCTAGGAGAACTAAGAACAAGGAAGATTGGGATCGGTTTAAAGCCTGGAGGAAAAAATGTAAGGAAAGCATTAAAACTGCAAAAGCCAAGTATCATTTAAACAAAGCCCCAGATTCTAAGCATTTCTGGAAATATGTTTCAGAATTGAAAACTCCAATAAGGAATACTAGTTCAGTAAGTTTATTTTGTGGGGGAGGACCTTACAACTGACCCTAAGGAAGTAGCTAACATATTTAATTCTTTCTTTTTGGATTTACCCGATTTGAAAATCACAAAACCCACTGTAAAAACAGTTGAAATCTCCACAATGGAAATATTGGAGGGCATAAAGAAACTCTATAAAGATGAATCAGGACCTACATTTAGATTTATAAAGGTACAAAGAAATAGAAAAGGAATTGCAACACCTAAACAATGTAAAATGAGGGGGATTAGATAGACTAGAAGCAAGATTTTTAAGATTGGGAGCTGAGACACTTGCCCAATAATAACATACTTATTTAACTGGAGCCTGGATAGCTCCTTTGTTCTCAAAATATGGAAAAAGGGGGAAGTCATACCCGTTTTTAAGGGTGGGAACAACATTGATCCCTCAAATTACAGGCCAATAGCCCTTTTACCTATTTTGTCAAAAATGTTAGAATGAAGAGTGCATTCCCAACTTAGTTACTATCTAGAAACAAATGGAATACTAACGGGGAACCAACATGGTTTTAGAGTGGGAAGATCCACGAACACCGCCCTGATGGACTTCAGTAACCAGGTGACAACATCTTTAAATCAGGGGAGGAGTACAGGGGTGGTGTTCGTGGATCTTAGTAAAGCATTTGACCTGGTACAACATAGGGGACTCTTGGAGAAGTTAGGAGAGGTAGGGGTACAAGAAGAGCCATTACAATGGATGAAGTCATACTTGGCCTATCGCAAACAGTGTGTCACCTGTGGCTCATCAGTGTCGAGCCTTGGAGAAGTAAACGGGAGTTTCCCAGGGCTCGATCCTGGGTCCACTACTATTCAATATATATGTGAATAGTCTTGTACAGTCAATAAAAAATAATGAAATAAGACTTACGAAGAAGACACCATGTTGGTGACCTTGGCAGACAACCCAGAAAGAATAGAACAACAATTGCAGTCTGACTTAACGCAAATGGAGAAATGGATGGGTAACTCAGGCCTGCTTCTTAATGCAAAAAACGACCCAGAGTATGATATTCTCTGTGGGCAATGCCAGGAGAATCTTGCCTGAGATGTGACGCCATTTGCAAAATGGAACTTTTATTAAAAATGTGACTAGTTGAAGCGGCGGATCCTTCATGACATGGGCCATCCCTCCAGCGGGCAACCGGTTTTTGTTTATGGACGGGAAGCCAAGGCTCGAGAGGGAAGATTTAAAGTTTGGCATGGGACGGGGAAGGGGGGTACTCTCTTCCAATTCCCTGCCATGACACACTTACTTTTTGGTGGGGTTGTTGGCTCTCCGTGTGGGCCCCCTGGCAAGATGGTTCCATAGCAGGAGGGGTGGGATGTTAATGTATAAAGATTCCGAGTCGAGAAATACTTGCGGAACTGTCTGGGACCTTGTTATCTCGAGTGATGTAAGGGGAAGTGGAATGGGGTTTCCTAGGTGGTTGCAGCTGGGCTCCCTCCATCATTTGTTATCCTTTTATAAAGAGCACATTTTAAATACTTGTGGATCGAGGCAACCTCGCATGTATGTTCAAGCTCACAGCCCAGAGATACACAAAGCTGTTTCCTGATACCTCTCGATGGGAAAATGGAATTGCCCCAGTAAGATAAATTGGAGGCTCTGAGACCTATAACAAGTGGCATAGGTTTCCAGATAGCAGGGGTCTCCAATTCATAATTGACAAGAGTAGATATGGTCTTCGAGGGGGAGGTGAGAGAGTGGATGGGTAAGTTAGAGGCCATGCGAAGGTGGCATGGTAGGTTGAAGCCATCCACTTCATTTATCTCAGTAGGAGCGTTGATGATGATATGCAATGTCATCTGGCAAGGACTCGGATTGCTTTCGGGTCCTGGAGGAATGAGCATTAGTTATGACTCCTTTTCCTCCCAATCGAGTATGGTACACTGGATTTTTCAGGGAACAGAATATTCTGCTCCCCTACCTTGGGAGTCACGTTGTAAATAGAGTTTATCAGGAGGTAAAAGTTGCTCAGTTAGGAGCACCTCCTAGGTTGTATGAATTTATATGTTATGTTTGTGTTGATGTTAGGTTACATGTTTTAGTGATAAATATACAGTTACATAGGCAAACTGTCTATAACTACCAAGAAGAGAGACAGGGCTTGTTGCATTCGATAGAGGGTCTAAGAAACAATGTGGGGGTCGGCTGGGGTGGAATAACGTCAAAGAAACCAATGGAATTAAGGGAGTTAATTCTCACATACTTGAAGGGTAATAATCCTCTCCACATAAATGGGGGGATAGTAAAAAGATTAAAATCAGCTCCCATAATGTTAACGGGCTAAACAATCCTGTAAAGCGACATAAAATTATGTCGACCTTGAAAAGAGAGAGCCCTTCCTTTATTTTACTACAAGAAACGCACCTTAATAGATCTGAGCATCAGAAATTGGGGAAGTTTGGTTATGATCAGATTGTGGTACAGGGCATGAAATTTGTGAAAAAAAGTACATGCCCACTTGGGCATGTAAGAAGAAAATGTACATGCCCAACAAACTATTTACATGCCGTCCCTTAGTTTACATAATTTTAGACGTCATCTTCACTGGACCAAGCACTTTCGTTTTCATCACCACCACTAGGGCTGGCAGAAGCAGCATGCAGTGACAGTGTTCTGGAGCCATAAGCTTTGGTAGTGGGCCTTCTTTTGCCATTTTTCCTCCACAGTGATATGGCACCTTCAGGGTTATAGTCACTAAGCTGGGGTCCATTCAGAGATATAGACATCAGGTTGTGTAGGGTGTCTGGGCGTAATCCAACCCTCCAGTCATTTTTTACTCTTCCCATCAGAGAGAAGCCTCGTTCTGCAGCAGCAGTGTAAACAGGAATCAGGAGAATGATTCTGACAATGGCCAGCACATTTTGAAATTGTTGATCCTGCACATCTGCAAGAATCACTTTCTGCCACAATTGCAGAGACTTACAACTTTCAACAGACAGCAAGTGGAGTACGTGCTTTTTTAAGTCTAGCCACTCCAGCAGTACCAAAGTAACATCAATTCCACGAGACTCTAGGACCACTTAAGGTGATCAACAATTGTTTGAGTTGCTTGATCTCCATATGTTCAAGTGCCTCTGTGGATGTGGCCAGGACTGAAAATTTAAAGCTCTTGCAGCTAGTAGCACTTTATTGAGTCGTGAAGGACTGAGCGAGATTCAATGTGCTGTGATGTTTTCTGAAGAATTTTTTTGATCTCTGAAATTGTGGCTTCTACAGTGTCTGAAAGAGAACCTGATCTGTGCCTGCTAGTTTCATTAGCTAAGTCAACACTGTTGTACTGAGTTAAGTTCTTATTTACAGATGTAAGTGTTATGTGGTGAAGGGTTTCTTGATTCGAGAGACCATTTAGTTTCTGAATTGCGCTTTCTACTCTGCTGTGAACTTTTTCAACAGTGGCATCCTCTTGCTGAAAGCACAGACTAAAGAGCAGATAAGTAACCAAAAAACACTTTCAGAAAGTTCATGTATATAACACATTTTAAAGTCTTAAACACTAAGTGTTCCTAGTGCTTTTTGGCCATGATCCTGCTTGTTTGTCAGTGATGCATGTTCGAGGTGAGGCACTAATGCAGCCCAGTTCCTTTCAAGGGCAGAAATGGCCCGTTCTCTATGTGCAAGCCACCTAGTGCCACCAGTGTTAACTGGTTTGACCACATTAATATTTAAAAGGGATCCTGTTTCCTGTAGGCCTTTCCAGCTTTTTGGTGACCTGTGGTAAAACGAGTAAATGTTTAGCAGAAGTTGTTCTAATGACTTGTAAAAGGGACAGTCTCTGAAAGAATCCTTTACAGCAAGCTCTAAACGATGTGCACAGCAGTGTATGTCAGTGAGGTGTGGGCACTGGAAATCTTGCTTTATTCGACTAAGGACACCTGAAGTGCTCCCCAACATTACAGCAGCACCATCAGATGCTGAACTTATCAGCTTATGTTTCCAACCACCATCCTTTAAACCACCTTCACCCTCTAAAGCATTAATCACAGTATTTAAAATGCTTTCTGAATTAGGGACACTTACTGGTTTCAGTGCAAGAAATCTTGTTACAGGTAGGCCATTTTCAAAAACACGTACATAAATGCCCTCCTCAGTCACACTTTTATCTGTGCAGGAATCAACAAGAAAAGAAAAGAAGTCATTGTCTTGTAGTAGACTAGCAGTAGTGCTTTGAATATCTTGGGCAATATAGTGAATGAAGACATGGCATTGCTTGTCACTACTGTAACTGTGACCCATAGCATCATCTCCATGATTTCTTCTTTGTAAATCTATTAACCCAGGAAAATCCCTGAAAGGCCTTTCAGTCTTAGCAACGTAATATGTGGTACAGAACAATTTACAAATTTGATCCATTTCTTTTTGTTCCATTAATTGTATGGATTTCTCTATTGATCTTTCTCCAACTTTTGTTTTATTTGCAATGTATGCCCTCTCAGCATTTTTGTGTGCTACGGACACTTCATGTGCTGAGATAATGTGTACTCTAAAAGTACTGCATCCAGTTCTGAAATTATTTTTGCTTTGGCTTTTATCATAATTCTGACACCATGTACACAACATAGCACATTTATCTGTGTCATATGTAAGCCACTGCCTGCCCTTTTTCCACGATTCCTGAAATTTTCTAACTTTCGGGGCCTTAGCTAGGCTTTCAGTACAAGCAGTAGCACTTGAGAAATCTTCAGTGGTCATCACAGCAGTTTCACTGTCTGGGCAAGGAGGTTGTGTGGTTATAGTAGTAGTAGTAGTAGTAGTAGTAGTGCTAGTACTAGTACTTGGTGTTGGGGAATCCGAGTCTGCTCCCACAGTCTCTTCAAGACGCTTTCTCTTAAATCCAAATTTAAAGACTCGTGGTGTCTGTCTGAACTTGTGAATACTGACTTTGAGAATTTTTGTGTTACTCAGTACTAATAAATGCAACAAGGAAAAGTGTGTCTTGTCTTTTTTTTTAATAATAAACTTAACAAGAAAACCTGTCTCGTCTGATTATTTTTTATAAAGATTTTAGATAGTCCACAGTCTAGACAGTGTAGCTTGTAAAAAGCTTAATAGTCAGATATTATTTTTTTTATAAAAGTATTCCGATTTTAGATAGTCCTCATACATACAAAATTTTGTCAATTTTTTTATAACAGCATTCAGAGTTTAGATAAGTCCACACAACATAACTTGTAAAAAGCTTAACACTTTTTTAACAGTACTCAGATTTTAGCTTATACTATAGTCAGATTTTTTTTTTATAAAGTATTCCGATTTTAGAGTAGCTTGTAAAAAAACAGATTATAGATTTTTTTTTTTTTAGGAGATCCTTCTTAAATTTTAGTGAAGCAAGCAACACTTCACAATCCACAGAGTAGATTGGTAGGTCAAAAAGTTACAAGTTGTAGTAACTCAGAACTGGCTTTTTAACTAGCTTTGAGCTACATGGGCTACCAGTAGCTCTTTAATTACTTTTCTGTGATTTAGTTCACACAGCAAGTATAGCAAGCTGTAGCAAGCACCCTTCACAGGAATAAAAAAAAAAAAAAAAGACCTGTTTAAAATTGACTTCAGGCACCTCAGCTACAAGTAGTTTAACTGTTATAAGATCAGAGAGAGAGAGAGAGAGCTGTGGCTTGATAGCTTTAGCTTACTTAGCAAGAATTAGTTAAAACAGCTGAACAGCTCTAGCCGTCTTGGTACAGATTTTTCAAAAGTCCCCACCCCAGACAGTAACTTGACTTAGTCTGTAGACTGTGAATATAATGAGACTACTAAACTTTTTTAGTCTTAGCTTACTGCTTCAGGGTCAGCCTTCAAACTAAGAAAAAGACAGTAAAGGCACCTTCACAGACAGTAGCCCTTTCTCAACTTTTTAATGACTTGAACTTCCCAAAATAGAATGCTAATTTCCTCAGAGCAAGTTATAAATAGCTTTTTGGTTTGATGGCCAGATTGCTTCAGTTAGGTAAGGTTTGGTTAGGTATAGGCAGGGCAAGCATTAGTAATACTAATAATAACAAAACCGTTTACTGTATTGAGGAAGGCAGGCACTCAGATTAATATATATTGATAAATTCAGACTGTTGAAGCCTGCAAAGTCTGTAATTAATGGTCCCCGACTGACTTCTATATGCTGTGCACTTTCTGCCTCTCTTGCTGTAATTTCAGCAAAATATTATGTACAACAAGCTAAGGTAGCAGTAGCTGCTAGCAAGCTGTAATATGTCTGTCTTATGCAATTGGACTGCTAAATTAAGCTTGCTTCACTGTCTGCAGTGCAGAAAAGTGCTTCCAGAGGTAATATGTCTCACTGAGATACCCCAGCCCTCTCTCCACATGTCACCACTGATTTTTGAGATCCTGATTTCGGCCTCCCCCCAACTTTCAAATGCCAAACTTAATGCTCTCCTCCATGTTGTTTCAAATTTCTGCCCCTTAAAAGAGCTTTTGGTTATTTTAGTTTAAGTTAGACTGATTGTCGATCCTGATTGCAATGGGGCAGGAAGGCAGCAACTAACGCATGACGAGTCACAGTCTCAACAACTCGCTCATTCCCCTTCCCCAATTAAGTCCTGCACAGTGCATTCAGGTTCAATAAAAAAAAAAAAAGTAAACAATACACAGCTCTTAAAAGAGCTTTTGGTTCATTTAGTATAATTTAGACTGATCGCTCCCCTTCCCCGTTTAACTCCCGTCTCCCGCACAGACTTAGTGCTCTTTCAGGTTAAAAAAATAAAATAACACAGGCAGGCTGGGCAGCTCTTAAAAGAGCTTTTTTTTTTTTTTGTTCAACAAGAAAGTGGAACTGGAAGTTCGAACTACTCTAGCAGGCAGCAACAACGCTACCACACGACGAGTCGACCTGTCTCTACACTACCAAGAGACAGAATGGCATTGGCATGCTTTGCGATCCTCTTCCTTGGGACTCTCAGCATGTCAGCTGATGCCATGAAGAGCACACACGTGATCGGCTCTTCTTGGCATTAGCGCTGTTGCGCTTGTGCTTCTCCAGTCTGTTTCTCCGTCCCGATGGCTCCCCCGCCCGGACAGTGAACCCTGAGAAAAAAAAAGTGAAGTGAGGCAAAAAAACAGAGCTCCACACAATTACCTTAGGTGCCCAAGTGGGCATGTACTACACAACAGTAGGTGTCCTGAGGCAATAGTACATGCCCTTGGGCACCTAAGGTATAGGAATTTCACACCCTGTTGTGGCGGCTTCCTTTGGGAGTGGAAAGAGAAGGGGGGCAGCTGTGTTGGTTGCAAAAGGGACTCAATTTCAAAAAACTAATAGCTACATAGACCCGGAGGGCCGTTTGGCTATACTTGTGGGCAACTTGGAGGGTACACCTATCACCCTGGCTTCTCTATATGCACCACCGGGTTCCACAAAAGAGGTCATCTGTTCCCTGCTCCATAGGATTTCAGAATACCATAGTGGAGTGTTGGTGGTGGGTGAAGATTTGAATCAGATTTGGAATCAAAAAGATACATCCAGAGCAAAGGCTTTTAGACAGACCCCGGCTAGTAAAATAATTAGGAGACATCTAAAAGGGTCATTTTGGATAGATGCTTGGAGAAATCAAAATGCTAACAAAATAGAGTACACTCACTATTCATACCCCCATGGTTCATACGCCAGGATTGATTACATTTTAGTCTCAGGAGAACATCAAGGCCAGGTGCTGGAATGTAGACATGTCCCATCCGTTCTTTCGGATCATGCTCAGGTGTTATTAACCCTGAGCAGGAGGGCCAAAAGAGGTCAGTCCCTCTGGAGATTCAATAATTACCTCCTAAATCTGAAAGAGTTTACGGATATGGCCAAGAATAGACTAGCACAAATTCAGCAGGACAATGAATCCTTGGAGGTACTGTGCTGTGGGATACTATTAAAGTGGTATTCAGGGGGGGATTGTATTAAATTTGCCACGCATTTCAAGCGACAACAAAATAAACAATTGGAACAGCTTCAGGGACAACTGCTGGACCAAGCTGCAGCAGGAAAGGCCTCGACACAATCAGAAATTCAGAAAGTTAAGCAACAGATCCAGAGAATTATTGATATTAGAACAGAACAGGCATTACAGCGTTTAAGACAGAGGTATTACGAGTCCGGTCATCGGGCTTCTTGTCTCCTGGCACACAGACGGCAAACAGCAGGGAACATGATCACACAGATTAGGGGTCACAGGACTGGAATAATAGTAAAGTCCTCGGAAAAAATTATTTCGAGCTTTAGGGAGTTTTACACAAACCTTTATAGGACAGACCACTCCCCGGATAGAGAACGGATTAAAACTTACTTAAACTAAGGTTAGCAGATCTGTCCCAAGAGATTAGAGAAATCTTAGATACCCCTATATCCCCAGCTTAACTAGCAGCCACAATTAAGAGACTCAAAACTAAGAAATCACCTGGCCCGGATGGATACACCCCAGAATTTTTTAAATTCTTTAGAAAAGAGATAAATAACCCGCTAATGTGGGCCTGCAGATTGGTCCAGTCAGGGGAAGACTTACCAGATACATGGAACTATGCAGTTATTTCGAGTATCCCCAAACCAGGAAAGGATACTACTCAATGTGGGTCTTACTGCCCTATTTTTGTGTTGAATATTGATTACAAGTTATATGCTTCGATACTAGCGAAACGATTAGAGGGGATTTTGCCCAAACTAATTAATTATGATCAAACGGGATTTATTCCAGGTAGACAAACCCAAGACAATATTAAAAGAACTCTGCATGTGATGTTCCATGCCGCCCGGTCGGGGGCTTCAGGGATGATTTTGAGTCTGGATGCTGAGAAGGCCTTCGACCGGGTGGCATGGAAATTTCTGGAGTTAACCCTGGGTAAATTTGGATTCTCAGAAGCCTTCATAAAGATCATAAGTAAGATATATACTAAGCCAAAGGCCTATGTCAAAATAAATAGCAGTCTCTCTCACCCGATACCTTTGCAGCGAGATACCAGGCAGGGCTGCCCTCTCTCCCCTCTTCTTTTTGCCCTGTATATTGAGCCACTAGCCCAAGCCCTGAGACAGGATGAGGGGATGCTGGGGGGGGGGGGACACACACAAACTTGCTCTTTATGCGGAAGATCTTTTAGTCTACCTTCAGGACCCAGAACAATCGTTAGAAAAATTGTGGGCTGCCCTAACAAAATTTATTTTTTTGGCCGGTTATAAGTTGAACCTATCTAAGACAGAGGTCTTAAAAATGCACTACGAGCCATCAGAGCAAACTAAGCAGAGATATCCTTTTAAGTGGGACCTAACACATATCAAGTATCTGGGTGTGCAATTGGGACTTCAAGCGGATAATCTTTTCTCACTCAATTTCTCCCAAACCTTGGAGAATATCAGGTTGGAATTGGAACAATGGTCGCATGTCCCCATTTCCTTGACTCAGAGAGTGGAGGCCATAAAAATAATTCTCCCCAAATTTCTATACCTGGTACAAACAATCCCTACCAGAATACCAGACTCCTATTTTAGTTTGCTAAACAGGACAGTCTCTCGTTTCTTATGGGGCCCACACAAACCCAGGATCAGGCTCTCAGTCCTTCAGATCCCGAAAAAGGCAGGAGGCCTCTCATTACCTAATTTTAAGCTATACTATTATGCTGCACAGCTGCGAATGATCATGTATTGGTTAGACAACTTATATATTTCAAAATAGAAAAACCTAGACCCTGAAGGGGCATTCTTTAACTTAAATAGTATGCTCCTTAGACAGGGGAAGAGGCCTCACTTAGGACAAGTGGAGAACCCTTTCACGGCTCTCACACTTGAAGTGTGGCATAATTTTCTGAAGGACAAAAGGGCCAACGATTGGAAATCCCTGTTGCTGTCAATTCCATATCTGGATACTTTTTTTCCTGGGGCATGGGACAGTGGGTTTAAGAGGTGAGAGACAAGGGGTTTGCATTTAGTCTGGCACTTCATAGAGGAAGGGGAGGTGGTGCCCTTTGAAACTCTTGTCAACAGATTTGAAGTCCCTTGGCAAGACAGATTCAGATGTTTTCAAACTAGAAATTATGTGAGAAGTCTTCTCACAGAATTTAATTGGGGGACCTCATCGCCTCCCCAGATTGCCTACATTTTTAAAAAGGCGATAGAAGGGGCACCCAGTAGGACACATATTATCTCTAACCTTTACCAAGACCTATTGTTATGGAAGGGGGATACTACAGAATCCATAAGAAGGGCCTGGGAAAAGGATTTAGGAAGTCAGATTTCAGAGGAGGTGTGGATATGGGCCCAAACTAAAGCACATTGGGGCTTATCAGCTATTAGCTGGCAGGATTTTTCCTGGAAGATCTTTACCAGGTATTTTCATTCCCCAACAACCATGGGGAAGATCTTGAGCAGCAACTCCGCAGACTGTTGGAGGAACTGTGGTCAGAAACAGGCAACATATATGCATGTGTTGTGGAACTGCCCAGCGCTTTCCACCTTTCTGTGGGACTTGCAGCAAGCCCTAAGAATGATAATTGACCCAGACCTGATAGTGTCCCCCACGTTATTTCTTTTTAGACTTTCCGAAGGAACTTAGAGATCTGCTTACAATTAAGGTTTTGCAAATAACATTCTTAGCTGCCCAGAAGGTTGTAACTAAAAGTTGGCTGACCCATAACCCTATCACATTGAATAAATGGCAGGAGATTATGATAAATATATATAGGATGGAGGTTGACAGCCTCCTTGAATAAAAGACTATCCCAGTTTGAAAACCTGTGGAGACGTTGGGTTTTATACATGGCAGGGGAAAGGCCTGACTTCATCCCCTAACAATTTGAGTTCTCAGTGGAACAAAGCAGACCCCTCAGTGGGAAGCTGGATCTCTATTTGTAGTGGGCTGGAGTTAGGGTATTATGGTTTCCGGTCACTGCAGGTTCCTTAACCCAAAAAACTAAAGAAATGTATAAGCTGTATATCTGAAGACAAAGTGATTTGTGTATGAAATCAGTCTGATGAAATATATGGATACCCAACATAACCACTGGTATTATTAGATGAGTATATGAAATTGCCTATAAAAACTCGTTTGTAACCATTTATGTTAGAAGGATGTATGTATTTTGTATATCTGGAACTAAAACAATAAAGTTTAAAAAAAAATGTGACTAGTTACAGGTCTTCAGGCTTTCAAGTCAACTCTGGGATGACATATGTCAAGCAAATTGCTGTACAAATAAAGTAAATCAAAGATTGGGGCACTCAGAAGAGTAGCTGGATGTCTTTCCTTACTGTAGAAGTTGAGAGAGGCTGGTCAAGCAAATGCTTCTTCCTGTGCTGGAATACGGCTCCATTTTATATATATATAATATATTTCATGGCAGCACGGTAGTGCTACCATAGTTAGAGTTGAGGAGCCATTTACATGTTAAACCTAAAATTTTGCACCTTAATAACTTTGCAACCGTTCATCGGATTTGCCTGAAATTTGGAATACACGATCAAGAACCATACACCTCGGGATATCTTAGCGTTCATACTATTCGGATATCTGACTACGGAGTTATTATGCGTGATCTGCATTGCATTTACGCTTTTGAAATTCTTTGCTCAACTCCGTTACAGGTCCACAGGTTTGCGCGACGGTCCGAAATCTTCAGGGAACGTGCGTCCAGGGTCCCCAATGTGCCTTTGAAGATTTCGTGAAAAAATATTAAACTGTTCAAAAGTTATTCAAAAAACAATTTCCCATTATAAGTCAATGGGAAAAGTTAAAGTTTGACAGTGTAGCAAATGCAGTTTTTACTTTCGCAAATGGCCCTTTTACTGTCGCAAATCCGCCATTTTGTTTTCAGTTGGTCATCAGAAAAATGTTTGGCATTTAAATTTGGAACCCTCTAGCAACCTAATTATTTTTGTATTCACCTAGTCAGACCCTGAGGATGCTAAGCATGTCTTTATTTTGGGGTAAAACACCCCAGAAATATGATTTTCAAATTTCTGGAAAAAGTACTTTCGCATTTATGACACTGTCACATGAATTTGTGAAAGCTTTCGCAAAGTTCGACAGTACTTTTCCAGGCTGTGGGAAAATGACAGCAATTGTTTGCCACCCTGCTGCAAAAGAATGGTTTGGTCTTTTGCGCTGAAATTTGGAGGGAACGCAGCCAACATCTCACAGATGTGCCTTTCAGTGTGTCGGTGGAAAAATATTACAGGGCGGCAAAGTTACGGCACTCCAAAGTTGCCGTTTTTTCCCAAAGGATAACATTACGGCATCCGCCGCAGTACAGGAATCCTTTACCGCCCTGTTACAAAATAACAGTTTGGTCTTTTGGGCTGAAATTTGGAAGGAAGAAAGCCAACATCCCACAGATGTGCCTTTTAGTAGTTTGGTGAAAAATATTACAGGAGCCAAAGTTATGGCACTCGAACTTCTCTTTTTTCCCGTAGGATAACATTATGGAGTTCAC
Organism: Neoceratodus forsteri; assembly: GCA_016271365.2. NCBI lineage: Eukaryota > Metazoa > Chordata > Ceratodontiformes > Ceratodontidae > Neoceratodus > Neoceratodus forsteri. Next base: position 143,042,554 of record CM057451.1, on the reverse strand, counting down.
CGCGCGTTTCAGGGCCCGTATCTCAGAAACGGTGCGAGAAACAGACTTTTCGTTGGAAAAATGCTTAGGCCCCTTGTGGAGGCTAAGTACAAAGCTAGCCAGGAAAGTCATAAATCATATGACTTTTACATTTTTTTTTCTACATTGTACGGTTCCTGAGATATAAGCAATTTAGTATTCCAACTCATTTTCTGCTCTGAGACCCATTATTATGCATACATTTTTTGTACTCACTGTCTTTCTGTATGCAGCTTTTCGGGAAAACCAGCCTGTTCGCTCACATTACTGTTACCCTTACCGCTTCTGCTTGTGGGTCCGTAACCGTTTCACTTCCTGTTCCCGTCTACAGCACCATGAGCATTACCCTTTGCGTTTTCATTTGCACTTGCATTTGCGTTATTTTAACCATTTGTGTCTACAGTACTGTTTATCTTTCTGTTTCACTTTGCGTCACCATGCGCATTACCATTTGCGGGCACCGTGTTACTGTGTGACAAGACATCACGGTGGGCCCCATGCTCCCACCACCACATTACATTCACTATTTCTCATTATCCTTCTCAAAAAGAAGGGAAATTAGAGGCAAAAAAACTCCGTTTAATGCATTAGGGTTGTTCCACAGCGACAAAAGCAAGGAAATTCGGTGTTAGGGTTGAAAGCTCCCCTTGGACCCCACACCCCCAACCGGCATCGGGGTGCGTGTTGGGGTTGTCGGTCCTAACTCTCACCCATTCTCCTGTACCTCTGGCTTCTTCACACATCTGATGGGGTGAGTTGGGCCGGCAACCCAATGCACACCCGATGCCGGTTGGGGGTGTGGCGGGGGTCCAAGGGGGCTTTCAATCCTAACACCGATTTCTCACTTTTGTTGCTGTGGAATAGCCCTTCTAATCTAATGTATTAAATAGAGTTTTTGCTCTAATATATTTTTATATATATATATATTTTTTTTATATATATATATATAATATATGAACACAGCCCAGAATGCACAAAACAAGATAAATCAGACCTATTATAGATTAGGCAAATGAAGTGGATACAAGACCCACCAGTGTGTAATTTATAAAAATGTAAAGTGCCTTCATCCAGAAACACAAAGAAAATATACATGGCTCATTACATGCCATGAGATATTTCATAACAAGTATAATCATCCCCGTCTTGTCTCGTACAACGAGAAGCATTAGGTGGACAACGAGTAAAAACAATAAAATTCAGCCACTAGAATGCCTATGCACAGATCCTTTAACAAGCTTGGAGACAAAACACTACAGAACAGTATAGCAGCAGATTGGAATAAGTTACCAGATGATTTGAAAGTTATTACAAGCTTAGTTAGTTTTCAAACTACTTTATTTGAATATCTATGGACCACTTGTACATGTTTTAACTAAAGATTTATTGTATTGTATGGTTTAATGTTAGTCTCATGTCTTAAATGTAGTATGTGATGTTGTTATGTGTTCTTTTGTATTGCCAAACACAGGACTTTGTTGAAAATGGTACTTGCATCCCAAGGAATGATTCCTGTTTAAAATTAAATTTGATCAAAATTGCACTCTTGGAGAAGGTCCGGAGGAGGGGAACAAAAATTATCTCAGGACTGGGGAAAGGACCTATGGGGAGAGGCTCAAGGAACTCAATATGTACACATTGGAGGAGAGAAGGGACGGGGGACATGATAGCGGTCTTCAAGTACATGAAGGGAATAAATAGCGGAGGCTCATTTGGGGTGTTCCAAAAGAAGGAGGAGGGGTAACTAGAGGGAATGGGTGGAAGCTGGAGGGGGGAGACCGGGGGGGGAGGAGGAGGTGGTGCTACTTTACTGAGAGGGTGGTGGAACCGTGGAATGCACTGCCCAAAGGACTAGTGGAGGCGGAGACTGTGGAGTGGTTCAAGAGGTGTTGGGACAGGTATAGAGGAAGGGTTGTGCTGGTAAAGCCCTCACAAGGGGAATATTCTGGGCTGGAAATGGAGAATCCTGAGGGGGGGGGGCTACAGGGTCAGCTCCAAGGTTGGGGGCTGACTAAATGAGCAGGCATGAAAGACCGTTAGGCCTACTCTGCTGGCTTTTTAGTAGGTTAGATCTAATTTGGTGCTTGCAGTTTTCTGGAGCTGCCAATATTAGATGACTTACACTTAGCTCCTTGTGTTTTCCTTCTCATATTGTAGAGTAAACATAGAATGAAGCAGTAGAATGTAGTCATTATTTCGTACTTCTGAAAAGTGGAAAAACATCCCGAGGAATATCAGCTGAAAAGAGACCATCCTTTTCCACAGCCTTTAATGACTGCCATTGACTTGTCAAAGTGTGTATGTCAAAAGGTCACAGAAGAATGTCTCCAGTGTCCTGCAAAGTCCAAGAAAAAGGACTGTGGTGCAGGTTACAGAACAGTAGAAGAGGATCTGCAGGGCTTTGCTGAGGTTCATGGGTTGCCCACGACTTTGAACTTAGCCTACTTCAATGAAGGTGGTGGAATTGCATAAACTCTACTCAGGCATAGTGCCTTGTTGCATAAGTCATGCAGAGATATGTATAACAAAACCAAATTAAGGCGAGTGGTAAAAAGAAAGTCATTGGATGCTTACCAAGAGAAGGAGTAAACAGGAATCCCCAAACGCACTCACTCAGCTTCCAATATCTAACAAAATAATTTTATTTATATAGCGCCTTTCAATGTATCAAGGTGCTGAACAAATTAAGATCATAGATTCAAATTCCAATACAAGACTTCAAAACATATAAAAACACATCATAAAAGCATAATAAATTATGATAAAATTCCAATCATATTAAAATTAGCTATCCAAGAAGGCCATTTTCCATAAATATGATTTCAAGTCTTTCTTAAATATCTCCATGGAGGTGCACTCCCGTAACCGGCATGGTAGAGAATTACAAAGAGTGGGTGCAGCATGAGAAAATGCTCTGCTGCCTGAAGATCATGAAGATTTTAAACTCACTCTTGGAATCTCCAACAACCCCATGTCGGCCGAGCGGAGCGATCAGCCAGGGCAGTAAGGTACCAGCAGGTCTTTCAGATAGGACGGACCCTGATCGCGAAGGGCTTTGAAAGTCAATGAAATGACTTTGAAGGTGATCCGCCACCGTATAGGAAGCTAGTGCAGTTCGCACAGCACCGAGGTAATATGACAGGACCTACTTGTCCCAGTTCAGCCCGGCTGCAGCGTTTGCACCAGCTTGTAGGCGATGATTTCAACCTCAGAAAGCCCTAAAGTAAAGAGCGCTTGCAGTAGTCTAGGGCGTGAGGACACAAAGGCGTGGACCAACATTGGCAAAGAGTCAGATGTAACAAGGTGCTTAACCCTGGCAATATTCCTAAGATGGTAAAAGGAAGTCCTGGCGATGGCTGACACCTGGGATTTGAAGAGTCCAGCCTATAGTCTAGGATCACTCCAAGTTACGCACCCGTTCAGAGGTGGTAGTGATCACACCAAGAAAATTCAGTCGCGCCAGTGTGCGACCTCTCGATCTGACCACCCGGGTCCACCACCAAAACCTCCATCTTCTCTGAGTTCAACTTTAGCTAACTAGAATCCATCCAGTCTTGGATTTCCCCCAGACTGTTGCTAAACACCAAGAGAGCTCCATCCTGGCTGGGTGCGAAAGACAGGTATAGCTGGGTATCATCTGCATAGCAGTGAAACCTCAGCCCATACCATCTTATAATGTTTCCGAGGGGCAGCATATACACTGCAAATAACATGGGTGACAGCACAGAACCCTGAGGCACTCCACACAACAAAGAGACTGGGCTGGAGGAAAAAATTCCCGACACAACTCTTTGTGATCTCCCAGTGAGGAATGAAGTGAACCATTGAAGAATGGTTCCTGACATTCCACAGATTTGCCTCAGGCGTGCTAACAACACCACGTGATCCACAGTGTCAAAAGCTGAGGAGAGATCAAGGAGAACCAAGATGGAACGTCTCTTCTGATCCCTCGCCCGCAGAAGATTATTAAGCACCCAAACCAGCGCAGTCTCTGTGCTATGTCTTTTACGGAAACCAGACTGGAAGGATTCGTAGATACTATGGATGGTTAAATGGTCATCCAATTGGGCAGCTCGACCTTTTCAATAACCTTCCCAATAAAGGGAAGGTTAGAGATGGGTCTGTAGTTTGAAAAACAGTCTGGGTCCAAGGAAGCTTTCTTCAAGAGAGGTGTCACCACCGCCTCTTTCAGGGAGCTAGGAAACTCACCTGGCTCCAAGGAGCACGAGACTATTTGCACCAAAACTGGACCAATGATATCTTCACAACCCAAAATTAGGGTAGTCGGTCCAGGGTCCAAGCCACAGCTTGTGGGGCACAAACTATGGATGATCCTCTTAATATCCATGAACTCAGGTCAACAAAAGGAACTCTCAAGAGAATCGAGGCACTGTGTTCTCGCATGATCCTACAACATCACCCTTAGAGGTTGTCGGACACAAGTCCACCCTGGTGTCAGCCACCTTAGTTGCAAAGTATCGGACAAGCTCGTCGCATTCTATTTGCGAAAAGGCTTTTCGAACTTGTAGACAGGCTGGGTTGCACAGTCTATCTACAGTTTGAAACAGCTGAGCCGGTCGATTCTGAGCAACTGCAATCTCCCTGGACAGGAATTCTGCCTTCTTATGGGTGATTGCAGATTGATAGCTAACATAATGTTCCACCAATCTAAGGCGGTCGGCTTCAAGGGCGGACTTGCGCCAACAATGCTCTAACCTTCACCCTTGTTTCCGCATCTCCCTCAGAGTCCCGTCAAACCAAGGGGCCCTGGGGTGAAGGGATAGGGGGCGCTCATGCACAGGAGCAATAGAATCCAGGGCAACCATGATGGCCTCATTATAGGCCAACACCAATGCCTCTGGATTACTGCTCACCACCGCGGGGGGATGATAGGTCAAGGACCGCAGCTAGGCCTTGTGAAGTAACATTCCGTAATGGGCGGTACCTGACCATCTCCACAGGAGATGGCCTTCTAAGGGGGGGGTGCAAAAATTGAACCTCACGGTGTAGTGGTCAGACCAGGTGACTGGTTCCACCCCATGTTGGATGCATCAATCCCTAGAAGGAAGACTAAGTCCAGAGAGTGTCCAGATTTGTGCGTAGCAGTGGACACTACCTGTGTAAGGCCCAAAGAAGACATTAATTGGAGGAAGTAGTTGCCAAATTGTGAGAGTTGAGTCATCGACCAGGCGTTGAAATCACCCAGCACCATCAGTCTGGGCGACTCAAACCACATGCTACTCAGTGTGGAAGTCTGCTATTTCCGTAGGAACGCTTTCCCATCTCCGGGTGGACGGTAGATGAGAACGATTCGAACACCTACACCAGCTACAACTGTACACTCAAAGGACTCAGCCTCACCTACTACTATATTTGTGAGGCCCAATTCAGTCTTAAAACAGACTGCAACCCCCCCTCCCCTGCGGTCCAATCTCGGGCTGTGTATCACCGAGTACCCGGCTGGAGTCATGGCCTCCACTATAGGGCCTGAATTTTCATCCAGCCAGGTCTCGGTGATGCAAGCCAGGTCAGCCGAACCAACAAGATTGGCAATAATGGTGGTCTTATTCCTAACAGACCTGGCATTGCATAACACCGCCCGAGTTGGACAAACCTCGGAGGTTGTTGGGTCTATCTGCCTACTGAAATCAGTAGTGCCCTTGGGTACGGATACCAGACAAGGTGAACCCCGATCTGGATTCCATTTCACCCCAGACCTTCTGGACTTAATAACCTGATACGATGGTCCCGCTCGTTCGTCCTCCCCTGTTCGCATACCCCCGCCCTCACTCTCCCACGAGCAATCCCTAGTGCTCTACAATGCTGGTAGATATCAAATTGTAGGGGAGGAGTATGAAAGGGGTGGAGGACACAAAGAGAGGAGGATGAATAGTGCACCGTGGGGGAATAAAGGCCAGCACATGTCGCTACTTAACTAAATAATAAACACAATCTTATAACAATAAAAATTATCAAATAATCCCTAAACATATCCAATATAATCAAACAAAAACAAAACCCAACCTCACAAATATATTTAAACTAAACTAACAATCCTACTAAATAAACAGAAATAAATATAGAATTAAAATACAAATTTAAACAAAAATGAATAATACATTCCTGTATAATCCCCTCCCCCCCAGTCCTCTCACCACCGGGGAAAGAGGATACAATGGCACTCTCACTGCCAAACCATCATGGAAACATACATTTTAGACAGAAAAAGAGTTATGAACTCCCCCCAGATTCTCTCACAGCTGGGGAGAAATAATATTAATCGTTCTCACTGCCAGGAGAAAGACAAACTGTAAAGTCAAATAAACAAACAAAGGTTTATGGACCCAGGGTCCTCTCACCACCCAAGTGTCCAAAACGAAAAAACATTTTTAAATCCAGGACGGAGACAACAGTCAGCAGCCTCTCAATACAGGTCCAGTGTTCCATGCAGATTCAGAAAATCCAAGTCCAGGGAAAGGCAGCCAAATAAACCCAAGAAGGGAAAGCAGTCCAAGGGGGAGATCCACAAAAAACTTTATCCAGCGAGGTTCAAGAATCCACAAAGAGTTTTATCCAAAGAGGATCAGACACACTTCAACCCCTTTACTCCCTGCTAAGTGCACTCCCAAGACACTTAATGCTACTCACACCAAAGGACCATGAGAAAAGCCACTATTGCAGCAATTTCCATGGTCCAAGGGAGCGAGTACCCCACCCAGTTCCCCAGCTGGAAAATACCCCAAACCCCCTGTGGAGTAGCAAGCTCAGAGCACCTGCCAGAGTAAGTAAGCAGCTAAAATATCCACCTAAAGTTTCAGGGTAATCAAAGGGCACACACAGTCTCTGACAAAGCCCTGATTGAAAAATCCTCCGGATTCTCTGATCTCTACTCTTGACAGCATTCACTGCGTCCAGAACTCCACCAGACATGCTTCAAAGCTGACCAATAACTCCTCGACCACCACACGACCGTAAGCTGTTCCACAATAGGGAACAGAATGCAAAAACACAGAGTCCCCGCATCAGTCTGTGGAGGAGATAGAAAAAACCCAACCGGTGTCTCTCTCCAGAATCCCGTATTAGTCTATAAGAAAAAATAATAAAAGAGAAGCCCGACCAGCGTCTCTCTCCAACTCCAGGTCCAGGAAACAAATCCCATCCGACGTTAAGCCACCGCCGAGTAGCAAAAGCGGTAAAACTTAAAAACGAAACCTGTAAAGTCTGTAAAAAAGAAGCCCAACTAGCGTCTCTCTCCAGGTCCGGGAGACAAACCCACTCTACGTCAAGCCACGGCCGAACGGTACAACTTAGAGCCGAAACCGGGACCGGATTAAACAAACAGAACACAAAGTACATACAGAATAGCTAAAAACTTTAACTAAATACGTGAAATTAAAACTTCTTCAAAGGAGCGACAGCAACGTGCCCAGCCTGGCGGCCATCTTGGATCTCTAGAACCAGAAAAAAGATCCAGCCCAAGCAACATGCTTCCTCTGTGACCCGGTGTCCTCTGTGGATGGTCTAACACAAGCATGCACTTTTGGTTTAGACTCATGCATTCAGTCAGTGGCTCTTCAGCTGGAAGATGCCAAGCTTCTTGCCAGGTTAAGTGCTAGAAACCTAATAGCCATTGAAGCAAAGTATCACAAGAAATGCCTTGCTGCACTCTATAATCATGCAAGGGATAAGGCTAAGAAAGGGTCATGCCAACTGGACAGTAAAATGATGACTCAGAGTTTTGTTCTTGTGCAACTGATTTCTTACATAGGAGATGCTCAATGAGACAAATCAAATACATCCATCTTCAAACTAACAGATTTAGCAAACAACTGTTGCATAAGGCTTGAACGGTGGGGTGTGAAACAAAGACTCCACACAACCAGACTGAAGAACACGTTTTTGGCCCATATCCCAGGTCTCGGAGTGTAACAAGGGATAAAGAAGTTTGTCCCTATATTTCAGCCTGACCTCATTTTGGTCTAAAACATAATGTGTCTGTGTAACAAATGTTGGCCTATATAATTGGATCATATAAAACTTGCGAAGCCACAAGACAAACTAAGCCACAAGTTGCAATATTAAAGTGCCTTCTGACATTTGTGCTAACCATGTGAGTAATAGCAAACAGTTGTCTTATGTAACTGCAAGACAGGAACACATGATAGTGTCCAAATTACCTTTTTAACTAGTCTGTAGTGTTTGTTCTGATCAGGACAGGCCAAAATGCTTGTATGCACATTCCTAAGTCCAAACCTATTTCTTCCTCCTGGACTTTGGTAACTGGTAGTGACAACTGTTGCTAGCCATATATAATAATAGAATGTACACTATCTGTACTTGTGCTGACCAAGGATGAGCTCATACATATGCCAAAGGAGTGTTGCCTTATGAGTTGATGTTTGTGCTTGTTTTAAACCAATCATAGAAAACCATAGGAAATGATGATGCTGTCTTCCACTATATAAGCAAGCCAGCACACACTGTTGTTTTGAAGAATGTACCACTTGTAATCTCTCGCTGTGATTATTGTTATAATCATTAAATTCTTCCGCCTTCAGTCTCGTCTCCGTTCGTCTCCTTTCTAAGTATCTGTAATTGATAATTTACTAACTGTAATTTTTTCCAAACGCTACAATTGAACATAAGACTGGATCGCTGGTGCTGCATGTGAGGAAGGCACTTCTAACTACTTTAGTCGGTTGGTCTGCGAGCCCCAGTAAGAAGGTGGCCGGAGGCGTCGGCTGGCTTAAGCGAGAGATGAAGGTACACAGACAGCCACAACCACTTGACAATCAGGTGATGTATGCTTCTCAAATTGTTTAAAATAAAAAGTAATGCTTAACTCTGTAGGAACTCATGGGGCAGAGTAGGTAGAGTAGAAGGTGCTGGGACTTGCAAGCCGGACCTCCTGAGGGCCGTGGGCGTAGCCAAATGGACCCAGGGCACCAGTGCAGGTGCGCCCGGCTGTGGAGGCTAGGCAGGCAAAGATAAAAATGAGTATAAAACAATAATAAGCGTTTTCTAGGAAAACACCTAAAGGGGGAAGCATACGAACCAGTGCCTGATGATCAACAGGCACAATTGTATTTTACTCAGCAAGTGTCCCTTCGTAATGAGGGAGTAAAAAATGAAAAGGAAATCTTTGCAAATGCATTGCAAGGGCTGTGGCAGTATAATCAGACTATTGTGTGTCGCCAAAATAAAGCAGCAGCTCAGTTGGATGAAAGTGATCAAAATGCTAAGTTGCAACAACAACTAGAAGAATTAACATCAAAGTAGAAAGTTAGCGTCCCAATAGATAAACATCAAGAGTTAGAGCAGCAGTGTATTAATTTTAGGGAACAGTTAATAAAAGCGCAAGAGGATTTGTGTCTGTTAGAAATAATTTTATTTATTTTATTTATTTATTAATGTAATCAGTTTACAACCTTTGAGCCAAACGGCTCATTTACAAAGGTACCTCGTCAACAATGGTAGATAATACAGTTAAAATAGAAAGCAGAGTACATAGAAAGAAGAGCATCAGTATAAAACAGACACGCATTAATGGCACCTGGTTACAGCAAACATTGGTAGTGTAATACAGAGCAAAAAATGGTATAATTGACAGCAGTAGCTGGGTAGTAAGTAAGTTATGCATAGGTAGCATAGGGAATGCAGCGTGGTTCTACCATCAGTAGTGATACAGTTGGTAGAGGAAAACAATGGAAGTAGTGAGGTTGTTAGGAATGAGGGAGGGATGGAGCAGCCCAGAGGGCATTGTCAGGGAGGAGGGGTGGGGTTAGGGCATCCTTTAGGCACAGGAGCAGCAGCGCTATGGAATAGCTCGCTTTGAGGGCATTTTTGAAAGTGGAGATGGTGGGGTACTTACAAAGACGCCCCGAGAAGGTTGTACCATGCAGGGGCTCTATGACAGAACGATCTCTGACCAAGTGAGGTCCCCACGAGGAACCAGGAAGGTGGCTTGCAGGAGGTCCGGTGCTGACAAGGGCTGTGCTGGAAGGAGGGAGGAAGTCAGCCCGGGGAGAAAAAGTCCAAGTAAGGTTTTTTAAATGATGCACGTTTGGTATAGTAGGCATTCATCGAGGTCAAGCATAGTTGCAAGGTCATAGAGTTGGCAGGTATGAGTGAGCTTAGGGCCCCTGTGATAAGCCTGCAAGCCTTATTTGGGAGGCGAATTTTGTTGAGGCAGTCCTGTTGGCAGCCCCATAGACAGGCAGTCCATAGTCCACCAGGAGAGTATGGAGGAAGTAACATGAAGTCGGAGGGCATCAGGGGGAGACAGTTTTTGTAACGGTGCAGGATACCAAGTCGGATATTGGTTACAGAGGCGAGTGCGTCGATGTGGGTATGGAAGGAGAGTACTGAGTCAAATAAGATCCCTAAGTACTTATAGGATTGGACTTGTTCAAGTTGTAGTCCGGAGCTGGAAAGGATACGGAGAGGGGAGTTGGATGATTTATTTTGAGGGTGGGCGAAGAGCATGGTTTTCGATTTGTTAAGATTTATGACCAATCTATGCTCTTTAAGCCAAGCCTCAGCGCTGTCAAAGGCCCTTTGTAGGGAAACCTGAGGGATGTGGGGTTCATGCCAGTGGCAAAGAGGACGGTATCGCTCTGCACCAGCAGTATTTTCCCGGCATGCACTGGGCAGGGTGTTAAGGTAAAGCGAGAGAGAAGGGCCCCAGGATGGAGCCCTGTGGAACCCCTGAGAGGATCAAACATGGGTCAGAAAGAGTCCACCAATTTTGACTCTGGAGCGGCGGAAAGGTAGCTGGAGCACCAAGCCAGTGGTCCAGAGGCAAAACCAGTGTGACAGAGGGCTTCCAGTAGTAGGGGTGGGAGACCGTGTCAAAGGCCTTTGATAGGTCAGGAACACAGCCCCGCCAGAGACCAGTATCAAGAGGAGTGAAGGAAGGGGCAGATTCAATGAGAGCAGTGCTAGTACTGTGTCCCAAGTGGAAGCCGGTGCTGTTCAGGTCAGAGGATGTTGTATTTGGTCAGGTATTCAGTTATTTGTGCAGCAACTAGTTTTTCAGTGCCTTGGAAAGGGAGGGAGGATGGAGATCGGTCGATAGTTCCCAGCTAAGGATCTGTCACCCCTTTATGGATCGGAGTAACCGTTGCAGTTTTCCAGGAGGAGGAATTGTCCCAGGCAGAGGTTTGTTAAGAAGGCAGGTGAGTGGGGTGAGGACTTGATCCAGGACCAACCGGAGAATTTTGTGGTCAGGAGGCGCCACTGGGACTGTTGCCTTTAGAGCATGAGTCAGGTGCAGTCTGGCTTCCTGGGTAGTAACCCTATGAAGGTGGAAGCAAGGGCGATGGAGGGCAGGGGTAGGATGGGGGGGTGGCTGATCAAAGTTACTGGGGAGGATTGGGCTAAGGTCTGTAAAGGTGGTGTTGAGTAGGTTTGCAATGTCGGCGGGGTCTGTGATGGTGGTGTTGGTGGTAATCTGGGATGGGATAATGCCCTCTTACAAATTAAGTTAGACCAACAGTCACAAGAACATGCTAGTGAGACTAGGCGCCTGTACACTGAGCTCCAGGATGCTGCAAGCAAGATCCAGGAGTTACAGGAAAAACAAGATGAGTTAGATGAGCTCCTTACTGGAAAAAGGGGTGGGACAGTAACCATTCAAATGGCACCTGTAAGCACACAGGGAATGACAGCAGCTGGGGGAGCCATGTCAGCTGCAACCCGACATCAACAAGAGCAGTATCTACTAATGTTAGACTCCAAATGGCTAAAACATAGATTAAAAAGGGAATATGCCGAAAAAACTGGGCATACGGAAGAAGCTGAGAGGTATAGGAAACAAGAATTCTGGGTACATGCTGAACAGTGTAAAAAAGTGTCAAATAAAGCTGGTTAAAAATTAAAATACTACACTTCATGTTTTTAGCCATGAAGACACAAGACATCATTATCATCGGCTTGGTGGCAGCCATAAGACTGTCTGCACATTAATGTGGAACAGACTAATGTCAAGTGTGAGTATGAACAGTCCATTACTTTGTTAGTTGGAACGGGGACCCTGTTGATACAAACTCCTATACGACATGAGCATGGAAAGCCACCTGGACCAAAAATAACCGTACTTTCATATCTACAAATTGGTGTGTGGACATACTTAACAGCTGGTCCAGCTGTGCATCAGAGCTCAAGACTGGATCACAGCAAAGCTACATGGACTGGAAACAGAAAAATGGGTCTCTTGTTATAAACAGAGCCACACCAAAGGACAGTGGTGTTTATGTGTTAACTTTATCCTACTGTCTTTGGGGTGATAATAGTGTTTGGAACTATGCTGGTGTAAACAACTCGTTGCATTTTGCAGTCTCAGATGCCATATACTTAACTGTAACACCAACCAAATGCCCAAATGTGACAACAGGGCCAGAGAGTGGACTTACATCAACACCTATTGATCAAATGCTTGTAAATAATGTGAAGTACAGTAGAGTGCATATAAATCTAGATTTCTCTGGCTGGAATATAAATGTTAACAGTAGTCGTGCTGACACTGGTGTGTCAAAGTGTTATGCCACAATGTTAATTGACATGTTAAGTGCCTTCCATGCTAAAACTGGGAGTATGATGGCCCCTCTTATTAGTAAAGAATGGGTTAGTAATACTAGAAAAAAAATGAGATTTGTGGGGAGATCTGGCTGGACTTTTTGGATCAGGAATGAGCATATGAAATAGGGCAGACCTTGAGGCCATTAAGGGGTACCAAGACCAGTTTAATACTAACACAGGCATGTGATATTAACAAGTATGCGCCATCATTTGGAGCTGTGATACCTCTCCTGTCTCTTAACGTGCAATCACTTTTAAATCGAAAAAATACTCATTTGATACAAATCCAAAATACTGCCCATAAGGCACAAGCAGTTGTAAATGAATTGCTCAGTGAGAGTGATAATGAGCATTTGATTTATAGCTATGCGGGAAGGCCCTTAGGAGTCCTGTCTTTTAAAGCTTTACTTGTGTTGCAAAGAGGTCTTAGTGTTCTTGGTAATTATAGGCCTGTGTCGCTTAAGACTTACTGTCTAAGTATGTAGTTAGATGTACATGTCTCGAGTGAGCTGCACTGTTGCACAAATAATAATTAGGCAATATAGGGCCAAGGGGGGGGCTTGTAACAAGGGATGAAGAAGTTTGTCCCTATATTTCAGCCTAACCTCATTTTGGTCTAAAACATAATGTGTCTGTGTAACAAATGTTGGCCTATATAATTGGATCATATAAAACTTGTGAAGCCACAAGACAAACTAAGCCACAAGTTGCAATATTAAAGTGCCTTTTGACATTTGTGCTGACCATGTGAGTAATAGCAAACAGTTGTCTTATGTAACTGCAAGACAGGAACACATGATAGTGTCCAAATTACCTTTTTTAACTAGTCTGTAGTGTTTGTTCTGATCAGGACAGGCCAAAATGCTTGTATGCACATTCCTAAGTCCAAACCTATTTCTTCCTCCTGGACTTTGGTAACTGGTAGTGACAACTGTTGCTAGCCATATATAATAATAGAATGTACACTATCTGTACTTGTGCTGACCAAGGATGAGCTCATACATATGCCAAAGGAGTGTTGCCTTATGAGTTGATGTTTGTGCTTGTTTTAAACCAATCATAGAAAACCATAGGAAATGATGATGCTGTCTTCCACTATATATAAGCAAGCCAGCACACACTGTTGTTTTGAAGAATGTACCACTTGTAATCTCTCGCTGTGATTATTGTTATAATCATTAAATTCTTCCGCCTTCAGTCTCGTCTCCGTTCGTCTCCTTTCTAAGTATCTGTAATTGATAATTTACTAACTGTAATTTTTTCCACAACGCTACACGGAGCATACACCAAAGGAAGAGAAGTGTTCCTGGTATGACAGTGACATAGGGCAGGTACTTTCGGATGCTTTTCAGAAGGATAGATATTGTGATGCAGTGTGTATGGCACATGTAGCGCAGATAGTTTGAAGAGAACACACCTTTCAATGGGACATTCCCCCCCCAATTGCCAAGAGAAGTTGGTCTCGCCGTCTATTCAGGCACTAGTTAATATGATTCTTGAAGGACCAAACAGCAATCAGCCAAACCAATAAATCAGGCAGTGTTGTCTATAGCGCAGCTGCTGAAGTTTAACACTGTAAAGCACAGATGGCAAGGAACAAGTTCTGCAAAGCATACCAGAAATCTAGAAACTCCATTACCATTATACATAGGAGCAATGCTGCATGCTAAAACCAGAAAAAGAGCTGGTAGACAGACTTTATGAACTTGGCATTTCTGTAACATATGAAAGAGTGTTACGTCTGTCAGCAGACCTTGCAAATGCGGTTTGTGAACGTTATGAAGAAAACCAGATTATTTGTCCTCCTTAGCTTTGTGGTGGTGTATTTACAGTAGCTGCAGTGGATAACATCAGCCACAGCCATCCTCGACCACTGCAACAGGTTTTTTTTCATGGAACTTGAATCTCACTCATACAGCATCCTACCTTTACAGGAGAGGGCATTGATATGGACAAAGTGATGAACTCATCCTCTATAAAGTATGTGAATCCACTGCATTCAGCCTGTACAAATGTGCCTTTGGCATCCATCAACTGAGCACATTCACATGTGCCACCTATTAAGATGCATTGTGGCCGGCCCGGTGGCGCTAAGGGTTGAGGCGCTGGACGCCACACTGGTGACCCGGGTTCAGGAATGAGCCAGCATTGTTGGAGGCCAGCGGGGGGAGGGAAAGGATGTGAAAAGCTGCCAGCAGGCAGCGCTCCACCTCGGGAGGAGGAATCCAGCTCTCTCTGAGCTTGGCCGCCCTCTGGTGGAGGCCAGAGGGATAGTGCCATGAGGAGCTCTGACATAGGTCGATGGGGAGGGTTGAGAGGACCTGGTCTGGAGCTGTGGTGCATATGTGCGCCTCCACATGCATGCACCACCACTTTCGGGGGTCGTGGGGTAGCTCAAGGGAGAAAATGGAGGAAAGTGTGGGGGCCAACGTGGATGATGCCCCCGGACCGGCTCTGGGGATCTTCCGGGGCGCGCATGGTGCTAGAAGCCCCTGAAAGACCCCGGAGTTCGGTAGGCTTGGACGCTGAGGTCGACCCGTCACAAGGAGGATAAAAATAGTCTAAGACCATGAAGGATGCTATTGAAGAAAAGGATTGGCTTCAGAAAGTAAGAAAAACACTAGAGCAAGAAGAAGGGAGAGATGCAACAGATCAGAAAGGAGCAGAAGAAACCTGTAGTCAAGAAGAAGATACTGTTGGGAGGGAAGTAAAGGGGGGGTGAACCGGAACCAAGACAGAACAGACTGACAATATTCCGGGTCTGCATACTATGCAGAAGGTTGGAAAAGATTAGAATGATGAATGGCTGGACGCAGTTCTGTAAATAATGAGATTGCATGAATGCGCCAAACTCAAGTATTCATTGTTGCTTGTTATTTTGTTCCTTTATGGAATTATGTTATGCTGGTATGTGTATTGAGATAATAAACCCAGGATTTGGATATGACTTTATACCATACATATTTTATGTTGAGCGGCACCAACTATATGTAGATAACATTCAAGTTGATTTCAAATTTATGGACAATATTGGCTTTGATAATTTCCTTAAAAGAAATGCTGTCTGTCCAAAGTATTTTTTAAATCATTACACTATCAGTAAAGTAGATTTCTCTAACATAAAGTGTTATTTTCATAAATACTTAACCAGAAAAAATGTATGGTGAATAGTTGGATTACTGTGATTGCATAATAGACTCATGACAGCAATGGGTGCTGTAGATAATATAAGGTTCCAATTAAAAATAGGTTTCCATGGTAACTGATTGTTTTACAGCTTGGCACTATATCAGAAAATGATTGTTTTATGAGCCTCTTCAAATATGCCAAGTGTCATGCTGGTACCAACAAGTGCATATTTCACCCAAAAAATTAAGTTATGCTGCGGGCCTACTAGTTTCAAAGGAGGGGATTTCTGCCCACTTTATTAAGCAGGAAAACATATTTGACAGCAGTACACCCTAGTGTACCGTACTCTAGCATCTGAAAGGGAGAGGACTCTTCTGTATTAAGCAAGAAATTATATTTGACAGCAGTACACCCCACCTAGTTTGCAAGGAGGGGGCCTCTGTTAAGCAGGAAAACATATTTGACAGCCGTATGCCCTAGTCTACCCTGCACTACCAGGTGAATGGGAGGTGACTCTTACTCTTCTGTATTAAGCAGGAAAAAGTATTTCATGATCACTTCTGTATTAAGCAGGAAAATATATTTCATAGTGACTTCTGTATTAAGCAGGAAAAAATACTTCTTGGTCATGGTCACGTCACAAATCACATCAGTGTATGCCCAACTCTGCTGCCTTAGTACTTTAAAAAGAAGGGGGTACTCTTTAAGCAGGAAAAATTATTTCACAACAGTATGTAATGTTACTCGTATTAGCAGGTGCCCTAGTTTTGTGGAGGAGCTGAGAATTTTTTTTTTTTTTTTACTGTAAGTGTACATCGACAAGCACACATCACTCAAGCTTAAAAATGTCCTTGTTACACTAGTATAAAAAATTGTTGAAAACTTCCTAGTAAAGGGGTTCTGAGAGGAGAAAATCCTGCTTCTTCTATTCCACTTGTACCATCAAAAGTAGAAAATAACCCCACTGTTCAGATTGCTGCTATGCCTACAGCTGTTCCAGGTGGCAGTGCTGCTGTGCCTGCTACTCTTGAAGGTGGTAGTGGAACAAAAAGGAAAAGGGATTTCCAGGACAGCTGAAAGAAAAATAGTGGCTGGAATATGAGCATATGTTGAGCACGACTGACTTATATTGCAAAAAATTCCTGAAAGAGACCTACAGTTTGTATGAGTAGATGTAATCGCATGAGACTAGAAATTGTGAGCGTGTGTGAGCTCTCCAAACCTAGATTATCCACAGAAAAATACAGGCTGGATTTTCAAAAGATGGTGCAGGGCTTGCATCACACCCTGCATTAAACCCTTTCGATGCACTATACTGTATGTGTCTGCCTCACGAAAATTAATTAGACTTACAATAGTCCATAACAGGACAATAATTTTTGTTACATCTGTGGAGGTGACAGTGTCACAGTTGGACTATTTTTTGATATATTTTGTTTGAGAAAATCAGGACCCTTATCTGGACCTTTCCATTCACCATTTTTCTCTTTTGAGTGTGTGTGACAGGAGGGCTGTAATTATGATGGCAATGTGGAGAGCTGGTAACTAGGAGCATAATTTGGTGTTTATTTTAAGATCGCAGCAACCTGGCTGTCCCCCCAGCACAGCGGTAGCACTACTGCTCGTAATGCTGATGACCCATGTTCAGGAATGAGCCCGAGTCATCGGGTGGCTGGCCTGGCGAGGTGAGATGAGAGTTCCACTGGATGCTTTCCACCTCAGGAAGGGATAATGCTCGGTCTCTGCTGCTCTACCACCACCAGGGAGACAACAGGTGGTGGTGCATCAGAGCCTACGAGCTGGGAGGGGGGACGCTGCCACACTTTGATGTGAGCACACTCACAGCATGAGTAAGCATCAGGAAGCTTCCTTGGTGTCCCAGGGGAGGGGAGAAAAAGGGAAAATCACTGGCTGTGGCAGGAGGAATCACTGGATGTAGCCTGTGGACATCCGTCCCTCGCTGCAGGCCCCACACCACTAACCGTGGCACTCTGTCTCCTGGATCACTAACCGAATCTCCATCCAGGGTTAACTGCCCCCCCATGACAGCCCCGCCCTGGGGGGGCAAGCCAGGGTGAATGTAGGGAAGAGAGGTAAGTCCTATAGAAGGCAGGTGATAGGACTGGGTGAGGGGGCAGGACTGATTGGGGCTAGTTGGCAGTAGGAGATAAAGTACACTGATGGTCAGGAAGCATAGGCAGACCAGGAAAAGTTATAAAATTTACACATAGACGGCCTTAAGGATAGGTGAACCAGGCATCCGCCTAGGGCACCATTCAGTAGGGGGCACCATCACTGTCAAACAAAGTTCAGTTTTTTGTAAGTGACCTAGATGGACTGAAAATTAACATGGCCAAATTTGGTGTCATTTGGGTGGGGGTGGGGGTGAAGACTTACCCGTCAGATTCGTTGCTGCATGCCTGCCTGCCTGATCCACCCATAAAAGAGCCACTCCTGTTTCTATTGTATCTCTGCTGCTGTCTGTTTTATGTTTGGCACCAGAGCGGCTGAAAGTGCATGTGCAGAGTAGTGCGGACTGGGAGTAGCTGGCATTTGGCATAATAAGTTTTGGTGGTGCTTGCAGACAGTCATTAGGCAGTAAAGGATTGAGTGGCTGTGTTAGTGAGTGGTGAGGGAGAGGTGAGTTCAGTTTTAAACTTGCAAAAGAAAAGAGACAAACCTGAAAGAGGACTGGAGGTCAGTGTGTAGGGCAGGGAGAGCTAGTAGGGAGGAGAGTGGAGGGTGCTGTGCTGCTGAAAGCACCAGAGCTGGCTTGCTGTGACATGGGAAGGATGGGAGCCAGCAGCAACCAGGACTTGCCAAGTCCACATAAGATCGGGGAGAGGACAACATCCGAGGGGTTATCACGCAGGGTGGCCAGATGACATCGGACCATCATGGATTCACAATCCAGGAGTGGCTTCTCCTTACTATTGGAGTAGGCCTGTGCAGTGAGTGGCCTGGGAGTTGGTCAGGAAAGTTGAGAGAGACCCGTTGAGACCAGGGACTGGAGTAGTGGGAGTAAAGTAAAATTATCCACTACCAGTCTTGAATAGGGCCAGTGACTGCAGAGAGAGTGAGTAGCAGCCAGCCAGCTGGGAGGGAGCAGAGCAGGCCCAGGAAGCAGGAACAGCCCAGATTTGGCTGCGTGGAGAAGACTGGCAGTCCCCCCCAACATCCCAGAGGAGGAGATTTTTTGTCCCATGCTTGGACCAGAGGGAAAAAAAATGCAACTGCCTATTGTTGGAGTCAGGGGGTCCCACAGGGTCCACTGAGTGTATGGGGTCCTGGACTGGTGGTAGTGAAGTTGTTTCCTTCTGGGCAGCCAAACTAGCAGAGCAACAATTTGGCAAGAGGAGGACTGTTTTGTCTAACAAGGCCTGTGACAGACTGAGTGATGATTCTGAAGTGATGCAGCCAGTTAGCTGAGCTAAAACAAAAAATTGCCATTTCCTGACATTCTGTTTCTTGTTCCTGAATTTCCTGGACTGTGGACCCTCGGCTCCAGTTCTGATTTGCCCTGGTTCCCCATGGTGGAAATGCTGTGCAATATAAGATGATTATGTAATACAGTGCAAGCCTGTTTATAATGGATGTATCTATGCAAGCAACTTTGTCCATTATGTCCAGTGACCATTGTATCCAGAAGAGGAGGAGCCTATGCATGTGTGTATGTAAGATAGTAGGGGCTCAGAGTGAATGAGAACCTATTATAAAACTTCATAGATTACTCAGATACCTGCCTAGCATGTATGTTTCTGTATTCTGTGGGTGGGATATTTAGACTGCGCCAGGCAGGGGCACAAGCCTGGGCGCAGCGCAACTGGGATGTGCCAGGGCATGGGCTGGGCGATATTCAACGGCGCTGTGCCATGGCCCGGCACCATTTAATATGGCACTTGGGTGCCCGCACTGCGCATGATGTAGTGGCACTGCACCAGCGCAAGTGGCAAGTGAGGAGCAAGGGGCTCTGCCAGAGCAAGTGCAGTTGCGCTAGGCACAGCAAGAGCTATACTCAGACGTGAGCATGCAAATGAGGCCATTATGTATGCAAGGTGCAAATGGGGCCATTTGCATGTCATTATGGCCCCATTTTCATGTGGTGCGCTGATCTCTGGCGACTTGCGCCTGGCACCCTGCCAGGCTGTAGCCATCAGGGACCGACGTCCCCTGCCCCTCGGCAGGAATGGTTCACATTTCGGGACTGTGTAGTACAGTACTGTCTGCATGCCCATTGGCCCATGCAGTCAACCAATAGGCACACAGCCGCATTGCTACGCTGTCATCGGCGGGCAGCTTGCGAGTGGGAGCTGCCTCCCACCGCTGACCGGGTGGTGGGTCTCAGTGGGTGGGTGGGAGGGGTGTCGCTGGACCACCAGGGATTTAATTTCATTATTTTCCCATGATCGGCAGGGGAATCGGGTCCACTGGACCACCAGGGATTGTTTTACACTATGTCTGTGATCAGGCAATGGGGTGGGGTCCACTGGACCACCAGGGATAATATATTTATATGCCTGTGATCGGGCGAGGGGGGGCACGATGCCCGGCCTGTGTCTGGGGAGGTCGGGTGGCCACCCACAGCAGGTGGCTGCCGTGTTGCACATGGCAATATGGCAGCCCGCCTGTGGGTGTCCCCCGACATGCTCCTGCTTTTAACAGGCACATCTTTGTGCTCCCCTGTGTGGCGCAAAGGTGGGTTTGTGCCTGCATTATGCACCGTACATCCCAGGCTGACTATCGAGATGTGCAGATATGCATGGAGCGCCCCCGCACTGCACCGCTAGACATTACTGGTGCGCCCTGGCGCATCGGGAATTGCACAGCGCAACATCCCCCTTTGAATATTGCGCCGTGGTGCATCAGTGGGTTGCGCATGGCACAACACTGTTGCGCCATGTGCAACCCCTTTGAATATCTCACCCTGTGTGTTTATTATTTGACTGTCAGAGAACATGAATTTTTTAAGGCTGTTTATTGTAGAAGGTAAGAAGAAGATAGGAACTCTATTAGCTGGATGTTGGGGATCTAAGACGGTAAGAACAAAGGCAATTCTACTGTAAGGGTTTTATTGAAGTATAACATTTCCTTTTAGGGTAATCAGTTAACTAATAAACGTTTATGTAGCTTGTGGAGAATTATTTTTAAAGAAATTTAGTCTCTGTAGCTCACCCATTTTAATTCTACATTTGCCAAATCTCCTCACCAGCTCTGCATAACCCCCCCCCAAGCACTACAAATGCCCGTAAAAGTTTCATAGTGTCCATTATAAGCAATGTTTCTGTCCATCATAACCAGAGATAAATGCATTGGATTTGTTATATTTGGTTTGGGAAATCATTTTTTTATCTGCTGTAACAGTGTCTGTTATAAGTGGAGTGCACTGTACTATGTTGTGTAAAATAAATTAAAGTTGCCTGTGCCACCTGGCAAGACCCACTTGGGAGGTGCTGTGTCAGTGCTTGATTGGTAGAAAGAGGGAAGGAAAAACAAAAGTTTTTCCTGGTGTGGTTGCCGTCAGAAAGTTTATTACCTGCAGCAAACTTGGCCCAAAACAAAATGCAAGCTTTTGCAGGCAAGTTGCAGTTGCATTTCAGTAAACAACGAGCATTTGTCAATGCCGAATGTTGTCTCACTGGCATTGGCATTGGTAGTGTAGGAGTTAGAGATGCATAATAGGAATGACAGTGAAGTATGGAACTGACGCCAACCCCACCCCCACCCTGCAGAGACTGACAGGCACTGGGGTGTGCCTTTGGGGCGTCAGCTATAACGCTCATGCCATTTTACCTCACCCTACCCTGTAGACACTGATAAGTATTGTGCTGTGCTTTGGGGTCTTTGGGCCATAAGGAAATATGCTGAGACGGGTGCAGTATAGGAGAATGGGGTGAGCGTTAGGGCCGAACACTCCAAGGCACATCTTGATGCCTGTCACTGGCTGCAGGGTGGGGGTGGAATGGTGTGAGCATTACAGCCAATGATCCCAAGTCACACCCCTGATGCCTGATGCCTGGCAGTCTGTACAGGGTGGGGTGTTACAGTTGGAAACCCTAACATTTTAGGCATTTGTTGGTATTTTCACTCCAGATTTTCAACATAGGCTTTTTGTAACCCCACCTCATGAAGAGCGGCACAACCAGTTTGTTAGCTGAAAGGTGGTTTTGCACAGTGGCTATACCATTTGGTGACTCTTCAAAAATGCAATACAAAGTCTTCCATCTCAGTATCTCTTTCTCTCTCTCTCTCTCTCTCTCTCTCTCTCAATTTAAAGGGAAACAATGGAAAGGACAAAGCTTTCCTCAGACACTGCAGAAACTCCCAATTAGTGCTGTCAGACAGTAACAACTTTATTTAATGATTTAGAACAGCTACCCACAACTTCCCCTTCCTGTTGCTGGCAGCAGCCATTTCATGAGCAGCAGTGAGCTTCCTGAGCTCACTGTATGCTAATATGCCTGTTTGACCTCAGCTATTGGTTGGCAGGACATATTAGCATAAATTGAGCTCAGGAAGCTCTCTGCTATTCTTGAAATGGTGGCTCCCAGCAATAGAAAGTGAAAGTTGAAAGCCACTGTTTAAATCACTAAAAAATCAATTAGAGTTATTTGTTAAAAAATGTTACTGTCTGAAAGCACTAATCAGGCATTTTTGTAGTGCCTGGGTAAAGCTGTGCCTTTTCTACTGTTTCTCTTTAAATCTCAATCTCTCGCTCTCAAAAAACACATTGTTCTATTGTTGTAAGATGTTTGAACTCTGCATCTTGATTGTAAGTTACATGTCCTGCTTTTCACAAAATGTATCAGAACTTTGTCAGTTTCTTTCCTAAGGCCAGCCTGAAGAACACATATAGTCTTAACAGGTGCAAGAAAATAGGATATTCTGTCCCAGAGCTGGTTTCCTGTTGACAGTTCTGTATACAAGCTTGTGGAGGTCAAAATGCATCTCAAGGTCAACCCCCTATATTACAGATTATTATTTTTTCTTTTAAGAAATATGGCTGCACTCTCAGGTTGAATATAGCTTCCTGATGAAGCCTTATCTGGTGAAGCGCCAGGGCACATGGTGCAGTGTCTGTGCTTGGGTTTCATATTTTCTGCAGTGGATTTGAATTTTGAACATACACTACGTATTCTAAGTGTAATGCAACACTATTAAATGACGGATTTGTCTTTTCAATTTTTTTGAAGTCATTCAACCTGAGAGTGCAGCCATTTTTGTTTGATTGGTCTGTCATTGGGATTAGCAATTCCCTGTCTTGCACCGGTTTCACCACCAGAATGCACCCAAGATCCAGTGCCAGGCAATTAGGGCGCCAGTCGGCAGTGTTGCCAATCATGTTTTTTTGCACCCACACCTCCACGCCACCCTTACTCATAGATTCTAACTCCGGGGGTGGGCGGACCTTGGGGAGGGGAGGGTGCATCCCGCATTTGGTGCCCTGATTGCCCAGTGCCATAATGCCAGTGCTCTGAGAACTAGAAGAGCTTGCACCTGGGTCCTGTACTGGTGTGTGCAGACCCACCTGTCTAGTATTCCTTTTTTTGTCATTGCAGCCCACCTAGTCAGTCGGCCCCTGCCCACCCTCAGCTATTACTTCAAGCTCTGTTGACTTACCTTATTCCCGTGTTCCCAATACCCCTTGGATTGTTCCCCAGGGTGGGGCCACCACACCTGCAGGACTTCTGCAGTGATAGAAGAAGGATGCTGCAGGAGAGCCTACCAGCATTGCCTTCTTGTATTTCCCCTCCAAGGCAGGGCATGGAGCCCTTACCGGCCATAGCGGATGACGGGATAGGTCAGACCCCGGAAGTGACATGGAGTGCGAGCTGATTTGGGGTGATCAGGCTTCATGGAAGGCAGACGAGATTTTTTGTTGATTTTACCCCTTGGGGCGGGGACATGCAATGATGACCCACGTCCACCCCACCCCCACAAGTACTGGGCTGACACAGGGGTACCCCCCAGCCTCCGCTAGGGGTCCACATTGAGCCAGACACTCTACCCCCCTCCTGGAGAAGGAGAGCAGTCCCTAGGACACTAAGTCCTTATCCCCCCAGCTGGCCCTCTGACGTTCCCACATCCGTTCCCGAACCCAGGCCATCAACGTCACAGTTGGGTGCCCTGCTCCTGTGGGCCGGCCTAGTGTTCCTTTTTTTTTTTTTTAAGAAACCCAAATAATTTTCTGCAATCATTTCAACAATATAAGTATATACACTTGCAAATCAAGGTATCCCAGTTTCACATAAAGATTCACATATATTTTTTTAACCACAGAGAAGCAAGGCAAGAAAGAAATAATATAAACAGCAAGTGAAGAAAGGGAGATAACGGGAGAAATTGTGAGACCAATGGAGTGGTCAATTCCTAGGTGCCATAAGAAAATTTGATTGCGCAGTCAGACAGGAAAGAGACAGAGACAGACAAGTGGCAGAAATAGGAGAGGACAAAAGAGATTACTGCTTTTAATTCCCTCTGCTTAACAAACCAGGCAGGGCTTTACCCAACCCTGTCACACACCACTTTAAGAGGGAACCTTTTTTTTCTTAAAAAAACACATTTCCAAAACCTTCTATTTCTTTTTTAACATTATCTTATAACATTTAAAGTTTTTTGCATATTCAGTATCCCTTGTTTTCATAACACCATTTTCAGCAAATACTTCACTTAAGCACACAAAGCTGTATTTCAGGTACTACCTTGTAATTCTGGGATTTTTATCCTTCATTTAATGAAGTCAACAGAGAGATGGGATTTATTATAAGTAGAAAGTCAGCTCTTAGCAGATATAACTTGAGATTCCATTGCCCATTTCGTAGCAAGGCATTCTTTTTCAATAGGGAAGTACTTTTTCTCTCTGCCGTGAAGTTTCCTACTGATATGCAGAATGTGATGTTTCATCCCATCTATATTCTGACTCAGGACTGCACCTGGGTGGGTCTACCTCTGATGTGTCTGTCTCTAACAGAAATTGTTACTGAACTTCTCAGGGCTGAACATAATGCAGCCTTGATGGTCTTAAAAGCCTCATCACACTCTGGGGACCATTTTGCAGTATTTGGGTACCATTTTTTTTGTTAGTTCAGTGAGTGGAGTAGCTAACTGGGCAAAGTTGGGAAAAAATCTCTGGTTGCAACCAGACAGGTCTAAAAATGACCTGACATCTTTCTTTTCTTAGGGACAGGACTGTTAGCTACAGCTGGTATCTTGGAAATCTCTGGCTTTACTTCTCAATACCCAAAATGTAACACAAATATCTGGTTTCTTGCGTGCCTAATGTACACTTGGAAGGATTAATGGTCAGACCTGCATTTTTGATAGTTTGGATAACTGCTTGTAGGTGTTCCAGGTGGCTATTCTAGTCTGGACTACACACCATGATAATCCAGGTAAGCAGCACAATAAGTGTGAGGGGCTAGAATTACATCAATGTAGCAGGTGCACTATGAAAACCAAACGGCATGGTGGCAAACTAACAGTATTCAACTGGTGTGGAAAATGCAGTTCTGGATTCTTTAGCTAGGGGAATTTGCCAGTAACCTTTGGTGAGATCAAGGGTACTAATATACTTCGCACTTCATTAAAGTTTGCTAAAATCAATGCAGATTCTTACACCCCCCTTCTTTTTTATTTACAATCACCATTGGTGATGACCATGCGCTTCTTGATTCTTCAACGATACATAACTGTTTAATTTTTTTTGTATTTCCTTAACCACATCTGCTCTCAACCACTCTGGTAATCTGTATACCTTTTGTTTGACAGAGCGAGCATTCTCTGTCACTATTATGTGCTTGAATCCTTTTGCTTGACCTGGCACTGTGGTAGAAGTACTCTGAAATGTCTTTACCAGGTTACGAATTTCTGCGATTGGTTCTGTGGATAAGGAACATTCACCTTTACAGCATCAGAAGTTGCAGTTTGTTCCAGTCTGTCATAAGTTATATTTATTTATGACTTTGGTAACTGGGTAAGGTCACTGGTCCCAGGGACCATTTTCGGGTACGACCTGGGCCACTGAGGTGGCACAAGACAATAGGTAATTGCTGTTGCTAGCCTTGCTTGTAGAGCAGAAAGCAACTAACTAAAAGAAGCTACATTTTCTTCTTAATTTAAAACTTATATCTCAGTAGGAGTCAGTGTCAGCTAAGATTAAGTAGCCAGATAACTATTAGAAGTAGAAGGGGTCTTATTTAGGGTTAAAAAAAGAAAAGAAAGAAAGAAAGGCAGTGTGTGTTCTGTGCAGGGTAAGGTACTGTATCAGGTGACTTTGCTAAACCAGTAGGAGGAAAGAGAGCTTACCTGGGGGTGTGGTTTAGACACTAGAAAAGCAGGTGAGTCAAATTACAACTTCCTGTTGCTAGCCTTTTTTCTTAGAAATTGCCCTCCATCCCACCCACCCAAAGCCAGTTCTACTTTTATAGCCACTGGATTTAACTGTCAACAGGAACTTCCTGTTTGGTAGTAGGAAGGAAAGGATCATAGAGAAACATTGGTTTTGTCAACCCTGAAGTAGAAAAAGTAGCTCACTCTCCCCCCCTAGCTGCTGGTAGTGTGATACTGAGCAAGAAAGGAGACTACTGAAGAAGATAGGAAGTTGCTATCCCAGAACAGAAAGGGTGAGAGTTGTAAGGAGAGGAGAGAGTAAGCATCCAGAGAAACAGTACAGGGGACACAAAATAAGACATGATAGGAGTGGTGCAGTGCAATGGCTGTGGGGCGGCAGTGTTCCGGGAGACATTCTGGAGGCTGCGATGCTGCCCTATTTGCTTGCACCTCTCTGGTCTGAGAGAGGAGGTTGCCTGTCTCCAGGCTGACCTGGCTAGGATTCGTGAAACCTCCTCCCCCACCCAGGGACCACCAGGGCCAATGCCACTACCTCAGAGGTTGCCAAGAAAAGGAGTGGCTGGACCAGGGTGGGCTCCAAGGAGGGAGAGGGTGGTGGAACAGAGTTGCATTCCTCCAGCTGTACCTCTTCACAATTCATTCACTCTTCTGGTGGATAGTGGATCCTCTATGGAGGCACCTGTAGTGGAGACCATGGAGGATGCTGGGGACCTTCACAAAGGAGACCCAAAGGAGGTGGCATAGGGACCCCACAGGGAAGGAAACAACTCCTGGTGGGGACTCAATCATTAGGGGGGTAGAAATGGGGGATGATGGGGAGAGGGAGGTAAGGTGCCTTCCTGGTGCCACGGCTTGGAGGGACAGGAAGCAAATCCTCAGGATCATGGGAGAAGCTGCACGAGGGAGGGAGCTGGATGTCGTCCACCTGAGGACAAATGACCTGGCTAGGAATGGGATCAGAGCAGTGCAAGAGGAATTTGTAGAGTTGGGAAGGGGCCTTAGACAAGTAGCGCATACGGTAACCTTCTCGGAGGTGCTGCCTGTCTATGGCAAGGGAGATGCTAGGGCACTTCTCACCAGGGAATTCAATGAGTGGTTGAAAAACTGGTGTGGAGCTCAGGGTTTTGGCTTCATTGGGGACTGGGGAGCCACCTGGAGGAATGCAGACCTATACTGGTGCGATGGTCTGCATCTGTCCAGGGGAACCAGGATCCTAGGTGAGAGGTTTAAATGCTTCATTGGCAAGCATTTAAACTAGCCAAGGGGGGAGGCACTGAAAAGGAGCTGGGAAATCCGAGCCTCCTCCCACAAAACATGGTGATTAGTGAAGTAAATGCCAGGGTACAGAAGTTATTAAGGAGCAGAACAGATTTAAATGTAAAACAAGGCAAAGGCAGAAAGGACAGAAATGGGGCTAAAAGGGGTAAGGCTATCAAAAGTGGAGGGTGATGAGTACCAATGCCCGTAGTCTGTGAACAAGCTCCTGAACTAGTGGCCTTGATGGAAGAGGGTTGCCTGGATATTGTGGCAGTCACAGAAACATGGTACACAGAGAACCATGAATGGGATGTCAACATACCAGGATCATAATCTACAGAAGGGACAGGGAGGGTAAAGAGGAGAGAGTAGCTCTCTATGTAAAGGAAGGGATCAAAGCAACAGAACTAAAGAGTAAACAGGGAGCAGATGAGGCACTTTGGGTCACCCTGGAGACAGGAAATGGCACCACAACCGCATGGGGTTGTATACAGACCCCATCTCAGGGGAGGGAATGGACAAGGAAATGATAGAAGGCTTTCTAGAATGGCAGAAAAAGGGAGATATTGTTGATGGGGACCTGAATATGCCAGATGTTAACTGGAGCACCTTTGCTGCAGGCACATCCAAGAGCAGGGTCATTCTTGATGCCCTACAGGGGCATGTCTCAGACAGCTCGTATTGGAACCGACTGGGAGGAGCAATCTTAGACCTGGTACTTTCAAATGGGGATGGAGAAAGAATCTCAGATTTAGAAGTGGGTAGCCATCTGGGAACAAGTGACCACCAAACAGTGTGGTTCACGATAAACACAGCCATACAATCAAGCCATCACGAAAGAGTACTAGACTTTAGGAGGGCTGACTTTGGGAAAATGAGAGAGTGCCTCAGAAAAACACTAGCAAACAGGCAAGAAGGAGGGGTGGAGGAACAATGGGAAGTGATCAAAACAGCCATCACAGAGGCAACAAGCCTTTGCGTAAAAAAAATCAATAAAACACAACGAAGGAAAAAACCGCTATGGTTCACAAAAGAGGTGGCAGGGAAAGTTAAGGAGAAAAGGGCAGCATTCAGGAAATATAAGGAAACACAGAAGGAGCAGGACAGAGAACTTTATCAGTTAAAGCAGAAAGAGGCTGGGAAGGTAGTCAGAATAGCAAAGGCCCAAACCGAAGAAAGGATAGCCAATTCTGTTAAGAAGGGGGATAAGACCTTTTATAGGTACATTAGGGAGTGAAGAAAGACCAAAGGAGGGATACTGAAGCTTAATAAAGGAGAGGGAATGTGGGTAGAGGGTGACAGTGAAAAAGCAGGGTTACTGAATGAATATTTCTGCTCAGTATTCACAAAGGAAGAGGAGGGGGAGTTACCTAAACCAAACAAGAGAAACACTCTGAAGACAGGGGTCGATACCAGTCCATTTACAGAAGAAAGGGTTCTGAATGAACTAATAAAATTGAAGGTGGACAAAGCAATGGGGCCTGATGGGATTCACCCAAGAATTCTAAAAGAACTAAGGGTAGAACTAGTGACATCGCTGACTACTCTCTTTAACAAATCATGGGAGGATGGGGTGGTACCCAAGGACTGGAGGAGGGCAGATGTAATTCCTCTTCACAAAAGTGGGAGCAGGACAGAGGCAGGAAACTACAGACCAGTTAGTTTGACCTCAGTGGTAGGGAAAATGATGGAATCACTTCTGAAGGAAAGAATTGTTGAGTACCTTGAGGCCAGTGGGGCACAGGATCCTAGGCAGCATGGATTCACGATGGGAAGGTCGTGTCAGACGAATCTAATAGATTTCTTTGACTGGGTGACCAAAGTAGTAGATCAGGGAGGGGCTGTGGACATGCCTCACCTAGATTTTAGCAAGGCATTTGATACAGTCCCCACAAAGATTAATACACAAGATAGACAGCCTTGGAATGGGTCCCAAGGTGGTAGCCTGGATAAAAATTGGCTAGACAACAGGGCGCAAAGGGTAGTAGTAAATGGAGTACACAGTGAAGAAAGGAGGGTTACTAGTGGGGTACCACAGGGTTCGGTACTGGAACCAGTCCTTTTAATGTCTTTATAAGTGACATTGCAGAGGAACTGGAAGGAAAAGTATGTCTCTTTGCAGATGACACAAAGATCTGCAACAGGGTTGATACACAGGATGGAGTGGAAAGGATGAGAAGGGACTTGGCAAGGTTGGAGGAATGGTCAAATGTATGGCAGCTCAGATTCAATGCAAAGAAGTGCAAGGTAATGCACCTGGGAAACAAAAACCCAGGGGAAGCGTACACAATGGGGGGTGAGATACTGACAACAGTAAAAATGGAAAGGGACCTGGGGGTAATTATATCAGATGACCTAAAGGTGGGCAAGCAATGTGAGAAGGCAGTAAGGAAGGCTGGGGGGATACTGGGATGCATAGGAAGAGGCATTAATAGTAGAAAACAGGAAGTTGTTATCCCTCTGTACAGACAGTTGGTGAGACCCCATCTGGAGTACTGTGTGCAGTTCTGGAGACCCCATCTCCACAAAGACATAGACAGAGTGGAGGCTGTCCAGAGGAGGGCAACCAAAATGGTGCAGGGTCTGCACCAGAAGACATATGAAGAAAGACTAAAGGAGCTTAATATGTATACTCTTGAGGAAAGAAGGGAGAGAGGGGACATGATAGAAACTTTCAAGTACCTCAAGGGAATTAACAAAGTCCAAGATGGTAGCATCTTCCAGAAAAAGAGATGTGCAAGAACAAGGGGGCACAATTTGAAGATAGAGGGGGGACGGCTCAGGGGTAATGTGAGGAAGTATTTTTTCACTGAGAGGGTTGTGGATGCATGGAACAGCCTCCCTGAGGAGGTCGTGGAGTCGAGAACAGTGGTGGACTTCAAGAATGCATGGGACAGGCATAAGGCAGTCCAAGGGGCGGGTAAGAGGAAGTAAGCTGTTGGTTAACTAGGATCTGCAGCTTATCTGTTAGGTAGGAAAATGGGCAGACTAGGTGGGCCAAGCGGTCCTTATCTGCCGTCAAATTCTATGTTTCTATGTTTCTACAGTCATTGTACAAGTTCTCAATATCCTCTTTAGCAGTTTCTGGTAATTCTAACAAAGCAACCTTTGGAGTTTTTTCAGCCCATTTCTTCAGGAGGTTATCATGGTGTATCTTGGTAGGATTTTTCTTATTAGGGGTCTGAGTCTCATACGTACCTGTACCAGTACATCTAGTCAGTTAATAAGGCCCTTGCTACTTCATTAACAGTTTGTTTTCTGTAGTGGGTAACAATAAAAATACTTTTTCACCTGGCTCAGACTTTTTTCTTTTACCACATGGTCATAATATGCCTTCTGCTGTTTTAGGGATTCTTCCTCATTACTGTGGCCAATTTCAACATATTTTGCCAATTTCTTCCTCAAGGCTCACATACAAGATGTAACAGATTCTTTTTGAGTGGGGTTATCTTCCCCATGTTTCTTTTATTACCTCTAGTGGCCCTCTAGGTTGTCTACCGTACAACATTTCAAAGGGTGAAAAACCTGTTGATGCTTATGGCATTTTTCTGTAAGAAAAAAAGCAGGTAAGGTAAGTACTGTATTGGTCCAAGTGTTTCTGTTCACCTTTCATAAGTAAGCAATAACCCACAACAGAGTGCACTGTTACTGGGGATTAACACACACCCGGGTGTTGTGATGCATGAGGCTGCAGGCTGAGTGCCCTCACAGCACCTGGGTGTGTGTTAATCCCCAGTAACAGCACACACTGGAATGGGTGATTACGCTTATAACATGGGTTATCTTCAAAACAAGGAAAAAAACACCATAAAGGGTTTTTCTCTCTGTTTAAATATCAAAAAAAGTGACTGTATTCTGCCACCTGGAGAAATAGTCATAGATTTATAGATTCATACATATGTTTCAGCAGAAAAGGACCTTCTTGGCCCATCGAGTCTTCCCATTCCCCCCCTTACTTGCCCCCCTTGCCCATAGATTGCATATATTCCACCCTCCACTTCCTAGTCAACCCCTTGTGTTTGTCCCATGCTCTCTTGAATCCCTCCACAGTTCTGTCCTCCACCACTTCCTCTGGCAGACTGTTCCTGGGTGCCACCACCCTCTCAGTGAAGTAATGCTCCCTCATGTTACCCTTAAACCTACCCCTCCACCCTCAGTCCATGCCTTCTAGTTCTAGTGCCTGCCTTCCCTGTTAATAAGCTTACCCCCACCTTATTAATCCCCTTTACATATTTGAATGTCTCTATCATGTCCCCCTCTCTCTCCTGGTCTCCAGCGGGTACAGATCCAACACCCTCAACCTCTCTTTGTATGGCTTCTCACTTAGCCCATGCACCATCTTGGTGGTCCTTCTCTGTCCTCTTTCCATGCCATCTATATCCTTGCATAGGTGAGGTCTCCAGAACTGAACCCCAAACTCCAGGTGGGGCCTTACCATGGATTTGTACAGTAGCATCAGCACCACCTGCCTTCTACTAGTTATCCCCCTCCCTATGCACGCCAGCATTCTGTTTGCTTTGCCCACCACCTTGCTGCATTGCGTCCCCACCTTAAGGTTGTTTGTGATTATGATTCCTAGATCCTTCTCCTGTTCAGTTACATTCATTCTCCCCCCATATATAATTAGCTTGTGGATTATTCCACCCCATGTGCATCACTGTGACCTTTTTGACATTGGATTTTAGCTGCCATGTGTCTGACCATACCTCCAGCATTCTTAGATCTTACCTCATAGCCTCCACTCCCTCTGGGATGTCCACCCTGTTGCAGATCTTCATATCATCTGCAAAAAGGCAGACCTTCTCCTGCAGCCCCTCTGCTATGTTGCTAATGTAGATGTTAAATAGGATGGGCCCTAGCACTGACCCCTGTGGGACCCCACCCACCACCCCTACCTCCCCAGAATGCACCCCATTTACCATCACCCTCTGGCTTCTACCTGTTAGCCAGTTCTCCACCCACCTTGTTATTTTCTGACCCACCCCCAAACTCTCCAGTTTATTTACCAGTCTTCTGTGGGGCACAGTGTTGAAGGTCTTTCCGAAGTCCAGATAGGCCACATCCACTGCCCCCCCGATCAACCACCCTCGTCACTCAATTGAAGAACTCTGACAGGTTCGTCTGGCATGACCTCCCCTGTGTAAAGCCATGTTGATGGACATCCTGCAGCCCACTATCCTCCAAGTAGCTAACCACTCTTTCTTTCAATATCACCTCCATCACCTTACCCACCACCGACATGAGGCTGACTGGGTGATAATTTCCTACCTTCTCCCTGCTGCAACTTTTATGAAGTGGCACCACCTCTGCCCTCTTCCACCCACCCTGTATCTAAGGATAGGTCTCACTAGTAGGGCCACCAGCTCCTCCCTTAGCTTCCTGAGCACCCTAGGATGCAGGGCATCTGGACCCATAGCCTTGTCTACCCTCAATTTACCCAACTCCTCCCTGACCCTGTCCTCACTGATTGGACTAGGATCCACCCCTCTGTCTACTCTTCCCTTTCACCCTAACTACTTTCATTTGGTGCAACACCCCATGAATGTTCAGAGTCAGTTTGGTGGTGGGATAGTACCCAGTGTCCCTGTGGATGCATATGACCCCAGTTCGTGGTCCTTTTGCATAGCCTTCTACCAGAACTTAAGCCTGCAGCAAGGTATGTCTGCTTCATGAATTTATAAGTCCCTTCACAGTCTTAGCTCCACACCTTGACATCTGTGAAATACTTGATCCAATTTGCTACGGCCAAATGCGCTTCAGTGTTACTATCCTTATTTTATAATAGTTTCTTGGAAAATGGCCTGGCTTATTACAATCATAGCTAATAAAGTCTGGGTGCAGATTTGTTACTCCCATCAGAGTTCTTATCTGATCTGTAGTTAAATTGAGAAAAAGAGGGTCTTACTTTTCCATGGCTGTTACTTCACTGCTGCAGGGTCTATTTGGCCATCTGATAATCCTCAGGCAAAGAAAAGGCTTTTTCCCCACTTTCTGGTCAGTGTTCTTTTCCCCAAAGCTGCACATCTGTAGGAAAGATGTTAATGAACTGTTCCATTGCAAATATGTTGATGCTGTATGGGACTGTTTTGCCTTCTGGCTGGAGCCATTTAATGAGGAGTTCTCTGAGTCAGGTGAAGACTTCTCGAGGATTATTGACTGAGTAGTACTTCATTGTCTGGAATCTCTGCCTGTGGGTCTCTCCTGAGATGTCATAACTTCTAAGGATTGCTCTTTTAAACAAAGTCATAGCTTTCTGACTGTGTAGTGTCCATATTGCTGTAAGCAAGTTGGGCTTTACCTGTCAGATAAGGTACCAGCCTGACTGCCCATTGCTGTTTTGGCCTTTGGCAGGCTCCAGCGACCCTTTCAAAAATGGTCAGGTATGCTTCAGTATCTTCCAGTGGACACAGCTTTGTAAATTTAATGTCTTTTCATTTTAAAATTGTGTTTCATTGTTTCAGTTAAACAGCAAAATACAGCTATCCTGATAAGAAACCTAGGGCACAAATAAGTACATACATCTCTGGCAGAAAAAAGTTGATATACATACAGTTTAGTTCCCTAGTCTCATAAATAAGGATGTGTGGGAACCAATCATATTCATATAACAGTAATATTCCCAATTACCAGCCACGCTAATGGCTTTGGTGTTATCTCAAGGTAAAATATTTAAGAAGATCAGTAACACAACCTATAAAGGTTGTTATTAAACCAGATATCAATATGTAAAAGGTATATTTGTTTCAAGAACAAACTGTAAAAAGGCAGTATATGCTAACCATTCTGTCCCAACCTGATCCTTTAGGTCAGGAAGGCAGCCAAAATAACATGTTTCAAAACTCTGCTTCTACATTTCAAACAAACCTAAGCAGTCAGCAGACAAGGTTTAATGAAGTACGCCCAGAGAAACTTATTTAAATCTCAAACTAGTAAGACAGACAGAACTCCTACCCTCCATACTTACTGCTTATCTTTACAAAAGTCCCCCTTTTCAGACTCTAGAGAAGATGAGCTGGCCAAAGATGGAACCTTGTGCCAGAGTTTTCCACACTTCGCACTTACCTCACTGTCATTTTCCCTACCTCGAGAGTCAAATCGTAATAGCTCCATCGCAATTTCAATAAAGAGAACTAGTAAAAAGTGACCATGTCCATTGAATGTGGGGAAAATAGGTAGTCACGTTGCCTTAACAAAAGGCTACATCAAATATTCAGGGAGCTTAAGTAAGGAAGCAGAACAGTAGAAACCTACAAATCAAGAGAAAATAACATTAGTATAGTCACACATTGTGATGAATCATCTTCTCTCCAATCTTCTTCTTCTTGTGGTGTCGCTTGGAACTCTTTCTCTTTTTTTCCTGTCCAGTGCCCTGCATCCTGCTGGTTGGTGAACTGAAATGTTTTGCTCCATAGATAATATGAAAGCATGCTGAGATCAAAAAGGAATGGACAACACCAAGTGCTCTTAAATGTTGTCATACTGTGTCAAATTGTTTGTGGTATAATCTTGTCTGAAAGGAGAGGTCCCGGTAAGCTTTTATGTCCATGCCACCTTCGGAGACCTGGTAAGAGAAACAGGCCAGATACAACAGCAAGTCCCTTGTCTCTGTACTATTGGTTCTCAGGATCACTGTCCTCAGCTGATTGGAGGAAGTCTGGGCTCACATGATATGCCTTCTTTTGGGTTGCAGCAGTGAACTCATCCAACAGTGGTAATGTCCCCATTATCCAAGTTTTTAAATAGGATAGTAGATCTGCTCCCTCCTCATCGTCTGGCAGTTCCACCAGCCTAAGATTCACCAAGCATATTTTGTTTTCAAAAGTGCTTCTAATCACCCTTGTACCTAGCCATACTCAACTGCTAATTTTGCAACTGAGCAAGTGTGGTGGAGGAGCGCTTATCAGCTTTGGAGACCGTAGATTGCAACATTTTAATTTGTGCATCTTGGGCTTCTAAGTGCTCCAAAGCCTTCTCAATTTTTCCATCCATAGATTGGATGGAGTATACCATAGCCTTCCAGGATGGCTCCCTTTCAGTCCCCTCTGGCTTGCTAGCCTTGATGCTACACATGGCATCTAAGGCCTGTTGCTGATTTGGCTCGGTCTGTTTTGAGACACCACTTTTGATCTGTTTCTTGGGTCCCACTGTTAAGAAGGTTTTCAAAATACTCCTCACCACCTCCTTTAACCAGTTCTTATAGGGGCAAGTCTCTTGAGTTGTAAAATAAGTCAGTTTCTTGGTGTTTTAGCAGAGCACGAAGTAAGAGAATTCTTGAAAAACATGCTGCTCAAATGCTGCTCTCTGGCATCCCCCAGTTTAATGTCTTTTAAGTTGTTTGCATTTTGTTGGTCTGTTAGACTTGATCCTCCAATTTTTATAGCTCACAAGACATCCAGCCATCGCTGCTCCCGTTGCTGCATATCTTCTCTACTCTGTTTCTCAGTCTCTCTTTGTTGTATAGCCCACCATTTGAAGAAGGCAGACATGCTTTCAGGTCCTGTCCCTGCCTGTTCTCCTTCTTTTTTCACTGGTGCTGACTTACAGACTGAGTTTGGACTTTTTTTTTCCTGCTTCTAGTTTGGCTGCCATTCTTCTGGTAATCACTCCAAGGCTTGCCGTAGAAGGATCCATACCTCTCTTCTATGCTTCCCTAGTACCAGGTCTGGTACCCACCCACAAAACTCCTAGCTTAGAGTATGCATAGCATAAATCCCACTTTATCTGACACTGACTGTCATAGAGGCCTAGGTCAGGAAGCATAGGCAGACCAGGAGAAGTTATAAAATTCACCAGAAGCATTTTATTATTATCAATAAAACAGAAAAATAAAACTGTATAGGATAGCTCTACAAAAAAGCAGTAGAAACAAAACAAAGTCCACCATCTGAGAGTCTCTTTCTCAGTTCAAATCTCAGCCTGTCTCTCTCTCTAAAAACATTGCTCTTTTTTTATAAGATGTCTTTTTCTGGCAGTTTAAACTCTGCATCCTCTTAATTGTCAGGAGTATGGGAAATTGAAGGTGATGAACTGAGTACTATTAAGTATTGGATTCAATGCCCAGACAGCCATATACAGTGCACTCCACTTATAACAGACATTATACCGGTTATGCTGGACAAAAACTGAAGTTCCAAACCAAATATATCAAATCCAATTCATTTTTCTTTAGTTATAATGGACAGAAACATTGTTTATAACAGATACTATAAAGCCTTTATGGGGATTTGTAGTGCTTTTTTTTGGGAGGGGCACTGCAGAGATGATGAGGAGATTTGGCAAATGTAGAATTTAGATGGAGGAGCTATAGAGATTATATTTCTAACAAAATAATTATCCACAAGCTGCATAAACTTTTAGTTAATTAATTACATTAAAAGGAAATTATTCTATATTTGAATAAAACCCTTACACTGCAATTGCCTTTAATCTTACTGTCCTAGAACCCCAACATTCAGACACTAGAGTTACTATCTTCTTACCTTCTGCAATAAACTTCCTTAAAAAAGTCATGTTCCCAGACAGTTAAATAAACACACAGAATACAGAAACATACATGCTAGGCAGGATTCTGAATAATCTATGAAGTTTTATAATAGGTTCTCATTCACTCTGAGCCCATGCTCACACAGACAGACATACCTAACACATAGGTTCCCCCTCCTCTGTATATAATGGACACTGGATATAATGGACAAAAGTTGTGTGCACCGATGTGTCCATTATAACAGGTTTGCACTGTACTGACAATCAGTTTTCTGTTCATATATAGGTTTAATTATGTGATGCTGACACCTGTTATTCATGCTGTATTGTAATTACTTGAATAAAGCTGAATTAAAAAAAACTGTCCTGATTAAGTTTTTTTTTTTTACTCCCACTTTCCCCGACAGCCCCCTTCTGCTCACCTGGTCCCAGCCCCATCCGGCTGGCATTCATCAGGGCTGTCATGGGTCCTCCTTATTCCCCCAGAACTTTCCCTCTCTGGTGGGGATAACGAAGGCCCCCCATCCTTCCACCGTGGACTGGATCTGGTTATTTTATTTATTTATTTTATTTTATAGAATCAGAATTACAACTCTTTGAGTCAGGGACTCATTTACAAAAGCTCTTCATCAAAAAAGAGAGTACAAAACACATACAAACACAGTAAACATATTATACAGAGAATTATAAAGGAATAATTTACATACATATATATATATATATATATATATATATACATATTTTGTTACAGTGAATGTACATAGTTACAATGAAAAAAGTCCAACATGGGAAGAGACGTTCTATGTAGTTCCTAAACAGTGTGGTAGCTAGAATATCATAGAGCAAGCAAGAGACTATAGTATCAGTGCTGTACTGCAACTAGCAGATAGCAATTAGATGTTAAGGACAGATGAGCTGAAACACTTGAGCAGTGGCTATGTGCAGTTACAACTGCGAGTGGAGATGAGGTGTTGTCTGAGGGCTGATTTGAAAGGCCCTAGTCTTGACTGAGTGGTGATAATGGGGGGAGGGAGGGCGTTGCTCCAGGAAGGTGCCCGATAACAGAAGGATCTTTGCTCCAGGGACATCCTGACCCTGGGTACTTGAAATGTGCACTTGCTAGCGTTCTGGGTGGAGATAGCTGGGATGAAGGGGTGAGAATGGTACTTAGGCCTGGAGGAGCAAAGCCTGCAACAATTTTCTTGGTTAGGAGGCAGTTATAGTAGCGCAACCTCTCCTCAAGGTTGAGAAAGTCAGCAAGGTCATACAAGATGCATGTGTTGGTGAGTCTGCAGGAGCCTGTAAGCAAATGGCAGGCTTTGTTCAGGGACAGTTTGATTTTATTGAGTGTGGAATCATCAGCTGTGCCATACACCAGTATACCATAGTCAACTAGGGACAGTACAGATGAGGTAATTGCCAGTCTAAGGGCTGCGGGTGGAAGGCAGTTCTTGTGGCAATACAGTAAGTCAACACAAGTGTTTATGGCTGTGGTGAGGTTGCGAGTATGGTCATGAAAGGATAGGGAAGAGTCGAAAGTGACACCCAGGTATTTGTATGTTTTTACCTGCTCTAAGAGAAGGACCGAGCCAGACAGGATGGTGAGTGTGGTGTACCTAGAGTTGTTTTGGGAGTGTGAGAATAGGATGTGCTTCATCTTTTTTATGTTAATTACTAGTCATCGGTCCAGAAACCAGGATTCTGCCTGATTAAAAAAGTGTTGAACGGCACGTTGAAGGAGGGAGGGGGTCTGATGGGATGTAAAAAGAACAGCATCATGTGCATAGAGGAGCATTTTTTTATTGCAGGACCTGGGGAGCGAATTGAGATACAGACTGAAGAGCAGTGGTCCAAGAATCTAGCCTTGCAGGACACCTGAGCGAACCTCTCGCCTCCCCTCTTGGGAGGGACCTGCCTGAGTAGCCAGGTGTGGTGCCTGCGAACTGGGTGGGCTGTCATCCTGCCGTCAAGGAGTATTTTCTCCTTTTGTTCCTGAGCCCCTGGTGTCAAGGAGTGTGTGGTGAGGGGCACCTGCCAACGTCCTCCTTCTCACTAGCTGCTCCAACTGCACTGCCACCTGTGGTCACCCAGGTGGCAGTAGAACAGCAGAGCCAGCAATCTTGCCTCCCCGTAGGAGAGTGTCCTTTGGGACGCTCAGTCCCTGTCGACCCCCTGCAAACAGAGTGTGTTCCTAAACCTGGGCTGCTGGCATGGGTGAGGTAAAGCACTGAGTGCCTCAGCCCTCTGCGCCACCAGGCCGGCTTGTGACTGTTGTTAAGTTACATCTCCTGTTTTTTCACAAAATGTATCAGAACTTCATCAGTTTCTTTCTTGAGGCCAGCACTAAGAACACATCTAGTATTCATAGGTGCAACAGAATAGAACATTCTGTCCCAGAGCTGGTTTCCTGTTGACAGTTCTGTAAACAAGCGTTTGGAGATCAAAATGCATCTCAAGGTCAACCCCTTGTTACAGATTGTTATTTTTTTCTTAAGAAATCCAAATAGCTTTCTGGAATCATTTCATCAATGTAAGTATATACATTTGCAGACCACAGGATCCCAGTTTCACATAAAGATTCACACGCACACACACACACATACTGTATATGTATATGTGCGTCTGTGTGTGTGTGTGTATATACTGTATATATATACTGTATGTATATATGTATGTGTGTGTATGTGTGTGTGTGTGTGTGTATATACATATATCCCAGTTTCACCCTTGCTTATACTTCCAAATTATATTTCTAATTTTGGTAAACTTTTCAGTGTTTGGACTTTCTTCACTCATGCCTGGGGGATTTCGTTTTCTAGTCTGGCAGGCAGCAGGCCACTGCTTTCAGTCCCAGGGATGAGTACTACTAAGCAGGCCACCCTCCTTCCCTCCTCCCCTTCCTTCCCAGTCCAGGGGTTTACATGGAACTGTCTCTGGGAAAAGGGAGGGGTACCAGCTTGACTGAGCAGCACAAATTACCAGGGTTTTGCACAGTATCTTTGTTTTGTAGTAATTTAGGGATTCCTTAGTTGACGGCATGAACTCCACTGAGATGCAGGCAAGTGACTCTATTCCT
The DNA here is from genome assembly GCA_016271365.2 of Neoceratodus forsteri. Lineage (NCBI taxonomy): Eukaryota > Metazoa > Chordata > Ceratodontiformes > Ceratodontidae > Neoceratodus > Neoceratodus forsteri. The sequence goes on along the minus strand of CM057451.1, from coordinate 143,002,665 downwards.
CCCTTCACGATTGGTGGTTACACTCATAGCATGACTCCTCTCATCTTCTTTTAAATTCCCTGCCAGTGGGAGTGGGGTGTACTTCTCACAGACTTAACTGACCTCTGAATGGAAAGGGGGTTCTTACTCCTAGGGCACAATCCTTTCACACAGGAGTGGGCCGCTTGCCGATCCTCAGGCAGGGTTCGCACAGGAGAGCCGCCCCATGAACTTCCTTCACAGGAACTGTCCAAACAGCTTCCCAGTACTTCTCAAGGTGGACACAGAGGGCAAGGGGATCATGCTGCCACAGCGGCCCCTCTGATGAGTTGCTGTCACCATGACCTCGGTCCCTGTTCGTGGCAGCCACCTCCTGAACTACAGTCTCAGACGGAGCCTAGTGGGCTCCTAACCAACCATTGTCCCTGGATCCTCACCCAGAAATAACTCAGGCCACTACTTTGTCACTATTGGATGTTTGCTGGCAATATTTATTTAAAGGCACAATTTATATTCATCAGTTTACATCGCACTTTATTTCTAACAATCAGTATTTACAACACGGACATAACAGTCCCACATCACTTCTAGGACATAACAGTCCTGTCTTCTCCCTTGTGGTTCTTCCTCTTGTTCTCCTCCTCTTTCGCCATTGCTTCTCGGGGTCCAGACACCGTGATCCAGCCACCCCTTTCATCACCATAACCGGGTACCACAGTTACCTGGACCACTCCCCCCCACTAGGTGTGGAAATGGCGATCCACCCCCTAGTTCTATATCCCTCCCCTGTTACTCCTACACCTGGGTTCTTTTGTCCCCAGCCCATGGTACCTACCCTCCTCCCCCCCGCCTGCCCCACCTTTTCCCCCCTTGCTCCCAACCCCCTTTCTTCTCCTCCTCTGACTGCTCTCCCTTATTTCTTGATACCTTCCAGTGAGACTCCACCTAGTCCCCCGGCCCCTGGCCGCCCATCTGTGGCCCCACCTGGCCCGTGCCTTGCCCCAGTCGTGGTCACCTCCACCTTATGCCTCTACCACACCAGTGCCTATCTCATGCCCCCTCCTCTTTCTTGCAGGGAAGGTGGGTGGGGAATTTTACAGCAAGGAAGAGGGCTTATTGGGGGTTACATGCCCTTAAATATCCCCTAAGGACCCCTGATCAGGACCCCCTATGGCCCCTCCCCTCGGCCAATGCCCAGTGAGCTCCAAGCCTGGTTGTATGACACCATCTGTGATGTCTGGCCCCTCCCTTTCCTGCAGCCCCCCTCCTCCCTCCCTGTGTCCATTCCTGGCTGGGTCCAGAACATTCTGGCCTGCCTTTCAGTGGCAAACCTAATTGTCCCTGGATCCCCACCGAGAAATAACTCGGGACACTACTTTGTCACTTTTGGATGCTCACTGGAAATATTTATTTAAAGGCACAATTTATATTCATCAATTTACATCATACTTCATTTCTAACAATCAGTATTTAGAACACGGACATAACAGTCCCAAATCACTTTTAGGACATAACAGTTCTGTCTTCCCCCCTTGTGGTTCTTCCTCTTGTTCTCCTCCTCTTTCACCATTGCTTCTCAGGGTCCGGACACTGTGATCCAGCACTCCCCTTTTCATCACCATAACCGGGTACCATACTTACCTGGACCACTCCCCCCACTATGTGTGGACATGGTGATCCACCCCCTAGTTCTATATCCCTCCCTCCTCCACTGTTACTCCTATGCCTGAGTTCTTTTGTCCCCAGCCCATGGTACCTACCCTCTTCCCCCCTCCACCTGTCCCCCCTTTTTTCCCCTTGCTCCCAACCACTTCCACTGACCCATCTCCAGCTTGCGATGGAAGACAGGGCTCCCCCCTTGCAGGTTAACCTCTCAGGTCTTTCTTGTTGGTTTCCCAAACTAGCTCCCCAAAAGGGCGGAGGAACAGGCCCATGCTGAACTCTGTCAGGCCCATCTGTCCCTATCTGCCCTATACACTGCCTCATGCTCGATTGAAATGTCCCTATACTGAATGTGAACCCCCCCATCTCGATCACTGCCCTGGCCACTTTCCTGTTTAGGCATTTCCATGCCACCTCTATCGCTTTAGGCCCTTTCGCTCCCCTCCATACTCTCAGGGAGGTAATCTCAGACCATCCGATCACCACCCTAGGCCACCAGCTCTTCACCTTCACAAAATCTGCACTTATGTCCCTCATCAACTCGGAAGCATTTAGGGACCCATATCTGTTTAAACAAGATGGACTCCATCTGGAAAGGGCAGGCACAAGATGCTTAGCCAAGAGGTTTAAGGAAGCAACCAGGTTTTATTTAAACTAAATAAAAGGGGGCTTGGGGGTCATGCAGAACAAAACATCAAACCAGGGAGCAATACTCGGGAACTAAGAAAATCTGAGACCAGGAATTGCATGCTTCTTAAATGCCAGGAGCCTAAACAACAACATGGATGAATTCAAGAGCATTATGTCTTCCCAAAACATACACATAGGAGCAGTTACAGAAACATTGTGGGAAGCAAATGATGACTGGGACCCGGATATAGCAGGGGTACACCCTTTATAAGCAGTCTAGAGTATTCAGAAAGTGGGGAGGGGTGGCCCCATACGTATCCAATAACACAAAATCTGAAGAAATAATGATGGATACTGACATATCTGTCCAACTATGGATAAAAATAACACCAGCAAAAAAACCCAAAAATAATATTGAGCATCATTTATAGATCCCCCGGCATCGACCCCACAAGCTAACAAGACCCTGATAAAGAAACACCTATCATTAAATCCAGCTGACAGAATACTAATTCTAGGAGATTTCAATCTACTTGGTATAAAGTGGGATGCATCAACTACAGTAACACACTTGGAGAGAGAATTTTTGAATGCATGTGACCAAATAGGATTAACACAGAGGGTAGAAGACCAAACAAGGGGACAGAATATATTGGACTTGGTCCTAACAAATATGGGAGATACGCTAAGTGAATGCAAGACAACTGCACCATTGGGAACCAGTGACCACCTTAAAGTAGAGTTCAAGTTAGCCGAACCACTTTGTGAACACAAGGGGACCACTGTCACCCCTGACTTTGGCAAAGCTAACTTTGCTAAGATAAAAGCAAAACTTACAAGTTGGCAGTGGGAAAATGATTTCAGCCACAAACGACTAAGTGACGTATGGGAAATCTTCTCCACTAAGATCAAACAACAAATAACTGACAATATTTCTGTCAAAAAGTACACACCAAAGAATAACAATAAACAGTGGTGGACACCGAAAATCAAAAAACTAATAAATAGGAAGCACAGACTATTTAAGAAGTGGAAGACAACCAAAACAAACAAAATTAGGATCCAATATACAAAATTAGCCAACAGTATAAAAAAGCAAGTTAAATGGGCCATATAAGTCAAAAGTGGGATTGCCAGGTTCGGCTGCTTCTCCAACACCAACACGCTATAAATCAGGAAACCAGCCTGCCACATATCAAGACTCTTGCCCTTGAACCTCGCCTCCTCTGCCTTGTGCCCTACAACCGCTAGTGCCACCACCATCTCAGACTTGCTTACCGACTCCTTCTGCTCATTCTTCTTTGCTGTCTCCTCGTCCACCCACCCGAAAACATCAACATACTCCCTTTTTCATATCTTGTCCTTAATGGAAGATGGCACATGGTCGCCCAGTGTAAAGCCTGGCGGTCCATTGTACTGCTTCCGACCCCCCCTTTGTCCGGCCGGGCCCCTCTTTTGATGGACAGACCCTCAGTATACTCCTTCAAACTTGTTTCATCGTTCATATCCTCATCATCCTTACCACTATCCGGCTGTGGCCCCACCAGGACAAGAATGGGCTCGACCCCCCCCAGGCACCACCAGCTGGCTGGGCCCCACCCTCTTTGGCCTCTTGTTGGTCTTCCCAGTGCTGGACCTTTCATCCCGCTTCTTCTGTTTCTTCAGGGCCTACTCCTCTGCTTCCCTTTTCTTTGCTGCCTCCACCAACTCCATCATCTGGGCCATCAGCTTCGATGCCTCCGCCAGCATGGTAGCGCTTGACACAGGAGCTCTCTTGGGTGCCATCTCTGTTTCTGCGTGCCTAGGCTGCATACAAAACACACCAAATGATCACCTGGAACCTGCCATTAGCCACTCGCCCCCCCCCACCTGCTTAAACATGCTCGTCCCCTCCATGGGAGACATACCATCACGGTTGCCCCTGATGTGCCACATAGGGCCCATCGTGCCACCCATGGACCACTCTTATCCTCTCCCCGTATCCGCTCCTGGTACTGGATCCTCCTGCCAGACTGGTATCCTCAGGAGTGAATCACTCGCCCCCATGGTTGTCTGCGGACGAATGTGGCCTTATTGCATGTGTTGTTTGTATTTTCTTCTTTCTTATTTTTTTTTAATATAACCTAATAAGCTAGCCTGCCTCCCACTCCTTCCCCCCATGCTCCTGTTCAGCCCTCATGGCCCAAAATGGCGTTCGTGCCATGTGCCCGGGCCCTGTCAGTGCCCAGCACCTCCTGGCCCATGTACTGCATCACCAGAAAGGAACCTTGACCTCCTATGACTGCATGGCGCTCTCCACCATGCCCAGCAGCTCCCTGGTCAGCCACCATCCCTTTCCTGCCAGGATAGCAGCTCCCGCCCCTTGTAGCCACCTACCCCAGGGTTGCTGCTGCAAATTAGCCACCATTGCTCCTTGCCCTTCCCGCCCCAGAGGTGTAGTACCCCCAGTCTGAGGGCCCCACTAGGTCTCATAGCGCTCCCCGCTGTGCAGCATTCCATCCCCCGGTTGCCTAGTGTGGCTTGCTTCGCTTGTCCCTTCCGAGGGTAAACGTCTTTTCCTTTTTTTTTCTTTTTTTTTTAAATTAATAGTGTCTGCCTCTTGCCATCGGCCTCTGGGCCACCTGGCTCACTTCCTTCATGACTCCCAAGATGGCCCCATGGTTGGGCAATAACAAAGCCCTCGCTCTGCATCCAGGCCTCCTGGCCCACTGTTCCATGCACCTGGGGTGGCACACCTGCCATGCAGCTGTGCTCCAGCAAGCCCCCCCGACATGCCTCTAGGCCTCCTGGCCCAAAATATGTTTGCCCAGGGCGGCGCCGCGCCATGCGGTTGGGCCTCAACAAACCCCCGATATGCCCCAGGCCTCCTGGCCTCTATCATTTTGAGCCTAAAATGGTGCCTTGCCACATGGTTGGGCCTCTGAAATCCCCTGAAATGCACCTAGGCCTCCTGACCCAATTGCTCCATAACCAAAAATTGTGCCACGCCCATGTCTAGGCCCAAAACTGGTGCCACGCCACCTGGGAGGGCCTCCAAAAGCCACCGACTATCTGTAAGGCCTCCCAGCCCAATCCCCATCCTAATTCTGCGTCTCAGCGCTCCGTGTGGTTGCCCTTTCTATTGGGGCCTGCCAGATCATCCCCTGGCCTCAATCGTGCTTCCCAAAAGAAAAACAAATGCCATGTGGCATCAGTCAAGGCCTGCACTGCCCCCCCGTTGCAAACTCTCATGCCGCACCTACCCTTCTGGCGGCCTAGCCGACCAAACGCCACTGCTATGAGCTCCCCTCATCTCCACCATCGAATTGCCTTGACCTCAGCCCCCACATTTCAGTGCTCTGTGTATGCTATGCCGCCCGCTCCAAGCAGGCTCTCCAGCTGATGGGAAAGCAGCCAGTACATTCAGTCCCCCAGCCACCTTGTCCCAGCGGGCTTCTGCTGCCTGAAAACCCAACAGTACTCCACCCCAACAAACCGCTCAGCACTCTTCAGCCACGGAGAAGACAAACCACCCCAAATCTTTTACTTTCTTTTTTTTAAAAGGGAGTGACCAAACGCTGCACATGCCATCTCAGTCACCTCGGGCTCAGGCTCAGCAGTCACTCAACTACCCCTCACTCCCTATACAAACTGCCTCTTAGGCCGCATCTCACTCCTCGCTGTCCTGCCTGGGAGCCTCGGTCACAACCCAGGGCCCCCAAGCCCAGGGCCCTACAGCCCACAAACTGCCTCCACGAACGTCCAGCTCTCACAACCTGCAGCTGTGCAGGAATGCCGTGCACTCGACAGGAACCCCACAAACCATACCGAAATGAACCCATGCTCCCCAGTTTAGCCACAGTATCTTTCAGCAGTGCAATCAACAATTCCCAAATCATGTATACTAAGCTGAATAATGCAAGCAGTACCAGTTCAGACACAGTATCTTTTAACAGTGCAATTAACAGCTCCCCAGTCACGCATACTAAGCTGAATAATGCAAGCAGTGACGTATGCCCCATCAGTCTGTCTAACATTCCTGCAATGCATGTTGAAAACCAGCCACATTGTGAGCTCCCCCTACACTTCCAACCTGGGTGCCTCACCAGGCCACAAGGCACCCAGGCCTCAGTGCCTTATCTTAATTGCCAGCGATGTGCTGTAGTTCAAGGATGGTTGAATTTTACAGCAAGAAAGAGGGCTTACTGAGGGTTTCATGCCCTTAAATAGCCCCTAAGAACCCCTGATCCTGAGCCTGAGCCAATGCCCAGCGAGCTCCAAGCATGGTCATATAACACCATCTGTGAGGTCATAGCCCCTTCCCCTTCCTCCCCCCACTTGTCCATTCCTGGTCGGGTCCCAGGACAACCTGGCCTGCCTTTCAGTGGCAAGCCTACTTCTCTCTACCTTTGCTGGCTGCAGGCTCCCTCCTTACACCCATGGCAGCACTGTGGCAAGGATGCTGGGGGCCGGGGGACAATCCCACAGCCCTGGGCCTACACCAGTATTCCGGCCACATTCTGTGGTGGCCACATAAAGGCTATGTCCAAACGTTCACGGGCCAATGTTCGGCAGGCCAACTTTCGCCCGTTGTCATCCTTGTGACTTGTGCACTGGTAAAGGTACAGCCAAAGTACCTGGAAACACGCATTAACATTATCAGTATTACTGACCCCATTAACCCTGTCTAAAGTGCCTGATTACACAAGCCTTTATGCTGTCACACTCACCACAAATGCATCCTCCGATGTCGGGAGCGGATAGATAAAAATAAATAAACTCATGTGCTGTATCAGAAGGTGCCGCCTCTGTTCTTCCGACAAACTGAAAAATGCAGCTCTGAACTGACGCAATGTTTTTTTCCATACTGTGCTCCTGAAATTAAGTATGGTGTGATGGCGGGCAGGCAAACGGACAGACAAACATAAGAGTACATCCTCGATACATGTCCCCTGTTTGCACTGCACTTGCACAATGCTTGCCAATCCCTGCCAGACAGTGGGAGCTGTCTCACTCTCTATCTTCCATGCGGTTTGCAATCATTTGCTCCCGCACTTGCTTAAGTTGCATTACTTTGCCTACATAGCATTATGGAACAGCGGCCCATCCAGTGGACCATCTGGCAGGCCAAAGGCAAGGCTGTTGTGGGCCAGATCTGGCCTGCAGGCTGCCAGTTGAATAATCCTGGCCTACACGGCCTCGACTGGAGGCCCTCCCTCAGGTCTTCAAGCTGGCACCTCATGCTCCTTCCTTCTTGATGACTCCTCAACTCTCTCTCAACTGTTTTCCCTCACGCCAGTGGGTGCTTCAGTCTATCTTGCACTGCCCAAGCCCTGCCCCCTTGGCAAGCCTGGCAGCATGCACACTCCTCCTGATGCCAGCATGGCATCCTACTGGTACCCCCCACTTTGACATGGGGGGTCCACTTTCCTCCCACAGACATGCTTCACCTCCTGGGGAAGCTGTTTCCATCACTGGCCAACCATGGCTGCTGTGCGCCGTGTGGTAATGCGCACTCTCCCACAGGCCACCACATCCAGGCTGTACCAGTCTGACTGCATGTTAGCAGTCAGTTAAGAACTAGGTGGACCTTCTCAACTACCTATGGTTCTCTGGCTCCACAAAGGAGCATGGCAGCTCGACCTGACTTCCAAAACAGATGGCTTGTCCACCAGGCCAACATCCCACCCAAACTCACCCCCATAGGGTCACTCTACTGTACCTATTTAGGGCTACAAAACTTTCCCTGCTGGACCTTGCTCAGTACCCAACCAGGCCTATTTGGCACCCCAAAACATTTTCAAAACTCAACAATTTTTTTCCCAAAACACTTTCTTTACCACAGCATTCCTATCTATCTACTGCTAGTAATGCATGGCTTTATTACATCACCAGGGGTCGATGGGCTAACCTCTAACCGACTACTACTCTACCTCTACATAAACTCACTACTGAGCTACATTTTAATGCATAGGCTACTAAACACTGGTTCTACATTTGCACTGCTCTGGACTTATCATCCCACAGAAATGTCTGACAACTACTCAGAAATATTGTGAAAATACTGCTAGAAACATGCTATCTAAATTTAACCTACTTCTACAATCCTAACATACTAACCTACTTAGCAGTGGGGAAGGGTGCACACTTTTACCCTTTTAATGTCCATCTCAAAAAGCTCTGGTGCACATTAAAGTCTCTGGATAACTGTCTGTATTAATTAAAGTCCAAGTAATCCCATGTGTAGCACCAGTGGGCAAGTGTGCTTAATTATCAAGGGGTCCCTACTTAACAATCCTAGTAAGCTATGGTCCTAAGTTATAGCACATTCATATGATTTAACTATCTAACTACAGTCTTCAGATTAGTAAAACATTTACAGTAAATGGTACATAAGTAAAAAAAAAGTACAATGGCTGATTTTAAACCATAAACATTTTTTTTTTCCAAATGCAATGCAACTCTTAGATTTCTGTCCATCTTGAGTGCAAATATCTGCTTTGTTTTTAAAAATAAAATGAAACAATCTCACCAGTAGTTGCAGTCCCTTAAACACAGTCTCTCAACACCAAGGCCTTGGAGCCTTTAAGGGTCTTTCTTTTCCTGGGGGAGGTTCTGTATCTGGCAGCTGGGTCCTCAGGTGCAAAATAAAGACAAGGTTCAGGTTTGGCGCATTCTACCCCTCTGCTATTGAGACTGACTACAAAGTATTTAATGCAGTGTCCAATTCTGTCCTGCATCAAAGCAAAAGTTTAAAAATAAAGTCAGTCCTTCCCAGGCCAAGGATGAACACATGGATCTGGCCAGAAAATTCACCTTGCTGCATTCGTAGGCCTGTTCCTCTAAGTCCACTCTGTGTCTAAGGTGCACTTTCTCCATAGGCCCTTGAAACACCCAGTATGATCTCCTATATTCAATCAGATCCCAGGTCCTCTTGCTTACATAGGAGTAGTTGAATCCCGGGCACTCCATTTTTAAGTATCTTCTTACCCACCTCTCTGCTTGACTCCAGTTGGGTAAGGTCCTGATGCTGGGCCATGGGGCCACTCCCTTGGGTAACCAGATGACATCTCTATAGTTCAGCACAGTGAGGTCCAAATGGTGCCTAGCACCATGCAATGCAATGAATGGTTGAAAAGCTGGTGTAGAGCATAAGGTTTTGGCTTCATTGGGGACTGGGGTTCCACCTGGAGGGATACCCACCTATCCTGGTACAATGGTCTGCTTCTGTCCAGGAAACTGCCCAACAAATTCTAGTTCCCAGCACTAATCCCAGGTCCACCTGAAATTTGGAACTGCAGTCCTTTCTGACTCCAAAATGTTGGACATCTCAAGGACAAAGGTCCTTTGCCTATTGGGCACCGTTGTGGTTCATCTCTCTCCATGAGAACATTATTAGCATGTCCACTCTGTGGACCTTCAAAAAGAACCTAAAGAACCATTTAATACAGGAATCTCAATGTGTCTGTCATCGCTAGCACCTAGCAAAGGCATCTCCTACCATCTGCCCTTCTACCAAACAGACTTCTCTCTCTCTCTCTCTCTCTCTCTCTCTCTAACTCTCTATCTGTCTCGGACACCCTGCACTTGGGGCTCAACCCTCCACCCCATGTCTCCAACACTTCTATGCGCTAACCCTCTCGTGTTGCTGACAACTAACAGGCTACCTGTTGAGTACAGTTATTTAATCTATTCCTGTATGTATCTGACTGTGTTTACCTATTCCAGTTTTAGTTTTCACTGTATTTTTTGCATTCCTTTGTTTAAAGACCAAATGTACCTAAATGTTCTCATTCTAATTCTATTGCCTTGTTTGTCTCAATCCTCTGTATAATCACCTACTTGTTCTAAATGTACTAAAGCAGAACTATGTAAAGATCTCTGAGCTCAAATGGTTAATCTGAGATCAGAAATAAATAAATAAAAAGGAACCAGTCTCCTTAGTGATCGGTTTAAATGCTTCATTGGCAAGCTTTTAAACTAGCCATGGGGGAGGCACTGATAAGCAGCAGGGAATTCCCAGCCTCCCCCTCCAAAACAGGGTATTAAATGAGGTAAAGACCAAGGCAGAAAGGTCAGTAGGGAGCAGGACTGGGGTAAATGGAGAAAGCAAAGTCAGTAAGAGAAGGGGTCAGGCTACAAGAGGTAAAGCCATCAAAAAATGGAGAGTAATCAGAACCAATGCCCGCAGTCTGGGTAACAAGCTTCCTGAACTAGTGGCCTTGATGGAAGAGGAACATCCAGGTATCGTGGCAGTCACAGAAACATGGTACACACAGAACCATGACTGGGATGTAAACATACCAGGGTACACTATCTACAGGAGGAACAGGGAGGGTAAAAGAGGAGGTGGAGTAGCTGCTGTCTACATAAGGGAAAGAATCAAAGCAACAGAACAAAAGGGTAAACAGGGAGGAGTGGAAGCACTGTGGGTCAACTTGGAGACAGGCAATGGCACAGAAATCCGCACAGGGGTTGTATACAGACCCCCATCTCAGGGGGAGGAAATGGACAAGGAAATGATTGAAGGTATCCTTACAATGGCAGAAAAAGAGGAGATATTGTTGATGAGGGATCTGAATTTGCCAGTTGTTAACTGGAGAGCATTTGCTGCAGCCACTTCCAAGAGTGGGGTCATTCTAGATGCCCTGCAGGTGGCATGCCTTAGACAACTAGTATTGGAACCCACTTGGGAGGGAGCAATTTTAGACCTGGTACTCTCAAATGGAGATGGAGAGAGGATCACAGATGTAGAAGTGGGTAGCCATCTGGGAACTAGTGACCATGAACAGTATGGTTCACAATAAACACAGCTGTAGAGTCAAGCCATACAAAGGCAAAGGTCCTGGACTTTAGGAGGGCTGACTTTGCCAAAATGGGTGAGTGCCTAAGGAGTGCACTAGCAAATGGGCAGGTAGGAGGGGTGGAAGAACAATGGGGAATAATCAAAACTGCCATCATTAAGGCAACAAGCCTTTCTGTGAAGCACATAAACAAAACAAAAGATGTTAAAAAAACACTATGGTTCTCAAAGGAAGTGGCAGGGAAGGTTAGGGAGAAAAAGATGGCATTCAGGAAGTACAAGGAATTACAAAAGGAGAAGGACAAGGAACTGTATCAGTTAAAGCAGAAGGAAGCAGAGAAGGCAGTCAGAACAACAAAGGCCCAAACTGAGGAAAAGTTAGCTAACTCAGTTAAGAAGGGGGATAAAACCTTTTATAGGTACATCAAGGAACAAAGGAAGACCAAGGGAGGGATAGTGAGGCTTAATAAAGGGAAGGGGGGTGGGCAGAGGGTGACTGTGAAAAGGCAGAGATACTAAACAAATATTTTTGCTCAGTATTCAAAAATGAAGAAGGGGAGGTACCTAAACCAAACAACAGAAAAACTCTGGATGGGGGGTTGATACCAGCCCATTCACAGAAGAAAGAGTTCTGAAAGAACTCTTAAAACTGAAGGTGGACAAAGCAATTGGGCCTGATGGGATTCATCCCAGAATTCTAAAAGAACTAAGGATAGAACTAGTGACACCACTGACTACCCTCTTTAACAAATCATGGGAGAGTAGGGTGGTGCCTGAGGACTGGAGGAGGGCAGATGTTAATGGATCTGTTAATGAAAAAGGGTTACCAAAGTGTGACATGGGAGTGAAATTTTCAAATCGACCATAGAAGAATTGTGTAATACAGGTTAAGATACTATGACCCATATATGAAAAAATCACAATGTTTTAAGATATAAAATGTTAAGGTTCCTTAGAAAAATGGGGTCTAGTGTGATGATTGTAACAACACACACCGTGATGAGTGTAACAATACACATCACTCACCATGGTGAGTGTAACAAGACACACAACACATCACTGCAAGTGTAACAAAGGGTGACCCTAGATGAATTGTGTAATACAGGTTAAGATACTATGACCCACATGTAAAAAATTCACAATGTTTTAATGTAAAAAATTTTAAGGTTCCCAAGAAAATTGGGGTCTAATGCGATGATTATAACAACACACCATGATGAGTGTAACAAGACACACCACACATCACTACAAGTGTAATAAAGTGCACCACACAACTGTTAATGAGTAAAAAAGGTTTACTTATGTAGACTGAATTCTTTTTAAATACGACATTACATTGAAAAACAACATGTTTATTATAATTACACTACTTTAAACTATTCTACATGGCACGGAACACTCAAGACCATTTGACAGGAGAGGAACAGAGCACTCAAGGCCATTTGATGGTACAAAAGAGTCAGCATGCACACCCCACATGATCCTTCAATCAAGGGAGAGGCATGGAACACTCAGGACAATTTGATGGAACAAAAGATGGGATATTATCAAAAGGCTTTCAGAAATGCTGCAATCTGATTGGCTGTTAGGAGTCCAAAAGCCTTACAATAATCCCTGTTACACTGTCATGTACAGCCTGATCACCATGGCATAATTTTTTTATAATTGCAAAAAGGCACTCCCAAGAGTTAGATTAACAGTCTGTTAAGTACCCCACCAGTGTCAAAGGCACCAAGAGTACCCCCCCAACCACAACCCACTAGCAGGGAAGCAGCATGGTGCTCATGAAGGCTGAATATGAATGCTCACACAGCCGAGTCAGAAGACTGGCTGGGACATGCTCCCAGGCCAGCATAATAACCACACCATAATTACACCACTATTTTTTATTTTACCCTGACACAATGATTCAGACAATCGGAAGCATCAAGGTTGTGTGAGTATTCATATTTGGACATAATGAGACCAGTGTCAAAGGCACCAAGAGTACCCCCCCAAACCACCACCCACCAGCAGGGAAGCCACATGGTGCTCAGGAAGGCCTAATATGAATGCTCACACAGGCAAAACACATATTCACTTTTTCTGTATACATTATTACTATATAACATTTATTCCACAATTAAAAATAAAAAACAAAGCATTCACAGTTCACAGTACATTAAGCCCCCAACCCCACCCCCGTACAAAATGCGTGGACAGAAATTACAAAGAATGCCCCAAATTTTATTTGTCACTGCCCCTCTCACACTTACTTGTAATGACAAAACAATGAGACCTAGCCCTTCGTCTGATGAACCCTTGCTCCAGACCATGAGTAAAATGACTCCACTACCTACACAGCTCAGTTACAAGGAGGTCCTGGGAAGGAGATTGTAAACAATACCAAAACAAAAATAATACAACAGGATGCAGAAAGTACATCAAAATATTTGGCAGCAAAAAAAACAGAAACAAGAACATACTCTGGTAAAATAGAACATCAGCTAAATTAACGGCACATTTAAAATGTATTTTATTCTATGGTAACCAGGTAAGGCCCATTAGGTACAGGTGCCTGTGTTCAGGAATAACCAGGCAGCACAGGGGAAGTTTAGGGATTTAGGGATTTGCTCAGAGTCATACAGTATGCAAGTGGAGGTTGAAGGAATCAAACCCAGGTCTGTTAGATGTACCAAGCTCATTCACAGCTTCCGCCTTCTAGGCTAGGCATTGTTGCTGCAATGCAGCTCACACAGTTAGCATCACAATGAAATTTATTACACTAGAACTCTGACATCCAGAACAAAACACCAGGATGCTTGAACAAGCATTTAATATTGTTGCTGCCATGCAACCTATGCCTCCGAGTTAAAACTAAGTATCTCAAAAGGGGAACGTGTACAAACAAAATGCAGGTAAATGGGCCATGATCAAACCACAGAGCTTACATACTTGACAATACAGGGACATAGTCCTTTTAAAATGTATACTAACTGGCTCCATTTCTAACCTCACTAAAGGCACTCATTAGAGAACGTGATGGGCGATCAGACACACCACAGGTTTTGATGTGTTTCACTAACTTCAGCAAGTTCAGTCAGTGAAATGAAAAGCCCCCCATCCCCAAAATCGGAGAACTTGTATACTAATGCCACCAGTGAACAACTGATCCTATAGGATTGATCTTGGTTGCCCAGTTCGCTAATTGTTACTTGTCCCCCATGATGGTTGTAACTAGTCACTCACCTCGTGATGGGTGTAACACTGAGGAGTGGCAAAGACACCACTCTTTAACGCTCACTGGGTGTGAAAGAAAAGAGGAAGATCCAGTTACAAACGTAACTTTTATACTGCCACCAACTCAAACTGCTTTTCTGGCACCGACACAAGATAAGTATCACACTGGGCTACTAGACTGACTCCCCACCTGTGATGTGCAAACATAAGCAAATCTAGGACACCATGTCAGGTGGGGGATCAAACAGCCACATAGCATCATTGTGCTAGGGACCATGGACAAATCAATGTTGTCTCTAAGAAGCTGAGAGATCCAGGGAGCAAGGAAAAGTGCAAGAATTTGAAATAACAGACTGGAAGTCAGTGTGGGGTTCACTGTGATGGGTGGAACAAAGTAGGACACTACACGTTACACCCATCACGGAAACTATTAAGCATCTCTGCAGCCAAAGGGAATAAAGTAAAGGGCCAGGGCAGTGTGGATATCTTAAAACAAGATGTTTTGAACAACACAGTACTTTAGTTTGAATACTGTGAAGTTTAAAATGAGTTCACAGTAGCAAACAACAAACACGTTGGTTTTAATGTCACATTTTGAGGCAAGAAAATCAGCAGTAAATTCACTTAAATTGAAAAAATATATATGTTAGGGATGTAATTGCAAAAAAACATTATGTTACCTATCTCTACTACCAACTACCATTAAAAAGCACCACTTGTATTAGGGAAATCTTTTTTTATTTTTGTAACACAATTCAATCAAAGTGATGGGTGCCTTGGTAACCCCTTTTTGGGAACAGACCCTATTCCACTTCACAAAAGTGGGAGCAGGGCAGAAGCAGGAAACTACAGACCTGTTAGTTTGACCTCAGTGATAGAGAAAATGATGGACTCACTTCTGAAGGAAAGAACTGTAGAGTACCTAGAGGCCAGAGGGGCACAGGACCCAAGGCAGCATGGATTCACAGTAGGAAGGTCATGTCAGATGAATCTAATAGATTTCTTTGACTGGGTGACCAAAGTAGTAGATCAGGGAGGGGCTGTGGACATGGCCTACCTAGACTTTAGCAAGGCATTTGACATAGTCCCACACAAAAGATTAATATACAAGTTAGCCAGCCTGGGAGTGAATCCCAAGATGGTAGCCTGATTAAAAATTGGCTGTAGAACAGGACACAGAGGGTAATAGTAAGCGAGTCCACTCTAAAGAGGGTTACTACTGCATTACAGCAGGGTTCAGTTCTAGGACCGGTCCTCTTCAATGTTTTTATAAGTGACATTGCAGAGGGACTGGAAGGAAAAGTATGTCTCTTTGCAGATGACACAAATATCTGCAACTGGGTTGATACACAAGGTGGGGTGGAAAGGATGAGAAGGGACTTGGCAAGGTTGGATGAATGGTCAAATGTATGGCAGCTTAGATTCAATGCTAAAAATTGCAAAGTAATGCACCTGGGAAACAAAAACCAAGGGGAAGAGTACACAATGGGGGGGGGCAGAGATACTAACAACAAAAATGGAAAGGGATCAGGGGCTAGTCATATCAGATGACCTAAAGTTGGGCAAGCAATGTGAGAGGGCAGTAAAGA
The DNA here is from genome assembly GCA_016271365.2 of Neoceratodus forsteri. NCBI lineage: Eukaryota > Metazoa > Chordata > Ceratodontiformes > Ceratodontidae > Neoceratodus > Neoceratodus forsteri. The sequence goes on along the minus strand of CM057451.1, from coordinate 142,986,804 downwards.
GGGCTGGGGGGATACTGGGATGTATAGGGAGAAGTATCACCAGTAGAAAACAGGAAGTTGTTATCCCTCTGTGCAGACAGCTAGTGAGACCCCATCTGGAGTGCTGCGTGCAGTTCTGGAGACCTAATCTCTGCAAGGACATAGACAGGATGGAGGCAGTCCAGAGGAGGGCAACTAAAATTGTGCAGGGTCTACAACAGAAGACATATGAAGAGAGACTTAAGGAGCTTAATATGCATACCCTCGAGGAAAGGAGGGACAGGCAGGACATGATAGAAACTTTCAAGTACCTCAAGGGAATCAATAAAGTCCAAGAGGGTAGCATCTTTCAGAAAAAAAGGTGTGCAAGAACAAGGAGCTCAATTTGAAGATAGAAGGGGGGACAACGCAGAGATAATGTGAGGAAGTATTTTTTCACAGAGAGGGTTGTGGATGCATAGAACAGCCTTCCTGAGGAGGTTGTGGAATCAAAAACAGTGGGGGAATTCAAGAATCCATGAGACGGACATAAGGCAATTCGGAGGAAGTATGCCATTGGTTAACTAGGATCTGCAGCTTATCCAATAGGTAGGGAAATGGGCAGACTGGGTGGGCCAAGCAGTCCTTATCGGCCTTCAAATTCTGTTTCTATGTTTCTATGTCCACCATATGTCATTTGCAAATTTCTGGGAACAGGACGGTGGTCTCGACCACTCCAAGGATTGGCATAACGTAAGGTTTTGAGATGTCCCTCTCTATTACCAAGTCCTCGAACATCCTGGTTGTGCCTTCCATGGGCTGATCATAGATAGAAATTACTTCAGTAGGTGCAATAGCATTTTCTTCCTCCATTCCAGTATCCTCTTTTACCGATTTTATTATGATGTCTGGGTCACAAGCATCTGGATCTTTTTCCTGCACTGTGGGGAGCGGGGGTTATAATTTCAAAGTTTTGGCCTCTTCCAATTTTTTTGGCAAAATCTTAGGGCTCACCATGGGTTCCTGGATGAACTGTGCTTTTGATGATACTTTACTTTTACCTTGCGAGCCTCACACCACAGCCTTGGGAGAACCTGACTGCTCAGTCATGTCTCTCACGTACCCTGCAGCAGTATTCCTTATCTTTGAGGTCCACCCTTGGCCCCTCCCTCTGCCATGGGAAAGTTCTGGGTCACTCGGAGGCGGTACAAGGCTGGGCAGACAACTAGGCCCGGTACCACCTCTGGCTTAACTTCAGGTAATTCAACCGCAACCTCCTCCCAATGTTCCAATGGCTCCACCATAGTGTCCACACTAGCTGTAGGAGATACTTTGTTTGCCGGTTGTGGCCACTGCCAGGGTGCAGCAGTTGGGGGCACAGGGGCCACATAGCTTCCTTTCTGTGTAGGCATATTGGAAGATCCAATCACCCTAGGAACATTCCCACGAGCACATGAAATACAAATTGGTTGCCTTATCAGGACATTCCCACATTGTCCACAGAAGATACATGACTCACCAGAGCCACTCCTTATGACCATACTCCATAGTCAGTTCACCAGACCTTGTGGCACATTGATGGTCCGACCTCCAAACCCAGGTACATACACCATGGCTTGCTCTCTCCCAATATCCAGTGTATAGAATTACTCCAAACGAAGTGTTCAGAAATTAGCCTCCAAAAAAGTTCTCACAACTGCAGAAGTTGAGTTAACTTTTTCCCTTTACTTTTTATTGCAGTAAATTTCAGTAGTAGGCTCCTCCTTTTGTGTGTGGACACAAACAAATTCTCTTGCAACAACAACACTCCTTTCCCCTCTGAAGTTTTCAGCAATCTGATCCAAGACCACTTGACCTCCCTCTTCTAGTGCTACATCTCATTAGTCCCATCCGAAAATCAAATCGCTCAGTTTCTGCTTATACAATTGTCACATTTTTACTGCATGAGGGGCAGGTGCCATTTTGTCTCCTCATGATGCATTTCACTTTTAAAACTGTACCTTAAACTTCTAAACAGGCTTGGCCCACCCGCATTGCATCACCTCAGAAGCGCCCTCCAGTCATGCTAGGTATGTGATTTGCACCTCATTTTTCGAATCCAGGATGACATCCCCCATTTTGTAACCCACTTTCGCCCCTGCTTATACTTCCAAATGACATTTCTAATTTTGGTAAATTTTTCACAGTCTTAGGACTTTCCTTGCTCTGCCTGGGGGACTTAGTTTTCTAGTCTGGCAGGCAACAGGCCACTGCTCTCAATCCCAGGGAAGATTACTACTAAGGAGGCCACCCCCCTCCCTTCCCAGTCTAGGGGTTTACATGGAACTGTCTCTGGGAAAAGGGAGGGGCATCAGCTTGACTGAGTAGCACAAATTTGCAGGGTTTTGCACAGTACCTTTGTTTTGTAGTAATTTGGGGATTCCTCAGTTGACGGCATGAACTCCATCGAGATGCAGGCCGATTTACTCTATTCCTCCCTTCACCAGTGGTGGCTACACTCATGGCAGGACTCTGTGGAAACATTGGGTTAGGCAAGGCAACAGCACACACACACACACACACACACACACACACACACACACTCACTCTCTCTTCAGGACACCAAAGATTTCAGCCCAGGCATGAATCAAGTGCAATCAAAGCATTTTATTTTTGTACCAAAAAGCTCAGACTGAACAAAATAAAACTCCATGGAGGGTGCACATTTCATTTGTTACAGTCCACACATTTCTCTATGGCAAGGCACTATGGCACATTCCTTTGGAGGACTGGGGTTCGATCCTGGACCTTTACACACACTTCCCTTTTAGGCCGAGTCATAGGGGGACTCCAAATCAATTGGCAGAACATTAGCAGGGTTCCTCAATGTCTCTCATCTTCTTCTAAATTCCTCACCAATGGGAGCGGGGTGCACTTCTTACTGACTTCACTGACCTCTGAATGGAGAGGGGGTTCTTACTCACAGGGCACAGTCCTTTCACATAGGAGTGGGCCACCTGCCGATCTTGGCAGGGTTCGCACAGGATAGCCACCCCACGAACTACCTTCACAGGAAATGTCCAAACAGCCTCCCAACACTTCTCAAGGTGGACATGGAGGGTTAGAGGGCCGCGCTGCCACAACTGCTTCTCCGATGAGTCGCTGCCACCATGTCCTTGGTCCCTGTTTGTGGCAGCCACCTCACGAACTGCAGTCCTAAATGGACTCTAGTGGGCTCCTAACCAGCCATTCTGTCTACTTTTGATGGCTGCAGGCTTCATCCTTATACCCATGATGGCAATGTGGCAAGGGTGCTGGGGGCTGGGGGGCAATCTCCCCACCCTGGTCCTGGGCCTACATGGCCCTGACTGGAAGCCCTCTCACAGGCCTTTGAGCTGGCACCTCACACTCCTTCCTTCTTGATGACTCCTCGACACTCTCGCAACCTTTTTCCCCTCGTGTCAGTGGGCACTTCAGTCCCTCTCGCACTGCCCATGCCCCGCCCATTTGGCAAGCCTGGGAGTGCATGCACTCCTCCTGATGCCAACAGGGTATCCTACTGGTAATCTCCCACTTTGGCACTGGATGTGTGTGTATATATATATATATATATATATATAAATACACACACACATACACACACACACACATACACACAGTGAAGCCCGCCAGGATGAAGCACAGAGTCACGGTTTTCTGCATGACAAAAGGAAATAACTACCATTAAAATAAGTCAGCTGTTTGCTGCAGTAATCTACTGCAGAATTCTGCAGGGCTGTGCTTCATCCATGTGGGCTTCACTGTATATATATATATATATATATATATATATATATATATATTAGAGGCAAAAAATCTGTTTAATGGGTGTCAGCTAACTCATCACCATCACATGTGAAAGAAGCTGAGGAATAGGAGAATGGGGTGACAGTTGGGACTGAAAACTAATGTACACCCTGATTCCAGTTGGGGGTGGGCTGGAGGGGTGCAAAGGGGGTTTCAACCCTAACATTGAATTCCCGGGCCCCGAGCTCCCGACACGTGATGTCTTGTCACATAGTAACATTGTGCCCGCAAACGCAAATCGTAATGCGCATGGTGACATGAAGCAAAACAGAAGGAGAAACAGTACTGTAGACAGAAATGTTAAAAACAACGCAAACGCAACTGCAAATGAAAACGCAAAGGGTAACGCACATGGTGGCGTAAACGTGAACGGTAAGTGAAACAGGTAAGGAACCGCAAGCAGTAACGGTAAAGGTAACAGTAATGTAAGCGCACAGCCTGGTTTTCCCCAAAAGCTGTATAGAGAAAGACAGTGAGTACAAAGAATGCATGCAAAATAATGACTCTCGGAACACAAAAATGAAGACTTGGAATAGTAAATTGCTTATATCTCAGTAACCGTACGACATAGAAAAAAAATTTAAAAGTCATATGTATTACCACTTTCCTGGCTAGTTTTGTACTTAGGCCCTGTTAGGAAGCTAAGAATTTTTTTGACAAAAAGTCCGTATCTCGCACCGTTTTCGAGATACAGGCCCTGAAAGGTGCAGCAAATGCCGTAATGTTATCCTGTGGGGAAAAAAACAGAAGTTCAGACTGCCATAGCTTTGCCTCCCTGTAATATTTTTTCACCAAACCACTGAAAGGCACATTTGTGGGATGTTGGCTGTGTTTCCTGCAAATTTCAGCCCAAAAGACCAAACCGTTATTTGCAGCAGGGCACCAAACGAATGCTACAATGCGTCGTACGCCATAATGTTATCCTATGGGGAAAAGCGTCAACTTTGGAGTACCGTAACTTTGCCGCCATGTAATATTTTTTCAACAAAACACTGAGAGGCACATCTGTGAGATGTCGGCTGCGTTTCTTCCAAATTTCAGCCCAAACCTCCAAACCGTTCTTTTGCAGCGGTGTGCCAAAGAATTACTGTTATTTTGGGCATAGTGTTGCAAAGTAGTGTGCGACACTTTCATGAGTGCGACACTACTTTGCGAAAGTACTTTTTCCAGAAATCTGAAAAACATATTTCTGGGGTGTTTTACTCCAAAATAAAGACATGGCTAGCATCCTCAGGGCCCGACTAAGTGAATGCAAAAAGAATTAGGTTGCTAGAGGGTCTCAATTTTAAATGCCTAGCATTTTTCTGATCACTAACTGAAAACAAAATGGTGGATTTGTGACAGTAAAAGGGCCATTTGCAACAGTAAAAAGTGCATTTGCGACACTGTCAAACTTTTTGTTAACTTTTCCCATTGACTTATAATGGGAAATTGTTTTTGGAATAACGTTTGAACCGTTTAATATTTTTTCACAAAGTTTTCAAAAGGCACATCTGGGACCCCGGCCGCCCGTTCTCTGAAGATTTTGGTCCGGTCGCACTAACCGTGCGACCTGTAGACGCGACCATAGAATTCCAGAAAAAGTGTAAACGCATGCACAGATCACGCTTAATAACTCTGCAGCCATGTATCCAACTGGTACAAAACTTGGCAGATCCCAAGGCATATGGGTCTTGACCATATATTCCAAATTTCAGGCAAATCCGTCAAACGGTTGCAAAGTTATTAAGGTGCAAACCTTTGGGTTTAACATGTAAATGGCTCCTCAACCCTAACTATAGTGGCACTACCATGCCACTATAATGTGTGTGTGTGTATATATGTATATATATATATATATATATATATATATATATATATATATATATATATATATATATAGAGAAAAAACTCAGTTTAATGCATTAGTTAGGTTGTTCACAGTGACAAAAGTGAGGAAATTAGCTGTTAGGGTTGAAAACCTAACTCAAATTCACCCCCAGCACCACACACACACACACACACACATGCAAGTATGGGGAGGACCAAGTCAACACAACCAATGACAGACATCCAGCAGCAGGTGACAGAAATAGCAAACAATTGTCTAAATGTACTACGAGACATCCCCACCCACCTGACCAGGTACTGCATGCTCAGTGGAGATCAACAGCAAAACTGAGGCCATGTACACCAAACGTACACATCCCTGATTGCAGCTGCACACAGCGTACCACTTAGTAGTTGCATGGCCTTACCTACCGATGCCCACACCACACCACAACTAGTACTGTGCGTTAGTCAATAAAAATGCTGAAGGTGCATGATGACAGTTGTAGAAAGGTTTAACACTAGTGAGTATACATTAATTAAGAGAAGTACATAAATTAACTACAAGACACTAGCATGCTCAAGATAAAAGTAGTGTTACATTTAGTATATGATTTACATAGTACATTTACTGCAACGGTTTACTCAAGATAGAGGGCTGATGTAAACGATGGAAAAGCATTGCCTGTTCAACGCTGTGAAATTCGTACTGCCAGTATCAGATGCACTCTTACTGATGAAGGTGTACTGCTGATGTACACACCTTCAGTGTGTTTCAATACTAAAGATGCAGTAAGTATTCTTGTAAGAAACAGTGTAATTGCATGGATCAGGCCAAGCAACTTCTAAATATCATAGCACTACTGAGCCAACAATGACGTACCTGTATCGGAGATGTATATAGGATAGATTTTCCTGTAGGCACTTACTGAGTATGTTGTACCTGATAAAAGACAATCTCATTGCATCTGTGATGACTAACTTATTCAAATAGTAATACATTTACTATTGTTGCAATGAGTGATCTATGCCATATGGACACAGTGTAATTTTTTTAACAGTTGTTTCATACTCAGGCTGTATGCCTAGTGTTTGGGTTTGCCACACTTCTGTCACTGATGTTATCAAAGTGATAACTATGTTAATTGTGGTACAACAGGAATCAAGTAGGTATGGTGTAGATATAAACAGAATGTCTTTTAGTATTGATTTAACTCACAATGGGGTAAGTGTACTAGGACAGCAGGGGTTATTCTCTATCACTGACTCTGTCAGTTATAATCACAATAAGGTTTCGATGACTGTAATGATCAAGTTACACTGTTCATCTTCATGAGTTCATATTCACAGCCATTCTCCAGTAACTAGACAGTGTATGGTGTAACTGGGTGGGACACTGTGTTACAAGCTGCTGCAATGCCTAGCAGAGGAGTATCTACTCATAAAGACAATTACAGCAATAAGGCATGACCAACAGTTATGTTAAATGGTCTGTTAATCACCCTGTAGGGGTTTAATGTTGAATGAGGCATAGCGAGTGCCACATGTAGCCAGACAGTGATAAACTGACCATTAACATAATACCTGAGAGTGGCTTATTGCTATCATAATAAAACTGTTTTTAAACAACATTAAACCATGTTCATCATATGGTTAGGCTCTACATGTATGTTAATAAAACTAAACATAAGGCTGTTACAATGTTTACAGTCAATTAGAAAGCTGCATTTCTCAAACCCTTGTTATAATCAGAGATATTATACCTGTACAACTCCTTGTTTTTGCTGAACTGTATTGCTCAGGTGGCCCACCACATGTGGTGTGGTCTGGTGTGGGGCATCGGTGAGTGGAAGGCCATGCAACTACTAAGTGTGAGTACGTTGTGTGCAGCTGCAATCAGGGATGTGTACGTTTGGTGTACATGGCCTCAGTTTTGCTGTTGATCTCCACTGAGCATGCAGTACCTGGTCAGGTGGGTGGGGATGTCTCGTAGTACATTTAGACAATTGTTTGTTATTTCTGTCACCTGCTGCTGGATGTCTGTCATTGGTTGTGTTGACTTGGTCCTCCCCCATACTTGCATGTGTCTGTGTGTGTGTGGTGCTGGGGGTGAATTCGGAGTTAGGGTTTTCAACCCTAACAGCTAATTCCTCACTTTGTCGCTGTGGAACAACCCTAACTAATGCATTAAACGGAGTTTTGCCTCTAATTTCCCTTCTTTTGAGAATGATAATGAGAAATAGTGAATGTAATTGCGGTGGGAGAAAGGTCTGGCCTCCGCCACATGATGTCTTGTGGCATAGTAACAGGAAGAGCAACGCAAACAGAAGCGCTAACAGTGGAGCACATGGTAACACAAGCACAAATGACAACAGAAAGGGCAATGCACACGGTGGCATAGACGGGAACAGTCTGCCACGTGATGTGTTGTCACATAGTAACATGGTGCCTGCAAGCGGAAATGTCAATGGGCATGGTGACGCAAAGTGAAACAGAAAGAGAAACAGTACTGTAGACACAAATGGCAAAAATAACAGAAGCATAGCGCAAATGAAAACGCAAAAGGATAGCTGCGTGGTGGCGTGAAGCTCAACGGTAAGTGAAACGGGCATGGAACCGCAAGCGGAAAGGGCAATGGTAACAGTAATGTAAGCACACAGGCTGGTTTTCCCCAAAAGCTGAATAGAGAAAGACAGTGAGTATAAAGAATGTATGCATAATAATGGGTATCGGAGCAGAAAATGAGGACTTGGAATACTAAATAGGTTATATCTCAGGAACCGTACGACGTAGAAAAAAAATTTAAAAGTTGTATGATTTACGACTGTCCTGGCTAGTTTTGTACTTAGCGCCCATTAGGGGGTTAAGAATTTTTCCGATGAAAAGTCCGTATCTCGCACCGTTTCCGATACTACGGCCCTGAAAGGCCGGGCGAACGCCGGGAATGTTATCCTATGGGAAAAAGAAGTTTGGAGTACCATAACTTTGCCTCCCCGTAATATTTTTTCACCAAACCACTGAAAGGCACATCTGTGGGCTGTTGGCTGTCTTCCCTCTAAATTTCAGGAAAAAAGACCAAACCGTTATTTTGCAGCAGGGTGCCAAAGGATTCCTGTAATGCATCGGGCACCGTAATGTTATCCTATGGGAAAAACCATCAACTTTGGAGTGCCGTAACTTTGCTGCCATGTAGTATTTTTTCAATACAACACTGAAAGGCACATCTGTGAGATGTTGGCTGTGTTCCCTCCAAATTTCAGCCCAAAACTCCCAACCGTTCTTTTGCAGTGCAGAGCCAAAGAATTGCTGTCATTTTCCCACAGACTAGAAAATTACTGTCGCAATTTGCGAAAGCTTTCGCAAACATTTGCGACACTTTCGTGAGCATGAAAGTACTTTGCGAAAGTAATTTTTCCAGAAATCTGAAAAACATATTTCTGGGGTGTTTTACCACAAAATAAAGACATGGCAAGCATCCTCAGGGTCCGACTAGGTGAATACAAAAAGAATTAGGTTGCTAGAGGGTCCCAAATTTAAATGCCAAGCATTTTCTAATCACTAACTGAAAACAAAATGGCGATTCGTAGAAAGTAACCATTGCGAAAATAAAATGCATTCGCGAAAGTGTTGAACTTTTGTTAACTTTTCCATTGACTTATAATGGGAAATTGTTTTTAATTACTTTTGAACCGTTTAATATTTTTCACCAAATCTTTGAAAGGCACCTCAGGGACCCTGGCCTTACATTCCCTGAAGATTTTGGGCTGGTCGCGCAAACCGTGCAACCTGTATGCGCGACCGTAGAATTCCAGAAAAATCGAAAACGCGCGCACAAATCATGCTTAATAACTCCGCAGCTGTGTAACCGACTGGTATGAAACTTGCCAGGTGCCAAGGCCTATGGTTCTTGATTGTGTATTCCAAATTTCAGCCAAATCTGTCAAACAGTTGCAAAGTTATTAAGGTGCAAAGTTTTGGGGTTTAACATAGAAATGGCTCCTCAACCCTAACTATGGTAGCACTACCGTGCTACCATAATATATATATATATATATTAGAGGCAAACAACTCCATTTAATGCATCAGTTAGGGTTGTTCCACGGCGACAAAAGTGAGAATTCGATGTTAGGGTTGAAACGCTTTGCACCCCTCAGCCCACCCCCAAATGGAATGGGGTGTGTATTGGGGTCATCGACCCTAAGTGTCACCCATCACATGTGGAAAGAAGCTGAGGAATAGGAGAATGGGGTGACAGTTAGGACGATGACCCCAATGCACCCAGATTCCATTTGGGGGTGGGCTGGAGGGGTGCAAAGGGTTTCAACCTAACATCAAATCTCTCGCTTTTGTTGCTGTGAAATAACCCTAACTGATGCATTAAACAGAGTTTTGTGCCTCTAATTTCCCTTCTTTTTGAGAATGATAATGAGAAATAGTGAATGTAATGCGGCGGCGGGAGCGCGGGCCCCTCCCGCCACGTGATGTCTTGTCACATAGTAACATTGTGCCCGCAAACGCAAATCATAATGCGCATGGTGATGCAAGCAAAACAGAAAGAGAAACAGTACTGTAGACAGAAATGTTAAAAACAACGCTAATGCAACAGAAAGAAAGCGCAAAAGGTAACGTGACATGGTGGCGTAAGCGAACAGTAAGTAAAAGATGGGAATCCTAAGCAGAAAACGGTAACAGAATAGTAATGTGTTGTACACAGGCTGGTTTTACCCAAAAGCTGTATAGAGAAAGACAGTGAGTACAAAGAATGTATGCAAAATAATGACTCTCGAAACACCAAAATGAGGACTTGGAATAGTAAATTGCTTATATCTCAGTAACCGTATGACAGAGAAAAAAATTTAAAAGTCATATGAATTATCACTTTCCTGGCTAGTTTTGTACTTAGCCCCTGTTTGGGGGCTAAGAAATTTTTTGACAAAAAGTCCGTATCTCGCACCGTTTTTGAGATACGGGCCCTGAAAGGCGTAGCAAACGCCGTAATGTTATCCTATGGGAAAAAAACAGAAGTTCGGACTGCCAAAACTTTGCCTCCCTGTAATATTTTTTCACCAAACCACTGGAAGGCACATCTGTGGGATGTTGGCTGTGTTCCCTGCTAATTTCAGCCCAAAAGACCAAACCGTTATTTTGCAGCAGGGCGCCAAACAATTGCTGCAATGCATCGTACGCGGTAATGTTATCCTATAGGGAAAAGTGTCAACTTTGGAGTACCGTAACTTTGCCGCCATGTAATATTTTTTCAACGAAACACTGAAAGGCACATCTGTGGGATGTCGGCTGCTTTTCCCCTAAATTTCAGCCCAAAACTCCAAACCGTTCTTTTGCGGTGGAGTACCAAAGAATTGCTGTCATTTTCCCACAGACTAGAAAAGTACTGTCGCAATTTGCGAATTCTTTTGCAAAAATTTGCGACACTTTCGTGAGCATGAAAGTACTTTGCGAAAGTACTTTTTCCAGAAATTTGAAAAAGATATTTCTGGGGTGTTTTACCCCAAAATAAAGATGTGGCTAGCATCCTCAGGGTCCGACTAGGTGAATACAAAAAGAATTAGGCTGCTAGAGGGTCCCAAATTTAAATGCCAAGCATTTTTCTGATCACTAACTGAAAACAAGATGGCAGATTTGCGAAAGTAAGAGGGCCATTTGCGAAAGTAAAAATGCATTTGTGACACTGTCGAACTTTTTGTTAACTTTTTCCATTGACTTATAATGGGAAATTGTTTTTTGAATAACTTTTGAACCGTTTAATAGTTTTCATGAAATCTTCAAAAGGCACATCAGGGACCCTGGCCGCACATCTCCTGAAGATTTTGGGCCAGTCACGCAAACCGTGCAACCTGTAGGCGCGACCGTAGAATTCCAGAAAAAGCGTAAACGCATGCGCAGATCATGCTTAATAACTCCACAGCTGTGTATCCAACTGGTACAAAACTTGGCAGATCCCAAGGCGTGTGGGTCTTGATCATGTATTCCAAATGTCAGGCAAATCCATCAAACAGTTGCAAAGTTAATGAGGTGCAAAATTTTGGGTTTAACATGTAAATGGCTCCTCAACCCTAACTATGGTAGCACTACCGTGCTACCATAATATGTGTGTGTGTGTGTGTGTGTGTGTGTGTATATATATATATATATATATATATAGATCTATCTATATACATATGAAATACAAAATCACACACATATATAATATTTCTATTTATCCCCTAGTCACTGCTATTGTCCCTCCTACCTGCACTCCAGTGCTCAGACCCAGCCCCCATCGAGCCATGGCTTAACCCCCACAGGCAGGGATGAGGTGGAGGCAACCCCCCGAAATCTTGTATGCATCTAGTGGACGGAGTGGTGGGGCAGGCATCTGGTTTTCTCCCCAAGGATGTCAGCACACTGTGGGAGCACAAGGAAACGCACAGAACCCAGCTGATGTCTGTCCCATTTCCCTGGTGCCTCTGACTGCACTGCCACCTGTGGTCACCCAGGTGGCAGTATTGCAGTGGGGACAGCAACCCTCCCTCCCCAGAGGAGGACAGTGTCCTGTGAGATGCTCAATCATCCTCCCCGGCTGGCCACATATATATTTTTTAATCACCAAGAATCAAGGGAGAGAGAAAGAAAGAATAGTAAGTAAGTAAGTAACTTTATTTATAAAAAGTGCCTTTCTCAGAATCAAGGTGCTTGTACAATACAAAAATGATTAAAACAATATCAACAAACCAACAATTTAAAATTCAACAAATTCAACAGCGGCCCAAAAATCAGAATATACTAGACTAAATAAATAGGTTTTAAGTGCAGTTTTAAAACTTTGGACAGTCAGGCAATCTCGCACCCGATGAGGCAGAGAATTTCACAGGGTTGGGGCCATAAAACTCTATGCCCGAGCCCCAGATGTCTTCAAACGAACCCTGGGAATCTCTAGCAATCCCTCGTTGGTGGATTGGAGGGAGCGGGTGGGGCAGCAGGGGCAAAGAAGAAACAGGAAGTGAAGAAATGGGGATAACAGGGGGAATTGTGGGACCATCCCAGTGGCCAATTCCTACATGCCAGAAGAAAATCTGATTGGGCAATTAAACAGGCAAGGGACAGACAAGAGGCAGAAATAGAAGAGGACAAAATAGATCTTTGCTTTTAACTCTCTCTCTTCATAACAAATGGGACAGGATTTTACCCAGCCCTGTCACATGTACTGTACTAAATGAAAAACAGATGGCACTAACTGTGTGGCAGGAGGTGATGCAGTTGCTTTAACTGTCATGGCCCAGTTTGACCAAACTGTATTTTGTTCATTGAAAGGTCTTCTGAATGAATGTTCTTTGGACTGGTGATTACATACATGTTTGCAGGTTACATGGGTGTTATATTGGATTCCTTTGGGTTGGTAACTAAACCTGTTAAAATGTTAAGAATATAAAATAAGGGCAGGCCCAGTGGCATGGAAGGCTGAGGCATTTTTGTGTTACCGCCTGCCATGCTGATGACTCATGTTCACGGTCCGAGTGGGCTATTGGTGGTCGGCAGGGGAGGGAGAGAAGTGAGCATCTTAAGGTGTGCTCTCCTCTCTCAGAGAGGGAGGGTTGGCGCTCCCATCAAACGTCTGCCCCTGGGTGGAGGACCAAGGGTAGTGCAGGACTGTTGGGTGCCAAGGAAGGGAGGGAGGGTGCTGCGGGACTTCTGTGAATGTGCATGCGCCTCCACATATGCACATCCTGCATGTGCACCCCAGCAGTGGGAAAGGGGGGAGAAAATGGAGGAAAACACCCCTTGGCCACGGATGACAACCAACCGTCCGCAGACTCCGCACCCAGCGATGGGGCAGCACTCTGGAGATAAGTCCCAGCGAGACCTGGGTGACAGGGCTGAGGGGGTCAGTCAGAAGGGGGCAGCCAGGAGGGAAATAGACGATAAAATGAGTGTGTGTGTGTGTGTGTGTGTGTGTATGTATATATCTATATATGTATAAAATATAAAATGCAACTGAAGTTACAAAGATGTGCATGTTGCATTGCTGTTCAAAATGTAATGTGCTGTGGACACTTAAACTCAGGGAATTACTTTTCATTTTGACTCAACATTTCTTGCAGATAGTGATAACAGGAGATGGCCTTATCAAAAACTGACAGATTATATTTCAAATTGCTGCTCCTTTGCCATATGCTGCACTGTAGACTATCTATACACTTAGAAAAGCAACAATTTTCAGTAGAATTTACAATCAGATTTACATTCATAGTATGCTTTTCATTGTGATTCCAGTCATAATTTAACCTGTTGTTGACCTACACACACACACACATGCATACATGCATACATATATATATGTCTGATATATATTCTTGTACTAGAGCCTTCTACAAAACAATTACCACGAGTACTGTCCCTAACGACATGTCAGTTCACTTTAAGCTCACTGTAAATCACTACAACCTGAGTTCTGCAAACTGCTTATCTTCTTATCTTACAAATTCCCTAGGGGGAAACCTAATATGGACAAATAGGCCTTTGCATATAGCGTGCCATTGGACTGGAGCCATCTCACACCTGGAGCCAGTTCCTCCAGCTCCCCAGCTGATTTCAAAGATGTAATGAAATGTAAACTTGCTATTGAACTTACTCGCTCATGTATCCTTTTAAATATTTGATGGAAATGTTACAAGAGTAACTTACACTGTATGAACCACCTAATGCACATGCTACTTAGTCACTCTCTTCTTCATACCGAGCAGATTCCTGTGATCTGGAAGTGTGCCAGAGTGTCCCCATTACTGAAAGGTGTACGTGGATTGCCTTGAATAACCACAAGCCTTTCACTTTTCTCTTTGTCCACCCAAAACTTGAAAAAAAATGTGTTGCATCAAATTTCTTATGTCCTAAGTTAATGTAACCTACTCCCACCATTTCAATCCATCTTCAGACCCCTATACCTCACCACTAATATACTACAGATGGTAACCAGTGGCATTCTCACTTACGTGGATACGGATCAAATCCTTGGTACAGTCTTCATCAATCTTTTCAAAGCTTTGATCTTGTCAACCGTGAAGTCTTGCGTAGGAAACACTGAGACATAGGTTTCCGTGCTCCACAGTTGGCTGGTTTGCCAACTTCCTCTCTGGTTGAGCTCATTTGATCATTATTAATATTATCAATTAAGACATCACAGAACTCTTGCTGGAGGTGGGTGTCCTCTGTGCCCCGATCCCTTGAGGGTCTCAGCATGGAAGCACCTTCCTATTTCTTTTCACCAACCTTCATACAGTCTTAGAAAGGTATGTAAAGTGGTGGTAAATAGAGTTCACTCAGAAGAAGGTGTGGTGGAAAATGGAGTTCACTCAGAAGAAGATAAGGTAACTAGTGGGGTGCCTCAGGAGTCAGTACTTGGACTGGACCTCTTCAATGTCTTTATTATTAGTGGTGTCACATAGGGGTTGGAAGGAAAGGTATGCTTGTTCATGGATGACACAAAAATCTGCAACAGAGTAGACACACCGGGGGGGGAAGTGAGGGAAGAGCTATGAAAGCTGGAAGACTGGTCGATAGATTGGCAACTAGGCCAGCCCATCGGTGCAGCAGTAGGGTTACTGCTCACAATGCCAGTGACATGCATTTGGGAATGAGCGAAGGATGCTGGGGGCTGACCAGGGGGAGGACGAATGAGCTTCCAGAAGGACACCCTCCTCATCTGGGGAGTGAAGGGAAGCTGGCTCCACTGTTCCATTGAAACCTGGGAGGCCCACATATGGGGGTGCCACTAGGAGCAGCTAGTGGGAGGAACAGATGCTGGCGAGTGCTGCACACCATGTGTAGTTCTGCATATCCACATGTGTACTCCTTGCTGCCAGCGTTCTGGTGTGGCAGGGAACCAGAAAACCAGAAGAAGTCAGGGGCCCAGCAGTGATGATCACTGGCTCCCCACAGGCCCTGCACTGATGACATGGCACTCTTCCATCTGGGACCTGGTCTGGCTGGTGCAGGGCATGGCCCCACCACCCCCTAGTCTATAGCCCCAAGTAGGGAGAAAGACATGTGGAGGCTGGAGTGGGAAGGCAAGCCCACGAGATGTTGGGTGATGGGCCTGGAGGAGCTGGTGGGATGGTGGGCCAGGGCGACTGAAAGGAGGTATAAAAAAAAGATTAGCAACTGGGTTTCAATGCCAAAATGTACAAAATTATGCAAATAGGGCACAGAAACCCAAGGACAACATATCATTTTGGGGGGGGAGGAGTTACAAACCGCAAAACAGGAAAGGGATCTGGGCGTCATCGTATCTGTTGACCTGAAGGTAGCAAAGCAATGTGATAAAGCAGTGGGGAAGACTAATAGAATGCTGTAGTGCATAGGGAGGGGTATCACCAGCAGAAAGAGGGAGGTAATGATACCCCTGTATAGATCACTGGTGAGGCCCCACCTGGAATATTGTGTCCAGTTCTGGAGGCTCCATCTCAGGAAAGACACAGACCAGGTGGAGGCAGTACAGGGAAGGGCAACTGAAATGGTGCATGGCTTGCACCAGAAACCTACAGGACAAGACTCAAGGAGTTAAATATGTACCCTCTAGAGGAAAGGAGGAAAACAGGAGACATGAAAGAAACATTCAAATACCTCAAAGGTTTTAGTAAGGGGAGGTGGCATTTTGCACAAAGAGAAATGCTCAAGGACAAGGGTGCCCAATATGAAGCTGGAAGGGGGGGAGACTCAGAGGGGATGTGAGGACATACTTCTTTACAGAAAGGGTGGTGGACATCTGAAACAGCCTCCTAGCAGAGTTGGTGGGTACCGAAATGGTAATTGGGTTCAGACATGCATGGGATAAACACTAGGGCTCCTCTGGTGGTGCACTGGATGTGTGCTTGCTTTATAAGCAAAGTGTTAGAGGTTCGATTCAAGGTGAGGGAACATATTTGCCATCTATCAAGTATGTTCATGAATTATCATATTTGCTGTTTGTCGAGTATATTCATGAATTATGCTGCCACTATACTCATGGTTTCACCATGCTCTTCCCAGTTTTCAGGACTAGAGAGCATGGGATGATGTTGGAGGGAGGGTGATTCAGAGGAAATGTGAGGAAGAATTTCTTTACAGAAAGGGTGGTGGACATGTGAAACACCCTGCCTGAAGAAGTGGTGGGGGCTGAAACAATCATGGGATTGAAGAATGCATAGGATAGACATAAGGGAATCCTGGAGGTCAGGGGTTAGGGGCAACAGACTTCTAGAAAAACTTAAAGTGATCATACAAGCTCAAATGGGAAGACTGGGTGAGCCATAGACCCTTATTTGCTGACAGTATCTATGTATCTATGTATCTGTGTAAGGGGACCTTGGTAACGGGGCTGTGGGGGGGTAAGACCCACATCTTTTGGATGAGACGTTAAACCAAGGTCCCATCTGCCTGTTCTCATGGTAGTTAATAACTTTAATAATAATAACTGTATTAATATAGTGCAATTCATAGATATCAATGCATTTTACAATAAAACACCATAAAAACAATGCAAAACTGTAGATAATCAAATTCAATAATCGCAGCAGAAAACATACATCTGATTATGGAAAGGCAAGCCTGAATAGGTGGAATGTCAGTGCGGCTTTAAAGCTCTCCACAGTCAGGCACTCTCAAAACTGACGAGATAGAGAATTCCACAGGGTGGGTGCCACATAGACAAATGCACGAGCCCCAGATGTCTTCAACCGCACCCTGGGAATCTCTAGCAATCCCTCATTGGCAGAGTGGAACAGATGGGGTGGGCAGTAGGGGCACAGAAGCTCTTGCAGTAGGGGTGCAGAAGCTCCTGCAGGTTCAGGTGGATGTTAAAGATACCATGACACTTCTTGAAAAGAGTAGAGGAAATTTTTTATTGACAAAACATAAGTATAAGAAATCATAACAAACTATCTTACAGTAGAAAAGCAAAGTTAACAAACCAAAAAAAAAAACAGAAATATGTATTACATCATACAGTTAGATTAAAAAAAAAGAAGCAAACCCATGCCTCCCGCTAAAAAAAAGAATAGTGTGAATATACAAAAATAGAAACAGTTTAGCAAGGAAAAAA
This sequence comes from Neoceratodus forsteri, assembly GCA_016271365.2. NCBI lineage: Eukaryota > Metazoa > Chordata > Ceratodontiformes > Ceratodontidae > Neoceratodus > Neoceratodus forsteri. The sequence continues at coordinate 142,969,139 of CM057451.1, read as the reverse complement.
AGAAATCAAAGTCTCACAATACAGTACAAAAACACTAAAAACAGAAACAAAACAAAAAAACGAAATCACAAGTGAAATGTAGAATGTAACATAATGCTTTTCAAATACCACACGACCATTCTACCTAAGCTAAATCTAAATAAATATAGATCATAGAATCAGAAACTCACCAAAGGAATAACAAAAAGGTAAGTTAAGTAATCGGAGCATCAGTATTAGTTATCCAGGGCAAACCTTTCCAAGATTCTAACAATATCCTGGTACTAAATTTTTGTGACTCTGTTGAATAACAGTTCCTCAAATCTAATAGCACTTTAGAATAAATTTGTATAAAAGCACTCTCTTTTTGTTGTAGCGCATAACCACATTTTGACAACCAAATATTCCATTTGAGTACAACCATAATCAGTTGTAGAGTGCATAAAGTCCATGAATGCCATTCAGCAGAAAATGCTCCAAACATTAAATTATCGTAACTGATCCCCAGACTCTCGAGCCCCATTTGTATGCTAAAGAATTCCAAAAACCTTTAATAAAAGAACAGGTAGAAAATAAATGTTCAGTTGTTTCCTCCTGTTGGATACAGGAAGGTCTACTACAAAAACATTTCTCAAGTTATGTTTTTGTTTTGCCTTGATATTTATCCTATCATGACATGCAAGCCAATGAAAATCCCACAAAGTAATGGGTATCCTATCATTATTAAAAAATTTTAGCAGACAAGTGGAGTAGGATAATGGACAGTGCCGAAAAACAACGTCCTCATGACAAACAATATCTAAAAGATAAAAATATAACCATTTTCTAGGCAACAATCTAATCTGATTCTTTGTCAAGTGCCATTGTTTTGGTCTCAGAAAAGTACATCTGAGATACTCTGGAATATCAGGAGACCTCTTCAAAACAGTAAGCTTATTAGAATGCCACATATCTAACCAATTCCCACACTTTTGCTTAACAAAAATTTCCCAGCCCACCCCATTAGAAGCAAATAAAGGTCGAATATTTGAATATAGAAATAAACTTGAAAAATAAAACAGGATTAACCATACTCAAACCTCCCCTCTTCAGAGGGAGATATAAAACATTCCTTCTGATAGGGTTCAAACGGCTTCCCCAACAAGCTTGGAAAAATATACTAAGTAATTCCATTTCCTTATGCTTGGGAGGAGGAAATATATAACTAATAAACAAAAAAACAGGAACTAAAAATGTTTTAATAAGATATATTCTTTTCTTTTTACTAAGTTTCCACCTATTCCAGAATATCACCTTTTGCTTTCCCAAATCCAATTTTCTGTTCTAGTTTAAATCATCCAGTTCCCCAGGCCCAAATAAAACTCCCGAAATAGAAACTGGATCTGTAGAAATTGAAATGTGTGCTACAGTTCCCACATAACCCAGTGTAAAATTCAAATGTAGCCCTATACACTTCTGCAAATTCAAAGAGGCTCCAGATATCTTACTAATCCTGGCACAAAGGTCTATAGCCTGAGTTAAGGAGTTTGCAACTTGTACAATAAGAGTCATATCATCTGCATGAGACAGTGCCATAGAGGGGAAAGGTGGTACCCATAAGGTGAACTGGAAGAAGTGATCTATTAGTATTTAGTATCTGTAATAAAGGGTCCAGAAAAACACATAAAGAATAGGGCTAAGTGGGCACCCCTGTCTCACACCCCTTTGCAACTGTATCATACAGCCTTTCCAACCTTGCATGACTGGAATAACCATGGCAGTTCTATAAATACATTTTAGCCAGTTAACCACTAAAAGCGGGATTTGATAATGCAATAATACTTCCCAAAGAAATTCATGACTCACCCTATCGAACGCTTTTTCTTGGTCTAGTGAAACCAGAAAACCATCCACCATCCCCCGTTTACCAGATTCCACTACTTCCCTTAGAAGTAAAAGGTGATCTTGTATACGTCTGTCTGGGATAGCATAAGATTGAGCTCAGGAAATTGCAACTGATACCACAAGCTTCAGTCTGTTAGCCAATATTTTAGCTAGGAGTTTAAAGTCCGAATTCAATAAACAAAGAGGTCTCCAATTATCAAGTAAAGTAGCATCTCCCTTTTTAAAAAGAAATGTCAAAATCCCCATATTCATAGAAAGTGGAACAGTCTGAGTAGTTAAAATGTGATTAAAAACAAATGTCACTTCCGGGAGAATTTCTGGCATTGGAAGTCTTAAAACTTCATTTGGCAGGCAGTCTGGCCCCAGTGATTTACCCGATTTCAGAGTCTGCAAAGCCTCTGTGACTTCAGACACCTGAAATGGTTTAGAAATCTTTTCAATTAAGACAGGGTCCAAGTCCAAGATTACCAAATCCGAAAGATAGTTAGAAATATTCTCAGTCTGCAGAGCTAAAGGGGCATACATAGTTCTAGTATAGTCTCCCATAATTTTCAAAAGGGCCAACTTATCCGTATACAAATTACCATCCAGTCCCTGAAGGGATGTAATTTCCTTAGCCTTTCTAGCTCTAGCATAACTCTCATAGGGGCATACCACCTCTACCTTTCCCCGTGTAACAAATTGATGCTGAAATTCTAAAGATTTAGCTTTACAAGCATGATATTGTCTCATCAACAGTGACACTTGAGCTTTCTGTTCAGTGAAAGAATGTCCCATCTCTGCAAACAAAGAGAGCAGCCATTGTAGCTGCAGCCTATTTTGCAGGTATGAAAAATAGGTCCCATTTGAATTAATCCTACTAAACTGCTTACAGAGCTTCTGGAGATATAGAAAGAGATATTGGTTTCAAAATGCCCCACTCACCCTAAAATGATTATTCAAATGTCACTGTTTTTCATTAAATATAATATTTATTTAATTTATACAGAAATGACTTCCAGTCCATAAAAGATTTCAACGTTTTGGGTAAACCCTTCTTCAGGAATGAAAAACAGTGACATTTGAATAATCGTTTTAGGGTGAGTGGGACATTTTGAAACCAATATCTCTTTCTATATATTAGCGACAGTTTATTGGGTTTTTGTCCTCTCCTCAAAGATACAAATAACTTTAATTTTATTATTTTTTGAGGTATGGCTGTACTGGACAAGTCCTTTAGAGCTTCTGGGGATCCAATTTAGTATCCTCCCACCATAAAAGGGGATCATCAAAGAAATCAAAGACTGACTTCCTGGTGTTAATAAAAATCCTTGAGAAGGCCCAAAAAATACATATTAGACAAAAAGGAAATATTCATTTTCCAAAACTTAGGTTCTCTCTTGACAATTAAAGGGTTCCCAATCTTAACTCCCACAATCCTATGATCTGTAAATTCCACAGGAAAATTCTCTGCTCCTAAAACAGGCAGATGATGAGACAGAAAAACATAGTCAATTATGGACGTTAGGGAACCCTTTTGAAAAGTAGGAACACGCCTTTTATGATAATCATAAAAGGAATCTTTCAAATTTGCCAGTGAAATCAAATGATTTAAAAAGTGTGAATCACAATAGGTTTTAGGAGATTTTGCAATCAGAGGACAATTGAAATCTCCAGCAAAAATTATATGGTGTGAAGTAAATAAAAAAGGCCGAATCATTCTTAATAAATCACATCTACCTGCCTTAGTTTGAGGTGCATATAAAGCAATCAATCTAAAGACCAAACCCTGTATTACGTCTAAAACAATTGACCTGCCAGGTAGTAAATCATAGACTTTCAAGAACTTGAATTCAGGCAGCCTAAACAAAATCCCTACTCCCGAACAGGCCTCCTGTCCAAAGGACCAATAGGAAGCCCTACAAACCACTCTCGAGAGGCCAACTGTAGCTCTTTTAAAGTGTGAAATCTAACATCCTGCAAAAAATAAATACCAAAGGACAGAGTTTTCAAAAAAGAAAAAACTATCCTGTTTGCTTACCCTCTTAATGCTATTTACATTGAGGGTGAAACAGGAAAAGGAAATTAGCATTATTTAAAGCAATCATTTATACTTCCCCCTTCTAGTAGTCTGTCACTTTAATTTTGCCTTCCTCTTTTGAGGACCCTTCACAGACATTTGTTGTTCAGAGTCAGAAGCAGCCTCTGGCATGGAGGAGGCCACTGAAGAATCATCAGACTCTTCACCAGTATGATCTGAATGTAGGACGTCAAATTTATTTACAGTGGACACAGGAAGAGAATTTCCTTGTCATCTCAGAGCAGAAGCCCTTGTGTGGTGTTTAGAAATTTAAATACAGCCCTCTGGTTTATCCAAAGGTTGTGGAGATGGGGGCATAAGATTCTCAGGAACCTCCATTGCCGAAGTAGAGGCTACTTCTAAATCCCCATCCCTCCCAACAGGCTCAGTATGCACAACCTCCATCTGCTGAGGGAGAATCCCCACAGCCTTCTGCGTAACCTCCCCTCCACTAGTCATTAATTCAGTTACCTCTGAAGCAAGTTAAGCAAGGGGCAGAGTCACCACAACCTGCTCTGTATCTGCTAAACTCTGTGTGGTGCTCAAGGTTTTTTCTGAGTTAGGGTAATGAGCAAGCGCTGCTCATCCCCAGCAGTCTGATCAGGAAGATTGTGTGCTGCCCATTTGCAGTTCTGGAAAGTGTGACCTAACTCATCACAAAGACTGCATTTACATTCATTAGTACAGTCTAATCCCATATGTCCCAGTTCTACACAAACATTACACCTTGCCTTATCACAAACACTACTTATATGTGCCATGGACCCACATTTATAACACATTTTTGGTTGCCCTGCATAAAATAATATTCCATGATCCCTCCCTAAGAAAAAATAATTTGGTAAATGGAGCACCCCTGTATCAGTAGTTTTAAGTAGAACTTTAACCCTTCACCCCCAGTCCAAATGTTCTCAGAGTCCAAAATGGCCTCAGGATCCTCCATAAGAGTACATCTCTGCTTCAACCAGTAAATCAAGTCATTCACACTGACTCCCTCTTTCATAAATAGCACTGTAATAACCTTCTGCACAGGTTTAGATAAGGGTATTGCTATAAAAGGGGCCCATAAAGGAGATTTCTTCAACTGAGAGTATTTCAACCAAAACCGTTTCAAACCAGACACAGTCTTAAAGCTCACATCAAATGTGGTTTTCCGAGAGACATGTATCAGGGCATACAACTCAGTAGCAAAAAACTTCAAGTCCTTTAGGAGGGTTTTTGCCACAACCAGTCTATCAGGTGGGTCCTGCATTCCCTCGATATAGGAGAGACGGACTGCATTGTGTCATTTAGTGGGATAAATCTGCAGTTTAAAAGGAGAGGAATAAGAGTGAGGAGCAGCCCTCTGTATAAGATTCAGGGGCATCGGGGGTTTAGGCATTTCAACACTGGAGAGTTCCCCCGACAATGCTGTGCCGGCAGGTTTGCAACCAGGCACCAGAGTACATGTAACTGGCAATACTGGATTCTGTATCAGTTGGAGTTCCTCTGGCAACTCTAAGGCATAATCCATAGCAGTACAGTTCACAGTAGGCATACAAATAGGGGAATTCCCCACAACCCACTGACCTGAGGACTCTGCTCGCTCCCAGCCTGCAGCAATGAGAGCCTCATCTGCTGACCAAGGATTTGACTTAAGCTCACTAGTTTCCAACGATACTCCAGGCCAGGCTGTCCAACGCCCTCATTGGCCATTCCCGACGCAATAGCTGCTGTCTCAGAGTGCGGCTGCAAATTCAGACTCTCCTCCCATTCCATGGTCTCCGCCCACAATCGCTGTGAATTGTGTCTAACCTCCTTGTCAGTTTCACACAGCTGAATGGAAGTAACAGACTGCAGCCGCTTACCAGCACGTAAATCCCAAAGTTGCTTCTTAAGTTGCATTTTGTGAAATGAAAACACTCGCTCCTCAGCATCCAGTTTTTGTAGTAAGTCAGTGACCTCCTTGCCAGGAGTCTCCTGTTGCAGCAATGGTGAACAAATGGTAATTTTATCAATACTGTTATCTGACAAAACATCCTCTGGTAAGTCCATATTAGAGCAATCAGGAACCAACAAAGCTGCATTACAAACCCCATCACTCTCCCGAGAAGGATTCAGGCTTCCCAATAACAGACATTCAAAATCAGGTTTCCTCACATTATCCTCCAAAATCTCCATCTCCACAGCTTCCTGTCGGTGCTCACTGACCTGCATAGCAGCCATGTTGGACATCAGTCAGGGAGACAAACTCTCCCACTACTGATGAGTAGGGGAATTTCCCATGTGTCCTGTCTAAATTTTCCCCATTCACTAAAAATACCACCAACAGCTTAATCTGGTTCAGTTTCAGTTGGCACCAGCCTGGTGGCACCTGAGGGTTGAGGTGCTGGACACCACACCTCATGCCACGCTGGCGACCTGGCTTCGGGAATAGACTCGGCCCACCAGGGGTCTGCTGGGGAGGGAGAGGATCGAGCATCCGGAGGACTGCTCTCCTCTCCCAGGGCAGGAGGAGGACTTGCACCACGCACCAGTGGCCCTCAGTGGAGATCAGGGAGCACTGCAGTTTGTGGTGCTGAACATAGGGGTTGGAGCAATGGCGGGTGTCAGCATGTATCATGTGTGGATGCCATTGCACATCCACATTCCAGGGGGAAAGAAACGCTCAAAATACCCCTGCTCCCTGGATAGGCGATGGTGCTCTCCTGTGCCTTTCACCACATGCCCAACACCAGGCTCTACCCACTGGCTCACCCAATCCCCCTGTCCTGCCTTGGTCTGGTGATAGCGTGGGTCAATGAATCAGGTGGGGGGGTGTCTGTCCTTGATATCCCGGGGGAAGAGCATCAGGCAGGCGGTAGCGCAGGGGTGGCCAGTGAGGGATACTAGAGAGAATTCCAGGATAGCAAGTGAGAAAAAGAATTAACAACAAAAAAAAATGTAAGTTGGTATCTGTCTGTATCCCCTCCCCTAGGACGAAGCTGAAAATAGGCACAATTGTCTAGTCGTCTTTTTCCCGGTCAACAGTAAATAAATAAATACATAAATAAAAAAGGCTGGGAGATCAATTAGGATCTACAGTAGCACATTAGGTAGAGACCTTAGAGCAGACTAGGTGGGCCATGAGGTCCGTTTCTGCCGACAGCTTCTATGTTTCTATGTAATATGTATGACACTTGGCCAGCTGGTTATGATTGTTGTATGATATTTGTAATATAAAAATATAGTATGGGATTGTCTTACATAAGACAGCCTGTGCTTATAGGTGCCCCTCCCCCCAGGTTTCAGTGAAGCTACAGGATATATTAAACTGACCAGGAGATCTCTGTAATGTAATTAACTTCCTTGAGAAGTGGCATTTTATGGCCTTTTTATGACCTCATGCTTTGAAGTTGGTGAAAACTAAAATATACATTTAATTACAGGACAGGACATGGCTATCTCACACCCAGGTGAGGGATTGCAGGGTTGTAAACCTCAAGGGGAAACTGGTGGACCAAAGACTTATAATTTGGGAAATTAGTTTTTGCCGATGTCACCTTATTTAATATAGTTCCTGCTAGGACATCATGTTTGTATTTTTTTTCTATTCTAAAAGGAGGAGCTAGATGACTCACCAAGGGGGTTGGGAGATGGGGTTGAAATGTAATGTTGTTACTGGGGAATATGACATATTTTTGAGAGGACTCAAAGACACAGCTCTCTGATCTAACTATAAGCACTACAGAGGTAATACATTAAATAGGAAAGATCTAACTGTATTTTGGTAGGAGTTTGTTCTGTAGTTTTCCTTGTTTTTCTTTTATGTGATTGTGCGCTGTTTGATATATTGTTCTGTGTTTACATTTTTTTCATATTTTTATCATCTTTTAGTAAAGAATCTGTTATTTAAAAGACTACTTGGGTGTCTGCCAGTTCTTTTTGCATGTGACGTATAGAGGGTTAAGTCTGACAATTGTTCAACGGCTTCATGGTGTTACTAAACTGGGAAAAGGTAAGAATATACCTAAGGCCTGTTATAGAGTTTTGTGGGTTCATTTTTAGAAACCTGGCTGGGTGCCCCGGTGTAAGATTGTACCACAATCCCCGAAGAGGGTACGTATCTGAGCCTGTACATTGGGTACACTAGCATAAGGTTCACAGTTTGAATCCTCCCATAACTTGAGACTAAAGGTGATTTGGACCCAAAAGCAGAAAGCAGGGTTACCCTGTCTGTTACCTGTTCACACTATTGCGCTTGGAGCTTGGCACTGTGGGAGCAGAGGGCATGATCTGCCGAGTGCATTTGTGACAGATTTGGTGGACAGAGGTGCGAAAAATGTTGGTAACACAGGCTTTAACTGTTCAGTGTGTCAGCTTAATACTGTACAGCTTAATTGCAAAATAAGGCAGTGATTTATTTTTATAAAGGAAACAGAACTATATAATTTTGCTTACAGTCAAGTTCTTACCTGTTTTATTTTTTTTTTCTAAAGTGCAAGTTAGAGTAGCCGTAGTTAGAAAAGAAGATGACTTCCAACTACAGTGAGCACACTGCAGACTACCTGAAGCAGTTGTGCAAGAAGAGAGGAGTCTTGCATGAGGGGAGAGCCAGTAAGCAGAACCTCATGGATGCCCTGATGGCAGCAGATGCCCAGAGTATCGAGTCACAGACTGTGACTGAAAAGGACCAAACCTTGGGTGTGGAGGGGCCAGCGGCCAGTGCAGTGTCCAGATCCAATGAGGAGGACAGCAGGGCCAGTGCAAGCCAAGGGCCACAGCAGCAGGGAAAGGTCACCAGCATTCTGCAGCCAGAAGCAATCAGGCTGCAGATTGAGTTGTGCAGCATGGAGCTGGAGTTCCAGAGAGAGGCTGAGCAAGAAAAGTGAGCTGCAGAGGAGAAGAGGGAGCGAGAACAGAGAGAGACTGAGCGCAGGAAGCGAGCTGCAGTGGAGAAGAGGCAGCAAGAACAGCGAGAAGCTGAACATGAACAGCGAGAGGCAGACTGTGAAGAGTGTGAGTGCCAGAGGTGACATGAACTGGAGAGGTTACGACTCCAACCACCAGCACCAGAGCAGGTAGGTGGCATGGGTTTAACTGGAACTACAGGACTGGGTTACAAATTAAATTCCAAATTGATATCTGAATTTAAAGAGGGGGAGAATATGGATGCCTTTTTAAATTCCTTTGAAAAAGTTTGTATTCAGGCAAAGATTACTAGAGGGTCCTGGAGCTTCCAGCTATCCCCACTACTTACTGGGAACGCTCGGGATGCATTGGGTCAAATGGACAATGTGGACAGTAATGATTACAGCAAACTTAAAGCTGCATTTTTAAAAAAGTTTGATTTAATTGCAGAAACATACAGAGCTAAATTCCGTAAGCCCAGGAGAAGCCCTGACATGAGCTACAAGAAGCTAGCCACGAAACGACTTCAGCGTTTAAAACAGTGGGAGGGAATTGAAGCAAACGCTGCAGATAAAATTGAAAATGCTATATTGTTAGAACAATTTTTTTTGGCATGCCCAGCAGAGCTGAAAACCTGGCTGGAGGACCGAGATCCCAAAATAGTGCAAGAGGCTGCTGAACTCTCGGACCGCTATGCCAAGAACAGACTTACTCTGAGAGTGAATGGGGCGGGTGTGGCAGCGCAGAAAGGGAAAAGCACGCCTTCAGGGCAGCTAAAACCCTCACTGCCTCCCCAAAACAAGTCAGCCCCAAGTTTCAAAGAAAATATTTATCTGAGAAAAGAAACAAATGTTGGGTTTGCAAAGAAACTGGACATATTGCCAGTGTCCCAAAAGGATGAGCAATAGATAAACTGGGGCTAGGAAAGAAGTTGGTTGTTTGTGTGTCCCTGGAAGCATGCCTGTGAACATGAGGGAACACATGCACCCAGTCACAGTGAATGGTGTACAGACACAAGGGTTAAGAGACACAGGAGCATCCCTGATGCTGGCAAAAGGGATCTGGTATACCTGGTCAGCTTATACCCAATAAATTTGTAACTGTACAAGGGTTCACTGGTGAGGAGACCACATTGTCACTCGCTAGTGTTCTCCTAGATTGAGGTGAAACAGGGGGAACTGAGATTTCCGGTTTGAGCACCTTGGATATGGCGCCTTAACTCTCGAGCTTACAACTGAACAGCAATAATCCACTCACATCAGTTTGCCAAATCAGCAATACTTTTGATGAAACAAACCATAACAGCTTATTTTATGGCTCCAAAGCAGCACTTCAAAGAAAATCATTCATACAACCAAAGTAAACAGCAGAAAACTGCTCCGGGAACTATGTTGTAAATGGAGGCTTGTAGTGTGCTGAGAGCCGTGACTAGCAGTGCAGACCAAGAGGAATCTGAGGAAGAAGCTGAATGCACTATTACTTCCTGACAATTATGCCAGACCCTTAAACAAATGACAGAAATGCTCCAGCGTCTGGAATCAAAGGTCACTGACCAGAGAAAAGATATTGAAGACCTATCTCTCAGAACTGGTGATCTGGAGAATACACTTGCAGACTACTTGCAAATGAACGACATACATAATACAGCCCTGCTAGATCTGCACCAGCATACAAATGCTCTGGAACAGAGACTGGAAGAACAAGAGAATCGTAATAGGAGAAATAATATTAGAATACATGGGCTTCCTGAGGGCATGGAATCTGGTAATATGACCAAATTTATAGACTCACTCTTTCATGAAATACTTGATATTCCTCCAGAGAAGAACCTAAACATTATTAGAGCTCATAGATCTCTTGTCCCGAAGCTGCAGGACCCAAAGACATGGCCAAGATCAGTGGTTTTAGCGTTCTTGGATTATAGAATAAAAGACGAGATTTTGATGACAGCATGGGCAAAGAAAACTGTAGAATTTGGAGATGCGCATCTTTTTTTTGATCATGACTTTACACCCCAACTACTAACATGGAGACGCCTCATACTCACTGTGGTTAGACAGCTTCAACAACAGGGACGAAAAGCCTTCATGGAGTATCTGGCCAAACTCAAAGTAATCACTGTTAAAGGTCCGAAGAGATTTCAGGAGATAGGGGAAGCCTCGGAGTTTCTTGGGCAGATTAGAATTAACATCCTGGACCTGCCTACTTACCAAAATAGCGAACAACAAATAAAGAGAAGAGCCTGGACCATGGTGGGACCTAAAAGACAAGGTGAAAAGGGGAGTTCGAGCACTTCCAGTCTCTGGGACTCTGTGTGCACTAAAAGAAGCACTCCTTGCGAAGGAGGAGACGCAGACAGCCAGCTGATGGCGAACAGGGATGAAGGCAAGACTCTACTCCTACTTGACTTGTGGCAAGTACAACATCTTTTTGCCACAATTTAAGACTGTATATAATGTGCTGAGGAGGGAATGGGTTACTAAAACTAGAGGGTTGAACAAGAACAATGTCAAACATAGCAGGCTATATGAAAGATAGGACCAATTGGTTGTAAAAAAAAGCAAATGTTTATTTCTCTTTTCATAGCAGAGCGGAGTAAAATAATGGATCTGTTGGTGAGGTGAGTGGTGGAGGGGTCTCGAGGGGGGCTCTGGTTCTGATGCTGGTCCCTGCCCTGGGGGTTGTGGGGGGTGGTTGGGCCCCACATAACAAAGTACATTAGGAATTTTGAGTGGAGGTGTTTATGACTGGCTGGATAAGAAGGCCAACAGAGGAACTGAACAGGGAGTGCCTTAGTTTCCACCTCTGGAGCTATATTGACCCATGATATACCTATACATCTATAAATTTGGAAGTTGTCAGTAGGCAGAGGTGTTTATGCACTAGGCGGCCCTAACGGGTCACTTAGAGTGTGAGCGCAGGCCTGTTAAGACACCTCTGATAACAAATGGGTTGGACGGAATCTTGGGTTGGAGCAGTGCTTTATCTTAAATAACACCTGCAGTCTTAATTGAAAAATAAAAAACTATACAACTTTGCATTTTGGACTACAAGTGTGCTCGTTGGTTGGGGACCCTGCTGCTTTCTTGATTTCCCGGTCATGGGGGGGCACAGTGTGGAGGGGGGCACTCTATGAGTGCTACCGCCGGCTTCTCCCTCTCTCCGTAGCCGATACAAAACAATGGATGAAATAATAAGTAGTTCGGAATGAATAATCTTGGGTAGAACATCAGTAACTGATTAGCACTATCCCTTAATCTGGATATCTAGCTAAGTGTTCATTCCTCATGCTGCCATACAGATCTGCCCTGACACCTAGTTCTGGAATTGGCAAGGAGCTGTAATTTACACACTTAAGCTCACAGAGTGGGGTCTCTCAGTGAAGAGGCATTGGATAGCCCTCTACACCTACCTTCCCTTTTTATGGGGAAAGTGGGGAATGGGACCTATTGCTATGGGACCCCACAGTTGGAAGCCAAGGTTGAAAATACAGTTGTTGCCCCTGTTGGGCCTAATGATGTTAACTGTTAGTTGTTACATTGTTAATGTTGATCATATGTACCACGAAAATGGTGTGACTGGAAGGATTTGTATGGGAAGCAGTTTAAATGTCAGGGCTAAGAATAGGAAGGGGGACTACACTTTAGAGAGGCTAGGTAATTCGGTGGCCCTATGGGATAATGGGTAGTAAGGGTATGACCATTTGCTCTTACAAAGTTCATGGGCTTGCTAGCCCAATCAAAAGGAGCAAAATCATATCTTAGATGAAAAGAGCCTCAGTAGATTTTTTGCTGTTGCAAGAAATGCATACGACAAAACAAGAACATGATAAGTTTTTGAAGTTGGGCTTTAGGGACATGGCAGCTTCCTCGTATAAAAAGGGTAGGAGGAGAGGTACGGTGATTCTGGTCCCATCTAGGACCCACTTCAAAGTAATAGCATCTAAAGTGCATAAAAAAGGATGCTTTGCATTGTTAAAGGGGACATTTGGGGGGAATATTATCACTTTGGCTTAAGTGTATTTTCCCCCAGGCTCCACATACCAGGAATACCGCACCTTCCTAACACTATTGCAGGCTTGGGGTCAGGGGGTCATAATATGTGGGAGTGACTTGAATTTAACTTTCAAACTCCAACTGGATTTATCATCCCAGGACCCAAGGAAAATGCATTGTGTAGCTAGAAAGGTGCATATAAAACATACCAGGATACACTATCTACAGGAGGGACAGGGAGGGTAAAAGAGAAGGAGGAGTAGCTCTTTACATAAGGGAAGGAATCAAAGCAACAGAACAAAAGGGAAAACAGGGAGAAGAAGCACTGTGGGTAAATTTGGAGACCAGCAATGGAACCACAATCCGCACTGGGGTTGTATACAGACCCCCTTCTCAGGGGGAGGAAATGGACAAGAAAATGATGAAAGTATACTTAGAATGGCAGAAAAAGGGGAGATATTGCTGATGGGTGATCTGAATATGCCAGATGTTAACTGGAGTGCAGTTGCAGCAGCCACTTCGAAGAGTGTGGTTATTCTAGATGCCCTACAGGGGGCCCACTCGAGAGGGAGCAATCTTAGACCTGGTTCTCTCAAATGGAGATGAAGCGAGGATCACAGATGTAGAAGTGGGTAGCCATCTGGGAACTAGCGACCATCAAACAGTATGGTTCACAGTAAACACAGCAATAGAGTCAAGTCATACAAAGGCAAAAGTACTGGACTTTAGGAGGGCTGACTTTGCCAAAATGGGCACGTGCCTAAGGAATGCACTAGCAAATGGGCAGGAAGGAGGGGTGGAAGAACAATGGGGAATAATAAAAACTGCCATCACAGAGGTAACAAGCCTTTGTGTGAAGCAAATAAACAAAACAAAACGATGTAAGAACCGCTATGGTTCTCAAAGGACAGTGAAAGGTTCAAGAGAAAAGAAAGCATTCAGAAGTACAAGGAATCACAGAAGGAGCAGGACAGAGAACTGTATCAGTTAAAAGCAAAAGGAAGCTGGGAAGGCAGTCAGAGCAGCAAAGGCCCAAACCAAGGAAAAGATAGCCAACTTGGTTAGAAGGGGATAAAACCTTTTATAGGTATATCAGGGGAGCAAAGGAAGACCAAGGGAGGGATAGTAAGAGGCTTAATCAAGGGGAGGAGGGTGGGCAGAGGGTGACTGTGAAAAGGCAGAGATACTAAACAAATATTTTGCTCAGTATTTACAAAGGAAGAGGGAGGTACCTAAAACAAACAGTAGAAACACTCTGGAAACAGAAGTTGATACCAGCCCATTTACAGAAGAAAGGGTTCTGAAAGAACTCTTAAAACTGAAGGTGGACAAAGCAATGGGCCTGATGGGATTCATCCCAGAATTCTAAAAGAACTAAGGGTAGAATTAGTGACACCACTGACTACCCTCTTTAACAAATCATGGGAGGATGGGGTGGTACCCAGGACTGGAGGAGGGCAGATGTGATTCACCTTCACAAAAGTGGGAGCAAGGCAGAAGCAGGAAACTACAGACCTGTTAGTTTAACCTCAGTGGTAGGGAAAATGATGGAATCACTTCTGAAGGAAAAAATTGTCAATTATCTAGAGGCCAGAGGGGCACAGGACCCAAGGCAGCATGGATTCACAGCAGGAAGGTCATGCCAGACGAATCTGATAGATTTCTTTGACTGGGTGACCAAAGTAGTAGATCAGAGGGGGCTGTGGACATGGCCTACTCAGACTTTAAGCAAGGCATTTGACACAGTCCCACAAGATTGATATACAAGTTAGCCAGCCTGGGAGTGGGTCCCAAGATGACAGCCTGGTTAAAGGAATGTGGCTGGAGAACAGGACACAGAGAGTAATAGTAAATGGAGTCCAATCTGAAGAAAGGGGAGTTACTAGTGGGTACCGCAAGGTTCCAGTATAGGACTAGTCCCTTCCAATGTCTTTGTAAGCGACATTGCAGAGGGACTGAAGAAAAGTATGTCTCCTTGCAGATGACACAAGATCTGCAAAAGAGTTGATGCACAAGGTGGGGTGGAAAGGATGAGAAGGGACTTGGCAAGGTTAGAGGAATGGTCAAATGTATGGCAGCTTAGATTCAATGCTAAGAAGTGTATGTAATGCACCTGGGAAACAAAACCCAGGGAAGAGTACACAATGGGGAGTGAGATACTAACAACAACAAAATGGAAAGGGACCTGGGGTAGTCATATCAGATGACCTAAATGGGCAAGCAATGTGAGAGGGCAGCAAGGAGGGATGAGGCATACTGGGATGCATAGGGAGAGGCATCACCAGTAGAAAACAGGAAGTTATTATCCCTCTGTACAGACAGCTGGTCAAGACCCCATCTGGAGTATTATGTGCAGTTCTGGAAGACCCAATCTCCGCAAAGACATAGACAGGATGGAAGCTGTCCAGAAGAGGGCAACTAAAATGGTGCAGGGTCTGCACGGAAGACATATGAAGAGAGACTTAAGGAGCTTAATATGTATAGCCTCTCGAGGAAAGGAGGAGAGGGGGACACTGATAGAAACTTTCAAGTACCTCAAGGAATCAACAAAGTCCAAGAGGTAGCATCTTTCAAAACAAGAGGTGTGCAAGAACAAGGAGGCACAATTTGAAGATAGAGGGTCGGCTCAGAGAGGTAATTAGAAGGTATTTTTTACAAAGAGGGTTGTGGATGCATGGGCAGCCTTCTGGAGGAGGTTGTGGAGTCAAAACAGTGGTGGAATTCAAGCATGCATGGGACAGTCATAAGGCAATTCTAGGGGGTGGGGGCAGAAAGAAGTAGGCTGCTGGTTAACTAGGATCTGCAGCTTATCCATTAGGTAGGGAAATGGGCAGACTGGGTGGGCCAAGCGGTCCTTATCTGCCATCAAATTCTATGTTTCTATGTTTCTATAAACTAGTAGGAGATTTGGGACTGATCGATGTTTGGAGGCATAGGCATGGTAGGCAAAAGGATTATACATTTTTCTCAGCCACGCATGTACTCCAGACTGAACTATTTCCTGGTGCCCAAGGATGAGATACAGAGAGTTTGTGACACCTGGAATGGTGATTTCCTATTGTCAGATCATGCACCCCTTTACATTACCATGGACCTAGGGGAGATTCGTAGGAACACATTTTGGCGCTTTAATGTCTCATTATTATGAGATAAGGAGGTGAGAGAGGCTATCTTGCAGATGTACTGAACATATTTGGTAGATAATCAGGGACAAGACATTACACAATCAATGATATGGGATGCCACAAAAGCAGTGCTTAGAGGTAAACTTATACAACTGGCATCTAGGGAAAAAGAATGAGAAGCTCGTAGAGAGACATTATTAAAGGGCATTCAGGATTTAGAACAATTCCAGAAAGAGAAGGTTGATCTGGAACACACTAGGCAGCTTTTGGAATTAAAAGGAGAATTAGAGGGGATTCAAGATTATCAGGTGGAGCAGAAGCTTCTCTTTCTGCGTCAAAAGTGTCATGAGGGAGGCCCACTATCATTAAGGCTACTAGCCAGTAGGTTACATGCGCAGAGGGCTAGGGCCACAATCTCTAATATCTGGCACCCACAGAAAGGAAAGTTGGTGCAAGGTGTACATGAGGTGGTGGAGGCCTTCAGGTCTTACTATGATAAGTTATATACAGAGGAGATATGCCTTGGGGAGGGAGAGATCGGGGACTACTTGAGAAAATTGAACCTACCAGGACTGAACACAGAGCAGGGAGAGCGTCTGCTGGTCCCTATAGGAGAGGAAGAGATAAAGGCTGCAATAGGAAAGTTGAAGGTAGGGAAATGCTCAGGCTCTGACGGTCTGCCGTCGGAGTTTTATAAAACAATGGGAAACCATTTCCACTCCTTATTGACACAGGTGTTTGCAGAGGTGATGGGGGGGAGTGAAAGTACCACCATCCTGGATAGAAGCGGTGATTTCTGTGGTGCCCAAGCCGGGGAAAGACCCTACCAGGTGTACATCTTTTCGTCCGATTTCCCTACTAAACACAGACTATAAAATATTTGCCTCAATTTTAGCAGAACGGTTAAAACAATTTCTACCATCTCTGATAAGTATGGACCAATCTGTGTTTGTTCTGGGTAGACAGGCCCAGGATAATCTCAGAAGAACAACCCATATCATTGACCACATAAATAAATGGAAGATCCCCTCTTTGATTATGAGTTTAGATGCTGAAAAAGCATTTGACCTAGTATCGTGGCCCTTCCTGGGGGGTATGCTTTCCCGGCTTGGGTTCCCCGCAGATGTTTATTAAGGCTCTTTTTTGACTGTATGAAACACCCTGAGCTTATGTTAGAGCTAATGGACACATCTCTATAGCAATGGGTTTAGAATGGGGCACAAGGCAGGGGTGTCCCCTATCTCCATTGCTTTTTGCCCTTTACATAGAACCATTAGCCCAGAGTATTCAACAAGACCTCAGAATTAAAGGTATTAATCTGGGGGGAGGTACACATAAATTGGCCTTATATGCAGACGATGTGCTGCTTTACATTTCTGAACCAGAGGTCTCATTGCCTGGGATATTACAACAGGTGAAGGCATTCTCATAATTGGCGGGTTTTAAATTAAATCAGAGTAAAACAGAGGTGCTTTGCTTATATCATAACCCAACTAGAGAGACAAGGGCTTTATACCCTATGAAATGGCACCTGACCTCATTGAAATATTTAGAAATTCAAACAGGACCACACAATGTTTCTCTGTGGGATCTTAACTACCCACCGATAGTAAATCAGCTTAAAAACAAGCATTTGTCAATGCCTAATGTTGCTTGCTTGTATGTGCTGTTTAGGTATTTGGAAGTCATTGGAGTGCAAATATTGAAAATTTATGAACTTACGAGCGTGCGTAGGAACTGTGCAACGCACGCACGTAAAACAGTAATTTTTAGGAATTTTTTAACCAAATTTTCAACATAGCCATTTTAAGACCTCTGCTCATGAACAGTGTCACTGTAATTTTCTTAATGTGTCCCATACCTTGATTTTGCACACCGACTGCGCCATTGTGAGCAACATGGGCGGAAACACATTTTGGGCAAGATGTGAAAAATGACAGCTGTACTGCTCATAAGGAGGTGTGGTAAAATGGCAATGTTGAGAATGTGGAGTGAAAATATTGAAAATTCGCGAACTTACGAGCATGCCTAGGAACTGTGCAACGCACGCTCGTAAAACAGTCATTTTTAAGAATTTTTTCACCAAATTTTCAACATAGGCTTTTTGAGAGCCCACCTTATGAACACTGGCACTGTCATTTCATTAATCAGACCTGAAAGGTGATTCAAGCAGTGACCAAGGAAATCATGCCTGGGCCCGATTAACGCCATGACAGTGCAAGAATTCATGAGGAGGGGTCCCAAAACCCTATGTTGAAAATTTGTGTCTAAAATTCCAAAAATGCCTGAGATATGCAACAAAGTTGAAAAAGCCTATTTATTCCATTATACAGCTTACCGACATTTCCTCACTTGGCAGTCGGCTTTGAAGAGTGCAGGCGTGTTCCCAGTCCACCGATGATCGTCGCAAGCTCCGGAGGTAAGTATGGGGTGAGGGTGTGGGGAGGCAGGAGTGCAGTGGGTGGGTGTGGGTTTGGGGAGCAGAGAGATGGGAGGAACGTTTTCTTGGTTGCAGGTTTTTAAATTCAGATGACACGGACGTTTGCCACGCTGGGTGGGCTTCAGCATAGCAGGAAAGGCTGTTGGGGGCCTGCAGCTGGCGGGGATTGGGCACCCAGTATTTCTCTTCAGGATTGGCTCCCAGCGTAGCACCTGGAAGTTTTTATGGGGGGTGTAATCATGGAGCCAGCAGAGTTAGGCACCTGTCGGCCTATTACATTTTTGCCACGCTGGGGTGGGCTCCCAGCGTAGCACCCTGGACAACTTTTGTGGGGGCGTGGGCCGATGGAGTTGGGCACCCCATCGCCACTACAGTGTGTGCGTGGGGCGCATCAGCACCCATGTGCGTGCTTGCGTGTGTGGTGGGGAAAGCTCTGCTCACTGAAGCAGAGCTCTCCCTTTCAATTGTATGCCACTGCATTTTCCTGCTGTCATAGACAGCTGCAGCAGTCATTGGAGAACTGCGGCCGCGCCTGCAAACTCACTGATTGAATTGGAGGACGGGGTGCCACACCTCTGAAAACTCGGATGATGGCACTATGTTTCTTGCACATGCGTGCAAGCAACATAATGACTTCCAAAGATGGATGTTGCTTTCACTATTTTTAAATGCTAAGATACAAGCGTTCAAGATGAACGCCCTCCCATGCTTACTATATTTATTTCAGTGTGTTCCGTGTAAGGTAACGATAGTGCAATTAGAGGCCTGGCAAAACATGTTCTTTTACTTTATATGGGGGGTTAATAGATCCAGAATATGGAGATCCTTAATGTATTTGCCTAAATCAGAGGGGGGAGTGGTGGTGCCCAATCTGCAGGGCTGTTGGGTGGCAGTCCAATTGCGAATTCCTTTATTATGGGGTAATTAAGGATATGACACTCATTGGAAAAAAATAGATTTATCAGAGCAACGAGACCCCCCCCCCACTGCTGGCACTTTTATTTAATGAGGGGGCAACAGAGAGATATGGGGGTTTTCGGGTACTCATGCAGTGCTTGAGGGCTGGAAAAGGGTATAAGGAGAGGATCCACACGCAGACAGCTTTGGAGATTTAGATGGTGGGCTTACGATCCAAGTTTTACACCAGCCCAGATGGATACGTGATACCTAAAACAGGCAAGAAGAGGATTTCACTCCCCCTTACAAATGCTTTCAGGTCACACTGTCTTGTCATTTGAAGCTATTCAATAGACCTATGGTCTACCTAACACAGATAAGTTTCAATACTATCAATTAAGGGATTTTTTTATATAAACAAATACACAAACTAACAGGGACACAAGGGGTGCAAACTGAAGCCTCATTATTTCAAAGATTCTGGAGCCTAAAGGGGATAGAACAAGCAATTTTGGTCTTATCTAAGAACTATACAACAAATTTAGAAAACACCTCCCAATACCTCAGAGTAAAATGGGAACAAGACCTAGCTATTACTATTTCTACACAATAGTGGTCATTAATTTGGAAAAACACCTGGGCAACAACTGGGTCTCTAACCTGGAGAGACTTTTGTTGGAGAGTAAGAGTTAGGTATGTTCTGGTACCAGCACAGGTGGCATATTACACACCTGAGGCCAGTTCAGCTTGCTGGTGAGGACGTGGAGAGGCCCGTGCCACCCAGGCCCATGTTTTTTTGATTCTGTACAAAGATCAGACTCTTTTGGCAAGCGATCATTGCCCATATGACACGAATAATCCAGATACAGACACCACTGGGACCAGAGTACATGATCCTGAGTCTCTTCCCCAAAGAGCTTAAAGATAAGGATGAGAGGTACTTATAGTTAGTCATGCTAGCCGCAGCATTAAAATCAGTAACAAGCAGGTGGCTTTTAACTGACCCCCCCTACTACACATGAATGGGTTGAGCGAATGGAGGCTTTACACCTAATGGAGGAAAATCACCTATGATCTTAGACAACAAACCTCATTATATCAAAACAGGTGGATGAGATGGCTACTCTATGAATGGGTACAGCACCTAGATTAGCTGACCTGTTTTGAATTAACTCTTATTGAGGTTCCCTGTAATATAAGTGAGTGAGATATGGGCTCCATAATTGGAGTGCATACATAGTATGCATTAAAGATATCCAAAAGAATAGCTATCGAGGGATCTGAGGTACTGTAATTATGCCTTGATAGATCCTTTAGTAAATCCTGGTACAGAACTTTATTTAAGGTTCTATTTATGTTACATAGTTTTAGTGGTTCTACTATGTATTTAGGTAGAATATTTTAAAACAAATGTATAAGATGAGTTATAGACAGTGTGGGTTAACTCTAAATATAATACAGAATTTCTGTGAAACTTTTCATGGTCAGGTTTCAGAGAAGTGCCATAAGGCAGAAGCACAGACGAAGGTTGTTTCCTAAAATAATACATAGCTGGATATGGGAAATGACTCTTTAGTCTCCAATGTACAATAATGGAACAGTGCCATACTTAAAGTTTGTATAATGTTGTGTAGTATGTGAACTGACGTAAACAATAAATAAACCTGAAGTATACAAAAAAAAAGAAACAAGGGGAACTGTGCAACAGGTGGTTGTAGCCAAATCTTTAGCAGTTGACGTCATCCTTGGCAACAATCTCAAACAGGATGGTGTGTGCAGTTATCCATATCCAAGTGGGAAGGGGAAATTGTAGTTCCCATGACCCCATAGAAGCCATTGTGGAAACTGCTGAGAGGCTGGTTCTCCAGCCTGTGTCTCCTGATATGGAGGCTAATGAAAAGGGGGTAGAAATTTCCCCAGTAGCAGTTAACCACCCAGCTATGGAGGGTTACTTCAAAGAAGGAGGGGTGACCCATTGTCAGAGGGTTAGGTATGACAGTGATCCCGAGTGCCCTGACGCTAGTGCTAGGGACCCTAGTTTGGAGACTGAAGGAGACCTCTCCCATGCCTTGGGAATGTGTAAGAAGTTTGCAGCTGCTCAGAAAAGTGACCCTAGTCTGGAGAAGCTGAGGGCTTAGGCAGACTTTGACAGAGCACAGGGAGGTGACAGTAAACATAAGGTTTATTGGGAAAATGGACTGATGAATACTCAAGCTGAAAAGACAGAGGGAAGGGTGCTCGGCAGGCAGCTTGTCATTCCCCAGGAGTACTGTGAGCAGTTGCTCAAGACTGCACATGATATTGCCTTGTCAGGCTATCTGGGAATTGCGCGCAAAATGCAGCAGTTGGCCTAGAACTTCTATTGGCCCAACTTCACCCAGCATGTGAAGGAGTATTGCAGGTCTTGTCACTGGTGCCAAGAAATAGGGAAGACAGGTAAGAAAACCCAAGCTGCCCTAATTCCATTGCCCATAGTGGAGGAGCCATTTCAGAGGGTGGTAATGGATATTGTGGGGCCTTTAAATACCCCCAGCTCCTCTGAGAAGAGGTTCATCCTGACTGTGGTGGATTATGCCACCCGGTATCAAGAGGCAGTCACCCTATCCTCTCTGAGGACAGACAAAGCGGCAGGCAGATGCCTTACTTGGCATTTTCTCCTGTGTTGGGTTTCTGCAGGAGGTTATCACTGATCGAGGGGGTTCCTTCATGTTGGACCTGATGAAATGTTTGTGGGAGATGTATGGGGTGGTGCAAAGGCACACAACACTTTATCACCCACAAGCCAATAGGCTTGTGGAAAGATTTAATGGTACCCTGAAATCAATGCTCCAAGCATTTGCTGAACAGTATGGGAGGGACTGGGAGAATACCTTCCCCACCTGTTGTTCTCATACAGGGAGGTGCCCCAAGAGTCATCAGGAGTTTTCCCCTTCAAGCTCTTATATGGATGCCAGGTACATGGGCCCCTAGGCTTGATCCAGGAGGACTGGGAAGGCAAGCATGCCACCCAGGGCACTCCCACAGTGGATTATATCCTTAGGTTTAGGGAAAGGCTGAAGGAGCTTATGGGGACAGCCCAGAGCAACCTGGCAGCTGCCCAACAGAAACAAAAAGTGTGGTACAACCGCAGAGCCAGAGCTTGCTCGTACACGATGCATCAGGAAGTCATGGTCCTTATTCCGGTTTGGAAAGACAAGCTGCAGGCTGAGTGGGCAGGACATACAAAGTAGTTAGAAAGGTAAATGATGTGAACTATATCATAGAGTTACCTGACAGAAGACATACAGAAAGGATGAACCATGTCAACATGAAGAAGCCATATGCTAATAGAGCTGACATGGTGTTTGCAGGATGTAGTCCTGTGGAGGGGACGGACGAAGAAGACCCCCTTCTGGACTTGCTGGAAGAAAGCAAGTGGGAGTCTTCTGTGGAGGCAGTTAAACTGTCTCCCCAGCTGGCCCCGGCCAAGATCCAGGAAGTAAGAGAGGTTTTAGCAGACTTTGCTCCACTGTTTAGCGCCAAACCTGGTCTAACCCCCATAGCCTCGCATGATGTGGAGACAGGGACACAGACGCCCATACGGCAGACAGCATATCTGGTGTCAGAGGCTGTTCAAAAGGACATTCGGAGGAAGGTGGAGGAAATACTGGATTTAGGAGTAATCCTGAGATCCCACAGCCCCTGGGCCTCACCTGTAGTCCTTGTGCCCAAGCCAGATGGCTCTACTCTTTTCTGTGTGGACTGTCAGGGATTGAATGCTGCCATGAAGTCAGATGCTCACCCAATGCCCCAGATGGATGAACTCCTGGACAAGTTGGAAGGGGCGACATACCTTACAACTATTGACCTGACAAAGGGGTATTGGCAGGTAGAGTTAACTGACATAGCTAGGGAGAGGTCGACCTTCATCATTCCTATAGGCTTATTTGAATTTAAAGTAATGCCTTTTGGAATGAAGAGCGCTCTGGCCACTTTCCAAAGGTTGGTGAACCAGGTGTTAAATGGTGCTGAGGTGTGCACTGTGACATACCTGGATGACATTGACATCTTTAGCGCCAGCTAGGAAGAACACCTGTCCCACCTTAGGGAAGTGCTGGGCAGGATACAGAGGGCCGGGCTCACTGTCAAAGCTGAGAAATGCCAGGTGGCCATGGCTGAAGTGGCATACCTAGGGCATGTTGTAGGCTGGGGACAGTTCCATCCTAACCAAATAAAAATAGAGGTGATCAAGGCATGGCCTAGACCAGAAACACGAGCAGATCAGAATTTTCTAGGGACAGCAGGGTACTATAGGAAATTTGTACCCAATTACAGTTCCCTGGCTGCTCCCCTATCTGACCTGGTAAAGAAAAAGATGCCTAAGAAAATTACTTGGGAACCAGCCTGTAAAAAAGTCTTTACCAGACTGAAGGAGGCACTGTGCAGTGCTTTGGTGTTCACTAGTCCTGACTATAGCAGACTGTTTATATTCCAGACTGACACCTCAGACATGGGTATTGGGGCAGTACTGAGTCAGACATAAAACCAAGGAAAAGATCACCCTGTAGTGTACCTAAGTAAAAAGTTACTTCCCAGGGAGCAGGCTTACTCTACTGTGGAAAAAGAGTGTCTTACCATAGTGTGGGCCCTAAAGAAGTTAGAGCCATACTTATATGGGCAGCATTTTGAAGTACAAGCTGACTACAACCCCCTGGTTTGGCTGACACAAATGGGAAAAACTAATGATAGACTATTAAGATGGAGTCTTGCAAGGGTATGACATCACGATCTTACATAGGGCTGGAGCGACCAATCAGAACACAGCTGGGCTGGCATGTCTACATCAGGAGTGAACTGACTTAGGGAGCTCATCCCATGCAGGGGATAGAGCCACCAAATTCAGTCTAGGTGGGGAGGATTGTGACACTTGACCAACTGGTTATGATTGTTATATGATAGGGTCTGGCAGTATAGCCTAGAGGTTAGAGGAACGAGGTGTGAACAAGCTTGGAACATCCAGCAGACCAGACCTGAGTTTGATTCTTACAACCTCCACTTGCATACTGTGTGACTCTGAGCAAGTCACTTAACCACCCAGTGCTCCCAGGTCGCCCCTGAAAACAGGCACTTGTGCCTAGTGGGCTTTACCCAGTTATCAAAAGACTAAAAAAAAAAATAACAAATATTTGTAATATAAAAATATAGTAGGGGATTGTCTCACATAAGACAGCCTGTGCTTATGGGTGCCCCCCCCCCCAGGTTTCAGGGAAGCTACAAGATATATTAAACTGACCAGGCGATCTCTGTAATGTAATTACCTTCCTTGAGAAATGGCATTTTATGCACTTTTTATGACATTATGCTTTGAAGTTAGTAAAACTAAAATATACATTTTATTACAGGACAGGACATGGCTATCTTGCAGCTAGGTGAGGGATTGCAGGGTTGTAAACCTCAAGGAAAACTGGTGGATCAAAGACTTATAATTTGGGGAATGAGTGTTTGCTGACGTCACCTTATTTAATATAGTTCCTGATAGAACATCATGTTTGTATTTTTTTCTATTCTAAAAGGAGGAGCTAGATGACTCACCAAGGGGGTGGGGAGATGGGGTTGAAATGTATCCTTGTAACTGGGGAATATGAAATTTTTTTGGGGTCTCAAAGACACAGCTCTCTGCTCTAACTATAAGCACTACAAAGGTAATACATTAGGTAGAAAAGATATAACTGTATTTTGGTAGGAGTTTGTTCTGTAGTTTTCCTTGTTTTTCTTCTATGTGATTGTGCGCTCTTTGATATATTGTGCTGTGTTTACATTGTTTTCATATTTTTATCATCTTTCAGTAAATAATCTGTTATTTAAAAGACTACCTGTGTGTCTGCCAGTTCTTTTTGCATCTCACGTATGGAGGGTTAAGTCTGACAATTGTTCAACAGCTTCATGGTGTTATTAAACTGGGAAAAGGTAAGAATATACTTAAGGTCTCTTACAGAGTTTTAAGAGTTCATTTTTGGAAGCTGGCTGGGTGCCCCTTGCGTAAGATTGTACTGCAATCCCGGAAGAGGTTATGTAACTGAGCCTGTACATTGGGTATGCTAGCATAAGGTTCACAGTTTGAATCCTCCAAGAACTTGAGACTAAAGGCGATTTGGACACAAAAGCAGACAGGAGGGTTACCCTGTTACATGTTCACACTATTGCACTCAGAGGTTGGCACTGTGGGAGCCAAGGGCCTGACCTGCTGAGTGCGTTTGTGACAATATGTATTGTTAGAACATACTATGTATGAAAAATTTGTTTCAATGTGATTGAATATGCATTTTTCTATTTCTGTCATCTGTATAATATGTTATAAACAACAAACAACTTTAAATATAAAAAAGAACTGTTGCTGGATCCATAATATGTGTCTTCTTGATTAAATGTCTGCGAATAACCTTCCCTTCAGTGCCATCTTTGCTCGATGCACACATGAGCAGATGGTACAGTATTATTTAGTAGCTCATCTCTCCTGGAAGAAGTGAAGGATAAATTACTATTTATCTTTGGCAAAATTGAAGCTTGGTTCTCCCTAAATAAACAAGTACTAAAGCTAAAACACCATTTGGGAGCTTTCCTTCCCAAGTGAAGAAATTGACTATATCTGTACTGATGACTTGCTCATGTTAAATATCTTGGTGTGTTGCTTGACCCTTACCTTGCATTCTATAAACATATACAATATATAGTGGTTACCCTTGAGCCAACACTAGTATAGTATATAGGACTTAATGCTTTTTTTTTAAATAAATTTAGTATGCCTTATGCCCCCTTGCACCTGACTGGTGCCCCATCAGTCCTGCTGCTCTGCCCACCCCCATCACCCACCATCTCCAGGAATTATTGTCACTTCAAGGAGGGCTCCCAGAGGTCATCCCCAACTCTACCCAACAGAGTGTTTAAATGTCTGTCCTGGAGTGGGAGTCTGGTCGGTGGTGCGGGACCTGCAGCATGCAACAGATGGCACCCTACGTGGTCGGGGGGTTCGGCTTTTTCTTCCCCAGGCCAAAGACATCAGAACACCCTGAACTGATGCATTTGTAACCCCTAGGTGGCGCTATCCCAAGGGCTACTACCTCTGCCTACTTGGCTAATAGCAGGTTAAGGGGCCTGAGTTCTGAAACACGTGCCTCCACCCAGAGGTCAGGGTTGGTAGTGGTCAAGCTAACCTGGGCACAGCCCTCTGGGACACTGTAACCCCCCTGTTTCCCCTCTAGTGGCCTGAACACTGTACAGTAATCACTTTCACAATACCTCGGTACACCTCACAAGTACCCACACTGTTTGCACTTACCACCAGGGCTGGTTCCTCTGGCTTGACCCCGGGGACCCCCTATAAAACAAGGTTATGCACAGCAAATAGCAACAGTACAGTACTTTGAGCACAAACTGGAACCACAGTCAGATTACATGCAGAAAAAGTTGGATCTGATTTATTCAGGGGACTTGAACAAGGGAGGGGTGAAATCAGGTTAATTAACTTAAAGGTCATATCAGTCAAGCAGTTATGCATGCACTTTGAGTCCCCTCACACAGTCATACCTCTGGGTACCCAGGTGGAGAAGAGATGGGCTAGCCAGGACCATTGCCCGGGGTTGGCCGGCATCACAGCTGGGTGGGGCCCTGTGATGAAAAACACAACATGCACAGTACACACTATTTGTAATCTGGAGCCAGAGAGCTCAGTTCGTAAAGGAAAAGAAACAACAAGACAATCAGATGACACACTCAGATTAAGCTGTTGTTGCAGGGGACTACCCTGGTATTTACTCACAATACCCAAGACTGGACACAGGCTGGATGAAAATCGAGATTGCAGGTGGTTGATCTGGAATGCCAGGAGAAGCAGGTCCCACACGAGTCACCGAGGCAGTGTTCCTGTTCAAGCGTGGAGCAGGGGGCTGATCCCCAGGCAGGTCTCTCGTTGATGGCTTCTCTGTGCAGCGGGTAGTCTGGCTGGGCCAGTCTGGCAAGGCCTAGACCGCATGGAGACACATTCAGATGCAGTCCATTTTGGGCTTTATACAGCTTCCAGCAAGCAGAACACAGTTCACACAGTGGGGAACTAACTCATGACCCAGCAGCTGCTCACAGTCCATTTACATGTAAGGAAATTCTACTATACCAGGCAAAGTGCTCCCCAGTTACAATCACAAAGTCTCTGCACACACCGGGAGCTTGAGGGTAGCTGGAACTCCTGACAGGCCGATCGCATTCAGCAAAATCTTCGGTCTTCATCAGGTTGAGCCTAGCCCACTTCAGTAGCTTACTTTAGTCACACAACTCGTATTCAGTCCGAAAACAGTTCTCTTTCCCCTCTCATGGCAGCAGGCAGACATGTAGGCCAAAACTCAGGCCTTTCCACAGAGACTGTCTCAAGCATCTTGCTTCTTCTGCTCCCAACTTAGATCTGCCTTAAACAGCAGGCAGCTTGGGGATTTCCCTCACATCCAAAAGGTTTGGTTGGCTGATTCAGCTGTCAGTCAAAGCAAGAGGTCACCCTTCAGTTGCAAAAAAGTGCCAAAAGCCCAAAACTACAATTCCTACAGATTATGACTTCAGACAGCTCCTGTAGTCTGGCTCCATTTTAGGTCCCACCAGAACTGATTGGTTCAATTCACAGTCACGGGCCAATGGAGGGGATAAACAAGACAGTCCTTGCTGCAAAGAAGGCAGGCTAGACAAACTACATTATCATTAACACTCTAAATGATTTTCAGCAAATAGTTACATCTTTCAACAGAGCTCCCTCTCAGATTACTTATAACTGCAATTCAGGCAGCTCTTAAAGAGACAGTACACAGAGGCTATACAGGCACTCTCTAGCAATACATTTAAACTGCTAAAATGCAGGACATTAGCCGGGCAGTGAGCATTTAGGCAAGCTCAAGGAAGACTTTTTGGGAACCCCCATTTGTAGTGGGGTTACACATTAATGCATGCAGAGTGTGTAAGGTGTGTCAGAGTCCCGACACCCCCCCACTTGATCAGTGGTTTCAGCTTGCACTGCCACCTGTGCTCACCCAGGTGGCAGGGCTACAGTAGAGTCCAGACACCCTCTCACCTCTGAAGAGGCAGGCATCCATTGGGATGCTCAACCATCCTTCCCCCCCCAGCTGGCTTTCTGATCATTCAAGCTCAACCTGGGTTGCCAGCATCATGAGCAGAAGCACTATTGCTGAACCAGCAGTCCAGCAAGAGTTTATACTTTCTTGGTGTACCTGTAAGGAAACAAAAGTTGTTTCACATCTTCTCCTGCCTGTTCTTGATTATAGTGATATTCTGTTCCTGACCAGAGTCTGTTCTGTTTTGCATACACTGGACATCATCTGCAACAAGCTGTGCGACTTTATCCTGGTGTGTGGCTTCCATAATCCCAACTGTGTACTGTGTAGGAGATACTGTAGAAATCTGAACTGACTGTCCCTGGTGAGTTGCAGGAAGTTTCAGTGTGTTACTTTTTATATTCAAACCATGTTCATGGTAATACTCCAAATTATCTCCTGTTGCTACTCAACTGCTCTAAAAACGTCTGTGCTCTTTGATCTCAGGACTCCCCCAAGTTCCTCAGTACAAGAGTTAGAAGAGACTGTAGAAAGAATGTCAGCAGGTATCTTGCTTCAAGTGACTGGAACAATCTGAGCCAGTCTCAAACTGACTCCTAAAATCCCTTGATAAAAATGGGCCTGTATAACTACCCAAACTACCCTTTTATTTATTGTAAAAGTTTTACCGGGAAAGACATACTGAGCTGGTAACAGTGTGTTTCCAGAATTATGCTGGGGGGGGGGGGGGGAGAACAGTGAAGAATACTAAGAACAAAAATACAAATACTAGGTAACTAAGCATAATAAATAATTGTATAAAGACTGGGTGTAAGTAATATGCATTACGGCAGAATACGATAAAGTGCTGGAGAAATTACAACATTGACAATGAACAGGCAATGCTGAGTTCAGAAAGGAGCAGTGGTTGACAACTGGGGAGGGTGGAAGAGGGAACTGCACTAGTGTAGGTGCAGGGTGAAGGGGTAGCTGGGGTAGGAGGGTGGTGGACAGCAGCCCAGGGACCAGTATCAGGGGCAGCTGACAAAGGCGGGGAAGGCATCCACCCTGGATGCCACTTGCCTAAGGGAAGGTGGTAGGCTCCTTAGGCTGCATGACTTAAGTGGGGGGGATGGATACTTGGCCCTATCATGCCCCACTTCTCTGGCACATGCCTACTCACCTGAGGTATGGCCCAGAAACATCATGTATTTAGGGTGGAAGTAGACAAGCACAACATTTAAGGGATCAGGCTGGAGGCCTCTCAACTGATGTCAGACTGCAAACCGTCTAGCCCAGAGTGATGCTATAGGCTCTGCATTGTAGCATGTCAAAATGGTGACTGCTAAATGGCGACCTGTGAAGAGGGTGAAGCAACCACAGCAACAACACTTTTGGGTGACCAATGGTTCTCCCAATCCCTGAGGTATGACCCCCCTGGAGTTAGCATGTTAAAGAAAGGGGGCTTTAAAAAGACTTGGGTTAAATTCGTCGTGCTGTGGGATTTTCCCCCTCTTCACGGGTCGCTGTTCCACAGTCGCTGTTTTGACATGGAACTGCCATGCACCATACAGAGAATAGGGTAGATCTAAAAGAGAAAATAGGAGTGGGTTAGTGGGATAATGTGTACCTTTCCCCCCACTCCAAATGAGCTCTGGTGGACCCTACCATTCATAGGTCTGCTGTCAACCTGGCTGAGCTCTGTCACCCCAGTTAGGTGAATTCCTCATGGATATTGCATCCAAGTATGACTGTAAACTATAGATGGAGTGAGGCACAGGGGACCAGAGTGAGGCATGGACCAGGAGGGTGAATGAGGTCAGGGGGCTCTTCAGGCAGGAAATGCTTGAGAAGGATGGAAGAAAGCACCAACCATGAACTAGGTGAGAAAAACAGAGCTACAAAGAAAGGTAGTAAAAGACAAAGATGGTAAAGTTTTCAGTTCATTAATTGATTTATCTACAGTATCCTGGCAAGTATACTACCGCATTCCCGGATGGCACGGCTGGCCAGCCTCTATGGAAGCCTCCTTTCCCTAGGTCAGAAGTCCTTAAACTGCTTATGAATATTTCGGAAAGTACTAGCGTTGGCTCTGATGGCCTAGAACCAAGGCTCCTAACACTGGCTGCCCCTACCATTGCCTCCCCTTTGGCCAAAATATTCACACTATCTCCATGCCAAGGTCACATTCCTGACATGTGGAAGACTGCTAGGGTTACACCCATCTTTAAAAAAGGTGATAAAAAAGACATTGCTAACTATCATCCCATTGCAATACTATCTGTCCTGAGTAAGATACTCGAGAAACTGGTATTCTTGCAAGTGACTGATTTCCTCACCAAATATAATCTACTATCACCTAACCAACACAGCTTCCAGAAGGTTTTTTTCTGTCCTCCTCCCCCACGCCCCTCTTGATTGGCCAGCGACCCCCCCAACACAGTCTCTGCATGGGAGAAACATTACGTCCTTTCCAGCATGACCCCAGAAGAAGAACAAGCAGGTCCAAAAGCTCCAACAGGGGCAAAACTTAAGGTAAGTTCCATTTTCCTTTTTTTTTTAATTAATTAGTATTTTTTAGCTCATTGGTGGTGTCCAGTAATGATTTTTTTTATTTGTGTTGCAGGGAGGAGTTGCACAGTGGAACAGGGGAACCGAGGAGGCCAAAATGGTGCAAGAGGGGAACGGAGCTGTGTGAAGCATCATGGTGGGGTGAGCAGACGTGATGCAGATACTCGGCTGAGCAACTTACTCACGGAGGAGCAGCGCAGAGCTGAGCAGACAATCGGGGGAGTCTCTACAAAAAAAAAAGTACAATTTTTCAATTTTTGTCCGGGGAGACTGGAGGAGTGAACTGAATGGGAGGGCACACGGCAGGGCAGTGGCATGACTGGGGGGGCTGGTCAGGGCAAGGCGGGCACTGAGTCATGGCCAAAAATTAACGGAGAGGAATCAGGGAGAGGACACAACAAGTAAATGTGAACTAACTATTGCTTGACAGAGTGAACAGGTGTAAACAGTCTTTTTGTTGTGCCCAGCCCAATCAAATGCCAGTGACTGATCCGATGGGGGAAAATATTAAACTTAACTGTGCTCTTGCAAACTGTTTGGGAACAGAAAACAAATATTGTGCCCTGGTTTTTCCAGAGAGTTCTGAGGACTTATGTATTGTGCCCTGCTTTTGGCAGAGATGAAGGGACAACAGTGGTTAAACAGTCATGCCCAGCTTTAAAATGCACCCAGCTCTTATTGCAGCAATGATGATGGGGGATTAAGCAAACACACTGTATTGACTTGCAAGTAGCAGAACATTTTTGGGAACAGAACAACAAGAAGAATTGTGCCCTGGTTTACTCCAGAGAGTTTTATGAAGGGGACTGGGAAACAAAAGAAAAAGTGCTGTGACATTTAAGTAAATGTACCCTGCTTTTGGAAAAGATGAAGGGGGCAAAGAGTGACATGCCCGCCCTGCCTGCTTTTTCTGTGCCCTGCCAGCCCTTTTTATGGCTGTGGGCAGAGCCTACAGACATTTTGCTATCTGCAGCTTGAAAATGGAGTTTCATGAAACACATTTTTTGGACTTTTTAATGTATCCTTCCACATCTACAAATCACTATGACAGCTAAAATAAAACAATCCCTTCTTTCTGTTTAGAATGTTGGAGACATAACTCCATGCTGCTTATCTGATGGCCATTAGGAAACTGAAACAGCTTGTTAAATATTGGTTGCCTATTAAACTGGAGGCATTTAAACATTTTTTACTACTAAGTTCAGTTGGGGATGAATATCTTTCAAGAAAGATTCACCCTTTCCCAGCAAATTTTGTAAAGATCTACACTGTTTTTAACCTCTCAAGACCTATCTGATAAAATGCCAGGTCTTCAGTGAACTACCCAGACTAAATACATAAATTTATTTTTGACAGAAGGGCTGCGGTCTGCTTCCCAAACAAACAGATATGAGCTACTGAGATCTCTTATAGTGAGAGAGAGAGAGAGAGAGAGAGAGAGAGAGTGAGTGTATGCAGGGGTTGAAACAGTGTCCGAAAGGATACATTTCCACTGGAAATGTGGATGGTTCACCATACATTTCCTGACCAAATTGTGCGGTTCCTTATTAAGAATAATAGAAAATGAAAATAAATTAACAGCGAAAAATGAGTTGTCCAGGGAACATAGTTTATGCCTCCCCTTCACTGTCTCCCTCAGAGGAACTGCTTGATAAGTTGCATTCCTTGTGTAACACTTTATCTTTTCTTTTGCAGTCTCTGGTCTCCTCTCTTTTTCCAGTGCCCACATGGATAATGCACCAGTTGCATCAAACTCCTTGATTTGTATTGGACTTAGTTTGACATTCATAAAATGCCCCATCATCTCTGGAGTCAAGCATGATCTCCAGTCAGTTTTAATGCGTTTCGTGACTGAAAATCCAGACTCAACAATGCTCAAACTGGAACTTAAAACTAACACAATGCTCAGCAGAGCTATGATGTTGGCAGGTCATCCTGTTTTCTAAATAACTTTTTAAGTAGTGCTTAAGGATTGTTAGCCAGTACTGGTTCAAGAGCAAGCAGTCGGAGGGCATATTCTATTAGCAGACAGAATTCCCCAAAACATAATGTTGGGTTACGGCCTTGGCCTTCAAGTGCCTTAGAAAAGTGTTCTGCTAGGAATGTCACATCTTTTCTGCCATATGCAACATCATCACTGCTGTCAGGATGCACTGCTGACCAGTTGTTTGGAATGAAAAGTTGACAGGCTTCTACAATATCACAGTCTTCCCCTGGTGACAGACTTGTGTTACTGAAATGCTGTTTCATGGACTTCACAATTTAATCTCTGAAATGGGTCACCTCCTTTGTAACAGTACGTATAGTGCCAGTGAACTGTTGCCCCCATTCTAACACAAGTACCTCATCTTTGAATTCCATTCTGTCAGCAGAAATGTTGTTGACAGCAAGGAAGCCCTCACAGGCCTGCTGTATGTCATAATGTTCTAATGAAAGAACAGCAGCCTCAACTCTTTCTGCCATTTGGAAATAAGCAGCTTTTCTTGTTAAAATGTCAAAGATACAGACACAATCATCTGTAAAATTTGAGAATTAGATGTATTGCAATGAGGTATGTAAGTGAGATGAGACTGTTTCTTAGCTTAGCAGCTTTCATTCAGGTATCCACATGGCCACTAGGACTGACCTGACCATCACTAACCTGTGTCACATGCACAACAATGCTTTTCCACATTTTAATGAGCACATTTAATGCTTGAACTCTGTGGGCTAGCCATCTGGTTCCCAACACATTCACAGGCACAAGGTACTGGAGATCCAGAACAGAAGATGTTTGTTTTAGTCCATTATGCATCACTGCTGATGAATGGTAGTACTGGAAAATCAGTTGTAACAGGTCATCAATTTGCTGTACTAAAGAGCAAGGCTTGGCTGCATCTCGCAAAGCCAGTTCAAAGCGATGGGCTGAGCAGTGGACCGAGACAGGGTGAGGAACCTGATCCTGAACTTTTTTGGCAACCCCATTAAGTCCAAAATTTACTGCTGCACCATCAGTGCAGAATCCTAGCAGGAGTAATCCTTGACTTTTGCATCTTCTTTTATGTCTACGATGGTGAGGAATTTTGTCACAGGTTCAGTATCCTTCACATAGCATATATAAATTAGCTCTTCCTCTATTACAGCTGAGTCAGTACTACCATCACACAACACTGAAAAATATTTGGACTGCCTGACCTCCTCTGTAAGTTGTGCATTAATATCCTTACTGATGAATTTAATAAAACTGGCACAGGCCTTGTCCCTGGTGTACCTCAACCCAATCTTTTCCTGTTTCCCTATCCTTGCCAGTAGTTCCATGTCTTGTATGAAACTTGTGAATGGTTTTCCTGCTTTAGCGACCTTAAAAGTGGTGAGGAACCTATGGGTCATGATTTCTGTTGTCTCTTTATCCATTGATAGCAACCCTCTGACAATTGAGCTTTTGCTAGGGTGCTGTTGAGCAGCAACATGGCTGCTTGACTCGTGATGAATGTGACTCGTTTCATGTGTTTTTATTGTGCCCAGCATAAAGGTTTTTCAGCCAGCCACAAATTAACCTTTGCCATTTGGAAATATTTTTCTGCAGTATTCACAGTACATCTCAGGTCAGTCATTATTTACTAAAAACCATTCTGTCAGCAGAAATGTTGTTGACAGCAAGGAAGCCCTCACAGGCCTGCTGTATGTCATAATGTTCTAATGAAATTGTCTGGTTTATTGTTTTTCATACTATTTTTCTTTTTGTGACATTTTTCCTTGGTTTGGATGCCTAAGCTATATTTTTTTGGTAGATGGAGGGGTTTTCACTGTACTTGCCTCCACATAAGGCATGGAACTACTGTCAGGTTCAGTGGAGGAAGACGGACCTGGTAGTGGTAATTCCACAGTATTTTTCTTTGTAAAACCAAATCTAAGAAGAGACATGCTTTTGATCTGCGAAACAGAACTTGACTTACTTGTTAATAAAAATTCCGTAAACTGACTTGGGTGTCTCTCTTTCTTTTAATGAGAACAAATGATAACAAATAGATCCGTCAGAGCAGTCACTTCTCACAGTGGACTATAGGGTAAATTAACGTGGCAGCACAGTTAACAATATTTTTGTTTGTTTGTTTAAATCCAGATGTGACACTCAGACAGCTGGTTCTGATTAATCTATGATTTTTGTAGTATAAAAATGTGTTACTGAGTGTCTCTCATGAGACATGCTGAAACAGCCTGTGGAATAACACCCTCCCCCCAGGTTTTAGCTACAAGGTGTTACCTGGAAGGCCAGGAGATAATTGCAGGCTAGAAGAGACCTAAATTAGGATCTCCCATATATCTAGCTTAATTGTAGCTTGCTAACTGCTAGGATGAGAAATCATAAACTTTTATAATGTTTAGAGGAAGAGAGCAGGTTATGATGCTTTAGTGCGAAGTCACAAAATATTCTTTGATGTGTCCTGGGAAGAAGAGCTACTTGAGATCAAAGAGGGGATGTTATTTAAAGAGTGTCATAATTTGTGAAATGAGTTTTGCTGAAATGTCACAATTAATGTACATCCCGATTGATAAGGCATCCTGGGTGTATAATTTTTTATATTCTGACAGGGAAGAGCTAGGTGACCTCATGCAAAGAGGTTGGCAAAGCCAGTTTTAAAACAGTACTCTATTTTCCACTAACACACACATGTTTGGACTCTGAAAAAAGCAACTTCAGGCACTGTTAGGAGATAAGTATACATTAGAAATGACAATTCTAAGGGTACTATGGTAGGATATTTTGTCTACACTTTTAAACCTTTTTTGTTTAAGTGATTTGTGTGTTTTGTGATATATGGTTCTGTCTTTTACATTTTACATTTGTATGTATTTTAAGTAAACCTCTATTTTTAGAGACTACCTGGTGTGCCTTTGAAATTCTTTCTTTGTCTAGGGAAGCATATATGGTTAAAGCGGACACTGTATAAAGCTTACTGGTTTTACCAAACTGGGAAAAGGTAAGAGTTTATTCTGAGGTCTTTAATAGAGTTTTAAGGGTTCATTTTGTACACCTGGTTAGGTGCCCATAAGCGAAAAGATATCTGCCCCCTCGAAGAGCAGAATTATCTAAGCCTGTACATTGGGTACGCTAGCAAGAGGTTCACAGTTTGAATCCCTCCAGAACTTGAGACTAAAGTTTGATTCGAACCCACAAAATAGACAGGAGGGTTACCCTGTTCTGTTAACTGTTCACAATACTGCACCTGGAGATTGGCACTGTGGGAGCAGAGGGCCTGACCTGCTGAGTAGGGTTGTAACAGATTTGGTTGGCAGTGTTGCAATAATTTTGGTATTACAAGCTTTTACTGTTCAGTGTGTCGGCTTGAGACCGTCAGCTCACTTGCAAAGAAAGAAAAAGGCGTTGATTTATTTTTAAAAAGGAGACAGAACTATATCACTTGGCGTACAGTCAAGTTCCTACCTGTTTTATTTTTTTTTCTAAAGTGCAAATCAGAGTAGCCATAGTTAGGGTAGAAGATGGCTTCCAACTAGAGCAGGCACACTGTGGACTACTTAAAGCAGTTGTGCGGGGACAGAGGAGTCCTGTTCGAGGTGAAAGCCACCAAATAGAACCCCACGGATGCCCTGGTGGTAGCAGATACCCAGAGCACCGAGTCACAGACAGTGACTGTAAGGGACCAAACCTTGAATGTGGAAGAACTAGCGGCCAGTGCGGTGCCCAGATCTGATGGGGAGGGCAGCAGGGTCACTGTCAGTGAAGGGCCACAGCAGCAGGGGAAGGTCACCAGTATCCTGGATCCAGAAGTACTCAGGCTGCAAACTGAGTTGTACAGAATGGAGCTGGAGTTTCAGAGGGAGAGGGGCTGTGAACAGCGGGAGGCAGACTGTGAGGATCGTGAGCACCAGTGAGCTGCAGAGGAGAAGAGAGAGTGAGAACACTGGGAGGCAGAGCAAGAATGCTGAGAGGCAGGAACAGCGGGAGGCTGACAATGAGGAGCATGAGCACCAGAGGCAACATGAACTGGAGAAGCTAAGACTCCAACCACCAGCACCAGAGCAGGTAAGTGGCTTGGGTTTAACTGGGACCACAGGACTGGGTTTCAAATTAAATTCCAAATTGATAGTCAAATTTAAAGAGGGGGAGGATATGGATGCCTTTTTAAATTCTTTTGAAAAAGTTTGTATTCAGGCTAAAATTTCTAATGAGTCCTGGAGCTTCCAGCTATCCCCGCTACTTACCAAGAAAGCTCAGGATGCATTGGGTCAAATCGACAATGAGGACAATGATGATTACAGCAAATGTAAAGCTGCACTGTTAAAGGAATTTGAATTAACTGCTGAATCATACTGAGCTAAATTCTGTAAGCTCAGGAGAAGCCCTAACATGAGATATGAGGAGCTAGCCATGAAACAATGTCAGTTTTTTAAAATGGTGGAAAGGAATTGAAGCAAACTCTGTTGACAAAATTGAAAATGTGATTCTTTTAAAACAGTTTTACTGGGCATGCCCAGCTGAGCTACAAACCTGGCTGGAGGACCGAGATCCCAAAACAGTGCAAGAGGCTGCTGAACTCTCTGACCGCTATGCCAAGAGCAGACCTGGTTTGAGAGCGAATGGGGTGGGCATGACAGCACAGAAAGGGGAAAAGTGCACCTTCAGGGCAGCTAAAACCCTCACTGCTTCCACCAAAACCAGTTAGCCCCAGGTTTCAGAGAAAAGATTTCTCTGAGGAAAGAAATAAATGTTGGTTGTTTAAAGAAACTGGGCATATTGCCAGGCAGTGTCCCAAATGGACGAGCAATAATACGCAAGATGGTGCTAGGAAGGAAGTGGGTTGTTTGTGTGT
Organism: Neoceratodus forsteri; assembly: GCA_016271365.2. NCBI lineage: Eukaryota > Metazoa > Chordata > Ceratodontiformes > Ceratodontidae > Neoceratodus > Neoceratodus forsteri. The sequence continues at coordinate 142,931,443 of CM057451.1, read as the reverse complement.
CCCTGGAAGCATGCCTGTGAACATGAGGGAACACATGCACCCAGTCATGGTTAATGGTGTACAGGCGCGCAAGGGTTAAAGGACACAGGGGCATCTCTGACATTGGTAAAAGGGGGTCTAGTAGAGCCTAGTCAGCTTTTACCCAATAAATACATTACTGTACAGGACTTTACTGGTGAACAGAAAACATTGCCCCTCACTAGTGTTCTCCTTGACTGGGGTGAAATAGGGGGAACTGTGCAACAGGTGGCTGTAGCCAAAACCTTAGCAGTGGATGTGATCCTGAGCAACCATCTCAAACAAGGGATGGTGTGTGCAGTTACCTATAGCCAAGCAGCAAGGGAAAATTGTAGTTCCCTGAACCCCACAGAAGCCATTGTGGAAACCACTGAGAGGATGGTTCCCCAGCCTGTGTCTCCAGATGGGGAGATGATTGAAAAGGGGGGGAAGAAATTTCCCCAGTAGCAGTTAACCACAAAGCTACGGAGGGTTACTCTGAAGATGGAGGGATGACTCATTGTCAGAGGTTTGGGATTAACATTGATCCTGAGTGCCCTGATGCTAGTGCTAGGGACCCTAGTTTAGCAACTGAAGGGGACCTATCCCAAGCCTTGGCAAGGTGTGAGGGGTTTGCAGCTGCTCAGAGATGAGACCCTAGTCTAGAGAAGTTGAGGGCTTGGGAAGACTCTGATGGGGCATAGGGAGGTGACGGTAAACATAAGGTTTATTCAGAAAATGGACTGATGTATACTCAGGCTGTGTAGACAGAGGGAGGGGTGATAGGCAGGCAGCTTGTCATTCCCCAGCCGTATCATGAGCAGTTGCTCAAGGCTGCACATGATATTCCCTTGTCTGGTCATCTGGGAATCACACACACTATGCAGCAGTTGGCCCAGAATTTCTATTGGCTGAACTTCACCCAGCAGGTGAAGGAATATTGCAGGTCTTGTCACCGATGCCAAGAAATAGGGAAGGCGGGCAAGAAAACCCAAGCCGCCCTGATTCCATTGCCCATAGTGGAGGAGGCATTCTAGAGGGTGGAAATGGATATTGTGGGGCCTTTAAATACCCCCAGCTCTTCAGGCAAGAGATTCATCCTGACTGTGGTGGATTATGCCACCCAGTACACAGAGACAGTCGCCCTATCCTCACTGAAGATAGACAAAGTGGCAGATGCCTTACTTGGGATTTTCTCCAGAGTTGGGTTTCAGCAGGAGGGTATCACCAATCGAGGGGGTTCCTTCATGTCGGACCTGATGAAATGTTTATGGGAGAAGTGTGGGGTAGTGCAGAGATGCACTACACTGTATCACCCACAAGCCAATGGGCTTGTGGAAAGATTCAATGGTACCCTGAAGTCAGTGCTCCAGGCATTTGCTGAACAGCATGGGAGGGACTGGGAGAAATACCTTCTCCACCTGTTGTTTGCATACAGGGAGGTGCCCCAAGAGTCGAAAGGATTTTCTCCCTTCGAACTCTTATTTGGACGCCAGGTACGTGGGCCCCTAGACTTGATCTGGGAGGACTGGGAAGGCAAGCATGCCACCCAGGGAACTCCCATAGTGGATTATGTCCTTAAGTTTAGGGAAAGGCTGAAGGAGCTTATGGGGATAGCCCAGAGAAACCTAGCAGCTGCCCAGCAGAAACAAAAAGCATGGTACGAATGCAGAGCCAGAGCTCGCTCATACATGGTAGGTCAGGAAGTCATGGTCCTTATTCTGGTTTGGAAAGACAAGCTGCAGGCTGAGTGGGCAGAACTGCACAAAGTGGTTAGGAAGGTAAATGACGTGAACTATATTATAGAGTTGCCTGACAGAAGACAGACAGAAAGGATGAACCATGTCAACATGATGAAGCCATATGCAAATAGGGCTGACATGGTGTTTGCAGTGTGTAGTCCTGGGGAGGGGACGGATGAAGGAGACCCCCTTCTGGACTTGCTGGAAGAAAGCAAGTGGGAGTCCTCTGTGGAGGCAGTAAAATTGTCTCCCCAGCTGGCCCCGGACCAGATTCAGGAAGTAAGGGAGGTTTTAGCAGACTTTGCCCCATTGTTTAGTGCCAAGCCTGGACTAACCCCCTTAGCGACTCACAATGTGGAGACAGGGACACAGATGCCCATACGGTGGACAGCATATTGGGTGTCAGAGGCTGTCCATAAGGACATTAGGAGGGAAGTGGAGGAGATACTAGATTTAGGGATTAATCCTGAGATCCCACAGCCGGCTCACCCGTAGTCCTTGTGCCCAAGCCAGATGGCTCTACTCATTTCTGTGTGGACTACTGTGGGCTGAATGCAGTCATGAAGTCATATGCCCACCCGATGCCCTGGACGGACGAACTCCTGGGCAAGTTGGGAGGGGCGACCTACCTTATGACGTTTGACCTGACCAAAGGGTATTGGCAGGTAGAGTTAATGGACAGAGTTAGGGATAGGTCAGCCTTCATCACTCCGATAGGCTTATCTGAATTTAAAGTAATGCCTTTCAGAATGAAGAATGCCCTGGCCACTTTCCAAAAGTTGGTGAATCAGGTGTTAAATGGTGCTGAGAAGTACGCTGTAGCATACCTGGATGACATTACCATCTTTAGTGTCAGCTGGGAGGAACACCTGTCCCACCTTAGGGAAGTGCTGGGCAGGATGCAGAGGGATGGACTCACTGTCAAAGCCAGGAAATGCCAGGTGGCCATGGGAGAAGTGGCATACCTCAGGCATGTGTTAGGCCGAGGACAGCTCTGTCCTAACCAAATAAAAATAGAGGTAATCCAGGTGTGGCCCAGACCAGAAACATAGAAGCAGGTCAGGAGCTTCCTTGGGACAGCAGGGTACTATAGAAAATTTGTACCCAATTACAGTGCCCTGGCTACTCCCCTATCTGACCTGGTAAAGAGAAGGATGACAAAGAAAATTACCTGGGGACCAGCCTGTGAAGAAGCCTTTACCAGACTGAAGGAGGCACTCTGCAGTGCTCCTGTTTTGACAAGTCCTGACTATAGCAGACCCTTTATAGTTCAGACTGACACCTCAGATGTGGGTATTGGGGCAATACTGAGTCAGACATCCAGCCAAGGAAGAGATCACCCTATAGCATACCTGAGTAAAAAGTTACTTCCCAGGGAGCAGGCATACTCCACTGTGGAAAAGAAGTGTCTTGCCATAGTGTGGCCCTAAAGAAGTTGGAGCCATACTTTATGGACAGAATTTTGTGGTACAGACTGTCCACAACCCCCTGGTTTGGCTGTTGCAGATGGGAAAAAACAATGGTAGATTGCTAAGATGGAGTCTTGCTTTGCAAGGGTATGATATGGCAATATTACATAGGGCTGGAGCCAAAAATCAGAACTCAGATGGTTTGTCTTGTGTCTATGAGGAGTGAACTGATTTGGGAAGCTCATCCCATGCAAGGGATAGAGCCCCCAAATTCAGTCTAGGTGGGGGGGGGGGGAATTGTGACACTCAGACAGCTGGTTCTGATTAATCTATAATTTTTGTAATATAAAAATGTGTTATTGAGTGTCTCTCATTAGACATGCTGAAACAGTCTGTGGAATGACCTCCCTTCCCCAGGTCTTAGCTACAGAATGTTACCTGGAAGGCCAGGAGATAATTACAGGCTAGAAGAGACCTAAATTAGGATCTCCCATTTATCTTGTTTAATTGTAGCTTGCTGGCTGCTAGGATGGGAAATCATAAACTTTTATAATGTTTAGAGGAAGAGAGCAGGTTATGAAGCTTTAGTGCAAAGTCATAAAAGATTCTTTGATGTATCCTGGGAAGAAGAAGAAGAGCTACTTGAGATCAAAGAGGGGATGTTATTTAAAGACTGTCATAATTTGTGAAATGAGTTTTGCTGAAATGTCATAATTAATTTACATTCCTATTGATAAGACATCCTGGGTGTATAATTTTTTATATTCTGACAGGGAGGAGCTACTGTAGATGCCCTCATGTAAAGAGGTTGGCACAACCAGTTTTAAAACAGTATTCTATTTTCCACTAACACACACGTTTGGACTCTGAGAAAAGCAACACCAGGCACTGTTAGGAGATAAGTATACATTGGAAAAGACAATGTGGTAGGAGATTTTGTCTGCACTTTTAAACCTGTTTTGTTTAAGTGATTTGTATGTTTTGTGATATATGGTTCTGTGTTTTACATTTTACATTTGCATGTATTTTAAGTAAACCTCTATTTTTAGAGACTACCTAGTGTGCCATTGAAATTATTTATTTGACAAGGGAAGCATATATGGTTAAAGCTGACACTTTTACAAAGCTTACTGGTTTTACAAAACTGGAAAAAGGTAAGAGTTTATTCTGAGGTCTTTAATAGAGTTTTAAGGGTTCATTTTGTACTCTTGGTTAGGTGCCCATAGGTGAAAGATATCTGGCCCCCCTGTAGAGCAGAATTATCTGAGCCTGTACACTGGGTATGCTGGCAAGAGGTTCACAGTTTGAATCCCTCCAGAACCTGAGACCAAAGTTTGATACGAACCCACAAAACAGGCAGGAGGATTACCCTTTTCCGCTAACTGTTCACAATACTGTGCTCAGAGGTTGGCACTGTGGGAGCAGAGGGCCTGACCTACTGAGTGGGGTTGTGACACCAGACACTAGCTGCTCCGACACAGGTTTTCACAATGATTCCCTTAGTGTGAGCAGGGAGACAGTTTAGAATGCAGGAATTAGAGCTTTATTTATTTTTTAAAGACACAGAAAGCCCCAAGATAGATCCACAAACTAGGATCTCCTAGTGTAGGTCAGGGAGCAGTTTAGAATGCAGGAATTAGATCTTTATTTATTTCTTTTTTTAAACACGAAGAAAGACCCATGATAGTTTCACAAGCCAGGATCCTCTAATGTAGGGCAGGGAGTAGTTTAGAATGCAGGAATTAGAGCTGTATTCATTTTTTTTAAACACACAGAAAGCTCCAAGATAGTTCCACACAGCTAGGATCCCCTAGTGTAGGTCACAGAGCAGATTAGAATGCAGGAATTAGTCAGCTTTATTTTTTTTTTAAACATACAGAAAGCCCGGCCCAAGATAGTTCCACAAACTAGGATCCCCTTGTGTAGGTCACGGAGCAGTTTAGAATGCAGGAATTAGTCAGCTTTATTTTTGTTTTTAAACATACAGAAAGCCTGGCCCAAGATAGTTCCACACAACTAGGATCACCTAGTGTAGGTCACGGAGCAGTTTAGAATGCAGGAATTAGAGCTTTATTTTTTTTTATTTTTTTTAAACACAGAGAAAGCCCCAAGATAGTTCCACACAACTAGGATCCCCTAGTGTAGGTCACAGAGCAGTATAGAATGCAGGAATTCGAGCTTTATTTTTTTTTAAAACACACAGAAAGCCCCAAGATAGTTCCACACAACTAGGATCCCCTTGTGTAGGTCACGGAGCAGTTTAGAATGCAGGAATTAGTCAGATTTATTTTTTTTTAAACATACAGAAAGCCTGGCTCAAGATAGTTCCACACAACTAGGATCCCCTAGTGTAGGTCACGGAGCAGTTTAGAATGCAGGAATTAGTCAGCTTTATTTTTTTTTAAACATACAGAAAGCCTGGCTCAAGATAATTCCACACAACTAGGATCCCCTATTGTAGGTCATGGAACAGCTTAGAATGCAGGAATTAGAGCTTTATTTTTTTTTAAACACACAGAGAGCCCCAAGATAGTTCCACACAACTAGGATCCCCTTGTGTAGGTCACAGAGCAGTTTAGAATGCAGGAGTTTGTGAGAGCTTTATTTATTTATTATTTTTTTTAAAACACACAGAAAGCCCCAAGATTGGTCAGACAGAAAAAAATCCCAATTGAACCAAAAAGAATGTTCAGATACTAATTTTTGTTTATTCTGACAGTCTCTAGCAGGCTACTGCCAACACACTGCAGCTAAGGCCCCCAGGAGTTCTGTCACTAATCCACTACTTAGACTGCCCTTCAGCAGCCACAGTAAAAAGACTCCTCTGATGACGGTTGCTAGCCGCCCTGACTCCAAACTCAGCAGAGCTCCTTCCTCTTTCACTGCCAACCGTTGTATGGGGAAGATCATGGTGGCAGTGCAAGAAGACAGTACGACCAGCTAATCAGTGAATAGCCTGTTGTAGGTCACGCTGATCGCTCTCTTGCAGGTTCTGACGTCATGCGGTGATTTCGAGGAGAGCCCCTCCCCCGCAAGAGCTGGCGTAGCCGCGGAATATCTCGCGCTCCATCTCCATGCTACTCGGTGCACTTCAAGTGAGTCACACAGCTGCAGAATGACCAGACGATGGACTGACAGTGCTCCATCACCAGGCAAGACTAAGGTACTGCGGCCAGCAGCAGCATTTCCAAACGGAAATGCTGGCTGTACTGTCACATTTCCTACAGCCTTTCCGTATTTCCATGGAAAGGCTATATTTCAAGATCTGGAGAGTGTGTGTGTGTGTGTGTTTTGGGGAGGGGTGGAGAAATAGTCAAACTCCTGGCCAGGGAGATCTCATCTAATGAATTAACTGCTGACAAACCATGAGTGATACAGAAGTAAATAATTTGATACCTTTTATTGGACCAACATAGATGTAAAAAAATAACTTACATCATTTATAAAATTCCTGATCAAACAACTGCGAACAGAAGACTGTTGTTTGTCATTTTATAATATGATATACTGAGTGTGTATTTACTGAATTGCTGGATCAGGGCCTTGATAAAATAATAACAGCATTTATTTAACTCATTCAAGATTCCATCAGGTGGATAGAAAAAAGTCTATGAGAATTTGTCTGAAAACTAACAACTATAAGATGCAAAAATAGCATTTGTGTGTGTGTGTGTGTGTGTGTATATATATATATATATATATATATATATATATATGGAATATCTCTACAATAAATTTGTTTACAGGCATTACTAGTATCTTTTGAAAGATTGTCTGACTTGTGATTACTAATTCTGAGTAGAGTTCAGGAAATAAAGAGCTTAATATTAGTTATTTCATATAGTCCCCCATTATGCCTTATGCATAGCATATAAATCTGAATCGTTCTAAGGCCATCGTGACATATAATATTAATACTGTACAGCAAACCAGAGCTCTTTTTCTAATAAAAGGCTGCTGATATAATAAATAAAGAACAAAATCATAAATAAGGAGCCAGTGGCTTATGGAAAAATCTACAGGGATTTATACAGGGATTTGATTCTGCCTTTGTGGGGAAAACACAGGGAAAATTAGGGCTTCTTACAGAGTAATGGTTATTTGGATCTGGGAGCACTGAATATTTCTTATCCTATATTTTGTATCCTTGATAGGGCAGGGGAGATGCTACATCTCATTGTCACAGGGATGTTCATTTACACATTTTTGCACTGTGTTTACTCAGGCTGTCCCAGATTAGATGCAATATCTTGTTTTCAGTGGGATCATGATTTTACCATTTTTATAATGTATTTATTTAGACTACCTAGTCCAGGGCCCCTGTATTCAAAGGAGATACACAGCACATCCTGGTGGAAAAGGGAGATGTGCCGCACAACTTCAACAGTGCGCAGCAGTGTGATATTCAAATGTGTAGGATGCACCGGCTGCAAGGGAATGGGCTAGGGCACACACAAATGGTATGCCATTCAAGTCGAGGGGGCAATCCCATGCATATGCTGTGCTGTGGCATATTCAGTGGGAATGTGCCCCTCACAGTCCAGAGCAACGTGGCCCACAGTTAATCCATGAATAACTGGAACCAGGCCAGCCACCCACAGGCAGCTGCAGATGTGCACCCAGCTGCACAGCAGCCTGGCCCTGATGGACTAGAGGTACCCCTTTTCCAACCCCAATCTAGCCAACTCCATCCCTGAAGAGCTCCATAGTGTAGGGCCCCCCAGGCCAAGTTGCACCTGAGAAAACCATGGTCCATATCCATAGTCTAGAGGACTCCCATCCATTGCCCCTGTACACAGACACCCTCACTCCCCGATACTCAACCTGTTGCAGAGACTGACACTGCCCTCCACACCCTGCCATGGCCAGCCACTGATTGCACTGACCCCAGGCTGGAGACCTGCACTCTGGAATGACCCAACTGGCTCTACTGTGCATTGGGACACCATGCCAGCTGCAGATCCACCAGTGTATGCAGCCATGTATAAGTCCCTGGCAGTCTGAAGAGGGAATTTACATACCTCCAATGCATTCCTTGCTGATACTGTATCTTCTTGCAGTCGTACACTGCTGCAAGTCCACACTCTCCCCTGTTCCCCTGTGGAAGACTAGGTTTGCTGGCCAAGGCACCTAGCTTCACCCAAGTTCTTTTCTTCTAGGTTGCTTGAAAGGACAGAGCAAAGAACCTTACCAGAGCAAGGATAAGGATTCAGGCTTCTTTTGGCTAGGCAGATTTACTGTGTGGTGTTGTTTTTATTTTGTACTCACAGGGTTTGTTACTGTTTGTTGCTAACATTTTATTGCTTTATTTTTCTCTGATTCAAATTGTTGTTGCTGGGTGTACCTTCTGCTGCATTTTTACAGGGTGTGCCTACAGGTGTGTGCTTACAGATTACTGCTGTAATCTTCTGATTCAAATTTTCTTTTGCAAGGTATAGCTTCCGTTACTGCTTTATTTTTCTCTGTAACGAAGTGTTTCTTACAGGGTATATCTTCTGTGAAATTATTACATGTGGTGCTTACATTTTTGTGACTTTGTATCATTAGGCTAAGCAAAATTACTGTTTGCCACTATTTTATTTTATTTTGTTTTTTGCTAAAAGTTTTTCTGTTTGTCTCACAGGTGTTGCAGTCTCTTTCTCATATCGAAGGAGCTAATTGCTTTCCTCCCACAGCTCTTCCAGGGGATTAGGTGTGTATTTGGGGGCAGGGCTGACAAAGTGTCAGTAACTTCCAACAGAGGGAAGGGTTAAAGGTTAGGTTAGTTGCTATCTTGGAGGTGGAAGACTAGGTTTGTAGAGCCAAGGCACCTAGCTTCACCTGAGCTCTTTTCTTCTAGGTTGCTTGAAAGGACAGAGCAAAGAACCTTACCAGAGCAAGGATAAGGATTAAGGCTTCTTTTGGCTAGGCAGATTTACTGTATGTTGTTTTATTTTGTACTCACAGGGATTGTTACTGTTTGTTGCTAACATTTTATTGCTTTATTTTTCTCTGATTCAAATTGTTGTTGCTGGGAATATCTTCTGCTCCATTACTACAAGGTGCGCCTACAGGTGTGCGTTTACAGATTACTGCTGTAATCTTCTGATTTAAATTGTCTTTTGCAAGGTATATCTTCTGTTACTGCTTTATTTTTCTCTGTAGCAAAGTGTTTCTTACAGAGTATGTCTTCTGTGAAATTATTACAGGTGGTACTTTACAGGTTTTGCAGTTTTATTTATCATTAGGATAAGCTTTCAGGGCTACTGCATTTGTTGCTGGCTGATTGTTTCTGCTCTTACCTCCCTGTTTCTTTCATCTGTGGTTCTTCTTTTTCGGCAGGGGAAGGGCCCAGTCACCCACCCCCATCCCTGACCACCCCACACTACACTTCTTTTATAGGGTAGCACGGTCGTGACATTTCCTGTAGCAAAGCAGGAAGGGGCCGATCAGAGGGGTATCCACACAGTGACCTGATTTACAGGGGCACTAGTAATTTAACTTGTTATAATAAGTTATACAAAAATAAACAAACAAAACACAAAATCAAACTTTTGCTTTCATTTTCTTCCTTCTAATTACTCCAGGTTATAAACCCAGCAGCTTATCTGGAATGGATTTCATTAACTGCAGGTACTGTGGAACACTTTTCAGAATGGCAGTTTTACAGGATTTAGGACACTGTCCTACATGCTGGGCCATTGGAGATCTAAGGGCTTAGTTCCAGACGGCATGGGCAGAGACTGTGCACCTCAAATTGCATATTCAAGAGGAAGTATATTATAAGAACCACCAGCCATTTCCCCAACATCCAACAGAAGCACCTCAACTGCAGAGGGTAGTTGGTCCGGGAGGTTGGCAGGTGGTTAGGAGGGGCAAATCGGGTGCCCCATCACTCGGTGCTCTCCAATATATCACCTCCACAAACCATATAAAAACTACAAACGGGTATCTGCCTCGATCTCTGAAATCAAACAAAGGGGCAAAGGACACTGCAGAGCAGGACAGTGCAGAGCAGGACACTGCAGCACAGTGTCTAGCACAACAAAACTCTCCTAAAACAAAAAAAAAAACAAAAAGGAAATCCCAAAAACTTCTGATCATAGGAGACTCCATGATTCGGGGAGTTGATACGTATCTCCAGCAAGGGGTAATGGTCAGATGTCTCCCAGGTACATCAGCGTGGGAGAGACACTGACCGCATCGCTAAAATTGTTCAGGAAGCAGGAGAAAGCTTTGACGTCCTGGTACACATAGGGAATAACGATCTCACCAGCCGATCAGTTGTGGAGACCAAGGAACACCTGACCAGGCTGAGTGACAAACTATCATCCATTTTGTCTGCCATCTCCTTCTCTGAGATTCTGTCAGTCTGGAAGAGGGGGACAGATGGACAGAAGGTCAGAGAAGGGGAGATAGGGGAGCTAAACATGTGTCTCAAGGGCTGGTTCCAGGAAAAAGGACACAAATTTGTAGGGAACTGGCAACAGTTTTGGGAGCAAAAGTTCATTAAATTTGATGAACTGCATCTGACTAAGGAGGGAGTCAGTGCATTGGGGCAGAAGTTTGACATCTTTGCAGAATATTTAAACTAGCAAATGGGGAGAGGGGTGCAGCACCCCATATGTCGAATGGGAAGAACACCCTTCCCCCCACAGCTAGTAGTCAAACAGGAGTTCAGTATGTTTGTAGTTCATTTGCATCACCTGGTAAAGAAAAAGGTCCGGCTCCCCATACAATGTACAGGGGAAAGGCCGGACCTCACCCAACAACTAACACACCGAAATCTGGCCAATGGAAAATCATGTACACAAATGCCTGCAGTCTAGGAAACAAGATCCCAAACTTGCAGGCAATAATGATAGAGGTTAAACTGGACAAAGCAGCCATTAGCGAGACATGGTTTACCAGTAATCACACTTGGGAGACTTCAGTACCTGGCTATGTACTGTTCAGAAGAGACAGAGGTGCAAAAGGGGGGGGGTGGAGTGACCCTTTATGTCAATGAAAATATCAAAGCTGCAGAAATCCAGAATACACATAAGGAGCCAGAAGAACTGTGGGTCACAATGGAAACAGGAAATGGGACACTCATATGAACTGGGGTTGTGTACAGGCCTCCAGACCAGGAGGAGGACATAGACACATTACTGTTAGAAGATGTACAAAACATGACAGCTAAAGGGGAGGTTCTGATAATGGGAGACTTCAACATGCCAGATGCAAATTGGTCAATACCACCAGGGACATCTGCCAGAACTAGACACATGGTGGATTCCCTGCAGGGGGAGGGCCTCAAACAACTGGTACAACAACCCACAAGAGACAGGGCTATCCTAGATCTAGTACTGATTAACAGGGAAAGGATCACAGATCTCCAGGTAGAAGGTTGCCTTGGTGCCAGTGACCATCACGTGGTATGGTTCAATTTGGCCACTAGAACAAAATCATCCCATTCCAAGGCAAAAATATGGGACTTTAGAGGAGCTGACTTTGATAAGATGGCCAATAGAGTTAAGCTAGCCCTGGCAAAAAGAAATACAGGTGAGGGGGTACAGGCAAAGTGGGCAAGCATTAAATATGCAATACTTGAAGCAACATCCCATTGTGTTAGTGAAAAAAGGAAGTGCAAAGAAAAAGGAAACCATTTTGGTTCTAAACACAGTACCAGAAAAGTCAGAGCCAAAGGCTGGCCTTCAGGAAATATAAGGGAACGAGCAGGATGAAGATAGGAGGCATACCAAACTTCCCTAAGGGAGGCGGGGAAGGCAGTAAGGCAGGCAAAGGCCCAAACCGAGGAAACACTAGCACGAACAGTAAAAGAAGGTGACAAGACTTTCTATAGATACATTAGTGAAAGGAGAAAGTCCAGAGGGGGCATTGCTAAGATCAAAGGGGATAAGGGGGCATGTGAGGAGGAGGACCATGTAAAAGCATCTATCCTAAATAGATACTTCTGCTCAGTATTTACGGAAGAGAAAATAGGGCAGGGCCCACGGCTCTGCACCATGGACACAGGGGAGAGGGAGGTGTGCACTAGTCCCTTCACAAAAGAAAGAGTCCTACAAGAGCTCGATAAGCTCAGGGTGGACAAGGTAATGGGACCCGATGGCATACATCCCAGGGTACTAAAGGAGCTAAGGGTGGAACTAGCAGAGCCATTTAGCAGAACTGTTTAGTGAGTCTCTGAGCACAGGAGAAGTCCCAGAAGACTGGAAAAGGGCTCATGTGATCCCGCTCCACAAGAGTGGTAGCAGGGAGGAGGCAGGGAACTACAGACCAATCAGTCTTACCTCAGTAGTGGGCAAGATTATGGAGACACTCCTTAAGGAAAGGATAGTGTAACACCTGGAATCCATAGGAGCACAGGATCCAAGACAGCATGGGTTTAACAACAGGAAGGTCCTGTCAAACTGATCTCATAGATTTCTTTGACTGGGTAACCAGAGTGGTGGACCAATGGCGAAAAGTTGATGTGGCCTACCTTGACTTCAGCAAAGCTTTCAATACTGTTCCACATAGAAGATTGATTAATAAGCTGGGTAGGCTCAGAGTAGGTCAGACATTGGTCAACTGGGTAGCAAACTGGTTGATGGACAGAAAACAGAGAGTGGTGGTAAATGGTATACAGTCAGAAGAGATGCAAGTCACAAGTGGGGTACCTCAGGGATCAGTTCTGGGGCCAGTCCTCTTCAATATCTTCATCAGTGACATTGCAGATGGACTGGAGGGTAAGGTTTGCCTGTTTGCAGATGACACCAAGATCTGCAACAGAGTAGATGATCCAGATGGGGAGGGCAGAATGAGAAGTGATCTGGATAAACCAGCAAAATGGTTGGAAGAGTGGCAACTGGGGTTTAATGCAAAGAAGTGTGAGATCATGAACATAGGGAAGAGAAACCCTGAAGCCACCTATAGGCTGGGAGGGGAGTTGCTGGCAGTCATAAGGGAAAAAAGAGACTTGGGTGTCATCATCACCGATGACCTGAAATTATCCAAGCAGACCACTAAAGCAGTAGGTAAGGCTAGCGGGATGTTGGGGTGTATTAGTAGGGGTATCACAAGTTGGAAGAGGGAGGTAAAGATCCCTTTTTACAAGACACTGGTTAGGCCCCATCTGGAGTACTGCGTGCAGTACTGGAGGCCACACCTTCACAAGGACATTGACCAAATTGAGGCAGTCCAGAGAAGGGCAACCAAAATGGTGCAGGAACTGCATCAGAAAACATATGAGGACAGATTAACTGAGCTCAATATGTATACCCTAGAGCAAAGAAGGGAGAGAGGTGATATGATTGAAACATTCAAACACCTTAAGGGCATTAAAAATGTGAAAGAGTCTAACATGTTTCAATATAAGAAAAATAGCAGGACAAGAGGACACAGCAAGATATTAGAGGGAGGCTGATTAGGGGTACTGTGAGAAAGTTCTTTTTCACAGAAAGGGTGGTAGATGCATGGAATGGCCTACCTCAGGAAGTGGTGTCTATGAATACAGTGCAGGGCTTCAAACAGGCTTGGGATAGGCATAAGGGAGCAATACAGATGAGTCTGAATAGACAGGCCATTGACGGAGCAAAGGCCAATGGCACATTCACAAGGTAGAAAAAGAAATAGGCAGACTGGATGGGCCTTGCGGTTCTTATCTGCCATCAACTTCTATGTTTCTATGTGACATGCCACCCTCCAGACTGCTGAAGTATCCTGGGTGCCATGGGGTGCGGTATCCTGTAATGCCATTTGCAGTGTACACTTCAGGCTATAGATAGTTCATCTGCAGTTCCCCAATTGTACAAATGAATGGGAGATCAGCTGTAACATGCCTGTTTTGGGACCAGTGTGAGTGGGTAGAGCATCAGCTGTCATCTACACTGAGCAGTGCAATGGCACCAGGATGATGGATCTGTATGCAAGTGCCTGAGGAGTATGACCACTGGATGTTATCACCCACACACAGCTCATGCCTATGTATAACACATTCCAGCATCTTACTGTGAGTGATTCACCACCCGCTGATGGAGTGGTACAATCCCATTACAGAGCCAGTCATTGCAATGGGATGGGCTGGGGGGCAGGGAGGGGAGTGTCTGTGCACCGTTGAGGGGGAGCCGGGGACACTACACTATGGACATGGACTGTAGGTATATTCAGGTGCAATTAGGGATGGCATTGGGGTCCCTACAATATGGAACCGGTAAAGCCTGGACTCTGGTACGATCGGGGCTGGTGGAATGGGTAGGGGGGTGCCACTATACCACCAGAGACTTCAGGGCCTGTCCCACATGGGACCGATTGGGGTTGGGGCTTAAGGGCGAGAGCTGATCCGGCACATTCATCCTCATGCCAACGTGCAAATGGGCTGGTAATGAGCATGAATAAGGCCCCTTTGCACCCTGCATGCTCAATTAGTTCATTTGCATTCCTGGGCTGAATATCACCCATGGGGGCTGCGGTGCATACCAGTATGTGACACACATTCCCCCTGAAAGATATTCAGTTGGGGTCACCCTGGATGCACCTGACTTGGAGGCCGCCTGCACTGCGGTTCCCATCCAGGGTCACATTTTGAACAGGAACGATGAAGCCTGCCAGGATGAAGCATAGTGTCACAGGTTTACTGCATGACAAAAGGGATTAACTCCCTTTGAAACTGCATTGTTTGCTGTAGTAACTCTACTGCAGAATTCTGCAGTGCTGCAATTCATCCTGGCGGGCTCCACTGTATGCACACCCTGTAGCAGTAGTACACTCTCTTCGAATACTGTATCAGTGCTGACTGACACACCCTCTTTGTGCAACACATCTTTCTGCTCGTGCATCAATCCAGCACATAATATATTCCCCCAGATGTAAAATATTGCTTTTAGTGTGTTCTGATTTTACACAATGCAGCATAATATTGTATAGATGTAAAGCCCTACTGAAAATAACATGCCATTTCTTCTGTGAACTATTCAGGCTAAATACTGTAGCAATCAGCAGGCATAGTCTAGGAAAACACATTGTAAAAATGTGTAAAAGGAAGACCACATTGATACTGCCTCTCCACAGATCTGCATTGTGCAAATTCATTAGAAATTATGGGTAAAAGCATCCCAGAAGCCCTCCACAGCCATATCGGCTCTGACCAGAGTTTGTTTGCAGTAGTGATGATTAAGAATTTTGCCCTGGTGTTTCCAGAGTTCTCGGGGAAGGGAAACAAAGCAGTTGAAAAATGTATCTGTGCCTGCCCTGCTTTGGCAGACATGAAGGGGACAAAAATGAAAATATACCTGTTCTGTTGGACTGGGGAAGTTGTAACTCTTGTGTGCCCTGCCCATTGGACCTAAGGGGACATTACAAATTAAGACACTAGCCCTGCTGCCAGCTAGAGCTTTGCTGCAGCAGTGAACTTTGGGGAAGTGTTTGTTCACAACTCTGAAACTTTAAATGTGTGCCCTGCTTATGGCAGAGATCAGAGACAAGTATGACTATGCCCTGCTGCCCTGCAGCAGTGAACTTTTGACAAAGTCAAGTGTTCCATTCACAGTTCTGAAATTTTAAGTGTGTGCCCTGCCTGTGGCAGAGATCAGGGACAAGTTAAAAGTAAATAATGCCCTTCAGCCAGCTTTCCTGCAGCAGTGAACTTTGGGAAGTGTTCTGTTCACAACTCTGAAACTTTAAGTGTGTGCCCTGCCTATGGCAGAGATGGGGACATTAGGGGGAGGGGGGCTCAGGGGTCACAGCAAATCTGCAGCTGCCATTATCTTTCTTTTTTTTTTTTACAGAGAGTTAGCCAGATTACAGTAACTTGATGTGTTAATAAATTCACAGCTTGACCAGAGTCTTGTTTTGCTAACTTCAAACTTTTTAATTGCAGTCCGAAATGGCTGGAGTTAAATTAGCAACTGCGGAGGGATGGTGCCAAAATATGATCCAGAAAAAAATTGGCTACAGATTAGCAATGAGGGAGACTGTGCAGTGCGTGTTAGTTGTAAATTGTTCTGTGAATACAGAGATGAGCTACGTCGGTTGAGAAACTTCAGTGAGGCATTAGTTGCAGGGATTACAGACTCCCAGCTAAAAGTTGACAACATCCATAAACATATTCTGACAGAGCAGAACAAGAAAGCTCTTAACACTTTCAAATTTGGTAGAACACAGTCACCACTTGATATATATCGCCATACCACAACTGGTAAGTTTAAAATGGGAGGGGGGGTGGTGTTAAGGGTTTGGACCGAGACTTAAAACTTTATTTGCAGAGAGAGCTTTCACTACTGCAGAGGAACAGCATAGAACGATTCTAGGCAGGCTGATGGAGATCCTGTATATGATGACCAAAGAGGACATCCCTATTAAAAGTTTGAAGCGACAGCAGAACAAGAGAAGCGCCATGGAATTCATTTGGGCAATAAATACATTAATGCTGTTAGTGGGAAAGAACTCACAATGTGTATTGGTAAGAACCTAGAAGAAAACCTGCTAGCAACTGTCAAAAGTGCAAATTATTTTTCAGTGCTTATGGACAGTAGTACTGACGGTGGTGTAACTGAAAAGGAACTGGTTTATGTAGTTTATGTAAATCCCATCAGCAGTCAAGTGGAGGCTAAGTTTTTACGAATGAAAGCTATATCAGATGGCACAAGTAACAGACTGAAAAATCTCCTTTTAGACATTTTTACAGAATCTGGCCTTAATATAAAAAACACGGTTGGGTTTGGGGCTGATGGGGCATCAGTCAACATGGGTGTAAGACGGGGTCTTGCTGCTCTTTTAAGGGAGACATGCAGTGGTTAGTTGATGTTAATTGTTTCTCACACAGATTAGAACTGGCCATAAAAGATGCTTTGGATAACACCTATTTCAACAATGTTTCAAACTTTCTGACCCAACTGTTTTATCTCTATCAGAAAAATCCTAAGAGACTCAAAGAGTTATGGTCCCTTGCCCAGGCCATGGAGATGTCGGTTGAAAAGCCCAAGAAGGCCCATGGCACACATTGGGTGCAGCATAAACTTCTTGCCACCTGTGCTGTTACCAGATCATTCCCCGTAATTTGTGCCAATTTAGAATCTATGGCCGCAGCCCCAACTCATGACCAGGCCAAAGCCAAGGGAGTGTTGCAAATTATGACAAAATTCCAAATGGTGGCACACCTTTTGTATTTTGAACAGCTGCTTCAGCCACTTGCCAGGTTCTCACTAGCACTTCAAAAATAAGCAGTTGAAAGGCCAGAGCTACTTAGCTCTGTTGAAACTTTGAGAAACACTCTTGACCATGCTAAGCAGAGTGGTCCCACAGGTGGCAGTGAACTTGACATTCTTTTAAAAAATGGGTCTGATGTTCTTTCAGGAGCATGTGCTCAAGTCACATGCAAGGATGTGAAATTAACACATTTTAGTGGCCAAGTTGTTAAAACCTTTAAACAGCAAACTAAGAAATACATTACAAACATTGAGAACTGTTGTGAACAAAGGTTCTGCTTGACTGATGAAAGTAATATCTATAACTGTGCAAAAGTGTTAGATACCAGACTTTGGCCAGCTGCAGACAGAAAGGAACTAGAGTTGTATGGTAACAGTGACATTACTGCAGTAGCTGACCACTTTTCAGCACTTTTGCAGCCTGAGTGTGACATCACTCTGCTACTCGCAGAATGGCAAGCATTTCAAAATTTTTGCTCAAACCAATTTCATCAGTCTTTCTGCCTTTGCTATCTGGTCAAAGCTGGCATGTGATTTCCAAAATTCTTATCCAAAACTATTGAAGCTTGTCAATGTGTTAAGAGTATTTCCTGTGTTTAATACAATTGTAGCAAGGTGTTTTTCAACTATGAATAAGGTAAAAACTGACTGGAAAGCAAGTCTGGCAAGAGATACTGTAGAAACATTGATTCACATTAAAAGCAGGCCCCCCTCCAGCTGAATTCAACCCAGACAGGGCTGTAGACATATTTTTTAGTGCTAAACCAAGATGTCTTGGTGATTTGGCAGCTGAGGATGGTGGACTACCAGGTCCCTCCCCCCAAAAACAGACCAGAATTACTGGCTACATGCCTGGTGGAGAAGAGTAGCAAATAGATCACACTCAGTCCTTGTTGGTTACTGTGTGGTCAATCACGGTCCCAGGTGGTTACTGTGTGATCAGTCCTGGTCCCAGGTGTAGTTTTTATGCTGGGGCAGGGGTTCATTATGTTTAATTTGTCACGACCGATCATGATCACGCTCATGAATTCATGGTCTGCTTTGGCAGACATTCAATCTCGGCTCTTAAAATGTATGTGTTGCTGCACAATTATTGTATTTCTCTGGAAATGGCTAAATAAAATAGATTATCAGCAAGGCCACTGATTTACGGTGATTAAAATAATGAAATTCCGGTTTCAAGACTTCAGATTCCGGAATTACACCGGTGATTGTTACTCTAATTTCTGGATTTTACTGGGATTCTGCTATCATTCTTTTAGTGTGTGCATAACTAATCAGAATTAAAGAAGGCTTAATATACAGAGCATTAAATAGAGCAAATTGAAAATAGTACAGGAAGGAATTAAAAGAAAAACACAAGTTTTGTAGATCTACTGATCTGATATAAAATGCCAAATTCCATGAAATCTTTGTTTTTACTGGTCTTCAGGCAGCCCTAATTCCGGAATTTTAACGGATTTTCCGGTTAAAACCGAAAAACAGTGGCCTTGATTATCAGTCTCAGAAACTAGTGCAAATGTGTATTTTATCAATATAGAGTAAGATAAGTACATTTTATGGGGTTTTGACCAAAATATCAATTTATGGTAATTGCTAATCAACTTCAGCCAATTGGTAATCATTTTTTACTTTGATTAGTGAAGACCGCTAATCAAGTCTCCGACACTAATTTATGCCTTGTTACATGCCCACTAGTCTACATGCACCTCCTTCTCTGGAAAATACTCCCCTACTGTACCCTTTTCACACCCGTGAGGTATATATACGTTTCTATCATGTCCATTCTCTCCCTCCTCTCTTCCAGGATTACATATTGAGATAACTCAGTCTCTCCTCATAGAACTTTTGATGCAGCCCCTGCACCATTTTAGGGGCCCTCCTCTGGACAGCCTCTACTTCGTCTATGTCTTTCTTGAGATTTGGTATCCAGAACTTGCTACAGTTCCCCAGGTGGTGTCTCACCAGTGATCAACAGAATGGCAACATCACCTCTCTCCTTCTGCTGGGGATTCCCATCCCTATGCACCCCGGCATCCAGCTGACCCTACCTACTGCCTTGTTGCATTGCTCCACCACCTTGAGGTCATCAGATATGATAACCCCAAGGTCTCTTTCCTGCTTTGTGACCATCAATACCATCCTCACCCCCAATTTATACACCACCTGTGGGTTTCTGTGCCCTAGGTGCATGATTTTCCACTTTTTTCACATTGAAACCCAGTTGCCATACCTTCGACCACTCCTTGAGTTTTCTCGGGTCTCTGCTCATTCTCTACTCATTCTCTCCACCCCCTACAGAGTATCTGTTGCAGAGTTTGGTGTTATCTGCAAAGAAGCATACCTTTCCTTTCTACTCTTCTGCAGTATTGTTTATGGAGACATGGTCCCAGCACTGAGTCCTGAGGTACCTCGCTGGTCCCTCTCCCCTCATTAAAGTGAGTGCTGTTTACCACCACCCTCTGTCATCTATCTATTAACCAATTCCTTACCCAGTTTACCACCTTGGGTACCACCCCAAAATTGATGAGTTTCCTCATAGGCCTCCTGTGTGGTATGATCAAAGGCCTTTCTGAAGTCTAAGTAGGCCACATCCACCGCCACACCCTACTTTATTTCCCTACTCAGCCAGTCAAAGAAATTAATAAAGTTCATCTAACATGACTCCCCCATGCCACCCCCATGAATCAATGCTGCCTTGGGTCTTGTTACCCACTGGATTCAAGACATTCCATTAGCCTTTTCTTTGTTTAAATATCATTTTATTGAAAGATTTTTGTCACAACAAAGACAATACAGACATAACAAAACAAAATCTGGATAATACATGTAAGGCTGTGTCCACCACCAACCAATAACATATATACATTCAAATCACTATAGTAATAGAATGTCCATAGGGATATGGTACAAAGTCCGCCCCATGCTGCAGCATATACTGTACCTATCGTTCCCAAGTTGTTTAAAATTTTATCATTATACGGTTCAGTTTTGCTGTTAGCTTTTCCATGTCATAAACTGTTAGCATAACCTCCTGCCAATCGAATTTTCCAGGCACAGTGGGACTGAGACAGTTTTTGTTAAGTCTTTTCTTGACTGTAACTGTAATAGAAAGCATCTTCTTGATCTTGGGACCTAGAAGTCCCCAAGGGAGGTCCAGGAATAGAACAAATTCCTCCCCAAAAATAGACTATTGAGTAGTCTGTAGTTGCATCCAGAAGGGTGCCAGCAATGGACAAGTCCAAAAAATAAGTCCATGGATGGCTGGAGAGACCCCGCAGATATGCCAACACTGGGCTGTTACTGTCGGTTGAAATTTGGCAACAATTTGCGAGGTGCAAAAGAAACACATTATTGATTTCCATGTAAATTCCTACCAGAAATAAGAGGATGTTACTCTGTAAGTATTAATTGAATATCTATCCCACTTGGCAGGGTCTATCCCATTTGTCCATGTCACTTTCCCATTTAATCTGGTCATCATCAGCTGTTCAGGCCTGGAGCTGCACTAGTGCTTTATATAGTTGAAATAGAAAGGCACCTATCGGTTCTCCATCCAGTACTCTTATAAGAAATATAAAGAAAAGAATGTCTGTATCTTTAGGCCATAGCCTAATATGAGATTTTAAATAATGCACTATTTGAAGGTACCAGTAGTTGTCCCTGTCAGTGAGCTGGAACTTGTTCTTAAAAAGATCCACCAAGATCAGCCCCTGCACCTTATATAAAGATGCCTTATCGCCACAGCATTCCGAGATTGTGAAGATGTCCCAAAATAATGCAGCAGATAAAAAGGTATATCCCTCATAAAATTTATTTAATCGGGTTCCAAGGACCTCCCGGTTGTAAGTGCCACCCATGCTCACTAACATGATGACAAGATGGTAGGGAGAGTACAGAGGCATGCTCCACTATAATCAATGGCCAGTGGCTTTTTGATCTGTTTTTAATATTATAATGGCCACTTGGTAATGAAACGTGGGCACCAGTCGACTGACAAGGGCCTTGTCCCTATTTTTAAGGGGGAAGCTACCTCACCTACAAACTATAGACCAATTGTTTTGTTATCAATCTTATCCAAGATCAAGGAGAGACTGGTGCATAGACAACTGCCAGTACTTGGAGCAAAATGGCTTGATATCTGCTGGTCAGCATGGTTTTCAGGTGGGGAGATCCGTGGATGCTGCCATGATTGACTTTAATAATTTGGTAACAACTTCCCTGATTTTAAGCAGGGATACTGGGGTAGTGTTTGTGACCTCAGTAAGGCGTTTGACCTAGTTTACCATTGGATATTGTTACAAAGATTATATGGGATTGGGGTACATATGGAGCCTCTACAGTGGTAAGAATCGTATTTATCAGAGATAAAGCAATGTGTGATGTATGGACCCTATGTGTCACAAATCAAAGAAATAAAGAGAGGAGTGCAACAGGGTTCCATTTTGGGCCCCTTGCTCTTCAACATATATGTGAATGATTTGACTGAAAATATAGTCAACAGTGAGGTCTGACTACGTGAACAACACCGTTCTGGTGGCATCCGCTGACAGTCATACCACACTGGAGCAAAAATTACAGGAGGATTTTATTGCGATGGAATCTTGGTTTAATAAATCATGTCTCAATAAACAAGAAAAAAAAACCAATTCATCCATTTTCTATGTGGAAGAAAAAAGATATCAAAAAAGAGAATTGGATCTCAAATTTAGCAATGGGTCCAAAATAGATAATGTAAAGTTTTATAAATACCTGGGGGTCCTGATTGATGGTAGAATGACCTACAAAGAACATGTAAATCAAACAGTTAAAATTTACTTGCTTTTCCTAACATCGTATGTATTACCTGGATTTGTCACCGACCTTATCATTCCCTGCGTGGATGGCCACTACTTGTATGTGTAACTCTAAGACGCTCCTTGTGGGGGAACTACTGTAGTATTTAAGGACAGTTCTTGTAATTCAACCTGTGTTTGTCTGAACATCTGTACTTTCCCGTACTTGACTGTAAGCATTTATGGAATGTTTTCCTATTCATACTGTGTTGATCGTATGCCTGTATCTTGTACTCTCCTGGGTCGTGTTTGAAAATAGGCAGGGTTATTGCCTAATGTACGTACCTGGTTACCAAAAGCTAATAAATAAATAGACTGAACCAGAAACTGGGTGCATTGAGAAGAGTATCTTAAGTGTCTCACAAAAGAAACCAGGGCAAAAATAGTAAAACAAATATTATTCCCAGTTTTAGAATATGAATCTCTGATATATAAGAATTCCATGAAATTGGTTCTATGTAAAATAGAACAAATGTATTACAAATCTGGAAGATTTGCAGCCAAGAGTGTATATGGGACACACCATTGTAAAGTTCATCAGGCTTTGGATTGGTTAAGGCCAGAGGGAAAAAAACTATATCTATGGTCGTCCTGGTGTCATAAATTTATAAACTCAAAAAAGTTTCATCCATTGCAGCATTTAGTAAAATTTGAAATATTGGGAGATAATAGGTACCGTTTGAGAGCTAATAGTTTAAATTTACCATTATGTAGGACATATAATAGCATTGGGGATGCAACACTACAAATAACCATTGCCAAGGCCTGGAATGCTTTGCCAAATGATATAAAATCTATAAAATCGTTCTACAAATTTCAGAAGGATATTAGAAAAATGTTAGGTCGTGCATGTGACTATTTATAACCCTTATGTTTTTGTCCCAATGTGTAATCGTATGCTTATGTGTCGAAGCTCAAGTGTTAATGAATCGTTGTATTGTATATTAATTGTACAGGTAGTTGTTTAAAATAGGGTTCTACCCTAACAAACTGTATCTTGTATAAAATAAACATTTTATCATCCTTATCATATAGGACCTGTAGCATGTCAATAAATGGGGGTGAGAAATGCATATACTTCAAACCTTTCTTTTAATAGTGTTTGCATTAACTTCCCTATCACTGACATTATAGTGACCAGACTATAGTTGTCAGCCTCCTCTCTGCTGCCGTTCTTATAGAGCAGGACTACATTTGCCCTCCTCCAGTCCTCTGGCATCACTCCTGTTTTCACTGAGGAGCTGAACAGGGCTGTCAGAGGTGCAACCAGTATCTCCCTGAGTTCCCCCAGCACCCTTGGATGTATGTCATATGGCATATACTTGTCCACTTTCAGATTTACAAGTCCTCTAAGGACTCTTTCCTCTATGAATGGACTTGTGTCCTCCTCCCTCACCCCAGTGTTCCTACTACTTCAATGTGGTCTGTCTCCCTCTCCCTCCACTGTGAAGACTGAACAAAAGTATCTGTTCAGGATATCTGCTTTTTTCTGACCCTCCTCTGCAGAATCTCTTGCTGCCCTTCTTTTCTTCACAGTCACTCCCCTTGTCTTCCTCTTTTTGCTTCTGTATCTGAAGAAAGTCTTTGTTCTCATTAGTTATCAATTTGGCTATCCTTTCCTCTGTTTGCATCTTTGCATCCCTCACTGCCTTCCCTGCTTCCCTCTGCTTATCTGGTGCACCACCCTATCCTCTTCCATCTGCATCTCTTTGTACCCCCTGAATGCCACCCTTTTAGCATTTACCTTCATAGCTACTTCCCATGAGAACCATATTGGTCTCTTTCTCCTCCTATTTTTGCCCATTTGCTTCATGCAGAGGTTCGTTACCTTCATTATGCCTTCCTTCAGTTTACCTCACTGTTCCTCCACCACCCCCTGGCAATCCCCCCAACCCCACCCACCTAGGTTGTCTCTGAGGCACTCATCCATTTTTTTTAAATCCATCCTCCTGATGTCCAGGACCCTTGTCCTTCTGTGGTCTGTCTCTGTCACCATCTTTATGTTAAACCACATTGTACAGTGATTGCTAGTCTCCAGGTGATACCCCATTCTGACGTCTGCAATACTGTCCCTGTTTGTGAGCACCATGTTCAGTCTTACCTTATCTCAAGTGGGCTCTTTGACTAGTTGCCTGAGAAACAAACCCTGCTGGGAGATTAGGATGGCCTGCTTCTAGCTGAGGCTGCGGCTGGGAAGCTTCAAAATGTGTCTGGCAGACTGAAGTCCACAACCAGCAGCACTTCGCCCTTTTTTTGCCATCATGCTGATAACTTCCCCTAGTGCCTTAGCTAATTCTTCCTCTGTTGGAGTTCTGTGTATCAACCCAGTTCAAATTGTGGCTCAGTCTCCTGTCACCAGCGTGACCCAAAGTGCCTCCAAACCATCTTTTACCCTTAGGTTTCCTTGCACTTCCATCACTCTGATATTCTCCCTTACATACAGCACAACCCCTCCACCCTTCCTTCCCTCCCTCTCTTTTTGGAACTGATAGTAGCCTGGTATGGCCATGTCTCAATTGTGGTTCTCAGTGTACCACAAATCAGTTATGGCCACAAGATCCAGGTCTGCCTTCGCCATGACGGTCTCCAGATCTGAAATTTTATTTCCTAGATTCTTTGCATTGGCATACATGGCTCTCCAAACATTGTTCTCACCCTACCTGCAACCCCCTTCCCCTTTCTGCCTTTGTTGCCTCTTGAAACTTCCCTCCCCCCACTACCCTCTCCATGCCTTGCCACCTCAGCACCTCTCTTGCCACATCTTCTATTCTTGTCCCACTTGTCATCTACTATGCCCCCTTCAACTTGCACCCTGGGGGAATTTTCTCCCCTCGGGCCCTCCCTTACTGGTGCTTCAGTCTGTGAGAGGGAGCAGTTAATCCCTCCCTTGGTAACACTGCCTCCTCCCTTGGCTAATTTAAATGTTCATCAAAGTAACATTTAAACCTCCCACCGAGGACTATTGTCCCCTCACCAGAAGAAGTCAGGCCATCAGCTCTGTATAGAATCATATCCTTCCTGGTTGTCCTCCAGTCCCAAATGAAGCTGAACCCCTCCTCCCTGCACCATTCCTTCAACCAACTGTTGAAGTTCCTGCTGTAGGGTATCCTATACCCCCTTGATCATAGATATGTAGCACCTTGGTGAATGCCACCATTCATGCTACCTGCCTTAGGCCTCTCCCCAGTTCCTTGAACTCTCCCTGTACTACCACAGCCCTATCCCTTGCCAGATCAATAGTCCCCAGGTGGACGATGACATCCAGCTCCCCCTATGCCCTGCTGCCCTAGCGATACCTAAGATCTGCTGTCCATCCCTACAAGCCAAAGCACCAGGTAGGCATCTAATCTCCCCCTCTCTGCCCCTTCCTGCTACCAAATATGTCTCCCTTACAACTGAGTCCCCCACCTGAAGTGCTTTCTCCTCTGCTGGGGTCCTCTACTTCCCACTTGGGTCCTCCCCTTCGGAGGACCTGCACATCCTCCCTTGCCACCACTTTGGTTGCCTCATTTCAACAGTCCTGTTCCACCAATTTGGCAAAATAATTCTGTTGTGGCACAGGATGAGGAATGTGCAACTGACCTGCCTCCCCCACCCTCCCAGAGCCAACCAAGGTCCAGCTGACTCTGCTCTGCCTAGGCAACTTCTGAGGTAAAGGCAGCAGATTCAGTGCCCCCTGGGTAGGGTAAGAGGTCCTCTGGAACCTAACCACCTTGGCATGGAGACCAACAACCTCCTCTCTTAACCCAGAGAGGTACATGCAGATAGGGCAGTACCTCAGTCTCCAGAATGTGTTCCAGAATACTGCAGCTCCACAGCTATTGCTCTGCAGCACTACCATATCTGCTAATAAGGAGGCAGTACAGTGTAGTGGTTTAGGGCACTGAGCTGCAAACCTGGAGACCTGGGTTTGAATCCCACAGCCCCCATTTGCATACTGTGTCAAGTCACTTAACTTCCTTGTGCTCCCAGGTCGTACTTGGAAACAAACTTTGGCTAAGTGTGCCTTTCCTGGTTAAACAATTTCCCCTTTCCTAATCTGAATTCACTCCCATCTGCTTCTTGTAGTTAATCTTATTATTGAAGATTACACATATACAGTTCATATTCATCAGGCCAGAGATACTTTTTGCATGTATAGAGCATTACGGCATGTTACTAAGAACTGCGTTAAATTACAGCAGGATATACCTGAAATACCTAGCATAACATGTATAATAGAGAGTAAATGACATTTCTAGGCATACTGGCAGTTGAATGCTAGAGCTCAGCAGCATCACATGCCGGGTTATAGCTTTTAAGTCCACAGGGTAGCTGTAGCCTTTGGAGGCTAGAGGATCTCCACATAGGATAACACATTAATATCATACTCATAATAAGTATATACACAAGGACAAAATCTGACTAGGAACGGCTAGTAATCTGGAACCAGATTTTGGTTATGGTACTGTAAGGGTGCACCTACAATACCTCTAGTGAACCTTGTGGAATTCCTATGTAGGAAGTGTCACCAGCATGGGTGCCTCACTTCTCCTGTGACCAAGTGGCAGTCTTTGTGTTTTTCTTTTTGTGTGGGTGGGAGAGGGAGATGGGTTGTCAGTTAACCGATACCACAGGGCTGGAATTGGTTATCAGATGAATAGGGACTGCTTATTATACCAAAGTGTCTCAGAAAGGAGATCTAAGACTCATAGTACCTCGCAATCGCACTGTTAGCAAAGTGTGTCAGGGGCTCAAGTTGAGCTAGCTGTGCTAGACTGGAGACAATTTCCTTCACTGTTGGCACTTCCGTCATTTGCCAATGGTGCAGCAGGAGGTGCTTTGCTTCAGCTGAGACAGTGAGAACCCATTTTAGGTCTTTTTTTTTTTTTTAAATTAGTACTTTTATTGATTTTCCCCTTTTGCACGCCGGGTACTGGCTTGGCCCCTTCCACCCCACCCCTGGCTATTGCTGCCGCACCCTTGTGCCTACGCTTCCCACCAGACTTCCACCCAGTTAGAGTGGAACTATGAAGGGTGCAGGCATTCACCCTGGGGGGGAGAGCCACCTTGCAGCTGCTCAATCCTGCTCCATCCCTCCCCCACATGCCAGCTCCCTGATGACCCAAGGTCATTCCCAAACCCGGGTCACCAGCGCAGCACCAAGTAAGGCATCCAGCGGCTCAGCCCTCAGTGCCACCAGGCTGGCTAACATTTTAGGTCTTTGTGAGGGAGATGGGTAACAGTCATAGGGGAGCCTAGAATTAGAAGCTCTGTGAGAGTGGGACAGATCGAGTGAGTACTTGGTTAGAAAGTCTGTCACCTCTGGACAGAAAGTCAGCAGTTAGGACATTGCCAGAGTAGGAGGAGGAGCTCTCCTAGCCATGCCACTTCTCCAGCAATTTGTATTAGGAGATGAGCAGCACGGAGGACTGTTGGAGTGTGTTACCATAGGTACAGCACTTTGTTCTGCATGAGTCATGATTGGGAGTCTTTAAGAGCTATGCGGGCTGACTTCCAGCAGTTATGCCACTCTGAGGCACTAATCTATTTATTCAGCAGAAGTGACCATTTATGGCAGGCTGCTAAAGTTTGATCCCGTATGCCATCTGTAGGAGGTAGTAAATGTTGCCTGCCCTCCCTTCGGGCTGGAAAATCCAGTGCTGTAATGGATGCCCTTGGAGGGCTGTACTGTGTTACAGAACACATTTAAGGGTTGGGTGAGCAAACTGTGGAGCTACAGATATCACCAGAAGTCAGCTTTGTTCAACTTATACCTATTCTGCAAGGCCTGTAAGGAGTCCAAGACCTGCTAACCTGGCATGAGAAGATCTTTTACAAGCAGGATACCCTGTCACCCCAAACTTTCCCACCTTATAGGGGTACCTCCTAACCAAATGCTTGGATTGTTCCAAACTGCAGTCAAGGCCAGGTGTAGCAGAGGGGTTCCCCATCTTGTTTTGCACTTCCTTCCTGTTGTCTAAAGAGTGTGGGGTAGTGCTTAATGGCAGCTGCTTTTGTATAGCTGAGGAGACAGGCCACCAGGCCCCTTCCTTGGCAACTGAAATTCAGTGCCAAAATGTGTGCTGTGATGCACTTGGGGCGTAAAAACCCGTGAGCAACTTACACTCTAAGGGGGAGGAAATCAAAAAAACAGAGCAGGAGAGGGACCTGAGGATTATAATATCAAGCAACCTTAAGGTAGTAGCCAATGCAGCAAAGCTGTGGAGAAGGCAAATGGAATGTTGGCATGCATTGGCGGGGCATAACTAGCAGAAGGAGGGAGGTACCGATGCCTCTTTACAAAGCCATGGTGAGGCTGCACCTGGAGTATGGGATCCAATTCTGGAGTACGCACCTAAGCAAGGATATAGATGGGATAGAGAGGTTCAGAGAAGGGCAACCAAGATGGTGCATGGTATGCAGGGGAAGCCATATGAGCAGAGGTGGAGGGAATTGGATCTGTACCCACTGGAGACTAGAGGGGAGAGGGGGGACATGACTGAAACTTTTTAGTATGTGAAGGGGATCAATAAGGCGAAGGAATGGAGCTTATTTAAAAGGAAGGAGGGGGCTAAAACTAGCAGGCATAGCCTAAGACTGGAGGGTGAAAGATATAGAAGCAATGTAAGGGGGTGATTCTTCATGGAGAGGGTGGTGGAGGCCTGGAACAAACTACCAGAGGAGGTGGGAGGGCTGAAATGGTGGAGGGATTCTAGAGGGCATGGGACAGACATGTCGGTGCTCGTATGTGGGGGAAGGAGAGGGGCTCATGGAAAAGGAGATGAGTAGGGGAGGGGTAGATTTGATGGGCCGTTGGGGTCCTTTTCTGCCGTTAGATTTCTGTGATTACGTGGGCCTCAATATTTGACCAGAGGGGTGGGGTATAGTTGTGGATGGGAAAACTTCTGATTGCCTAAGGCAATTGAAATGCCCAATAGTACGCTTTGAACCATGGGAGCTCTTACCCTCCTCTGCTCCAGTGGGACCTCAGTTTGGCTTGGCTATATTCCTTCCCACAGAAAGCTGCCAATCATTTTGTAAATATGCTCATACTATTTATTAGGAATACATAACAAAGGTGGGCTAGTACATGGAATAGCTGTGGTGTGGTTATCATCTTTACCACTTCAATTTTCCTGGCCATTGAAAGCTGCAGGGGACTCCATCTATTGCACGCTGTGCTAAATTCATCTAGAAGTGCATTTACGTTTACATGACAACTTTTGGTGGACATATAGGAAGCTTTGACCCAGTTCAAAAAAAGTGTTGCCTGCACACAGTGAACAGAGTGAGGTTCACTGAGAAAGGGTGGCAAATCCATTCATAACAAGAGCAGTTCCAGACAATCAGCATCTTTTCCAGCTTGTAGTTGCCAACAAATGTATTCACAACCAAATAAACTTAATAATATTTATTGAAAATAATGAACAGGTTAGAGTGCATATAACATTACCCAGTGCACCAAACTGCTCCAGCACTTCGGTAAAAACCTTCCTCAGGGGGTGTGGCCCTTATAGGATACTTATTTAAATTTAAAGGCTGTCTTACTGTGACATCATATTAGTAATTGACACACATTTAAATCACATGTTGCAAAACCAGTATTATTGTTATAGATGAACACATCCTTAAAGTGCAAGGAACTCTTGTGAATATAAAAGTGAAAACAAAATAGAAATTAAGTGTCCTCATTCTTGGGATGAAATCTCCGAACTCAAATTACAGTTTCTTACAGCAGAGCAAAAGAAATAGTTATTTTAAACAAAAGAAAATTCTAATAGGCAGTGTTAACTATTATATTCACACATTCACAGAGTGCTATTACATTCACACCTTCATAGAGTCATAGGTACAGGGTCATTAATAATACACTGGAATAAATAATCTAAATAGTTACTTTTAAATGTGATCACCTTAGTTACAATATTGTCCTATATATTTCCGGATGCTGAATAGGAAAGAAGTTCAGCAGAGTTTTAGGGTTTTCCTGAATACAGACAAGATATTCAGTTCTCACCGGTGTCCATTTTTTCCTGGAATACAGACAGAAAGTTGAAAGAAATCCCTAAAAAAAACCAAAGGACAATCAAGTCATTATTAAGAAGTGTATCAATATTCTCTCTCTCTCTCTCTCTCTCTCTCTCTCTCTCTCTATATATATATATATTCTTTGCAAAAAAAAAAAAACTGTGTTAATGCAACATTCAGGGTTGGGGCTACAGCATCAAAAGTAGGGAAATGCGGCTTTAGGGTTTCCATCCCCAAAACCTCAATGCCACCCTTAAAGCAAATCGGGTGGAGTCTTCCAATGGGTTGTCAACCCTAAAGCTCACCTGATTCTATACATTCCAGAAACATACACACCTAATGGGGTGTGTTTCAGGGTTGATAACCCTAAGGAACACTTCACCTCTGATTTGCTTTAGGGGTGGCATTGGGGTTTTAGTGTTGGAAACCCTAAAGCCACATTTCCCTACTTTTGATGCTGTAGCCTCAACCCTAATTGTTGCACTAATGTAGGTTTTTGCAAAGAATTTCTTTACTTTTTGAGATAGTATAATGGTATCCTTATTTTCCTTTTGTGCATCCATACTTTTTGAGATAGTGTAATCGTATCCTTATTTCTCTGTCACCATAGATGCATATATGTATCTTTATCGGGGGCCCTGTGCTTCCATTTGTAGGACAATAGCAACCAAATTTTCCACATAGCCTTCATATTGCCCCACCTCATCAACCTGATAGTAAAAATTGTAAAATCCACAACAAAACGTCATTCTGCGCTACTGCAGCGTCATTCTGCTCCAGGGGCACAAAAAGACATTTTAGACAACAGTTGAAAAATCACAGCTGTCACATTCATGAGATGGTGTAAAAAATGCCTAAATTGATAATTTGGGGTTAAAATCTTGAAAATTACAAAAGTTATGAGCGAGTATAGTGCAGTGTCAACAAATCCACAGAAGTTCACCATTTTAGCATATTTTGACCACAAAATCTCAACACACCCTTCTTATGACCCCACCTCATCAACAAGTATGGTGAAAATGTTGAAATCCTGCCCAAAAGGTTATTTCGCCAACTGACCATGAAATCACCTTTTGGGCAGGATTTGCAAAATGACACCAACATTGTTCATGAGGAGGGGTCTCAAAAAGGGTAGGTTGAAAATTTCATGTCAAAATATGCAAAAATGGTAAAGTTATGCACAAAAGTTGAAAACCCCATTGAAATACATTGAACTGCACTTACCTTACTTTCTCATATAGCAGCCAGCATTTCCAGCAGCAAGATGTATCTCTGATCAGAGAGTGGATCTTCATCATGGTACTTGTTCAGGTGAGTGAGGGTCTGTGGGGGGTGTGGGGTGGTGTGTGCTGAGCCGGTGGTGAGGGTGGGGGGTCAGGTCGGTGAGGGACCCCTTTTTTTTTTACATGTTCAAAAAAAAAAAGACATTGAGGGACCATTTTCTTTATTACATGGAAAAGAATCAAGAGAGGGTGGGGGTGCCACTAAACACCAGGGAAATGATGCTCACATGGGGGACAGCAATCAGAGGGCAGAGGGTGCCACTAAACACCAGTGAAAAAACTTATATCTAAAGGGAGATGGGGATTGGAGGGTGGGGGTGCCACTAGACACCATGGAAAATTAATGTTACAATGGGGACAGGGATCAGAGGGCAGGGGTGCCACTAGACACCATGAAAACTATCTGAACAATGAAGACAGGGATCAGAGAGTGGGGGTGCCACTAGACACTAGGGAAACTATAAAAACAAGGGGGATGGGGATCAGAGGGAAGGGGGTGCCACCAGACACCAGGGAAACTGTAAGAACAATGAGAATGGGGATCAAAGGGTGCGGCACCACTAGACACCAGGGCAAATTATTGTTACAATGCTGATGGGATCGGGGAGGTGCCACTAGACTCCAGGGCAACTTATTTTGTTAACAAGGGGACATCGATCAGAGGGTGGGGGGGTGCAACTAGACAACAGGGAAAATTATTAGACCAAGGGGAAAGGGATTGGAGGGCAGGGATGCCACTACTTAGCAAGGAAAACAGCTTCCCCTCATGAAAAATAATCCTTTTTGTCACTCGTGATATGAAAAAAGAATATTTTTTCATATCACATGATACAAAAAAGGATTTATAAACTTCAAAAAAACAATATTTGAGGGGCATTCCAGGAAGAGTTAAGTGCAGAATGCAGCTAAGGGGGTCCCAATAAACAAGCTACAGTACATGTCTTGGTATCTCCCCACAACCTCAATGATATGTTTTTTAATTTTTTTTTATTTGTAGTTTATCCCTGATTTTTACCCCTGTTTGATCCCAACCCTGTCCTGGCCGCATGCGCTTGTGGAGGCATGCACATGCTGCAGTACTGGGATGCCCTCCCACTGCTTGCCACCTGCACTGCCCGTGGATCTCCATCTGGGGGCTGTGGAACTATGGCGGGTGACAGAGTCCTCCCTGGGAGAAGAGAGCTGCCATTCAGCTGCTCAATCCTGCTCCCTCCCCTTCCCCCGTGCCGGCTCTCCGATGACCCAGGTTCATTCTCAAACCTGGGTCGCCGGCATGACACGAGGTAAGGCATCCATCACTTCAGCCCTCAGTGCCACTGGGCCAGCAATTTTATGGTTTTTCAATGTAAACATTTTTTGGGAAAACACAAAACAAGATGGTGGCCAAACAAAAAAGGATTTCCTGAAATTAAAAAAGATGATGTCAATATGAACAAGGAATTCTTTTTCATTTCATATAGCTATTTGAATGTTTACTCAGCAACATTTACAAAAGTTTTAAAATTAAATAACTCTGAAACAGATTAATATTTTTTCACCAAACCAGCAAAAGGCACATCTGTGGGCCAATCTCTTTCTACCCTGAAACTTTCTGACCAAAGTTCCAAATCATCTAGATGGTAGACAAATTCAAAGAAAATCCCATTCAAAACAATGGGAAAAAACTACAAAAAAATCACTTTTTTCGCTATCCAGCTCTAGGAAACTGCACACCCAACCAGAACTAAACTTGGCACATCTGGAGATTTACCACAGGAGACCCCGTGTGCAAAATTGCATGCAAATCTATTGAATGGTTGCGAAGATATCGAAGTGCAAAATTTTGGGTTTAACATAGAAACCCTAGTTCAACCCCAAATATAGTAGTGGGACCGTGCCACTATAATATATAGATAAAAATCTATACACACATACACAGAATAAAGATCCCAACCCCTTAGAAAAAGATAAAAGGACAACGGGGGGGGCACACTCCCCCTTGCCCTCCCCCTCCTCCTGCTTCCCTTCTTTCATCCCCTCTTCCCTTCAACCCTACCCATTTCCTTTACACTTTACTTATCCCATCTCTTTACTCCCTTACTCTTCATTTGTCTTCCCCTCCACCCCTTGTCCTTTTATCCCTTTCTAAGTGGCTGGAATCTTTATTTTTAATTGCCCTTTGTCTTTTAGGGATTTCTTTCAACTTTCTGTCTCTGTATTCTGGGAAAAAATGGGCAACGATGAGAACTGAATATCTTCTCTGTATTCAGAAACTCCCTAAAACTCTGCTGTCCATTTTTCTTACTCAGTGTCTGGAAAGTATAGTGAGTTTTTAACTGTGAATGAACCATTGAAGTATGATTTATTTTTTGATGATTGATCCCTAGGACAATATTGTAACTAAGGTGATCATATCTTATTTTTTTATACTTCTTTATTAAATTTGTAGATGTATATCATAGATTATGCATACCATTACATCTTTTCATGTCTTACAGTAATTGACAGTTTCTCTTTGTTTGTACAATTATAGCACAATCTTACACATACAAAATATCATATCATCCGATCTTTCAAGTTCAGAGTACTTCCATGTAAGTTCTTTAGACAAGCTGTTATTGTCCAGGGAACAGAAAAGGCAAAAAAACAAACAAACAAACAAACAAAAAAAAAAAACAATAAAGCAAAAAGGAAAAGAAAAGGAAAAAACAAACAAACAAGTAAACTTATTTAACTCAGCTCTAAGCCACCAGTACTCTTTAACCTTTTTTTTACAATCTTTCTGCGTTCGTATTTACAACATTAGTTTATATTGTATTCTTTTTGTTTCAGTTAATCTAAGTGGTCCATCTCTTATTTACAGTACCTTCAGCTAATTCGGTCCTTACTTTACTTCATGTCAGTATTCTTTATTTTGTTCTATATAAACATCTCTCTTATATACCCTTCTTATTTTTCTCTATCTTTTAGTCGTCTGGGAGGATAAACAATTCCCATCTGTTCCATATGTTATTAAATTGTTCTTTTCTTAAGGTGATCATATCTTAAAGTAATTTTGGTATTTGGTTCTTTTTTCCAGTTTACTACTAATGACCCTGTACCCCTGACTCTGTGAAGGTGTGAATGTAATAGTTAGCACTGCCTATTAGAATTTGCATTTGAAAAATAATTGTTTCTTTTGCTCTGCTGTAAGGAACTGTAATTTGAGTTCTGCGATTTCATCCCAAGAATGAGAACACTCTAACTTCTAAGTTGTTTTCACTTTTTTATTCACAAGTTCCTTGCACTTTAAGGATGTGTCCATCTATAATAATGAGACTGGCTTTGCAACACGTGATTTAAATTATGTGTTAGTTATTAAGATGATGTCACAATAAGACAGCCTTTAAATTTGACTAAGTATCCTATAAGGGCCACACTCCCTGAGGAAGGCTTTTGCCGAAGTGTTGGAGCAGTTTGGTGCACTGGGTGACATTATATGCACTCTAATCTGTTCATTATTTTCAATAAATATTATTAAGTTTATTTGGTTGTGAGTACATTTGTTGGCAACTACAAGCTGGGAGTGATACTGATTGTTGGGGAACTTTGATCCCTAGGTAAGTGATCCAGTCTGGGGCCTGTCATAAGCAGAGTGGGCTAAGGCTTAGAGATAAGAGTTCAGTCTTAACTTAATTTTGAGCCTCGATAGATGGGCATAGGATGTGAGAAGTGCTAGGAGTTGGTCAGTGGATTCAGGAGCATCTTCTGTCACCACCAACAGATCATCTGCATATTTATTTATTTGTTTATTTTAAAATTGGTGACTGGGAAAAGCACACTGAGCTGAGGCTTATTTGCAGATGCAACCTGGGGGAGGGGTACAGAGGATGTAAAATACATGGCACAGACAGAGTTCGCAGTTACAGTAAAGTGCAAATCAGAGAACACAGTGGTGCCGGAGTAAGTGCACAATGAACAAACAAGGCGAAAGCAACATACTGAGCATTTCAGGCAAATGCGTGGGGAACTATTGGGGGAGGGTAAACAGGAGCAGGGGAAGGAAAGAGTTTCAGCTGATACCTGAGGAAGCCAGGGGAAGTGGAGAATCAGAGGGATGGGGGGAGCTGGTTCCAATGTAAGGTAAGATGATAGGAAAAGTATGATTGCCCAGCAGAGATGTGGGGATGTGGAATAGCAAAGGTGTGAGGATTCCTGGAGCAGAGGGAGCATGAGGCAGAAGGGATGAGGGAGAGGAGTTATGACAGATAGGAGCCAGGAAGGGTTCCAAACCAGTATTTGGCTATGAAGGAGGCACAATTAACCTGGTGATGTGAGGGTATAGGATAAGGATGAGTAAAGTGAGCAATAATAAGTTCAGGAAGGGTAGCTAGTAGCAAAGCAGCAGAAGGAGTTACAGAGGGTATCCAATCTGGCCAAGGAGGTGGAGAGAACAGTGCTGAGCGTAGACCATGCCCACATAGTCAGAGACCAGGAGCACCATTTTGATGACAAACTCTTGGTTGACCTGTAGAGACAGACAATCTTTATTGTGGTACAAGGCACCAAGTTTAGGTCAGAACTTGGCAAGGATGTCATTGGGTGGTGAAATCAAGCTTGCTATCAAGTCACATACTAAGCTACTTAAAGAAAGGAACCACTTCTAGAGGGAAGCCATGCTAGGTGGAGAAGATGGGCATGCAAGGTGGAGAAGATGGGCACAGATGAGAGTCTGGCCATTTTTTGACTGGTGCCAAAGGTCATGGACACAGTTTTCTTGCACTGACCTGGAGCATGTTATACTGAACCACAACAGGATGTCCACAGTTGTAGTGGAAGGACCAGATGAGTAGCTGACTGTATCATCTGCATACATGTGAATATGTGATTTGGCACAGGCCGAGGGAAGGTCATTGATGAAGATGGAGAACAGTATAGGACCCAGCATGGAGCCCTGTGGGACCCCTGCCTGGATGAGAAGAGGAGGTGACAGGGTGCTACTAACCTGTACCAACTGTAGATGGCCCTCGAGGTAAGAACAGAACTAGTTTACAGTGGGAGCTGAGAGGCCAGCAGAACTCAGCTTATCCAGGAGGAAAGGGTGGGACACTGAGTTAAAGGCCTTGGCCAGATCAATGAAGATGGCTGCCGTGATGTGCCCCTGATCCATCCCTGAGAAGATAGAATCAGTTACACTCAACAGGAAGGAGATGGTGGAGTGAGCCTTCCAGAAGCTAGACTGGATCATGGATAGGAAATCAGAGGAGGAGAAGAAATTGGAGCATCTAGTGTACACTAGCTTCTCTAGCAGCTTGACAAGGGAAGGGAGGAGGGAGATGGAAAGAGGTTACCAAGGGAGTAAGGGTCCCCACTTGTGGACTGGTAGAACTCTGGACAGCTTCCAGGACAGTGGGACAGCACTGAGGGAGAAGGAAAGGTTGAGTAGGTGAGTCAGAAGAGATGCAGTGGTGGGAATGGAGATGTGGAGGAGTTTAGGACCCAGCCCATCAGGGCTAGACTTGCACATGTTCAGGGAGTAAAGAACTTTCAGGGTTTCCTGGGTAGTAACAGGAGAGAAACAGAAGCCCTGGGAGGTGAGGGGAGAGGAACCATAATACAAAGAAATGACAGCTGGAGGGGGAATGGAAGGGAGAACACAAGTGGTGAAGAACTCACTAAAGTGAGAAGCAACAGAGAAGGGGTCAGACACAGATGAACCATTTACTAGAAGGATGGGGGGTGATGGACTCAGCGGGAGGGTCAAAAAGGGAGTGAATTACCTTCCAGAACTTTGAAGGGCCATTAAGGTTGTTCAGAGATATCAGATACTCCAGAGTCATATCAGACACTCCAGGGTCATGGAGCCACCACTGTTTGATATTTAGAAATGAAGTGGAAGGAAGAGGCAGCCCTATGATTAACCCCCAGAGATTGGCAACACATTTGGAGTGGGGCTTTTAAATCCACATTGACAGCTGGCCTGGTGGCGCTGAGGGTTGAGGCGCTGGATGCCACACCTTGCTCCACACTGGCAACCCGGGTTCGGGAATGGACTCAAGTCACCAGGTGTCAGCAGGGGCAGAGAGGGATTGAACATCCGTGGACTGCTCTCCTTCTCCGGGGGGAGGGGGGCCACCAGCTGTTGGTGCACTAGTGATCTCTGGTGGAGGCTGGGGCAGTGCGCTGACACTGCATGGATGGTGGTGAGTTTGGGGCATGGCGCCGGTAGGGAGTGTGTGTGAACGCGTGTGTGCTCCCTCCATTGGTGTCATTGCTTGCCTCAGCCCATGCCAAGCCAGAAAAGCGGAAAAGCATGGCGCTCGGTCGAGTTGGCTAGATGGCTGTCTGAGGGAACACCTGGCCTCGGGGGCACCACCACCCGGTACTGGATCCTGTGTCAGTAGGGACTGAGGGGGGACTCCCTGCCACCCTGCCGTGGGGGTAAATGGTGGTGGGGGCTTCACTGGGGACTGGGCAGAAAGGCGGCCGGAGATGGACGGATGCCAGGACGTGAAAGCAGACCGAAGGGCCACACAGGTGAAAAGGATAAAAAAAAAATTCACATTGGCACCAGGATGGCAAGAATTTGCCTGGAAAGTGAGAGTGAGGTATTTTTTAACACCCATTTAAAGGCGAAGTGGGATGGCACCTTTGGTGCTGGGTGTTGGAGACAGTGTGGAGAACCCAATGCTGTGCATACATACATTTTCTTTACTTGTTCAAAATTGGGAGCGTTCTTAAAACAAGTAAGAAAAAAATGGGAAACCATATTTCAAATAGATGAACCACTCCAGATGGGTCATGTCATACTGGGGCTGCCTTCTGCCTCGGTCAGAGGAGTGGGGGCTTGATACTTATGGCACATTTGCGTGGCTGCGGTTGGTAAGGCAGTCACACATAAATGGCTTCAGGAGGAATCCCCTAACTTTACAGAGTGGGTGATGCTAGTGAGGGAAATTTAGGAAATGGAGAGGCTGACATATTTCATGCAAGATAAAATGTCTAAATTTATGGAGAGATGGACTAGGTGGATAATACAGGATGATTTGTAGGGGTAATAATAGGTGCAGACACTGAACAATTGGAGTTTAGAAGGGAATCAGGCTGATTGGTCAGATGACCATGGCAGATTTACTTCCTCCCTTGCTGAGGGGTGGGGGAGATACAGACTACAGATAACTTTGATTAAGATTTAGTCCCTCGGTTCTGTGCTCGGTCCTGGTGCCCACCCACTTTGCCACTGAATATATATACACATTTTTGAGTGAGCTTTACAGGAAATGTTTAAGCTGTATCAGTTGAGTATCTACTTGTTAACCAACTAGTTTATTAATATTTTGTTCCTTTTGTAAAGTGGTTGGTAATTTATTTTCCTTTGTAACAGGAGAATGATGAACAGACATACAATAGACACCGCTGGAGGCTACTCTTTAAATGGACTTTGATGAGACTTTGGCTTTTTTTTTTACCATGAAACAAGCATTTGGATGGCATTAATATCTCATAAACCTCTTTGTTTCATGTTAGTTTCTGTAGTCCAATTGGTAACTTTGAAATGTATATCTGTGATGAATTGCCAGTATCTATATTGAATTGCAAATTTATGAAATAAAATACAGAAAGTATTTAAAA
This sequence comes from Neoceratodus forsteri, assembly GCA_016271365.2. Lineage (NCBI taxonomy): Eukaryota > Metazoa > Chordata > Ceratodontiformes > Ceratodontidae > Neoceratodus > Neoceratodus forsteri. Next base: position 142,892,412 of record CM057451.1, on the reverse strand, counting down.
AAAAAAGGTTGTTCTGAGGGTTGGACTTGAAATATTGCAATTTTGTAGCCCAGACAGCCTTTGTGCAGGAGTTCTGGAGGGCAGTGAGATAATTTAGACCGTACCCAGGCAAGATCGTGGGACCTTCACACATCAATTATTTCCAGGGTAATCCAGGGGTGATGATAGGTTTTGATCCTGGATTTTTTGAGTGGGGTGTGCTTGTCCCAAATAGAAGAGAACTTGGAGTGACATAAGGAGAGGGCAATGTTAATATTAGAGGTGGAGGGTATGGCTGTCCAATCAGATAAAGCAAGGTAACTCAGGAGCATCAAGTGGCTGAGTGACTGGAGGGACCTGACCCACATGCTTTAGGGAGGAGGGTAGACGTCAGATCTTCAAGATGCAGAATGTCATGCAGTGGTCACTGAAAGTGTCTGGCAAAATGCCCACTGCAGCAATGTGGTGGGGATGGGAGGAGAGAATCCAGTCCAAGAGGGTGTAGTTTTGAGGGTGAGGGTTAAGCCGATTAGGTTCAGTGATAATCTGTGTGAGATTAAGGGACTCAACTATATGGGTGGTTGGTCTGGAGGCCTGGAAGAGCCAACTGATGTTAAAGTTCTCAAGAAGAAAGCTGGCCCAGTGGTGTTGAGGGTTGAGGCTCTGGATGCCACACCTTGCACCACTCCGGGGACCTGAGTTTGGAAACGAGTTCGAGTTGCTGGGGGCTGGTCAGGAGGGAGGGTGAGATGCTGGATTGAGCTGCTACCAGTCAGCTCTCCTGTCCTCTTCCAGGGAGGATTGTGAGTCTCCTTGACTCTTGGCTGCCACCAGGTAGAGGCTTGATGGTAGTGCCTAGCCCAAGGGGAGAGTCGGCATTAGGTCGGGCTGGGGAAAGGTGCCGTTACTGGAGCCACGGGGTGCATCTTGCCTCCATGGGCATGTGCGACCGTGTTCTGGGGCCTCGGGACTAGGTGGGAGAGAAATGGAAAATGAGGCACCAGGCAGGTTGAATGATGCCCTGAAGGAGTGAATTGGAGATTCACTGAGAGAGGACCACAGCCGTGCCTCCCCAGAGCCCTGACAGGAAGAAAGCTATATAAAAAAAAAAAAAGTTCCCTAGAAGAAAGAGTTCACCAGTGGAGGAATGAGAAGTGATCGTAGAGATAGAATCAACCATGGAGGACGAGAATGATATTTTAGATGAGGCACAGAATACACCAATTAAAATGGGCACAGAGGAGGAGAATGGCAGCCTGATAAGGAGAAACTCATGGAAGGAGGATGCAACCTCTCTAATAGATATGGTGCAAGAGAAGCTCTGAAGGGCGTAGATGGCAACACCACTGCCATGTTGTCCTCTATCCTGGCTGAAAACCTGATAATCAGAAAGGGCCAGGCTACAGTCTGGATCCTGAAGGAGAGCCATGATTCCGAGATACAGACCATATCTGGAGAGCATTGTGAAATCCATACAGATAGGTCGAGTTTTGGAAGAAGGGTCTGAGCATTGTGGTGAAATGTGCTCAAGCTTTTGCCAGCTGGGGGGGCAATAAAGGGGGGGTCAGGATTGGACTCCATGTTGCCAGACAGGAGAAGGAGCAGAAGAAGGACCCACAGAAGGGAATGGGATTCACGACCCTTTGAGTGGGGAGAAGAAAGGGAGTGCGGTATTGGAGAATGGAGAGGAGGGTGCAATGGAGAAATTCAAGGTTAAGGGAGGGGGAAGAGAGGAGTCCAGGGTGGGAAGGAGGGTAAGGGAGAAGAGTGACTGACGGGTTGGGGGGGGAGAGTGACTGACAGGTGGGTGGAGAGGGGGAATGGGGGAATGGTTGGTGGGATGAGGGAGGAGGAGGTGGAGCAAGTGAGGATAGGAGAGGAAAAGGGATGAGGAAAAGGAGGGCAATATTCCTTGTAAGCATGAGAGATGTAACAGCTAACTATTAAGCAATATAGTTGATTAGGAATATGAATTAACATAAGGGCCAGTACTGTAAAGCTGCTACACCTAGTATAAGGCCTAAGCAGTGAATGTAAAACTTACAATGACAATACCTAAGCAGTGAGTAAAATAATAATGTCCATCATTTCCTCTGGATGTAATTAACCATCAGCATTTTGACTTTGCCATTTCCTCTTGGTGTGCTTGTTAGACCACCCAAGTGCCGTCACCTCTGCTGTACCATATATTACTCCATCCTCCTAGTTCTTCTATTTGCTGTGGGTGCTACAGTCCCAAGATGCCAAGCTGGACCACTATCATCACTGCGAGAACCTGCTTTTAACAAAAATGGACTCTATAGCACCCCAATGCCAACTGTGTCAAGGGAGCTCCAGCTTTCCACCACCTACATCCCGCCTGCTAGCCCGGGGCCCCCAACACCTGCCACGGTTATCAACAACATTACCATTTTCACACCCATAAAGATCACCTCGGTGAACACTCGCATCCCCCATTGCAAGAGCAGAAGGCACAAGGTATGCTCCACCATTAGCATAAACCTCTCAGCCAGGAAAATAATATTCATGCTTCTTCTTCTATCAGATAATGTCCATGCCAATCCGGGCCCATCACCAGTGTCAAACGCAGGGGGAAACATGAGTAAAGGCCTGAAAGTAGCTGCACTGAACATCTGCAGCCTCACAGCAAAGTTTGACCTACTCCAAGTGTGGATGTCCCACCATGTACCTGACATTCTCTGTCTGACAGAGGTCTGGCTGTCAAGCAAGAAAAAAATAAAAAAAAAGTGATGCTCCAGGGATATCAAACATTCAAGAAAGACAGGTGTGGCAAGAGATGAGGAGGAGGAGTCCTTATCTATGCCAGGGATTACCTATGCTGCTCAGTCCTCCCTGTTAGCAGGGTCGAGGATGATCATGAACTACTAGCAATAAAAGCACAGGTCAGATGGCACGGCAAATCTTTAATCTTAGCCTCGTTTTAACTTCCACCCATTAAAGCCAGGGATGGCCACCCAAAAATACTGGATACAATTGCTACCCTTCCTAAGGGTACAGAGCTTATCATAACAGGTGACTTTAACATCAACTGGGAGGGCAGGGAATCCACACCTTTCAAGGACATGGTCGCTACTTCCAACCTGACCCAACTCGTAGCCAGCCCAACAAGGCGGAACCACAAAACAGGAAGACACCCTCCTCAATTGGCTCCTCTCGAGTTCCCCTTCTTGGATCTCTGAGCTTAAGGTCCTGCCTGACACCTTAAGTGATCACTCCCCAGTCACTTTCACATGGTCAAACAAATTGAGCAAGCTCCCGCCTATCACAATTAATAGTAGGGTCTTGGGGAAGGGCAAGCTTGGGGCCCTCTCCTCTGCTCTCTCCTAGCATGACTGATCCCCCATCGATCATGCACCTAATATTGACCAGGCCCTACATTTTTTTATAGAGGGCTTCAACAACATTTGCGATATCTATGCACCACTGAGGAAAAGAAAAATTCGGGGTCAAGTTAATGGCTGGATCACAGGGGATCATCTCACCCAGATGAAGGAAAGGGGCGACCTCTGGGAAAAAGCCAGGTCCTCTCACAGCAAACACAACTTCCAATGCTATAGAGCTGCAAGAAACCACTACACCAACCTTATCCAGCAAGCAAAGGCCAACTACCACAAGGAGCAGCTTAATAAAACTTGGGGCAATGGGAAGAGTTTTGGGGAGAACATCAAAAACCTTCTTGGGAAGGATGAGAAGAAGATCCCTGTTCGCTCAACATCAACAACGCCATGATTACTGACCCTCGGCACATCGCGGATTCTCTCAATACAGCATTTACTGACCTCACTGGAGTGCTACCCCCGACTACCTGCACCCTGCTGGGGAACAAACTGCATGCCTCAAGGGGGCTCAATCCCTGTCTTCTACTTCAAAAAAGTATCAGTGAAGGAGGCTTACAAACACAAAAAAAATACTAGGCAAGACCCGAATAGGGAGTGATGGAGTCGATATGAAACTCCTATCCCTAACACTGGATGTCATCATCGTGCCAGTTACAAAACTATTTAACAAATCACTGGCTCTTGCACAATTCCTCAGGATCTGGAAACAGGCTATCATGACGCCGGTACATAAGAACGGTGATATGACATGCACTGCCAATTATAGGCCAATATCCATCCTCTCTCCCTTATCTAAAGCCCTGAAAAAGATTGTGGCCACCCAACTCACAGATTGCCTCAACAAATACAACCTTTTATGTCCCAACCAACATGGCTTCAGGCAGAATCATAGTACCTCCACTGCCTTGCTGGACTACACTGACTACTCGCACAAGGCACTAGATGAAGAAAAACTGGTGGGGTCAGTCTTCATAGACCTCATCAAGCCTTTGACACTGTCAATCACTCTCTCCTCCTAACTCAACTACAGAACCTGGGGGTTGCAACCACTGCTGTCTGCTGGTTCAAGGACTACCTAACACACAGAAACCAATGTGTAAAAATTGGGCACACAGTATCTTGCTCCAACGAGGTATCTTTGGGGTCCTGCAGGGGTCAATACTGGGGCCCTTACCATTCAATCTCTTCCTAAATAATCTTCCTGAAGCCTGTGATACTAAACTGATACTTTACGCAGACGATGCTGTACTTCTCACCAGCAGTTCATCAATAGTCGCCCTCCACTCTGAGCTGCAGGCATCCTTCTACAAGTTGGAAGACTGGTTCTGTAGCCATCAACTTCTATTAAACTAAAAAAAGACCAAGGTGATGCTCACAGCCAGCCCACAGCACAAAAAGAAGCTCCCTCCCCTCACCATCTCCAATAAAGTCAGTGAGCCGCTAGAACAAGTTCACTCCTTCAAGTACCTGGGGGTCACCATAGATGACTCCCTCACCTTCACCCAACACATCGACACAGTGGTAAAGGCAGTGAACACCAAGCTGGGTGTACTCTATAGGCATAAAAAGTATCTCACTCCAGAGGAACTCCATCTCTAAGTCTCCAGCTCCATCCTTTCTACCATTGCCTATAGATTGGTGGTCTACGGTGCAGTAACAGACACTGCAGTAAAAAGGATTCACATTGCCCTCAACAAGGCATGTAGGCTCACAATGGCTGCAGATTGAAATACCCACACCTGCTCCTTATACGAGGAGACCAATTGGCTGCCACTAAAGAAGAGGATTATATTCCAAATGTCTCCTTGGAAAAAAGGTGCTAATGGGTAAAACCCCCCATGCATTTCTAGCATCCTAAAACCAAGTGCTACCAGCTATACCACCAGAGGCAGGATGAGGGGGGCCCTATCAACACCTTTCCGTCGAACTGTGCAGGGACAGCATGCTTTCAGCAATAGGGACCCCCAATGGCTCAATGAGATCCCAGTGCACATTCTAAACTCCCAATGCATCTTGCAATTAAAAAATGGCCTAAGGCACACTTTCTTACTAGGACAGTTTGTGACTACCACTAGGACTCTAACACCCATAATGCCCACTCACCCACGCTCTCCTTCCCCTTCCTTTTACCCCCACTCTTCCCCCTTGCCCTATCCCTCTGTCCTCCTCTCCCCTCGTGCCTTTTCCCCCACTGGATCAACCTTAAAACCAACCTACTACCACTACCTCCCAACCTCCTAGACAAAGTCACTTTCGGCTGCCCACCCCCGAGTCTCCCTCCCTCACCGTGACTCCTCCTCGGACTCTCACACTAGGTGTCACACCTCTTTATCTCCTTTGCTACATATAAACACTGTCCTTTACCCTAGTTGAATGCTCTTGATGCTGTACTATTACCATTGGTACTATGAATGACATTGTAACCTTATTGTATACTAACTACCTACTATTCGAGTATTGTATATAAACTGTTTGTTATTGTTGTCATTGTCACTGTTTGACATGGAACCTTTGTAAAAGAGCTCTGAGCTCAAAGGTATGATCTGAATCCCTAAATAAATAAATAAAAATAAAAAAAAAAATAACAGAAAGCTACACCAGGCAAGGCAAGGCAAATTTTAATTTTACAGCGCCCTATCTAGGGGCTCAGAGCACTGTACAAAACATAAAATAACCAATATGCAATAAAAAGCCTCACAATAAAATCAGTATTTCAGATAAAGTTAAAAGTCTTTTCAAACAAGAATGTTTTAAAGAGGCTTTAAAGGCCTCCACCATACTGGCAGCTTCTGGTGTGGTCGTGAGGGCCAGCTGTGCTCCTGCCCTCCCCTGAGCGAGTCGAACCCCCGCCAAAAGTCCAGGTACGACGCTAAGGCACTCAAACCGCAACGGAGTGTGTGTGTGTGTGTGTGTGGGGATAGGACCCTGCTGACGCTTTGTGCCAGCTGACCCACCATCCCCATCAGCACCCTTGGTGGACACAGTGATATATAAAGGATATCATGTGCCAGATACAGCCTATCAGTCTACTTCCTCACCTGCAGCTTAACAGTTACAGCCACCAGAGGGTGCCTCGGATACTGTTTTTTCTCTTTATCTCTCTTTGGCCAGAGTCACAGAACTAACTTAAAAGACAGTTCCGGGGTAGGGGCGCTGGTGTGTAGCTGACAGCCAGGGACAATATATGCTACAAATTGCAGCTAAAGTTCTGCAGCCTGTAATAATTGTCTCCGCAGTGTCCATCCTAGCCTACACCCTACCTCGACAATATTCTTCCCCCCCAGTGGCTTAAAAGGATGCTGCCCTTGAATGCCTGCCCAGCTTCGCCAAGTCTGGTCGGGGGCACAGCCAAATGCCATGGACAGCTGGCCGGCCCTTCATCTCTCAAGCCCCTCCCCCCACGTGGCAATCCACCAAGGGCATAAAAGTGACGCATCTGAACGTACGCAGTCTCTTACCAAACATTGCAGAGCTAACAGCCTGGGTGGCTCACTACATCCCGGACATCCTGGGTGTCTCAGAAACCTGGCTAAAACCCCACATCCCGGACTCTACATGTGCCCTCCATGGCTACAACTTCATTAGGCATGACAGGCCATGAAAAAAGGTGGGGGTGGTGTACTCCTCTACTATAGTTTGCACTTAAACCTGGCTGTCATTGAGCATACCCCCCCTTCACCTCCTACACTCACTCACTGTGAGTTCCTGCATGCTCTGCTACTGCTAAGTAACTCAAAAAAGTTACACTTGGTCTGTGCCTACAGTTCTCCAATAGGAGGCTTGCTAGGGCTCTCCTGTCTCCTTGACAGTCTCAGTTCCAAGGTTGGCACAAATGAGTTACTAATCTTTGATGACTTAATCTGAACTGGCAGGGCTGCAACGCTAAGCAATATGAACCATTGCTGTCCAGACTTGCCCTAACCCAACTCATCTTGGATCCCACAAGGCTCTCTCATCTAGGGGATAAAGGATCCCTCATCGACTGGATGCTAAGCAATAGACCCAACAATATTTCCTGCTCTGAGATCCTCCCTTTCATCATCTCTGATCACTCTCCAACCTTCTGTACCTGGGGTAGCTCCTCTCCCAGGATCCCCTGTAAAGTGATCCAGATGAGGGACTTCTTTAAATTTAACCTTGATAACTGACTTGCTGACCTATACCATGCTGACTGGTCCAGGAGCACTGCCACAAGCGACCCCTCTGTAGCCCATGACAACTTTATTGCTGTCTTTACTCCCCTGCAAAACAAGCACACTCCCCTTACAAAAAGGAGGGTGAGGGGCACCATCACAAAATGGCTACATAGTGGACTATTTTCCCTCATGAAGCAGAGGAACAAATGCTGAGTGAAGTACAAACCCTCCCTCACAAGCTCTGACTTCCATGAGTATAGGCAGCTGAGAAACAAATGCAAAAGAGCCATTCACTCTGCAAAGAGCGAATACTGCAGATCTGCCTTGCTATCCTTAGCCAGGAACCAGAGGAGTTTCTGGCATAACATCAAGAACACTGTTGGAGGCTCTGCCTGAGTTCAGGTCTCTGACATGCAATTTGGCAGGGTTAGCTGCAACAACCCACATACAATTGCCAATGCTTTTAACTCCATGTTCTCTGACCTACCTGCTCACCCCTCCCAGCCCCCTGACCCTAAGGCTCAAGGTCACTCGCTCAGTGGTAAAACCACTTGTCCTCTGTTCTACCCAAGAATTGTCTCTGCCACAGAGACATAGAAACTCCTTGCTGGTCTCTCCTCTCACACTGGGCACGACAACATAGAGCCCAAATTGCACTGCCTGGGGGCCTCACCTCTGGCCCGGCCTATTGCCCACATCTTTAACACCTCCCTGACCTCAGAATCCATCCCTGATGTGTGGAAAGTGGCCAGAGTTGTCCCGGTCTTCAAACAAGGGGGCCTCAAAATCCTCATGAACTACCGCCCCATTGCAATCCTGTCTGCGGTTAGTAAACTATTTGAGAAGGTGGTTGCCTCACAGCTCAACCACTACCTACAAAGCTATGATCTATGCACCCCAGTGCAACACGGCTTCTGAAAAGGACACAGTACTACCACTGCCCTTGCTGGGGTCACCTCAGAGATCAGGTCTGCCACTGACCAAGGCAAGCTGACCAGTGCCATCTTTGTGGACCTCTCAAAAGCCTTTGACCTGGTCGACCACTCGCTACTGGGCTCCACACTCTTGTCCCTTGGCATAGCCCCCCCCGGCTCATGCCTGGTTCTCTAACTACCTCTTTGGGAGACAACAATACACTAGATTCAGTCAAGCCCTCTCTGACTTCTCTCCTGTGAAGTGTGGGGTCCCCCAGGGATCTGTTCTCGGGCCCCTCCTGTTTTGTCTTTACATAAATGAGCTGCCCTCGGTCCTGGTCCATGGGCACCCCACCCCATATGCAGACGACCTTGCCATCATCACCAGCTCCCAGGACATCAAAGACATCAACACCAGGTTGAACTCTGACTTCACTCGAATCAAAACCTGGCTAAAGGGCCACAAGCTTGCTATTAACCTACAAAAGACCCAGGCCATGCTCTTTGGCTCTCTGGCCAAAACAAAAACCTGCCCTTCTCCACTACAAATCTCAGGAGCTAATGGTTGCCTCCTGCAAGTTGTGGACTCTGTCAAGTACCTGGGGGTAACCCTTGACCTGAACCTTGACCTCTCCCTGCACATTCTCAACATTTGTAAGGCTGCAAACTGCAAGATGGGCCTGGCTTACAGAGCAAAAAGCTATCTAACCCCAGCTGCACGACTCACCCTGGCCAAAGGGGTCCTCCCCCCCTCACTCTGCTATGGGCTTGTCTCCTTTGCTCCAATCCCAAAAACCAGTCTCGCAAAATGGGACACCACCTACAACAATGTGTCTCGCTTTGCACTCTCTGCTCCCTGCCTCATGCACCACTGCGAGTTGTACGCCAGGCTCAAGTGGCTTACCCCAGAAAAACATTGCACCTTTGTCCTCGGCAGCTTCATCGACATCATCAGAACTGCCTCACCTCCTGCTCTCATTCTGTCCCTCAAACCTGCTACTCCCTCCTACCATCTAAGATCCTGTAGCTCTCATGTCTTCCAGGTTCCCAAAACCCATACTCAAATGGGTGACCGGGCCTTCGCTGTCTTTGCACCTAGATTGTGGAACTCCCTCCCAGTAAACACTTACTCCTCCCTCTCTCACTCCTGTTTCAAATCCTCCCTACAGGGTTTCCTCAAATTGGCATCCTTCTGTCTCTGTACCTAAGGGGCCCTCGTAACTCCAAACTGACCAGCTGAGATGTCTCTAACCCGGCCACTACTGTGTGAGGAGATGAGTCTCCTGGTACTGAATGCACTTAATCTGCTGGCTATATCAGCTGTACTGTCTGGAAATGTGTTCCTTTCTTGCCTTTCTGTACATATTTTTTGTGAATATTCTGTACTATCTCTGAGCTTTTGGGATCCAGCCCATTAATATGCACTTGTGATGTTCTGTATATTGACTGCTGTCAAACACCTGTACCATACTGTTTCTCATGTGATGTGATGTAGACTGTCTTATATGTGAAGTGATGTATATTGCCAAATTGTTCTCATCTGTACCTTGTAACCTCCTGGGTCGCTCCTGAAAATAGGCACTTGGCTGTCTAGTGTGCTTACCTGGTAAACAAAAGCAAATAAATATGAGGTGGAAGGGGAATTCCACAAAAATGGTGCAGCTGTACCAAATGCTCTATCACCAGATCTCTTTAGGTGGGAAGAAGGTACAACCAGGAAGCCAGCCTCAGTGGAGTGTAGGTGGCAGATAGGTCAATATGGTACCAGGAGCTCTTTAAGGTAGTCAGGTCCTGAACCACGTAGGGCCTGGTAAGTTAGCAAGCATATCTTGAAGGTGATGCGTGAGCTCACAGGCAGCCAGTGCAGAGCATGCAGAACAGGAGTGACATGGTCACTCATTGAGGTACCCGACAACATCTTGGCTGCAGCATTCTGCACTAGCTGCAGTCGATGCATCAGTCCATCAGATAACCCTAGATAAAGAGCGCTACAGTAATCAAGTCTGCTGGTAACAAAGGCATGGACTCTGTTCCTCACTGTAGGCTAGTAAATAAGACAGTGAGCCTGGGGGTGGGTCAGAAAATAACTAGATGGGTGGAAAACTGGCTGAAGGATAGAAGTCAGAAGGTAGTAGCAAATGGTGTACATTCTAGGATAATGAGGGTGATGAGTGGTGTTCCTCAGGGATCAGTACTGGGACCAATCCTTTTTAACATATATATCAGTGGTATATCATCTGGACTTGAAGGGAAAGTGTATCTTTTTGTGGATGATGCAAAGCTATGCAATAGTGTTGACATAGCAGGAGGGGTTGAGGCCATGAGGAGAGATCTAAGCACCCTAGAGAAGTGGTCAGACATTTGACAGCTGATGTTCAATGCTAAGAAGTGTGTAGTGATGCATGTGGGGCATAAAAATTCACTGGCTGAGTACTCACTGGGGGGAGAACTGATAAAATAAACAGAACAGGAAAGGGACCTGGAGTTTATAATCTCAAACAACCTTAAGGTAAGAGACCAGTGTAGCAAGGCAGTAGATAAATCTAATAGAATGGTGGCGTGCATAGGAAGGGATATAACAAGTAGGAAGAGGGAGGTGTTGATGCCTTTATATAAGACCATGGTCAGATCGTACCTGGAGTATGGGGTACAGTTCTGGAGGCCTCATTTAAGAAAGGATATAAATGGGTTGGAGAGGGTTCAGAGAAGGGCAACAAAGATGGTGCAAGGTATGCAGGAGAAGCCATACGAGACTAGATGGAGAAAATTAAATCTACACCCACTGGAGGTTAGAAGAGATAGAGGTGACAGGATAGAGAATTTTAAGTATATGAAGGGAATAAATAAAGTGAATGAAGGTAAATTATTCAAAAGGAAAGTAAGAGTTAAAACACGGGGTCATAATTTAAGATTGGAAGGAGGAAGATTTAAGAGCAATGTAAGGAGATGGTATGTCACTGAGAGGGTGGTTGAACCCTAGAACAGATTACCTAATGAGGTGGTGTGTGCAGAAACAGTGGAGGAAGTCAAGAGGGCATGGGACAGATGCAAAGGGTTGACTGGTGGGCAGACGAAAATATCCCTGGAAAGTTGAGACAAGTAGGGGCAAGTTGGAAATGGGCAGACTGTATGGACCAGAATGGTTCTTTTCTGCTGACACATTACTATGATACTATGACGGATGACCTTAGCCAGGTCAGCAGGCAAAAAACGGGCGGATCCTGGCAATATTCCAGAGATGGAAAAAAAACGGATGTGACGACCGACGACACCTGTTGTTTGAGAGTAAGACGATCGACAAGAAATATGCCAAGATCCTTCACCGCACTAATCACTTACAGGGGCTGCCTATCAACTACTGGAGCAAGCAGCCTCCCATTAGCAGAGACACCTCTATGACTTGGCTCAGTCACCATAACCTCTGTCTTGCCAGGGTTGAGACATAGTCAGTTTGCAGACATCCAGCTGTCGATCTCAGCCAAACACTGACTCAGCGTACCTGAGGCAGGTATAGGTCACCTGGGGAACAAGACAGGTACAACCGGGTGTGACACTTGTACAGCAGGTTCTAATTAATCTATACTTTTTGTAATATAAAAATGTGTTATCGAGTGTCTCTCATGAGACATGCTGTTTCAGCTAAAAGATAAAAGCCAGGAGATAATTACAGGCTAGAAAAGACTTAAAGTAAGGATCTCCTGTCTATCTAGCTTAATTGTAGCTGCCAACTGCTAGGCTAGAAATCATAAACTTTTATGGCGTTTAGAGGAAGAATACAGGTTATGGCACCTAGGTGCTACGTCATTAAAGTCCTTTGATATCCTTGAGAGAGGATGCTGCTCATGGATGAAAGCAAGGACTAGGAAAATTACAGACTTAATTGGGAAGCCATATGGGGAAACAAGTTATTTCTGCTGATGCTATCTATTTAATTTACCTCCTGACACAAGACATCCTGATTGTATAATTTTTAATAAACAGAGGAGGAGCTGGGTGACATCATGGAGAAGGCAGGGTCAAGACAGTGTTTTAATTATGCTGTAACAGACCTTTAGAGACACACACATGTTTGGACTCTGAAAAAAGAAACATCTACAGCACTATAAAAAGATAAGAATACATTAGGTAGACAGGTTTAAGTGTATTATTGGTAGGAATTTACACTTTTTAAACCTTATTGTTTTAAAAGATTGTATGTTTTGTGATATATAGTTCTGTGTTTTACATTTTACATTTTTATCTATTTTAAGTAAACCTCTATTTTTAGAGACTACCTGGTGTGCCTTTGAAATTCTTTCTTTGACAAGGGAAGCATATATGGTTAAAGCTGACACTGAACAAAGCTTACTGGTTTTACCAAACTGAGAAAAGGTAAGAGTTTATTTTGAGGTCTTTCATAGAGTTTTTAAAGGTTCATTCTGTGCACCTGGTTAGGTGCCCATAGGCAAAAGATATCTGGCCCTCTGAAGAGCAGAATTATCTGAGCCTGTACATTGGGTACGCTAGCAAGAAGTTCACAGTTTGAATCCCTCCAGAACTTGAGACCAAAGTTTGATTCGAACCCACAAAACAGACAGGAGGGTTACCCTGTTCTGTTAACTGTTCACAATACTATGCTCGGAGGTTGGCACTGTGGGAGCAGAGGGCCTGACCTGCTGAGTGGGGTTGTGACAGATTGGTTGGCAGCGGTGTGCTAAAGTTTGGTATTACAAGCTTTTATTGTTCAGTGTGTCAGCTTGAGACCGTCAGCTCACTTGCAAAGAAAGAAAAAGGCAGTGATTTTTTTTTAAAAGGAGACAGAAATATATCACTTGGTGTACAGTCAAGTTTGTACCCGTTTTATTTTTTTTTTCTAAAGTGCAAGTCAGAGTAGCCATAGTTAGCGAAGAAGATGGCTTCCAACTACAGCAGGCACACTGTAGACTACTTAAAGCAGTTGTGCAGGGACAGAGGAGTCCCATTCGAGGTGAAAGCCACCAAACAGAACCTCATGGATGCCCTGATGGTAGCAGATACCCAGAGCATCGAGTCACAGACAGTGACTGAAAAGGACCAAACCTTGAGTGTGGCAGGGCTAGCGGCCATGCAGTGTCCAGATCCAATGAGGAGGGCAACAGGGCCACTGTCAGCAAAGGGCCACAGCAGCAGGGGAAGGTCACCAGTATCCTGGATCCAGAAGTACTCAGGCTGCAAATTGAGTTGCGCAGAATGGAGCTCGAGTTCCTGAGGGAGAGGGACCGTGAACAGTGGGAGGTGGAGCATGAGGCAGAGCGAGAACAGAGAGACGCTGACCGTGAGGAGCATGAGCACCAGAGGCAACACGAACTGGAGAAGCTATGACTCCAACCAGTGGCACCAGAGCAGGTAAGTGGCTTGGGTTTAACTGGGACTACAGGACTGGGTTACAAATTGAATTCCAAATTGATAGCCGAATTTAAAGAGGGGGAGGATATGGATGCCTTTTTAAATTCTTTTGAAAAAGTTTGTATTCAGGCTAAAATTCCTAGGGAGTCCTGGAGCTTCCAGTTATCCCCGCTATTTACCGGGAAAGCTTGGGATGCATTGGGTCAAATGGACAATGAGGACAGTGATGATTACAGCAAACTTAAAGCTGCACTGTTAAAGAAATTTGAATTCGTTGCTGAATCATACTGAGCTAAATTCCGTAAGCTCAGGAGAAGCCTTGACATGAGCTGTGAAGAGCTAGCCATGAAACAACATCAGTTTTTAAAACGGTGGAAAGGAATTAAAGCAAACTCTGTTGATAAAATTGAAAATGTGATTTTGTTAGAACAGTTTTTCTGGGCATGTCCAGCAGAGCTGAAAACCTGGCTGGAGGACTGAGATCCCAAAACAGTGCAAGAGGCTGCTGAACTCTTGGACTGCTATGCCAAGAGCAGACCTGCTCTGAGAGCGAATGAGGTGGGCATGGCAGCACAGAAAGGGAAAAGCATGCCTTCAGGGCAGCCAAAACCCCCACTGCCTCCACCAAAACCAGTTAGCCCCAAGTTTCAGAGAAAAGATTTCTCGGAGAAAAGAAATGAATGTTGGTCCTGTAAAGAAACTGGGCATATTGCCAGACAGTGTCTGAAAAAGGTGAGCAATACACAACAGGGGGCTAGGAAGGAAGTGGGTTGTTTGTGTGTCCCTGGAAGCATGCCAGTGAACATGAGGGAACACATGCACCCAGTCATGGTGAATGGTGTACAGACGCAAGGGTTAAGAGACACGGGGCATCCTTGACCTTTGTAAAGGGGGATCTAGTAGAGCCAGGTCAGCTTATACCCAATAAATACGTCACTGTACAGGACTTTACTGGTGAGGCAAAAACATTGCCCCTCGCTAGTGTTCTCCTAGACTGGGGTGAAACAGGGGGAACTGTGCAACAGGTGGCTGTAGACAAAACCTTAGCAGTGGTTGTGATCCAGGGCAACAATCTCAAATAAGGGATGATGTGTGCAGTTACCCATAGCCAAGCAGCAAGGGAACACTGTAGTTCTCTGGACCCCACAGAAGCCATTGTGGAAACCACTGGGAGGCTGGTTCCCCAGCCTGTGTCTCCTGATATGGAGATTAACGAAAAGGGAGTAGAAATTTCCCCAGTAGCAGTTAACCACACAGCTACAGAAGGTTACTCCGAGGAGGGAGGGATGACCCATTGTCGGAGGGGTGGGATTGACAGTGATCCTGAGTACCCTGACGCTAGTGCTAGGGACCCTAGTTTAGTGACTGAAGGGGACCTGTCCCATGCCATGGGAATGTGTGAGGGGTTTACAGCTGCTCAGAGAAGTGACCCTAGTCTAGAGAAGCTGAGGGCTTGGACAGACTCTGACAGGGCACAGGGAGGTGACAGTAAACATAAGGTTTATTGGGAAAATGGACTGATGTATACTCAGGCTGTGCAGACAGAGGGAGGGGTGCTAGGCAGGCAGCTTGTCATTCCCCAGGGGTATCGTGAGCAGTTGCTCAAGATTGCACATGATATTCCCTTGTCTGGTCATCTAGGAATCACGTGCACTATGCAGTGGTTGGCCCAGAATTTCTATTGGTCTAACTTCATCCAGCAGGTGAAGGAGTATTGCAGGTCTTGTCACCGGTGCCAAGAAATAGGGAAGGCGGGCAAGAAAACCCAAGCCATCCTGATTCCATTGCACATAGTGGAGAAGCCATTCCAGAGGGTGGGAATGGATAATGTGGGGCCTTTAAATACCCCAAGCTCCTCAGAGAAGAGATTCATCCTGACTGTGGTGAATTATGCCACCCGGTACCCAGAGGAAGTCATCCTATCCTCACTGAGGACAAAGTGGCAGATGCCTTACTTGGGATTTTCTCCCGTTCAAGGGGGTTTCGTCATGTCGGACCTGATGAAATGTTTATGGGAGAAGTGTGGGGTGGTGCAGAGATGCACGACACTGTATCACCCACAAGTCAATGGACTTGTGGAAAGATTCAATGGTACCCTGAAGTCAATGCTCCGGGTGTTTGCTGAACAGCATGGGAGGGACTGGGAGAAATACCTTCCCCACCTGTTGTTTGCATACAGAGAGGTGCCCCAAGAGTTGACAGGATTTTCCCCCTTCGAACTCTTATATGGACGCCGGGTACATGGGCCACTAGACTTGATCCAGGAGGACTGGGAAGGCAAGCACGCCACCCAGGGAACTCCCATTGTGGATTACATCCTTAGGTTTAGGAGAAGGCTGAAGGAGCTTATGGGGACAACCCAGAGCAACCTGGCAGCTGCCCAACAGAAACAAAAAGTGTGGTATGACCACAGAGCCAAAGCTCGCTCATACATGGTGGGTCAGGAAGTCATGGTCCTTATTCCGGTCCGGAAAGACATGCTGCAGGCTGAATGGGCAGGACCACACAAAGTGGTTAGGAAGGTAAATGATGTGAACTATATTATAGAGTTACCTGACCGAAGACACACAGAAAGGATGTACCATGTCAACATGATGAAGTCATATTCAAATAGGGCTGACATGGTGTTTGCAGTGTGTAGTCCTGGGGAAGGGACGGATGAAGGAGACCCCCTTCTGGACTTGCTGGAAGAAAGTAAGTGGGATTCCTCTGTGGAGGCAGTTAAATTGTCTCCCCAGTTGACCCCGGACAAGATCCAGGGAGTAAGGGAGGTTTTAGCAGACCTTGCCCCATTGTTTAGCGCCAAGCCTGGACTAACCCCCTTAGCAACTCACGATGTGGAGACAGGGACACAGACACCCATACGGTGGACAGCATATCGGGTGTCAGAGGCTGTCCAAAAGGACATTAGGAGGGAAGTGGAGGAGATGCTGGATTTAAGGGTAATCCAGAGATCCCACAGGCCCTGGACCTCACCTATAGTCCTTGTGCCTAAGCCAGATGTCTCTACTCATTTCTGTGTGGACTATCATGGACTGAATGCAGTCACGAAGTCAGACACCCACCCGATGCCCCAGATGGATGAACTCCTGGACAAGTTGGGAGGGGTGACCTACCTTACTACCATTGACCTAACCAAGGGGTATTGGCAGGTAGAGTTGATGAACAGAGCTAGGGAGAGGTTGGCCTTCATCACTCTGATAGGCTTATTTGAATTTAAAGTAAGGCCTTTCGGAATGAAGAACACCCAGGCCACTTTCCAAAGGTTGGTGAACCAGGTGTTAAATGGTGCTGAGGAGTACACCATGGTGTACCTGGATGACATTGCCATCTTTAGTACCAGCTGGGAGGAACACCTGTCCCACCTTAGGGCAGTGCTGGGCAGGATACAGAGGGACGGACTCACTGTCAAAGCCGAGAAGTGCCAGGTGGGCATGGGAGAGGTGGCATACCTCGGGCATGTCATAGGCCGAAGACAGCTCCGTCCTAACCAAATAAAGATAGAGGTAATCTGGGCATGGCCCAGACCAGAAACGCAGAAGCAGGTCAGGAGTTTCCTCAGGACAGTCGAGTACTATAGAAAATTTGTACTCAATTACAGTGCCCTGGCTGCTCCCCTATCTGACCTGCTAAAGAAAAGGATGCCAAAGAAAATTACCTAGGGACCAGCCTGTGAAGAAGCCTTTACCAGATCAAGGGAGGCACTGTGCAGTGCTCCTGTTTTGACAAGTTCTGACTATAGCAGACCCTTTATAGTTCAGACTGATGCCTCAGACGTGGGTATTGGGGCAGTACTTAGTCAAACATCTAGCCAAGGGAAAGATCACCCTGTAGCATATCTGAGTAAAAAGTTACTTCCCAGGGAGCAGGTATACTCCACTGTGGAAAAGGAGTGTCTTGCCATAGTGTGGGCCCTAAAGAAGTTGGAGCCATACTTGTCTGGGCAGCATTTTGTGGTACAGACTGAGCACAACCCCCTGGTTTGGCTGACGCAGATGGGAAAAAACAATGGTAGATTGCTAAGATGGAGTCTTGCTTTACAAGGGTATGATATGACAATTCTACATAGGGCTGGAGCGAAAAATCAGAACTCAGATGGGTTGTCTCACGTCTATGAGGAGTGAACTGATTTGGGAAACTTATCTCATGCAGGGGATAGAGCCCCCAAATTCAGTCTAGGTAGGGAGGATTGTGATACTTGTACAGCTGGTTCTGATTAATCTATGCTTTTTGTAATATAAAAATGTGTTATTGAGTGTCTCTCATGAGACATGCTGTTTCAGCTAAAAGATAAAAGCCAGGAGATAATTACAGGCTAGAAGAGACTTAAAATAAGGATCTCCTGTCTATCTAGCTTAATTGTATCTGCCAGCTGCTAGGCTAGAAATCATAAACTTTTATGGCGTTTAGAGGAAGAATACAGGTTATGGCACTCAGGTGCTACGTCATAAAAGTCCTTTGATGTCCTTGAGAGAGGATGCTGCTCATGGATGAAAGAAAGGACTTGGAAAATTACAGACTTAATTGGGAAGTCATATGGGGAAACAAGTTTTTTCTGCTGATGTCACCTATTAATTTACCTCTTGACACAAGACATCCTGATTGTATAATTTTTAATAAACAGAGGGGGAGCTGGGTGACATCATGGGGAAGGCAGGGTCAAGACAGTGTTTTAATTATGCTGTAACAGACCTTTAGAGACACACATGTTTGGACTCTGAAAAAAGAAACATTTTACGAAGAAAAGAATACATTAGGTAGACAGGTCTAAGTGTATTATTGGTAGGAATTTACACTTTTTAAACCTTATTGTTTTAAAAGATTGTATGTTTTATGATATATGGTTCTGAGTTTTACATTTTGCATTTTTATCTATTTTAAGTAAACCTCTATTTTTAGAGACTGCCTGGTGTACCTTTGAAATTCTTTCTTTGACAAGGGAAGCGTATATGGTTAAAGCTGACATTGTACAAAGCTTACTGGTTTTACCAAACTGGGAAAAGGTAAGAGTTTATTCTGAGATCTTTCATAGAGTTTTTAAGGGTTCATTCTGTACACCAGGTTAGGTGTCCGTAAGTGAAAGAGATCTGGCTCCCCTAAGAGCAGAATTATCTGAGCCTCTACATTGGGTACGCTAGCAAGAGGTTCACTGCTTGAATCCCTCTAGAACTTGAGACCAAAGTTTGATTCGAACCCATGAAACAGACAGGAGGGTTACCCTGTTCTATTAACTGTTCACAATACTACACTCGGAGGTTGGCACTGTGGGAGCAGAGGGCCTGACCTGCTGAGTGGGGTTGTGACACTGGGTATCATCCGCATAGCTGTGAATCTCCAGATTGTACCACCTAATGATCTCTCACAGCAGCACCATATACACAGAGAACAATAGGAGGGCCAAAATGGAGCCCTGCGGAACACCACAAGGCTGCGTGAAAAATACAGAGGAAAAATTCCAAAGGACTATGCACTGCAATCTTCTGGTTAAATATGAGCTAAACCAGCACAGGACTGCACTGGTAGCACCCACATAGTTCCAAAGATGATCCAAAAGCACCCTGTGATCCACCGAGTCAAACGCTGAAGAGGGGTCCAAGAGCACCAAGATGGTAGAGTACCCTCAATCCTTTGCCATGAAGAGATCATGTGCCACCCTGACCAAAGCCATCTAAGTGCTGTGCCAGGGCTGAAAACCCAGCTGGAGAGGTTCATAGATGGACAAATTCTCCAGGTGCTCAACCAGCTGGTCAACCACCACCTTCTCAATAACCTGCCCCAGAAAGGGAAGATTAGAGATAGGCCTATATTTCAAGGGAACATCAGGGTCTAAAGATGACTTTTTAAGGAGCAATCTCACCACAGCCTCTTTCAAGGCCATAGGAAACACACCCTCACTTAAAGACCTATTAATGATCTCCATGAACACTGGGCCCAGGAATCCAAGCAGTTGATAACAAGCCACATTGCAACCGGGTCCAGGGCACAGCTGGTGGGACGCGTGCTGGTAATCACCCGGAGAACCTCAGCTGCCAAAACCAGCCAAAACTCACTCCAACTTGGCAGACGATCTTCACCAGCAGGCCGATCACATCCATTAAAAGCTAGAGCAAAGGAGGCAATACATGCCCTGATAGAGGATAGCTTGTCGGCAAAGAAACGCCCAAACTGCTTGCACGGTTCTGCAGAAAATGTTGTCCCGGACTGCAGACAGCAGGGATTTAGCCAATTGTCAACAGTGTGGAACAGTGCATTTGGGCGATTTCTTGCCGCATCAATCAACTGAGACAGAAATTCAGTCTTCTTAAGGTTGATTGTTCGCTGATACTCTGAATAATGGAGCCACAGCACCACCCTGTCCTCTATACTGACTACTAATACAAACATACAAACATATGAAGAAGCCAGCAGAAGAAGGCTATTTGGTCTAGCTAGTCTGCTTGTATTGCTGGGTCCACAGCTTGAGCTTCTGTCCCTGCCTCCCCTTCCCACTCCTCCCATCCTCCCTACCCATGATCATTACCTTACCCCATGCCTCTTCCAGCCTCTCTTGAAGCTGCCCACTGTCTTCAATAAGACCACCTCTTCCGGCAGTACATTCCAAGTGTCCACCACTCTCTCCATGAAGAAGTGCTTCCTCCTGACCTTCATCCTAAACCTTCCCCCACCAATTTAAGACTATGTCCCCTCATGTTATGGTTGCCACTCAGCTTAAAAAGACCCTTCTTATCCACCTTATTTATCTCTTTCAAGTACTTGAAGGTCCCAGTCATGTCCCCTCTCCTCTCTCTCTCTCTCTAATGTCCTCCAGGGAGTATATGTTCAGTGCCATCAATCTCTCATTATATGCCTTACCCTGCTGACCTGCAATCATCTTTGTAGCCCTCCTCTGGACATTCCCCAACAGGTTAATGTCCTTTTTGAGGTGTGGGCACCAGTACTAAACTCCATACTCTAGATGTGGCCTCACCAGTGACCTGTACAAGGGCAGTATAAACTCCTCTCTCCTACTACTGATACCCCTAGCTATGCATCCCAGCATCTTGTTTGCACTTGGTGCTGCTTTCTTGCAGTGCATGTAGTGCTTCAGGTCACTAGTGATCATCACTCCCAGGTCCATTGCCTCCTCTGATGAAGCTATCTGGACTCCACCCAGGTAGTAAGATCCTGGACCACCTCCCCAGCTTTTTCAGATCATCCTGTAGATTCTGTATCCCTTCAGCTATGTCCACTCTCCCTCAGAGCTTGATGTTGTCCACAAATAGGCACATCTTGCCCTTAATGCCATCCCCAAAGTCATTGATGAAGACATTGAACAACACCGGCCCCAGCACTGAGTCCTGTGGGACCCCACTGGTGACCACTCTGGTGCCAGATAACTCTCCCCCACAACCACCCGCTGGGTTCTATCCCTCAGACAGTTTTCCACCCATCTGGCCATCTTATCCCAAGCCTGAGATCTGCCAACTTTCTGATCAACCTTTTGGGGGGCATAGAGTCAAAGGCCTTGCTGAAATCTAGATAGAGGATGACTACCACTTGGCCCCTGTCTACTGTCTTAGTTAACCAGTCAAAGAAGTCAATCAGATTCATTTGACATGATCTCCCCCATGAACCCGTGCTGCCTCACATCCTGGAGACCATTCTCCTCTAGATGTTCTACCACCCTTTCCTTAAATATGGTCTCTATGAGCTTGCACACAATTGAGGTCAGACTGACTGGTCTGTTATTCCCTGGGCCATCCTTGGGACCGCTTTTGTGGGGGGGGCACCACACGTGCTGTTCTTCAGTCTTGCAGCACCTTGCCTGACTCCAGTGAACTATTAAATAGGCCTGCCAGTGGCCCTGCCAGCTACTCAGCAGTTCCCTTAGTACACTTGGATGTACTCTGTCCGGGCCTGGTGATTTGTCCACCTTCAGTGCTAGCAGCCCCTCCCTCACTCTATACTCCTCTATCACTACATCTGTGCACCCCTCCCCCCTGCTCCTCTTTCCCTCCTGAAGGCACTGGTCTGTCTTCCCTAGTGAAGATGGAACATAAGTATTCATTTAATATCTCTGCCCCCCCCGTTATCCTCAACCCACTTCTCCCCTTTCTTAAGTGTAACAACCCCATCCTTCTTGTCCCTTTTCTCACTTATATAGTGGAAGAAGGCCTTCTCCCCCTTCTTAATTCATTCAGTTATCTGTAGCTCCTCCTGTGCCTTAGCTCGCTAGACTTCCTTACTTGCCCCACTAGACTATCTTAGGTAATTTTCCCTATCCACTTCTCGCTTGGTCTTTATGAATTTTCTATAGGTTAACCTATTTTCCCTTACTGCCTGGGCAACCCCAGAACTGAACCAGCTGGGAACTTTGGCACTTGTGTTCTTCTCCTTAAGCCTAATGCACTCTTCTGTGGTAATCAGTATTCCTTCCTTAATGATGAAATGCCTTTGATCCACCCCCATATCTGCTCTGATGCCCGCCAGATGGCTCCTTAGCATATCGCCAATCTTCCTGAAGTCTGCCCTCCTAAAATCCAAGATTTTGGTCTTAATCAGGATGCTTTCCTTGCCCATATCCAACTGGAACCACACTGTGCAATGGTCACTCCCATGCAAGAGCTCCCTGACCATTATTTCCTGTATATGCTCCCCGTTTGTGAGCACCAGACTAAGAATTGCCTTTGCTCTTGTTGGTTCTATAACACTCTGAGTCAGGAACCCACTCTGCAGTCCTTCCAGGATCACCTGACTCCTAGCATATGTTGTGGATGGTATGCTCCAGTCCACCTAGGGCAGGTTGAAGTCCCCCACAATTACCACCTCTCATTTCCCTGTAGCTTCCAATATTTGCGAGCTCAGTTCCCTGTCCCTCTCTTCATCCAGGTTGGATGGTCTAATGCAAATAAAGAGTGCAAATACTGATACGAGGAATGTAAAGCTTACAATGACAATTCCTGAGATAAAATTATAGAAGACTGACTAACAGGGAAAGGATCACAGATCTCCAGGTAGAAGGTCACCTGGGGGCCAGTGACCATAACATGGTATGTTTCAATTTGGTCACTAGAACTAAATCATCCCATTCCAAGGCAAAAATATGGGACTTCAGAGGAGCTGACTTTGATAAGATGGTCAACAGAGTTCAGCTAGCCCTGGCAAAAAGAAATACAGGTGAGGGGGGTACAGGCAAAGTGGGCAAGCATTAAGGATGCAATACTTGAAGCAACATCCCACTGTGTTAGAGAGAAAAGAAAGTGCAAAAGAAGAAGGAAACCACTTTGGTTCTCAAAAACAGTAGCAGAAAAAGTCAGAGCCAAAAGGCTGGCCTTCAAGAAATATTAGGGGACACAGCAGGATGAAGATAGGGAGGCATACCAAACTTTCCTAAGGGAAGCAGGGAAGGCAGTAAGGCAGACAAAGGCCCAAACCAAGGAAACACTAACACAAACAGTACAAGAAGGTGACAAGACTTTCTATAGATACATTAATGAAAGGAGAACGTCCAGAGGGGGTATTGCTAAGATCAAAGGAGATAAGGGGGCATGTGAGTAGGAGGACCTTGTAAAAGCATCTATCCTAAATAGATAGTTCAGTTCAGTATTTACTGAAGAGAAGGTAGGGTAGGGCCCACAGCCCAGCACCATAGACCCAGGGGGGAAGGAGGTGTGCACTAGTCCCTTCATAAAAGAAAGGGTCCTACAAGAGCTCGATAAACTCAGGGTGGACAAGGCAATGGGATCTGATGGCATACATCCCAGGGTACTAAAGGAGCTAAGGGTGGAACTAGCAGAACCACTATCAGAACTGTTTAGTGAGTCTTTGAGCACAGGAGAGGTCCCAGAAGACTGGAGAAGGGCTCATGTGATCCCGCTCTACAAGAGTGGTAGCAGGTAGGGAACTACAGACCAATCAGTCTTACCTCAGTAGTGGGCAGGATTATGGAGGCACTCCTTAAGGAAAGGATAGTGCAACACCTGGAATCCATAGGAGCACAGGACCCAAGACAGCATGGGTTTACAGCAGAAAGGTCCTGTCAAACTAATCTCATAGATTTCTTTGACTGGGTAACCAGAGTGGTGGACCAAGGGGGAGCAGTTGATGTTACCTACCTTGACTTCAGCAAAGCTTTCAATACTGTTCCACATAGAAGATTGATTAATAAGCTGGGTAGGCTCAGGGTGGGTCAGAAGCTGGTCAACTGGGTGGCAAACTGGTTGACAGGCAGAAAACAGAGAATGGTGGTAAATGGTATACAGTCAGAAGAGATGCAAGTCACAAGTGGGTACATTAGGAACAGTCCTCTTCAATATCTTCATCAGTGACATTGCAGATGGACTGGGGGGCCAGGTTTGTCTGTTTGCAGATGACACCAAGATCTGCAACAGAGTAGATGATCCAGATGGGGAGGGCAGAATGAGAAGAGATGTGGATAAACTAGCAAAATGGTCAGAAGAGTGGCAACTGGGGTTTAATGCAAAGAAATGCAAGATCATGTACATAGGGAAGAGAAACCCTGAAGCCATCTATAGGCTGGGAGGGGAGTTGCTGGCAGTCACAAGGGAAGAAAGACTTGAGCATCATCATCACCGATGACCTGAAATCATCCAAGCAGACCACTAAACCAGTAGGTAAGGCTAGGGGGATGTTGGGGTGTATTAGTAGGGGTATCACAAGTTGGAAGAGGGAGGTAATAATCCCTCTTTACAAGATACTGGTTAGGCCCTATCTGGAGTACTGTGTGCAGTACTGGAGGCCACACCTTCACAAGGACATTAACCAAATTGAGGCAGTCCAGAGAAGGGCAACCAAAATGGTGCAGGGACTGTATCAGAAAACTTATGAGGACAGATTAATGGAGCTCAATATGTATACCCTAGAGCAAAAGAGGGAGAGAGGTGATATGATCGAAACATTCAAACACCTTAGCGGTATTAACAAGGTGAAAGAGTCTAACATGTTTCAATATAAGAAAAATAGCAGGACAAGAGAACACAGCATGAGATTAGAGAGAGGCTGATTAAGGGGTAATGGGAGGAAGTTCTTTTTCACAGAAAGGGTGGTGGATGCATGGAGCGGCCTACCTCAGGAAGTGGTGTATATGAATACAGTGCAGGGCTTCAGACAGGTATGGGATAGGCATAAGGGAGCAATACAGATGAGTATGAATAGATAGACCATTGACAGAACAAAGGCCGATGGCACATTTATAAGGTAGAAAAAGAAATGGGCAGACTGGATGGGCCTTGCGGTCCTTATCTGCCGTCAACTTCTATGTTTCTATTTTTCTAAGATAACGCAAAATATGGATGCATCCAGATCGGTTAATACTATGAGTCAGCATAGATGGTAAAATGATAATAAGGCTGCAGGAAGCACTAGCTGGCAGACTAGCAAGAACACAGATACTAGCTAGC
This sequence comes from Neoceratodus forsteri, assembly GCA_016271365.2. NCBI lineage: Eukaryota > Metazoa > Chordata > Ceratodontiformes > Ceratodontidae > Neoceratodus > Neoceratodus forsteri. The sequence goes on along the minus strand of CM057451.1, from coordinate 142,867,261 downwards.
AGATTAGCATGAACACACAACAACTCTAGGCAGAGTAGTTCTATAAGGAGGAAATAAAGCTCCACCTAGATAGGGTGTAATTAAGTTGTGCACAGACTGTATAACTTTTAAGTAAAGCAGGTTCACAGTTTTGTGTGCTACACACCGGATATGAAGAGTTCAAGCAGAGTTGGGAGGAGGCAGACCTAGGAAGCAGCATGGCCGGCCAACTGTTGACTCCAGGCAGACTCCTTGATGTCCTTTGCACTGCCGTTCTTATTGTGGAAGGGCCATAGCGTGGAAGGGCCACTAGGGTGAAACTGAATTATAGGGCTAAGAGACACCACCCATGGGAGTCCTGGAGTCAGTTTATTGACTGCCCGGAAAAAGCAGCAAGTCTCAGAGTCTAGTGCTGTACAGAAACGTGCTAGGGAGTTGCAGTAAAGTGCGATTGGGGGAGGTGGTCTGTGACCTGGTACCCATTATGTACTCTAAGAGGCTGTTGCTGTGGTGGAGATTGAAAAAGCATATAGCAGAGTTTTGTATTATTCCTGCCCAACCCCAATCCAATGGATGTGAGGTTCGAGTTGTATAGCCGCTGCTCTATGGCAAACACAAACAAAACGGGGGTAGAGGGGACATCCCTCATGTGTACCCTTTGCCAGGGGGAATGGGGTGGAGAGGGTCATGTCTATGAGTACTCTGGCCTCTGGTGCAGAGTAAATGGTCTACATGTTTCTGAGAAACGGAGGGCCAAAGCCCATGTGACCCAGAACTCTATACAGGTACCCTCACTCCACCAACTCAAAGGCCTTTTCAGAATTGATGGCTACTGCTGTGGCTGGAGTGGGGGCATTTTGTGCAACTTGTATGCTACTACTAAATGAACTTGTCCCTACTGTACCTTACCTTTATCTGCACCTTTCCCCCTTACACTCTCTGTCTCGACATTCTTTACCACCTTACCCTAGATAGGGTGTTAACCTGCTTTCCCTTTTAACAGTAGTTAATTCTAGTTATACCTCCCCCTGATCCCCTTCTCTCTTTACACCTCTGTTTTAACTACTTATCTCCTTTTGCCCTTCCTGAACTGCTACATCACCCTACCCCAGATAGGGTGTCTCTTTCTACCGCCCCCAGCAATCACTCTCTACCTCATGACCTGCAGTTACCTATACAGCTGCAACAGAAAGTGTATTCCATGTTAGGAGTACCTCACCTTCTTCTGTCAGTCCAGCAGAGCCCTCTGCTTTCCTGCTATCACCTGTGGACATCTGCCGATGCCTAAGACACCAGTTACTTGTTCCACTCCTGCTGTTTTTCATTCACGCTCCAGGCATGAGTATGATGGGATATCCTGGGAAAGGAAATCTTTTATATTCCTCTTGTTAGAAGGCAAACAGATTTAGTTTAGTTACTGTGTTGGTCCTTGTAAGAACAGATCTAGAAGCAAATGGTTTGATACCTTTTATTGGAAGAAATCGGATGTTATAAAAAGAACAAAGTGCCTAAGCTCTGAAAGCTTAGGTACTTTGTTCTTTTTGTAACATCTAAGTTGGTCCAATAAAAGGTATCAAACCATTTGCTTCTGGATCTTGTTAGAAGGGTAAGGTAAGTCTAAATGCAAACAACTGCTTCACTTCTGCCTGCGCCACACACCCCAATTAACAGCTATCCTCCCAAGCAAACTGCAGAGATGATCATCAGCTACCTTTCCCCAAATGGGACCAGCACATTGCTAACTACTGTGTTTTTTATACGCCGACGACCTGAGTTCAGACATGGATTTGGGACGTCAGAGGGCTGGCTTGGGGGAGCAGCACTGAGCATCCAAGAGACTGCTCTCCTTCTTTGGGGGAAGGGGGTAGAGTGTCTGGTACACCACAGACCTCTGGTTGAGGCTGGGGATCCACTGTGTCAGTGCCATCAGCTGAGTGGGGTGGGGTGGACACAGGACATCATTGCACATCCCCACCTCCAGGTACTGCCACAAGTTACAAAATTCTGGCCCCTGAACATGATACCCTTTTCTGCCACTGTCTCCACTGCCAGCAGCATCCACCGGGGGGGTTCCACTCCCGTGGCCCCACCCTGGGGGGTACGCCAGGGCACACTACGAAGGATCATGGGGAGAGGGTGCCCGTCCAGTGGCCCCACCCATGGGGGTAAGCCTGGACATGGGGTGGGGCTGTGCATGGACAGGGCTGAGCTCCCTTTGGGGAGGGGGGATGGCCCCAAAAATAATAAATTAAAAATAAAAAATCTTACAGACTCAGCACTTCTAATACAGTATCTGTCTACTTAACTCCTAGTTAGAAATGTTCTAGCTGTCTCAGTTAGCTATCTCCTTGCTCTGATATCAAAAGCTAACTCCTTGTTCTTTTAGCAAGAGTTAACCCTGAGAAGAACTGATTCTTTAGTTAGTTACCGGTGTATGTAAACAAGTTCATTAGCTGCGAACTAAAAGAATCCTGTGCTAGAGTTATCCGGTAGCAAAGGCTAGATAACAGCCCAGTTACTGGGTTTCTACACCAAAGACATACCCCGCCAGTCATCTTTCCTGATAATGCTACCTTCATGAAAGCATGGTGCTGCTGCTTGCTGGGTTTCCCTTCAGTTACCTGACAATGGGTTGTTCAGTAACTTGGCCCATCATGTGAATGTAGTGACAGTCACAGCAGGTGCCACCAAATGCCTGTGGGAGCACTGGAAGCAACCAGCACAGGGTGGGTAATCACCTGCCATGAGACACTGTCCTCAAGGCTATCTGAGACACAGACAGGATGATTGAGAAAATCCTGTTGAGAATGGGCTCCCAGGATGCAAAAGCAGAAAGTGCACTGCACTCACTATAGCCAAGGGAATGGAGGACAGATCAATCGGAGTCCAGGCTGTGGTTTCTAAAGTAATTACAGAGAACTCTCCCCTGAAGGCCTGCCTCAAGCAGTTGAAAATGGGACTTGGGTGATGAATATAAGGGCATTTGATCTCCCAGAGGGGGAGGACTTGGTGTCCTTCATATGGACATGGTTTAATGAATTTCTACTAGCGGGTGCAAAGATGGAGGCTGCATTTATTAATAAAGCCTATTGTGTTGAGTTATAGTACTTATGGGATGTAAACAGGAAGCAATGAACTTTGAAGGTCAGTGTGCGTGACCTCTGGGGCACCAGGCTGAGCAGTCTACACATGTTGCAGAAGGTAATGTGTTGCAGTTGAATAAACACTCAAGTTGAGTGCAGCTGTGGTATCTGTGTTATCTTTGGATCTCTCTCATCATCTGGCTAATGGGGAACAACACATGGTGTCAGAATATTGCTGCACCATCGCTTCTCACTGGGGTCATGAATCAACTGAAACCAACCCCTGGAGCAGAGAATGGTTGGAAATATGGAGGAATCCTGGAAAGTGTTCAAGCAGCATCTTCTTTTGTATAACAAAGCCGTAAGTACCCAGGGTAGGAAATCAGATGAAAAGGTAGCTCTGGGGTGGGGTGGGTGGGTGCTGTGGAGAATGAGCAAGATGATCGCTTGAGATTAGAGCTGTACAAACATCAACTGGCCCGGTGGCACTGAGAGTTGAGGCGCTGGATGCCACACCTCGAGCCATGCTGGCGACCCGGGTTCGGAAACATGCCTGGGTTGCCAGGGGTCAGCGTGGGGGGTGGGATAGGCTCAAGCATCCAGAGAACTGCTCTCCTATCCCAGGGAGGGTTGAGGGTTCCCACCACTCTGTAGTGGCCCCTTGTGACAAAATCACTCAGCTGGTCAACCCTCTACTCCCAAAGTGCCAACCTCTGAGCGTATGATTTGTGTACAGTAAACAGACAAGGTAACCCTCTTGTCTGTTTTGTGGGTTCAAGTCACCTTAGTCTCAAGCTCTGGAAGGGATTCAAACTGATAACCTCTTGTTAGCGTACCCAATTATCAGGCTCAGATAATTCTGTCTTCGGGGGGCAGATATCTTTGCCTACAGGCACCCAACCAGGTCTTTCAAATGAACCCTTAGAACTCAATGCAAGACTTTTAGAGAACTCTATCCATTTCCCAGTTCGGTATACAATAAGCCCATACACAGTGTACTTATAACCTTTAAAGGCTCCACTTAAAATAAAAAGAATTGTCAAGGCACTCCAGCAGTTTCGTTTGTAAAAAAACTATCTTTACTTTAAAAATATCACAACAGAACAGTAATTACAGAACAAAATATATATATCCCAACACATACAGCCTTAAAACAAACAGGAAAAAGTATAGTTCCTACAACACATACATTTAGACTGGTCTGATCTTACTCTTTTTCAGTGCTGTGATGATTCTCCCTCAGTCAGATAATATTGTCTTGTGTCAGTCAGAAATATTTTCTTGTGTCCCTCTGTCAGGTTCTTTCAGCACTTAAACACACTTCTGAGCCGGCCTTCTCATGAGGTCACTAACTCCGCCTTGGTGAATCAAACTCTATGTTTTACAATACAGGGTCTCCAAATAAAATATTTAAAAAAACATATGAGATGACCCCACTGACTTTCCTCTCCACAGGTTAACTGGTCAGAACTGGTTTGTGCTTTGCTACACACACACATAAATATTCTTTTGATGTAAGTCACTGTATTCAAATCAGAAGTGTATTTGACTCCTAAACCTCGTCCGGGCCCTGGGTATCTACACATCAAAGGGTATGCATGTAATTCAAGGGTTCCCTGGAAATATAAATTGGACTGTCCAGAATCGTCTGGGTCCTCCCTGGCTCAGACATCAAACCTCTTCAATGTCTATTCTGGCCTCTCTTTGACACCCATCCCCACAAGTCCTTCCCTGGCAACTATGCAAGTCAAAGGATCTCCCTGAGGGCATTATGAATGGCTGATCTTATTTCCTGGGATGAAAGCAAATTGACAAGGTAATTGCACCCCAGATCTCTGCAGTTTAAAATACTTCCTGTCCTTTGAACTTATCCCTGGGGGGTCTTGATCTGTCAGTTCCAGTAAGACAGTAGTTTCCTCAAACTGAGTTTCCCATCACATATTTTATATGTAATAACAAAAATTAATACAGCACTCGAGCACACAGAGCTGGCTGTCTACGTCACAAGGGGCACTACTAGAGCTGGTGCAATTGGGGGTGGAATGCAGAGGACATCAGCACACCATGCCTCAGACGTCATTGCATGTCTGCACTCCAGTGGGGAGTTAGGAGGAAAAATGGCAGCAATTGACCGGGCGGCTTGATGGCTGCAATTTCCTCACCTGGTGGGGCCTGCTGTGCATGATTGCACGTGGGTATTGGTTCCCAGCCTGTCACGGGTATTGGGGGAGTCCCATTCGAAGGTATGGCAGCATGTGCCAGCCGGTGTGTGGGCGAGCCTGCAGGTCACTCAGAGAAGTGAAGTGGTGGCTGGATGATTGCTGGTCAGGCTGCAGAAGAAAAAAAAAATAGGATTAAAAATTAAAAAGCTGTACAAAAATCAGACAAACAAACTGATTTAAAACTGATTTCCTGCTGGCCTGGTGGGGCAGAGGTCTGAGGCACTGAACACCTTACCTCACGCTACGCTGGCAACCCAGGTTTGGGAATGACCTTGGGTCACCGTGGAGCCAGCATGAGGGGGAGGGTCAGAGCGGGATTGAGCGGTGGTAGGCAGCTCTCCCCTTCCAGGGGTGATTACCCACTCCTCCCATAGTTCCGCTCCCACTGGATGGAGGTCTGGTGGAAAGCGTAGGCGAGGGGAAGCGACAGCAATAATGCCAGGAGTGGGGTAGAAGGGACTGAGCCAGTGCCTGGCATGTACATGGCATGTGTGTCTGCCAGGGTCCCGAGTCGGTGGTAAAACAAAGGGGAAAATAAAAAAAATGTATATATAAAAAAAAGGAAAAACTGATTTCCTGTACCTTCCAACAATATTGAATGGCAGTCCCTGGTGCTGGAAGATTTTCTCTGCAAGATGGGAAACCCTAGGAAGGATATAACAGTGCAAGACAGAGCTAGAGGCAAAATTGTTCCTGTCCCTCTGACCATGCAGTTTGCTCCTGGCCGAGCAGCTAACCTCACGGAAGAGGAGATCAAGGAAACTCTTCAAAGTCTGGGAGTAAACATCAATTGGCTAATTTCCATTGTAGTGGGACTGGCTGAGAAGTTTGATACCCTGAATGTTATAAGCACTGATCGTATTATATAATATATTTTATGCAAGCATCAACAAACAAAAATGTAAAAATTGCTACAGCAGACTTAAAATGTAGAAAAAAATGGCATCTTTCAAGCAGTGCTCGAATTATGATGAAAAAAGTAGGAGTGCCCGATGGCCCATATTCAGAGGTGTGCCAAGAGTTAGTGAAAAGGGGGTGGAAAAATCCTCACGAAGCCTGGGGTGTCTGGGGGTATGCCCCCAGGAAATTTTTTAAAACTTTAAAACATCATTGTAAATGGTGCATTTTCCTGCATTTTAGAGCTAAGTAAGGTACATTAAAGCCCACCAGGATTAAACATTCTGTGATAAGGATGTTATTGTCTCTTGCAAGAAAGGATGTTATTGTCTCCTGCAAGAATATTATAAAAATTAAACTGTTTATGAAATAGCATTCTTTGCTTCAATAATAAAGTGGATTGCTTCTCACTCCCCATTTCTCTCACTCTCTGTGAGTGATCCCCAGATCACACTTACCTCCTTTGTTAATAACCCCTTTCTTCCAGCAACACCAATCCCTCCCCCCAGGATTTTTTGCCCGCCCACTGCCACCAAGTTACGCACCATACCCCAATCGGAAGAAGTGGACAAGCAAGGCAGCTTATGCAAAAGATTATTATCATATTAGCTGCCATTCTGATCCGAGCACAAGAAAAAAAACGGACACAGCAGCAGAGCGCTAGACCAGCGGGCAATGAAAACAGAGGGGAAGGGATCCAGTGCGCTACTGTTAAGGGACATCCAAAGGGTGATTTGTGCATTATGATGATAGGCAGAGTATTAAAAAAAAGATTAAATTAAACTTGTGGATAAATCCTGCACCAATTAAAAATGGGACTCCCCACCCCCTCAACACAGACACACACACACCACCTACTTTATTTCTTAAATAAGATTGCTATATATTATGATCTCACAGGTTCAGTTAATTTTTGACGATTGATGTAAAAATCTGAAAGTCATTCCAGTTTTGGGGAAGTCAAATATGTTCCAGGTTACAACTTTGGAAGCCAATATAATGTCGTCAGAGACAATTTTATAATATACACATTACAGATAATGACATGCCGTCCCCCCATTCATTCATAAAAATATCACGCCATTGTTTGACTTCCTCGCCTGCAAAATTTGAAGTCACCTACATTTTTCGCTATTAGGAGTGAAATACATCCCCCTTAAATAATTAAATGATGCCTCTGGCTGATGACATGTTGTCCCACCTTCTCAGGGGTCACTGCTGACAGGTTTAGAGATTAAGGTGTCTTTCCCAACAAGTGCAGCATTTTCTTCCAGGTCTCCCTATTTTCAGGAGCCCCCTAATTTTGACCAACCCCGCACCCTCCACACACGTCTCACATAGACACACCACTATCCAAAATATCCATTATTCATATTATCTTCTCTTGTACTGGATCTAGCACTGAACTTCTATCATGTTATACACATACAGGCTAGCTCTCCTTGATATACTGGTCAAAAATCTGAGACTGTTGCAGATATGCCTCAGCTGTACTATGCAAATTACTTGGATGAATTAATCGAGTAGCAGAAAGCAACATGCTGTCTTTTTTTCTATAATATACATATTCCATATTCCATTTCATCCTCCTTCCCTCTTCCTGGACCTCCCCTCACTGCTACTACCTCTATCACCTCTGACTTACCACCCTCTTCCTGCCTTTGCCCCTCCCCCTCTCTCCCCTTTCTAAGACTCTTCCTCCCCTATCATAGTTGCAAATTGACAAGGCTGCCTGGCTGCTCCTCCCCCTCTTGGTTCTTCCTCCCCCTCTACTTCCCTTTCCCTCTGCCTCTGATCAGTTTTTTGCTTAATGTAGATATAACTGAAGCTTAATTGTTCTATACTATAATATAAACTACATCTGTTCTGAAATATTCTGTATAACTTGTTGTTTTCCTCGTACCTGTATGTAACCCGCCCTTCTGACGTGGAACCTTTGTAAATGAGCTGCCTGGTGCTCAAAGGTATTTGTAATCCTAGAATGAATAAATAAATAAAATAAATAAAATATTTCACCTGGGCTCTGGAGACACAAAGCACTCCCCTCATAGTCTTGCATCATATAGACTCCAGAGACACATGGCACCCCCAGCCTTGCCTTACATGACATGGGTTCCAGAGACACACAGCCCCCCCCCAGCCCTGCCTTATTTTACATGGACTCTGGAGACACAAAGCACCCATAGTCTTGCCTCACTTCACATGGGCTCCGGAGATCCATAACACCCACCACTACTCTTGCCTTACTTCACATAGGCTCCAGAGACACAAAGTGCCCCCATCTTGCCTTACCATACTTCACATGGGCTCTGGAACCTCCCCCAGCCTAGCTTTACTTCACATGGGGCCCAGAGACACAAACCATCCCCCACCAGCCTTGTCTTACTTTACATGGGCTTTTGAGACAAAAAAAACCCCTCTCTCTAGCCTCCTTACCTTACTTCACATTGGCACTGAGGCAAGTACCCCCTTCCCAAACTTGCCTTATTGCACATGGGCTCTGGAGGCTAAAGTACCTCCCCCGTATGCGAGATCAGGCTGAGAAGGCCAAAAGAGTGTAACCCTGGCCCATTCAGGGCATATCTCTCAAGTGTCTCTCATTATGAGGGACATCCCTCATTTTACCCCTCAAAATTGCTCTGCCCCTCATTCGTTCCTCATGGAAAAGGTGCTGCACACACAGAGAATGTGCTGTAAATTCAGACTTTGAAGCAGAAATTAATTATATTCTAAGATGCTAAATAAAAAATGAACTTTGTACAAATAAAGGCAATGGTTTCCACAGTGTTCTGAGCTTGTATTTCCAGGTTTGAGGATGTGTCCCTCATTATCCGACTCAGTGTCCCTCATTGTCCCTCATTTTTAGTGTCCGTGTCCCTCATTTCACTAACAAAAGGTTGAGAAGTATGATTCAGGGGGTCTCTCTCTCTCTGTTTCTCAGCACTCTCTATGGTGGCAACTTGTGTTGACACTGCCAGAGGATCCAGGACCTATTACAGCTCCACATCTGGCCCAACCCACACTCTAGCCCCAGCCAGCTAGCACTGCCCGCCCCAAGTTCCTCTGAGTCCTGATTTACTCATCCTAATTTCTGCCTATCCCCCACCTTTATACAAAAAAACCAACATATTCACATATTGTCTGGAGTTGCGTACTCCTGATTTTCTTATCTTGTCTAAGACAACAAGACTCCTCCAGCAGAACAGCCAGCAGTAATCTGATTTCAGACAGTACAGCAGAGGTGCCACACTAGTCCTCTGGGCTCCTGAAACTGTGCTTGTTTTCTCTCCATCTCACTCTCTCCCCTGTCTGTCTCGCTCTCTCATAACTCAGCAACAGTGAACAAATAAGTTGTTCCCAGGGGCTCAGTGTAGGGGCTACTGGCTACTACTTTTACCTCTGGTCAGCCCTAGGTGGCCATTTTGAATAAGGTTAGGCATAGAACATTTTGACTCACATGTGAGTTCTGGGGCTGAGTGTTTTTAAGTCATTTATAGCCTGAACTGAAATGAGCACCCCCAACTGTGCTCGTTCAAGGAGGCGTCACACCGGACATCAAAGAGGGCAAGCACAGCAGCATTTTATTTACAATAAATAAGGATAAAGATAAGGATCTCTAACTATCACCTTTTTAAAGTATCTGTGAAGCACTACCTTTGGTGCTAGCTGTGGATACTACTTTTAGCTGTGGGAGGCATTTGTTTATTTGTTTTCTAGGAAGGCAGCCATAAAAGCAGTCAAGCAACAGCATGCTATCATTTAAGGCTTGTTTGCACCGCTGACTTTGCAATGCATCAACCTCTGCACACAGGTTGATGCGCTGCAAAGTCAGATTTGTAGACACTTTCTGGAGTGCTCTAAGTGCACTTCATATCCCTTTTCTGCTACAGCTCAATTGTGGGTACCCGGATCGGAGGGAGCACATTAACCAATGCTGTAAACCCTTTAATGCGCTTGCTCTGATGGGAAGCTTTCTGTCCCAGTGTCTTCCAGCATCCTCTGCTGAATTTACAGCCCTTCCTCATAGTGATCTGCAGCGCTGCGAGGGTGAGCAGTATAAATAGTAAATTGATGGAGGAGCAGCCAATACAGTGGGAAGGGAGCAGCACAAATGCAAGAGCACTACAGTCTTGTAAACACGGCTTTAGATAAGTACTGTATCTGTCCCAAGTATTACTTTACTCACTTTGATGCCAGTTGTGTGGCTATGGGATGGGGAGGCTATTGATTCCTGGATGGCTGTTAAAAGGGAAAACACAGTGTTAATTACCATTTTACACTCAGGCAGGCCTGCTGCAATTTGTGTTCCTGACTGAATGGAGATCGGCAGCTTCAGCAGTGAGAAGTAAGGGGGCCAAAATATGCCCCCCCCCCACCCCGGCACCTTTCAATTACACAGAACTCAGGGAACCCTACAAAAAAGTTAGGGGGCCTGGCCCCCTCAGGCCTCCCTGTAATTGAAGCACTGTTTACAAGACAGGAGAACAAGGGCTCTGTAAAATAGAATCAAAAGGCAAACCATAGGTCAGAATAGTTTACCATAACATGTGCTCCTGCTTTAAATTGAAAAGAAGGACAAGGCAAGGATGCCTTATGTTCCTAGTAATTTTGCCTTTAATAACTGAACTATTTGCACAATGTGTGAGACAGAGTAGAGAAATTAATGGCTTACATGGTGTTATTCTGAATGTCTCCTTTGATATGAAAAAGATGCAAAAAATCTATTGGTTAATTTGTTAAATGGAATTCATGAAAAAGCAATGCTCTTGGATTATGAAATGATACATATAGTACCTAAAGCATAATTGCTAACCAGTGGTGTAGTAAATGAAACAACTGAAAGATAAGACTGAAATGAGGTTTTCCAGTCTAAAATGTTTGAGAATTCACAACTTAAAAGCCAGAAAAGATGCAATGGTAAAACTATGGAGATTTATTTGAGAAGGTGAACTGATTTAACATGCTGAAACTTGTTGCCAATAGAAAAATATACTGGTTAGAATCCATTAAAAATTAATATGCTGTTGGCTACCGAGCACAGGGGCAGAGCTACAACTTGCCATCCAGATGACCTAAGGGTTGAGCTTCGAGTCTGGGACATCTGGTGCCAACCAGCGAGGTGTGGTTCTGGCGTCTATGTGGATGCCTTCTGCCTCAGGAAGGGAGGGCACCTCCTTCCACTGCAGAACTCTCCCTTGGTGGAACAGGGGGTGGGCGTGTCAAGAGAGAAGGAAAAGTGATCCCTTTGGAGTGGCCTTAAAGCAGCATGCACCTGCTCACCTGGCGAGTGATGCAGAGGCATCATACACTCAGAGTGGGGCAAGAAGGAGAGTTCTGATGGTACGGCAGAGCTCACATGCCCTTCTGGTGGCCCTGAGAGGTGTTCTGCTAGGTCACGTCTTAGGACCATGCTTTGGGGAGGGACATGGCAGAGCTTAGGGAGAACAAATACCCCAGAAGCACCAAGAAGATGAAGCCAACCTCACTGCCACCCATGCCACAGTAAGACCCTTCTGACTCCTTCCATGCCTTGCTGGCTCCTCCTGGGCCTCAACTGTCAAGCGAAGTATCCTTCTCCTGGCTTTGGGAACCAGTGATCTCACCCACAGAGGACAAGCTGTGGATTATGGTTGAGGATTCCAGAGAGGATGTTGAGCAGAGGCTGGTGGCAGGATGGAATATTGGTGGACTCCTCCAGCAGGCAGAAGGGCTTGGGTAGGTGGAAGGAGGACCTGTCAGCTGGCAAGGAGAAATGGGGCAAAAATAGAAAGAATAATAGTGAAATGGTAGGCCACCCTAGTGGCCCAGCGGTAACACATCACGTGGCAGTACAGACAACTGGAGTTCAGGAACAGACTCAGATCACTGCATTGGGCGCCAGGTGGAGCCTTGGAGAAGAGCACAGGCAGGAGGGGGAAGGGAAAGCAGGGAAGCAGGCAAGGAGGGAGTAAGAGATGGAGAGCCATGTGTACCAATGCAAGGAGTGAAGGAAATAAATTCTGGACCTGGAGGCCATCATGGCAGAGTTTAGCCTGGCTTTGGTGGCCATAACAGAGTTGTGGTGCACTGACAGCCAGAACTGGGACACAGCCATACTGGGCTACTCTCTGTTCAGGAGAGACAGGGAAAAGAGGTGGGGAGGAAGGGATATTCTATATGGGAGGGAGAGAATCAAGGGCATGGAAGTGCAGGGACACCTGGAGAAAAAAGAAGGTCTGGAAGTGCTGTGGATCATCCTGGAGACAGGTGCTGGGGCCACTATCCCCACAGTGGTGGTATACAGACCTCCAACACAAGAAGAGGAGTTGGATAAAGCACTTGAGAAAGCCATCATCAGGATGGAAAATAAGGGGGAGGGCTGTTATTTGGCGACTTCAGTCTACCGGATGTGGATTGGAGCCTTCCAACTGCAGCTTTGGCAAGGAGCAGAACTCCTTACAAGGGAATTTTCTCAGGCAGCTAGTCAAGGAGTCCACTAGGGACAGGCAATGCTGGACCAAAAATGCGGAGGAAGGAAGACAGTGAGGTATATCAAGCAAAACAGAAGGAAGTAGGAAAGGCAGTGAGGGGAGCAAAAGCACAGACAGAGAAAAGGATAACCAGAGGGGTAGATAAAGGGGATAAGACTTCATCAGGTACATAGGTGAAAAGCAAAAAGCAAGGGGAGGGATAATGAGGATAAGGAGGGTGGCAGAGGAATATGGTACAGCAGAGGATCAAGAAAAAGCAGACATCATGAACAAGTACTTCTGCTCAATTTTCACAGTAGAGGGACTGGTGACAGACTACCAGGGAAAAGCAGGAACAAAGTGTATGTGTGTGTGCGTGGGGGGGGGGTACACAAGTCTATTTTCAGAGGAAAGAGTCCTGAGGGGACCTGTAGCTCTGAAAGTGCACAAGATGATGGGACCAGATAGAATACACCCAAGGGTACTAAAGGAATTCAGGGAGGTGCAAGCTGCCACACTGACAGCCTTATTCAACAGCTCTGTGGAAACAGGCATGGTTCCAAAGGTCTGGAGAAGAGCAGATGTGTTCCTTCTCCATAAGTGCAGCAGCAGGGAGGCTGGAAACTACAGGCCAGTTAGTCTCACATCAGTGGTGGGGAAATTAATGGAAACCCTGCTAAAGGAAAGGTTGGTAGAGTATGTTGAATACAGTGGGCTACAAGACTAAGGGCAGCATGGATTCAAGGGGGAGAAGTCATGCAAGTTGACTGTTTTATTTGAGTGGATGATCAAGAAATAGATCAGGGAAGGGCAGTGGACATGGCCTATCTGACACTTCATTGCAACTAGAGAGTTATCAACATTTTAGAAAGGACAGAATAAAAAGGGTGGGAAAATTTTGATATATGTAAATGCAGAGATAGAGACTACAGAAATTGCCTGTAGTTTACTGGATAAAGGGTTGGAGGTTTTAGCTGTTGAGGTTAGTTTCCCCTTTATTAAACCCATACTTATCGCTGGTGTTTACAACCTCCCCCCCCCCAAAATAGACAGTAGTACCTTTTACATCTTACATTTGTTTCTGATGAAATTTAAACTCACACATGAACTGTTAATCACAGGCGATTTTAATGTAAATTGGTTTCAGATAGAACCTACCAACAGCCTAGCTGACTTTCAAGAAAAACTGTATCTTACATAACTGTTAGAAGAGTCAACAAGGGTAAACTGTAAAAATGTACAAAATCCCACATTGTTAGATCTTATTTTCACCAATCGTCCAACTGTATACTCCTTGAGAGGAGTATTGCCAGATGCCTTCTCTGACCACCAGGATATTTTTGCCTTGCAGAAACATTTAAAAACAACTAGGCAGGTACAGACTATTGATTGGAGAAATTATAAACGTTTTAATTATGTGGACTTTCTGCTTGATATTGAAAGCTTAAATTGGGATAGACTAGATTTAATCCCAATTGCCTCAGAAGCATGATTATACTTCTGGGAAGAGTTTGTAAGGATTTGTGAACATCATGCCCCAGTGCAACAAAGGAGGGTAAAAGCCTCCAAAGCAAATTGGTATAAAGCAGCTTTGCACAAACTAAAAAATGATAGAGATATAAAATGGCATAAAGCAAAGTCCACAGGTACAGTTGGCGCCTGGAATTTTTATAGGCAGGCTAGAAATAAATATATTTATTTATGAAATCAGAAAAGCAAAACAAAAATATTTTAAAACAGAATTGGAAACAAATATAAATCAAAACCCAAGATACTTCTGGAGTACAATGGCCAAATTGATGGGGAACACAAATAATGTACAGGTAAAAAGAATTTAAATAAATGGTCATCTGGTCCCCTTGAGCAACACAGTGGTAAATGAATTTAATGACTTCTCTGAAGAAGTAGGTACACACATTTTGGGATCATATCTCCCTGGATTTGATTTAATTGATGAGACACAAGGAAAGAAGGAAAGTCAGAAACTGGATAGGTCAGAAGTGTTCAAATTCCAACATATACAAATATACAAAGTAAGGGAGGAGCTTTTAAAAATGGATATCAAGAAGGCTGGGGGTCTGCACAACATACAAACAAATCTGTTGAAGTATGCATCCCCATGTATTGCTTATCCCCTAACTTATGTCTTTAATATTTCTCCCTCCACTGGTGAATTCCCAAAGGAAGGAAATTGACAAAAATAATGCCCATTTTTAAAGAAGGGTCAAGACACGACATCTACAACTATCACCCAATCTCCCTTCTTCCTATAGTATCTAAATTTTATGAGAAACCGGTAGCTATCCAATTAAAGAATTTCTTGGCATGAAATAAACTGATGAATACTTATCAATCAGGATTTGGGTCCAGTCAAAGTACCACTACATCTTCAATGACAGTAGTCGGGGACATGCAGCAGAGTCTGGATGAGAGAATGTCTGTGGGTGCCTTATTTGTAGATCTATCTAAGGCTTTCAATACGGTGCACCACAACATTCTCCTGTCCAGACTCCATGAAATGGCAGTACAGAAAGGGGAACTTGAGTGGTTGAAGACCTACCTAACTAGAAGAGAGCAAGTAGTGGAAATAGGTCCCTATAGATCCACAATAGCCCAAATCAAAACTGGAGTCCCTCAGGGATCTATATTGGGCCCACTTCTTTTTAACATTTATATTAATAATTTACAATTTAATGACCCCAGGATAAATTATCATAGCTACGCAAATGATACAGTGATCTATGTAGAGGGGAAAGTAATTTCCGATATACAAAATAAACTGCAGGAGGCCTTTTCTCATTTCGAGAATTTTCTCAGGAGTCATAAGCTATGTTTGAATACTAAAAAGTCGCAGTCAGTACTATTCTCATGTGTTGATAAAAGGGATGTTCCACTAGAGATCCAGTCTTTGGATGGAGTTCAAATACAACAAGTTGTTAAGGATAAGTATTTAGGAGTCCTATTAGATGAGAAATTGAATTGGGAAACACATCTGGAGGCCCTACTAAAAAACATGGACAGAAAGTTGTGGGTGATGTATAGGTTAAAATGTTATATGACTCCCAAAATTTGACTGAAAATTGTAACTACTATAGTGCTTCCTGTACTGGATTACGGGGGTGTGGTATATGCGGGAGCTTCAAGAACGGAGCTAGCCAAATTGAACATGATGTACAATAAAATGGCTTGCATCATCCTCGATGATCCCAGGATAACTCATCATTGCAAACTGTATAGACCCCTAAATTGGCTGAGGCTTGAGGAAATTAGAGATTGGCATCTCTTAATATATACAGTATGTTTAAATTACAAAAAAAAAAAAAACTTGCCAAGCTATATCTTGCATTTATTTAACATTAGAGAGATTAGAGCAGTGATGAAAGTGAGCAGGAATGCATAGGAACTCAGTTCCTGTACCTTTTTTGCAGCAGGAACTGAGTTCCTGTGCTTTTACCCACTGACACTAAAACTAAAATTCTTAAACCAGCAACACAGTGACAGTTTCTGGATCTGTGATCTGCTATCAGGGATTCCATAACACCATTTGACTTGTTCAACAATGCTATTTTCCTAGAAATACTTTAATATCTCTAACTGAATCTACTAGCGTCAAATTAGTTAGTTGTGCCTTGACACCGTTATCCTTTAGATTGAAGATCTTCATTCTGTATTTCATATTTGCCAATGCCTGAGTTCCTGTACTTCTTGTCTACCACTTGCACCACTGGATTAGAGTGTGCCTGAGGTCAGCTCAGGGCTTAGAATATATTGTTCCAAGATGTAATATGAAAATTGGGAGGTCATCAATTTGGTTTAGAGGGCCTGACTTATGGAATTCCCTGCCTATTAGTTTATGACATGCAAATTCAACTATTGGCATGGGTTCAATAAAAAACAATGGTTTCTTGATAGGGCTATGGCTCCATCACAGTTTTGTGTAGAGGGTATTACTTAAATGTGGTAATCTAGGAAATTATCTTTTCTATATGCATTTTTATGATTAATTGTCCTGTGGGGAATAGCTAACGTGAAAATTAGGAATTTACTTATTTAATATTGCAGTTGATGTCTAATTTGTACTGTGATGCATATGTATTTTTCACAATGTACTATGTGGTGCTTTGTTTATATTGTCATATTATTTTATTTAATATTTTCTTACTGTATTTTCTTATTGTGCAGGCAACTATTTTTTAATGTAAAATAGGACCTCATTGGAAATTAGCATTTTGCTCAGTCGAGTAAAGAAACATATTTCCTGTTCATAATTATACGAATAATATTTATTACTACTACTTACTACCACCACTACTACTACATCTGGACTTTAGCAAGGTCATTGACACTGTGCCGCACAGGAGACTGATAAAGAAATTGAGCAGTCTGGGGGGGGGTATGCAAAGTAGTGAATTGGCTAAGGAACTAGTTCACTAATAGGCAACAGAGAGTGGTGGTTAATGGCACTCACTCTGATGAGGGGACAGTGACCAGTGGCCAGCTGCAGGGCTCAGTACTGGGACTGGTCCTCTTCAATGTCTTCATAAGTGACATTGTAGAAGAAATGGAAGGGAAGGTGTTCCTTTTTGCTTGTGACACCAAAATCTTTTATAGGGTGGACACTCAGGAGAGAGTGAAGAGAATGGAGAGGGATCTTGGGAAACTTGAGGAGTAGTCAAGAGCATGACAGTCAGGGATCAGTGCTAAAAAGTGCAAAATCGTGCACCTAGGGCACAGTAACCCAGGAGCTGAGTATAGGGTTTGTGTATGTGTGTGGGGGGGTACTAACAGTTACTAAGCAGGAAAGGAACCTTGGGATTATCATATCTGATGACCTCAAAGTGGTAGGACAGTGTGGCAAAGCAGTGGGTGTGCCAGTGGGATGCTGGGATGCTTAGGGAGAAGTATGTCCAGCAGGACAAGGGAAGTGGTGTCGCCAGTGTATCACTTGCTGGTGAGACCCCACATTGAATGGTGTGTCCAGTTCTGGAGGTCACACCTCAGAAAGGACAAAGACAGGGTGGATGCAATCCAGAGGAGGGCAACTAAAATGGTGCAGGAGTTGCGCCAATTGCCCTATGAGGAGATAATGAAGAATCTCAACATGTACACCCTGGAAGAGAAGAGAGCAAAAGGGGACATGATAGAGACCAACTAGTACCATATGGGGTGAACAGACTGTAGAAGGGGAGCTTCATTCAAATGATAAAGAGCACCAGAACCAGAGGTGTGCAATGAAGCTGGAAGGGGGAAGTTTAAGAGGGATGTGAAGAAAGTACTACTTCACTGAAAGAGTGGTGGATGCCTGGAACAGATTTACCAGTGGAAGTGGTGGAGGTGAAAACAGCAGAGGGCTTCAAGCATGCATGGTAGAAACATATGGGAATATTAGTAAATAGGGAGGAAGGAGGGTCACTAGAGATCAGTTATAGTCCGTGGAGACAGACTAGGCAGGGACCATATGGGCAGACTGGGTGGGCCAAGCAGTCCTTTTCAACTGACAGATTCTATGTTTATATGTCGTAGAAGGCAGCTGGAGGGCAGCTTTCCTTGACCTGGGAGGATTGGCCATGGGTTCCAATGCCCAGAGACCCCTGCAGGTAGACCAGGGCATTTGCCTTTCTGTAAGGGCACCCTGTGTTGCCAAGGCTCCATGGCATATCTCCCACCAAGGGGGGGGGGGGAACAAGAGCAGAAAATGTAGAGAAAATTACTTCCCTGCCATTTGCATGATGGCATGGCCTGAACAGGGTATACCGCAGGAAACAGGAAAAATCCTTGATGATGGCAGGGAAGAGGGCATAAAAATCTTCATAGAAAAAAAGGAAAATGATTTCTTGTAAATTGCATATCTTCATAAGCAATAAAACATGAGAAGGAGGGATTTATTCTGAGATTACAGCACACCAAGGCCAGTGCTGTGGCCCATCGTTGCAGGCAGAGGGCCTTTAAGCCCCTGGAAGTGAAGTAATTTCGGCATAAATACAACCCTGGAGTGTCTTACTGTACTTATAAAATGGGATTTGTGCCACATTGTTAAGCTATCAATAGAATATTTAAAAAAAAAATATAAATGTGTTTTTCAGCTAAGCAATTCTTGTCTGGAAGAATGTAATTAGAATGCGCTATAGGAAAATTTTCTGTTTTCTGTGTTGTGGTGTGCCTCCCTTTGTGTGCCATTATTAGTTATAATTTGTTTTTCTTTTGTTTCTTTACAGCTTCATTTTTCTTTAGCTGTTGCTGAGAGAACAGACAAGACACAGAAAGTTAAGCAACTATAAAGTAATTCAGCATGTGTTGTTTTTTTTTTGTTACTGAGGGGGAGTTCTAGAAATTCTGAAGGCACTGGATTTGGTTTGGTCATGAGGCATGCTGGCACTGGTACTCTTTCTTTCAGGGGATCTGTGCTGAGATTAGGGTATGGGTGGCAGCCTGCCTCAGCCAACTAGTATCCAGGATTTAAATTACCCCTTTTATAACACACATTAATAACATATTTCTAAGAAGTTAATTTGAACTTTGGAAATACTGTAGCAATCCCACAGTATGTATGGGCTGCCAAATGGCCACAGGTAAAGTACAACATTTTGTAGGGCTGCAGAAGAACAGGGAGGGCTTGCCCTTCCAGATACAAAGACAATTACAGCTGGGCATCTCGGATGCACAGCACATCCTATTACTAGGGTCAGCTAGCAGTGATAAAATTCAACAAAAGCAAATGGAGATCTCTAAGAGCCACCAAATGCCACTGGGTGCACTCATGTTTTGCATGTTAATACTGCCATAGACACTACAGATGTTGTTAGAGTGGTCTCATATGCATTCTGAAATTATGAAAAAGATGAAATGCAGGTGAGAAGTTCTGATACCCTAGGAATGTAATTGAGACCACTCTAACAGCCTTAAGAGTGGTCATCAAGGTTGCAATACTATTGATTAAGGTTGAAGGTTGTATTATTATTGATTAAGGCCGATCGATAATATATTAAAAATGTAAAAATCGGGGACACAGAGAGCATTATCCTGAGTGGATGCAATTTCCCACAGCTCTGCAGGTGGCATCCACTTAAACATACTTTCAAATATTTTAAAGGTCTTGAAACCAAACTTTTACCTTACCAGAATGTTACCTGCAGTTCACATCTGTAGACCTGAAAATGCTAAGAAAGAAAATAAGCCGGGACAAGTGACGGGAGGCAAACAAGGAGCTAGCCAGGAGAAGGCACAGTGGAAGATGCAGGCTGTAAGCCAAATTGGCAGGCATACGTGTGCCATGGACACTATGATTAAGGCTATCTTCGAATGCCTCGAATGACAGGATGCAGAGATTGGAGTAACAACAGACACTACCAAACTTAAAGCAGAGGATGAACAATCTTCCTGTGCACTGGGTCTGAGGACTAAATTAGTGCAGGAGAGCTCGCAACTGAGATACTGGTTGGAGTCCTTAGAAAATGAGCAGAAGGCTATGATTGTGTGGCTTGTGGGAGTCATGGCAGGTGAGGAGGGTGAAAACTTCAAAGACTTTGTAAATGTTTGTTGCAGTCAAAGTTGAACCTTGATGTAGAGGGATCTGGGGTAACAAACATATCTGATTATTACTTGCAAACCTGGGGTGCCCTTGGCTGTTCCATTGAAAATGTTAACATACTGTCTACTCCAGCACCAGAGACACTATCCTTATGGCAGCACAGGCGACCCATCCCAATCAACACCAGGGAAGGGATATCCATTTTTCCAAGATTATTTATTTTGCTACAAAGAGCCAGAGAAAACAATTCAATGCTGACCAGCAGCAACTGCACAGTCTTGGGGCTGTACACTCATTGCTGTTTCTAGCCTGACTATGAATTTCCTACGGGGGAAAGACTTTCTAGTATTTGGACCCGAAAGAAGCGAGAGCCTGGATTGCCAAAAGGGCAGACAAGTTCCACCTTGCTGAAGACAAGGGTGATTCAGATACTACAGCTGAATCAAAATTATACTGGAAAAGATCCCTCTTAGCCAATCAGAATGCAGGGTTACTGTCCCATTATTCTGCAATAACTGGACAGTAAACTGAATAATGAGATAGTGGCTCTGCATTCTGATTTGCTGCTGTGTGTGTACTTAGCTAATCAGACAGCAAGCCCAGTTTACCCTCCCACTTCAATGCACAGCAGCCAGTCAGAGACACCTAGGAATGCTACAGTGCATCTGTGACAAACAGTTGCTGTTCTCTCGTTTTCTTGTTTCTCACAGATGCACTGTGGCATAAGGATTTGGCAGTTTCAATTTTTATTATTTAGCTTTTCCAGTACAACAGCGAGGTTCCATGTCAAAAGGGCGATGCAATTATAGCGAGTGTCAAAAAGAGTGATTCAATTATAGCGAGTGTCAAAAAGGTGACGTGAAATAACGGCGACTGGCACAAATAGCAAGTTTTCAGGTAATTACTGTTTGGACACCGGTGCCTACACATGGAAGTGGAAATTCGGGGGGAATATTATTCAGAGCCAGGGACATGCCTGTATTGATGTGGGGGGCTCCACTCCCACTCCCCCCCAAGGCCCCTGCCATCTCTGGGATTCCTATTCCAAGGCGCTCCTTGACACTGGGGTAGGTTAGCACCTCAGAGTCACTGCAAATGTCCTGTCACCGTTTTTTAGTGGGTGCCGTTTTTGCTTTCGGCATTTGCCTTCACGTGGTGGCTAAGCCCACGTTGGTGCCCTCGTGACATGCTACCTAACAGCGATAATGCCATAGTGGTCTGGGTTTCATTGGTAGCAACTGGACCAGGGAATTAATAAATGCCTTGGCCTTCAGACTTTTATTACCCCGGTCCAGTTATTACCTCATAAACCCAGAGCACTATGGAATTATTGCTATATTATAGACACTGGACTTGATTTTCCTGTTTGTTCAGTGGACTGGTAATGTACTTTGGGTAGCGGGATATTTGAAGGAACATGATTTACTCTGAATACTATGGTTTGCATTTGAACTTTACATTTCATAGACCTTTAAGACCCTCTCTGTGGAGCGCATTTCAGCTGAGGTAACATGACCACAGCCATGAGGCTCAGAGCAGCACTTTTGTGGCTCTTTATTCCATTTATGCCATTAATGTTCTAATGTTCTTTATTACAGCAGCCTGTGGGGGCAGTGAGCTGCCGTGTTGCAGTTTGGGACACAGCTAAATCTAATTAAAATAAGTCCTTCTGGTTTAAATGGTTAAAATTGGTGGCATTTTTTTTAACAAAAACAAGTTATATAATATAGGATACAAATGTTTTTGTCATCTCTGTACAAGTTGAATGCAGAGGGAGGGAGGAGGGAGGTGGTGGTGAGGAGATGTATAATAACTGGTGCCAGTAAACGTTCTGATTCCTACTCAACAGGCAGTTTAAATAGCCTAGATAACTGTGTTAAAAGCTGCTGGATATTCATCAGTACACCGCAGCCTTCTATGTCCAATACAGGCATATTTAGATTTTGGATAGTTATTCACACATTTGTATTACCCTTCAATGCTGTATCAAACAGTGCCTAAGATTACGTAATCTAGTGTAATAGATTATGAATTTAAAATGATGATTAGATGTCTCATGCACATGTATTGTCTGGTGCAATACCTATGATAATAGAATAAAATATAAGTTATCAAAAAGTGCCTCAAACAAGCCTGTTTTCAGGGCACCTAAGTGTGAGACACTCTTTACAGAGTAAGTGTCTCGTGCAGGAGAAAGGAGCACTCTGATTGGTGGGAAGTGCTGTCTTGCTCTACAATGTAAAAAAAAAGTTGTAAGGCAAAAGAAGATACCTTTACGTTCAGGAATTCAATATATACTAAACGTCTGGAGAGAAGAAAAGAAAAGAAAAAAATAGTTACCATAGTAATATTGTTTTTTCCAGGGGATCCCTCAGTATGTTTGACTAATGCAGTGATGCTAGCCAGGTTCAGCTGCCCCAGAGGTGGAGTTTATGCTAATGTTACCAGGAGAATTAGCCTATCAGGTTGTAGTAAGAGAGTTCTGCCTGGGGGGTGGAGTTAACACGACCAAAGTCGGCAGCTTTGTTTGTGAGCTCCATGCTGGCGATCTGTTCTACTACTAAAAAACCTAGTTCTGAAACATTTGCCTCCCAAATTGATGGCTGACAAGAGAAAAGTACTAACCTCTGCTTTCTCTGAAGAATTAGCCTTACCCAGAATCAGACTACTTGAAAAATATTTCAGATCAAGCGCCTGCACCAAGAGCCCCAGGAGAGATGGCTGGGGGATTGCCGCTCTCACAACTGGGACATTGAGTGCTACTCTACTGGAACCTGCAGCACAGCTTCAGGAGCCAGAGCTGTTTACATTTTCGCAGCAAACTCCTGACTCCAGGTGTATTACCTCAGAGAACCCTGTTACAGAAATACTTTTGGAACATACAGAACACCCGCTTACCTCAGAAAAGTCACCGCCAGTTGATTTGCCTTCAGCACCTGCAACCAAACAAGTTATGGCTTCTGGGGAAAAGTATACAATTGACTCGCTCGGAGAAATTTTGGAAAAGTTACTTATGTGGACACAAACTTTTAATGGGAAGTTTAATGCTGTATCTGAGAAGGTAGAGTTTTTGCAGAAGGATGCCAAACAAAATCGCAATAAAATTGAAGCAATTTCGACCGACTTGGAAAATCAAAAGAAGGAAATGGAGAAAACCTCTAATAAAATAACTGGAGCGGAAACAACAACAGCTAACCTGTTAAAAGAAAATCACACCATGTCCCGGAAAATTGAGATTCTAGATATCATAATCTCAGATTGATTGGACTACCCATAACATTAGATCAGGAGCATGAAACTATCAGAGACATGGTGAGAGATATATTTGTGCAAGTCTTTGAATTACCAGAAGATAACTTACCTTTTATCACTTGTGCTTACAGAATAACACCTAAGATTTCAACTCAGGCTGGCATAAACAAATTATCTACTCAGAAAAAATCAATGATTTTCCTGTCTATGACTTTTGAAACATACTGCGATTTGATCATGAGACTATCTTGAATTAAAGCATCCTTGCAGTATAAAAATAATCACTTCTCTATACATCCGGACTACTCCTTTCCAACACGACAAAGATGCCAGCGCTTCCTAGCATTTAGGCAGAATCTTCTTGAAATGGGAGCCGAATTTCAGCTTTTGGCACCAGCGAAACTTCGGATAAAATATAAAAGGCTCACAATACTGATCAAGTTTCGACTTTCATTCGGTCACAATATGATCAAGACAGCAAAAATGGGACTAATTCACCAACGCTCTCCAAGGAAGAAATGCTGAACATGACATCAATATAAAATATGGATCTCTTTGGTGGCCTGGAAGTGGAGGAGGCAGGTTTTTATTTTTGTGATGGGAAATAAAATGTCTAATTTTTTGCATTTAATTTAATACATAAACATGTTGAGGATGAATAGTAATTATATTATAGAGGGTCTTAAAATTCTAGAAACTATATTATGCTGCTGTGGCTTCATATGAAATAATTGTATTTTCTTCCCTCTAGCCCCTCAGATGTTTTTGGTCTAGACATGCCATACAAATAAGATAGCATGTAATTTTTGAGTAATTTTGAGTTCTGAACTTTGGATTGTAAATTTTTGTTATCATATTGTATCTTAATTTAAAAAAATAATAAAAAATAAAGTGAAAAAAAAGAGAGTGCTGCCTGTAGCTGGAGCTGTGAGTCAGTCAGATTCATTTCAAAGCCTGGGAGCAAAAGACCCCTGAATTTGAAAATTATTCCAGCAATAAAGAAACGAAGAAGAAAAAAAAAATTCAGTATGTTTATGTGGCAGAATAAGAGGCCCAGGATGAGTCTACTCCAGTTAAAGGGTACAGCAGCAAGGGGGGCCTCAACTTCCCAGATCTGAAGGGTTATGCCCTAGCAATACAGAATAGATACATACAAGACTGGGTGCACCAGAGTGAGGAGGCAGGCTAGGTGGACCTAGAAGGAGAGGAACAATGGTCCGATTGGCAGCATATCTAGACCCAGGAGGTAAGAGGGCATATCACAGGTTAAAGAACAGGAACCCCCTGGTGGAGTGGACACTGGAAGCATGGGAGCAGGTTAAGAAGAGGACAGAAGCAGGGGGAGAAGTTACAGGACTAGTGCCTGTGGTAGGGAATCCTGCCTTCTTGCCAGGATTAGAAGGTGGGGGGTTTGAGATATGGGAACAGGGGGTAGTACGTTGCCTGCAAGATTTGTGGGCTGGTAGGGGAATGAGGACATTTGAGGATATAAGAGAATGTTATGGCATTCCAGCTGTCCATAGGCATAAGTATTTTAAAATACGAACATTTGGGATAACCAGGGGTAAGCAGCAGGTCCAGGTATCGACTCTGGAACCACTGGAAGAAATGTTGTGGTCCGCACGTGCCAACCCAAAGAGGTTGCTAGCACGAGCAGTAAGGCAGGACAGAGAGCTGTTCCCAGACAGATCTACGAGGGTAAAAGAATTATGGGAAAGGGACCTGTGAACCCTGATAACTGAAGAGAACTGGATAACAGTCCTGGCGTCACACATGGGGCTATTGATGTGTAATAAGTTTAAGGAATCGCAGTTTAATTTTCTGCACAGACTGTATAATCCACTGGTGGTGGTTAATAAACTCCACCCAACAATCTCACCTTCTGTATATGTGGCAGATGTAATGGGGCAAGGGGAACTTACATGCACTACTTCTGGGAGTGCAGGGAGCTGCACCCCTTTCTGGTCTGCTATAGCACAAGCAGTGACAGATGCCATGCACATACAAGTGGAGGATTCAGCAGTGTCTCTACTGTTTGGAGTGAAGGACTTGGCAGAGGAGGGGTGGGAGGCATATCCCAGGACAGTACGGGTCTTGCTCACAATGGCACAACAATGAATTCAAAATACCTGTGTCTCGCATGCTAGACCAACTTTGGGGCAATAGAAGAACCTGGTGATCGATAACCTGACACTTGAATGCCTAACATACCAAAGATATGGTAGAGAGGAACTGTTTTTTAATAAATGGGGAACATATATAAACTTGTTGCTGGTGGGGGAAACCATTGCATTGGGACAAGGAGTAACCTGAGTGCCCTGCTATCGTGCCCTCTTTTAGGAGGAAGGTGGAGGGTTTTGGTACCCTGGAGGGGGAGCAGCAGGACTCTCTGGCACCTGTAAGTAGTGGGAACATATACAGTTGCTCACAGATACGTGATCATGTATAGGGGAGGAAGGGTGGGAGAAGTTTAGACTCCCCAGGCAGGACATTTGACCCTCATACACACATGGGTTTGGTGGATTACAGATACAGTTAGGGGTTATGGCCCAGATCAGAGAAGTGGTACCCTTGTCTTATGTCACTCTCTCCATATAGATATAGAAATATATTACTACATTAGTTCAAATGTTAATAATGTTTTTATCTTTTGGTTTAAAGACTGTATATAGTTCAAGGGGTAAAATTACAATAAAACAGGGGTCAGCTTGATTAAGTACAAGGACAGGCATTGCAATTGATATGACGGTTTGTAATAAATAGAAATGGATAGGCAGTACTCCCCAGAGGTTGGAAGGGGATCTGTCTGTTGCCTGTAATGTGTGAATCAGTGTCTGTATACCCTGAATAAACATAATAAACAAACGAAAAAAAAAAGAACAAGAAAAAGAGAAAAAACTAGAAAAATCAGCTATTGGAGAAACTATTTGCAACATAGAAACTGTGAACATTGCACAAGGAAAAAACTCTTACAGAAGACAAATTTGGCCAAAGGCATAGGCTGCAGAAATATTCTCAACTAGATTATGTGAGGCCCCTGGGAGAAACAATATTACTATGGTAAATAATTTTTTCTTCTCACTCCAGGAATCCCTTAGTATGCTTGACTAATGCAGACTACAAAGCAGTGTAGTTGGGAGGAGAGAACAACAGAACCTATTTAGGAAACAGGTTCTGCAGGACTGCAGTGCCAAATCTGACATCAGATCTGGACTGTACATCCAAGCAGTAGTGCTTCGTAAAGGTGTGTACAGTCCTCCAGGTAGCTACTTTGCTGCTGTCGAGCAAGGGAATATCCCTTGCTGCTGCCATAGAGGCTGCAGAGCCCCTTGTAGGGTGGGCGCTGAGGCCTTGAGGTGGCTGCTTGCTAGCCTTAGTGTAACAGAACTGGATGCAAGAGACTATCCAGCAAGAGATAGCTCTGTTAGAGGCTGGCCTGCCCTTGCCTTCCTTGCCATAGGTGAGGAACAGCTGCGTATGAGAGGCCCTGAGCTGCTTGGTATGCTCCAGGTAGTAGGTCAGTGCCCTTTTAACATCCAGGCTGTGGAGCTGTGCTCATCAGGAGTGGATTGTTTGTGAAAAAGACAGGAAGGGTTATGGATTGATTCAAGTGAAATTCAGGCACCACTTTGGGAAGAAATGTTCTGTTAGTCCTGAGAACTACCTTATCCTTGTGGGAAATAAAGCAATTAGGTTCAGTGCAGAGAGCTTGCAGCTCAAAAATCCTTCTGGCTGAAGTGATCGCCACGAGGAAAACAGTTTTCCAAGTCACATATTTGAAGTGTGCAGAGGTCATCGGCTCAAATGTAGACTCCATCAGCTTGGCTATACACAGGTTCATGTCCCAGGGGGGAACAGGTTCCCTGAGTGGGGACTGAAGGTGCAGCAGGCCTTTAAAGAATTTCCTGAAGATGGAATGAGAAATTACAGATTTCTCCTTACCTGTAGAGAGGTAAGCCGGGATGGCTGCCAGATGGACTTTCAGCGATGATGCTCTAAGGCCTGATGCTTGTAAATGTACCAAATAGTCTAGAATAGAAGACAGGCTAGCTTGCAAAGGACCAGTGAGCCTGTCCTTGCACCAGAAAGAAAACATCTGGCTGAGTGTGACAGGGTTTGGAGGTTTTGCACCCTGTCTAGTGGGAGCAGAGCTTTACCTAGCTAAGTGTCCAGT
This sequence comes from Neoceratodus forsteri, assembly GCA_016271365.2. NCBI lineage: Eukaryota > Metazoa > Chordata > Ceratodontiformes > Ceratodontidae > Neoceratodus > Neoceratodus forsteri. The sequence goes on along the minus strand of CM057451.1, from coordinate 142,839,677 downwards.
TCTGCTCCAATGAACTCCAGCAGCTGGGCTATCTCAAAATGGGACGTTTTTGTATTGATGAGGAAGCCCAGAGACTCCAGGGTGCACTGTGTGAGACTGAGGGAGTCTCTGACCTTTTGGAGGGACTTGTCCACTATCAGCCAATCATCCAGATAGGGGAAGATAGCCATCTCCTGTCTTCTGAGGTAGGCTGCCACCACTGCCAGGCACTTTGTGAAAACTCTGGGAGTTGAAGAAAGGCTGAATGGCAGAGCTGCAAACTGGTAATGGACAGAGGACAGTCTTAACCTGAGAGACTTTCTGTGAGAGGGCCTGACTGGAATGTGGAAATAGGCGTCTTTCAGGTCTAGGGAGGCTACCAAGTCTCCCTGTTGTAAGGATGAGATTACTACTGACAGGGTGACCATTTTGAATTTAGGATTGAACAGGTGCTTGTTCAGGTACCTAAGATCTAGAATGGGTCACGAGTTCCCATTTTGCTTTTGGGTGAGAAAGTATCTAGCATAGAGGCCTTTCCTCCATTGAGAGAAGGGAACTCTTTCCAGTTTCTTTACTGACAGAGCCTTGACCTCTAACTCCAACAGAACTCTTTCTGTGGGGGTCAGAGGGTTTAGACTCCTGTGGCCCTGCTGAGTGGGAAATGTTTTGAGCTGCAGGGTAAGTCCTTGACCCACCACCTCCAGTACCCATTTTTCTGTGGTGATGGATTGCCAGTGGTGGAGGTAGTGGGTCAGCCTTCCTCCTACTGGTAGAGAGAAGGTGACCTGGACCTTCCAGTCTGGGGTTTTGTTTAGTTTGAGCCTTGGCTGAAGGGGCAGAATCAGCACATTTCTGAGCCCTTCTACCTCTTCCCCAAAGAAACCTCTCATTTGAGAGTAATCCAAGGACATGGGCATTGGCATAGGATAGAAGACCCTGGGATGGTAGCCCCTACCTCTACCCCCTCTGCTTTGGGGCTTGTAGGAGGTAGAAAGTTTTTCTTTAGCTGCATTGCTCTTATGTATGCCTCTGTTCTGTCCCCAAAAAGAGAATTATTCTCACAGGGGAAATCCATAGCTTTAGTCTGGGTGTCCTGGGAGAGATTAGTAGTTTTCAGCCAGGCAAACCGCCTGAGAGAGAAGGCCCAGGACATAGCTCTGGAGGCAGTTCCATTGGCATACACAGTCATGTGAAACAGATATTGTGTAAGCCGGCCCAGTGGCGCAGAGGGTTGAGGTGCAGGCACCTTACCTCTCGTCACACCGGTGACCTGGGTTCGGGAATGGACTCGGGCGCTGGAGGGTCAGCAGAGGTAGGAGCTGGATCGAGCGTCCAGAGGATGGCTCTCCTCTCCTGGGGTGGGTTGGGGAAAGGCGTCGCCCTGTAGCGGCCCTCAGTGAAGACCAGGGGAAGCACAGAGGCAGCATTATCTGGGGAAAAAGCAGGAGGAAAAACAGAAACATGGCGTCTCCACCCACCAGGATGACGGTCGCCCCAGGCCAAGTGCCTTCTCAGATTCCACTAAGACTGACCGCAGCAGCACCCAGAGCCAATGCCTAGGCTGCCAGGCCCTTTCTCCTCGGAAGAGGAGGACCTACCTGATGAAGGGTCACGTCAGGTTACCCTGCAGAGGCTGCAATATACAGTCAGGAGGCAGAGCCAAGAGGGGTGCAGGTCCTCGGGGGCAACTGGCCCGAAGGGGGGTGGGTGGAGAGGGGAAAAAAGAAGAAACAAAAAATAAGAAATTGATATTATGTGGCTTCCCTCTGGTTGCTGAGTCTGGGGAACTCTCTCAGATGTCCCTCAGCTGCTCCCATCCTGCTTGCGACTCCCCTACCCAGGATCCCCTCCTGGAGCTCCACTTCACAGCCCTTACCTGACAGCAACCCCCTAGCTTGTACTCCCCAAGGTGGGGCCACCTCCACTACTATGGTGCTCCTTGAAACCCAATTGCTGCAGGAGTTGGGCTGTGGCACGGTGGATCGGGACCCTAGTGGGTGGAGTCCGACGGTGGGCATGGTGCCTAGGGCATCATCGCCCTCCCAAGGCTTGGGGTGTTTCCTTGTTCTTGATCATGAGGTCCACCCCAACCCTCCCACAGTGAGCTTGAATGTGCAATGATGCCCGGGTAGGGACGCGCACGTTCCTGTGCACGCTCCAGCCGATGTCTGCCACGCTCTGCCTCACCAGTTGCTAGCCGGAAGCAGCTCAGTACCACCCAGCAACCACTGGGAGGCACCTTGTTGCTGACCCCTGCATCCCTCCCTCCCCAGGAGAAGGTGAGCTGTCTGCAGATGCTCCAACCTTCTCCTCCCCTGCCGACCCCTGGTGACCCGAGCTCGCTCCTGAACCCGGATTGCCAGCATGGTGCGAGGTGTGGCATCCAGTGCCTCAACCCTCAGAGTTCCAGAAAGCTTTTTGGTATTGAGCTGTGTACGCCATGTAAGTAGAGAGGTGGAGCACCAGGGAAGTTGTGGTGTAAGATTTCTTAGCCAAATATCCAGTTTTCTAGATTCATTTTTCTGGAGGCTAGGAGGACAGAGGCACCTTAGCTTTATCACAGGCTGCAGCCTGTACCATTCCTTCATGATCTGCATGTATGCAGAGGTACTCAGCACTGTTTTTTACTAGCTGATATTTTTTTTCTATTTTCTTATTCACCCCCCAGGGATGGAGGTGGGATTCTGAAGTAATCTGAAAATAGTCCTCCGAAGGAATTTATGGATTGGAAGGAGTAACTTCTTAGGAGGAGGGAGACCCATCATATCTAAGAAGTCTGCCTCCTCGTTTCCATCAGTGGTCTCTTGGATAGAGAGATGCAGAGTGTCCCCATGTGTTGGACAAAGGTATAGTGAGAAGAAAAGCCCTCCTGGCCATTGCAAGGAGTGCCAAATTCCTGGTCAGGGGATACATCCGGTTCCAAGAGTTCACCCTCCTCTTCATCATCACTCTCCTCAAAATACATACCCTGGCCAAGACCAGGGTCAGAGGGAGTAGGTGCAGTAGGACCAGGTGGGGCATTAAAGAGGTTGCCCACAACCTGGAAGGTTTGATATAGGTGCTAAGCCTTAGCCATTTCCTCTGCAGAGGGTATATCTGGTAGCACTGGCATCTTATCTTTGCTTTTCAGCAGGAGGGGCGTGATATGTTTTTCTTTTTGTTTCTTTTTAGCAGGCACTGGATCAGAAATCTGCTCAGTATGTCTTTTTTTTTGGCTTGGCCATTATTATTTTTATCAGATTTATTTTCTGGGGGGGTCCTTGGAGGACCTGTCTTTAGATTTCTGATCAGAGGAGGACCCCGTTTCTGAATTTTTACTAGAGGGGGAGGTAGACTGAGAAGCCATCATTTCTAGTCTTTTGGCTCTTTTTCTAACTGTTTTAGAACACAATTTAGTGCAAAGTTCACAGTTAGTAAAAATATGGGCTGGACCCAAACAACTACAAGACTGGAAGAGGGCAGACGTGGTGCCACTTCGCAAGAGTGGCAGCAGGGAGGAGGTGGGCAATTATCGCCCGGTCAGCCTCTCCTCTGTGGTGGGTAAGGTGATGGAGGTGATATTAAAAGAAAGGGTGATCTGCTACTTGGTGGAAAGTGGGCTGCAGGACATCCGTCAGCATGGCTTCACACAAGGGAGGTCATGCCAGACGAACCTGATCAAGTTCTTCGATTGGGTGATGAGGGTGGTTGATCAGGGAGGGCAGTGGACGTGGCCTATCTGGACTTCGGGAAGGCCTTCAACACTGTTCCCCACAGAAGGCTCGTAAATAAGCTGGAAAATGTGGGGCAGAAAATAACAAGGTGGGTGGAGAACTGGCTAATGGGTAGGAGCCAGAGGGTGGTGGTAAATGGGGTACATTCCAGGGAATTAAGAGTGACAAGTGGGATCCCCCAGGGGTCGGTGCTGGGGTCCATCCTGTTTAACATCTATATCAGTGACATAGCAGAGGGGCTGCAGGGGAAGGTCTGCCTATTGCAGATGATATGAAGATCTGCACTAAGGTGGACACTCCAGAGGGGATGGAGGCTATGAGGGAGGATCTAAGGTTTCTGGTGGGGTGGTTGGAAACATGGCAGCTGAAATTCAATGCCAAAACATGCACAGTAATACACATGGGGAGGAATAACTCACAAGCAAACTACACACTGGGGGGGGGGTATGAAATCAAGGCAACTGAGCAGGAGAGGGATCTGGGAATCATAATTTCAGACAACCTTAAGGTGGGGTTCCAATGTAGCAAGGCGGTGGGCGAAGCGAATAGAATGCTGATGTGCACAGGAAGAGGTAAAACAAGCAGAAATAGAGAGGTGCTGATGCCACTTTACAAATCCATGGTGAGGCCTCACCTAGAGTATGGGATTCAGTTCTGGAGACTTCACCTACACGAGGACATAGGTGGGATTGAAAGGGTACAGAGAAGGACCATTAAAATGGAGCATGGGTTAAATGGGAAGCCCTACGAGGAGAGATTGAGGGAGTTGGATTTGTAAACATGATAGGAATGTTCAAGTACGTGAAGGGGATTAATAAAGCAGGGGGGAGCTTATTCATGGGAAAGGTAGGTGCTAGAACTAGGGTTTATAGTCTAAGAGTGGAGGGAGGAAGGTTTAGGGGAAATGTGAGGGGGCGTTACTTCACGGAGAGGGTGGTGGAGCCCTGGAACAGGGGGTGGTCGAAACGGTGGAGAGATTCAAGAGGGCATGGGACAGACATAAGGGGTTGACCAGGGGGCGGCAGAGGGGATCTCTGAACGAGGGGGGCAAGTAGGGAGGGGGGTAAGGGGCAGACTCGATGGGCCAAGATAGTCCTTTTCTGCTATCACATTTCTATGATTCTATGAACTTAGACAAAGGTTGTGGCCATCTGCCTTGGCTACAATTTTAGAGCACTTCATACAACTTTTAAGGAGGCAGTATGGTGCAGTAGTTTAAGGCTCTGAGCTGCAAATCTGGAGACCTGGGTTTGAATCCCACAGTCCCCATTTGCATACTGTGTGACCCTGAGCAAGTCACTTAACTTCCTTGTGCTCTCAGGTTGCAACTGTAAACAAGCTTTCAGCTTAGTGTGTCTCACCTGGTTAAATAATTGGAAAAAAAAAAAAAACAGTGGGTCCAATCCTGTTTTTAGGTCTATCTGACATGCCAGTTTGTCAGAAGATCTTAAAATATTGGTTCCCTGAAGGGAAAAATGAAAAAGTTTGGTTGGCTCCCTAACGCTGAGGAACTGTTAGAAAATTGTTCCCTAAAGTGAAAAATAAAGGAAAAAAGTGTAGAAAAATGCGGTTCCCTTCAAAACCGGGAACTGCGAAAAAAGTAATATTAAAGCTGTGTTTTTTTTTTACTTCAGAAGTGGTATTTTTACAGAGAGAAAAAAGCGTGAGAACCGATAAGGGAACCGCTATGAGTGGAAAAACTGTGGTTCCAGGGAACTGAAAAGAACCGCAGAAACACACCAAAATATAATAAAAATGAAGAAAAAAACACTAAAGGCAGCACAAACCTAAAGAAAATACTGACTTTCAAGGAAGATAACTGCTTCAAGTGAAGCGATGAAGAGAGAGCTCCAGGTCAGACTTGTCCAGTCTGCAGAGAAATGAATCTGACTGACTCACAGCTCCAGCTACAGACAGCATTCTCTTACTGCAACTCGATAGGCTAATTACTCCTGGCATCAATAGCACAAACTCCGCCTCTGGGGTTTCCTTTTTCCAACTTGAAAAGGAAGGAAATGGAGAAAATTAGGAAAACCTGGTAAAAACAAAGGATTTAGACTGCCGAGATGGGCAATTATATTTACTGATAATAAGAGACTATATCTTCTGGCATCAGCAATTGAGAGAAAGGATATCAATAATTATTTTGTCAACTTAGTCACAGATGTAATTTGAGGGGAATTCAAGAGGCACCTAATCTCCAGGCTCTGTAATACAATAAAGGAGAACGTAAATCTGAGGGGATAGTACCCACTTGAAATGACAAAAAAAAAAAATTTAATAAAGGGCCACCCCAGAGGTGCAACACTACCACCCGGGACACCATGGCTCAAGTGCAGTCCCTAGAAACCCACACAAGCTGATGAGAGGGACAGGCAGAATGTAGAGGAGAGGCACTCGAGTCTAGGGGACGGGGCATTCATGTGTGCTCTGCTGGTTGGCCAGGGAGCAGCACTGGTGCCAGCTATGAAGGTAGCCATTCTCAGGCTGACTGATGGTCCAGTGGGTAGCACGTTGCACTCCTAAGCTCGTGATTCAAGTTTGGGAGCAGATTCAGGAGCTGGAGAGGGTGTATGTGGCTGGGGAGGAGCTGCTGCTTAGCAGTTCATCCAGCTGGGGGAGGGACAGCACCAGGTTCAATCAATCAATCAATCAATCAATCAAGTCTTTATTTAACCAGGCGTTAATCGTTGAGCAGAAGCTCATTTGCAAGATGGACCTGGGTGGAGCATGAACAATTGTATATACAGGTCAACACAGGTATTTACAAGGCAATACAGATAATACTCTTTACAGAGAGGAAGAAAAAGAAGTTCATATGTACATAGAATTATACAGATATTGTACAGATTACACAGTATTTACATACATAGAAGTGTCTATAGGAAGATAAAGCAGGTTATCTAAGGTTGCAGGAGGAAGTAACGGAAGAAAAAATAAAAATAAAAATATACACCAGGTAGAGGTGAAGGTAGGGGGGAAGAGAGGGAGGGAAGTAGGGGAGAAAGGCTAGGAGGGCACGGCACACAGAAAGGAGTTGGTAAAGCTGGATGTAGAGAAGGTGGATGGAGAAAAGGAGTATGTGTGAGCCCTGGGATTGAATGCTATAAAGTACGGGGCATGGTAGGATGTCACAACCCAGGGTAGTGAGCTCCTATCCGAGGTTGGGAAAGGAAGAATAAGGGGATGGATGGGCCTAGTGTTGATAAGACAGGGGGATAAGAGAGAGAACAATTAGGCTGGTGAGGAGCAAGCTGGGGGGGTCAGTACTTTGTTAGTCAGTACTAGATCTAGGATAGCCCTGTCTCTTGTGGGTTGCTGTACCAGTTGTTTGAGGCCCTCCCCCTGCAGGGAATCCACTATGAGTCTAGTTCTGGCAGATGTTCCTGCTGGTATTGACCAATCTATATCTGGCATGTTGAAGTCTCCCATTATCAGAACCTCCCCTTTAGCTGTCATGTTTTGTATATCTTCTAACAGTAATGTGTCTATGTCCTCCCTCTGGTCTGGGGCCTGTAGACAACCCCAGTTCTTTGGCTGTCCCATTTCCTGTTTCCAGGGTGACCCACAGTTCTTCTGGCTCCTTATGTGTATTCTGAATTTCTGTAGCTTTGATATTTTCATTAACATACAGGGCCACTCCTCCCCTTTTGCACCTCGGTCTCTTCTGAACAATACATAGCCAGGTACTGAAGTCTCCCAAGTGTGGTTACTGGTAAACCACGTCTCACTAATTGCTACTATGTCCAGTTTAGCCTCTGACATTATTGCCTGCAGGTCTGGGATCTTATTTCCCAGGCTGTGAGCATTTGTGTACATGATTTTCCATTGGCCAGATTTTGGTGTGTTAGTTGTTGGTGAAGTTTGGCATTACCCTGTGCATCGTATGGGGAGACAAACCTTTTTCTTACCTGGTGATGCAAATGAATGGCAAACACGCTGAATTCCTGTTTGACCACTAGCTGAGGGGAGGGGTGTTCTTCCCATTCGACGATGGGTGCTGCACCCTCTCCCATTTGCTAGTTTAAATATTCTGCAAAGACGCCAAACTTCTGCCCCAATGCACTGACTCTCTTTAGTCAGATGCAGTCCATCAAATTTAAAGAACTTCCCCAGAACTGTTGCCAGTTCCTACAAATCTGTGTTCTTTTTCCTGGCACCAGTCCTTGAGCCACGTGTTTAGCTCCCTATCTCCTTCTGACCTTCCGTCCATCTGCTCCCTTCTCCCAGACTGGCAGGATCTCAGAGAAGGAGATGCCGGACGAAATAGATGATAGTTTGTCACCCAGCCTAGTCAGGTGTTCCTTGGTCTCCACAACTGACCGGCTGGCTAGATCATTAGTCCCTATGTGTACTAGGACATCAATGTTTTCTCCTGCTTTGTGAACAATTTTAGCAATGCGGTCAGTGTCTCTCCATGCTGATGTACCTGGAGACATCTGACCATCACCCCTGGCTGGAGATGGGTATCAACTCCTCAATCATGGAGTCTCCCTATGATCAGAAGTTTTTGGATTTCTTTGTGCTTGTTTAGTTTTGGTTCCTGATTTGGGTGAGTATTGTTGTGCTAGCTCCTGTGTCGAGTGTCCTGCTCTGCAGTGTCTTCTGCCTCTTATTTGATTTCAGAGATAGAGGCAGATACCTGTTTGTAGTGTTTATATGGTTTTTGGAGGTAATGTGTTGGAGAGCAGAGAGTGATGGGGCACCTGATTTGCTTCTCCTAACCACCTGCCAACCTCCTGACCAACTACCCTCTGCGGTCGAGGTTTTTCTGTTGGATGCTGGGGAAATGGCGGTGGTTCTTATAATGTATTTCCTCTTCAATATGAAATTTGAGGCGTGCAATCTCTGCCCATGCTGCCCGGAGCTGAGACCAAGATCTCCAAAGGCCCAGCATGTAGGACAGTGTCCTAAATCCTGTAAGACTGTCCTTCTGAAAATTGTTCCACAGTACCTGCAGTTAATGAAATCCATTCCAAATAAGTTGCTGGGTTTGTAACCTAGTCAGAGTAATTAGAAGGAAAAAAGGAAAAAAATGCAAGTAATGGTTTAATTGTGCTTTGTTTAACTTGTTATAACAAGTTAAATTACTAGTGCCCCTGTAAATGAGATCACCTTGTGGAGGCCCCACTGATCCGCCCCTTCCTGCTCTGCCACAGGAAATGTCACAACTGTGGTACCCTATAAAAGGAGTGTAGCGTGGGGTGGTTGGGGATGGGGGTGGGTGGCTGGGCCCTTCCCCTGCCTAAAAAGAAGAACCACGGACGAAAGAACAAGGAGGTAAGAGCAGAAACAATCAGTCAACAACAAATGCAGTAACCTGAAAGCTTATCCTAATGTTAGATAAAACTGTAAAACCTGTAAAGCACCACCTGTAATAATTTCAGAGAAGATATACCCTGTAAGAAACACTTTGCTCCAGAGAAAATATAAAGCAGTAACAGAAGATATACCTTGCAAAGACAATTTGAATCAGAAGATTACAGCAGTAATCTGTTAGCACACACCTGTAGGCACACCTTGTAATAATGCAGAAGAAGGTATACCAGCAACAACAATTTGAATCAGAGAAAAATAAAGCAATGAAATGTTAGCAACAAACAGTAGCAATCCCTGTGAGTAAAAATAAAACACCACCACACAGTAAATCTGCTTAGCCAAACTAAGTCTTAATCTTCTCCCTTGCTCTGGTAAGTTTCTACTCTGCCTTTCAAGCAGTCTTAGAAGGAAAGAGCTCAGTGAAGCTAGGTGCCTTGGCCAGCAAACCAAGTCTTCTACCTCCAAGATATCAACTAACCTGACTTTTTAACCCTTCTTTCTGTTGGAAATTACTGACAGTTTGCCAGCTCCACCTCACATACACACCTAATCCTTTGGAAGAGCTGTGGAGGAAAGCAATTAGCTCCTTCAATGTGAGAAGGAGACTGAAACACCTCTGAGACAACAAACCTTTCAACAAACAAGAATAAAATAAAACACAGTGTCAAACAGTAATTTTGCTTAGCCCAATGATAAAAAGTCACAAAATGTAAGCTCCACCTGTAATACAGTAATTTCAGAGAAGATATACCCTGTAAGAAACACTTTGCTCCAGAGAAAATAAAGCAGTAACAGAAGATATACCTTGCAAAAGACAATTTGAATCAGAAGATTACAGCAGTAATCTGTTAGCACACACCTGTAGGCACACCTTGTAATAATGCAGAAGAAGGTATACCAGCAACAACAATTTGAATCAGAGAAAAATAAAGCAATGAAATGTTAGCAACAAACAGTAGCAATCCCTGTGAGTAAAAAATCAAAACACCACCACACAGTAAATCTGCTTAGCCAAACTAAGTCTTAATCCTTCTCCCTTGCTCTGGTAAGTTTCTCTACTCTGCCTTTCAAGCAGTCTTAGAAGGAAAGAGCTCAGGTGAAGCTAGGTGCCTTGGCCAGCAAACCAAGTCTTCTACCTGACTAACAAAGAAGGGATCACAGATCTCCAGGTAGAAGGTCACCTGGGGTCCAGTGACCATCACATGGTATGGTTCAATTTGGCTACTACATCTAAATCATCCCATTCCAAGGCAAAAATATGGGACTTCAGAGGAGCTGACTTTGATAAGATGGCCAACAGAGTTAAGCTAGCCTCTGGCAAAAAGAAACACAGGTGAGGAGGTACAGGCAAAGTGGGCAAGCATTAAGGATACAATACTTGAAGCAACATCCCATTGTGTTAGACAGAAAAGGAAGTGCAAAAGAAGAAGGAAACCACTTTGGTTCTCAAATACAGTAGCAGAAAAGGTCAGAGCCAAAAGGCTGGCCTTCAGGAAATATAAGGGAACACAGCGGGATGAAGATAGGGAGGCATACCAAACTGCCCTAAGGGAAGCAGGTAAGGCAGTAAGGCAGGCAAAGTCCCAAACTGAGGAAACACTAGCACGAACAGTAAAAGAAGGTGACAAGACTTTCTATAGATACATTAGTGAAAGGAGAAAGTCCAGAGGGGGTATTGCTAAGCTTAATGGAGAAAAGGGAGCATGTGAGGAGGAGGACCCTGTAAAGGCATCTATCCTAAATAGATACTTTTGCTCAGTATTTACTGAAGAGAAGGTAGGGCAGGGCCCACAGCTCAGCATCATGGACACAGGGGGGAGGGAGGTGAGCACTACTCCCTTCACAAAAGAAAGGGTCCTACAAGAGCTTGCTAAGCTCAGGGTGGATAAGGCAATGGGACCTGATGGCATACATCCCAGGGTACTTAAGGAGCTAAAGGAGGAACTAGCAGAGCCATTAGCAGAATTGTTTAGTGAGTCTCTGAGCACAGGAGAGGTCCCAGAAGACTGGAGAAGGGTTCATGTGATCCCGCCCACAAGAGTGGTAGCAGGGAGGAGGCGGGAACTACAGACCAGTCAGTCTTACCTCAGTAGTGGGCAAGATTATGGAGGCACCTTAAGGAAAGGATAGTGCAACACCTGGAATCTATAGGGCACAGGATCCAAGACAGCATGGGTTTACAAAGGAAGGTCCTGTCAAACTAATCTCATAGATTTCTTTGACTGGGTAACCAGAGTGGTGGACCATGGGGAGCAGTTGATGTCGCCTACCTTGACTTCAGCAAAGCTTTTGACACTGTTCCACATAGAAGATTGATAAATAAGCTAGGTAGGCTCGGGGTGGTCAGAAGTTGGTCAACTGGGTGGCAAACTGGTTGACTGGCAGAAAACAGAGAGTGGTGGTAAATGGTATACAGTCAGAAGAGATGCAAGTCACAAGTGGGTACCTCAGGATCAGTCCTGGGGCCAGTCCTATTCAACATCTTCATTAGTGACCTCGAGATGGACTAGAGGGTAAGGCTTGTCTGTTTGCAGATGACACCAAGATCTGCAACAGAGTAGATGATCCAGATGGGGTGGGCAGAATGAGAAGAGATCTGGATAAACTAGCAGAATGGTCAGAAGAGTGGCAACTGGGATTTAATGCAAAGAAGTGCAAAATCATGCACATAGGGAAGAGAAACCCTGAAGCCACTTATAGGCTGGGAGGGGAGTTGCTAGCAGTCACAAAGGAAGAAAGAGACTTGGGCATCATCATCACTGATGACCTAAAATCATCCAAGCAGACCTCTAAAGCAGTAGGTAAGGCTAGGGGGGTGTTAGGGTGTATTAGTAGGGGTATCACAAGTCGTAAGAGGGAGGTAATAATCCCTCTGTACAAGACATTGGTTAGGCCCCATCTGGAGTACTGCGGCAGTATTGGAGGCCACACCTTCACAAGGACATTAACCAAATTGAGGCAGTCCAGAGAAGGGCAACCAAAATGGTGCAGGGACTGCATCAGAAGACATATGAGGACAGATTAACGGAGCTCAATATGTATACCCTTGAGCAAAGGAGGAGAGAGGTGATATGATCGAGACATTTAAACACCTTAAGGGCATAAACAAGGTGAAAGAGTCTAACATGTTTAAATATAAGAAAATTGCAGGACAAGAGGACACAGCATGAGATTAGAGGAGGCCGATTAAGGGGAATGTGAGGAAATTTTTTCACAGAAAGGGTGGTAGATGCATGGAATGGCTTACCACAAGAAGTGGTGGCTATGAATACAGTGCAGGGCTTCAAACAGGCATGGATAGGCATAAGGAGCAATACAATGACTATGAATAGATAGGTCACTGACAGAGCAAAGGCCGATGGCACATTTATAAGGTAGGAAAAGAAATGGGCAGACTGGATGGGCCTTGCGGTTCTTATCTGCCGTCAACTTCTATGTTTCTATGTTTCTATGTAAGTACTTAAAATTGGGTCTAGGCGTGACTATATACCAGTGCAGACACCAGTACTGGGTCTGAGTGGGTGAAGCAGTTACATACTTCTCTGATTGTATGGAAATAAAGCATCTTGAAAGCATTTATACCGATTAGAGTGCTTAATTTGAGGGTTTTTTGTAGATCGTTCCATAAGGTAGGTAGCACGAAGCTTATGGCTGCCCTGCCGAAGTGGGATTTTGCTTTGGGTACTTTAAGTGTAATAGCTGAGTAACTTCTTAACGCTGTATTTCCCAATTATACTCAGGGAAGACAGCAGGAGATATAGTAAGGCAGCTTATTAGAGATGGCTCTATAGGTCCAGAGAGCGCGCTTTGTGGCGCCTGAACTTTAGTGATGTCCATCCCACTGCCGCATAGGGTGCAGTGATGTGTGTCAAGGGAGTCCCATATAAACCTCAGTGCTCGATGGTAGAGTGTGTCCAGTTTAGCCATGTAAGAGTTGGGGCATTGGCTGTAGAGGAAGTCAGCGTAATCAACCAATGATAGGAAAATGGATTGGACCAGTTGTTTCTTGGCATCTCTGGTGAGAAATTGGCTGATTCTAAAACAGTCCAAGCCTTTGCAGTTTTAGCAAGTCCTGATATGTTCAATGAAGGAGAGTCTTTGGTCTATCCAAACTCCCAGATACTTGAATTTTGTAACAAATTCTAGTTTTTCACCTAGAACTGTGGTAATTTGGGAACTGTCCCACTGGACACAGGGTTAGCTGTACAGGATAAAAGGAGAGAGGACCATCGCTTTAGTTTTTTGGCATTAAGGAGTAGCTTTGGAGGAGTTGGCTTTGCAAAGGTTGAATTCTGACTGTAGGTCATTGCAGGCAGCTTCAGGTGTTGGGCGACTCACGTGAGAACTGTATCATCTGCAAACAGATGGATGTTGGCTCTTTTATACAGTAGTCGATGTTATTAATGTAGATTGCAAAAAGTAAGGGCCCTAATATAGAACCTTGAGGTACCCCTCTTTGCAGAGTTTTTAAGGGGACAAGCCTCCTTCGACTTTAACTTGTTGAAGGCGCCCTGTAAGATAGTCAGTGAACCAACGCAGAGAGGAGGGGTCCACACCTATGGTTTGAAGGGCGGAGAGGAGCAGACTATGGTCGACGGTGTCGCAAGCCTTGCTTAGATCAAGGAAAACAGCACAAATAAAGTTTTTGCTCTCAAGATTACGCTGCCAGTCATTAGTAACTTTGGCGAGGGCTGAGATAGTGTTATGTTTAGCTCTGAATCCGGACTGCATAGGATTTAGCAGTTCCTAGACTCAAGGTGAGTCCTCAGCTGTGCATTTACAATTTTCTCTAGGAGCTTGGACAGGACCGGAAGGAGGGAAATTGGCCTGTAGTTATTGAGATCGCCACGGTCACCTGATTTGAACAGTGGTATGACATGTGCTGTCTTCCATATAGGTGGTTAGGTGCCCTGAGACAGGGATAAGTTAAAAAGGTGGGTGACGGGTATTGCTAGTACGCGGTAGGCAATTTTTAGGAAGTAAGGGTCAAGGGAGTCTGCCTCAGCACTTTTTCTAGTATCCAACTGAAGCAATAGGTCCTCTACCTCTTTCAGTGTGGCAGGTTGAAGTGAGAAAGGCGGCGAAGCTATCGGAGTTTCAGGCAGTTGGCTGGCAGTCTGGGAGCGAAGTATGTTTGCAGGGGAGTTATCAAATGCCATGCCTGCAGTAGCAAAGTGGTTATTGAATGCATCAAGTATATCCATCTTTTCGGTTATAGTCAAGTTGCCAGAGGTAATCTTGGTCGGGAGTGAATTTCCTGGGGAGTGGCCTAGCAGATCACTGATTGTGTTCCAGAGCTTGATTGGGCTCTTTGTGGCAGAGTCGAGTTCGGATTTGAAGAAGGTGGCCTTCGATTCTCTGATTGTTTTGGTACATAAATTTCGTAGTCTCCTGAACTGGTTCCAGTCCTCTGCAGTGTTCAGTCTGCGTGCTTTTTTCCAGAGCTTATCTCTTTCTAGAAGCAAGGACTTGATCTGAGGGGTGAACCATTTACAGGTTTTGGTCCTAGTTCGAACTTTAATAAGGAGAGCATACTTATTAAGGGCCCTTGATAGAATGTTGTGGAAGATATTGTAAGCTGACGTAATCATTTTGGCCAGGTAGAAATCTTGCCACTCAGGGGAGTACTTAAGCTCGTTTAGGTAGGCATGTTCATTGAAGTTGCGCCTGGATCTCTTTATAGAGAACTTGTTGATGGGTGCTGGGTTGTTGGTGGATCTTACTCCCGCAATAAAACAATGGTCGCTGGCATCTGAGAAGAAGACATCAGCGTGGGAGAAGAGATGAGGTTTGCTCACCATTAGCACATCCAAAAGTGTACTTTTACTGGGGTTCTTCACATTTGGGCGTGTTGGTTCAGTAATAAGTTGCGTCAGCCCATGTTCATCACAGAAGGATGCAAGGGGGGCAGCTGTGTTAGCGAGCCAGTCAAAGTTGAGGTCTCCTAAAATAATAGTTTCTGGCAGCCCTGTCCCAACTTGTCACTTAGATATGACACAAGCTGTAGGCCAGCAGATGGTGGTCTGTAGCATCCTATTACGCAGAGTGCAGTAGTTCGTGTAATTTCCACTTTGAGAATTAGGCATTCGAATTCGCTGGCGACAGATGCCGAGGATAAGCAGGAGGCAGAAAATTTGTCTTTACGTAGATAGCTACCCTCCTCCTCTGGCATGCCTATCAGCTCTGAACAAGGCATAGTTGGTATGTTTACTTCTCTATCAGTGGTGCTGGGTCTAAGCCAAGTTTGGAAATCACAAGTATGTCAGGAGAGGTATGATTTACCCAGGTTTGTATTAAGGTTATCTTTTTAAGGAGGCTACATACATTAATATGCAAGAAGCTTATTCCTTTTAAATTTGCTAGTTCTGCTGGCAAAGCAATAGCTTCTGGGGGGCCAGGGTTGAGTTCTACATTGCCTGAACAAAGCAGGAGGATAAGTAGGATTTTCTAAGGCGTAATTATAAGCTTGTAATTCCTGCCTTTCTCCCGTCTAGTAGATCTGATGTTTTTAGGGACTGGAAAGTAGCCACCATAGAAGAGCTGATTTGTTGTAGCAAGAGCTAGTACCCCTACCACAATAGGCGGGGAGGAGATAGAAGTCTGCGTGGTGGGAGGTGGGCCTTGTGGTGGGGGAGTGTTATAAGTATTACTGGTATGTGTGGTCCAAGAGCAGGGTTCGAGGTATTGGTACTTGGAATCACGGAGGCAATTAAAGGATAAGTTGCCATGTGGTATACAGCACAAGGTGCCGTTGTAGACCAAACATGATGGTAGTTCAGGTGTTCAATGCTGGGCAGCTGGTATCAGCAGAAGAAGGGGCAGTAAAAGGAGCCATATAGGGCCCGACATGATGGTACCTCAAAAAGGAGCCACTCAATTAGCCCAGGGGCCAGTGGGGTTGCTGGATTAATGCAGCTTATCAGTAGCTTTGCAATCCAGGTCGACCCAAATTTGATAGCATTAAAGATATTTAGTGGTGAAGGCACAGCCAAGGAAGCCCTATGCGTTTAGTAAGGTGAGGTCCTGAGAGTTGGATCCCGTAGGCTGGATAGAGAAGAGGGGATCAGAGCTAAGTCTCTATTGGTGGGGCACTGCGCCAGGGAACGTGGACTAATATTTTGGCAGGAGCTACTGTATTTAATAATCAGCGGAGGTGGGGGAGGGCGGTCGAGAAAAAGTTGCGGCAGTTGCCGTGCCTTGTAGACCTTGGGTCCCGTGTCTGCAGTCTCGAGCATCGGCTAGGCGCGATCAGCCGGGTAGCAGGGAATCCAGCGGCTTAGAAGCTGGGAGCCTGGGCGACAGTTTCTCGGCTGAGGAGAGAAGGAGAGTGAGGGTTAATAAAGTGGATTCACATAAAGGGTTAGACAGAACAGTGGGAGTCCAAAATTTGCAGAACAAAAGGACGTTTATGGTACCAGCAATGCCAAAAGAGGTAGTGACGAGTAGTAGTAGGTGGTTGCACCCCAAGGTAGTTTGTTTGGTGTTGCTGGCCTGCTTAACTGCAAGCTGGTTTATAGTTGAAAGGGTATATAGTCGAATTAGGGTGAGGTCCCTAACAATAGGGCAGGTAGAGCAGTAATTGAGAGGAGTTAGATGGAGTGGCTGGAGAAAAGGTTGAGAGGAAATGTTGGATCCTGTGGGTGGGACTGCTTTAAAAAGGGGCGGTAAGAAAGTGGGTCAAATCAGGTATTGAAGACAGGGAGGCCAATAGCATGAAAATGTGCAGCAGTGGAGTGACCAATCTGCTGCTAGGCTGAGGAAGGGTGGAGTAAGGGTCTATTTAATACTGTGTTGGGGGTGGCGAAAAATTCAGTCCAGAACAAAGCACAGAAAGAGATTTCTGAGACCAGAAAGCACCAGGCGTTGGAAAATCAGCCAAGGAGTACAGCTGCCAGTCAGTGCCTGGTTCCTCCACTGGGCATCCAGTCAAAACAGTGGCATTCAAAACCACGAGTTTCGGAGGTCCGGTGCGTACCTGAATCTGTCCGGGGGTCAGTCGGGTGGTCTGTTAGCTGTGGCCTGCTCGGAGAGAGCCAAGGCCACAGGAGCAGCTTGGGAAGCCCACAGATGGGCTGTCTATGGAACAACCACAGGTTCAACAACCACTGCGGCTGCAATGGTGCGCCAGGACACTGCATGCATGTAAGTCCTGTTATGGCACTGCCGGGTGCCACGGTGTGGTGGACAGGGAGAAAACCCCAACCCTTATGCTCAATGAGCCATCTATATGACTGTCACAGGTGCTCCCTTGGTCTCTGCTTCATGAGGATCCCCACTGGCCATGACAGCAGGGGGGAGCAGCAGTAGGGGCTGGGAGGGCCAGGAGACCTCACTAGGAGGAGTGAGGTGCCTCTCGCTCATGGAGACTGGACCCACTAAGAGGGACTCTGGGGAACAAAAATCTACTTCACTGGAGTGGGGACAGTGTGACTCTGACTACTCCATGCAGAATGAAGCTGTCTCCTCACAGGCATAGCACAGTGAGGATAAGACATTACTCACCCATAGGAGGAAGTTATGACTAGAGCATCAGGAGCACAAATGAAGGAGAGGAATCTGTAGACAGTCTGAGAGGACAACCTGGCAGCATACCCAGATGAGATGCCAGGATGTATTCCACTGCCCTGGAGAAGGGGGGACAGGGAAGCAAGCATACCAAAGTACTGAGAAAAAGTAAAGTAGTGGGGCTGGAGAGAAGTTGCAACTCTGAGTAGACCTTAACTGGACAATGATGACACATCCCAGCCACTAGGGAGCAGCGAGCAGTTGGTCCTTCCCGGCTGCTAGGAAGCAGGCCAGGGTCAATGAGGAGTGGTGCACAGAGGAGCCAGAAGGAGCGGAGAACAGCGGGTCCTTCCCGGCCACTAGGAAGTGGGCCAGGGTCAGCAGGAGTGGTGAGAAGGGGAGTCTGAGAGAGCAGCGAGCAGTGGGTACTTCCCAGCTGAGGGGAAGCAGGCCAGGGTCAGAGGCGACCAGAGGATCCAGGAGAGGAAGGCAGACCAGTCAGACAACGGTGCAGGATTTTCAAAAACCCAGGGGCTGAGACCGGCCATTGTACCAGGGGCATAAGAGTAGTTGCAGTGACTTGAATTTTAATTGGTGCCAATCAGGAGTGGAGAACCAGTGCCAATCAGAAGAGGGAGGACAGTGCACCAATCTGGGACAGGGACGAGTGGTCTGAAAAGCTGCTCAGGCCTTAAAAGGGCAGCCTGGGGTGCAGAGTTCAGAGTCGGATGTTCAAGGGCGATTCTCCCGGCCACTAGGGAGCAGGGAGCAGCGAGCAGCGGGTCCTTCCCGGCCACTAGGAAGCGGGCCAGGGTTGGCAGGGAGCAGTGCACAGAGGAGCCAGAAGGAATGAAGAGTAGTGGGTCCTTTCCGGCCACTAGGAAGCTGGCCAGGGTCAGCAGGAGCGGCACGAAGGGGAGCCTGAGAGAGTGGCGAGCAGCGGGTACTTCCCAGTTGTGAGGAAGCAGGCCAGGGTCAGAGGCAACCATGGGATCCAGGAGAGGAAGGCAGGCCAGTCAGGCAATGGTGTGGGATTTTCAAAAACCCGGGGGCCAAGACCGGCCGTTGTACCAAGGGCATAAGAGGAGCTGCAGTGTCTTGGAGTTTCGTCCCACCACCCACCCCGCCCCGACCTCCATTAAATGGGCATAGGTGGTGGAGCCAACTAAGGGCGGCCTGGACTCAGGGAGAAGGAGGTGGCCTGGACTCAGAGTGGGGTTGCTGCTTTGGTACAGCCTGTGAGGGGGAAGGGGTACTCAGTTTGGTACTGCCAATGTTAAATGTGAATTTTCTCGCTGTACTTGGGAGGGGTATTCTTGCTATGTACAGCTTTAGTTGAGGGGAGCTACTCTGCTTGGTACTGCCTGTGTTTAGGAGAGTCCTTAACATACTTGTAAAAGGTATTCTTGTTTTTGGTGGCTGGTGTAGTGGGCATTGATGGGAGGCCCAAAGGAGCTCTGGCACAACTTGGTCATTTACAAGGATTAGGGATGGGGCAACCAACTAGGAGAGAACAGCGGTATGGGGTAGCAGTAGGGAGCAAGATCCACAGATCATGAGGGACGGTATCTTTGGAAGGGTGATGGGGTGTGTAGGGTGTGGGCTGGCCATGGTATTGGCCTTGGCATGGAGGATGGGGGGTTGCTTGTGTGCCAGCGACTGGCACAACTCAAGGAGGAGGTTGTGTGGTTAAGGTGGACATTGGGGATGGCGAGGGGGGTGAAATGGATAGTGACCCTACTGTGGGGGAGGCCAGTGGAGGGCAAGCAGGGAGCAAAAGGGTGGGGAGTGAGCTCAGGGCGGTGCCAAACAGGAAGAAGCTGCCTGGAAGGAAATGGTATGGGCACAAGGGACTGCGTCACCAATAGGGGAGAGGTGGGTGGGCCCCACGGGATGGGGGTGCCAGAGGACATGGGGGGGGGAGAAAGACCAGGAAACCTGGGAGGTGGTTGGGGGACCAGGGCAGAAGTATAGAAAAGGGGGGACTGATGGGGCAGGAGACCAGGCAGTGAGGAAAGGACACTGGAAGTGGAGCATGGCAATAGATTTGCACCCCTGGTGCAGTCAGATGAGGAGGAGGAGGAGGTGTCTTCTGAGATGAAGGAGGCTCCAGAAGGGGCAGGTAAACTGGAGGTGGCAGGAGCCTCAGCAGAAAAGAGCAGCGGAGATACTCCAATGCAAGGGGACTCAGTGAGGGTGGGTGGAAATAGGATTTGAGAGTAATGGAAGATGCGGGAGGAGGGCTGGGAGCCAGGACTCCAGGGGTGAGGGAGGAGTCTGGGATGGAAAAGTAGGGGAGACTCGAAGGGGTGGGCCAGGGAAGGACGGGGGGTCAAGAGGGGATGGAGGGGGATGAGGACTTACAGGGGGAGAAAGAGGGTATGGGGAGGAGGGCTAGTGCAGGCTGCAGGGGGAAGGGGGTCCCTGTCATGGGAGGTAGTACAGAGTTGGGCCTGGGAGCCACAGGGGTGTGGGGTAGTGGCTAAGGAGGCCAGATCAGTGAGAAGAAAGAGCTTGGTGGGGGGCAGGATGGAATAGGCATGTGGGGGATGGAAAAACTGATGGGGTGGGGGTCAGAGGTGCAGCCTGGGGGCCAAAGAAAAAGGAGGCGGTAAGAGTGCTCCTTGGGGATTCCATGGTTAGGGATCAGGTGGGGAGGGCGGGGGGAGACGTCCAGTGGTGTTATGAGCAAGAGTATATCAGGGATGACGGTGCACAAGGCCAAGCATCTGGTCTATGCTCTGGCACTAGAGTGTGGGGGGACCTCTGACATATAAGTCCACCTGGGTACTAGTGATATAGAAGGGAACAGTGTGATGGAGATTCAGGCTAGGTTCCGTGAGCTGGCTAGGGTCTGTCAGGATGTGAGGTGCTCGGTCTCCTTCTTGGACATACTACTGGTGCCTAGGGCCAGTGTGGAAAATAAGCAAAAAATAAGGGAAGTAAATGTATGACTGGGAATGGTACGGGAGGCCAGGGGGTAAGGTGGGTGGGGGACTGGGTGCTACTGGAGGACAAGGAACTGTATGCAAGAGACAGGCTCCAGCTTAGCTCAGAGAGGAAAGAGGTCCTGCAGCTTTGACTGGCAGAATTCATCCACTCCAGGTGGGGTTTAAACTTGTGAGGTGGGGAGGGAGAGGGAACCCTTGGCAGGCCAGGCCAGGTTGGCCCTGTCCTTCTCCCAGAAGCGAGGGGGAGGGGGCACAGGGCAGAAGCACCCGATAGTGCACGGGGGGGTACTTGTAGGCAGGACACAGCAAAACTCAGGGCATGGGGGGCAAAGGGGCATGTTGGAGGGTGGTCTCTGATTAATGCCTCAGCATGGGAAACAAGATGCCAGAGCTTCAGGCGCTGTTAGTTGGGGTGGATGTGGCAGCTGTCACTGAGACTTGGGCCACTTCCAGACATGATTGGGACCTAAACCTACTAGGATACACCATGTGCAGAAGGGATAGGGTGGAGGGAAGGGGGGGTAGCATTTATTGTTAGGAATGGCATTGGGATAAGCAAGGCTGAGGAAGTGGGGGATCAGGTGGAGGCTTTATGGGTCACCTTGCAGGCTCCAGGGGGTAAACGGGTAAAGATGGGGATAGTACATAGATCACCAGGGCAGGGAAGGAACAGGAGGAAGGCCTGGTGGATAAACTTAGGGACCACTGTTGTAGGGGAGAGGGCAAAACAGTGGTGCTGGACCTGAATATGCCAGGAGCAGACTGAGGAACTATGGCATCCTCATCGGGCAGGAAGCAATGCCTGCTTGATGTCTTCCAGGATGTGTTTCTTGCCCAACTGGTGACTGATCCAACAAGGGAGGGGCGCGTCCTGGATGTGGTCCTGTCAGACGGTGAGCTCATCATGGACCTAGTTGTGGGGGACCCACTGGCGGGAAGTGATCACGCCACGGTTTGGTTCTCTCTTGACCTAGGGGACGGGGTAGAAAACACAAGAACATCAGTGGTTTATTTTAGAGGGGTGAACTTTGAGGGGATGGGGTACATCCTTAGGGGCTACCTAGATAAGATTAGGCCAAGCATGGGCACGGAGCCTAGTGGGGGATTATTAAAAAGGGACTCCTGCAGGCTACCAAGGCCTGCATGAGGGAGAGACGGAAGTGGGGAAAAGCAAAGAGGCTGAGCTGGTGGTCAAGGGAGATACGGGATGTGGTGAGGGAGAAAAAGGCTGCTTATAACAGATACAAATGTTCTCGGGGGGCTATATCCAAG
The DNA here is from genome assembly GCA_016271365.2 of Neoceratodus forsteri. NCBI lineage: Eukaryota > Metazoa > Chordata > Ceratodontiformes > Ceratodontidae > Neoceratodus > Neoceratodus forsteri. Next base: position 142,817,938 of record CM057451.1, on the reverse strand, counting down.
AGGGAGTATGATAAGGCAGCCAGAAGGGTCACCAGGGTGGTGAGGGCGGCAAAGACGGGGAGGAGCTGAGATTGGCACAAGGGATTAGAATGGGGGGAAAAGGGTTCTTCAGGTGTACCAGGGAAAGAAGAAAAGGGAAGGGGCAGATTAGTAGGCTGAGGATGGGGAGTGGGTGGGTGGAGGAGGCGAGGGAGAAGGTGGAGGTACTAAATTATTTTTTTGCCTCGGTCTTCACCAAGGAGGATGGGGGGTGGCATTGCAAGGGGAGAGGAAAGGGGGACCGGAAGGTGAAGTGGGGAAATGGATTTTGAAATCCATAGGGGGAAGGTGTGGGATACCCTCAAGGCCCTAAGAGTGGATAAAGCACTGGGCCCAGACAGGATCATCCCAGGGTGCTTCAAGAGCTGGCTGATACCCTGGTTGCACCCCTGACGGACCTTTTTAACTCCTCCCTGCAGTCTGGGTGGGTACCTCATGATTGGAGGATGGCCCATATTGTGCCTATACAGAAGGGTGGCTTGCAAGAGGAGCTGGGAAACTATAGGCTGGTTAGCCATACGTTGGTAGTGGGCAAAGTGATGGCAGTCATCTTGAAGGAGAGGCTGGAGGAGGTTCAGAAGGCACAGGATCACCTAGATAATCAACAGCATGGCTTTGTTTAGGGCAAATCATGTCATACCAACCTGGTGGAGTTCTATGAAGGGGTGATGAATGTGTTGAATCAGGGCAGGACAGTGGATGTCCTCTTTCTAGACTTCAGCAGGGGCTTGACTCGTGTCGAATCCCAGGCTGCTGGGGAAGTTGAAGGATATGGGGATGGGGGGGGGGCAGATGGTCAGGTGGATAGAAAACTGGCTGGAGGGGCATGTACAGAAGGTGAGGGTTAGGGTGAGGTTTCATCCCCCAGAAGAGTCATTAGTGGGGTCCCACAGGGGTTGGTACTGGGCCCACTTCTGTTTAACACCATATCTCAGACATCAGAAGTGGTATCAGGTGTGGGATGAGCCTCTTTGCAGATGCCTCAAAGCTGTGTGCAGTGGTAGAGGAGGAGGAGAAGGGGAAACTGGCTCTCCAGGAGGACCTGGAGACTCTGAGGAGATGGTCATGAGCCTGGAAGCTAAAGTTTAATGCTGGGAAGTGCAGGGTTCTGCACCTGAGGGCCAAAAACCCCACTCATGTATACACCTTGTGGGGAGAGACACTACATGTTTCTAGGAGGAGAAGGACCTCAGGGCAGTGGTGGATGCCAAAATGAATAACTTGGAGCAGTGTAGGAGGGCTACGGCCCAAGCAAATAAAATGCTGGGCTGCATAGCCAGGGGGATAACCTCAAGGAGTCGAGAGGTGCTCCTTCCGCTGTACAATTGCCTGGTTAGACCACATCTTAAATACTGCGGGCAGTTTTGGCATCCCTGCTTAAAGAGGGACATTGCTCTTCTGGAGCGGGTCCAGAGGAGGGCGACCAGGATGATACTGGGACTAGGGGAAAGGCCCTATGAGAAGAGACTGGAGGAGCTCAACCTGTACTCGCTGGAGGAGAGAAGGAACAAAGGGGATATGATAGAGGCCTTCAAATATCTCAAGAGAATGAATAGGGTAAGCCCTGAGGGGGTGCTTCAGCTGAGGGAGGTAGGGGCCACCAGAGGACACTCAATGAGGCTGGATGGGGGAGACTGAGGGGGGAAATAAGGAGACACTGCTTCACTGAGAGGGTGGTGGAGCCCTGGAATGTGCTGCCCAAGGAGTTGGTGGCTGCTACGACTGTGAAGGGGTTCAAGAAGGGCTGGGATAGGTATAGGGGAAGGGTGTATCTCAGAGCCCCACTGGGGTGTGTGGATGGGGGGCCTTGTAGGGAGGGATGGGGGCTAAGAACGGTGCTCCAAGAAGGCACTGATCATTGAGCAGACTCAATAGATCATAGGGTCTAATCTGCTGGCTTCTTAGTATGTTACTATGTATATAAGTAAACAGCAGCCTGACCATACTAGGTTTGATATCGAGTTCTCATAACAATGGGCATGTGAGTGACAGACGGCTGGTACAGCAGGTGAGGGACTTTCAACCCATGCTCCCAAGTGTACTCTGGGAAGACCAGGAGGAGGGGCAGATGGAGTTAGAGCCCCTGGGCATCAGAGGATGCAGAGTACAACCAAATATACTCTTATCCATGCCAGGAGAGGCCATCGAGCTGAGTGCTGGCCGCTCCAGGGGAAGAGAAAAGATAAATTACAGGCCGTTTTTCCAGAAATTCATTGTTAGTTGTTTGTTGCTTTAAAGTTCATGGAACAGGTACTCATGTTCAAAGCATTCACAAGCAGATTGAGCATCAAGGGTAAGTAGTGACCTATAATATAAATGGAATCAGCAACCCGATAAAAAGAAAACTTACTCACATTTCTGGAATGGGAAAAAGGGGAAGTTATGTTTATTCAGGAGATGCACTTGACTCTGGTGGAGGCTCAGAAGTTCCAGAAGCTGTGATTTTCCATGATGTATCATTCCACCCTGTAAAAAGGCAGAGAAAGAGGGGTTGTGATGCTAATTGTGAACTCCCTCCTGTTTCAGGAGGATGAAGTGATAGCTGACGAGGGGGGCCAATATATTATAGTTCAGGGGCTGGTTCAGGATACATTCATTCCCATGAGATATTTGAAGGTTCAGGAAACTCTGGTGAACTTGTATGTCCCTCCAGGCTCCTTGTATGATTTCTATGCCCATGTGAATGATGTACTACTCTATTTGGAAAATCTGGAGGTCTCCAGAAAGGAAGTCTGGGGTGGTCTGGAACTCTTTGAGAAGCACGCAGGCTGTGTTCTGAACAAGACAAAAACAGAGGCCCTGAAATAATTCTATTCTCCCTCACTGCAACTGAAGAACCTTTTCCCATAAAATTGGCAGACTAACTGCATGAAATCCTTGGGTATACAAGGTACTAAGGACCTGAATAAACTTTATGAGGCAAATTTTGTCCAGCTAAAAACCAAAGTAGAGGAAGATATTTAAATGCTGGGCACTCATAAACTTCCCACTTTATTTGAGGAGTTACTCTTTAACTATGAGCATCCTCCCCAGATATTTGTATCTCTTTAAGTGTGCCCTGACTGCAATCCCCAGAAAAGAGTTTTTACACTGGCAAAAGTCTTTTTCCACCTTCCTATGGATAGGCAAGCATTCCTGCATACAGTTTAAATTACTACAGCAGGGTATGGTGGAAGAAGGGAGAACTCTCTCAGATTCAGAGCTGTACTACTACTATGCAGTGCACGTTAGAATGCTACTACTGTGGGCAGTGCCATCTTATGAAACTGCCTGGAAAAGCATAGAACAGATAGAGGAGGGAGGAGCCCCACTTAGGATCAGAGCCTTAGACTGTGACACTGAATACAAACTTAAAAACTCACATTACTGGCAGGCCAGAATATGCTCACATTAGGATACAGAGTGTAAGACAAACTGAAGGTGCAACCATACCTCTGGCCTTTCAAGTGGCTGGCATGGGACCTGGCTTTCCCACCGACGACTATAGACTCTGAATATAGGTGCTGGGCAAGACAGGAACGGTGTGCACTGTTTCAGCTATTATTCCGAGGGATCATGCTCAGGTTCAACAGTCTAAAACAGGCATTTCAACTGGAAAACACAGACCTTTTCCAATACTTTCTTACATGAGCACACATTCAAACATTGCTGAGACAAACCCTTGAGCCCACACCAGTCACCCAGTTGAAGAACATAATACAAAATATACTTAGGGGAGAGGGGGGGACTATAACCACAGGCCAAGTTTCAGCTCTATATAAAGCATTTCAAACTTTCAGCATTAACCAGGTAACCAAAATCAAACAGAACCGGGAGGGAAAGAATGACCTCATGCTTCAAGACAAAGAATGGTCCTGGATTTTCCAGTCCTCCTCTAGCACGGCAAGCTCCCCCTTATGGCAGGAGTATAGCTGGAAAATTAAAACACATTTCGTCTACACTCAAGTAATACAGAGAAAGTGACTGGCTAACACCTCACAGGGTTGTTGGAGGTTAAGTAGTGAAAATAGAGCACATCACTCACACATCTTCTGGTCCTGTCCGAAAGTGACAGAATACTGATGGGAGGTTAAAGAGGTTCTTAAAGCACTGTTGAATTTGTACGCACCACTGACACTGGCACGGGCTATAGTGGGGCTTCTCCCAGATGGGATCCAAGGTAAGGACCCAGTATATCTGAGGCGGGTTTTGCTAGTGACAGCACAGAAGACCATTACTAGCTGCTAGCTGAAAATGGACCCACCAACAAGTAACCAATGGAAGAAGATAATGCAGGACATTTATAAAATGGAGCAACTAATATTCCACATTAACTTGAGAGTGGACAGCTTCACGAATAAGTGGCTCAGGTGGGTCCTACACACAGTGTGGGTGAAACTGACCCTGATTATGTACAATACGCCACAATAAAGAAGCAGCTGGGAGCAGCTGCCAGAGATATCATTGTGTATATTTTGATGTATATATTGTTCTTACCTACTATGTTTAAATCATGTATTTACGATGCTTCAAGTTCTGTACCCTTTGTCCTGGGTCACCCCTGAAAAAGGGACTGTATTGTCTCGGTGGGCTCACCTGGTTACCAAAATTCAAATAAATAAATAAATAAGGACAAGCGTTTTAGCCTAAATGATTTACATGATGTAAAAGGCAGGACTCTGGGGGAAGGGGAAGATTCACTAAAACAGATACACTTACCCTGTATTTGATGCAATACTGGTAACATAATGCTAGGGTCATATAATAAGTGAGGCTGGGCACCTGTGCCAAGTCTTAATGTACTGAACTTGTTCAGTAAACTTGAATTAAAAACAAAACATGGAGAAATGAGGTCACTGGCTTGTGGGCAAAAAGCTCTGTGTAAGAAGGTAACAATTCTCTGACACCCCCCCCCCCTTTGCTGGAGAAAGGATACAGCCACAGATACCCCCAGTCATCAGAGGGGTTGGGACTGGGATAAAGAGAGGTGGTGGAATAAAGCTATAATAAAATAAAAATTAATAAAGTACTTTCCCATGAACAGTGAAAACTGTCTTGGATTAACATTAGTCATGCAACAAAGTCTGGAGTCTGGAGGGAGTTTGCTTGGACAGTTGCTATTAAATCTTTTAACCCACTGGTTATACTGAGAAAGTATGATAAAATAAATGTTGGGAAATGCTGCAGAAAGATGAAAACACACACACATTTGAGATATGTAGTACGGCAAAACAGCATTGGGATGGATTGGTTGACTACTGCATAAGGGGAGATTTCAGGAATATAAATGGCAGAATTTACCAGGAAATCATTTGGTAGGAAACTTCTCACAGAAAGGACTATCTATAGTACAGAAATATGTATTCTGCTCTGGTAACTGCAGGGAAGAAATTTATCTCTAGAAAGTGCTTATAAAATTCCCTCCAGAGGGCTCTGCTGAGCATTCGAGAAGTGCAGATGTGTTTTCTTCGAGCTATTGGTAGAGACCTTGCTTTATAAATGATTTAGTAAAAGGTATATTTTTTTACCAATGTTTCAGCAGCCTTATTTAATGCCAGTAGTGACAAAATGGCCAAACAATAAGCCAGCGATTCCTTTCCCCAATAGAGCCAGCAACAAGTGAGCATGCAGCAGGAAGCAGCCTTCTCATTCTCGACCCCAGTGTGCCACCAACCACAGAGGTACCTCTGGTTTCAGTTAAAGGAATAGTACAGTCAGAATTTGCAAAAACATATGTTGTGCAGAGTGTTTAGATGTATGTGTGTGTGTGGTCCTAGTATGTCCTTCCCTTTGACTGCTAGTAGTTTTTTCCCTAAATTAGCCTGCTAGTTTCACAGTAGTTCAATGGCCCCTGGGGGATTTCTATCTTAACATGGTTTATTGCTCTTCTTGTTCCCTACAATGACTCCTGTTCCATGTGACAGTTATGTATCTGGGACCATGGATTTAGCAAGAACTAGGTTAGGGTCAATTTTACAACAGCAGAACTGTGACATTAAGTAACTTTCCTTATCCAGTGAGCACTAATAGTTATATTTACAGTTTCGCAAATACTTGAGGGCTAATTGAATGGGTTATTCTGTAAGAAAACAGCTAGAGTCCTTACTAATTATAGCATTGCTGATCTGGAGATGATGTGTGTGATTTTTATGGCTGTGTGTAGTTTGATGAAATTAAAAGTTTTAAAAGCAAAACATTTACTCCTGCGGGCTAAACCTGACACACACATAGGAATTAATGCTATTTAGTGGAGACCATAACTCAGGCTTCTATCTCTAGCACTTGCTGAATCAATAGTCCCGGACACATCACTGTCACATGGGACAGCAGGCATTATAGGAGAAGAACAATAAACATTGCTAAGATGGAGATGCCCAGGGGCCATAAAACTACTATATGACTAGCAGGCTAATTTAGAAAAAAACTCTTAATAGCAAACAAAGGGAAGGACACGCCAGGACTACACACACATGAAACAAAACACTCTGCACAGCATATGTCTTTGCAAATTTTGACTGTACTGCTCCTTTAATAAGACCATGCAGCAACTGTGATATACTGTACAGGATAAGGGCCATACATTGGAGGGCATAGACTCAAACTTGAGGGGGCACAATAAGGGGAAACAGAAAGCATTATTTCATACTGAAGGTAGTTAAAATATATAATACTGTAGTCTAGGGAAACATTAGGAAATATTACACCACCCAAAGTGTGGTTAATATGTGGAATAGTCCAAATGGTAAGGTATTGGAAACTAGCACTGTGCAGGCTTTAAAGGCAGGACCAGACAGATTCCTAAAGGAAAATGGCTTTTAGTGTTACACAACATGAGTAAGGGCAACATTTTGCTGATAAGTCTGGGTATGTGTTCATGCTCGTATTGGGTATAGTCTTTGCAGTGAGACAGGCTAGGGAGACAAGATAGACCATAGATTATGTAAAACTCTACCTTAAATACATATATACTGTCCCCACTGTCAATTATTTTTCTTTTTGTTTGCTTTGTGTTGTGTTTTATGCTGCATTGGCCCAGGATAGTACAGTTGAGGTGCAACATCTCATTTTCAATGGGGTCCTGCTTCTATCAATTTCCACAGCTGGATGGACTGCAGCAGTGAGAGGGTAATTGACTTGCCCATGGTCACAATATCTGGCCCTAGTGGGGTTTGAATCTGTGATCTCCTGGTTTTCTATCTGTTGCTCTAATCACTAGACCACACTGCCTCCTGTTTTCAAAGAAAGCTGAAAACTTGGCTCTTTGAATAAGCCTATCAAATCATCTTTGTACTTATTAATTGAACCTTTGCAGCTTTTTAATATTTTGAAATTTTCTCCAAAGCCCAATGTGTTTCTGATATATATTTTGAAACAGGTTATTAGAAAGTTAGAGTATCTGCTATTGATGTTTTCATTATTTTTGTATTTGTGATTTTGTGAAGTACCTTGAGCTTTGGAAATCATTCTTTTACATAAACTAAGTCCTATCACTAAGTTACTATAGCAATTAAAGCAGTACTATAATGAAACTGGGCAAAAAACATGACCCTGCCCTTTTTCACTATAAAAGATTACAGGCATCTTCTAGTTTTCTTTGGTGGTAACATTATTTAGTTCCACCAACCTTTTATTTATAAATGTTATAATTTACTTATTTCTCAAGAAAAATAAGATGTCCCCCAAATTTGGCTTAGAAATAACACTGTAGACCTGGTCAAGGGTTAGGATCAAGAAAATAAATAAAATTCATGGGCCTCGATATTAAAAACTTCACAAAGCGGAGCACCAAAATTTGCGCTCAGCCTTGCGATAGTCCGGATGCCCAAAGATGCTATATTTGGTGGAACAGTGCACTGGCACTGTTCTACTGAATATAGAGCCATGGTGGATCAGCGCTAAGCCACTTAGTGCTGCCCTGGCATGGCTCCCAATATATTGCATCACAAAGGATAGCATCAGAGTGCAATTTCAGATCTTCAAATAGCCCCATTCAAATAAGCCCATTAGGCATGCAAGGCACAAAGAGGCCATTTACATGCCCATTATGGGCTCATTTGAATGGGGAGTGATGCTTGTTTACATGGCGCAACACCTCCCCCCAATTGCCTGGTCCCAGAGAGTTATCCCCAGTGCTAGTGGTTTCCCCTTCCCTCCAATCCCATTTCCATATAGACAATATCATGTTCCTGGTATCTAGTGGTCCCTACCCCCACCTACACCCATGCCCGATGGTTTAAGTCATAGCCCCTGGTGTCCAGTGGTCCCATCCCTCATCCAATGCCATGTCCAGTACAGTAAAAGTGTTTCTGTGGTGTCCAGTGGTTCCTTCCTCCACTCAGTCCCCTGTCTGGTACTACAAACACATTTCCGTGGTTTCCAGTGGTCCCTCACTCCATCCGATCCCCTGTTCGATACTGCCAGCATGTTTCCCTGGTATCCAGTGGTCCCTCTCTCCACCCAATTCCTTTCTGATACTGCCAGCACATTTCCCTGGTGTCCAGTGGTCCCTCCCTCCACCCGATCCCATGCCCATTCATTTCCCAGCCAGTCCCTGGTGGCTAGTAGTCCCTCCCCCCACCTGATCCTCTGCCCATTCATGTTTCAGTCAGTCCCTGGTGGCTAGCAGTACCTTCCCTTACCCAATCCCCTGCCTGTTCATGTCCCAGCCAGTCCCTGGTAGCTAGTGGTCCCTCCCTCCATCTGATCATCAGCCCCATCCCCAACACCTGCTGCACTGGTGTCCAGTGGTGCCTTTCCCTGACCATCCTCATCCTCAAGACCCCACCCTGACAGCCCGAAGGCCATACATTTTTCCCTCCCCCCAAGATGGCTGAGGCAGGCAAACATGGGTGATGTGAAACCCCTTCCCCCACCAGTCCAGAACCGGCATTGGCGGTGGTGCCCCCATCCTCCAGTAAACCCCCCCCAAACACAATGATCCCTGTTACACACATGCCAGCCACCACCAGTCACCTGCTGAGGGCTGTGGAATGGGGACTGGTGTGCTGGCACAGTACACAGATATGCATCGCCAGGAAGAATTCGCTCCCCCCATCACAGACTGTCCACCATGCACCAGTCATGGACATCCCTGGCATCTAGTGGCTCCTCTCCCCATGGCTCTGATGATACCACCTCACTCCCCCACACTCCTTTCCAGTAATGCCGGTGCCGCATTGTAGAGTGGGTGACTGGTACAGCCCTCCACACACTACCTCAGCCAATCACCCTATGACAGTGCTTGGAATGCACCTCTTATGTATAGGGCAGTGTGCGTCACTCAGCCCTATAAATAAGAAGAGCGTTCCAAGCACTGTCAAAGGGCCATCTGCTGAGGTGTGTGTGGAGGGCTGTGCCAGTCACTCACTCTACAATATGGCACCAGTATTACCAGTAAGAAACATAGAAACAGAATTTGATAGCAGATGAGGACCGCTAGACTCTCCCAGTTTGCCCATTTTCCCTACCTACTGCAAAAGCCGCAGACCCTACTTGATCTCCGGCTTTACCTTCTTGTTCCTAGCGCTAGGGTTCCCCTATGCCAGTCTCATTCCTTTTTGAATTCCCCCACTGTGTTTGCCCCCACCACCTCTGTTGGGTGTCTATTCCATGCATCCACCTCTCTTTCTGTGAAGAAATACTTCCTCACATTACGCCTTAGTTTACTCCCTTCCAACCTCATGTCATGCCCCTTTGTTCCTGAACATCTCCTTTTCTGGAAGATGCTACCCTCTGGTACCCTGTTTATGCCCTTTAGGTATTTGCAGATTTCTATCATATCTCCCCTGTCTCTCCTCTCTTCCAGAGTATACATATTGAGTTCTCCCAGTCTCTCCTCATATGACTTTTGGTGCAGGCCCTGCACCATCTTCGTTGCTATTCTTTGAACTGCCTCCACCCTGTCAATGGTGCCTATACATTAACGGGCGGAAAGTACACACCAAAGGTGCATACCCCACCCGCATAGCTCCACGGCCCCAGACAGGTGCATGGTGCACGGTATGCACTACCGCATGCACTCACAGGGCACCTGTCCATGGCCCCACCCCCCCACGCTCAGGACTGTGCAGGGAGGCTGGGGGTGGAGTAGCTGACCTAAGCGCGCATTCAATCAGATGCCCATCCTGGGTCCCATAGTGGATCACCTATACATCAAGGTGCGGGTCCGGGTGCGTGAATAGCTAATGCAGGCACCGGGATCCGCGTGGCCATGACCTGTTGGCTAGAGGACCCCCTGCCCAAGCCCCTGGTACACTGTGGCCTCCCGCCACACAGCCAAACTGCAACAAGCAAGACCCCCTCCCCAGGCCCGTATGCCAGCTCTCGAGATATGTCTGTTCTGTTCTGTACTTGCAAAACATACCATCTCCCCACACATGGCTCTATCCTCGTAGTTTCAGCATACTCTCACATGTTCGCTCTCATTCGGTGTAGTTGAATACATCATCTCTACACACACAGGTCCTGTCCACACAACCCCGACCCCTCAGTTCTGAGTACTCAGCTGCATCATTGGTGGCCAGTGGTCCTCTATCAACCCCGTGGCATCAACAACCCCCTCTAAAAAACACATACCTGACATTCGCAATGGATGTAGATAGACAGTGGCACATCCTTACACACACTTCCTGGCCATTGGCCGTCCAACTTGATGCTGGGAGTGCACTATTTATTTATAGCAGCATGCTGCCCACGTCAGTTGAATGGCCGGTGACTGAGTAGGTGTGCGGAGGGATGTGCCATTGGCTGTCTATGCCTGTGGCACTGACTGTCATGTATGGGGTTTGGGGCGGTGGGGTTGTCGGTGCTCCGGGTGGGTGGGGGGACCACTGGCCACCAATGTTGCACCTGGGGTAATGGATTCATTGGTCAGGGTTGTGTGGACTGGGGTCCCTGTGTGTGTGTATGCAGGGGGGATGTCTTGTTCACACTGGGGATGGGGCAGACGTGTTGGAGAGTATGCCTCAAACTACAAGGGTGGTGTGCATGTGTTGGGGGGGTATGCTTTGCAACTATGGGGACAGGGCAGACATGTGTTAGTGGAGGGTATGCTTTGCAACTCACAGGATGGGGGCAGATGTGTGCGGGGGGGGGCTGGCATAAGAGCCTGAGGCGGGGGTCTGGTTATGTTTGGAGGGGCTGCGATACTGCTGCTGGGGCCAGCCAGGGGTCCTGTGTGAGCAGAGCTGGGTACATACAGTGGTTATGGCTGGGTCCCCCCTGGCATAACCAGTGCTCTCCTATGCCCCCCCCCGAGCACAGTACTATGCACCTTAGTGAATAGTGCATAGTGCAGGCATGCCCCTGGCACGCCCCCCAACTGCCCCTGGCATGTTGCTGCAAGCACAGCCGGGGGATCCAGTGCATAACTGCCTTGTGCACTGTTTGTAAATACCACCGGTGGTCCACGGGACTCTCACTGTGCGGTATTCATGCATAGCTATGCCTACGTGCCCGTTTTCCATGGTGCGTAAGCATAGTGCATAGGGCCCAATGTCCTTACGGAGATAGAGCCTCCAGAACTGGACACAGTACTCCAAGTGAGGCCTCACCAATGATATGTACAGTGGTATCACCACCTCTTTTCTTCTGCTGGTGATACCTCTCCCTATGCACCTCAGCATCTCACTGACTCTTCCCACAGCCTTGGCACATTGTTTGGCTTCCTTTTGATCATGAGATATGATTACCCCCAAATCTCTTTACTGCTTGGTAGTGGTCAGGATCTTCCCCCATCATGTAATCTTACCCCATGTTCTTGTGCCCCAAGTGCAAGCTTTTGCACTTTTTTGCATTGAAACTCAGCTGCCACACTCTATACCATTCCTCCAGTTTGCCTAGGTCCCTTCTCATTTTTTCCACCCCCTAGAGTGTCCACCCTGTTGCAGATCTTAATGTCATCAGCAAAGAGGCACACCTTTCCTTCTAGCCCATCTGCAATGTCACTTATGAAGACAAGACATTAAACAGGACTGACCCCAGAACTGATCCTTGTGGCACCCCACTGGTCACCCTCCTTTCCTCAGATTGAGCTCCATTTACCACCACCCTCTGTCTTCTATCACTCAGCCAGTTCCTAACTCAGTTTACCACCTTGTGACCCACTCCTAGGCTGCCCAGCTTGATCACAAGTCTTCTATATGGAACGGTAGTAAAGGCCTTACTGAAATCCAGGTAGGCCACATCCACTGCTTCCCCCGATCCACTTCCCTAGTCACCCAGTCAAAGAATTCAATTGGATTTGTTTGACATGACCTTCCTGCTGTTGAAACCATGCTGTCTTGGATCCTGTACTCTGCTGGATTCAATGTGTTTCACAATCCTTTCTCTAAGTTGTGATTCCATAATTTTGCCCTCTATTGAGGTGGGTTCCACCCATCTAGAGTGCTGCCGAGAGTGCGCCCCATCATTAGGGTGCCACGTCCCGATGCTGCTAGCCTCTATTTTTGCGGGTGGCTGCGCCTCCCAGACCCACCATGCCCCCCCCTTTTATATATTCCAACTTCCGGGGGTCAGAACTTGGGGAGGGGCCAGTGAATTTGGCCATCTGGTGCCCCAATGACGGGCACACTCCCGCAGGCACGCAGATGGCCAGAAGGGATTGAGGTGAGGCTGACTGGTTTATAGTTTCCAGCCTACTCCTTACTCCCACTTTTGTGAAGAGGGACTACATCTGCCCTCCTCCAGTCCTCTGGAACCACTTCCATATCGAGTGATTCATTGAACAGGGCTGCCAGTGGTGCTGCCAGCATCGCCTGTAGTTCCTTTAATATTCTTGGATATATCTCATCCGGTCCCAGTGCCTTATCCACTTTCAGTTTTGTGAGTTCTTTTAGGACTCTCTTCCGTAAATGGACTGGTGTCCACCTCCCTCACATATTTGTTCATGTTGCCTAGTGTAGCTGTGGTTCCTTACCTTCTCCTCCTTCTGTGACTACAGAACAAACATATTTGTTCAGTATTGATGCTTTTTTCAGGCCCTTTTTCACACACTCGCTTTTTCCCCTTTAAGCCTTACAATTCCACCCCTGTTTTTTCTCCTTTCACTAATGTACCTATAAAAAGTCTTGCCCCATTTTTTACCTTCTGTGCTATTTTTTCCTCCATTTGCACCTTTGCGCTCCTGACTGCTTTCCCTGCCTTCCTCTGTTTATCCAGGTACACTACCCTGTTCTCCTCCTCCTTCTGTGTTTCCTTGTATTTCCTGAAAGCCATCTTTTTTGCCCTTAAGGGGTGTGGGGGGAGAGGGGTGGTATCATGGGTTCCCCAGAGACATCTGTGACTGGTGCACAGCGGATGGTCTGTGATGGGGGTGGAGCTGATTCTTCCTGGCGATGTGTACCTATGTACTGTGCTAATGCACCAGTCCCAGGTCCACAGCCCTTAGCAAGAGACTGGTGGTGGCTGGCATGTGTGCAACAGGGATCATTGGGTTTGGAGGGGAAGTTTACTGGAGGACAGGGGAGCCACTGCCAGTACCAGTTTCAGACCCACGGGGGGGGTTCACATCACCTGTGTCTGCTTGCCTCGGCAACCTTTGGGGGACCACTGGGCACTACAAGAACATGTTGGCAGTATCGGACAAGACATTGGGTGGAGGGAGGGACCACTGGACACCTGGGAACTGCTTCAGAGGATCAGGGCCGGTGGGTGTGGGGTGTCACCGCACTTCCTACACCAACCGCTAGGGTTGTGCAGGAATAAGTCATCATGTAGGTCAGTGGTATTTGTGCCATGCAAGGGGACCACACAAAATGCTCTTGCGTGGCACCAGTACTCTGAATATTGGCCTGCACTGATATTTGGGTCACTGCACCTCCATTTGCATTGTGCCTCCCTCCATAGTTTGCCTGGGTGCAAACCCTATTTGCCCACACTAACTGGGCTTTTAAATATAGGACATCTGTGAAAAACCCAGTTTGCACAGGCAAACTAGGATTTGCACTGAGGCAAACCTTTAAATATTGGGCCCATGGTGTGCAGTCTAGGAGGCATCTAGAAAAATGGACTTGATAGATAATGCTAATATTTTCATTAACTGTAGCTGAAACTAGCTTTTTGGGAAAACATTTTTCATTGTACTGCTGCTTTAAATTCTCTGTCGCAGTGGATTGTAACTCTAGCATATCACACAGACTTCAGAAAACACAGAAATCCTGAAGGCAGAAAAAGACTTGGAGCCCATCAAATCTGAACTGTTCTACATTTACCCACTATAGGCTATTGCTGTGTGGTGTAGTTTGAGCTTTCAGACACAAGTTCAAACCCACTTTTAACATTCTCCCCCTCCCCCCTCCCCAAACCCACAGTCACTATGCGCCTGAACCTGTCCCATCCCACCTTAAACCCTTGTACAGACTTGGGATTTTACTAGCGCACTTGGCAGTCTATTCCATTTGTCCACTACCCTTTCTGTGAAGTAATATTTCCTTACATCCCTTTCAGAAGTACTCCTCACCAGCTTGTACTCATGATCCACTGGTACCTGACCCTTCATTATACCTGGGCAGTGTTGTCCAGTCACCTCTGTTGACCCCATGGATATATTTGGAGGTTTCCGTTATACCCCCCATTCCCCATCTTGCTAGGACTGTGTACATGTTAAGGCTGGTCAGCCTCTCCTTGCACAACTTACCTTGCACACCCTATGCCATTTTAGTTTCCTGTCTCTAGATCCTCTCAAAGTGATTGCAGTCTTTTCTGAGGTGGGGGCTCCAAAACTTTGCATTATATTCTAGATGTGGCCTCACCGGGGAATTGTACAGTGCATGATCACCTCTTGCCTCCTGCTGGTGACACTTCTGCTGACACAGCATGGCATCCAGTTGATCTTTGCACATGCCCTGTTGCACTGGGCTGCTGTTTGAGACTATGACTGCCGGTTTTCCTTCGTGGTAGTCTGATTTACTCTGCCCCCCATCCAGTTCTCCGTTTTGGGGGTTCTTGTTTCCAAGGATCATGACCTTGCATTTTTTTGGCATTGAATATGGGCTGCCAAATCCTCGACCACTTGTCTAGCTTTGACAGCTTGCTCCTCGTGCCACCTGATACTTTTCATGCTCACTCTCCCACGAATCCTGGCATCACTCTACCAACAGGCTCACCTTACACTGAATTCCAGTTCTGGTGCTCGCAGATTGATACATTGATGAGCACTGGTCTGAGGACTGACCCCTGAGGCACCCCATTGTCACCTATCTTTTTTTTTCTTAACTTTATTATCAACTGGTAACAAATTAGAAGCATTAGATAGACTGAAACGTCCATATGTATGCAAAAACCCACTGAGAAAAGTAGCTTTTCCTCTTAATCAAAGGACTTGTGCATTCAGCCTATTATGAATATCTATTAGGGGAAATAACACTAATGAAACTAGAAAAGTTACATGTATAATGCGGAATACAAGGTGCCCAAGAGCAACATGACTGTTTCATAGTTCCTGAACTTCCTTCAGGGTGCCTTCTTTAAGCAGCTGGTCATAGAACCAACTCAGAAGAAGGCAATACTGGACCTCGTGTTCATAAATGGGGACAGTGTGATGGGGTAACAGTGGGGGAGCACCTGGGGAACAGTGACCACCAGTCATTGTGGTTTCAAATCACAGAAGGAGCAGAACCAAACCACACAAAAACACATATCCTGGATTTTAGGAGGGCAGGTTTTAGGAAAATGGGGCAGGCTTGAAAGAGGCACTAATAGAAACATAGAAACATAGACTTTGACGGCAGATAAGGACCGCTAGGCCCATCTAGGAATGGGGAGGGACTCGAGGATGGAGAAACAGTGGTCAGTATTTAAAATAGGGATTACAAATGCATCATAATTATGCATTAAGCAGGTTAGCAAGGGGAAAAGGAAGAGGAGGCTATTATGTTTTTCCAAGGAGGTAGAGGAGAAAGTGAAAGCCAAAAAGATTGCATTCAGGCAATACAAAAAAACACAGGCAGAATGGAATAGGAAGAAGTACCAGGAGAAGTAAAGGGAGGCAGGGAGGTCAGTAAGGGAACCCAAAGCTCAGACAGATGAGCACATCGCAAATTCAGTGGTTAGAGGGGACAAAACCTTTTACAGGTACATAAGTGAAAAAAGAAGGGCAAAGGGAGGGATAGTGAAACTAAAGGGGAGGATGGGGGCAGCGTGGAGGATGACAACAGTAAAGCTGACATACTGAACAGATATTTCTGCTCAGTCTTTACTGAGGAAGGGAAGGCTAACAAGCCTGAAGGGAGTACAAGGGGCCGGAAGGGCACGGAAAATTGACACAGGTCCCTTTACATGGGAAAGGGTCCTAAAGGAACTGGAAAGAATGAGAGTAGATAAAGCAATGGGGCTGGATGGGGTGCACCCCAGGGTCCTAAAGGAAGTAAGAGAGGTGGTGGCTGAATCTCTGGCAATCCTGTTTAGCCAACGACTGGAGGACAGCAGATGTAGTCCTTTTATACAAAAGCGGGAGCAAAGAGGAATCAGGGACCTACGGACCAGTCAGCCTGACCTCGGTAGTGGGGAAGATCATGGAAGCACCACTGAAGGAGAGATTGGTGGAACATCTGGTCACCAACGGACTACAGGGCCAAAAGTAGTATGGTTTCATTGGTGGAGGTCATGCCAGACCAACCTCATTGAATTTTATGACTGGGTGACAAGGAAGGTGAATCAGGGGAGGGCAGTGGACGTGGCCTATCTGGACTTCAGCAAGGCCATTGACACTATGCCACATAGAAGGATGCTAAACAAACTGGGGAATATGGGAGTGAGCAGGACAGTAGTGCAGTGAGTGGGTAATTGGCTGGGTGGCAGGACACAGCGGGTGGTGGTAAATGGCTGTCACTCCACAGAGGGAACAGTGACCAGTGGGGTGCCACAGGGATCAGTGCTGTTACCAGTCCTATTCAACATCTTCATCGGTGACATTGCGCGGGACCTAGAAGGCAGAGTTTCCCTGTTTGCTGATGACACGAAACTCTGTAACAGAGTGGACATTCCAGAGAGTGCAGACAGAATGAGGAGGGACCTGTATAAGCTTGAAGAATGGTCAAGGGTTTGGTAGTTGAAATTTAACACACAAAAGTACAAAATAATGCATATGGAGCACAAAAACCCTGGAATAACATATCAGTTGGGGGGTGAGGATATAGCATGCACCAAGCGGGAAAGGGGCCTTGGGGTTATCATCTCTGATGACCTTGAGGTAAGGAAACAGTACGACAAGGCAGCAGGTAAAGCAAATAGGATGCTGGGATGCATAGGCAGGGGCATCACCAGCAGGAAAAGGGTGGTTATAATTCCACTATACAAGATACCAGTGAGGCCCTACCTGGAGTACAGTGTCCAGTTCTGGAGCCCTTATCTACATAAGGACATAGACAGGGTGGAGAAGGTTCAGAGGAGGGCAACAAAGATGGTACAGGGATTGCATCACAAGTCCAAAAAGGACAGGCTGAAGGACTTGAATATGTACTTCCTGGAGGAGAGAAGGCAGAAAGGGGATACGATAGAGGCATGCAAGTACCTTATGGGGAAGAACAGGGTGCAGGAAAACACTGTTTTCCAGTGAAAAATATGTTCCAGGACTAGAGGGCATGGGACGAAGTTGGAGGGAGGGTGATTCAGAGGAAATGCGAGGAAGGATTTCTTCACAGGAAGAGTGGTGAACAAGTGGAACACCCTGCCTGAGGAAGTGGTGGGGGGCTGAAACAATCACAGGATTTTAATAATGCATGGGATAGACATAAGGGAATCCTGGAGGTCAGGGGTAAGGGGTGACAGACATCTAGAAAAACTTAAAGTGATCTTATGAACTCAAATGGGCAGACTGGGTGGGCCATATGCCCTTATTTGCTGACAGTATCTATGTAAAATGTTTGTTGGTAAAGTCCAGTATTACATGCCTTACCAGAGAACTTATGGCATCGTGTTATATATCTAAAGGAAAAAAGTCATGGCAACACCATAAAACTTTTGTTAGATAATTGTACAGTTATTGAAATACCTCCTCCCCTCCTAACAGAAGTCAGTATTCCTAAAGAACTAACATGCCCCAAAGGGGGAGAGAGGTAAAAAAGTCACTTGTGATCTGCCCATCTTACAACCAAACAGGAAATGAGCATTTTAACTATTCCTATAGCTGATAGAGAATTATAGAATTCAGCATTGTGCATACACATTTACATGCATTGCTGCTTCATTCACCCCCCCAGTGCTTCTAACATATAACTGAAACCCCCATTACACTAGACAACAGGGTTCAGTCAGACTTAAACCTTGTAGGTAGTCTGAGCAGTGGGCAAGACTAAGGATGCGTAAAATCATACACTCAAACTTCAAGAAATTAAAAAATAATGTATCAACTATTGTGTCCCACTATTGAGAAAAAGAATAAAGCAGTTCAGAATAGTTGTATTGTCTGACCAATGGTAAGGTCTTACATTACCACTCAGACACATTCAAGTAGCTTCAATGTCCGAGTCCTGTGTTTCAGTATCCACTGAGGTTCCATGTGCAGCCAAAGTCATTCTAGCCATCCATTTACTGGCCTTCACTGCATTCTAGTAAGCCCATACCTTGCCTTCATGGATGATCTTGAGTTGAGCCGGGTAATTACAGAGTAAATAACTCCATCTTGCCACAGTTGCTGCTGAATGCAATCAGATTTCTACTGCCACTGGTATGTCGAATAACTAACGTCTGGGAAGAGGTAAACGTCGCGATCATCTTGCTTGACCAGTCCTTGTCAGTGTGCTGCTGTAGCTGTAAGATACCATCTCTGGCCCCGGTGCCATCAATAATCAGAAGAAATGTGCAGCGTTCAGTTGCATTCTCGCAGTGACCACAAGGGGTGATTCTGTAGGCTTTCTAAAAGTGAAAGTCACTCCTTTGGGCCTTTGGAAGAAGCTTCTCCTGCAGCCACTTTTTCAAGAAAATCAACGGGTGTTCTCCCTCGATCCCCTCTGGGAGAACAAAATTCTAATACTGGCAGATTGCATCTGGTTCTCCAATGTTTCGAGACAAGCCCTGAGAAGAGTATTTTCTTTCATCACCAGGATGTTACGGCAGTCAAAACCTCTGTTTGTCTATGTATTTCCACCATGTGTCCCTTCCAAGTGTCAACTGCTGATTCCACCATCATTATTCTTACACTGAAGCCTTCCACTTTAGTGCTCAGGTACATCACTAAAGTGGTGAATTGCTAGATTTTCAGTCTCAAAGAGTGCAAAGTTTCATGCAATCCATGCTCAACAGCTGCCTGGGCTCAGCTCCAGACCCCGAGGACTGAGCTATTCCACTGCTCTTGCTTTCTGCTTCATCTGCCACCTCTTTATCTTTCCTAGGTTTGCCCATTTTTGTGTATCAGTAGTCTGCTTTTCAATGGTGCCAATTACATCAGTCCACAAGTGTATCTTTTTAATATTATAGGCTGGCTGTCTGCTCAGGAGCTGGAACTGCAAACACTTGCTGCAACTCAGCTGGGTCTCCATGATATCCCCTTTTGTGACCTTTGTGACCCCAAAGCGACTCCTGATCACCACCCCTAACCACTTTTCAATCCACAGAACTAAGCCATCTCCCACTCCTAGGCTTCTCAGCCTTTTCAGCAGCTTCCCATGTTCTACCAAGTCTAAGAGTTTGCTGAAGTCTAAGTTTTTTATTTTAATTTTTTATTTAAAATTTTGTTTACTGGGTAAAGTACACCAGGCCACATGGCACTTTAACAGGCATGACCTGGAACATACAACAACAACATGTTAAACATAATAAAATGTACACAACAATAATATGTTTAACAATAAAGACATAATAGGCAGTTTCTCATTTCAAAGTAGACAGTACTAAAGTTGAGAACCGGTGCAGCTAACTTTAGACATTAGTTGAGTTTCATAGACATTTTAAAAATGATTACAATTATTTAAATTCCTAATCTCTGGATTTAATTCATTCCAGTTTTTTGCTGCCATATGCATGAAAGATTTTTGACCCTTTGAGGTTTTAATAAGCAGTAAAAATAGATGTGTTGGAGCATCTGACCATAGGTGAGTCAAATTGTTTTTCACTGTTAAAAAGCCTGACAGAGGACCCTCCTCACCTTTCCTCAAAACTTTACAAGTCAGGCAGTTTGTATGGGGCATGTCCCTACGAACAGTAAGTACAGGATTTTCACAGCCTGACCCTTATCCATGATCTGGGTTACTGTATTGAAAAAGTTGACGAGGACTGTTTGGCATGATCTTCCCCTTACAATGCTGTGCTGCCTCTCATCTGGCATCCCCTTACTCTCAAGGAGTTCCACCATCCACTCTTTTATAATGGTCTTGAGCAGTTTCCGTGCTATAGAGGCCAGATTGACCATACTCTAGTTGCCTGGATCCCCCTTATCCGCTTCCTTGTGAAGTGGAATCACATGTGCCTCCTTCCAGTGCCTTGGAACCTCCCTCATGGTAGGAGCACATTTAACCCATAGGCTGCCAGAAGATTGAGAACGTATAGGTTTTTAAGATGTACTGTATATGCATGCCAGTGGCACAGCAAGGGTTAAACAGGTCCCCCAGAAGCCCTGCCAGAGCCTCAGCCACTTCACTCAGTACTCTAGGATGCAGTCTGTCAGGGCCCGTTGTCTTGTTCTTATTCAGTCCCCTTGGCCCATTCAGTCTCCTCTCCTTCATGATGGGACTTACAACCAGTTCCTGTCTCACAGGACTCCGTTGAGAAAATGGCAAAACAAGCTGACAAACCTCTGGGAAAGCATTAGAGTTGGTGGCACAATTGGTGAAAGAAAATGGCGCACTTGGAATGTGTCTTGAACATCTAAAGGACCAGTCTCACAAGTGTAACATGTAGGTAGCCGGAGGACCTGATGGGAGAGCAGCTGCTTCAGTTTATCCAAAACTGACTTCCTAAAGCTGGATACAGATTCCCTACAGCTAGAGAAGGTGTTCTGCATTAACCCAGGTGTGTATCTGCTGGGGGTGAGTGCTACTACTAACCTGCTTGAGAGCTGGAGAAAGGGAATGCATCCTAAAGGCAGTGAGACTGCAATGGACCATCTGTCATGAGGAGACAGCTGACAGAGTTTCCAGGTAAAGAACCTCACATGAGGGCGATCTCCTGATTCTGACCAGTAATGTTAGGGAGATTTTTGTAGGTCTCTAATTCATGTGTGTATACAAGTAAAATATGGTAGAAATGCAGTTTATTAAATGGCCGTCTCTAAATGACAAGTTGCGGCGGTCCCATATTTGTCTGAAGCACTTGGTTGTAAGTTTTATGAACTGTAAAGTCTCCTTAGGCTAGAGGTCTCGGAAACAACTGGGCAGACTAGGTGGACCCCTGGTCTCCTTCTGCCATCCTTTCCTTCCTTTTCTTTCTATGTTTCTCTCTTGCATTTGCCATTACCTCCCTTTTCTTCCTATCTTCCTTCCCCAACCCCCTATTCCCCCACCCTTTCCTTGCCCAATGCAATGGGTAGTACCTCTTTATGACATGCTTCAGCATCGTATTGTTCCACCCTGTATTGTACATGCCATTAACTTTGTCATCTCTTTATTTCAGATTGTGTGCTTTACTGACTTAGATTCATGAAGATGACTGGATTAGACACTTCCTGCAGTTATGTTTTTAAGGCTGGTCTGTGTAGACCAGTAACTGGCTCATGAATGCAGGTCTGGGCTCATGAATCCATTCCCCCCTCTCCTTCTGTGAGCCTGCTGTCCCAAGTGTGTGCAAAACACACACTAACCAGTACCTCCCCGAAGAGAATGCAACACTGAGGTGCCCAAAATACACACCAACCGGTTGTCACCAGCCCACTCCTGTGGGGTGGGATTCTCTGCGTCACAGTGAAAAAAAATCCCACTTGTGATGAGGGGAGGCAGGGATACCCTTTCTCCATCCTTCTAGCATGCTTGCTGTTTTACAGCTGAACGTGTGCCAGAGAATCCCAGGGCACCCTCTCTTCCTGTGAGAGGAAAGAAATACAATCTTGAATCTGTGTTCCGGGGGTAGAACCCTCCCATTCACTGCACCATGAACCAGAAAGCCACAGGCATGTATAGGCCTCAGGAGGCCTTATACACCCTATTATGTGTCTTTCCCCAGAAATGCAGAGCTCAGTTCAAACCCCCACAAGCTTCTCCTGAGACCCTTCATATTTCCTCCCCTCCATTCATTATGAAGTTGCTGTATACCTTTCTGATACCTTTGTTTCTTTTCATTAGTTTCTGCACTGGAGACCATTATACCAAACAGGACCAGGATCATAGAACAGATTCCAAGACTATTTTAAGTAAAACAGCTATCTTATATTTATTTTCCAACTGCATAACATAATTCAGTAGGCTCAGCAGACACACTGGAGTCTTGGCACACTTGCTCAAACTGGTTACACATGCACTCTATTTCCTGAGTGCATGACCCATACTGATGGAGTCTTAAAGAAACAACAGCATATATTACAGAAGTCTCTAGTGGTACTTCACTTTGGTAGTGTTTGGCCTTAATTAAAACAGCCACATAGGCATGGTATAGTTTGAACAACTTTTCCCAAGGCAGCACACACACAAACGACATAGGCAGAATTGCTTTAAAATAAACCAAAGGCTTTACTAATTAAATTAATAAAAACAGTAAATAACATAAAGACAAATAATTTTAGATGTTGGTTACAGAATATTGAAAATAGAATTGAAGATATACATAAAAACCTACACTTTACAACTCAGAGATTAAAATTCTACTTTGAGTCCTTAGTTGCTGAATTTTGAAGTGCAAAGTGTCCTTAGAAGTAGCAGTTTATTTATTTATTTATTGAATTTTGATGACCGGGTAGGCCCACTGAGCCCCGAAGGTCCCTTTTTCAGGGGCGGCCTGTGATACAGTACAGTAAAAGAACAGTCAGGTACAACATGGTACAGAGAAAGTACAGATGATAACAGGGTTACAATATAGGCAATAATTCAGAATCAATTGAACATAAGTGCAACGATTGACTGAGTCAAGGCATGAACTTGAAGTCTGTTTGGGTGAGAAAGGAGGAGGGTTGGTGTTGGTTGTAGGGCCAGGGGAGACTATCCAATACCCTGACAGTGACACGAGCTAGCCTCTAACATGTGGGAATTAAGTCTGGTGCGAAAGTTTAGTAGAGATGAGGCTTCCTATACTGAGGCACGGGAACTATCCTCTTATGTGTGGCACTACATTCCACTCGGTTATCTCCCAGACTTTCCAGTACAAGGGATGGATAACTGTTTTGACACCTGGGCTAGGCAGGGATTACAGTTTCTCCATCAATTCATACATGAGAGTCTAATTAAAGAGTACGCTGCAATACAACAGGAATATGACCTCCCAATGCCACTTTTTATAGGTACTTGCAGTGTTACCACTATATTAACCAGTTTCCAGGAATCACTGCCCTTACAGCTTCTCTGCCAAAGGCAAGCTACCTAATTCATACTAAAGCCATTCTCCAAAATACCAAACATTTAATTTCTAACATCTATAAGATTATGCAGAAGGGGGTAGGACTGTTGGTTACCCAGAAAATACAAGACAGGTGGGAGATGGAAAATGGACAGCAGATCTCTGAAGGTGAATGGAATAGAATTGGTGAAACACTCATAAAACGATGGCCTCTGCAATTTGTAGAGAATTCCGATGGAAAGTGAATGGAAGATTTTTTATTACACCTGTTATTTCCAAACATTATTCTAATCACTCCTCGGATGCCTGTTGGAGAGGCTGTGGTTTACGAGGCACACATTATTACATTTTCTGGAGCTGCCCCAGAATTCAAGTGTATTGGAGGGAGGTGGGGGAAATAATTAAATCTATAAGGGGTTTTGAACAACCACTGATTTTTGAGAACTTAATCCTAGGGGCACTGCCAGTTGAAATATGCACAGCTGCGGAAGAATATTTATTTTTGGCTTTAGTAGTGGCTGCCCTGAAAGTGGTCACTCAGAATTGGTTGAGGCCTAATCCTCCTTCTCAGCATCAATGGTTCTGTAACCTAAAAACTATTAAAAACACGGAGGCCATTACAGCAAAACTAAGGCTACAAATTGAAAAATACAACACCAGATGGTTACCTTATTTTCATTACATCGAACAGAAGGAAGAAATACCAGCTCTGGGGCAGCTTCTAGCTGATTAAGGGGAAGTGCTACACCTTTAACTCTCAAGGTTTACTTCTACTCAAAGTGTTTATACGAAGCTTCCTTATCCGTAATTGAGGAAAGATGGTTTCCTCTTGTAAAATATATCTAGATAAGTTATAACTAAGGATATAACAAAGGGTGGATAGAGGTTAACCATGAAAACAATCAGAAAAAATAAAAAAAAGGGGAAAAAAGAAGCAATGAGCCATGTAATGTTGTGTTAGGAACATAGGAAGGTGTCGGCAGAAAAGGACCTCCAGGACCACCCAGTCTGCTCATTTGCCTAGCACCCCTAGGCCTGCCCCTGATCTCCCCCCCCCACCTTTCAACAGCCCTCTGTGCCTGTCCCATGCTCTCTTGAAACCTTCCACTGAATTTGCTCCCACCACTTCCCTAGACAGCCCATTCCAGGAGTCCACCACTCTCTCTGTAAAGAAGTTCTTCCTGATGTTGCCTCAATCCTGCCCCCCTCCAGTTGGAGATCATGTCCCTTCTTTCTGGGGCACTTCTACGTCTGGAAGGGGTTTTTAAGAGCTACCTTGTTTATCCCTTTTAGGTACTTGAAGGTCTCTATCATGTCCCCCCCCCTCCTCATCTCCAAGGGGTACATATCCAGGGCTCCCAGCCTCTCATCATATGTCAGGTGACTAAGCCCCTCCACCATCTTTGTTGCCCTCCTCTACACCCTCTCCACCTTCTCTACAACCTTCTTTTGGTAAGGCCTCCAGAACTGGACCCCATACTCCAGATGAAGCCTGACCAGCTGGGTGTACAGCAGAATCAGAACCTCTTCCCTCCTGCTGGTGATCCCTCTCCCAATGCATCCCAGCACTCTGCTGGCTTTAGCCACTGTCCTACCGCACTGCCCAGCCACCTTCAAGTCTTGAGAGATAATGATACCCAGGTCCCTCTCTTCCATGGTAACTGCTAACGGCTTGCCCCCTAGCCTGTATTCCTTTCTCCCATTCCTTCTTCCCAGGTGCATAATCTTGCATTTCACCATACTGAAGGATAATTTCCACTTCCCAGCCCACCCCTCCAACCTCTCTAGGTCTCTCTGCATCCTTCCCACTCCACCCTGTATGTCCACTCTATTATTGAGTTTGATATCATCTGCAAACAGGCTCACTGTACCCTCCAGCCCCTCTGCAATATTGCATATATAGATATTAAACAGCAGGGGTCCCAGCACTGACCCCTGGGACACACCGCTCATGACTCCCACCTCATCTGAGGGGACCCCGTCTACCAACACTCTCTGCGTTCTTCCAGTCAACTAGTTGCGCACCCACCCAATAACCACCTTCCCTAGCCCTACACATTCCATTTTGTGCACCATTTTGTGTTGTAACTTTTTATTGACTGTTAGTTTTATTGAAACTCTGAGCAGTGATTTGTAATACATCATATTGCAAAAATAATAACCCAGTTCAAACCGAGGGCATATAACATACAGACGGGCTGAATGTTCTTTGAATCTGAAGGAACTGCTATATCTTTCTTTCTCCCATTAGTGTTAATGTGAGGTATATCCAGCAATTGGATGAGATGTAATTCCGGACTTTAACCTAGAAGGAAATGGATATAACATAGATACATACACAGATACATAGACAGTGTCAGCAGATAAGGGCCTATGGCCCACCCAGTCTGCCCATTTGAGCTTGTAAGTTCAGTTTATGTTTTCCAAGAAGTCTGTTGCCCCTTACCCCTGACCTCCAGAATTCCTTTATGTCTATCCCATGCATTCTTAAATCCCGTGATTGTTTCAGCCCCCCACCACTTCCTCTGGCAGGGTGTTCCACTTGTCCACCACCCGTTCTGTGTGTTCTGTGTAACATTAACTACCTTAGAGACTTTTATCATTATGTTTATTCCTTTAACGTATTGATTGTGTTAGTTGATACTCCTGGGCACCATTTTGTAGGATTCTTAGTGATGATGTATTTACGTTGTTGTTTGGAATTTATTTTTTTACTGTATTATGAACTGCTGTTAATAAAACACAAGTTTAAAAAAAAAAGAAGTAGCAGCTGAAGTCTTAGTTCTGGTGGTTCAGGAGAAATTATCTCTTCTCTTCAAGCAGACAGGCAGGGTCCCAAATGTTAAAAGGCTAAAGGCTAAAATAAGCTAAAAGCTAAAGGCTCCGATACCCTTCTGCATTCTTGTTTTAAGGGGTTTTAAAAGGGTAGGTCCAGTGGATAGTGGCTGGCCCTGCAATTGGCAAACATTCTGTTTCTATGGCTACTCAACCAGTCAGCTTTTAGTATTTTATTACAAAGCACAAATATGCAGTTCTGAATATGAGAGGGAAAAACAATTCAGAGGTCAGCTAGTTTAAACCAGAATTCTGGCAGAAGATCCAGCCTCCCTCCTGGGAGGTTGCTGTAATTAAGTTACACTCAGTACAGTCATTTACTTAAATGGTAGCCCATTCAGCTGTAACAAGATTAAGTCAGTGGGGACCTCTCAAAACAAAGGGGGTCCAGACATCATGGCTCCTCAAGATGTCCTGCACTTTTCACAAGCAAATTGGGCTACCTGGCCTCCCAGCTAGGCTTAACTATTCTTTTGTCTCCTTCTAAAATGATTTAATTACCTCTAGCCCCTAGCTAGTAGCTGACAGATTCTCTGCCCAGTAATAAGATTGACATCATTCCACAGGTCCCGTGCACTTGTACCCATGATCCCTTGCACTTACACTGGCCACCATGGGCATCTATGATGCATTATATACATAACAATTAAATAAAACTGGGGCAAAACTAGCCTTCCAAGATGGAAGCAGTGTAGCTGAACAGCTGCAGTACCAGTTTCACCCATCTGGACCCATGCGATAAAACTACATCCCTCATGTAAGTTACTTCTTGGGGCATTATCTTCTCCTGGCAGCACTGATCCTTTTGATACCTGACTTGCCACAATCGGACTAAAGATGGTGGTATAAATCGAACTTTGAAACTCACTGCATTTTACCACCTTGTGTTGACCTGTGGGACTGGCACACAACACCAAGGTAAAGTTATTTATCTGCCCAGAAGGAAGTGCTGATGGAGAGCAGCCTTTCCAGATCTACCATGGCATCTCAGAGCTTGGAACACCAACTAGTCACCATAACAACAATGCTAAATAAAGTCTTGCTAGATACTGCTAAATTGAAGGACACTACAACCAGCACTAGAGCTGATTTAATGCAGCTTACTGATCGAGTGACATCCACGGAAACAACTGTCAAATGTCAGGGTGGGATCCTGCACGAACACCACTGCCAGCTGAGGGACCATCACAGCCAGCTCCAATATTTATTAGCAAAAGTGGATGACTTGGAAAAATGTGGGAGGCGGAAAAATATCAGGATTATCAGCACACTGGAGGGAGCTGAAGGCTCCGATATGATAGCATTTCTACACTCATCCCTGTCTGTCATGCTAAAATTGAATAATTGTGCCCCCCCCCAGAGCTGGAGCGAGCTCACCGATCCCTGGCCCCCCAACCGCAACAGGGGGAGAGACCACAACCGATGCTTTGCAAATTTCTTAAATACCCTGAAATATAACTTTTCCTGCATGTAGCCAGGGACCATAAGTGGTTGTCGTGGCAAGGGGGCCAAGTACAGATATTCCAGGACTATTCATATGAGCTGTCCCGGAGACACTGTGCTTATGGGCCCATCAAGCAGTCTTTGTATAAATTAAACATACCAGCCTCTTTAAGATATCCGGCCCAGCTGAGAGTATAATATCGGTGGGGATACATCACCTTCAGCGATCCGGAAGAAGTGGAGCTCTTTCTACCAGATATTTCGGGGGAATGGTCTTCACCTCGTCAACCACCATCCTGACCTCGTGGCGAGGCCCACCAGCCCATGGAGACAGCTGAACTGCATGGCTCCCCAATGATCGTGACTCCGACCACATCGACGATGAAGGAGAAAGGCATGGAATGGCACCACCAGCAAAGGGGAAGGCAGCTGAAGAGAGCTAACTCCGTTGCTGGGAAACAGGCTTCTCCCCAGCAAGCATGGTCCAGATGGAATCAATCCAGAAGCCACCAACGTAAAGCACACCTGTCCGAGGGCAGTGGATCCTTGGCCTACGCCACACTGGTAAAGACGTCAAACCACTTTGAGCCACTGAGGGACCTTCAACCGGCGGCTCTGGATCTGTCTGACCCTGGTATTGGTAGATTGCCCACTGATGAACCTGGGGCTGCCGAGGTTGATGTGGGAGACTGGGCTCTGATCTACCAGGACTGGGCAAACTGTTTAAAGGAGACCCAGGCCACCCCGGATGCTCTGACACCAACAGCGCATGAAGCCACTAGGGACACTTGAGTTTTTCAAAGGGAAACAGGTAAACAATGCAGCTACCTCCCCCAGTGGCAATATTAACTCTACTGTTCCCCCCTCCTGTCTAGGGCCATCCAGTAAGGGTCAATCTGGGTATTGGGGATGGGGGTCTATGTGGCCCGTTTCGGCCAACCGAAGGGGCGGTGCTTTGGGAGAAGCTGCCATAACTGAGACATTTGTAACGGCATACATGCTTTATGTTGCTATTGTCCAGTTGACATGTTTGTGTGGGGGAACTAAGGTTGCTAGTTGTTTGTTCCCTTAGTCAAGCACTGGTCGATTTCATAGACTAATGTTAGTTACATGATTGATGGCAGGGTAATGGAGGTGGGCAGGAGGTTTTCCTCCATCAGTTTATGGTTTTGGCCTAGTTGGGGCCCTGATGTACCATAACTGTTGAAACTTTGGGTTGTTTTAAGACCGCCCCCTCCGGGATTACTCTCCTCTACTCTTATCAGTGGCATGAGTTTAACCTGCGGTCTGTCCCACAGCTGACACAATCCAGCGCAGCTGTTTTTTTCTGCCGTTCGGCCACTGCTGCATAGGCAGCTGCTGCCTTGTGCTGACCGAGGACTGTATGCGGCAGGGATGACTCCTGCTGATATGGTGGGAAGGAGTCCCTAAGGACCATGGATGGAGAGGGAATCTGGAGGATAGGAAGGATGGAGGGGGAGGGGGGTTATCAGCTTCCGAGGTAGTTAGAGAAGCAGTCTCATAAATCCTCTTGTCTCTCTCTCTTCTCTCTGTTTTTCTGTTTTCTTTGCTTTTTCCATGTTGACAGAGATTATTACCAATGACAGCCAGCTGTCTGCCATCGTGGCAATGCCCTAATGGCAATTCATGCAATGGTTGAGGCATTACCGAACCCACTACTGGTTAGGAACCCCTGCCCCTCCCCCCCCGCTGTTTGATCTTCACAAAGAACAAAAGGTGGCTTTCACGCTGACTCTCTGGGGTCGTGTGAATGAGACCCACTCCGATGGGATGAGGGACTATTAAAAAGTAAATTACAAAGGGTGACTGGTTTGCTACACTTGCCCCATTAGACTCTAGACTATCGGTCACCATAAGGTACAGTAGGTGATTCAGAGACCATACATGGATGGTTCTCCCTTCGGAGGGGTATTACCAGATCATTGGGGATAAGGTGACCAACCTGACCCCCTAGGTCAAGGTGGGGAATACTTCCTCAAACTGTCACTCCTAGCCAGCCTCGTGGCACTGACGGCTGAGGTGCTGGATGCCTTACCTCGCGCTACGCTGGCAACCTGTGTTTGGGAATGAGCACAGGCCACCGGGGGTCGGCAGGGGAGGAGAAGGATTGAGCGCCCGGTGGCTGCTGTCTTTCTCTGGGGTGGGGAGGATGGCAAACCTCACTGCAATACTGCCACCTGGGGGAACCCAGGTGGAAGGTGCAGTAGAGAGGCAGCCAGATGTGGTGGGAGGGGAGGACGTCAGCCAAGGGCCAGAGCAAAAGGCACGTCTCTATGTGCTTTTGTCTCATTGGCCCTTTGAGTGTGTTGACGCCTGCAGGGGGTGTGAGAAAACCAAGAAACTCCCCGCAGTGGCACCGGTAGACAGGTCCCAGCATGCCGGCGATTGGAGGAACCCAGGGATTGACAGCACAAGGTGCATGCTCAGCTACAGGTTGGGGGGAGTTAGGGGGACTCCTCCACCCCAGTCGGGGGGTTATCCGGTGTGCTCAGGTCCAGGAGTGGGGCACCCATATGGGCAGTCGAACCTTGGGGGAGCTCTGATGCAAGGACGCATAGGGTCCCCGAAGACAGGGGCAACTGCAGGAAGGTAGGAACATAAAGACAAGAGTAAAAAAAAAAAAATGTCACTCCAGAGGCATATACCGAAGGGCCACTTCCATGGTTGTATGGACCAAATGCCAATGCCCCATATGGAGTGGATAAGAAGGGTACGTGCAGGCATATCTCACTGTGGATTAGGGCAATTGGTTTAGCCACGCACTGCCCAGTTAAAAGCTGCTCCCAGTTGACTAGTAAGAACTGGATTGTATTTAATAAAAATAGAGTAGTGATCACTTGTTTTAAATGGGGAAGGGAACAGATCTGGTTTTGGACTCTTGATGTTAAATTGGAGAGACTCACCTCAGAGGGATGTACTGTGTTGGGAACAACTGTCTTAGGGATTCTACTCCTGACACTACTACTGCTACTACTACTGAACTACATACTGTATGTTGGCATGCAGTGCAGGGACACCCTACTTATGGCTAGCCCTGTGGACATAATAGCTACCTCATGGAATGTAAAAGGCCTTAATACTCTGATTAAACAGAAAAAGGTTTTGGCACATTTAAAGAAATTGGGTACCCAGCTTGCATTCCAGCAGGAAACAAAGCTCTGTCCCTCTGAAGCAGCGAAGTTGGTAAGGGAATGGGTTGGATGGGAGGAGCATAGCGTTGCTGGGTTGGCCAGATGGGGTGTCTCCATATTTCTACACCGTAAGCTCCAATGGCATCAAATGAAAGTGCACACAATGAAGGGAGGTGGATAATTTTGAAGGTTTCCACCCCTATAGGGCCCCTGGTGTTGGTTAATATATATACTCACCTAATGAGGACACGCCTGAAATTTTCAAGTTACCTTATCACAAAAGATAATGGATGTCTCTTATGACAATCCGGATATCCTGATGGGTAGGGATTTCAACCTGACCATGGATTACTTGTTAGATAGATCAAACGCCAGACCAGAACCCCATTCCCGATCACTTGCGGCCCCGAAGGAGTTATTGGCCCTACATCAGATGGCGGATATATGGCGTCTATCACATCCTACCAATAGAGACTTTACATATTTCTCTGCAGTCAGAGCTATGGCCAGTAGGCTGGACCACTGGTTTACCTCTCTCAACCTGACTCGAACCTCAACGGGGGTGCACATTAAGCCACTATACATATCTGACCATGCCCCAGTGGTTCTACATTTCCTGCCACCTATACAATCCAGTAGATCTCTCCTCTGGAGGCTGGATCCACCACTTTTAAGGGACAAGGATTTTGCCCCATGGATCCAGAATGAAATAAAACTGTTCTTTGAGGACAATCTGGCAGGATCTGCCTCAGCAGCTAACATTTGGGAGGTGTATAAGGCGACTATAAGGGGGAAACATCAGTTTTGCAACCCATAGACGAAAACAAAGGAAGGCAGAACAGGGACACTTGGAGGGCAAATTGCACAATTTGGAAAACCAATATAAAAGGCGCCTCATAAAGCTCAATAATCCCCAGGTTATAGCTGCACTTACTGACATTAGAATGAAACTTAATACCTTGGTGACCAGAAGGGCAGAGCTATGCCTCCAGAGGGTCCAATATAAGTACTGGGTGGATGGGAAAAAGGCCAGTAGGCTTCTGGCTTACCGAATAAAACAAAGACAGGCTGAAAGAACCATACAGCAGCTAAAGAATGCAACCAGCAACGTGTCCTCCAACCCTAAAGTAATTAATGAAATTATGGCCGCATTTTACAAAACCCTGTATTCCTCACAGGCCAGTTGGGATGGGGGAAAATACCTGAGCTTCACATCTTCTTTGGCCCTACCCAGACTGGCTTGCCCCTCAGGGAAGTGCTGGAGGCCGACCTTACAGAACCTAAGATTGCCCAAGCTATTGCTAGTATGGCCCCACACAAAGGTCCTGGAGGGGATGGGTTTCCAGTTGGTTTTTACAAGATGGTCCAATTCCCAGATAGTAGCTCCATTATTAAGGATGTTACAAGAATCACACTTGGAAGGGACCCTACCTAATTCCCTGAATGAGGCTATCATTACAGTTCTCCCTAAAGAAGGCAAGGACCACACCTTTCCTGCCAGCTATGGGCCCATATCATTGATAAACGCTGACGCCAAAATCTTGGCCAAAGTACTGGCAACACGTTTGGAAAAATGCATACCGGAAATCATACACCCCGCACAGGTCGGCTTTGTTAAGGGTAGGATCAGCTCAGACTATACACATGCCCTAGTGATCCTAATACAAACCAGTATGGCACTTCCCACCTCTGCGGCCGCGATAACAATTGACTAGCATGGGCACAATCAGGTATAAAATACCTAGGAGTTAAGATCTCCTCCAACATAAAATCCCTGGTGGACATTAACCTCAAACCTTTGGTGGACGCACTGTGCACAGACATGGCGAGGTGGGAACATCGTAAGTGATCAATAGCTAGCAAAATAGCAGCAATCAAGTTAATGATAGCACCCCAAATCTATTATATTCTCTCCCACCTTCCAATAATTCTTCCAGAAGTCTGGGCTCAGAAACTGAACTCCATCATTAGTAAATTCCTGTGGGGTTCTTCTCCTCCACGATATAGCAGGGCTAAATTGAGGGCCCCATGGACAAGGGGTGATGGAACCTGCCAGATTTTGCTCAGTATTCCCTGGCCTTTATCATGGCTAAAACCACAAAATCCTTTCAGGACTGCAACACTACACACCCAGCCTGGATGGATATGGAGCAGAACATCCTGGGAGAGGTTCCTCTCATTGCTTACCAAGGCCAGAACAGTTTCCACGCTGGATAACTATTCATAACTCCTACCAGGCCTGGAGTAAGGTTGGACAGAGGACCAGGCGTTGCGTTAGCCCAGATCGGTACACCCCTATGTGGAATAACCCCTTTCTTTGCATTGAATCAGAAACAAGTTAGGTTGGCTGGGTGGATGTCCCAGACAATGAGGTGCCTAGGGGACCTAAAGATCCTGAATGGCTCAATTATGGATGCATTTCAGGGGTTGAAAGAGAGGTGTGGCTTAACAAAAGGAGATTTCTGGACATACCTTCAAATTAGAAACCTCTTCACATCCTGAGTTAAATAGAAATGTGTCTGCTCTATGAGTGTCAAATATAAACACCAGGTTCTGCAACCAGTTTCCATCAAAGTATGGCTCAGACAACAACAGGGACTGGCAAGAACTATACAGGGCATGATGATGGACAGTGCTCCAGACCCCTCCCTTTCAGGTAAGAACAAATGGGAAATTAAGCTTAAGGCCAGAATCACGGAGCAGCAGTGGCAGCGAGGGTGGCTAAGGGTTCACCAAGACTGTGGTGACCAGAGAAGCCTGCTCATCCAGAATAAGGTGATGCACCTCTGGTACCATTCTCCAGCACAGCTGCATGCAATTGGGCTGGTGCAAACTGACAACTGCTGGAGATGTAATGCTCCAGAAGCAGACCTACTGCACATACTATGGTCTTGTGCTTCCCTGCAGTCCTTATGGGCAGAAGTGGCAAGATACTGCTCACAAATTTTGACACTTCCCCTACCAATGGATCCTAGGTATGGGTACTGGGACTTTCCCCCCTTGGTACTACCTTAACTAAGCCCCAACATCTGTGGCTTATACAGGCTTCTGTAGAAGTGAAAAGGCTGATCCTGTGAAGGTGGAGGTCGACAATAATTATATTCTTTAGGGAGTGGCTTTCTGCCATGGATGACCTGGCAAATATGACACGGCTAGTTTACTATAGTAAAGGGAACTTAGACAAGTACAAAGCTATTTGGTCCCCCTATCTGATCTACATTTCAAACTGTCATTGTGGTGTGCTATATAGGAATGCTAAGGATAGATTAAGGCCTCCCTGACATGTACTTGAGGGTAATGGCTATGAACTCAGATGGTCGACTGCCGTTGTTCTTTCAGGTGTCAGGAATCTTAGGATGTGGATAGCCACATAGCTCCCTTTTCTGCACATTAGGTGAAAATGATTTTTGCCCCTCTCTCCTAAGGTTTATGGTGAGTCAAATATCCTGTCAAGAAGTCCCTCCAGGAGGAATACCCATACAGGGTAAGTCCATGCCTTATTTCGCTTGTTAGCCAATTATGTCTGGATGTTGTTATTACTATCTTTACAATAATGGTGGTCTTTGTAATTTGTCACTTTCTCTCTTGTTAATGTATACCTGTGTATCAATGTATTACAAATGTTGCAAACTGTATTGAAAAATGTTGTCAATATAGTGCTTGTAATAACTGATATCTACTCAATAAAAAGATTAACAATAAAATTATATAAAACATGACCAAAACAATAAGGTATGGTCTTATCTTGACACACCGGTATCCCCCAAATAGGATGCAACACTGAAGTGCCCATCCCTCGTGCCGCCAAATGACAGTGCCTCTCTCCCATCTTCCATCCTGCCCAATCCACATTTTAAAACAAATCTTCAGCAACAGGTACTTCTGCCACCATCCCCCCTTCCACTGCCACAAACAGGATGCGACACTGGGGTGCCACCCCTGGTGCCACCAAGCAACAGTGCCCCCTCGCATCTTCCCTCCCACCCGATTCACATTTTCAAAGATCACCACCACCACCATCCCCACTCCTGCTCCTCCCAAACTGGATGCAACTGCAACACTGGGGTGTCCACCACCGGTGCCATCAATCAACAGACTGACACTGGGATACACAGGCCACAGCACTAGTACCCGAAATAAAATAAATCATCCCTCATAGCCTTTTTTTTAAACCTGTAAAAAAAGGTCCCTTGACGAATTATGTAATCCATCTCTGATACTCCTGTTTAGCACCCACCCACCCACCCACACCCCACACTTTCTATCCAGTTGGTCCAGCACTGCCTCTCAAAAGTCATGCTGCTACCAGCACACAAACTGTGAACTGACTGAAAACAAAATACATTCTGTTAATAGCTTTTCAATGCATTTTCAATGTTTACTCATAACTTTGTGATTTTTGAAGATTTTGGCCCCATATTTTCAACACAAACCTTTTGTTACCCCATGTCATGAACACGATAGGTGTCATTTTTGAAATCCCCTCTGAAACATATGTTTGCAGTTGCACCACAAAATCACTTTTCAGTTGGGTTCTAAAAAAATTAGACTGTCTTGATCATAAGGTGGGATCATAAAAGGACTATGTTGAAAATGATGTTAAAAGATGGCATTAAAATGCCAAAAAACAACAAAGTTATAAGGAAACATTGAATTTTCCAATGAGTACTGATAACTCTGTGATTTTTTCAGATTGTGGCCCCAAATATTCAACATAGCTCTTTTGGTACCCCACCTCACAAACATGACAGATATCATTTTTTAAATCCCCTCTGAAACATGTTTTCACAGTCACTCTGCAAAGTCACCTTTCAGACAGGATATAAAAAATTGCCCATGGAATTTCTCTGATGCCTGAACTCCTTCTATACCTCCCCAGAAGCAAAGGTCAGAGCAAATGGCATCTTCTCCCCAAGATTCCCACTAAGCAGGGAACTAGACAGGGGTACTCCCTCTCCCCTTTTAATTCGCTGTTTGTATAAGAGTCTCCAGTGGTGGCTGTCAGAACTAATAGAAATATTCATGGCATCAAGGTTGGAGAGTTGGAACAGAAAATATCACTTTATGTTGCTAACTCCCTTTTTTCATCAGTGATCCTGTACACTCAACCCCCTACATTAGTGCAGGAATTGGAGGCATTTGTCCTGGTTTCGGGTTATAAAGAAAATTTCAATAAATCAGAAGTCATGGTGGTGTCTGGAAAGTTCCCCACTGGATTTAGGTCTATCT
This sequence comes from Neoceratodus forsteri, assembly GCA_016271365.2. Classification (NCBI taxonomy): domain Eukaryota; kingdom Metazoa; phylum Chordata; order Ceratodontiformes; family Ceratodontidae; genus Neoceratodus; species Neoceratodus forsteri. Next base: position 142,781,849 of record CM057451.1, on the reverse strand, counting down.
TTCCTTTCAGATGGGTCCCCCAGAACATATTGTGGTACCTAGGGATTAAAAGCGCCCCTGCCCTGCCCTGCCCTGACTAAATTCTATAAATTAGACTACCTGAAATTACTAGATAGTCCAGAAGCTAACGTTAGGTCAAAAATGACCACATAGCACACCCAGTATTCAGAAAGTTTGTCACTTGGTCCAGCTAGGGGAATACCTAAGGAACATTTCTACACCTGTTGTACTATGGATTTGTGGTATCACTAATTAGCTATGCCAGCGTGAATTGAATGGTGTGCACAGCGATCTTGGTACATGGGTATATGGGATTGTTCACATGATAACTCAAAAATCAATTGCAATAAGATCACCAAATTTGTTGTACACATTCATCTTGACATACTCTGGCTGTATAACACATCTGGGGTCAAAAGGTCAAAGATCAAGGTCAAGGTCAGATACATATTATAGGGTTATTATAACTCAAAAACTGATAATAATAGGATCACAATATTTGATATGCATGTTCATCTTGACATTTCCTAGATGAGCTGTATATTTGGGGCCAAAACATTATTGAACAACTGTCAAAAAGTCAAGGTCAAGCAGATGTTGTAGAACGTGCGCACGTTGTGGGTCTGAACCTTTAAAGATGTCATCTATGTAGGTGTGTACATTTTTATCTCTTTATGCCCCTTACTTCCAACCCAGACACCCTCTCCTTCTGGCAGCCAGGTCTCATCCTACCGCTGCTCCCCTGGTCTGCTGTCCATCTCCCCCGCTGCCACCTGTCCCGATGTATCCTTTCATCGGGGGACAGGGAACGGGGAAGAGAGATTGAGATGTCTTTTTCTGGCACCTCTTTGCATTTTAGGCAGTGCGGAGGTAGATTCCGGGGCTCCCTGTCTTCGCAGCCAGGGGAGGTGGGCCACCGTCATCCGGCTGGCATGAGTGGCCTTTTTCTTTTTTCTGTTGCCCCACCCCTCTTAGAAGGCATGCTGAGATGTCCTTGCGAGCCTGCACTGGTGGTGTGTGGTCACCCACGCTGCAAAGTGCAAGGCCAAATCTGGCCACAAGAAGCCGCTCCAAGGTGATGCCTTCTGGGACCCTCTTCCCGGGAGAGAGCGTCCAAGGGATGCTCTTGAGCCCCTCCCTGCTGGTCTCTGCCCCTGACATCCTGGGCTCGGGCACAGACCTGGGTCACCAGTGTGCCAGGCGAACCCCTAGCACCTAGTGCCATGGAGCCGGCCAAGTGTGCACATTTTAATAAGACAATTTACACTGTCTTCAAAACTCAAGAGGATGAAATGTACTATTATTTGTTATAATTGCAATTATACATTTTCATAGCACACAAGGTTTTAACAAACATGTTTTCTGTTTTCAGATTAACTGAAGATAGACAGTGATAATAGCTGTGATGATGAAGTGGCTCTTCATCTTCTGCCTTCAAAGCACATCAAGAGGACTGATGTGAGCAAATACCTTATATGCCAGGCAGACAGCAGAGAAACTGTTAGCAATATGACAGAATCTGGTATCTTGAAATTTATAGAGGCCATACAATGTATAGAGGACAAAGTCCATGAAAGACTCAAGTCTGACTTTGACAGGCTCACTGAACTCAGTATTGTATGGCACAGAAACTGTTATATCAAATACACCAATACACATAATCTTAAATTCGTGAAGAAGACATCTTTAACTCTTACTCCTGTTCTTTTTTTATCACAGAAACATTTTTATTGAAGCCATAACCATATACAGCTCAGTGATTGCAACAACCAAAGCCAACCACATACAGACTAGGTGTTTCAAAAGAATGTACATCAACAATGCATAAAACCAATACAAACCTATACAAAAACAAACCTATACAAACAGCATAGAAACATAGAAGTTGACAGCAGATAAGGACCGAAAGGCCCATCCAGTCTGCCCATTTTTTCTACCTTACGAATGTGCCATAGGCCTGTACTCTGTCAATGGCCTATCTAGTCATACTCATCTTTATTGCTCCCTTATGCCTTGTCCCATGCCTGTTTGAAGCCCTGCACTGTATTCATATCCACCACTTCCTGCAATAGGCCATTTCGTGCATCCACCACCCTTTCTGTGAAAAAGAACTTCCTCACATTCCCCCTTAATTGGCCTCCCTCTAATCTCATGCTGTGTCCTCTTGTCCTGCTATTTTTCTCACATTGAAACATGTTAGTCTCTTTCACCTTGTTAATGCCCTTAAGATATTTGAATGTTTCAATCATATCACCTCTCTTCCTCCTTTGCTCTAGGGTATATATATTGAGCTCCGTTAATCTGTCCTCGCATGTTTTCTGATGCAGTCCCTGCACCATTTTGTTTGCCCTTCTCTGGACTGCCTCCATTTTGTTAATGTTCTTGTGTAGGTGCAGCCTCCAGTACTGCACGTAGTACTCCAGATGGAGCCTAACCAGTGTCTTGTAAAGAGGGATTATTACCACCCTCTTATGACTTGTGATACCCCTACTAATACACCCCAACATCCCTCTAGCCTTACCTACTGCTTTAGTGGTCTGTTTGGATAATTTTAGGTCATCTGTGATGATGATGCCTAAGTCTCTTTCTTCCCTTGTGATTGCCAGCAACTCCCCTCCCAACCTATAGGTGGCTTCAGGATTTCTCTTCCTTATGTGCATGATCTTGCACTTCTTTGCGTTAAACCCCAGTTGCCACTGTTCCGACCATTTTGCCAGTTTATCCAGATCTCTTCTCATTCTGCCCACCCCATCTGGATCATCAACTCTGTTGCAGATCTTGGTGTCATCTGCAAACAGACAAACCTTACCCTCCAGTCCATCTGCAATGTCACTGATGAAGATATTGAAGAAGGTGGGTCCCAGGACTGATCCCTAAGGTACCCCACTTGTTACTTGCATCTCTTCTGACTGTATACCATTTACCACCACTCTCTGTTTTCTGCCCGCCAACCAGTTTGCCACCCAGTTGACCAACTTCTGACCCAGCCCAAGCCTACCCAGCTTATTAATCAATCTTCTGGGTGGAACAATACCGAAAGCTTTGCTGAAGTCAAGGTAGGCGACATCAACTGCTCCCCTTGGTCCACCACTCTGGTTACCCAGTCAAAGAAATCTATGAGATTAGTTTGACAGGCCCTTCCTGTTGTAAGCCCATGCTGTCTTGGATCCTGTGCTCCAATGGATTCCAGGTGTTGCACTATTCTTTCCTTAAGGAGTGCCTCCATAATCTTGCCCACTACTGAGGTAAGACTGACTGGTCTGTAGTTCCCTGCCTCCTCCCTGCTACCACTCTTGTGGAGCAGGATCATATGAGCCCTTCTCCAGTCTTCTGGGACCTCTCCTATGTTCAGAGACTCACTAAACAGTTCTGATGCCGGCCCGGTGGCACAGAGGGCTGAGGCGCTGGCACCTTACCTCATGCCACGCCGGCGACCCGGGTTCGGGACTGGACTGAGGACGTCGGGGGCTGGCAGGGAAAGGAGGGGATTGAGCATCTGTGGGACTGCTCTTGTCTCCTGGGGTGGGTCGAGGGATGGCATCACTCTGCAGCGGCCTCTGGTGGAGACCGGGAGCACTACAAATGCGATGTAAGAAACATCACCAGTAAAGTAGAAATACCTGCTCCACGATCAGCCGGATGATGGCTGCCTGGCTGTCCGAGGCCATCAAAAGTCCTGCAGAGTCATCTGTCTCAGCAGCTTCCCAGGCCAAGCAGTTGCGCTGGTCTGCCCCCTTGTCCGGTGCCTTCTCGCTCGCAGGAGAGGGACCCTGTGAAGGGTTACATCGAGGTTACCCTGGGACTGGCTGCTATCTGAGATGGTGGCTCGGGGAGTGAGATGGGTCGGATTCCAACCTTGGCATGAAGCCTGAAGGAGTGGCTGGGGTGGAGCACATAGGAGGGATAAAGAGATAAGACAAAAAAAAAAACTGTTCTGATAATGGCTCTGCTAGTTCCACCCTTAGCTCCTTTAGTACCCTGGGATGTATGCCATCAGGTCCCATTGCCTTGTCCACCCTGAGCTGAGCGAGCTCTAGTAGGACCCTTTCTTTGTGAAGGGACTAGTGCACACCTCCCTCTCCCCTGTGTCCATTGTGCTGGCTGTGTTTCCTCAGTAACTACTGAGCAGAAGTATTTATTTAGGATATATGCTTTTCCTTGGTCCTCCTCCTCACACTCCCCCTTATTCCCTTTGATCTTATCAATACCCCCTCTGGACTTTCTCCTTTCACTAATGTATCTATAGAAAGTCTTGTCACCTTCTTTTACTGTTCGTGCTAGTGTTTCCTCAGTTTGGGCCTTTGCCTGCCTTACTGCCTTCTCTGCTTCCCTTAGGGGAGTTTGGTATGCCTGCCTATCTTCGTTCTGCTGCGTTTCTTTATATTTCCTGAAGGCCAGCCTTTTGGCTCTGACCTTTTCTGCTGCTGTTCTTGAGAACCAAAGTGGTTTTCTTCTTCTTTTGCTCTTGCTTTTCTCTCTAACACAATGGGATGTTGCTTCAAGTATTGCACACTTAATGCTTTCCCACTTTGCCTGTACACTGTCACCTGTATTTCTTCTTGCCAGGGCTAGCTTAAGTCTGTTGGCCATCTTATCAAAGTCAGCTCCTCTGAAGTCCCATATTTTTGCCTTGGAATGGGATGATTTAGTTCTAGTGGCCAAATTGAACCATACCATGTGATGGTCACTGGCCCCCAGGTGACCTTCTACCTGGAGATCTGTGATCCTTTCCCTGTTAGTCAGTACTAGATCTAGGATAGCCCTGTCTTTTGTAGATTGTTCTACCAGTTGTTTGAGGCCCTCCCCCTGCAGGGAATCCACTATGTGTCTAGTTCTGGCAGATGTTCCTGCTGGTGTTGACCAATCTGTATCTGGCATGTTGAAGTTTCCCATTATCAGAACCTCACCTTTAGCAGTCATGTTTTGTATATCTTCTAACAGTAATGTGTCTATGTCCTCCCCTGGTCTGGAGGCCAGTAGACAACCCCAGTTCATATGGCTGTCCCATTTCCTGTTTCCAGGGTGACCCACAGTTCTTCTGGCTCCTTATGTGTATTCTGAATTTCTGTAGCTTTGATATTTTCATTGACATAAAGGGCCACTCCACCCCCCCCCCTTTTGAACCTTGGTCTCTTCTGAATAGTACATAGCCGGGTACTGAAGTCTCCCAAGTGTGTTTACTGGTGAACTATGTTTCACTAATGGCTACTATGTCCAGTTTAGCCTCTGTCATTGTTACCTGCAGGTCTGGGATCTTGTTTCCAAGACTGCGATCATTTGTGTACATGATTTTCCATTGGCCAAATTTCGGTGTGTTAGTTGTTGGGTGAGGTCCCGCGTTTCTCCTGTGTGTCGTATGGGGAGCCAGACCTTTTTCCTTACCTGGTGATGCAAATGAACTACAAACATGCTGAACTCCTGTTTGATCACTAGCTGAGGGGGGAAGGGTGCTCTTCCTATTCGACGTATCGGGTTCTGCACCCCCTTCCCATTTGCTAGTTTAAATATTCTGCAAAGATGTCAAACGTCTGCCTCAATGCACTGACTCCCTCCTTAGTTAGATGCAGTCCATCGAATTTAAAGAACTTTCGCTCCCAAAACTGTTGCCAGTTACCTCCAAATGTGTGTCCTTTTTCCTGGCACCAGCTCTTGAGCCACATGTTTAGCTCCCCTCTCTCTCCTTCTCTGACCTTCTGTCCATCTGCCCCCCTCTCCCAGACTGGCAGGATGTCAGAGAAGGAGATGCCGGATGAAATGGATGACAGTTTGTCACCCAGCCTGGTCAGGTGTTCCTTGGTCTCCACAACTAACCAGCTGGTGAGATCATTAGTCCTTATGTATACCAGGACATCAATGTTTTCTCCTGCTTCCTGCATGATTTTAGCAATGCGGTCAGTGTCTCTCCATGCTGATGTACCTGGGATACATCTGACCATTACCCCTGGCTGGAGGTAGGTATCAACTCCCCGAATCATGGAGTCTCCTATGATCAGAAGTGTTTTGGATTTCCTTTTTGCTTTTTTGTTTTGGTCCCTGTTTTGGGCAAGTTTAGTTGTGCTAGCTCCTGTGCTGCAGTGTCCTGCTCTACAGTGTCCTCTGCCCCTGTGTTTGATTTCAGAGATAGAGTCAGATATCTGTTTGTAGTTTTTATATGGTTTGTGGAGGTGATACGTTGGAGAGCATTGAGTGATGGGGCACCCGATTTGCCCCTCCTAACCACCTGCCAACCTCCCAGACCAATTACCCTCTGCAGTTGAGGTGCTTCTGTTGGATGTTGGGGGAAATGGCGGGCGGTTCTTATAATATATTTCCTCCTGAATGTGCAATTTGAGGCATGCAATATCTGCCCATGCTGCCTGGAGCTGAGCCCTTAGCTCTCCAATGGTCCAGCATGTAGGACAGTGTGCTAAATACTGTATGACTACCCTTTTGAAAAGTAAACTGCAGTACCTGCAGTTAATAATATCCATTCCAGATGAGTTGCTGGGTTTATATCCTGATCAGAGTAATTAGAAGGAGGAAAATGAAAATAAAAATTTTATTTTGTGTTTTTTTTGTTTTTGTATAACTTGTTATAACAAGTTAAATTACTTGTGCCCCTGTAAATGAGGTCACTGTGTGGCTATTATTCTGACCCTCCCCTTCCTGCTTTGCTACTGGAAATGTCACAACTTTGCTACCTTATAAAAGGAGTGTAGTGTGGGGTGGTTGGGGATGGGGGTGGGTGGCTTGGCACTTCCCCTGCCAAAAAGAAGAATTATGGATGAAAGAAACACACACAGACAAAGAGGGGTATTACCTTTATAGACTATTATCTCCAATTGACCGGCAGAAAACAATCAAATGCATTTACCAAGCTTGCACCTTCCATCGGGCATTCAGTGTGGAGAACCAGAAATTAAGTATGCCGCACAGGAGGGTTGCCAGGGGAGGGTGGGGTTTTACAGAGAGGAGAGTGAAGGTACGCATCCCACTTGAGGAAATACTGGGGTAACTGTCCGAGGTGTGAGCAGAATAATCGCTCCAAAGATGTGAGTTGCACCATAGCAGCGTGACAAACCGAGAGTGCTGAGGGAAGCGGTTGCCTCCAAAGCATCAGCAGCAAGCGCTTGGCTTCTAGCAGGGCTAACATTACCCACTCTCGGTGCACCTTGGGCAGGAAGGACAACATGGAGGTATCCTCTAAAACCAACCTGGGATCTGAGAGAGTCATTGGGCATCCCAGCACTCTAGAACATTCCCTAGCAATTGATGCCCAGAAAGCAGAGAGCTGGGGGCATTGCCACAGCACATGCAACAGGTGAGCAGGCGACTGATTACACCTCCAACAGTCCAAATGGGGGCGAATCCCCACCGAGTGAAGCATGGACGGGGTCCTGTACCACCTTAAGATTTTTCACTGAAGGAAGTGACTTTTGGTATCTCTACATGTGAGGCACACAGCTTTGAGATAGCAGGACAAGAACTCCTTGGAGATGACCATGTTCATGTCCAACATCCATTTAAGTCTGCAGGAGTTCATAAAATCAGGCTGCAAGTCCCACCAGACTCTATAGAAATGCCCTGCCAGCCCCCCGGACAGAAGACCACTTATGCAGTAAGTCAAGCCACTGCCATTCAGCATCCAGAGTACAGCGCATCTGAATAGTGCAAATGGCACTACAAAGCTGTAAATACCTCCAGAAGTCCTTGGCAAAGAGGTTGAATTTCGCCCTAATTTGCTCGAATGACAATAGGTCAGCAGAATTGGGCATATACAAATCTTGCACATATAGGATGCCCTGTGCTGCCCAAGATGGCCAGTGTAGGGGGGTACCCCCAACAGTGAGGAAATCATTATTCCACAGTGCAACATAGCTTGGGAGGGGCCCAGTTTGTCCGAGGGGTATGGGACAAAGCCATAAGGCATCGGCAAGAGTGTTTGGTCTCCTGCATGACGGGCGTCAACTGTGCCATCGAGGTGGGGTCGCCAGAAAGCAAGACTCTAAGTGGGTGAGTACCCATCATACTAGCTTCCAAGTCTATCAATACAGGCAAGGAACTACGTGGGGGAACGAACCACTTAGTGGCCTGCGCTGCCACATAGGCTAGGTGGTATCCCTGAATCCACGGCAGATCTAATCCACCACGCATCCAATGGGCATGCAGTTTATTGTGACCCCACCTAGGTGGCCTCCCTTCCCACAAAAAGTGTGTTATAACCCTTGCAGGGGAGCTAAACAGTTTGGGGTATAGATGCACAGGAAGGTTGTTGAGTAGATAGGTTACTCTAGGCAGAAATAACATATGTATTGCTGCCACCTTGCCGGGTAGAGAGAGAGTGCTGCAGCTTACACCACCTCTCTATCTCAGCCGCTAGCTGAGCCAATAACAGGGAGAAATTAACAGCCTCCAGCTCTGCCCATCTAAATGGGATTTTGACCCCTGAGTAGGTAAAATTCTGGGGAGCCCATGCCAGCTCCGTACCCTGGAGACAGGCTCTGGTACATGCTACATTAAGGGGAGCAAGGTTTTTTTTTTCTGGTTGGTTTGCAGCCCAGAGACAGAAGCAAAACTTTGGCAGACCGAAAGGACTGCAGGCAAGGAGCATTGTGGGTCAGATAGGGTGAGCAGGAGATCATCTGCATAGACGGCTACCAGGTAATGGTTTCCAAAGGCCTTTATGCTAGATAAACCCTTGGAGGCCAATAACTTCCACTCCAGGGGGTCCAATGCCACCAGAAACAGGAGGGGAGAGGGGGACAACCTTGGCAGGTACCCCTATGAAGTGAGAAAGGGGAAGAGATATTAGAGTTAGTCAAGATTCTGGCCATAGGTGAGCTATATAAATTGGCAACCCACTGACAAAATTGGGGGCCAAAGCTGTACATATGGAGCACTTTGTGTAAATAGCCTCACTCTACAGAGTCAAAAGCTTTGGAGAAATCCACAGCTAAAGCTGCCATGGGGGTTTTAGAGAGGGATGCAATCCATTTCAGATTGAGCAGTAACCTAGTATTGTCTGCCCCGGATTTCCCCCTCATAAAGCCCACCTGGGAGGGGTGGATTATAGAGGGTAGGACATTCAGCATCCTGGTGGCCAGAACCTTGGCTACAATCTTGGTATCGATGGAGAGGAGGGAGATGGGACGAAAGTTAGCACAGTCCAATGGGTCATTCAACTTTTTTGGAAGCAAAATTATTAGGGCTTCCCTCATGGTGGGGGGAAGGACACCCACTGGGTGAGCCTCTTGCAAGGCAAGGAGTAGTGGCTGTGCTATTACTTGACCAAGAATCTGGTAAAGCTCCAGCGTCATCCCATTGCGACCAGGGGCTTTGCCTTTGGCCATCTGTGACACAGCGAAGCGAAGCTCTTCAGAGGAGAGTGGAGCATCTAATATAGCAACTCATTGTATGCTGTAGACATGAGCAAGGGCCTGATCTCAGAACTTGTTAAGTTTCTGGGCCACTGATGGGGACAAGGTGGAGAGTGACTGGTAGAGACACTGATAAAACTGTTGCATAGTGGCGTTAACTCCCTTGGGGTCAGTTGTGATGTGCCCTGAGAGAGTCCGACGAGCATGTATATGAGTAGCCACATGCAGCTTCCTTAGTTGGTAGGCTAACAGCCTACGTTCCCCCCCCAGTATGAACGGACCACAGAAGGAGCCATTCAGCTTATTGCTGCAGGATGACGTTAATCTGGTACTTCAGCCCGACTATATGGCGGATGAGTGTTTGATCTCTGGCCGCAGCAGGGAAGGCTGTAAATTGGGCCTCTAACCCAGAGATTTCTGATTGCAATTGGTCCAGAGTCACCTTATGCGCTCTGTTCTTGGCCGCTGCAAAAGAGATAATGCGGCCACGGAGGACTGCTTTGAAGGCCTCCCAAACCATCCCCGATGACACCCCAGTGTTGGAGTTGAGCGAGAAGTAATCCTTGGCTGCCTGCATTACCGACTGCAGAATTGCGGGTCACACAACAGCATTGGATTACACCGCCAGCAAGTTCCCGAAGCTTGCGAGGCCTGGGGGGTATACGCAGCCATGATAGGAGTGTGGTTGGAAATTATAATATTGCCTATACGTGGATCGGCCAACTCATTCGCCGCTGCAACATTCCCTAGCCAAAAATCTATCCTACTGTGTGTGGCATGAACAGGGGAGAAAAAAGTGTAATCCCGCCCTGTAGGGTGGTCTCTTCTCCACACGTCATGTAAGCCCCACTCCTCAATCAGCTCTTGCAAAGCCAGACGTGCCTTTGGGTGGGTCTGTGGGGTAGGTTTGGACTTATCCAAGAAGATATCATAGACTAGACTGAAGTCTCCTCCCATCAAAATGGGGATATGGGGATGGGACACAGCTAGGGCGGCAATCACTTGACTCACAGGGAAAAAAGTCGGCACTGTCAGCATTAAGGGCATAGACATTACTCAAAATTAGGCCACCCCGGGAAAGAAAAATTTGACAACCAACCACCTGCAGGAGGGATCAGCCCAAACCTCCTCCTCCGCCCATATGAGGGTGCGGCGTAGCAAAATGGCAACCCCTCTGGATTTGGTGGTAGCCGAACTCACTAACACTTTACCCACCCATGACTTCTGGAGCCACTGAACTGTTTAACTCGTCAAATGAGTCTCCTGCAAAAACACTACATCCACATGCAGTGAATGCAAGTGTTGCAGCACTTCAGTGCACTTGATGGGGTGGTTAAACCCCTTCGGATTCCAGGAGACAAGTCTCACCCCCGAGGAAGAGGGAGGAGCCATAACTCACACACCAAATAAGAAAAATAAAGTACTCACCCACCAAATGTGCAGTTCAGAAGAGATGAGAGATACCTGCACAAAGGAAGGATGAGTGCTGTATAGGAGAAAGGTAGTGATTGGCCCACTCTGAGGAAGGTGCAGGCACAGTGAGCTGTTGAATAGAGTAACCCTAGAGCAACGATCTAGTTCGAACAATGAACACAAGCTTCAGTCTGCAAGAAGACACAGAGAATACATACCAAATAACAGCAACTTTAAAACAACAAGGAACAGCAAATAAATACAGGAGAATGCACTAAATGAGAGTAAACAACAGATAGCGAAAACACGCTAAAGGGTGATGAGCTTAATGTGAAAGACGTCTCCGCAAAATATGGGAGTCCTCAGCTATGCCAGGTTCAACACCCAAGGGGGAGAAAATGAACCAACAGACCAATAGAACCTTCTCTTCCCTGGAAGGCATGTTCTCCCAAGGTCGAGTTCCATGACCCCAGGGAATGGGGTGAGGGGAGATGGGAAGGGGAGGGGGAAAGGGTAAGGGAGACATTAGGTACAGGTGATGGGGAGTAGGAGAAAAAGGGGAAGGGGGGCAACCCTCCAACCAATAATTACCATTTTGGCAAGCATAAACTAAGTATACTCATGTGAGCCAGCCGGACCAGGAACAGGAGAACTGACTGGCCATTAAACAACCTACAGACAGGTGAAAGTAAAAGAAGGATCCCACATAAGAGGTGCTGAGACCTTTACAGGTATATGAATGAATGAATGAATGAAACTTTATTTATATGGCGCCTTTCTCAAATCAAGGCGCCTTACAATATTTAAAACAATAAACAGTAAATAAATAAAACATAAATAATTTGTAAAACACTAAATATGTACAACACTAGGTCTGAGCTCCAATTTCACAATCAATTAATTAAAATTAATCTTAGACCATAAATAGGTCTTGAGGGCTTTTTTAAACTCCTCCACGGTCGCACACTGATGAAGCGGAAGGGGTAGAGAATTCCATAGGGTCGGAGCAGCGAACGTAAAAGCACGAGCACCTGATGACTTTAGGGAAACCCTCGGAATCTCTAGCAACCCCTCGTCCACCGAGCGGAGAGATCGTCCGGGGCGGTAGGGAACCAAAAGCTCTTTCAAGTAATCTGGACCCTGTCCGTGTAGGGTTTTGTAAGTCAAAAGACCTACTTTGAAGGTGATCCGCCACAGAATCAGCAGCCAGTGCGGATCGCGTAATACCAGTGAAATATGACAGGTACGACATGTACCCATCAATAATCGGGCCTCAGCATTCTGCACTAGCTGCAGGCGGCAGATATCAACCCCAGGAAGCCCTAGATAAATGGAGTTGCAGTAATCCAGGTGTGAGGTCACAAAAGTGTGAACCAGTGTAGGAAGGTCAGCTGGAGGAACAAGGTGCTTAATCCTCGCGATGTTCCTAAGATGATAAAAGGAAAGCTTGACAACCGCTGACACCAGCGAATGCAGTGTCAGTTCATTGTCAAAAATCACCCCCAGGTTCCGCACCCGTTCCAAGGTAGGGAGCTGGATACCACCCAGAAATAAACCTGAGGATAAACCAGCTCCCATCCCCTCTACCCTGTGACCTGGGTCCACAACTAATACCTCCATCTTCTCCGAGTTCAATTTTAGCCAGCTTGCACTCATCCAGTCTTGGATCTTGGTGAGGCAGCTGTTCATGACCGAGAGAGCTCTGTCCTGGTCGGATGCAAAAGATAGGTAGAGCTGAGTATCATCTGCATAGCAGTGAAACTTCAGCCCATACCTTCTTACAATGTCTCTGAGGGGCAGCATATACACTGCGAACAACATGGGGGACAACACCGAGCCCTGGGGTACCCCACATGACAGTGAGAGTGGGCAGGAAGAATTTAACACAGACACCGCTCTCTGAGTCCTGTCAGTGAGGAAAGATCTAAACCAACTGAGGACTGTCCCTGACAGACCACAGATAAACTCCAGGCGCGCGAGAAGTACCCCATGGTCCACAGTGTCAAAAGCTGATGAGAGATCAAGAAGAACAAGACTGGAACGATTATTCAGATCTCTAGCCATCAGGAGATCATTGAGCACCCGGACCAGCGCTGTTTTGGTACTATGCCTCTTTCGAAAACCAGACTGGAGGGGTTCATAGATGTCATGGATGGTTAAATGGTTCTCCAATTGTGCAGCCACCACCTTCTCAATAATTTTCCCAACAAAGGGAAGATTAGAGAGTGGCCTGAAGTTAGCATGGCAGTTGGGATCCAAGGTAGCTTTCTTCAGGAGGGGTGTCACCACCGCCACCTTCAGGGAGCTAGGAAACTCACCCACATCCAGGGAGCACCAGACTATCCGAGCTAGGACCGGGCCGATGGTCTCAAGACAACCCTTTATCAGGGAAGTCGGGCCCGGGTCTAAACTACAGCACGTGGGGTGCATACTTTGGACAATCCTCATGACATCTATGAACTCAGGCCGGTCAAAGGAACTCCAGGAGAGACCGACGGAAGCAACCAAATGCCGATCAAAAACAACTCCAATAGAGGGAGCAGATTGGAGTGCTGCCCTAATGTCGGCCACATTATCTGCAAAGAAGCGAGCAAGCTCATCACACTCTAATTGTGAAAAGACTTTCCAAACCTGGACACAGGCTGGGTTGCACAGTCTGTCAACAGTTTGAAAAAGCTGAGCTGGTCGGTTCTGAGCAGCTGCAATCTCGCTGGACAGAAACTTTGCCTTCTTACGAGAGATAGTGGAATGTACCATCTTGCATCTAGAAAAGTCACCCGGATGGTGAGGGGGCAAAGTCCAGTAAAGAGCAGCGGCTGGCACAGGGGATACATGGAGGGGAAAAGGGGTTCTTCCGGTACATTGGGGAGCGGAGAAAAACTAAGGGCCATCTCAGCAGATTGAGATCAGAAGGAGGGTGGGTGGAAGAGGTGAGGGACCAGGCAGAGGTATTAAATGAGTACTTCGCCTCTGTGTTCACTAGGGAGGGGGATGGGATATCTACAAAGCAAGGCATGATGCGGATAGAAGCGACAGTGAGTGGGATCAGGGGAGCAACAGAAATGGAGCAAGAGGGAGGGAGAGGTACCCCAGAGGTGTCACATCAGGATAAGGATAAAAAGGCCAGTAAGGTGGAGGGGATGGATGATGCTATCTCCACCGAAAGGGTGTGGTTAGCCCTCAAGGCCCTAAAGAAAGACAAATCCTGGGCCGGATGGCATTCATCTGAGAGTACTATGGGAATTGGCGGACATACTGGCTGCACCCCTGGTGGAGCTCTTCAACAGGTCGCTTGAGACAGGGAGGGTACCTAGGGATTGGCGAGAGGCACATGTGGTGCCAATCCATAAAGGGGGGTCGAGGGAAGTACCAGGTAACTATAGACCCATCAGTTTGACCTCGGTGGTGGGAAAATTAATGGAGAGTATACTAAAGGAATGATTGGGGGTGTACTTGGAGGAGGTGGGAGGTCTGGATAGTCAGCAACATAGGTTTGTGCCAGGTAGATCATGTCAAACCAATCTTATGGAGTTCTACGAATGAGTAACATCAGAACTGGACAGGGGAAAGCCTGTGGATGTATTATTCTTGGACTTCAGCAAGGCGTTTGACTCTGTCCCCCACAATGGTCTGGTGGAGAAACTGATGGGGTTGGGAGTAGGCCCTTTGATGGTCAGATGGATTGAAAACTGGCTAGCTGGACGCACCCAGAGAGTAGTGGTCGGTGGGGAGCCTCGAACCCTAGAGAGGTCGGTAGTGTGGCACCGAGAGGGTTCGGTCCTGGGTCCGATCCTGTTTAATGCATACATATCGGACATCAGGGAGGGTATAGGGTGAAATGAGTCTCTTCTGATGACTCCAAGATGGGAGCAGTAGTTGAGGGAGAAGAGGGAGGTTGGCCTGCAAGGACCTGGACACCCTGGAAAGCTGGGCTCACACATGGAATTAAATTTCAATATCACCAAGTGCAAGGTGTTACATCTTGGGCGGAAACCCTAAACACAGGTACACCCTGGGAGGGAGTCGCTGGAGGCCTCAATAGGAAAAAGACCTAGGGGTCATGGTGGATGCATGTATGAATAACTCTGAGTAGTGCGGGAGATCGGCTAGCAAGGCAAACAGGATGTTGGGATGCATCATAAGGGGGATCACCTCTAGGAGCAGGGAAGTGATTCTGCCACTGTACAATGGACTGGTTAGACCACACCTTGAGTACTGTGTACAGTACTGGAGACCACACTTGAAGATGGACATACAGCTCCTGGAGAGGGTACAGAGGAGGGCAACTAAGATGATACGAGGACTAGGGGATTTGATGTATGAGGACAGACTTGAGGAGCTCTGCCTGTTTTCATTGGAGGAGAGGAGAGACAGTGGGGACATGATTGAGGTCTTCAAGTACCTCAAGGGAATAAATAGGGTAAACATGGAGGTGATCTTTAGACTAAAGCAGGGAGGTATCACCAGAGGGCATGGTTTGAAGTTGGAAGGTGGAAGGGTGAGGGGAAAGAGGAGGAGGTTTTCACTGAGAGGGTGGTGGACCCTTGGAATGACTGCCTGGTGATCTGGTTCAGAGATCCACAGTGGAGGGCTTCAAGAGAGGTGGGACAGACACAGAGAGTGGATGCATCAGGCGATGGCCTGGCCCAGGTGGGTGGGGATGGATGATAGGGGTTTCTGGAACACAAGGGGGGGGAGGGCCTCAGCACCCACTAGGGATCTGAGGTTCGAGCAGACTCGATAGACCATAAGGCCTAATCTGCTGGCAATTAGTATGTTATTATGATAGAATTGATAATGTTCCATCAATCTAAGATGGTTGGCATCAAGGGCAGTTCTCCTCCAACAATGCTCTAATCTTTGTCCTTGTCACCACGTCTCTCTCAAGTCCCCATCAAATCATGGGGACAGAGGTCGAAGGGGGAGAGGACAAACACAGACAGGAGCAATTTGATCCAGAGCTGAGGAGACTATATGAGGGACTAAACCCAGGGTGGGGAGCAAGTGACAAGCATATGGAGCCATCACTCCACCTAGCTGTTGTGCCAGACAGGCAGGGATCAAAATTTTGCCTCAGATCAAAGTGGACACAACCCCCCAGATGGGGGGGGAGAAGAGATCTCGAGGCCAACAAAGAACGTATGGGGTAGAGCAGGGCCCGAGAAAGAGGGAGGGGAGGGCATAGAGAGATGGACACAAAGGCCCAGCCCACAACCCATCAGTTGGGAATATTTCCAGCTGGGTGAAATCACCTGCGCTAGGGATAAAACCTGCAGTTCAGTACTCCCTGTCGGGGGAAAAAAAATCATAACAAGTTAAACTGAATAGCTAGAGCACAGCTAAGCTAAATATGTCCCAGGAGCTGAGGGCCCAGCCTTGGGCGAGCATCAAAGACTGCACAGATCCAAGGCAGGTGTCCACTCTGTCCATTCAGGATGAAGCTAGGGCATCTGCATAAGACTTGAGGCTAGGCTTGATGAGC
Source organism: Neoceratodus forsteri (assembly GCA_016271365.2). Classification (NCBI taxonomy): domain Eukaryota; kingdom Metazoa; phylum Chordata; order Ceratodontiformes; family Ceratodontidae; genus Neoceratodus; species Neoceratodus forsteri. The sequence continues at coordinate 142,765,598 of CM057451.1, read as the reverse complement.
CCTTCCAGAGAGGCAGCCTCTATAAGCGAGGAGTCTGGGATATCAGCCCAGTCCAAGGAATGTCCAGTATCTATGAGGTCGGCATCTGCAGGAGCAGAGAAGGCACTATCCTCCTCTGAGGACACATCTTCCCTCAAGACCTTGGCTGGTGGTGCCACAAGCTGTTGGTCCGGCGAGGGGGGCTGGTCACTTCTGGAGCACTGCCTGTGGTGATGAAAGGAGCTACAGCTGAGCATTGGTGGAGCTGGGTTCTCTAGTGGCAAGGGCCGCTCTGCAGAAGAAGTCGGAGGGGGACCAGCAATCATTGACCTTTTGGAGTTGGGGGAATTGTGTTCTGTAGGACCAGTCCATCTCGAAATAGGTTTCCTCTGAAATAGCACTCTTGCAATCTGGTTCCCAGTGGATGGGGGCATCCTAGCAGGCTCCCATAGCATTCTGGGAGATGTAGTTGGTGGCGGTACAGCAGGCCAAAATTTAGAAATCCATCTCTCGACCTCCCCAGGATGTGAGGCCATAAGTTCTCTGCCATCTCTGGAGACCAGCAACTGGGTAAGGTTTTTATGCTTATATCAAAAATTGTAGCACTGAAGGTATTTCTTGATGGGGAGGAAGACTCTTCATCGTATAGAAGTTTCTCTAGCAAAATCTCTATAAAAGGAAATATGAGCCCCATGCCACCGGGTCTCCCCCAGATCTCTGAAGGCCCTAAGAATTTTTTCCTTGGTGGAGTAGCGAAGTATGTAGGCAATAATGGGCCTTGGGGCCTGTCCAGAACCCTCCCGCCTAGAAGTCAGTCTGTGGGCCCTCTCCACCTCGAACAGACCTCTCCATCTTTCCCCCAACGTAAGTGGAATGGATTTATTCAAAAACCTCTCCATATTCTGTCCTTCTGAGCCTTTGGGAATGCCGATAATGTGAATATTATTATGGCGTCCCCAATTTTCCTGGTCTTCCACACGTTCCCAAAGCTCTGCAAGCAGTGCTTCATGCACTTGTAGCTGCTGCCACACTGTATTCTGCTGGGCCTTGAGTGTCTCTGTCCTTTGCTCTGCCACATTCATGCACTCCTGCAGACCCTTGACATTGGCTGCTGAGCCTGTGAGTGCCGTACTGATATTATACACCTGAGACAGGAGCACTTCCAACATGCGAGTGATGTACAGTAGTGAATCCCCTACCAAGGCTGCTTGGGGGGGTGCTGCACACTCAACGGGCAACGGGGTTGTTGTAGGAGGAACTGGGTGAGCCATTGCAGGTGGCAGGAGGTAAGGATGCTGCTGTATATTGCACTGCTCGCAGTAGGACCTTCTGAGACACCCAGAATGAGTGACCCTGCAAGATTATGTGGAAAGCCAGGCAGGAGGCCTTTAGGACCTAGTCTCCGGATCGACTCGTGGACAACCGACGCTGCAATACTCGCAAATAGGCGACGGAGCCATGAAATAGCCGCATCGGACGGTTGGGGGATGAGTTACCTTCAACTTCAAATACCTCAAGGGAATCAACAAAGTCCAAGAGGGTAGCATCTTTCAGAAAAAGAGATGTGCAAGAACAAGGGGGCACAATTTGAAGATAGAGGGGGGACGGCTCAGAGGTAATGTGAGGAAGTATTTCTTCACAGAGAGGGTAGTGGATGCATGGAACAGCCTTCCTGAGGAGGCTGTACAGTTAAAAACAGTGGGGGAATTCAAGAATGCATGGGACAGACATAAGGCAATTCTAGTGGGGGCTAGGAGGAAGTAGGCTGTTGGTTAACTAGGATCTGCAACTTATCCATTAGGTAGGGAAATGGCAGACTAGGTGGGCCAAGCGGTCCTTATCTGCCGTCAAGTTCTATGTTTCTATGTTTCTATGGCTGACCAAGGAATACATCCAATCATGGAGAGAGCTCGGGAGTTAAGCTGCCATCTTGTTGGTGGACACACCATGCCCCCCCCCCCACACACTTCTGTTCTACTTGAGATAAAAAAAAACAAAAGGGGAAGAATTGCATAAAACTTCTAGATTAGCAAGGTCCCAATCATATGGGATGGACTTGTCAATGTGCAAGTTCTGTCAAAAGAAAGCCCACAAGAAAGTCAAGGAACTATTCTCAGTTGCTACATTTTCTGCATGCAAGGCTATACAGCAAGCTGCAGAGGAAAAGGGAGATGCTGAAATGCTCACCAAAATTTGGAATGTTGACCTAATTGCTGCTGAGGCAAAATATCATGAAACATGCAGAGCTCTGTATATAGCAAAGCGAAATGTGAGCTTTAAGTCATACAAAGAAACTGTTGATGAGGATTTGTACTCACAGGCATTCCATGAGCTAGTGACAGAGATACAACCAGATATCAATGCAGGAATGGCTTATACTATGACATTTCTGTTAGGTTGCTTTAAGTCTTATCTGGAAAAGAAGGGTATTGCAGCAGACAATTACCACTCCCAATGACTGAAGAGCAGGTTGCAGATTCACTTTCAGGATTCACTGGTATTTCACCAGCAACTGAATCCTTCCAAATCAGAACTCGTTTATATATTTATTTAAAGTTAATAACTGGGAAAGGCACACAGAGTCAAGGCTCGTTTCCAGGTGCGACCTGGGGCAAGGAAGGGGGACAAGGCATACAAAATAGTACAATGAGCAAAGAAATTACAACAATTGCAATATACAGGTATTTACAAAAATAGAGGTTAAGACATGGGATAAATATTATTACAATATACAGAAATTACGGCATTGACGATAGTGCGGCACTTCAGGAGGTAGTACTGCGTGATAAGGGGAGTGGGATTGTGCGAGAGGCCTGGGGAGTTAGGGTACGGGGGAGTTTACTCTAGTGACATATCTTTACAAGATGTAATTAATGCAATTTCCACTGCATTTTCTGGGAAATCGCAGTCCCAGGTGACTTTAGAATCTGCAGAGGGCTGAGGAGCTAAGAAGGACTGAGGCAGTCCTATTCAGGTGCCCTTTCATGCAGCACAGATACTGAAGGCAGATTTGAAGAACTGCAAGGGAATCAACATCAAACCAGTCAATATTAAAAATCTTACACTCAGAAAATCAGAGGAAGTTATTTCACAAAGCCTTTACTTGTTTCTGCGATGGATCATTACAAAAAAGGATCTAGATGTAGAACGGTTTGGTGATCTCAGCTCAGAATGTAAGAATGAAGCAGATGAAAGGCACATAATGGTATCATGTCATAAGAGCGATCTAAAATGAGCGACTAGAAATATAGCGACTCATTTTGGGCGCTATTATTGTGGGCCACCCTGCAGAATAGCGAGAGTATGGGATAGCGACCAGGAGGAAGGGTGAACGAAAGGGAGGAATAGCGAGGGGAAGGGGAGGGACAGGAAAGGAGTTTTCAGGTACTGGTGTACCTGCTGCCACCAAGCTAGCCATGTGGCATGGTGATGTGGGAGGCTAGCTCTGGCAGAGCAGGTACTGGGTTTGAGACTGGGAGTGGGTTACATTTTGCTGCAGCTGCGAGCTGCGGCACTTAATTTTTTGCGAGATCTGGATTTTGCCCCCTCTCCAACATGCAGCCCCCTGGAATTGAGAATCCTAATTCAGGGGAGTGCAGGGGGCACGGGGGGCACAGCCACCCCACAAAAACACTTTTTTTTACATCCAGAAGTCAGGTCACCTTAAAGTGTATATCGCCGATTTGCTTTTCAGTGATATACACTTGCCATAAATGCAATCGCTGTTTTGTAATCGCTATTATGACATGGAACCCACATAATCATGATAAGTCAGGACATTGCACATTGTGCATCACACAGAAGACAACAGATGCCAAAGCACATCAGCTTAGCTATAACAATGAGACACTTTACAGGTTCCAAACAGGCTATCACTATTCTGAACCAAATGAGACATGGTGCCTCTTATGATGATATTGAGGTGGTAGCTACGAGCCTTGCATTAGAAGTGCTAGCTCAGTCAGAAAACCATGGCGTTGTTATCCCAACAAACATTGTTCCAAACACGTTCATTCTAATGGCAGCAGATAACAATGATATCATTGAAGAAACTTTGGACAGTAAACAGTTAGCCCACTCCACCACCTTGGTGATGTATCGAAGGAGACAATTTGGTCCAAAACAAAAGAGAGTTGTGCATGCAGAACATTCCATCGGAAGAAGGGCTTTGAAAACAACAGATCATGTACAGCATATAACAGAGTGTGGGATGTTTGAGAGGAGACCAGCTGTAACATCCTTCATTGGCAGTATTGTGAGAGTGGTACCAGTGTGACAGGTCCCTCCAAGACAATTCCATAAACATGGACATTGAATGGTCTATCATTCGAATGTGTCCCACAAAGTTATTTGAGGTAGATCTCAGTCCCATGTCAAACCCAGAGAGGCAGACCATACACACCTGGAGTGCTTTCAATGCACTTGTGTCTGAGGCTAACCCATCTCTTACACAAATTGGCTACTGCCCTATGATTGCAGGGTCTCCAACTAAATTCAGTACTGTGTATACAGTCATGAAGCAAGTTCAGACAATGATGAAGGCACTGGGACAGAAGGATTCAGTCATTACATTTGACTTAGCCATTTATGTGAAATCAAAGGAGATACAGTGGCAGCATACAGTAGAGTACAAGGACACTGTGATCAGAATGTTAGGCTTTCACATCACCCTAAACCGCTTAGCACTTTTAGGGTAGCGGTTTGATGACTTGGGCTTAGAAGATCTCCTCATGGAGTCCAACACATATGGCAGTAACACAGCTTCTGCTCTGCTTAAAGGAAAGTCATGTGCTCGAAGGGTGAAAGCCCACAAATTGGTAATGGAAGCAATGTTGCACCTGCAATGAACAGTCATTCTCTGAATGGGTTCAAGACAAGGGAGAGCATCAGAACAGCCTGAATGTCATGGAAGTGGAAAATCTCAACAGCAAAATCAAGGTGTGCAGAGACAGCACTGAAAGGGGCGAAATGCTGTGTGAGAACTTCAGGGAGTTGTGCAGAGACCTGAATGAGCTTCAACAGCTGTTCACATCTTTCAAAGCTGAAGCTAGCTCAAAATCACATCACTTTGTTTTCTGGAACTCGTATATTCAGTGTCTACAGTTTATATTGTGGACGGCATGGCCACTGTGCAAATGGTCAAAACTGGAGGCGCAACTACATTTGGAGACTTAGCTGATCAGTACTGGGAGATTCTTACAGCACCACTGAGTCAGGAGGGCTGCAACTGCAATGACATAGTTTTTGACCAGTATGACAGAAAAGAGTCTGTAAAAGCAGAGGAGCATACCACAAGGGGATAATCAGCTATGCTTGAAGCAAAGATTGCTGGAGCAAACACTCCTGCCCCAAGGCTGTGGGGAAAGTATATTAGCAGTCCAATCAACAAGGCTAATCTGGTCGCATTCCTCAGTGAAAGGTGGTGTAACATTGGTCCCGAGATATTGCCTGCTGGCAAGAGCATAATTTTCGTTGGTGGATTCAAGGATGGTATGGATGCTGTCTCGATTTCTCTAACTCAGTCACAGCCTCTGGATTAGCTCAGATCTGATCATGAGGAAGCAGACACACGCATGATGCTGCATGCACTCCATGCCTCTGAAGACCACACAGGAGTAGTAATACAGTCTCCTGATACAGATGTTGCTGCACTAAGTGCATGTGCATATAGCTCACTTCACTGTCCTAAGTTATGGTTTCACAAGGGAATACAAGACAAATTATGTCACATACCAATGCATCATACATAGATACATAGACAGTGTCGGCAGATAAGGGCCTATGGCCCACCCAGTCTGCCCATTTGAGCTTGTAAGTTCAGTTTGTTTTCCTAGAAGTCTGTTGCCCCTTACCCCCGACCTCTAGAATTCCTTTATGTCTATCCCATGCATTCTTAAATCCCGTGATTGTTTCAGCCCCCACCACTTCCTCTGGCAGGGTGTTCCACTTGTCCACCACCGGTTCTGTGAAGAAATTCTTTCTCATGTTTCCTCTGAATCGTCCTCCTCCAACTTCATCCCATGCCTCTAGTCCTGGAACATCTTTTCGCTTAAAAATAGTGTTTTCCTGCACCCTGTTCCTCCCTGTAAGATACTTGTATGTCTCTATCATATCCCTCTCCCGCCTCTCCTCCAGGGAGCATGTTCAGTTCCTTCAACCTGTCTTCATAGGACTTGTGATGCAATCCATGCACCATCTTTGTTGCCCTCCTCTGAACCTTCTCTACCCTGTCTATGTCCTCACGTAGGTATGGTCTCCAGAACTGCACAGTGTACTCCAGGTGCGGCCTCACTAGTGTCTTGTATAGTGGAATTATGACCTCCCTTTTCCTGCTGGTGATGCCCCTGCCTATGCATCCCAGCGCCTATTTGCTTTACCTGCTGCCTTGTCACACTGTTTCTCACCTTGAGGTCATCAGAGATGATAACCCCAAGATCCCTTTCTGCCTGGTGCATGCTATATCCTCACCCCCAACTGATATATTGTGCCAGGGTTTTGTGCCCCATATGCATTATCTTGCACTTTTGCATTGAATTTCAACTGCCAAACCCTTGACCATTCTTCAAGTTTCTGCAGGTCGCTTCTCATTCTGTCTACACCCTCTGGTGTGTCTACTCTGTTACAGAGCTTTGTGTCATCAGCGAACAGTGAAATTCTGCCTTCTAGATCTTGCACAATGTCACTGATGAAAATGTTGAATAGGACCGTCCCAGCACTGATCCCTGTGGTACCCCACTGGTCACTCTTCCTCTGTGGAGTGACAGCCATTTACCACCACCCCTCTGCGTCCCTGCCACCCAGCCAGTTACCTACCCACCACACTACTGTCCTGCCCACACCCATATTCCCCAGTTTGTGTAATAGTCTTCTATGTGGCACAGTGTCAAAGGCCTTGCTGAAGTCCAGATAGGCCATGTCCACTGCCCTCCCCTGATCCACCTCCCTAGTCACCTAGTCAAAAAATTCAATGAGGTTGGTCTGACATGACCTCCCCCTGGTGAAACCATGCTGCCTTGGGTCCTGTAGTCCATTGACAACCAGATGTTCCACCAATCTCTCCTTCAGTAGTGCTTCCATGATCTTCCCCACTACCGAGGTGAGGCTGACTGGTCTGTAGTTCCCTGCTTCCTCTTTGTTCCCACTTTTGTATAAGGGGACTACATCTGCTGTCCTCCAGTCTTTGGGTACCTCCCCTGTTTCCAGTGATCGGCTAAACAGGACAGCCAGCGGTTCAGCCACCACCTCTCTTAGTTCTTTAAGGACCCTGGGGTGCACCCCGTCTGGCCCCATTGCTTTATCAACTCTTATTACTTCCAGTTCCTTCAGGACCCTTTCTCGTGTAAAGGAACTTGTTTCAGAAAGGCAGGGTGCAACACTGTACTCTGCCCTCCCAGGCTTTCATTCTCTGACAGATTGTGATAGCACTAGTGCTTTCTCTAGACTAGGCAAGAAAAACCTTTTCAACTGCTAAAGGAATCCGAGTGTTATCAACAGAACTTGGCACAGCTTTGGGAAAGTGCTGAACTGTCCATGGATAAAGTGAGGTCCTGTGAGAAGTTTGTATGTGCCATGTCTGCTTTGAAGAATGCTGGTAATACAGCTGATGACATCTGATACTGGCTTTTCTCTCAAAAGCGACAAAGAAATGAAAATCTGCCACCTACATCCAACACCCTTAAACACCATACAGAAAGGGCCAACTTCCAGTCATTTGTGTGGAAACCTTTATTGCAAGCAGTTCTGAACCTCCCATCTCCAAATGGACATGGCTGGCACCTCTTGGATGGTCAACTCAGCCCTGTTCTCATGTCAAAAGAACCTGCTCCAAGTGAACTCTGGAATATACATCATGCAGATGTCAGAAATCTGCATGCACAAGGATTAATCTGTGCCAGTGCAAAGCAATCTAGTCTGCACTGAAGCTTGCTTTTGCATGGCAAGCAAATTGTGTGAAAATGTCCATAGAACAATTGCTTATGAAGATGATTAAGATGATGTGAAACGTGTTACAGTTTTGGAATTTTTAGCCACATACAGAATACTTTTGTATATTTATTTTTAAATTGTATTCCAAAATAGTGCCTCAGAATAGCTAGACATGCAGCTTTGTATATCTAAGGAGTCTCATTGTATTCATTTTGTTTTTTGGGAAGTAAACATTTGTGCCTTCAGTACCTTGTTTAAATTTTCTTCTTTCTTTCTTTCATTGTAAGAATTTAAGGTTTTTGGGTTTCACATCACGTATATATATGTCACATACATACACATTCACAGTGTACCTGTGTAGTAATATACTTTGGCAAGATTTGATCAAAAGTCGCTGAGCTGTGCAGTCACACCTAGCTGAGCTCCGCTACTGCGGCCTCTCCCCATAAATGGAAATGGAGGCACCTCTCTTAAGTCTGAATTTCCAAATGTTACAAATGCAGATCTGTAGCTCTCAAAAGGAATAGGCAATTTGTTTTTATTATACAGAATATTTAGGTGGTGAGTGTACTTACATGTGGAAAAACAGGAAAAAAGTAACCGCTGTATGTTTCAGGTTCCCTGGTAACTTCAGTGTGGAGTTGCGGTCCAGGCAATAGATTTCTTCCAGTTTGTAGAAAATAAAAACAAAGAATGGATCTTCTCTACCTTTTACTGCAAGATTACTACTACAGAATACGTTTGGTGACACCCTGTGGCTAAAACCTGGTAGGACTGAATCTTCCTCTTTTCTCCTTCTTAAAGGAGACTCACCCAATCACACTGCACAGAACTGTTTCATGAGCCATAAATATATTTTAATCATTAAAACAATAAAGAATGGCTAGCGGAGGTGAGGAAAATTTAATAGAAATGATGCCAGAAATTAACCACATGAAAAGACCTCTCCCCAGCTCAGACTGTGACCCTAGACAGCCAGATATAGTTTACTCTGATTGCAAAAAATAGGCAGTAAATTCCCCTGTCACAGTGGCTCATTTGAAAATAATTATGCAGGAATTTGCAGTGATGAAATTAACTTTGGGTAACATGGCAGAAGACATGAAGGCTTTTAAAACTGAGCTACTGGTTCAAAAAAGGAGACTTACAGATACAAAAGTAAGAATAAGTATAGTTGAAGATGCAACTATTAAAGAACAGACAGAGAGAGTCCAGAACAGTAGGAAAATTAAGGCATTGGAAGAGAAGTTAGAGGAAATGGAAAGTAGAAACAAAAGGAACAACATGGGTTAAAGGAAGGCACTGAAGGGTCAGACCCAATTGAGTTCTCTAACAGATTTTTCTTAAACATTGCTGGTCCACCCCGATAGTAAAAAATACATGATTGAATGAGCACATCACTCCCTAAAACCCAAACCTGGAAGAAATGAGAAACCTTGCTCCTTTATTTTAAAGCTTTTGGATTTTCAACAAAAAGTACATATTCAATCAGCTCTCGGAAACACAACAATTTCATTTGAGGGGTGCAACATAAAAAATTTTAATGAGCTTCCTCCAGAAATCATCAAGAAAAGGGATGCATTTTACCTCATAAAGGAGAAACTCCGAGAGGCAGGTTTAAAATCTGGCTTGTTTTTTCCCATTAGATTCAGGATCTGGGCACAGAATGGAATTAAGGAATATAACGGTGTGGAGGCTGCTAAAAAAGGGCTCAGAGCAGACTTTCCTAAGCTGTTTGCTGATTTTGACTTCCAAAGTTAACTCGAGACAGTGCAGAATATGTCTAAGTGACCTGTTTGTTTTGGTGCTTAAGTGGAGGGTTGGTGGGGGAGTAGGGCAGAAACCTTTTGGCTTGGCCATCATTTTTTCCTCTTTATACAAGTCTTTTATATGAAAACATGTATGCTGCTTTTATATTTACTCAGGTCAGTTTTGGAGGATTTGAGTAGCATATGGAGGTTGAAAATTAAACTAGAAGCCTGCTGACACTGGGTGGGGTGTGCTGGGACCCAGGTTATTGGTTGCAGTGTTGCTGATATGGTTTTATTTTTCACAGATTCCCCATACAAACAACAAAAATATGGTGCCTGTTTCTATGTATATTTCCAGTCAGCAGTGAAGATCAGACTTAATGGCAAGCTATAAAAATGCTCAGAAAACTAATTTCCTAATATAGCAGGGAACCGCCGAACAACCAAATCGGGGTTCTTTCTTGAGAACAGGTCTGTATTAGTGAGACCGGCTCGTGGTTACAAAGAGGAGGTGTTATGAGTTATGTAGCTCGTTGTCTATATTTAATGCTGGTATACTGAGTTGTACCTTCTGACTGGATAGGGAGATTCTGCATTGTTAAAAACTGTTAAATGCAGGCGCACTGTGATGGTTTGGGCTTGGGTCCTAATTTAAACCACTGGGTTTTCTGGCATGTCCGTGTGTGGCTTGGTCCTGCTATTACAGCCATCTTGCTTTACTCACAAATTTTGTTTTCCAGTGGTTCTGCTCGTGCTCCCTCTGTGCTTTCCATTTCTCCTCGCACCATGGTATATGGTCACACTTCAGACATATGAGCTCCTGTGCACATTTACTGTAGGAATGCTGGGAGTTTTTCATGGAGGTCAAAGGGCATGGCTAGGTCTTCTACAATGAGTGGAAAAAGGAAAAGACATTGTAGTAATGTGCCTAAAATGTTTTTTTTTGTTCTGCTTTGATAGCTCAATTGAAGTCTATCAAGGTGGACATCTGAGGGCGTATATGTATTTCTGTATTTCTTGGCATGTTTTAATGACTGTGGAGGACCATATCTGTAACATTATAGAACGGGGCCTGAAGGAGCTCCGGATCTGAAATCTCGACATCACCATAGATACATAGATACATAGACAGTGTCGGCAGATAAGGGCCTATGGCCCACCCAGTCTGCCCATTTGAGCTTGTAAGTTCAGTTTGTTTTCCTAGAAGTCTGTTGCCCCTTACCCCTGACCTCCAGAATTCCTTTATGTCTATCCCATGCATTCTTAAATCCCGTGATTGTTTCAGCCCCCACCACTTCCTCTGGCAGGGTGTTCCACTTGTCCACCACCCGTTGTCCACCATCTATATACTGACTGAATAATAACCCGAAAGGCTTGTTAAATTTTTGCAGTGCACTCGAAGTACATATTTAGAAGCCTAGTGTTTTATTTATAGTGCACTATTTTTGTAGAGCTTAGAGGTTACAGTTATAAGTGATTGGTGATAAATGCTACACAAATGAATAGTTATGACCCTTGAATACTAGGGTTTTATAGTGACTACTGAATTTACTATTCAAGATATGTGTCCTTTATTCTAAATTTAAACTTAAAGTGTTGAAATATGTTAAAGGGGACATGACTAGGTTCACAACACTAAAGGGGATAAGTGTGATGTTAGTTCATTCACAATGGGAATCTAATGTACAAGACTTAAGACTGATTGCTTAATAACATGCAGTCCTTTTTTTTAGAAATGGTTTAACTGATTAGTATACTCATTTATGCCTAGAATATTTTAGTCTCATTTCATATGAATCTGCTGAAGGTCACCTGATATATATATATGATATTCTTTTAGTAAAATTAGGGAAGTTCTACACCTTATAATATTACTTTTGAAGAGCTTTTTATGTTGTTATAAGAAAAGTGGCTGACTAAAAATAATCAGTATTATCCTGCTAAGAAGATGAGCAGCCTATTATTGAGTATATTTATATGTACTGGTGCAGATATTTTCTTCAAACCTTAGAGCATTATATTATTGTGTCTCAGACCCCGGAGTTTGCTGGGACTGAGTAGATTGGTGTTTTGTTTACATTCGGGAATGTCTAGAAGGGATGGTATGAGGGGTGGGGGAGGGGCTATTTACGCACAAGAATTCTAAAGGGCTATTATTAATGATTTTCGCTCTGTTTCTGTTTTACTTACTCTATTTTCTGTTGCCTGAAAACTAAATCTCATCAACTTACTATAATAAATAATAGGATTTCGGTTACGGTTCTTTACAGCTACAACAGAGGCACATCCCTCCAGTTGTACCTCTCCACAATCCCTATGCCATTCTGGCAAAGTGTGGTTCCTCTATGGAGGCACCTACAGTGGAGACCAAGGAGGATGCTGGGGACCTCCACAAAGGAGACCCACAGGAGGGTGGCAGGGGACCCTGCAGGGGAAGGAAACAACTCCTGGTGGGGGACTCCATTGTTAGGAAGGTAGAACTGGGCAAGGAAGGGGAGAGGGAGGTAAGGTGCCTGCCTGGCGCCATGGCTTGGAGGGACAGGGAGCGAATCCTCAGGATTGCTGGAGCAGCTGCACAGGGGAGGGAGCTGGATGTCATTGTCCACTTAGAGACAATTGACCTGGCTAAGAAAGGGATTAGAGAAGTGCAGGAAGAGTTTGTGGAATTGGGGAGGGGCCTTAGTCAAGTAGCACACACGGTAACCTTCTCGGAGGTGCTACCCATCTATGGCATAGGAGAGGCTAGGGGTTCCATACCATGGGATTCAATCAGTGGTTGAAAACTGGTGGAGCCTAGGGATTTGGCTTCATTGGGGACTGGGGTCCACCTGGAGTGATGCAAGCCTATACTGGCATGATGGGCTGCATCTGTCTGGGAGGGGAACCAGGATCCTAGGTGATAGGTTTAAATGCTTCGTTGGCAAGCTTTTAACTAGCCAAGGGGAGTTCTGGAAAGGAGCAGGAAAATCCTAGCCCCCAAACAATCACGGTAGTAAGTGGTGGCAAACACCAACATGGAGGTGTCAATAGGAGAAGGGCAGGGTTAAATGGAGAAAGTGACAAAGGCAAGAAGGACAGGGATGGGGCAAAAGGGGGTAAGGCCATCAGGAAATGGAGGGTAATGAGTACCAATGCCCGTAGTCTGGGCAACAAGCTCCCTGAGCTGGTGGCTTAATGGAAGAGGGATGCCTGGATATCGTAGCAGTCACAGAAACATGGTACACAGAGAACCATGACTGGGATGTTAACATACCAGGGTACATAACCTACAGGAGAGACAGGCAGGGGAGAAGAGGGGGAGGAGTAGCTCTCTATGTAAAGGAAGGGATAAAAGCAACTGAACAAAAGAGTAAACAGGAGGAGAGGAGGCACTGTGGGTCACCTTGGAGACTGGAAAGGCACCACAATCCGCACAGGGTTGTGTACAGACCCCCATGTCAGGGGGAAGGAATGGGCAAGGATATGATGGAAGGCATTCTTAGAATGGCAGAGAAAGGGGAGATACTGTTGATGGGAGACCTGAATATGCCAGATGTTAACTGGAGCACATTTGCTGCAACGACATCCAAGAGCAGGGCCATTCTTGACACCCTACAGGTGGCAGGCATTAGACAGCTAGTTTTGGAACCCACTCGTGAGGGAGCAATCTTAGATCTTGTACTCTCAAATGGGGGCAGTGAGAGGATCTCAGATCTAGAAGTGGGTTGCCATCTGGGGACAAGTGACCATCAAACAGTGTGGTTCACGTTCAACTCAGCTACAGAGTCAAGCCATACAAAAGTGAGGGTACTGGACTTTAGGAGGGCTGACTTTGGCAAGATGGGAGAGTGCCTCAGAAAAGCACTAGCAAACAGGCTAGAAGGAGGTGTGGAGCAACAATGGGAATTATCAAACTGCCATCACAGAGGCAAGAAGCCTTTGTGTGAAGCAAATAAACAAATCAAAATGAAAGAAAAAGCCACTATGGTTCTCAAGAGAGGTGGCTGTGAAAGTCAAGAAGAAAAAGATAGCATTCCAGAAGTATAAGGAAACACAGAAGGAGCAGGACAGAGAGCTGTACCAGTTAAGACAGAAAGAAGCAGGGAGGGAAGTCAGAATAGCAAAGGCCCAAACTGAGGAAAAGATAGCCAACTCAGTTAAGAAGGGGGATAAAACCTTTTATAGGTACATCAGCGAGCGTAGAAAGACAAAGGGAGGGATAGTGAGGCTGAATAGAATAAACAGTGGGTGGGCAGAGGGGGACAGTGAAAAAGCAGGAATACTGAACGAATATTTCTGCTCAGTATTCACAAAAGAGGAGGGGGAAGTGCCTAATCCAATTAACAGAAGCACTCTTGATAGGGGGGTCGATCCCAGTCCTTTCACAGAAGAAAGGGTTCTGCAAGAACTCCTAAAACTGAAGGTGGACAAAGCAATGGGTCCTGATGGAATTCACCTCAGAAATCTAAAAGAATTAAGGAAGGAACTAGTGAAACCACTGGCTACTCTTTTTAATAAATCATGGGAGGATGGTGTGGTACTCGAGGACTGGAGGAAGGCGGATGATTCCTCTTCACAAAGTGGGACCAAGACAGAGGCAGGAAACTACAGACCTGTCAGTCTGACCTCTGTGGTAGGGAAAGTGATGGAGTCACTTCTGAAGGAAAGAATAGTTGAGTACCTAGAGGTCAGTGGAGCACAGGATCCAAGGCAGCATGGGTTCACAGCGGAAGGTCATGTCAGATGAATCTAATAGATTTCTTTGACTGGGTGACCAAAGTAGTAGACCAGGGAGGGGCTGTGGACATGGCCTACCTAGACTTTAGCAAGGCATTTGACACAGTCCCACACAAAAGATTATTAGTCAAATTAACCAGCCTGGGAGTGGGTCCCAGGGTGGTAGCCTGTAAAACATTGGCTGGACAACAGGACATAGAAGGTAATTGTAAATGGAGTCCACTCTGAAGAAAGGGCGGTTACTAGTGGGTACCGTGAGGGTTCAGTATTGGGTCCAGTCCTTTAATGTCTTCATCAGTGGCATTGCAGAGGACTGAAGGAAAGTATGCCTTTTGCAGATGACACAAAGATCTGCAACAGGGTTGATACACAAGGAGGCGTGAAAGGATGAAAAGGGACTTGCAAGGTTGGAGGAATGGTCAGACGTATGGCAGCTAGGATTCAATGCAAAAGTGCAAAATAATGCACCTGGGAAACAAGAACCCAGGGAAGAATACACAATGGGTGGGGAGGTAGTAACAACAACAAAACAGGAAAGGGACCTGGGGTAATCATATCAGATGACCTTAAGGTTAGCAAGCAATGTGAGAAGGCAGTAGGGAGGGCCGGGGTATACTGGGATGTATAGGAGAGGCATCAGCAGCAGAAACAGGAAGTTGTTATCCTCTGTACAGACAGTTGGTGAGACCCCATCTGGAATACTGTGTCCAGTTCTGGAGACCCCATCTCTGCAAGGACATAGACAGGATAGAGGCAGTCCAGAGGAGGGCAACTAAAATGGTGCAGGGTCTGCAAGAGAAGCCGTATGAGGAGAGACTAAAGGAGCTTAATATGTATACCCTTGAGGAAAGAAGGAGAGGGGACATGATAGAAACTTTCGGCACCTCAAGGAATCAACAAAGTCCAAGATGGTAGCATCTTTCAGAAAAAGAGACTTGCAAGAACAAGGGACACAATTTAAAGATAGAAGGAGGCGGTTCAGGGCAATGTGAGGAAGTATTATTTCACAGAGAGGGTAGTGGATACATGGAACAGCCTTCCTGAGGAAGTTGTGGAGTCTAAAACTGTGGGAGAATTCAAGAATACATGGGACAGACATAAGGCAATTCTTGCGGGGGGCAGGAAGATATAGGCTGTTGGTTAAATAGGATCTGCGGCCTATCCTGTAGGTAGGGAAATGGGCAGACTAGATGGGCCTAGCGGTCCTTATCTGCCATCAAAGTCTATGTAACTATACCCAGAATATTTATGTTAGCTTAAAGAGACTAGTAGGTAGTATTGTCCACCTAGCTAAATACCTATGCAAATGACACTTTCCAATGACTTAACAATGGTCACTTGGAACATCAGAGGCCTGAATCCTAAACTTAAAAAATACTCGGTGTTACATCACCTGCAAAAGTTAGGCACCTCAATAGCATTTCTCCAGGAGACACATCTAACAGAAGATCGTTACAATATAATGCATAGGGAAAGGGTAGGACAGGTGTATAGAGCTGGGAATAGTTCAAAAAAGGCAGGTGTGCTCATTATTTTTGCAAGAAATGTCACTTTTCATCTTGAACATCAAGTGGCTGACACTGACAGGCATTTTATAATCTTAAATGGGAAAATAGGAGAAGAAACTTTTACTTTTGTAAATATTTATGGCCCAACAGCCCCCAGATCACGACATCTTTGAAAAGGTATTTAAGTTACTCAATAGATACAATCACACAACTGTTATTCTAGGGGGAGACCTGAATACAATCATCGATCCCACCTTTGATAGGTCCATAATCAGACCGCATAAAGCAAAAGTAGATAAAGAATTAGATGCTCTGCTGTCCAATAGTCCAATACTAAACTAATTGCTATATGAAGATTGCTCCAGCCAGGGGTGAAGGAATACACTTTTTGGTCCCAATGCCACAGATCATGTTCTAGACTTGACTATATATTGGTTCCTAAAGATTTGATTAGGAGGGTTAACTACATACCAATAAAACAAACTGTGGTTTCAGATCACTCACCGGTGGTAACCAAGCAAGTAACAAATGAGAGCAGTAAGAGGTAGAGGGTTAATGATTTCCTCATAAATGAGGTAGAGATTAAAGCAGAATTTGCAAATAAAATAGATGATTTTATCACCATAAACAACAATGGGGATTCTTTTTGGGCAAATATCTGGGATGCGCTGCAGTGTTGCTTAAGGGAGAGCTTATAAGCCTAGGAGCTAGGGAAAAAAGGAGAGGTCTAAGGCACAACAAGAACTGCTACAATAGATAGAGAATATACAGAGGAGGTTAGATGGAGATACAACAAATGAAACTTGGAGGTCCTGGTTCAACCTGAAAACACAGTACAATGACTTAATTAGTTCAGAGGTGGATTTCGCTATTAGGAAATCTAAAATTAACTACATAGATTCAGGACCAAGAGCAACAAAATTATTAGCAATATGGTTAAAACAGAACTCCATGACTACCAACATCGCAGCAATTAAAGCAAAAGGCTCAGGTAACATACTCCTAAAACATGAACAAATTTATTAACAAAAACTTTGTTTAAAACAAAGCTAGAGTTCAAGACATAGGTCTTCAATCAAAGTGACACAGGTCAGGAAATTGGATGTTAGGGTTTACAACTGTTATATCCCTCCCCCACCAAACTCTACCATTGGAACCACAACCCCCACCATCACATACCAACAAGTGTTGGGGTGTGACAGTAGTAGGTCCACCCACCCCACCCCACCCAACTCTACCATTGCAACACCACCCCCATGCTCCACATACCAACAAGCATCGGGTGTGCCTTAGGTCATGGGCCCCCACTCAACCCTCCACCCAACCACACCATAACATTTCATTTTCCACACACCAACAGGACTCTGTGTGCCTTAGAGGGTCGGGCCCAATGCTCGCCCCCATCTGTAAGGAACCTGACATGGTACAGTATAGGAGAATGGGATGAGAATTAGGGACCATGACTACAAGGCACACCCTGATGCTTGTTGGTGTGTGGAGGGTGGGGTGGTGTTCGTGGTAGGGTTGGGTGGGAGGGTGGGGTGAGCCTATAACCCTAAGACACACCCTGACACTTGTTGTGTGTGGAGTATGGGGTGGTGTTGTGATGGTAGGGGTTGAGTAGTGGGTTGGGTGGGACCCATGACCCTAAGTCACACCCCGACGCTTGTTGTTGTGTGGAGGGTGGGGTGTGTGGTTCCAATGGTAGGGTTTGGTGGGGGAGGGGTGTAATAGTTGTAAACCCTAACATCCAGTTTCCTGACCTGTATCACTTTGGTTGAAGACTTATGTCTGGAACCCTAACTTTGTTTTAAATAAAGTTTTTGTTAATTCATTTCCTTCCTTTTTGAGATAGTATAATAGTATTCTAGTTTTGTGGGAGGTTTTTCGGTATTTTTGCTGCAAATTTTCAACGTGGCCTTTTGGGATCCCACCTAATGAACACTGACACTTTAATTTCGTTACTCAGTCCCAAAAGGTGATTTCGAGCAGCAACTGCACCATTAACAGCTTGAAACACTCTCCCAATAAGCATCATAGAGAGTGAAACAATAGACACCTTTAAAAACAAATTGGATGCTTACATGGGCTACAAAAAATGTATTTTCCACCAATGATTGGTGGCGAGCTTAATAAAGGCATAACTTGCCTCCTTAACTTGTAAACATCTATGAATTTCGTGCCACTGCTGCATAAACACATTTTGGGCAGGATGTGAGAAATGACATGTGCATTGTTCATGAGGTGGTGTGAAAATCTGGCAATGCTGAATATTTGTAGTGAAAATATTAAAATTTGTAAAAGTTACACACATGCATTGTGAAATTTCAATGACCACGTGTAACTCGGGTGTTTTTGTGTAATTTTACACCAGATTTTCAACATGGCCTTTTCGAGACCTCCCCCCCCAATGAACAGTGACACTGTGATTTCACTAGTACATCCCAAAAGTTGATTTCACACAGCAACTGCACCATTCTGTGACAGAGCTGTGAAAACACATTCTGGGTAGGATGTGAAAAATTACAGCTGTACTGTTCATGAGGAGGTGTGGCAAAATCTCAATGTTGAATATCTGGAGTGAAAATATTAAAAATTGGTGAAATTATGAATATGTGTGTAACTGTGCAATACACACTTGTAACACAGTCATTTTTGGGAATTTGTGCACCAAATTTTCAACATGGGCTTTTTGGGACCTCTCCTCATGAACACTGGCACTGTCATTTCATTAATCAGCCCAGAAAGGTGATTCTGTGTAGTGACCGTGAAATCACCTTTCAGGACCAAATAACGAAATTACAGTGACATTGTTCATGAGGTGGGATCCCAAGAACCTTGTGTTGAAAATTTGAGGTAAAAATTCCTAAAAATGGCTGAGATATCAACATAAGTTGAACCCCCCATTGGGAGCCATAATACGAGCCTACCTTGAATCCTCAGTTTGCGGTTGGGCTTTGAAGAGTGCAGACATGTCCCAGTTCAGAGAAGATCACTGCTCCTGACTTTCAGTGGAAAGTATGGGTAAAGCAGGGTAGGAGGTGGGTGCCCAGTGGGAGGGTGGGATGGGGAGGGGGACTGGGGAGATGATGAGGGACTGTTTTCTTTATTACAGGTTTTAAAAAAAGACATCGGGGATGGTTTTCCTTATTTACAGGAAAATTAAAAGTAAATGTGGGCACACTGAGGTGGGCTCCCAGTGTGCCACATGAGCTGGGGTATACATAATGCTGACAGGGGGATTGGGCACCCCCAACAGCAATGGAAGTGGGCTCGGGGGAGACATCTGACACCAGGAGTTGGCATCCCATTGTCAGACAAATACTAATTTCATTATTTTGGCACACTGGAGGTGGGCTCCCCAGTTTGCCACAGTAGTGGAGGGGAGGATAAATGCCGATCTGGGAATTGGGCACCCCGATGTTGGCAAAAGCAAGCACTTCAATGCTGGATTTTGCATCAAAAATGGCAGGCTGCAGGATTCTGCATCAAATTTAAAAAAATGACATTGGGGGACTGTTTAATTTTTTTCAGAGGAAAAAACAGATTTTTGGGACACTGGGAGTGGGCTCCCCAGTATCTCATAGTCATTTTGGGGGGGTGCCAACCTGCACCTGTGCCCTTTAGCAGGAGGCTTTGGCATACAATCCTATGCCAGATAGCTGCTCCAACATAGAATTGTATGCCCATGACTAAACTTTGGCATAAAATCCTATGCCGCCAGGGATACCAATTTTTTTGTCAATAGGAAATAATGGGAGAAACAAAGTTAAATAACTTTGGAATGGATTCATATTTTTTCACCAAACCTTCAAAAGGCACATCAGTGAAGCCAAGGTTTTCTACCCTGAAAATTTCAGCCCTGTTGCTACAGCTGTTTCTGAGATACTGGCTGACACAAACAAAAAACCCTGCACAAACACATAAAAATCTCTTTTTTTTCAACACTCTGTATCTCAGAAACCACACAAGGGATCTAAACCAAATTTAGCATATCAATATATCTGTCCCTGTGGAAGATGCATGCAAAACATCAAGCAGATCTGTTGAACTTGCCCAAAGTTATTACCCTGCAAAAATTGGCCTTTAACATTAAATGCTTACACTAACCCTAACTATAGCTGCACTACTGTGCAGCTATAATAAATGAAGAAATTTATGAATTCTATAAGAAAGTATATGGAACAGGACAGGAAAATACTGGGTCGACAGTACACCAGTTTTGTGAAGGCCTATATATACCTAAGGTAGGAACACAGGACCAAGACATACTAGGAGTGAATATTATAGAAAATGAGATCAGAAACGCTATTAAAATGTTAAAGAAAAATAAAACCCCAGGTCCTGATGGGGACTCTGCTAACTTTTACCACACCTTTTGTAATGAACTAGCACCCATTCTGAAAAATGTTTTTAATGAAGCAATGGATTAAGGGACCTTATCTACTGATCAAACTAGAGGTCTAATTACACTAATTCACAAAACAGATGTAGATCCACTACAATGTGGTAGCTATCATCCTATTTCCCTAAGAAATATGGACATTAACATTTTGGCCAAAATCCTTTCTAACAGATTAGAAGCTGTTCTACCCTACTTAATTTCTATACAACAAACAGGATTTATGAAGGGACGTCACTCAGCAGATAATACAAGAAAACTGTTTCATATTCTGGACTATGCTAATAAGGTTAATATATCATGTGAATTATTGGCATTAGATGCAGAAAAGGCCTTTCACTGAATTCTTTGGTCACACATATTTGAAATACTAGCTCTTTATCAATTTCCAGAGAAGTTTGTTAAATGGATCAAGAATCTATATAATACCCCTCTTCAGCTATGATTACAGATGGAATAACGCCACTTTATTTTTAACTTCATAGAGGAACTAGGCAAGGATCTCCTTTGTTCCCACTACTATTAAACCTAACGATAGATCCACTAATTAGAAAGTTAAATGTAGACACTAATATCAAAGGTATCCAAATCAGGAATGTTGATCTGCGCACTTCAGTCTATGTTGATGATCTAATCACACTAGCAGACCCATAAAATTTATTACCTCAGATTTTAAAAATACTAAATGATTTTAGCACATTCTCTGGGTACAAACATAATACATCTAAGTTGTATTTTCTGCCTTTAAATAGACAACGTAATAAGGAAACAATTTCGAGCTATGGGTTTACTTAGGCACAGAACAGCATAGATTATTTAGGCATCAAAATCTGTAAAAATGTTGCAAAAACAGTAAAAATGAATTTGACTGAAATAAAAAACAAAATTGCTGAATCCCTTGCTAAATGGAATAAACTACCACTGGGTATTTAGGGAAGGTTGGACGCAATAAAAATGAATATTTTACCCAGAATTTTTTATAATTTTATGATGATACCATGTCATATAAACAAAAATTGGGCTGAAAACCTAACTCGGATCTGTCAAGGTTTGATTGGGGAAATAAAAAAAATTGCCTAGCTTATCATAAGTTGTCTAGGAGTAAACCTAATGGAGGATTGAAAGCCCCTGATTTGTTTTATTACTACTTGGCAGCAAGGATATCCCAAATTACAAAGTGGAACTTTTCTGCGGCTACTAATGACTATATACCAGAATGGGTGCAGATAGAGAAGGAAGTGGTGGAAACACAGGGAATATCTCTCAACTCTGTAATACTGTAGAACTAGAATATACTGCTGTCAATCAATAATCGCTATAACCGCGTTGTACCTTTAATGCGTGACATTAAGTTGACAGCGGTACTTCTTTGATGTACTTTCGTTTCAGCTGTTGTATGGTTTACTGTATTTTTGTCAATTTTATGTGATCAAAGACACCAAACAATTTAGTACTGCATGTGAAAATTAGGTTGGTTGGTTGTTTTTTTATTGTTCGGCAATCAAGCCTTTACAACATTCTAAAAGCAAACAATTATACAAAGAATAAAATCAAGTGCCACATTTAAACATTCAGAGAGAAAGAAAAAAATATTCATTTTCGAACTAAATCAGCCATTACAAATGTGCATTCACAATCACAAAATAAACACTAGAGAATATATAAAAAAGGAAGGTAAAAATCCATCACCAAATTAATTCTCAGAGGCAGGGAGATGTTTTTCTTTGTATTTCATCACTTGATAAAAAAAATTTGGAAACCATCTTAGCCTCCTTTAATGTCTGAGGATGTAAAAGTATGAATAGAGGATCATATTTTGCATTAACATATTTAATGAGAAAATCATTTAACAGATTAAACCGTGAGATTTTATATAAAGGACATTGTACCGTAATGTGGTAAAGATTTTCTTAAAACCCCTATTGCACTTGCATAGTTCCGGTCCTGAGTTGGGTGAAGTTTTTCTATTGAAAAACACATATTTAGAGCAAATAATTCCCATTCTTGCCCAAGTAATCATTTTCCTCTCTAGCGGGGTCAACCAGAGAGTTAAAAAAATTTCTATGAATGCATCAATCTTGTTTTGTGCTAGCCAGCTAGCCTGGCGTTGAGCTCTAAGAAGATCCATTTGCTTATCATAAGCAGACCTGAGTATTTTCTTTTTAACAAGCTCCTTAAATAAGTGAGATATTGAAATTGATTTCTCCCAGTCTGTCCAAAGATGAAACATATCAACACTACCCAAAATGCACTGGATACTTTTAACCCAAGGTGACCTGAAATTTTGTTTATGCCAGGAGAGTTTTTCCTTTAGGCATAATAAAGGCAGGAAATTCATCTGCTGATTAATAATTTTTAACCAATAACCCATACAGTGTATATCGATTATTGTGGCGATGGAAACTCTACCCAGTTCTGCCCTAACTATAACATTAGATGTGGCTAATGGTACCTGCAATAGAGATTTATAATAAAGGGAGAGTGGAGTTTCCAACCATAAAGGGACATTATTGTTCCAAACCTCTGCTCCATATGTAAGGTTAGGATTAATCTTTGCCTCACCAGTGATCAATGCTGGTGAAACTAAATAACCTGCATATTTCCTGCAAAAGAGTAAGAGAGCTTTAACAGTCAATTTTGCCCTTATCACTTGTTCCCTCTAATGCTCTATCCAGTTTGCATTTGAGACAAACTTGACCCCCAAATATGTGTAAGAGGTTACCCCTCTATAAGTTCATTATTTAAATAGATCCTTGATTTAATTCGGTGTCCTTGTTGAGGGGCGAAGATCATCATCTTAGTTTTTTTCATATTTATTATCAAATCCAAGTGTTTGCATTTAGAATAGAATTGATTTATTTTATTTTGTAAGCCTTGAATGGATAAAGCAAGAATAATCAGATCATCTGCATAAGCAAGGCTATGTACTAGCATATTCTTAATTTTAGGAGAATCAAGACTAGCTAGATCTCTATAGGTCAAAAGAGAGTCAATATACAGGCTAAATAAAAAGGGAGCCAAGAGGCATCCCTGTTTGACTCCTGAAGTTGTACTAAAATAATCAGTGATATTACCCTTATTGTCGATCTGATAGCCGAAGTTGTGTGTGAGTATAACATAAAAATTGGGACCAATAAATTTAAGGGTACATGTCTATTTATTAATATCTCCCATAACTTGCCTCTATTAATGGAGTCAAATGCTGCAGAAAAATTTACCAACACAGCATACAGCTTCATTTTACGAAATGACCTATATTTTTCTATCAGATGAGCTAAAATATAAATATTATCTATCGTAGAAAAATCCTTATGAAAACCTGCTTGAAACATGGATAGAGGGGAGTTTGCAGTTGCCCAATCTTGTAATTTATGTAATATTATTTTGGCAAAGATTTTTCCGCTGATATCAATGAGACTAATTGGACGGTAATTAGATGATGATTGGAACTGTCCTTTTTTATGAATTGGAACTATTATATTTCTTGTCCAAGATGGTGGTATAAATCTCTCTCATAAACAAATATTTAAAAAATTTGTAAAAAAGACTACCCAATAACTCAAATGCCCTTTATAAACTTCTCCCGGTATCAAATCGAGTCCAGGTGCTTTATTATTTGGTAGATTCACAATAGCATCTTCCACCTCTCCAAATGTAAACACTAAAGTTGTATATTCCCCCCAGTGTTAAAATTATCTAACACATCATCACCACTAGTAGGATGTTTATTAAGTAGTGAGCTATAATAGGTTATCCAGGTTTCTTTAGGAATATATATAGGGGATCTAAAGTTCTGATTAGCAGTCCCCTTAGATACTAAAGCCCAAAAAAGCCTAATAACACCCTCCTTAATAGCTTGATACATTACTTCCCATTGTTTATCAGTAAACCCTCTTTTTTTTGGAGAAGAAATTCTTTATACTCACTTCGCATTTTGTTTAGATTTAAAATCACCCTCTTACTCGGATTTTTTTTAGTCTGCCTAATGACCCTCGACAAATTCCTTTTCTCTCTCCTACAATGCTCATCAAACCAAGATACTAACTGAGGCTTAACACTATTAGCTGAATAAATCACTGTATTAATTTGTTGATACCCTAAATTCAATAAATCACTAATCCGTTCACCTTTAGAGTCAGTACATACTTGATGATATAAATTAACAAAAATGGGGCAATATATAAGATTTGAAACTCCATACATCGTCTTATTATTCAGCCTTAGCCTCTTTTTCCCACTAATCTCAAGCTCTGCCATAGGCTTCTTTGAAGAGGAGATATTACTATCAGAGATCCTAAAATCCAACAAAATTGCTGCATGATCACTTTCTGTTCTCATGGCCACCTGTAATCTCCTAAAGAAATGGTGACTAAGGGGAGAACATAATATAAAATCAATTACACTCTTACCTACTGTGGAGAAAAAAGTACTTTCTCCCCATCGGTCCCCTTCTAATCTCCCATTAAGAATCAAGAAATTATTATCTGCAATGAAAGTTCGAAAACGTCTCCCTGCCTCATTAACAGTCATATCGGTTGTGTTTCTTTGTTCCAAATCTGACATATATAGTAATTCCTGCAACATTGATAGATTGTCAAAATTTTCTATCCTAGCATTAAAGTCCCCTGCTAAAAGGACAGTATCTACCAGATTTTATTGTGTTATTAAATCTATCTCCACCGATAATTTGGACCAAAAATCATATGTTGGGTAAGTGTGAAAATTTGGTGGGATATATATATTTACAATCAAGACTATACATAGATCCCAGTTAACTACTACCATACGTATCTCGGGAGTAGGTGAGTAGCTTTTTATTACCCTTAGTCCATCCCTAATTTTAATCATAGTAGCCAAACCTCCTTTATTTCTCCCATGCATTTTTCCTTTGATTGCAGGAACAAAATTGGTTTCATAACCATTCAAATAGGGAGATGTTAATACCCATGTCTCCTGAAGAATAATAGCTTCATGTCTATTAATAAAAGTAACCCACTGCGGGTCTGCAAACTTATTGTGAAGTCCTGCTATATTCCAGTTAAGAACATTATAACCAGAATTAATTTCTAACTCCCAATCCTGCTGTAATGAGGTATCATTACTTAGAGTTTCTAATAAGTATAGTCAAGGTGAAAAAATTACTCACCTTAGTAATGTTGTTTCTTCTCATGGAGTCTTGCTATATTCTGACATATGCAGTGAGTCCCAACCTTTGAACTGCCCCGGAGATGAAAGAGTTAACTTTCCATGCCAGGCATGGAATGCTGAGCTCGAGCTCAGTTGAGTCTCTATCTGTTGTTCTTTAAACTCAAACCGTCAGATCTTTATGAGCTAAACTCACTAAGGTCCTGTGTGGAAGCTGTAAACCTACACTAGCCAACTGGCTACTAAACGTAAAACACATTTTTGGTCCCAAAACAAAGACTCAAGTCAGGAGACCCAAAATGAAAAAACATAACACCAACTCACCCCAAGAAAGAAGGGTGAAACAAAAAGGTGGGCACCTACTATGTGCCAACACTTGCACTGCCCACCCACATCCCAAAAACAGAGGTCTGAGGGGCAGGTGGGGGGAGGTCAGAATATAGCAAGACTCATGAGAAGAAACAACATTAGTAAGGTGAGTAATTTTTCTTCAAACACCATGAAGTCTTGCCATATTTTGACATATGCAGACTACATGCAGTACTCCATGGAGGAGGGACAGAACCTACTTAGGAAATAGGATCTGAAGCACAGCTGTGCCAAACCGAGCATCACTCCTAGCCTGGATGTCCGGGGAGTAATGCTTGGTAAAAGTGTGAACTGTTTTCCAGGTAGCTGCTTGACATATCTCTAGAATATGGATGTCCCTGGCAGCAGCCAGGGAAGCAGCTGTACCTCTGGTAGAGTGAGCCCTCAGGCCTGAAGGAGGAACCTTACCCAGTGTCTCATAGCAAAATTGGATACAAGAGACAATCCACCTGGCAATGGATCTTTTAGTGGCAGGTTTTCCTTTACCAACCTCACCATAAGTGAGGAATAGTTGGAGGGAGTCAAACCTGTGACCCTTGGTATGCTCTATGTAGTAGCTAAGGGCTCTTTTGACATCCAAACTGTGCAGCCTCCTCTCACCAGAGGAGGAATGGTCAGTGAAGTAAACTGGAAGAGACATAGATTGATTAAGGTGGAAATCTGAAACCACCTTAGGCAAGAACTTCCTGTTAGTCCTGAGGACCACCTTATCTCTATGAAAGGAGATAAAATCAGGCTCCACTGACAAAGCTTGTAATTCACATATGCACCTGGCAGAAGTGATGGCTACCAGAAACACAGTCTTCCAAGTCAAGTACTTAAGCTGTGCTGAAGATAAAGGTTCAAAAGGGGGTTGCACAAGCTGAGCAATGCAAACATTGAGATCCCAGGCAGGGGCAGGGGCAGGGTCCCTGAATGGAGGGTTGGTGTGAAGCAATCCCTTGAAAAATTTGGAGAATACAGGGTGCGCTGAAAGAGAAGAGGGCTTACCTGCTGAAATAAAAGCAGACACAGCTGCCAGATGCACTTTCAGTGTAGCTGGTCTGAGCCCCAAGCTATTTAAGTGGACCATGTAATCAAGGACTGTGGGCAGATCAGTAGATTTTGGGGAAATATGCTTCCCAGAGCACCATATGGAAAATCTTTTCCATTTTGAATTATAAGTAGCCCTGGTAGAAGGTTTTCTAGAAACCTTCAGGATATCCATTACACATTGGGAGAGGTGTAAATTAGCAAACTCTAACTCAAGAACCAGGCATTGAGATTGAGAGATTTGAGGTTCGGGTACCAAACCCTCTCCTGAGCACAGGTTAACAGGTTGTAATTCCTGGGAAGGCACAGGGGAAGATGGACTGCTAAGGACAGTACGAGTGAATACCAGGGCTGTCTGGCCCAGTCTGGAGCAATCAGGATCATCTTGCAGGGTTGAGATCTGATTTTGACTAGCACTTTGAATAGGAGAGGGAAGGGGGGAAGCATAGAGAAACTTCCCTTCCCAATTGAGAACTAAGGCATCCAGGGGGACTGAGCCCAACACTGGGGGCCTGCAGCAAAAAAGGGGAAGTTGGTGATTGTCTGGGGCTGCAAAAAGATCTATCTGAGAGGTGCCCCATCTGGAAAATATCACCTCCAAAACCAGGGGGTCCAGTGACCATTCGTGATGGCCCTGGGAAATCCTGCTGAGAGCATCTGCCAGGACATTGTCCTTGCCTGGGAGGTGAACTGTCATGAGGGAGGTGTTCAGGGAGTAAGCCAGAGACCATAACTTCATTGCTTCGGTGCACAAGGCCATAGACCAAGTGCCTCCCTGCTTGTTGATGTACCACATTGTGGTGGTGTTGTCTGTTCTGACCTGTACAACTTTGTTCTGAACAGATTTGGAAAAAGCTTGAAGTGCTAGAAATACTGCTCTGAGTTCCAACAGATTGATATGGAGCAGAGATTCCTGAGGGGACCAAAACCCCTGAGTGGTGAGGTCGCCCATGTGAGCCCCCCCACCCCAAGAGGGAGGCATCTGTAGTAAGGATTAAAGAGTGAGACTGAGTGACAAAGGGAACCCCTTGTCTCAGATTGTTCTGATCCTGCCACCACTGGAGGGCCTGGATCAGGGTTCGAGTTACTGGGATCAATTTGGTCAGAGGGTCCTTCCTTTGAGACCAAAAGGCTCTCAAATAGAACTGAATGTCCCTTATCTGAAATCTTGCTCCCTGCACTACTGCTGTAGAAGCAGTCATGTGCCCCAGGAGCTGTAGAAAATGCCTTGCTGGTCGAGACACCTGCAGGGTGAATGAGGAGGCCAGAGAGACCAGTGTCCTTGCCCTGTCCAGGGAAGGAAGGCTTGGCCTTACAGTGTCTAGCTCTGCACCTATGAAGGTGAGGAGCTGGACAGGCTCTAGAACTGACTTTGGAAGATTTAGAAGGAAACCCAAAGAAGTGAGCAGTTGCTGAGTTATCTGTAAGTGTAACTTGACTTGGTCTGGGGACTGGCCTACTATGAGCCAGTCATCCAGGTAAGGGAAGATGGCAATCTTCTGCCTTCTTAGAAAAGCAACTACTACTGCCAGGCATTTTGTGAATACCCTTGGAGCAGAAGTGAGACCAAAGGGCATTGCTCTGAACTGATAATGGCCTGAGGACAGCTCGAACCTGAGGTACTTTTGATGGGAGCTTCTGATGAGAACATGGAAGTAGGCATCCTTGAGGTCCAGAGACACTAGCCAGACCCCTGGCCTTAGAGAGGGTAGAACAATTCCCAGAGTCACCATTTTGAATTTTGGTTTTAAAAGGTGTTTGTTAAGTATCTGAGATCCAGGATGGGCTGCCATTCTCCTGTCTTTTTTGGGGTAAGGAAGTACCTGGAATACAACCCTTTGCCCTGGTGTAGGGGTGGAACCCTTTCCACAGCTCTGAGAGCTAGGAGGGAGGAGACCTCTGCCTCTAAGGCAAGTTCCTCTGATGGATTTGCAGGTGGAAAGGATCTGGTTCTCATCTTTGAAAACTTTTTGAAGCTGAGAACCAGTCCCTGGCTTACTACTTCCAGGACCCATTTGTCTGATGTCAGAGACTCCCAGTCCTGGACAAAGTAAGCCAGCCTGCCCCCTACAGGTAGCTGAGAGTCGGCCTTGTCAACCCCATCAGGGTGCCTGTTTGGCAGGGGCTTTGGGCTGAGGGGTGGAAGCAGGTCTGCTTGTACCCCGTCTGCCTCCCCCTCTAAAGAACCCCCTCTGGGCATAAGCAGAAGAGGAGGCCTGGGCTTGGTAAAAGGCCTATGAAAGGGCCTGCCCTGCCCCTGGAAGCTGCCTTGAGGAGTGGCCTGCCTTTCCTTGGCCTGTGCACTCCTATAAGTGGTCCTATACTTGTCCATTTTCTTCATGTAATTCTCTGTTTGCTCCCCGAACAGAGAATTACCCACAACAGGAAAATCCATGGCCTTAGTCTGGGTATCCTGTGACAGGCTAGTACATCTGAGCCAAGCCATTCTTTGAAGTGCCACAGATGTAGCCCTGACTCTAGAAGACACATCATTGGAATCCACTGCAGCATGGAATTGCACCTTGGATGCCTCAATACCATCAGCAGCCACCTGCTCCAGCTCCTTGGCAAGCTGGCCAGGGACCTGTTTTGCTAGGGCCATAACAGTGTCCCATCTGGATTTTTGATACCTAGCAGTATAGGCCAAATAATTGGCCTGTCTGAGTCCCAAAGATGCTGCCATGTACTGTTTCTTTGCCATGGCATCAATCTTCCTGGAGTCCTTGACCAGGGGGTGTGAAGCCAAGGGAATGTTTGCCTTATCACAGGCTGCAGCCTGCACTACCCCAACATGGCTGCATTGTTGTGCAAGGAACTCCGTATCAGAGCCTGACAATGTATACCTCTTGTCCATTCTCTTATCCACAGAAGGTATAGTGTTAGGAGTCTTCAAAATCTTAGATGTCTGTTTCCCAAAAGATTTGTGCAAGAGAATAGACAGCCTCCTAGACTCTGGGATATCCATCATTTCCACATAGTCAGGCTCCTCCTGGTCATCCACAGCTTCTTCCATAGGAAGCTGGAGGGTTTCAGCCACTTTTTTACAAAACATGAAATGGGAAGGGGACTCAGAAAGCCTAGGAGGAGAAACCTCTGAAGGTCTGTCTGGGGAGATGTCCGGGTCAATGGACACATCCAGACTTTCAAATCCACATTCACTTTCCTCATACTCCTCTTCCTCCTCCTCCGGTTCATAAAACTCCTCTAACTCATACTCTTGAACCGGTGGAACTGGCCGAACCGAGTGCCTGCCTGATGGTGCCGGTTCGGTCGGAACCGGGGAAACTGACTGGACAATTTTGATCGCTTTGGCTATCTCTTCAGCGGTTGGAGAGGAAAGTTTTGGCCCCACACCAGCTGAA
This sequence comes from Neoceratodus forsteri, assembly GCA_016271365.2. Taxonomy (NCBI): domain Eukaryota; kingdom Metazoa; phylum Chordata; order Ceratodontiformes; family Ceratodontidae; genus Neoceratodus; species Neoceratodus forsteri. The sequence continues at coordinate 142,735,408 of CM057451.1, read as the reverse complement.
TTTTTCCTTTCTAGTTCTTTTATTCGGAACCGATTCCTCAGAATCGGCTCTCCTTTCACCCGAAGTCTCGCCCTGGTCAGAGGGCACTCCTTCCGGTTCAGTTGGAACCGAACCGGGCTGGCCATCCGGTTCAGCAGACTTTTTGGCCTCCCTTTCCCTGAGCCTACCAGCTCTCTTATCTAGGGTAGCTGCAGGGAAATTTTTGCAAATCTGGCAGTCTGCATTGAGGTGGTCAAACCCCAGACAATAAACACAGGTGGTGTGGGGATCAGCCTTGGCAAAGGCTTCCCCACACACACTACAGTGTTGAAACCCAGTGGGTCCGGTTTTTCTTTTGGGTTTCTCAGACATAATGCCAGTCCTAACCAAACTTACCCTTTTATGGCAATCCGCCAGGCAAGACCCTCTTATCGGTTCCCAACCATGTCACGGGTCGTGGAAAAAAACGTAATAAAATCCGTTTTTTTTAGAACCGATAAGAACCGGTAACCACACTCTAAAATACACAATTTAAGATTTTAAACAACTTGATCGGTTCAAGCCAAACCGATAAGCTGTTTACAAGTTCCACACAGAATAGAATAAAATATAACCTATCTAGTACTCACGATACCACAGACAGAGACTGAACCGACAGGTTACATTTAAATTCGGTCGAAAACCGAGAAAAGCGGTACTTTAACCGACAAATTGAACCGAGCAGCAGGAGAAATCTCCAGAGCGGCTGTTCAGTGAGGCGGAGTAAAGAATCTGACGGTTTGAGTTTGAAGAACAATAGACAGAGCCTCAACCGAGCTCGAGCTCAGCATTCCATGCCTGGCATGGAAAGTTAACTTTTTCATCTCCAGGGCAGTTCGAAGGTTGGGACTCACTGCATATGTCAGAATATAGCAAGACTTCATGGTGTTTGAATGTACAGTTCTAGACTGTGCTGGTTACCCACCTCATCCAACATATGTCTATTTTCAAAAAGTAATGCCAATAATTGTGCAGAGCCAATAATACAATTTATCTGAGTACCCTCTTTACCATTCCAAACTCTATTCACCTCGACAAATTCTTCAGGAAGTATATGGGTTTTAATAATGGTTGAAAGAATCATCCTCAAAAATGTAGACAAGTTAGCAACAGTTTCTCCCTCCAGTATCTCTAACCCAAAAATAGAGACCATTGAAACTTCAGAGGAGACTCCGAACTCCCAGTTCAGTATTGCAAGAGTAGATTTAAATGTATCATATGTTAACATTTTCCCTGTTTTTGGCCCCTTATAAACTTTTTTCCAAATTGTTGACCAAGTAATAGGCGTTGATAGCAGCAATCCCAGTGAATTTACCAGGCCTTGTTTAGCCCAGACTAATTTTGCCATGTCCACATTAGGAAGCATAAAGTAAACTGAATTGGAAGGATTGGAAGTATCCCTGGTCACCATAATAAGAGCATCTGCAACAGCTAATAACCCCAATTCTGCTCTCAACATATGGGCTATCATATTAGTCAATGATGCATTGGTTTCATACTGTTTAAAATACATCTCATCTAGTTAAAAACTACTTCCTTGCCTGTACATTTTAAATTATATGCTTCAGAATCATACCCGTCAGAATTACTATCCTCCATAGCGAGCAATGGATTTGAGCAGAGGTCTTTATTAAACTTATCTCCATTAATTAAATTCTCTGTAGAATCTGTCTTTTGTTCCGCAATGAAGTCACCCATCCCTTTTCCCTGCTCTTTTATGGGTGTCCGATCCTCAACCATAGACTTATTTTTTACTTCAGAATTCTTTCTTATATCTGCCTGTATCTCTCCTGTCATAATGTGACCTTTGATCCCAACTTTGTTAATATTTTCATCCTTAATTTTTGTTTTATAATTCTGTTTTCCTAAATTTATTAATCTTAATGAGTCCATCGGGCTTGATCCCTTTTTTCCCCCTTTTTTCCTGCTTAATCCCCCCCCTTTTTTTACTCTTTTTGCCTTTTAGGGGCACATGGATATTTAAGGAGTAGAATGAGAAGTTTTGCCCAGGTTTATAGACTTCCTTTTCCTCAGATAATTGTGAAATTTGTTGTTCAAGTGAGGCAAATCTCGCTGCACAGAAACATGAGCGGTTTTCTAATGTTGTTTTAATACCATTATATGCCTCCAATAGGACAACCTTGGACATCACTGGATGAGCAAGGGCCTTAATAGTGTATTTCGATATGGTATCAGGACACTGAGCCAGAAAATCTTGATCTAACTGAATATCCTGAACCTCTCTGTCCATTTTTTCAAATAGCTCATCAGAGGCACCATCAAGAAATGTATGCAGCGATTCTTTAGAGTCCATTATGCAGCTCCCTACCTCACTTGATATCTCTAATGGGCTAAACAAATTCATTCCAGAGGGAAAACATGAAATACCCTCATCCTTATCTACATAATCCTCTTGACCTAGCGCATTTCACTGACTGGATTCTACCTCCCCCACCCAGTCATCATGATATAGAGTCCCTTGGATAATCCACTGTATTTACTTTCTCCCCTGAAGTGGTACTAACTTGACCACCCACACTGTATAGAAGGTGTGAACTATTCATTTTTATAAGTTCCTGTAATTTATTGGGGGATTTAGTAAGGATTTTTTTTTTTTTTTTTTCATCTTTATCCTCCTTCCCTACCCCCGGTGCCCCCTCCTTCCATCCGCTCATGTCCCCCGACACCCACCTTAGGGATCTGCCCCTAGAGTGCCCTTCCTCCTCTCCTTGGCACATTGGGGTCTGTCCCTGTAGGTGGTCCGGGTAGACTTAGGGCGGACTTCATCTAGGGCAGCGGAGTTGTTTTTCCGGTTTTCCTCACGCCCATGCCCCTGGGGCGCGTGCGCTTGGGGCGATGTCCCGAGTGGCTCGTGCGTTGACGCGACGCCAGCCTCATGCGCCGCGACGTCTCCTCCCCGGCTCCGACGAGCGAAAGCCGCTCCATCCCTTCCTACTGTCGGTGCTTCCAATCGCCATGGAAGGGATGCAGAACGCAGGAGCGTTTGGTCACCCACCCCTGAGGGAGGAGAGCATCCATTGGGATGCTCGATCCTCCCTCCCCCCACCGACCCCCGGCTGCCCGAGTCCGTTCCCGAACCCGGGCCGCCAGCGTAGCGCGAGGTGTGGCGTCTAGCGCCTCAACCCTCAGTGCCACCGAGCCAGCGAGGATTTTTTTTTTTAAAGAAATCAGTGATTTTTCCCTGGGACGCTGATTTCACACCAATAAATGGGCTTCTATTTACTTCCAAATCCGGAGTTGTAACAGTACTATCAAAAGAGGATGATTGTTTTGGCCCCATCGGTTCCCTTATATTCCCTTCACTATCACTATATTGATTCTCCAACAATTTTACCATAATATCTTGATTTATATTATTCGAACTGTCCAAAATATTCTTATCCCGATTCTTAACGATCAAATTTTGCTTTCTCCCATTAAACTCTAAATTGTGTCCATCTGAATCTAATCTGAGATCATCAGCAAAGTACTCCTTTGAGGAATGAGGTGAATGAGGTGTTAAAAGACTTTCTACCGATTCCTTAGGAGTCGAAGCCATAATGACCAATTCCTGAGTGTATACACAACAGTTGCCTTTTGTGTTCTTGTTAACATTTAACAATTTTTTCTCTTTATTTTTCCCCTTGGCAATCTTATTCACCATCTTACCACTGCGAGTATACATAAAAAAAAAAAAAGGGAGAACCTCTCTAGTAATATAAAAAAGAAATCTAAAACTCAAATTCTATCTCAGCCTAAAGCTAAGAAATCAAAAAATAACAGATTTATAAACTGGTTAAATCTGAATTTGAGTTACCATACTGAAATCAAGATTAAGTGAGAGCTGCCTGGGATAGATAAATCTTCCTGGGCAGTCAATCTTTAGTTTTATAAAAAAAAACACTCACTTAAAAACGATCAGTCCTGTCACTTCAAACCCGAAACCCAAAATATTAAAAAAAAAAATATATATAACCAATAAAATCTTGTTTAAAATAAAACACCTTTTTCTATAGTTTCAATTTCCTGTGCAAATCTTCTCCGAGTGGTGCTCGCGCCACTCACGCTTTCGCCTTACATGTCAGGCTATGCGGGAGCGATGTTTAAAATACAGAAGTTGTTCCTCCCACAGAGGCAAACTCTGTCACTATTGGCTCACCCCTGAGCCCCGAAATTACATGCAGGTAATTAGCCTCTTGCACACACCTGGGGGCTTCCCCACAATTCAACAAACCAGTAAAGTGTAAAATCAGAACAAGTCTCAGTCACTAGATCACAAGTATGCTGCACTCACAGTCATTTACTAAAGGCAAAAGACATCAAATAAGCTGCCCAGCTGTTCAAATGACACAGTTCTCTTTCCGCAGGCAGTACTTGAAGAGAATTTAGCTAGCAGCCACTCAGGATATTTTACACAGACATCCCCGAGGAGATCAAAAGCTGGTGATCTTGCAGGGATGGTAATTTTCCTGTGAAAATTATATTTATTTGTGAATTAGTGGCTTATATCCCCCCAAAAAAGCACTTAGACGGTTAGACACTGCCTTGCTATAGCATTTCGGCATTTTCAGCATTAATGCACACTCAGCTTTAAGTCCTCAACATCATCTGTTGGATTCGCCTCTGAAAATACAAGAGAAAAACAAGTAAGCAAACAGTGTCCTGGTGTCGTATCTCCCTTAAAGAACTGAAACTAGTGCTTTATCATTCAAACATTCTGTGTGGGCTTGCGTAATCCCCGCTTTCTCAAACCCTCTCAGTCAGTCCTCTGTGCGGGCACTTAAATGCATAAAGCTGCTCACTAGCCACTGTGCATGTCTGTTTTTTAAGGTAGTTGTTCTGAGGTCCACAGTAATATCACTGCTTGTGCTGCCACCTTTTAGCTGTTCAGAGATTTGGGTCGCGTACCAGTCACAGAAATGTTGCTTCAGCTCATCCTTAAAAATTTTGTTTACAGTGATATCTAGTGGTCATTCTTATTTAACCGAAAGTGTGGCCAGTGATAGAGCATGATATGAGTTTTACGCAATGACGCTGACAATCACTGATCCGCGATATAAACTTTACGTGGATATTTATAGTTCTAGAGTATTTGCCAAAAATCTGAAATTAACGAGGTCCAAAATAATAACAGATGTGAGTAGAGTTATAAGGTATGTAAAATCCTGTCTGGACCTTCATACAGCAAATTCCAAACTTCAACCAATATGGGGAAATAGAAATTTCTTGGAGAATGATAAGACTCTACATAATAATGGGAGACAAAGGGGTATTATCAGGGTTCAAGACTTAGTTAAGGCAAACACATTTTTCTCGGAATATACAGTCAAACAAAAATATAAAATAGCAGTCTCTGACTTGGAGTACTATGCGAAACTCCGACATATAATTGTGTTAGCAATTCAAGTGGATTACATACCTAACAACAATACAGTTTGCTTTTTGGGTTACATGCAAGCTGGTACCTCTGTCTCAAGCATTTATAATTTAATCCTAGAATGCAGCAGAGGAATGTTCCCTGAACCCACAAGAAGATGGTCTACAGAGTTGGGTGTAAGTACCCATAACTGGAAGTGGGAGAATATATGGTCATTGACCTCTAAAACCTTTGCAGCTGTAAACTTAAAACTGACACACTTTAAGACACTACATAATTTGTTTTATACACCTGTGTTCATGCTTAAGATGGATCTGATTCACAATCCCAATTGAAATAAATGTAACCAAGCCAAAGGTGCATTGACATACATATTCTGGGAATGCAAACTCACCAAGGAGTTATGGGAGAATGTACGTAATGAGTTCCAGACTTTACCAAACATGCACTCAGAGATTAATATTGAAACATGTATTTTAGGTTACTTTGCTGAGGATCGACTCTGGTCCACAGAACAAAAACATTCTCTTCTCCTTATTGGGGTTGCGGTTAGGATTTGTATTCTTAAAAGTTGGCTGGAAGAGAAACTTTGCTCTTTTACAGAATGGAAAAATAATTTTCTAGAGATCCTCAGAGTAGAGAGATTGGCCCTACAGGTTAGAGGTATAAGTCATAAGTTTGAAAGCAAATTTGGTAACTTAGACTAGTTGCTGATAGAAGTCTGGTTGGCAGTGCTGATATCTTGTGAATTAATATTGGTTAAGCTCTATAGGCAGTTTATTTTAACCTCGATAACTCATCATCTATCTATAATTGTGCTACTGTGGTCAAACGTTTAGGACTATATAAATGACACACTGGTGAGGAATAATTTAAAAGCAATTAAAAAGATCCAGGTTTGATAAACGTTCAGTTTTCTAGGCTCCGTTCTAATAAAGTATATATCTATTTTCTTACTTTTATTTCCTCTTCTCCTCTTTCCCTCTATAAAATAGATTGCATGTTAAATGGTGTTATATAGCTAGTTAGGCGTTTACTAAAAATGCTTCTTTCCTGCTAGGCTAAGACTCCTGAATTAATTGGCTTACAGATAATAGGGGAGCAAATGCTGTTTAGGCCAACTGCATTTAGGAATAGCACAAAGTAGATAGATACTTTTATAAATTAAGTCTTTAAATACTTTGTAGTAAATGAAAATATCTACTTTGGGACAATGATCTCTTTTTTAACTGTAGAATTTAATTATTTCTTTAATTGGTAGATATTTTTTAATGGGAATGCTATTTCATATTTCATGCTAACAGTTTTTCATCTATGTCAGTGATGAGTTTGTTTAACCCAATAAAAAAAATGTATTGACAAAAAAAAGTAAAATACTTTGGCAAAAATTGCCATGATTATATTTTTCAAAAATAAGTGTTTTGCCCCAAATCACTCAACCGTGAACACATTTTCCATTTCTTTACCCAAGGAGGTTGTTACCACCTAGATACATGTTCTGAGATTTTTGGAAAAAGAGTATTTTACAAAGCTTTGGCAAAATAGTCAGTCTTGCAGTTTTTGCTGACAAAAAATATCAGCTGTCAAAGCTCGTTCTCAAAAAACATAATTGTTGTGGAAGTGAAATGTATTCAGCCAAAGTTATATTGCTGACATATATATCTGGTCATGCTGGTAATATGTTTCAAATTTGGGAAAGATCTAATGGATAGTTCATGAACTAGAAGCTTCCAAAGACTTATATACAGAATTTTACACTGTAAAGGCAGGCAGAAAGGCATTTGGACAAGGCAATGAAAATTGGACTGTCATACGTTAGTGATACCACAATTCTAACATACAACAGGTCTCAGGATATGCCCAAAACATCCAATTAACTGAATATAAAGTCAAATTTTCCGGATACTAGGTGTGCTATGTGACCCGTTTTCTAAGCCCCTTTTGAAAATTGGCTCTAGGACAAAAAGGACATTGCCAGTGACATACAGAAATGGAACCTGCAACCCCTGTCTTTGGGGGAAAGAGTGGAGGTTCTGAACTGTCCCTCACCTCATGTCCCTATTTAAGGCCTTATCCATTAGGATACCAAAAGAATTTTGGTAATGCCTTAAAAACTTGCACTGAAGTTACTGTGGCAGTGACACAAGATAAGGGTAGGGGTGGCAACCCTCACCCTTCCCAAAGACAAAGGTGGGCTGAGACTGCCAAATTTCACATTTTATTCTCATGTTGTGACACCGGACTCTGGGTGGTACAGATTTGAGGTCTTCAGCTGCTTGTTCAAAACTTTGAGCAGTGCTGCAATTTCTTTTTAATCTAAAGTACTGGCCTTTGGATATATTTTTGATAGCATGCCTTGGGTGGCAACTAGATGCTGATAATATACCCAAAGGCCAGTACTTTAGATACAATTTTGAACAAGCAGTTGAGGACCTCACCTCTAGGTTCTTAGAATGGGGCTACATAGAAATGTAGGATTTGATGACAAATAAGGAACTCTTGGCCCACCTAGTCTGCTCATTTTCCCTACCTGTTTCATACACCACAGATCCTAAATGATCTGTGGCTTACCCTCTCTGTCCTGTCACTGGAGTTCCTTTATGTCTGTCTCATACATTTTTTAATTCCCCTACCATTTTTGCCTCTACAACGTCTGCCAGGAAGCTGCTCCATGGATCCACCACCCTTTCTATGTAAAAATACTTTCTCACGTTACCCTTAAGTCTAATCCCCTCTATCTTCATATCATGGCCCCTTGTTCTTAAACATCTTTTTTTTGAAAGATGCTACCCTCTTGTACCTTATTTACACCCCTGAGGTATTTGAAAGTCTATATCATATTCCCCTCTCTCCTCTCCTCTCCTCCAGGGAATACATATTGAGATCCTCCAGTCTCCCATCATATGACTTTTGGCGCAGCCCCTGCACCATTTTTTCACCCTTCTCTGAACTGCTTCTACTCTGGCTTTGTCCTTCCAGATATGCAGCCTCCAGAACTGGACACAGTACTCTAGATGAGGTCTCACCAATGTTCTATACAGTGGCATCACCACCTCCTTCCTTCTGCTGGAGATACCTCTCCCTATGCATCCCAGCATTCCACTGACTCTCTTCACAGTCTTTTCACATTGTTTGGTAACCTTTAGATCATCAGATATGATTACTCCCAGGTCCCTTTCCTGTTTGGTGGTTGTAAGTACCTCCCCTTCCCCCAATCATGTACTCCTCCCCTGCACTTCTGTGCCCCAAGTGCATGATCTTGCACTTCTTTGCATTGAATCTTAGCTGCCACACCCCTGACCACAGCTCCAGGTCCCTTCTCATTTTCTCTACTCCTCCTGGAGTGTTAACCCTCTTGCAGATCTTCATGTCATCTGCAAAGAGACACACCTTCCCTTCCAGCCCCTCTGCAATGTCACTTATGAAGACATTAAAGAAGACTGGTCCAAGCACACTGGTCACCTCCCTCTCTTTGGACTGAACCACATTCACCAACACCCTCTGTATCCTATTGTTCAGTCAATTTCTGACCCAGTTTACCACCCTGGGACCTACTCCCAGGCTGCCCAGCTTGTTTTCTAGCCTCCTATGTGGGACAGTGTTGAAGGCCTTGCTGAAATCCAGGTAGGTCACATCCATCACCCCTCTCTGATCCACCTCCCTAGTCACCCAATCAAAGAAGTCTATCAGATTTGTTTGACAAGATCTTCCCACTGTGAATCCATGCTGCCTCGGATCTTGTGCTCCATTGGATTTGAGATATATCACAAACCTTTCTTTTAGTAGTGATTCCATTAGTTTCTCCACCACCGAGATCAGGCTGACTGGCCTATAATTTCCAACCTCCTCTCTGCTCCCACTTTGTGGAGAGGGACTACATTCGCCCTCCTCCAGTCCTTTGGTACCACACCTGTTTCCAGCAAACTGTTGAACAGTGCTGTCAGTGGTGTTGCCAGCACCTTCCTGAGTTCTCTTAATACTCTGGGATGTATCCTGTCTGGTCCCATTGCCTTGCCCACTTTCAGGTTAGTGAGTTCCTTTAAAGCTCTCTCCTCCTTAAATATACTGGGGTCCTCCTTGCCAGCAGTGCTTCCATTGCCTAACTTTGGTTCCTCCCCTCCCCTTCCCCTTCTTCTGTGAATGCCTCTAACTTGCCTACCCCTCCTTTCTCACCTCTGTCTTTCCTTCATCCTACCTCCCACTCCTTTAAAACTCTCTAACCTACCCCTGATCCTACTTGATCCTTTTTTGATCCCTAATGAAACAATGAAAGTGTTGATCGTCTGAAACTGCAGTTTATTGTTGCTGCACCTATATGGAAATTGTTCGTGTAATCCTATACTGTAATCAAATGTAACTTGCACGTTTGTCTTAATCACTTTATCTTTGCTTAAGTGTATTGTCATAGCATAATCTACTTTATCCACTGTATATTTCTCTCCTCGCCACCTCATGCTGGGGTGTGCATTTACTGTACCTTGTATGTAGTATTGTTTCTGTGTTGTTGCCACCTTGCGGCCCGGGTTGTGACTGAAAATGGTCCTTTGGGTCACAGCACCCACCTGGTTACCAAAGACATAAATAAATAAATACTTGTTCAGGATTTCAGCTTTTTCTTAGTCTCCCTCTGCACACTTCCATCCTTCCCTTTTTAGTCCCACAATCCCACCCTTAGTCTTTTTTCTTTCACTAATGTACCTGAAAAAGTTCTTGTCCTCTTTTGTTATTGCCTGGGCTATTTTTTCTTCTGTTTGCACCTTTGTGCTCCTGACTGTTTTCCCTGCCTCCCTCTGCTTTTCCACATATAGTTCCCTGTCTTCTTCCCTCTGTTTCCTTATACCTACTGAATGCCACCCTTTTCGCCCTTACCTTCTAAGTCACTTCCTTTGAGAACCATAGTGTTTTTTTTCTTCTTCCTCTTTTTTTTTGCTTACTTGCCTAGTGCAGTGGCTTGTTGGCTCAAATATGGCTCCCTTAAGATTCTCTCATTGTTCCTCCACCCCCATATTCTCCTTCTCTGCCAGTGATTTCCTAAGACATTCCCCCATCTTTACAAAGTTGGCCAGCCTGAAATCCAGGACCTTTGCTTTCGTGTGGTTTGACTCTTCTGCTGTTCTCACATTGAACCTCACCGTACTGTAATCGTTTGATCACAGATGGCTCCTCATTCCCCCCTACAGTACATATAATCTCAAACAAGCATATGAGGAGGCTAAGAATATACCTATGCCAGAACTGCTAGCAGTAAAGGATTATGGAAATGTTAATAATATCAACAGATTTAACTTTGTAACTACCTATTTGGTACACGCATCTTCAGTAGAACGCATAGTAAACAAAAACTGGCATCTTCTAAAAGGGGACCCCAGTCTTAAAGAAATGGTTCAGGAGCCTCCACATATGACAGATAGGAGAGGTACCTCATTGAAAGGTAGATTGGTCCGCAGCAGACAGACAAAACCATGTCTCCACCTGGCTACCTCAGCCTATGACAGGCTGCTTCACGTGTAAAAAATTGTATTGTAAAACTATTTTGGTTGGAAATGTATTTCAGAGTCCACACAGTGACAAGTATTTAGTATAAGACAATTTATTACTTGTGAAATATGTCATATATGTGGCTGTTTGTAAGTGTAGTGCATTTTATATAGGCAAGATGAAATGACAATTTAAAACCGTAATAGTTGAACACTGCAGGGTTATTTTAAACAAGGACATTAGATATGCTACAGCTATGCACATAATACAAATGAACGGCAATGCTAATCATGAATTTTCTTTCAGAGCGATTGATAATGTATGTGCAAAACCAAGAGGAGGGGACTTTGATAACCTCCTACTTAAACAAGAACGTTTTTGGATTTTTACCCTGGGGCATGTAGATACCCAGGACTTAAAGGAAATTTTGATGTCAGTCCATATATTAAATAATCATAATTAACAGATTATTTTATCTTCATCTAGCAACCAGTTTCACTTGCAATTGAAACACAGTGTATTTTTTTTTATTAGCAATAGTTTACACTTGTAATTTCTATATTTTAATATTCACTCATGTTCTGTCTTATTTCATATTACAGATATCGATCTGCACCAGGATTTAGGTTTTCCTGTAGTAGCCATCTGGAAATCCAATGCTAACTTTTGTTATTATCGCTATAAGGATTTGATCTACAGCGTATGTAATGCCTCACCATTTGTTTTTCTATGAGATAGCCTTTTACACATCTCCAGAAATAACATAGGCTCTTGATAGAAATGCTGTTTAAATCCAAAAACTTGGACTTCAGACGCTGTTAATTTCTTCTTGTTATTACCAATAAGCTTTTGTCTACAGCAATTGAAACATTTTTGCTATGTGACAGGTTTATATTTATCAGCATTAATAGTTTATTTATGATGAAATACCTAAGTCATACTAGATAAATGTGGTGGCCAGCCTACTATAATCGCTATAAGGATTTTACCTACAGCGTTTAAAATGCTTTACTGTGTTTGTTATGTGATAGTTTTGCATCAGTTATTTCAAATGTTTTTTGTTTTTTTACTTGCCTGGCTGCTCGACTTCAGTGGGGGCCTCGTACCCCCTCCTACTCCATCTTATTTTATTTATTTATTTAAGAATCAGTTTACAACCTTTGAGCCAGAGGCTCGTTTCCAAAGGTACTTCGTCACATAAAGACATACATTGTGTTTTGGTTACATAGCAAAGATTTGCAAAACAATAGGCGTTCAACAGAGGCGCCACGTCACATTGTGGACAGACAAATACAAATTGGGTACACGGTACATGTAATTGATAACAGGTGTTCCACAAGTTGGTATCAAGTGAACGTTCTGGTAGGTAAACACTGAAACAGCTGGCACTGGCTAGGTTAAACATAGGCATGGTGTACAGGGAAGTGGTGGAGGGGATGGTTAGGTGGAGAGCTGCCCGGGGGGCATTGTCAAGAGAAGCGGAGGTGGAGGCTATGTTCAGAGACAGGAGCAGTTACGAGTGCTGAAGGTCCTGCCACTAGGATCTCCCTAGTTTCATATTGCTCATTACGGCTGGGGGTGTACACATTTTTCCCTCATTTTCTCCTGATCCCCTGAGGACGCTGGCATAGAGGACATTCATCCAGATGAACAACGTGCTGATGCATGCCATTGTCAAGCGTCTGATGGTGTCCTCCCCTCCCCGACTTTGGAGAGCCATGTGCCTCTACTGTCCATGCTTCCACAGGCAGAGGAGCTACGGGTGGTTTGTGCTACCTGTTAACCCACACCCGGAGGAGAAGAGCATCGATTGGGATGTTCAGTCCTCCTTCCCCCATCTGACTCCTGGTGGCCTGAGTCCGTTCCCAAACCCGGGTCACCAGCGTAGCGCAGGGTGTGGTATCCAGTGCCTCAGCCCTCAGTGCCACCGGGCCAGCTTCAAACAGTTTTTTTATAAAAATATTTCAGTCATATTAATTAAGTCCAGTGATTGCCTATTAAGTGCATTTTATTCAGTACTGCACTGTGCAACTAACAAATCTTGTTATTGTGTTTTTCATTTCATACCAGGTCTGCAATGGGACTCGAACCATGTCTGCAGTGGCGACTTTAACTTTTCAAACAGTGGTTGCTTGGCTTCTCCTACAACTCCATTGATTGCTTTTTAATTGCTTTAATTTGTATGAGCTTCCTCAATAAATCCATTTCTACAGTATTTTTTCATCTATTTAAAAATCTGTAATAAATCTATGTGTAGATGTTTATACTTGTAAATGCATTTAAACATTAGAACTACCACCATAATGGAGATTAGTGATGGATAACAAATGACAGGCTACTCCAGTAAATTACATGTTATGTTTTTGCATTCTTTCTTTTTTTTTTTGCCACCCCTATGTTCCAGGATCCACTACTCCTTCGGGCAGCCATGGTCTCCGACACCCTCCTACTTGTCCCCCTTCCGGACCCCACCTCACCTCACATTGCAGCCAGGTCCCTGGGGTAGTCCGGTGTAACCCTTTGCCGAATGGGTCCCCCTCCTCCGAGAGGGAAGGCACCGGTGGGGGAACCCAGCACACTCTTCATTTGGTCGGCCCCAGGGCACTGCTGAGATGGGTGGAACTTCCAGGAGAGGTTCTTCGGAGGTGCTGATAGGCCGGCTGCTGTCATCTGGCCAATCCCGGGCTTTTTCCGTTTTCTTGGTTCCACCCTCTGCAACGACGCTCCTGCAGTGCCTCCTGGTCCCACTGGGGCCGCTGCAGAGCCGAAGTGAGCCCACCACGACCCCTAGGAGAGGAGAGCAGTCCCATGGACGCCTCAATCCTCTCCTCCCCTGCCGAGCCCCGGTGTCCCGAGTCCATTCCCAAACCCAGGTCGCCGGTGTGATGTGTTTTTAGGCAATTCTATATCTATCTATCTATCTTTCTATTTATTTATTTATTTAAAAGTTTTACCAGGAAAGACATACTGAGCAGACTACTGCTCGATTCCAGATGTGTCCTCTATCTATCTATCTATCTATGTGTGTATGTCTCTCCTATTGTGTTTCATTTGTTTTTAATCACCCTGTTAAGCACATTTGCACATTTGTTTCTGATGATGCATTATGACATATATTGTGTATTTGAGGTGACTTGACCCAGGGTGTAGCATGCCTTTAAAAAAAAGGATACACTCTGAAACACGTCAAGGTGTGCATTTTTGAATTTGGCACTTGGCACCTTAATAAAAATGGCACTTTTTTATATGTACTTTTGAGAGCAGTGTATTTTTTCTATTAAAAAGGTGATGATTGCTGGATTTCGAGTTTGTCATTAGTGTTATGTAATGATACTAGTAGAGACTTAATAAACTTATAATGAGGTATATTAATGTTAAAGAAGATGGTATATAGGTACCAGATGAAGTAGGATGAGATATATTATTACTGTATGTCTACTTTAGCAAGCTCAGTCTTTGAATCTTGAGCCTGTTTAATTAGCTTTGTGCTACATGTTATGGTAATTTTCAAGCATTTGTTTAGTGCTGTAGAGTACAAGTTAAGCATGGGGCTTAAGAATAGCTGCCGCCCCTTTAATTAGAACAATAATGTGCAATTTGAGCTGATGGTAAGAATGCTATGCTAATGATTTCCTGCAGGGGTTTGGAAACCCCTATTTCCTGTTCCTTTGCTCAGTCTGAGTTGTACCTTGTGCTGAACAGATGATCCTGCTTATGTGTCGAAATAAACTAAATATGTTTATTATTTTATGCACCCGACTCAGTCCGTTCAGTACCAGAAGGCGATTATTGCTGAAGAACCAGATGGGCAAGGCAAACTACAAGGAAGGTAAGGGTCCTGTGGCAGACCAACACCAAAATGCCACAGTGCACATCCTTATGAAAACCATTGTTATGTTTGTTTGGATATTTCATGGATGTATGCAAAAGAAAAAGAGAAACATGAATGAACACTTTCAAGGAGAAAAGTCTGTATACTGGCCCCACTCACAGGCCTGGGTCCCAGGGGCCACCGTGAGGCGTTCCATGCTATGTGCACAGTGGCCTTGGAGACCGTCACTGCCCACTGGTTATCACTGACATTGCCCATGGCAGCAGAATGTTGGGAGAGATTGGGAGCAGTGGTGGAGATGGAATGAATCACAGCCACTCTTAGATTTACTCTGGAAAATTTCTTGGAGGAATGGCAAAAGTGGAATGCGTACCTCCTTCCCACCTCAGAGCTTGGAGAGGAGGGAGCAGATGAGACAGCACTGGACTGAGAGTGTCATCTGATACACCTTACTAATCCACAGAGGGTGGGACCTTGGTGATGGTGGTGCTCCTTTAGACACCATGAAACACCATCTAGGATGTCAAGTACCAGAATCTCCAAAAATAACATAAAATAAGACCACCACAGACACACAGTTTTAGGTTTGTTAAAATTCAGGTTTTATTTCTTCAAACTGGGTTATTGATACTGTAACAGAAAACCCACTTGCCAGGGATTTCCAGCTCACTGCCACCATGAGGTTGTTAGCAACAGGAACCAAGAAACCTGTTTTTACCTGCTCCTTCCTCAAGGTCAGGAAGGTCAATGCAATAACTGTGGGTAGAGTGCCCCTGTGGAGACAGACTGCAAACAGAGTCCAGCAGAAACAGTAAAATTACCCTTTTAAATAAAACAAGCAGTCACTGATTCCATAAAAATAGAATCTTTACGAAAATACAAGTATTTACAACAGGATGTATTTACAAGAAGACAAAAGGGGTGCACATTTACTAAGAAACAGAAAATAAAGCAAGTTAACAGATAGTTGGTGTACAGCAAAATTCTGAGCGATCCTTATCTAAAATCCTTCACCTGCCCTAGCTACAGAATTACTGTCCCTTACTGTGCTATCTTACCAGTCAGCCAGTCTTTGTATGGCAGGGGCTCTGGCATTGTCCGATGTTCCAGCCTAAGAGACAAAGCCTGCTTACAGCCCCTCAATATATTTCTCCTCTCTGTGGGGAGGGGTCTCACTCACTTTGAGTGACAGTTTCATGTTGTCCCAGCCCCCTTTGAGAGTGTGTGAGTGTGTGTGTGTATCCATCTACCCTTCAGCACCTCCTTGCTACCATAATGACATTCATCTGGGTCCTTTGTTCAACATGGGACCATCTCCAGGAAGGACACCCTCATTGGGTTTATTGCTTTATTGCCTCCTCCCTGGCTTTCCTGTTAACTTTCCCATGAGAATATCAGACCTCTAACATAAGCTGTCATATACTACTTGATCATGTGATCTGGTAGCCATCTTGTACCTGAAGCAGATGCATATTTAGAAAAGAATAAATGAAATCAAAAGAATACAGTGTTCTGGTCCCCTTTCCTGTCACAGTTATTACCTGGTATAGGCTGGAATAAGACTGTAAGAACTGTGAAGTACTCCGTTCATTTTTTTGTACTAAGGCAAATCATCACTTCTCTACTAGTTCTCAGCTGGACACGCTGTCTCCAGCCAATGATTAATGTTATGATACATGAGCTGAGTCATCTTTAGAGTCTCTGTCAATGTCAATATGTACATTATGTGACTCTAATCTCAATAAACATGAAGTTACCAAAACAATTTCACCTGTCTTGACCATAAGATTGGGTCACAAAAAGACTATGCTGATAATCTGGGGTCAAAATGTAAAAAAAAAAAAACAACTAAGTTATGAATGTACTTTGAATTTTTCCAGTGTTTACTCATAATGGTCCCTAGTCACAAACGCATGGGTCATACATGCAAAATGCATGTATAATGCCTGAGTAACTACGTGGCACCAGACAGGCACAGGGTGCATGGTATTCATATCTGCACAACCACACATGGCACCTGTCCGTGGCCCCGCCCCCTTGTGTGCAGTTGCACGGAGACAGATTGTAGCTGTGTGGGGGGGTGGATTACAGGGTACAGGCGGACATCCAATGGGATGTCTGGCCTATTTCCCATAATGGATTCCCTGCTACAAGCATGCAGGGGATCCTGAGAAGGCATGGGCCCCAGGAATCGGAGTCTGATGGGTAACAGCCTGAATGGCTGCCCCCAGCCCTTCCCAGCAACCTGGTGGGCTGGAACAGCAGTGTGGCGTGGGCCCTCTGCCAACACTGTGGGAAGGTGTCCATTGAAAGGGTATGTAAAAGTTACAGCTGGGTCCCCATTGTGTAAATTGCACCCCCCAGCCCAGCTCTCCACACCAACTCCACACTTTAGTCAATGGCGTGCAGTGCGGGCATGCCTCCTGGCATGCCCCTAGAGTCTAGACCACCCATGGCACGTAGTTGCATGGGTGGCATAGGGATCTGGTGCGCAAGGCACTAGCGTGCCTGTCGTGAATTCCGTGGGGGGTCCACCAGACCATGCTGCATGGCATTTGGTCATGGGTGTTCCTATGTGCCACACATATGCAGCATGCAGACATTTGCAAATAGGGCCCAAAGTAATCTGTGCAGATTGTGACCCCCAGTTTGCAACATAGCCCTTATGTTATCTCACTGCATGAACATGACAGGTGTCATCTTTCAAATCTCCTCTGAAACATGTTTTTGCAGTTGCTCCATGAATCACGTTGCCAATGAGTTTTAAAAAATTCCACCTTTCTTGAACATAACATGAAGTCATAAAAAAACTGTCAGAAAGTTGGGGTCAAACTGTTGAAGCCTACTGAAAATTAGTTATTGCCTCTCAGCTGGCCTATCCTGGGTAAATACACTGTTACAATGGAAAAGAGCAGGGCCCCCAATGAAAATAATATATTGCATTTATGCTGTACTAGCCTGGGTAAATATAGTCTATCAATCTGTAAAAGCAGGACAGCACTGAAAATGAGATATAGTATCTCAGCTGGACTATCCTGGGTAAATATATTGCAAAAATGTGCAAAGGTAGGACCCCATTGAAAATGAGATATTGAATCTCATCTGGTTTATCCTTGGGTAAATATATAGTTAAAATATTACTAACTACTGTCCCATCTCAATTTTGCCCCCCCCAAAATGCAGGAAAAAAAATCAGCTCACTCAATACCTGAGCCAATATGACCTACGGTCCCGTGAGCAGCATGGATTCCAAAAGAACGACAGTACCTTAACAGACTTGTTGCAATACACTGACTATTTTCACTGTGCTTTGGATAGAGGGGTGGTTGCAGGCTCTGTCTTCATTGACATCACAAAGGCATTTAACCTTGTCAATCATGCCTTGCTCTATCAAAAGTTAACCAAGCTAGGCCTCTCTGATGAGGCCACCCATTGGCTGAAAAACTACCTGACAGGCATAACGCAAGCGGTAAAATGCTGAGCGTTCCTTTCAGACTATCGGTCGGTAACAGTGGGTGTCCCCCAAGGATCTATCCTTGGTTCCTTTTTGTTCAGTCTCTTCAGCAAGGAACTTCCTGAAGCTTGCAGCTCAACTAAACTCCTCCTATATGCAGATGATGCTGTTCTCAC
This sequence comes from Neoceratodus forsteri, assembly GCA_016271365.2. Classification (NCBI taxonomy): domain Eukaryota; kingdom Metazoa; phylum Chordata; order Ceratodontiformes; family Ceratodontidae; genus Neoceratodus; species Neoceratodus forsteri. Next base: position 142,717,073 of record CM057451.1, on the reverse strand, counting down.
CTTGACAAACAGCAACCTAGCCAAACTCCAGCTTAACCTCCAAACTGATTTTTCAGCAATCCATGACTGGTTCACCGCCAATCTTCTTGTTCTAAATACAAAAAAAATACAAAAAACAACTAAATCTATGCTCTTCTATACTAGATTGAAATTTCCTACTCCCCCTTCTCTGGACATTACTTCCATCTAGGGAGCCTCGCTTGAGCAGGTATGCTCTTTTAAGTATCTGGGGCTAACCTTAGATTCTGGTTTAACCTACTAAGCGCATGTGGATGCAGTAACTAAAGCAACCAACTCCAGACTCGGCCTGCTTTACAGGTACAGGAATGCCTTCCTCCATGCAGTAAAGCAACTACTAGTTAGATGCTACATCCTCAGTCTTATAGATTATGGCCTTGCAGTCTATGGTGCCGCCTGTGACAGAGTGCTTGCTGGGGTCAGAGGCTTGATGAACAGATCCTGCCACTATGTACTCAGTTTGAGGTGGGATGCCCATACATGTACACTATATAATAAATCTAGGTTGGCTGAATCTTGACTCCCAATTACAGTGCAGTACTCTAGTCACAGGCAAAAGAGCCTTGCTGGGACTGTTATCCCCTGTGGGGGGCCTGGCCCTGCTGAGCCCAGTGGACACCAGGTATCCAGCTAGAGGTGTAGAACATAACTCCCTAGTGCTCCCTTGTAGGAAAACCTCCCTGGGGCAGGCTTGTTTCTCCTTCAGATTACCAAAATTATGGGATTCCCTTACCCCCTTCCATCAAGCCACTGACTCCTTTTTTTTCCCCCAACTATTTTTCTGGCATCTCCATCTCGGAACTCTCTTGGGCCACTGTACTCACCGCTCACTCTACCACCCGCTGTGTTCCCCTACATCATCAATTTCATCACGGCTTCCCAAGATGGGAGGAGGCAGCAACCTGGGGAAACCACAGGGGCAGTGACGGGGAACCCGCATTGGGCGTGTGGCGAGGGCTCTGACAGGGCCATCGCCTATCCGAGGTGGAGGGTATTTTTCTCTTGGTTATGCCCTCAATGTTGGATGTGCAATGCCACCCGGCCCACGACGTGAGTGCTCCCACCCACGTCCGGAAGGCAGCTGCCGACATCTACCCCACGCTCGTAAGTCCATGAGCATCGCAGTGCCGCCAGTCTAGACAGGGGGCCGCTGCTGCCCTGGGCTTCCCCTAGATCCCTCCCCAAGAGAGGAGAGCAGTCCTGTGGATGCTCAATCCTCTCTCTCCCCTGCCGACCCACGGCGGCCCGGGCTTGCTACAAACCCGGGTGGCCGGCGCGACGCAAGGTGTGGCGTCCAGTGCCTCAACCCTCAGCGCCACCAGGCCAGCAAGTCAATGACTCCTTAACCAACTTTAAATCCCATCTCCTATCTTCACTCACTCCTCCCAACCCATGTGCCTGCTACTTCTGATCACTTGACCCCCACACACACCTCTCCTTAGGCGCCCTGGCCTTTGAACCTTTCTCCACAAGGCTCTGTTTCTACCCATCGTAATGTGCACTTATGATATCTCCCACCATTTATCTATGCTTGACTTGGTGATTGCAGTTTAAAATAACTAATTCAATGTAACTTCCTAATTCTCTTTTGTACTGTGACCCCTGTACCTTGTATTTGCAAATATGTTGTGTCTCCTTTTTACTGCTTCTCTGTCTCATATGACCCTAGACCCTTTGAAAATAGGTTCAGCCTAAAGGGTCTTGTGTGTAACAAATAAATAAAATGTGTAAAAGCAGGACCCCAGTACAGCAGAGACCTACTGAAATGTGCATATATGCTGCTGTTTCCTGGGGAAAATACAGTCTAAAAGCTGGACAGAATAAATAAATTTGTTAATGTGACACAATAACTGCTGTGCTAAGATATGTACATACCATACAAAAATAAATGGCAAAAAAGCCACAAAGATGAACAAATATAACAACATAAAAAAGATCAGCCTTGTTGGCATCAGTCAATTCTTGTTAATGCTTTCATGTTTTATTCTATTTTATGCACAGTTCACTTTCTCAAGTATACTATTTTGGTTCAGTTTACTAATGCAGTGGACCCCACCAGATGTGATTTGTATTTCCCTTTTCAGGTACTGTATTTCCCCTTTAAGTGACACCTTTAAAGGAGAAGACTACTGTATATTTCTGATTTGGATATGTCTGATGTATTTATTATACATTACATCAGTTACTGTACATATGTCAATAAGAGATCAGTCATTTCTGCTGTTGCAACACATATCTAAAGTTTGAGGCTCTGACACAAGGTAGTAAAATGTCAAGCAAGCCTCCATTTACATGCAAATGGATCACTTGTAATACAGCCCCTCCCATTCCCTGATGTCACTGCAGCAACAGTGCAGAAAACACATAAGGGTATCAATGCTGTCTATCCTGATTTTAGTTTAAGTTTGCAATGGCTTAAGACAGTTCTGTCATGCAACTCACACAGGGAGTAGTACTTGTAGCCTTAATACTGCATGTGTAGAGCAACTAATACATCTAACAGTATTTCATTCACAGGAAACAGACTATGTTCTATGTACTGCTCATTTCTCTCTGTGAGACAGTTGCAACATGTTGTAGAGCGCAGTAGAAAGAATGAGTCAATCAGACAATCAAACAGTCAATCTAGCAGTCAATGAGTCAATCAGCATTGCACCAGGTGAGCACCCTTGAGAAGATTAATTTACAAGGTAGGCCTGAGCAGTTTCCCAAAGGATCACACAAGACTGAAGTCCTCCTTTGCACAAATTATACACCCCTCTTTCAGCAGCCTGAAAGTGGACAGCTAGATCACTTACTTTATAAAGTGTATTGTTTTACATTTCAAATGCTCCTTACATCTGGGTTTCTGACTGGAAATACCAAGACAGAATGCATATGACATGGGAGGAATGAGCTAAGCAAATACAGAGCAGTACAAACACTGAGACTGATTAGTTTCTTTACCTACAACAGCTGAAGTGTAGCATCTGATTTGTGAGGGACATCCTACTTCAAATGCTGGCATTACAAAGGGCTGCCGCAGCTTGTTTTCAGTACCTTCAAAGTGAAGTGTTGTAGCACTCACATCACTGCTAATGATTTATAATGGGAATGGGGTCACTTTTAAAGTCATGGACCTAGGGGGGCATCACAGTTCCTAAGGATGTTAGGGGAACTTGTTAAGAGTTAGAGAATAAGGGACTTTAGTAGGATTTGAACCAGAGTTTCCCAGTTCTTGTGCCTGTGCTTTAACCACTAGATTATCCTTCTTCCATATGCTGCAGCTGATGTTCTCCTGGTAACCTATTCCTTGTTATAGCTGAACTCTTTATTGCCTTACATCAGCCATCCAGTCACTGACTGCCTAGTTATAAAGGGAAAGGGGCATTTTTGCAAGATTGTGTCTCACTGCTGGTGTCAATCAAAACAGAGAATGCTAACACACACAGAACATAATACAACAGCTATATAATACCACTTAAGACTCTTGTTGTACCCAGAGTCATTTATTGGGTAAACTGTTTTTGCTAACAGAAACATTAACAAAACACATACAGGCACTTCCTTATAGGCATACTGTATATACATGCCAAATCAGTGCTGCATCACACTCATATGGTCCTAGTCCCTAGTAGACCTGCACTTCAGGATGTGCACAACACTTAAAGGTTTCCTCCATTACTCAAGTGGGGAACCAAACATTGTGGGTTCTGTTTACTGGTGGAACAGCATTTAGTGCAGCACCATTATCTGTTGCTCTGATGACATCATCCTCCAGCAGCATTGATGGTAAAATGTAGGACAAACACATTGATAACTTCTGGGGGCTGTATATTTTTATTTATAATCTAGATTTGGACATTAATAGGACTGCTGGCAACTGGAGGAGGCACACAACAGTTACACATAAGGAGTTGGGAAAATATGGGTGTGAAACTATGGGAGACTTCCCCTTTAAAAAGACTGCTGAAATAGGGATCCTTAGGCTCTTGACAAAACAACTGGCATGGGTGAAAAACACATTGTGCGTTCTGCTTGATGCTGTACTGCTCTGCATTTTGGATCTTTTCTGTGACTGTCACATTTGGGCACTTGTTGCAGTTTAATAAAGCTGGCACTTTGTTAATTTGACTAGTGTGGTTTATGCCTGATGTCCAATTGGTAGGTGCTGGACCATTCCTGCAGAATTCAATAGATTGCAGTCAGTAAGATGTGGCAGAATACTGAAGGAATTTTGCTGGGGATCACAAACTGAGCAGCCTGTCCACAAACTGAGCAGCCTATATGGAAGAAGAGAATCTGATGCAGCGGTTGCCAGCCTAGTCCCAAGTAGAGTAGGCAGTTATGGGTGAGCCAGGGCGTGACTAATGCAAATCGCCATATTACTGTAGGCCACATCCCACTTTTTGAGGTTTGCCTTGGTAGCATTAAAATAGGTCAGAAGACCATAGGTGAGGCAGAGAAAGAGCACACCTTGAGCTAGAGAAAGGCGAGGCTTTGGGGACGAGCAATGCTTAACCCTGTGGACCATGCCCAGTTCTGAATTTACCACTTTGCATACTGAGTGGATGCGAGGAGCGAATCCATTGATTGGTCTAAGGCAATCTCTATGTATTTAACAGTGGAAAACCTCCTCCAGTAGGGAGCCATTAGCACAGGCAATAGTGATTGGGTTACCACCTGTCCTGATTTTGTCATGACAGTTCTGCTTTGGGTGGCTGTGTCTTGACATAAAACATGAAAAATGCTAAATGTCCTTCTTTTGTAGTAGACACATTATCTTCTTGCTTTCCTCTAGAAGTTGCAGAAAACTATGATACCTTTGTTAAAATACCTTAAAATGATAGGAAACAATGGGGCATATGCACTAGCATGCAGCTGCTGAGGCGCTGCGCACAACAGGCACACGTGTGTGCATATACCACAGATACGTGCATGACCTGGCCACATGGCATGCATGGTAAGGTGCATAGAGGTGCGTGAATGCAGGTGGCGCATAGCTGCACGAGAGTAGCAGTATGTATGCGCTGGGGGCGTGGCCATGCAACAACGTGAGCACACCTCAAATACGAACCCCTATTACATCACCCAGGTGTGTGGGTCCAAGGGTGCAGAACAATACCAGGTGGAGGGCAGCTGTAAATTGCCTGCGCGCAGATCAGCTGTGCGGGGGAAAAACAGTGTTTAGGACATACAACAAGGACTGTAATGGGCATGGACAGGGTTGTAATGGACATCTGCCACTGATGATCTGCAGCCCCACAGATGGCCACAAATGGTACTGCATAGTCAGACCAGACTGTCCAGGACAGCTATGAAAACAGCACCTGCACTTACACAACTGTGACCTAGACAGGACATGGGAACCAACACCCCTTTCCAGACACAGGTGGACATGCTACCCAGGCACTGCACAGACAAAGCTTGTACATGACAGGCCTCACACTCCCCCCCACCTGCCCCATAACAGTGTCTGCCTCACCGTCATCCAGACCTATGACCACTTTGGACATGGACACTGTCATGCACCTGCTGACTGGAATAATGACACTGACATGGGACACATGTTATAAATAAACATTTAATAACATCACAGCCAGGTATTACAAACACAAACACCCATCACCCAACGGGACACATGCAACTATACATATATAACAGTATTAGCCACACTGGGAAAAGTGCTGGCCACATAACTGGTCTCAGGGCTCAGAAAGCTGGTCAGTCATTCTCCTCCTCCTCTTGGGCATCCTTACTCAATCCCATGGGCATTGTTGCTGTGTATACACGCTCGACAAGTAGCAGGCAGCGCAATGGACCATGATAACCCGGGAATGAGAGGAACACAGGAGACAGTTGTGAGTGGGATGCACATTCATTGTGGCCACTATACTCAGTGGGCACACAGGCCCGTACTGTCACCCCCATTACACATACCTTGGATGGCTCAGCAAGATCCCAGTATCCCTCGATGTTCTTACAGTACACAGCCTTTTTTTAAATTCATTTTTATCCCCTGGTTGCCCAGCCTGCCCCCATCAGCCTCCTCTCTCCCCCAACCCCATCAACCCACCATCTCTGGGACTTACTGTGTGACCCTTGCAGTGCCCCACAGATTACCCCTTGGTGAAGCCTCCCATGGGCCCCTGTTCCTGGGAGGAGTTTAGCTCAGTTGCAGGTTGTCATGTAGGTGGTTGTGGCATCTGTGGGGACAAGAAGGTGTTATCCTGCTGTCTGGGGTGTTTTCCATTGTTCTGGAGAACCCTCAGATGTTCCAGTGCTGTGGCAGCTTTACGTACAGCATGCTGACGTCTTTTGCCTGGAGCATCCCCCACAACAGAACTGCTGCTCTAGCCTGCACCTCCACCTATGGCCATGTAGGTGGCGGTGTCACCATGGAGCAAGCAACCCACCCTCCCTGGAGGAGGACAGCATCCGTCAGGATGCTTAATCCTCCTCTCTCCAACTGTTCCCCAAATGACCCAGGCTCGTTCCCGAAACCAGGTTGCCAGTGTTATGGCAGGTGAGTCATAGATGCCTCAGCCATCTGTGCCACCAGGCCAGTCCTTATCCTGCATGCCCAACCACCAGGACAGCCAGTAAAGGACATGCAGTTCCTACCGTGACTGTTGGGCCACCACCTGGGGCATCGTGCCATCAGACTGCTCCAGGCACTTGAGGACTATTCGATCCAGTCTCTCATGGTAGTCCTGAGGAAATACAACATATGGAACATGGTCAGTTACGCAATACAGAGCACACTTGACATGCACGTCCCCATGCCCCTCACCTGTTCCATCCATACATACCTCCCCTGGCTTCTTTACCTCTCGTATTGATCGTCCTCCTTCCACTGACTCTTAGTAGCAGTGCCAGGAAACCCTCCATAACTTCCATGGGTACACTGCCCTCCCTCCCCACCAACAGGTCCTGCTGTTGCTGACATCTCTGCCATCACAGTATCTGTCTAGGTATGCCCCAGCAATGCTCGTGCATGGCGTATCACCCTGCAGATGTGGTGAGTACATGCCCCTTTAAATGTGAGCAGGTAATAAGGGAATGGCCATGCGGAAGCCCTGTATGCCTCAGGGGTGGGGAACAGCACACTGGTGTGAGCAACTAGACTCTTCACTTCCAGAAAGAGTCACAACACAGAGATACAGAGAATGTGCCCAAGACTATTAATGAATCTTCTCCAACTGGACATGGAGAGGGAGCATGAGTGGGCACTTAGATCAAGACCACGTCCACATGTATTTCATCCATTGTTGGACACCAGTATCCTGCAGGACACCCACTTTGTTGAATGCTTTCATCTGGACTACGCCACAACTGCAGGGCTCTTTGACATGGTCTGGCCCCATGTGGCCCCATAACACGATGCTCATGGGTGATGTCTATGAGACAAAGGTGCTATGTGCCCTGGCATACTATGCCACAGGATCATTGCAGAGGGTGGCAGATGTCATGGGTGTCAGCCAGTTTTCCTTGAGTAGAACATTGCACCAGGTCATCAGCGCTCTGGCCCTGCATGTGCAGGACTACATATCATTCCCCACAGCAGAGGCAGACATATGGGCCACCAAAGAGGCATTTTATGCCTTGCATGGCATGCCTAATGTACTGGGGGCCATAGACTGCATGCATGTGGTGATCCTGTTAATGACTACTGAGGAGGCGGCCTACTGGAACTGCAAGGGATACCACAGTATAAATTGCCAAATAGTTTCGGATGCATCGGGTATCATCACTAATGTGTGTGCCAGATACCTTGGATCCTGTCATAATGCTACATCTTTGAGAATTCATGGCTCGGTGCCCTATTTGGTATATGTGGTGCCAGGGATAGATGGCTGTTAGGTGGGTACAGGTGCTCCATACAGGTGCCCAGATATGTTGCTCCATACAGGTGCCCTGATATGTATGCAGAGACTCTGTGATGTACCAATGCCATTGTTCTTCCACTGCATAGGTGACAGTGGAAAAATACTATGACCATACCTAATGATATCCTCCTAGGAAGTGCAGGGTGGAGGGGAGGAGTCATACAACGGGGCCCACAGGAAGAGACGGTCAGTAGTTGAACAGACAATAAGGCAGATGAAGATGAGGTTCCAGTGCATGGATCTGATCAATGGTACAATGATACTTGCCCCTGGAAAGGCTTGCAGAGTGTTCATTGCTTGTGCCATGCTGCACAACGTAACTGTGCAGCATCGGCTACCTATGCTACAGGACATATAGGGGTGTGCCTCTCCAGGTGATGGGGGAGGTGAGGCTTACCAGGGGAGAGCTGCCAAGTCACTGCTTGGCCAGGCCACTCACCACAAACCTGTGCAGGGTTCATTCAGCCGTTAGGGGTTAGCATGATGGTGTGGCATGGTGATGATGACATAGTGTACCCTGAGTGCCATTCCACCCATTGGGAGTGTGGGGGGGGTGGGCCATTAGGTACATTATGGATGACATATGTGGACATGGTTTTTATGTACTGTGGTAAAGGCAGCACATAGTGTTGGTGGTACATGTGATGGGGGAGTTATGTGTGGTCAATATTAGTGTAGGTGCTTTTGTTTCAATGTGATTCAGGTGTTGTGGGATGAGCACATCACTTTGTTCTTGCCCACTGCTGTCTGAGCCATGTCGAGAAACAGGTACCTAGGTGATGTGTCTTAGCTGTTGCCCTGGCACCACCATGAGGCCATCTGTCAGGCTGTGTGTTGAGCTCTGGCTGTGGTTGACTGTCCTCAGTATCCTTGGGGACTAAGGGGGTGCCAGGTGTGGTGCATTGGGGATACTTGGGTGGCCTCAGTGACTGTTGTGGTGGTCATGCCTATGCCAGTACCTGCCACTATGTGGTCTGTTAGTCTGTCCAGCAGGTCCCCTATCCTGTCTATCACTCTGTGTCCGCCTCACCTCTGCTGTCAGCTCCTTTGATGCCTCTGTATTATCCTCTGTGTCTGGGAGACAATCATGCTCAACCTGTGGTATTTTGGGGTACCATGTGTGCCATATATCTCAGGAGGCTACCCTCCCTGCCCTTTGTGGTCTTTGGCCACATGAGTCCTCATCCCCACTGTCCAGGTGTATTTGTGTGTTCCCTCTCAGACACCCTGCTCTCCACTGACTACTGATGCTGTGCAGACCACCTGTGTCCTGTGTGTGGCTGGCAGTTCTGAGAGGCCATTCAATGTGCCCTACAGCATGTGGCTGGTCAGGTGTGACAGCTGTGGCATGTGGGACATCCCTGGGTGGCTGCCCGATGTAGAACTGCATCAGGGCATCTGCACAGGAAGTGTTTGGTTGTGGGCTGTCAGTGGGGATGTCTATCCTCTCCTGGTCCACCTGGTGCCTCCACTGTGTCCAGGTGGGGGGGTGGCCTCCAACAGCTGCCCTTTTGCTGGCAAGCACATGGGCACCTGCGGTACCTGGGGTTGAGAGGAAAGAAGTTTACTAGTGCTGTGCCACTGCTGTGTACATCTAGGGATGTACAGTGGGACACCTAGGGTGGCACATATCTGCAAAATCCTCCCGCCCAAGACTGTCTGCTCCTGTCTCCAGTCACATGGCATCCTTGGCAGGAATTTGCATCCTCCTCATCGGCAGTGAGCCCAGTATCTTGGTCTGTAGGGTGCAACACAGGGTGGTTAGCATTTTCAAAGTGTCTAACATCCCCTACATTGCTGTGCATATCTCAGAGGGTGTCCATGCCCTCCTCCTACCTGTACATGGACACCTCAGTGAAGGTGTCCACCATTATCCTCTCTATGAGTGTGAGGATGTACCCCTGCGTGGGTGGCTCTCCACCTGTGCTAGTCTGTTGGTGTCTGACAGATATGAGCTTCCACTTGACAGCAGATCACATGTCACACCACTTATGTTTTATGGCAGCTAGTGCATGTGCCTTTGGCCCAGCCATGTTGACAGCTGCCTGTATGTCCAGTCATAGTTTTGACTTGATCTCAACCAGTGCCTTTAGCGACTGCCCCATACAGGATGGCACAATCCTCCTGAATGTCATGGACTATGGTGGCAACCTGTGTACCAGTGAAATTAGTGGACCACGAATGGCTTGGCCACATGTCCGGCCTGGTCTGTGCATCACAGGGCAATCATGCTTAGTCACATCGGGCACCGGTGGTTTCCTGGGTGCAATGGGTGCATCTGTTCTCCCCTCCATTTGGGCATTTTCCACATTCTCCATAGTGCTATTCACTTTCGTGTTTATGCACGAGGTGGGGGGATGACCATATATGGTGGGGACAAGAGGTGTGGCTGGGTTCTACAGGCCCACCTGCTGCCTACTCCAGATGGCCCTGCATGCCTCAGTTTACCATGCTCCTGCATCTGCATGCCCTGCATGTTAGGGTACTATGCGTAACTCTCCATGCCTGCGTGGCGCATAGCTGTGCACTGCCGCTATGGCGCTTATGTGCATTGTTTACATGGATCAGTGCATAAGCCCCATTATGAGCAACTAAAAAACTACAACAAGTTAATCTTAGTTCTGATTATTTAGAGAACAGAAATCTGTTTCATTGGTCAAGGTTACATACTGTCCTGCGAAAAATCATGTTTCAGTATGAAATGTCCCACTTTTGGCTTCTCAGAAGGTGGTAACTCTAAATAGAAAGGATAGGGGTACCATGACAAAGCTTACGTTTGGAACTGAGCCTTAGGCTTTTTACTGTTTTGTACCAGCCCATTTTCATTTAGACATGCTTGAATGAGAGAGAATGCATCTGAGAGATGATGACAAGTCACAGAGATATCAGCATATAAAACCAGGTCATCTGCATTCAATATTGTATTACAATTTTTAGCCACTTCTGAGAGGTTGTTTCTCTCCTTTTTGTTAGTAATGTACTTTATGTACTAGTAGGTCAGGTTGGATGGATAAATGAAATAGAGAATAATACTTGGGTGGGTGCGCGTAACTAGAATTTTACACACACCCAAGGTGTGGGTTGCTACATAAACCCCGAGAGCGAAGCTCAAGTCGGTTTTCAAAGCATCCCACACTGAGGGTATGTGTAAAATTCTGAGTTACACACCCACCCATATTTTGTTTTTTATAATTTCTAGTGCAGCATTTTTGATCAGGTGGGATTTTGTTTTACTGTCAGCAGTTGTGTGTTTGCTCAAGCAGAACTCAACATGAGCATGATTGACAGGCACAGATTGCAACTGCCCATCTGTAATGCGAAATTACAACTGGATGGCTGTAATGCAATTTTATTTTAAGAACCTGTCATCCAGATATTAAAACTGCTCCCTAGTAATTGGTTCCATGTCAGGATATTGGCAACAATGTTGTTGACATCCTGGACAGCGACAGGAACAATGCTGGCTGTTGGCAGTGTTCCCGTTGGTTAAAAGTGTTTTTTTGTGGGGGGCTTCCCCACATCCCCCATGTGGAGGGCTATGCTTCCTGTACTCCCCTATCTCTAATTAACCAACTCTGATTTGGAGTTGGTTCGGGGTGGGGAAAAACACTGGGATTCGCTGTGTTGACATATAGTGGATCACCATAGCGACCTGGCGAGATTTGTCGCTGTGGTGGCGTTTGCTGTGAAAAAGTCATTGTGGTGGTGTGCGAAGAATAATGCATAGGCATCTGTGTGTTATGGATTTTTTTAATGCAACCAAATCCAAGGTGTGTGATGACCCATAAACCTTGAGAGCGGGGGTAAGCCCTGGGGACAGACAGCCAAGGTTTAAGCCCCAGTGGATGTCAAGATTTCGGGGCTGGTAGGAGGGAAAGAAAAAGAGCAACTAAATATATATATATATATATATATGTATTATATAGCTAGGGTAGAGCAGCCACATCTCTATGAAAGCCAATATTTTGCACTGTAATAATTTTGCAACCGTAAAATAGATTTGCCTGAAAATCAAGCATGTGTGGTGTGGTACCATAGAGCTCTGGTTAAAAAAAACACTTTCTGGCTATTTGTTTGCTTGAGGCTACAGATCAAACGGTTTGGGTTTGTGGTCTGAAATTGTCAGGGTAGATGGGATCTGGGTCACAGATGTGCCTTTTGAAGATTTAGTGAAAAATATTAATCTGTTCAAAAGTTATTAAAATTTGAAGTTTTCCATTATAGCCTATGGGAAAAAATATATGTACGGCACGAAAGTACATTTTACTTTCGCGAAAGTACATTTTACTTTTGCAAATGGGCTTTTTACTTTTGTAAATCTGCCATCTTGTTTTCAGTTAGCTGTGGCTAAAAAATGCTGTATTTTAAAAATAGTGCCCCTTGGTAAACACCAACTTGTGTTTACCTAATCTTGTGTTTACCTAATCGGGGCCCAAGGAACACGGTCCTGACATTAGTTTTTTAAAATAATGGTCAGAAATAAGTTTTTTCGATTCAGCCATTGGTACTTTTGCAAATTTGAGAAAGCATACTGTATTTGCAAAAGTTTATAACTACTTTCGTGAAACTTTCGTGAATTTGCAAAGGAGGAGCATAGATGCCATGAGACCTCGCACCCATCTCACATCCCAGTTACATTACACTTTCTCAAAAAGAAGGGAAATTCATTGCAAAAAAATGTTGTTAATGCATTAGTTAGGGTTGACAGCACAGTGAGAAAAGTTTGGAAATTCGATGTTAGGGTTATCCCCCCTACCACCCCCTCACCCTCCAAACACCAACAGACGTTGGGGTGTGCCATGGGGTCATCAGGCCTAACTCTCACCTCATTTTTCTATACTGTAACATGTTAGCTTGTTTACACATGGAATGGGTTGAGAGTGGGCCCTGACCATCCCATGGCACATCCCGATGTCTGTTGGTGTGTGGAGGGTGGCGGAGGGGGTGGTAGGGGTGGTAACCCTAACATTGAATTTCCAGACTTTTCTCGCTTAGCTATCAACCCTAACTGATGCATCAACAAAGTTTTTTGCAATGAATATATATTATAGCTGAGTAGGCACTTTGATGTTAAAGCCTCAAATTTTGCACTTTAATAACTTTGCAGTCATTCATCCGATTTGCCTGAAATTCTGCAGGCGCTGTCTGCTACCATAGGTCTCTGGATCTGGCAAGTTGTGTTCTGGCCGGATGTGCGGTTGTAGAGCTGCAGAGTGCCAAATAAAGAGCAAAACAACACTTTTTTGGCCATTTTTGGCAAATTCTTTGCTCGTCTCTACAGCCCGAACGATTTGTCCATCTGGTCTGAAATTTTACGTTATATGGGGACTGGGTCAGGGAAGTGCCTTTTGAAGGTTTGGTGAAAAAATATTAATCCGTTCAAAAGATATTAAAGTTTAAAGTTTCCCATTATAGCCTGTGGGGAAAAAATATATGTTCTGAAAGTGAAAGCAGGTTAATAGCCCCCAAATCATGGACAGAATTTTCAAACTGCACCTTGAAAGGGCGCAAGTGGCTGCTCCGTGCAGCTGAGATGCACTGGCACACAGAAATTATATATTCAAATAAGATGCGCAATAGCGCATCTCGTCTGAATATAACAGGATATGTGTGCGGCGCAAATGGGGGCCGCCGACGATGTGCCGGAACATCCCCCTGCCAGGTCTGAATACCTGGAATGGGAATGCACGTGCACCTTGAAGATGCTCCGAGCGCACATTCCAGATATTCAGATTTGAAAAAACATGCAAATTGGGTCATTAGCCTTGCAGGGCACAAATGGGGCCATTTGCATGTCATCATGGCCCCATTTGCATGTCCTGTGTAGGGATACACCTGCCAGGATGCACAGGGTGCTCTGACAGTGGAAGGCAGGCCATAGTCCCTGGTAGTCTAGTGGACCCCCCCTTTCCTGTACCCCAATCGCAAATGCAATATTACTGACATCCTAAACCTGGTAGTCTAGTGGTACCCCTCCCAGCCCTGATCGCAGCAAATCCCACAGTCAAGAACACCGTGGTAGTTCAGTGGACCCCCCCACCCACTGAGACAACTAAACCCCATCCCGCTGCCCCCATCTCAGCATGGGCTTGGCAGCCAGTGGACAGCAAAAATGGTTCGAGATACAGATTTTTTTGCTAAGCACAGCTTAGTACACCTTCAAGTGTAGTAAGCTTGCTTGGAGGTGGCCAGGCCATGAATGAAACTGCGTAGGAATTTTATCCAAAGTTCCTACGGTTCCTGAGATATTGCAACTTTTGCAGCACAAGGGTTACCTGGAATGGCTCTAGGCATGTGCTATGTGTCTATACTAATGGGTACATGTGCGCTCCCACATGGAGATGTGATATCATTAAAATATCCTTACACATGTATAGATGGGAGCACAGTGCAATATGAGTAACATTACACTTTCTCAAAAAGAAGGGAAATTCATTACAAAAAACTTTGTTAATGTATCAGTTAGGGCTGTCATTACAGTGACAAAAGTTTGGAAATTTGATGTTAGGGTTACCAAACCTACCCCCCACCCCACTCTCCACAAACCAACAGGCATCGGTGTGCCTTGGGTCATCAGGCCTAACTCTCACCCCATTCTCCTATACTGTACCACTCAGCTTCCTTACAAATGGAATGGGGTTAGAGTTAGGGCTGACAACCCCAAGGCACATCCCAACATCTGCTGGTGTGTGGAGAGTGAGGGTAGGGGGTGGGGAATGGTAGGGTTGGTAACCCTAACATTGAATTTCCAAACATTTGTCGCTGTAATGGCAACCCTAACTGATGCATTAACAAAGTTTTTTGCAATGAATATGTAACAGCACAAAACACGTAAATTATGGGATTTTTAACACTCTGTATCTCAGAAACCACATAACGAATTCACACAAAATGTGCCACTTTAACAGACTTAACCCAAGAGATTATGCATGCAAAATGTCATGCAAATCCATTGAACTGTGGCCAAGTTTTTAAGGTGCACAATTTTGCGTTTAACATAGATGTGAGCACTCAACCCTAACTATATTTTGGAGCCATTTAACAGATGTCCATGAAATTTTGCAAGCATAATCTCTAGGGATAGGTCTGTTGACCTGCTAAATTTGGTGGGAATCCATTGAGTGGTTTCTGAGATATAAAGTGTTGAAAAAATAGAAAAATCTGGATTTTTTGGACATTTCTTTCTCATCCTGGATCTCAGAAATGGCTTTATCTTGTGGGCTGAGATTTTCAGAGTAGAAAGCCTTTGGGTCACAGATCTGCCTTTTGAAGGTTTGGTGACAAAATATTAATCTGTTCAAAAGTTATGACATTTTACATTTTCCCATTATTTCCTATGGGAAAATTTATATGTCAAGCACGAAAGATACTATTGTTCACACAGTACAGAACTGTACGCACAATACTAGCTTCTTTTTACAAAGAAGGCTGGTATTATGCACACAATAGGAGTTCCGTGCATACAATACCAGCTTATTTTCACATGGAAGCCTGGTATAGTGTGCACAGATCACAGAGGTTTGATCGTTTGAGCTGTGTTGCGTCCACCATCCTGTTTGCCCACTTAGCAAGAATTTTGAAGTCCAGAACTTTTTTAACACAAAAAAATTAGAACACAGCTAAAGAAGACCCCTTTAGGTGTATTCTGATGTTGTTTTGGGTTTTAAGCTGGACCCAAACAATTTCTTTTGTCAGGTGCCAGCTTATACAGAGAATGGCTTGTAAGCCATTCTCTGTACGAGAAGAGCAGTACTTTCTTGACTTCTGTAGCTGCAGCTGGAACTCATGCTGCCAGCTGCAAAGTCAAGGAAGACCTATAGTTGTTCCCATCGACACAGGGTGCCCAATCCCCATGTTAGTATGTATCCCTCGCACACACACATATTTGGCACACTGGGAACTCATCCCAGTGTGCCTAACAATGTTAAAAGCCTGTGGGAAAGAAAACTGTCCCAAAGTCTTTTCTTTGATGCAGAATCCTGCATCAAAATTTGTGATTATTTCGATGCAGGATCCTGCATCAAACTACTGTGCCCTCTCCACCGACATCAGGGTGCCCAATCCCTGTGTCAATGTGTATCCCCCCTAGCAGCATGGCATACTGAGAGCCCACCTCAGTATGCTGATATATTTATATTTAAAAAAAAAAAACACCTTTCTGACACTGGGATGACCACTCCCGGTGTCGGATGACCCACTTTTATTGCCGACGGAGGTTGCCCAATCCCCTGTTGGCATCATGATCCCACCTATATGCTTGGCACACTGGGAGCCACCCAGTGTGCCCATACTTATTTTTTTAAATCTCCTGCCGACGAGGTGCCCAATCCCCTGTTGGCATGATGATCCCCACCAAACTTATGTGGCACACAGGGAGCCCACCCCAGTGTGCTCATACTTTTTTTTAAAACTCCTGTAAATGTAGAAAACCATCCCCCGTAATCTTTTTTTAAAGCCTGAAAAAAAAAACAGTCCGTTGACATCTCCCCACTCCCCCATCCCCACCTTCCCTCTGCCCACCCACCTCCCCACACCCCCAACCATACACCCTCCGAGGTCGGGATCAGTGTCTTCTGGACTGGGAATCGTCTTCTCTTCAAAGCTGAACTATGATCTGAGGAATCAAGGTAAGCCGTATAATGGGAGTCAATGGGGGAGGTTTAATTTATTTTGATATCTTGGTCAATTTTAGGAATTTTTGCACCAAATTTCCAACATGGGGTTCTTGGAACCCACCTTGTGAACACAGGCACTGTCATTTCATTTCTCAGTCCTGAAAGGTGATTTTGTGATTGCTGCGTGGAATCAACTTTCTGGACTGATTCATGAAACAACAATGCCACTGTTCATGAGGTGGGGTCCCAAAAGTTATGTTGGAAATTTGGTGAAAAATCCAAAATAATGACGTTACAAGTGATGTATTGTGGAGTTTCTATGCAAGCTCAGTAACTTTCCAATTTTTATATTTTCCTTCAGATTTTCACATTGCCATTTTCACACCTCATTATGAACAGTACAGCTGTCATTTTGCACATCCTGTCCAAAACATATTTTCACACCTGTGGCGCAGAATGGCGCTGTCACTGTGCAAAATCAACTTTTGGAATGGATTAAGCAAAATCACAGTTGCACTGTTCATGAGGGTAGGTCCCATAATGCTGATGTTGAAAATTTGGTGAAAAAATTCCAAAATTACCACGTTATGAGCGTGCGTTGCACAGTTTCTATGTACTCTCATAACTTCGCCAATTTTTCCTATTTTCACTCCAAATTTTTAACATTGCCATTTTTACACACCACCTCATGAACAGTACAGCTGTCATTTTTCAAATCCCACTGAAAATGTTTTTCCACAACTGTGGTGAAAAACAGTGTTACAGTTGCATGGAATTACATTTTGACAGGGATTTGAAAGTTTGTTGTACCGGGTACATGTGGTGAGGTGCTAAGAAGGTTATGTTGAACATTTGGGGTGAAAATTAATTGAAATGGCACAGTTATGACTATTTGTTGCAGTTTTGCTACTCCTGCTCATAACTCAATGTGTGGAAGCGCAGGGGTCCGAGACCCCTGTGTTTCCACAGCTAGATACATATGTGCATCTGTGGAGGGATGGGAGCACAGGGTCCAAAGGACCCTGTGCTCCCACCATGACATATGGACACTGTTGTACTATTTGGATGGAGGGATGGGTGCACGGGTTTGGACCCTGCATTTCCACCATCACATATGGACACTGTTGTGCTATCTGGATAGAGGGATGGAAGTGCAGGGTCCAAAGGACCCTTTGCTCTCACTGTGACATATGGACAGTATTGTACTATCTCGCTGGATGGATGGGAGGACAGGGTATGAAGGACTCTGTGCTCCCACCATGACATAAGAACACTGTTGTACTATCTGGATGGAGGGATGGGAGTGCAGGGTCCAAAGAACCCTGTGCTCCCACAGTAAAATGAGGATACATATATATGATCTGAAAAAGAAGGGAAATTCTTTGCAAAAACATCGTTAATGCATTAGTTAGAATTGAATACCACAGCGACAAAAGCAGGAAGAGGGCCCCACCCCAGTTCCCACCCACCCATCCCCCACCCTCCACACCAACAGGCGTGGTGTGTGCCATTGGTCATCAGGCCTAACTCTCACCCATTGTCCTAAACTGTAGCATGTAAGCTTGTTTACACATGGAATGGGGTGAGAGTTGGTCCGATGACCCAATGGCACACCCTGACGCCTTTTGGTGTGTGTGGAGGGTGGGGGATGGGGTTGGGGAACACTGGGTCTAATTTCCCTGCTTTTGTCACTGTGGTATTCACCCTAACTAATGCATTAACAAAGTTTTTTGAAAAGAATATAATAACAGCAAGAGGAAGGAGGTGCTGTTAAAACTATACTACTCTACTGGGACTAAAGAACTAGAACTCTGCTACTGGGACCTTCAATTTAGGGTTAAAACAAACAAAAAAAAGAGTTATTGTGTTTGTCTGAGTTGGATGAAGTGATTTTTTTATCTGTGCAGTTAGCTAGGTGTAGAAGGAAACTTTAATTGTTATCTGTGCAGTTAGCTAGGTGTAGAAGGAAACTGTGAATCATCTGTGCAGTTAGCTAGGTGTAGAAGGAAACTGTAAATTAGGGGGTGTGGCATAGGCAGAAGGAAGCCAGGTGTTTTGGATTTGAAAACTGCCCTAGATAGCTTGTGGCAGAGAACAGCAAGAGGAAGAAGGTGCTGTCAGAACTATACTACTCTACTGGGACTAAAGAACTAGAACTCTACTACTGGAACCTTCAATTTAGAGTAAAAACAAACAAAAAAAGAGTTAGTGTGATTGTCTGAGTTGGGTGAAGTGAATTGTTATCTGTGCAATTAGGTGTAGAAGGACACTGTGAATTATCTGTGCAGTTAGCAAGGTGTAGAAGGAAACTATGAATAGTTATCTGTGCAGTTAGCTAGGTGCAGAAAGAAACTGTGAATTAGGGGGAGTGGCTTAGGCAGAAGGAAGCCAGGTGTTTTGGATTTAAAAACTGCCCTAGATAGCTTGTGGCAGAGAACAGCAAGAGAAAGGGGAAGGGGTGCTGTTAGAACTATACTACTCTACTGGGACTAAAGAACTAGGGCCCAGATATTCAAACTGCGCCCAAAAAGTGCGCAATAGCAGGAGCAAGCGCAAGTCCATTGTGCCCATGCACAAGAGACGCGATATTCAAAAACAGAGCAGGCCAAACTGCGCCTACAGCCGATGACTGAATATCGCACCACCTGTGCCATAGCGCAACTAGGGAGGGGAAGCTGAGCAGATCTGATGCGCCATAGCGTAACAAGGGATGTGCAGCTGAGCAGTCCAGAGGCGCCATAGCACAACCAGGGATGCCCCCCAGCAGCAGAGCAATGCAACTGCACAACCAGGGAGGTAGGGACCCACCACCCATGCCACAGAAGGGCACAGGAACACACAGCAGAAAAGACATTGTCACCCCACACCCCATGCACTGCACAACTGGGGGAAGGCTGGAATAACCACCGGCCCATGGAGACAAGCAAACAACCCACAGCCGGGCCATGGTGCCTCATCACACCTCCCGGCAAGCTGTGACTGGCACACAAGGAGGGCTGACCACCCCATGCCACACCATCCCCCCAATGCAGAGCACACCCTGCACTATGACCCCCAGACACCCCCCCATGAGCAGTGACCACCACTGCAGGAAACCCCATGCATGCTACCACCCCTACTGTGACAATGCAACCCTGTGCACCACAGAACCATGCAAGCCAGCCCCACCACGAGCACCCATCAGCGGGTGGCAGCACACAGCAATGCAACAACGGCAGACACAGTGCCACCACGCACAGTCCCCCCGAGGTACTGCGGAGAGACCAACCATGCGTCGGCACATGAGGTACTCCACATGGGACAGGGCTTTCCCCGGACACCACCACCAGTGGTACAGCACCCTGCACAGTATTCCAATGACACACCCCTGCCCACCACTGGCCACAACAGCCAGCACAGACACCCACAGTGGTGCGTGGAAGCATGCACCACACCGGATGCCACACAGTGCATGGACAGACACCCACCCATACCCAAGGGCACAACAACACAGGGACACAGTGGTGGGGCAACCAAGCCCCCAGTGTGGGCCCATGTAAACTGTGTACACACAACCCACAGTCCTCCATGGCACTGGAGTGCCAGCCACCCTGTGCAGGCACTGTGGACCCGTACACCACCACCATTTGCCCACAGCATAAGTCACAGACAGTGGTGCACATCCCCTGCAACACACACAAGGCACAGCATGGAGGTGGGACAACAACTGTGGAGGCCACAGTGTCACCCGAGGCAGACATGCACCACACCAGTGACAGGAGGCAACCCAGCAATGTGACGGGTACAGTGGCTGCCCTGCAGGGACTGCCACCACTGACATGCCAGTGGACCATGCAGGTCACGGACATGCATGTGTGTCAGCTGCACAGGCCATGGACGGGCTGACAGGTGCACCATGGACACAGAGCATGCACCATGGACCACTGCACACAGTCATCCAGTGCACAGGGCACAACAGACACACCACAGACACTGACTGATAGCTACCCCCACACTATAGTCACCTCCACATGGACACACACACATACTCATGACCGCACCACCCCTGACGCCATGCACACCACTGCAGCTGAGCACCTATAGCCTGCTGCAAATCAGAGACCACCACAGTATTCATATCAAAATAACAGTATTGAATAAACATATAAAATTCACCTATTTATAATAACTATGTACAAAATATATACAAGGTTGGGGGGAGGGCCACAAACAAGGTGGGGTGGGTAAGAGGCAGGGGTGGACAAATGGGACGGGAAAGGAGGGTGTGAGGATGGGTCCAGGGGTGGGGATTACAGGACTGAGGGACCCTAGCGGGGCGCCTCCCACTCCGACTCCATCGAGCTCTGTGCCTCCGCAGGACTCCGGTGTTGTCAATCCTGCAGAATATGTCCAGCGAAGCCCTCGCCACCTGGAGTATCTCCCACAGTGCCTCCCTTATTTCCCATAGATGGCGTGTACCTAGGACAAGGGAGCACAGTCAATAGGTATAAATGCACAACCCCATACAGCCTGCCCACTGTGCATGGCATACGGCCGTGGGACATACCTCTGTGATGGTGTGTGACCACCCGCAGTGATCACGTCCACATGACCTGCCCACCCAGGCACATACAGCCATGCGGAATGCTGCACACACCCACCAGCCAAGTCATGCACAGCACCACCATGGCCGTTTAGTGACATGGCTATGTGGTGCAAAGGCAGTGGCACAACCATATACCTGGTGCACGCATGGACCACCATTGATGCACTCCCAGACATGCATTGCCACTGGACAGTGTTGACTGTAACAAGTCGCATGCATGGCAGTGGTGTCGATGGATGGTGGCCATGCCCCGCTGCCCACTCTGTTACACAGCATGCAATAGAAATCATGGAGGTATGGCACTCACCTTCATCAAGCCGGTCCAGTGGGTGGTGAGGGCCCTCGCCCCGCCTTGCTGCTCTCTGCTCCTCCTGCCACCGAAGTTCATGGGCACGGCGGCGTTCCTCTGGGCCTGTGGTGCAAACATGGAGAGAGGAACATCAGTACAATCCCATAGCAAAGTCCCCCTGCCCCCAGATGTGTGTGCCCTCCCACCCAGCCAGACCCACCCACCCCACACCCTGATAACACCACCACAGCCAACCCCGGACAGTCCCTCCCCCATGTGCTGGACACATACAACAGTGTTACCCATATGGAAGATAAAAGTGTGTTGGCGTAACCCCTGCCTGGCCGTGACACGGTGCCCCTCCTGGCACGTGCCATGAAGCGTGCTAGCAACTCCGGCTCCCTCCGCCCGCAGGTCCCGCATCCGTGGCGGCACTGCATGGCCTCCTCCCCCATCCTGTGGCCTCCTCAAGTGCAGTGGCCACCTTCTCCCACACCTGGGTTCTGGACCTGTCCAGGGGCGCCTCCCCGAACAGTGGCCCATGGTGTGGCTCCACAATGGCCACTAGGTTGGCCAGCTCTATTGCCGACCAGTGAGCTGCCCTCCTGCATGCCATGCTCTTTGCTCGATTTGGCAATATGGTGCTCTGCAGTGCGGCTCCCCACGTGCAGATGCTGCGCAGTACAGCACTGCCATTCCCTATTGCACTGTCACCGAACAGCACGATAGAGGTGCACCCATGCCTGACGCATGGCACCTAGGGGGCAAAGGTCGGGCACAGGGTCAAGGGTCCCTGGCGCATGGACACGCACAGCGCCACTGGAACCCAATACATGTAGCATGATTGGCTGCCTGTGTGCCACTGCCATTAGCGGCCTACCGTGCAGTTGGCCCAGTGCGCCTATGATGGCCCAGTGCCACAGCGCCATGTAGTGACCATCACTATAGTGCCACTGGCACAATGGTGGCCATGCCCTGCATTGCCTACCGCGCACAGCACGTCATCAGCACAGCAGATGCCTGCGTCAGCAACCCGGGCATGTGCAGTGAGGTGTACTACGCATGTCACAGAACTGCGCCATTGGCTCAGCACATTCAACACAACTGCGCAAAGCGCAACAGCGCCGATATTCAGCCATCATATGCAAATCATCTAATCAGCCATTCAATGGCGCAGCACCATTGCATCCACTTAAAGTTACGCCTTGCCTCATTTGCATGGGTTGCGCTATAAAAAGTCTGCGACATTGGGCTGCAGTGGCCATAGTCGGTTACTGCAGTCTATTGGTGAGTTGCATGCTGTTTGAGAGTGTGGACTGTGGATTTAGGGACATGCATGGGACTGCACAGTCACAGGTAACAACTGCCATTCTTACAGGCTACATAATGACCGAGCAAGTTGTGGGAGAGGAGGAACACAGTGGTGGGAGGAGGAGAGGCCTAACTTTCCAAGGCCGAGACCGAAGCCCTGTTTGAGGCCTACCTGGATCAGAAGCCGCTTCTCAGTGGACGGTGGGGAACACCTCAAGCCCGTGCTGCTGCATGGGAGGAGGTGGCACGTGCTGTGAACCTGCATGGCAGCCACCAGCGCTACATGCAGGACTGTAAGAAAAAGATGGGCACAGACAGGAGGAGGATAAATGAGAAGGTGGCTGCCATCAGGGCAGCATGAGCTGCAACAGGTGGGGGACAGCCGGAGGTGGTACAGCTAACCCCACAGGAGGAGAGGCTTTCTGGAAGCATGCAGCGTAGTGCCATTGAGGGTGTTCCAGGTGGTGGCTTCCAGACGGGTGGTGGCCCATCACTGCATGGCAAGTCATGGTCTGTCTATGGGGGGGCAGGGTAGGTCACATGCAGTAATGCGACTTTGCTTTCCCTTACAGATGCTGAGCATCTGCATGGGTCAGCGGTGGTGGGCCTGTCCACTGAGGACAGTCAGCTGGAGATGGAGGACGGCCCATCCACCTCCACAGGTATACATGGATCAGTGCGACAGTGGGGCCACCTGGCTGTCCACACTGATGTCGTTGTAACAGGTGCGGAGGAAGCCCTGCCTGTGTCCCAGCATGCCGGCGTCCATGGATGCCAACATGCTGTGACTGGGGCCAGTGCAGAGTCCGTCACCGTTGATGATGTCGCTAACGTCATAGGCAGTGACGTGTGTGCCACAGGATGGCCACACAGCAGGACACATCGCGCCCATGGCTGTGGGTGGTGCTGCCATGGAGGCCTGCGTGTCGCACGGTCCAGCCTGTGCCTGTCTGTCAGCACCAGTGGGGCAACACTGGTGTTTGTTCGAACAGTGGGACTGTTGCGGCCACTGTGGCAGCACCACTGAGCCCTGGGGAGTGGCAGCCGGAGGGGTAGCATCAGCAGTCGGCCAATGGGCTTGGGGGTACAGGGTTCAGCGGCGGTGTCTGTGCACCACCTGTGGACATGCCCAGACCTGGTCCTGGTGCGCAGCACCCACCCTCAAGGGATGCTGAGCATCAGAGCCGCGCACACCCTGAGGGACAGGATGCTGAGGAGGCAGATAACCTCTTGGACGAGCGCACCCGCCTACTGCAAGCATCAGTCCAGCAGGAGATGTGGCTTGCGACGTCAGTGGATGCACTGCGTGTGGCTCTGGAGCGAGCAGAGAAGTGTCGCAGCAGGGACACCGCTCTGATCCTGGCAGGGATGGACCGTTTGCGGGAGGATGTGACCGCTGCCATTGACAGGCATGCACAGGCATTCACTACTGTCATGGCCACAATGGGCACACAGTCAGGTGCCCATGCATCGCGGACACCACGCAGTGCACTGTTCACCCCCCGTTTCTGGCATCATGCAACTCCCTCCCTGTCGAGCCCGGGTTCAGCTGTGGGCATCCCGAGCACTCCTGGCACAGGCATGTTCGGTGTGCTGCAGATCCCTGCACAAGCACGGTCGCGTTCACGCAGTGGAACCCCTGGGGGACCATCGGTGCCACCCCATGAGGTCAGTGGTCAGCCTGTCAGTGCTGGCGGGTCTCGGCAGGGCCGCCCATGCATCCGTAGCGGCCGGGGCACTGTGTAACATGACTGACCTGTCTCCCAGCATGGCTACTGTCTGGTGCTGCCCTGTGTGCATTGTGTGTTTCAGTGGGCAGTGCGGGTGGTACCGGCCCTGCACACGGACACACAGTCCACCTGCACACCCTCCCGGCTGCTGTCCGCAGTTGCGTGTGCATGATGATGCCTGCATTGCACTGTACACCAATGTGCAATGGTGCTCAGCATCTGACACACGCACATGGACAGGCAGTGGGCGTGGTGGCCTGTGGGCATGTGTGTGGCTAAGGTTGGTGTTCTGGGTCAGTGTGCCTCCTGCCCTCTGTGCACGTTTGGTGCATTGTGTGTGTGTGTGTGTGTCTGTCCACATGGCATGTTAATCCTCACCCATCCCTGGTTGTGTGTGTGTGCTTCTGTGCCCTGCAACTTCCCTTGACGGCATGCACCCCTGGTGTGTGTCCATACGTGTTTGTGGGTTGTGCCTTAGCCACTGGTGGTTGCACATGGCCCCATGACTTATCTGGGTTGGCTGAAGTGCTACTCTGTGATGGTGTCCCGGTGCAGCTGTGCCAGCTGGATCAGTCGGGGGTCCCGTTGCCCAAGAGGGGTTGCCCATCACCATCGTCACCGGCGTCCTCATCGTCCCATCGCTGTCCCCCTCTTTGACCTGTACAGCTATCCCAAATTCGTTGGCCATGTTGTGCAGGATGCAACAGGCCAGGAATAGCCCGTAGGCCTTTGAGGGGCTGTACTGTAGAGCACCGCCGGAGGTGTCCAGGCAACGGAAACGTGCCTTCAGCATCCCGAACACCTTTCGATGACATTACGTGTGGTGGCATGCCTCATTGTAGCGTTGCTGCGATGGGGTCGAGCCACAGAGGTGTGAGCAGCCAGGGAGCGGAGTGGGTATCCACTGTCACCTGTGTGTGAGAGGGTGGAGGTTAGTTTGGTGATCAGCATCACCTGCCCCAGGCCATGTGAGCCATGTCACCTCTGGCCATGCCCCCAGGCCCTATGATTGTCCATGTGGTTTGCATACTCACCCACTAGGTGGCCAGTGGGATGTCCACTCTCAAATCTGTGGCACAGTGCTGACTGGTGCCAGATGAAGGCATCGTGTGCTCCCCCAGGGTGCGTGGCACAGACATTGATTATGCGCCCCCTGGCATCGCACACCACCCGGCAGTTGATGCTGGCATAGCCCTTGCAATTGATGTATGCGGCCCCCTCGGGGCCAGGTGGTGTGCGTATGACCACATGGGTGCAGTCTATTGCCCCTAGCACACTAGGCACACGTGCTACCATGTGGAACTCCTGTATGTTTACTGTGCACTCCGCCGATGTGCTGGGGAAATGGATGTACTCCACAGCATGTGGCAGCAGTGCGCTGAGGAATTGGGTGAGGCGGCGTGACGTGGTCAACTGGGTTATGTCTGTGGTGTCCCCAGTTGGTCTCTGGAAGGTACCCGTAGTGAGCAAGCACATGCAGGCTGTTACTTTAGTCTCCACTGACAGGGCATGGCTCTGTTGTGTGGGTGCCTGCATCACATCACTGCACAGCTCACAGAGCCACCTCAAAATTGCCCTATTCAGGCGGTACTGGCCCAAAATCTCAGTATCAGTGTACAGCTCACAGCTGGTGTGGGCTCAGTACTGCCTGTTGGGGGCATACTGCTGACGGGCCCTTCCACGGCCACGCCCCCCTGCCACCTGCCTTCTCACCCCCCTCATTACGGCCTCCATCTGGAAGGTGGCACTGGCCATGTCCCTGGCTTGTGTTCACCCCCCCGGCAGCTGTTACTGTATTCCCCCCACTGTCCTTCCTGCTACTTCCCCTGCACCGGGAACACCTGCCTGTGGTGGCCTCTGTGCTGTGTGGCACTTCCCCCTTCTGCACTGGCTGTGACTTCCCACACCTTCCCTGTGCCTGTGTGTTCAGGGTGCCCTTTCCCTGGCCTGCCCTGTGTGTCCCTCCTGCCCTGTCTGTGTGGCTAGAGTTCTGCCTCATGTGGCTTCCTTGTAGTGTTCTTGCGCTTCTCCCTTGCTCCTTTTTATTTTGGCTCATTTCCGCTATGGCGCAACTTCCGCTTGCTCCCCTATTGCGCATGGCGCAAGTTGTTGAATATCGCACTGTGCCATTTATGCATGGTTCCTCCCCCTTCAGTTGCGCATGCCTTCATTATCATTGCGCTGTTGCTCAGCATGATTTCAGGGGCATAACTGCCTCCTGCTGAATATCGCAGAATGGCGCAATTTCGGACTTGCGCAGGCGCAACCCTATTGCACATGGCTCAACTCTTTTGAATATCTGGGCCTAGAACTCTACAACTGGGACTTTCAATTTAGGGTAAAAACAAACAAAAAAAAGAGTGTGTTTGTCTGATTTGGGTGAAGTGAATTGTTATCTGTGCAGTTAACTAGGTGTAGAAGGAAACTGTGAAGTATCTGTGCAGTTAGCTAGGTGTAGAAGGAAACTGTGAATTATCTGTGCAGTTAGCTAGGTGTAGAAGGAAACTGTGAGTTATCAATCAATCAGTCAATCAAAATCTTTATTTAACCAGGCAGACACCATTGAGCAAGCTCACTTTCGAGTTGTACCTAGGACATACAAATAGATGGATACAATTTAGGTAGAGAACAACAATACAAGTACAGGTTTCATATACAGCAATTGGACATAGACAATACAAATGCAATTAAAAAGTGCAGATTAATATACAACATTATTTTAGAAACAAGCAGTGCATATAGCACAGACAGAATTGCAGCTATATACTGGCAGACAGTAGTTACAGAGTAGGCGCAAGTGAGGATAATCGGTTTGGCTCACCCTGAGGAACATAGTAGTGAGATAAGTTCAAAGCAGGGGAGGGGGGGAGGAAGGAGGGAGGACAGAAAAAAAGACAAAAAAGAGGTTGAGAAGTCACAGGTAAGAGGATATGGGATATAAACTATTAAGGGGATCAATACGGTGAGGGCAGGGGAGTGGCAATGGTAGGCATGGGGATGGCAATAAATGAAGACTAAGACCAGAGAGTGACCTAAGCTCATGTGGAGGCAGAGACAGGGTCAGAGATCTATGCAGGGAACTCTGTAAAGGATAGGTGTCCCTAGAGTCAGGGGGAGCAAACACAAGATTCTTTAATATGGAGTGAATATAAAGATTTGAAGGCTGCTATACTAATCAGATGATACATTTCTAGGTTTTTTTGTATCTTGTTCTACAAGAGGGGCAGTACATGACTAATAGAAGCCCCTCCAAAGTGAGATTTGGCCTTGGAAACCTTCAAAGAAATGTAAGAGGCACTTCTCAAGGCATACTTACTTATTGGGCAGAATGGTAAACAGTCAGAGATATAGTCAGGCAGATTGTTTAAGATAACTTTGTAGGTCCAGATAGCAGCATTTCTCTGGTGTCTAAAGCTAAGGGATGACCAACCTACCGCTGTGTACAAGGAGCAATGATGGGTGGAGTAGAGAAGGCCAGTTATAAACCTTAGAGCTCCATGGTAGAGTGTGTAAAGTTTGGAGGGGGAACCTGCAGGACCCTGGCTGTAGAGAAAGTTGGCATACTCCAATAAGGAAAGAAAGGTGGTTTGGACTAGCCTCAATTTTGCATCCCTCCCTAGGGAGGAGATTTTTTATCCTGAAGAAGAGTCCAAGTCTCATTCTAAGTTTCTTGATCAGCTCTTCTATATGACCAAGGAAGGAGAGTCTAATATCCAACCAAACCCCCAAATATTAAAATTTTGATACATACTCTAGCTGTTCACCCAGAATAGTGGTGATAGAGGGGAGTAACCCAGCCATGGCTGGATTTGCTGAGTTGGGAAAGGGTGATAAGAACATAGCTTTTGTTTTCTTGGCATTTAGGAGCAACTTCTGGTTTAGGAGCTGGATCTGCAGCAGGTTGAAATCATTCTTGAGATCTGAGCATGCCAACGCAAGGGAAGGTCTGCTAGCGTAAAGCACTGTATCGTCTGCAAATTGGTGTATTTGGGCCTTTTTGATGGTGGCACTGATTCTATTGATAAAGATTGCAAAAAGCAGGGGACCCAGGATGGAGCCTTGTGGCACGTCCCTCTGATGGGGTTTCAGCGGTGAAACTTCGTCATTCACTTTTACTTGCTGTGAATGGCCTGAGAGATAGTCACCGAACCATCTAAGAGAAGGAGCATCCAGACCGACAGTTTGGAGGGATGAGAGGAGCAGACTATAATCAACGGTATCAAAGGCCTTACTTAGGTCCAGGAATAATGCGCAAACAAAGTTCTTATTGTCCAGTTCACACTACCAATCGTTAGTTACCTTGGCCGGTGCAGAAATTGTGCTGTGTTATGCTCTGAACCCTGATTGCAGTGGGTTGAGAAGCTTTGACGATTCCAGATGATTTCTAAGCTGGGTGTTCACAATTTTTTACAACAACTTACACAGGATAGGGAGAAGGGAAATCGGCCTATAGTTGAGGTCGCAAGGGTCTCCCGACTTAAACAAAGGGATGACGTGTGCCATTTTCCAGATAGGAGGAAGGTCGCCTTGCCAAAGGTATAAGTTGAACAGGTGTGTAATAGGCGCAGCTAAGACCCAGTGGCACACCTTTAGGAAATATGAGTCGACAAGGTCAGCACCTGCACTTTTTCTGACATCCAATTTTAGCAAAAGGTCTTCAACTTCTTTCAGAGATGTAGGTTGAAGTGAGAAAGTCGGGCTGGAGAAGGAGGGGCATTGATTATCAAATCCAAGTTGCATACAAAGGTTACTGGCTGGGGAAGTATCAAAGGCAAGTCCTGCAGTAGCAAAGTGATTACTGAAAGCATCTAGGATTGATGGTTTATCAGTGAGTGTGGTAGTACCCATCGAAATTCTGGTAAGCAAGGAATACCCGGTAGAGTGGCCTTCTATATCCTTAATTACTCTCCAGAATTTGGAAGGGCAATTAGCAGAAAGATCAAGTTGTAAGTGATAAAAGTTAGCCTTTGCTTCTTTGACCTTCTTAGTACAAAGGTTTCTCACCCTCCTGAAAGAAATCCAATCATTCATAAGTTTAGTTTTACGGGAAATTTTCCAAAGCATGTACCTATTCCACAGGTTGTCCTTCAGCTCCTCTGTAAACCACTGGCAAGATTTGTTTCTGATTCAAACTTTCACTAGAGGTTCATGCCTATTAAGAGCTCCTAACACGATTTCTTGGAAAATATTGTATGCAGAGTCCACTGATTTAGCTAGATAAAAGTCCTGCCAACGCATGGAAAGGCCCAACTCAGAGATGTAAGCACAGGGATCAAAATTGCGTCAACATCTTTTAGTAGAAAATTTAGAAGCAGGTGGTAGTGTATGATTTGACCTTACACATGCAACAAAACAGTGATCACTGATATGTGAGAAAAAGACACCAGCATGGGTAAAGAAATAAGGTTTGTTAACTAGGATAATGTCCAGCAGAGTGCTGTTGGTAGGGTTTATCTCGTTTGGACAAGTAGATTCATTGATAAGTTGGGTCCATCCAAGCAAATCGCAGAGCATTTTTAGAGGAGTGGAGGCACTGGAAAACCAGTCTAAATTAAGGTCACCTAGTAGTATTGACTCTGAGGACCTATAACCCAAGACCACACTTAAATGATCCAGAAGCTGTAGCCCTGCAGGAGGGGATCTATAACATCCTGACACACAAAGACAGATGCCAGTTGAGATCCCAGTCTGAAGGGTAAAGCTTTCAAACTCATTTTGTACGGATGTAGAGTCAATAACAGAGACAGAGAATTTTTCCTTAATATAGATAGCCACCCCACCACCTATGGATTGTCTATCAGCTCGGAACAGGAAGTAGGTAGGAAGGTTTACTTCAAGGTTAGTTGTTGCCGGGTGGAGCCACGTTTCTGTGACAACCAAAATATCAGGATTAGTGTGGCAAATCCAGGCCTGAATGGAGCCGAATTTTTTTAGCAGGCTGCACGCATTAATGTGCATAAAGCTTAGACCTTTAAGGCTTGGTAAGTCAGCGGGTGATCCAATAGCAGCTGGGGGGCCAGGGTTGAGCTCAACATTCCCTGAGCACAACAATAGAAGAAGCAGAAGCTTCCTGGTTAATTCTAGGAGGAGCTTCAAAATTTTGATTCGTTCACGTTTGCGGGGGACATGATACATGATACTGACATGGAGAAACCCTAAGACTAATGCCTAGTAGGTTTAGAGCTATGTGTAGTAAAACCTTACCAGTGACAGGCAAGAGGGAGTGTGCGGAGTGAAGGGACAGATGTATATCCGCTGGGGTGTATCCTGGTAGGGTACCAATGTGCCAAGTCAGATATGAGTCCAAGATTGAAAAGGAGGAATAGGTGGCACAGCTGAGGTATTCAGTAGGGCACAGAATGTTCGTACAGTGCAGTTCCCTAAATGTTTTCTTCAAGGACGAATTTGAATAGAGAGAGCATAATGTAAGCAGAGACTGGCACAGTAGCAGATATAACATCTGCTGTGCTGTGCCTACGCCCATCTTAAACCAGTGCCCAATATGAGATGATAGCTGAGGGTCTGTGGTCCTAGTACCTGGAGAAAAGTAAAAGGTCCAAGTCTCTAGAGGGGTACAATATAATGTGGGTATCCAAGAATAAAACTCTCTAAAACTTTTGGTGAGAAGAGGGTATAGCTTGGGGTTTGCAAAGAGGGATTACCTTTAAAGACACCAAATAATTATTTGGAGTTATTTGGAACGAATAACCTGTTAGAGGATGGGAGAAAAGAGAATATGTGGTGATGGAAAACTTGGCATCGACCAATAAGCAGGGAGAGGTGGGGCTAAAAGTGTATTTAATATTATAATAAAATATGTGGCAATAGGAAACTCGGCGTCAACCAATAAGCAGGGAGAGGTGGGGCTAAAAGTGTATTTAATAGAGGCCGGGGTTGGGGCGGGCGAACGGGTGAGAGAAAATACAGGTTTAAAACAAGTTGTGAAAGCCGTAAAAGCTGGCAAGAAAGTGTACAGAGAGAGAGATATCAGGAGTGGACCAATCACTGATGAAGCCATAAGGTGGCAGCC
This sequence comes from Neoceratodus forsteri, assembly GCA_016271365.2. Lineage (NCBI taxonomy): Eukaryota > Metazoa > Chordata > Ceratodontiformes > Ceratodontidae > Neoceratodus > Neoceratodus forsteri. The sequence goes on along the minus strand of CM057451.1, from coordinate 142,685,627 downwards.
AATCAGGCACAGACTAGGCAGTCGAGTAGCCAATTGGCATCCAGTGAGGTTCCCCAGTCAGGAAGGCTGGCTTACCCAGGTTCTGGTGCTCAGAGAGTGGGCAGAGAGCGGTGCACAGCCGGCAGCTTGGTCAGCTGCTGCCGCCAAGGGAAGCCAGCGGCCACCCGATCAAAGGCACCTGGAAACAGGGAGGAAAGGTCAGAGTTAGCAAAGATAAGGCTACCAAAAACAGAAGAAACCACAGAGGAGCTAAATCGGCAGGCGGGGGTTCAGAGAGAAGGGCAGTGCAAGGAACAAAGAGCTAGGTGACGTGGGTAGGGAAATTAGCTAGACAGCAAAGATTGCAAGCAGGCACCACAGGAAGGTGCTTTAATATGCAGAATGCAAAAGCATTTACAGAGGCAGATTTGGAGCAATTATGGGGTCTGGGGGAAGGAGAGAAAGAGAGACATATGCAGAAGGGGTGGAAACAAAGAAATGAAAAGGACTGGTTACACAAGCACTGGATACTCTAGCTAACAATGCAGTTTAAACAGGCTAGGCTATGACATTTCCTACTAAAAACACAAGATTAGCTATTTTAAATACAGGTTTAAAACAAGTTGTGAAAGACGTAAAAGCCGGCAAGAAAGTGTACAGAGAGAGAGAGGTATCAGGAGTGGACCAATCGCTGATGAAGCCGTAAGGTACATTAGGGAGCATAGAAAGACAAAGGAATAGATAGTGAGGCTGAATAAAGGGGATGGTGGGTGGGCACAGAGGGACAGTGAAAAAGCAGGGATACTGAATGAATACTTCTGCTCAGTATTCACAAAAGAAAAGGAGGGGGAGGTACCTAATCCAATCAATAGAAGCATTCTGGATAGGGGGGTCGATCCCAGTCCTTACATAGAAGAAAGGGTTCTGAAAGAACTCCTAAAACTGAAGGTGAACAAAGCAATGGGGCCAGATGGGATTCGCCCCAGAATTCTAAAAGAATTAAGGGGAGAACTAGTGACACCACTGACTAGCCTTTTTAACAAATCATGGGAGGAAGGTGTGGTACCTGAGGACTGGAGATGGGCAGATGTGATTCCCCTTCACAAAAGTGGGAGCAAGACAGAGGCGAGAAACTACAGACCTGTCAGTTTGACCTCAGTGGTAAGGAAAATGATGGAATCACTTCTAAAGGAAAGAATTGTTGAGTACCTAGAGGCCATTGGGGCACAGGACCCAAGGCAGCATGGATTCACAGTGGTAAGGTCATGTCAGACAAATCTGATTGATTTCTTTGACTGGACGACTAAAGTAGCAGAACAAGGAGGGACTGTGGTCATGGCCTACCTAGATTTTAGCAAGGAATGTGACACAGGCCCACACAAAAGATTAATAAACTAGCCAGCCTGGGAGTGGGTCACAGGGTGGTAGCCTGGGTAAAACATTGGCTGGACAAGAGAACACAGAAGGTAATAGTAAACAGAGTCCACTCTGAAGAAAGGGGGGTTACTAGTGGAGTACCACAGGGTTCAGTACTGGGTCCAGTCCTTTTTAATGTCTTTATAGGTGACATTGCAGAGGGACTGGAAGGAAAAGTATGTCTCTTTGCAGATGACACAAAGATCTGCAACAGGGTTGATACACGGGGGGTGGAAAGGATGAGAAGGGACTTGACAAGGTTGGAGGAATGGTCAGAAGTATGGCAGCTTGGATTCAATGCAAAGAAGTGCAAAGTAATGCACCTGGGAAACAAAAACCCAGGGGAAAAGTACACATTGAGGGGGGGAGGTATTAACAACAACAAAAATGGAAAGGGACCAGGGTGTAATCATATCAGGTGACCTAAAGGCTAGTAAGCAATGTGAGAAGGCAGTAGGGATGGCTGGGGGGATACTGGGATGTGTGGGGAAAGGCACCACCAGTAGAAAACAGGAAATTGTTATCCCTCTGTACGGACAGTTGGTGAGACCCCATCTGGAGTACTGCGTCCAGTTCTGGAGACCCCATCTCTGCAAGAACATAGACAGGATGGAGACAGTCCAGAGGAAGGCAACTAAAATGGTGCAGGGTCTGCAACAGAAGCCATACGAGGAGAGACTAAAGGAGCTAAATATGTATACCCTTGAGGAAAGGAGGGAGGAGGGGGGGACATTATAGAAACATTTAAGTATCTCAAGGGAATCAACAAAGTCTAAGAGGGTAGCAACTTTCATAAAAAGAGATGTGTAAGAACAAGGGGACACAATTTGAAGACAGAGGGGGGACGGCTCAGGGGTAATGTGAGGAAGTTTATTTCATAGAGAGGGTGGTGGACGCATGGAATGGCCTTCCTGAGGAGGTTGTGGGGTTAAAACAGTGGGGGAATTCAAGAATGCATGGGACAGACATAAGGCAATTCTTGTGGGGGTTTGGAAGAAACAGGCTGTTGGTTAACTAGGATCGGTAGCTTATCCAGTAGGTAGGGAAATGGGCAGACTAGGTGGGCCAAGCGGTCCTTATCTGCCGTCAAAGTCTATGTTTCTATATAGGTTGGTATGACAAGATCTTCCTGCCACAAAACTGTGCTGTTTGTTGTCCTGCAGCCCATTCTCTTCCAAATAGGTTACTAGACTTTCCGTCACTACTGCCTCCATCATTTTACATACGACAAATGTAAGGCTGACTGGTCTGTAGTTACCTGGTTTCTCCTTGTCCCGTCCTTGTGTATTTTGTGTAATACAGGTATTTTTCCAGTCCCTCGGCACTATCCCAGACTGCAGTGAGCTGTTAGAAAGTTGTGTCGTGCCGCCAGCCTGCCGGCACAGTGGCAGCACTACCACTACTGCTTGTGGTGCTGACAACCCAAGTTCAGGAGTGAACTCAGGAGTCAAAGTTGGCTGGGAAGAAGAGGATCGAGTGTCTGAAGGACTGCTCTCCACCTGGGGGAGGGAGGGTTTTCAGAGCTCAGCGTTTGACTAGCCCCTACCAGAAGTTGGGGGAAAGGCCGGGACTGCAAGAGCAAAGTGGGGCATGGCACAAGTTGATGCACATCATTCAGGAGCAAATGGCATGAATCATGACATCATTGCACGCCATGCCCCTTGAGGGGAACTAAGGTGGAAAACATCCAGGCAGGCAGGATGACCACTGACCCCACTGCAGGCCCCGCACCAGCAGATTGGTGCTTCCCAAACTAGATCAATGTCTGGCTGAATGAGGAGGACTCCACGCCACCCCACCACGGGGGGGGGGGCAGCATGCCATGGGGTATCGGGCAGGTAAGTCTGGGAGAAGTCAGGTGACGGGTCTGGTGATGTCGGTGAGAAAGAGCCAGCCAGGGAAGGGAGAAAAAGAAGAAAGAAAAAAAGTTGTATCAATGGCTATGCTAGTTCTAAGGCCAGTTCTCTAAGGACTCTTGGGTGCAGTTCATCTGGTGATGGCGTCTTATCCACCCTGAAGGGCTTTAACCCTTTTCTGCTTTAACTGTGATTGCTATTTATTTTCTGAGCCCCTTTGTAACTGCCCTGATCCTGATTTCTGGTATAGGATCTCTGTGCTCTGCTGTGAACACTGAATTGAAGTAGTTGTTTAGGACATTAGCTTTTCGTTCATTGTCCTCCCTTAGCTTTCCTGGCCTTTTTTTCCTTCATATATATAAAAAACTTCTTTTCTCCTCCTTTCACACTCTCTGCAGTCTGGAGTTCTGTGTCTGCCTTTGCACTTTTTACCACCACTTCTGCTTCTTTTATTTTAGCTTGATACAGCTCACATTCTTCCTCCCTTTTTGTCATTTTATGCATTTTAAAGATTGTTCTTTTTTTCTTTACAGCCTCCTTCACTCCCTTACCCTCCTTGTGAACTAGATTGGTCTTGTGTTTACTACATTTGGTGGCTTTTTTGGCACATGAGTTAGTTGCCATCAGAATTGTCCCTTTAATCAATACCTACTTCTCCTCAACCTATTGGGTCTGATCTACATCCATTAATTCTTCTCTGACAGTTTCCCCTCATCCAGTTAAAATCCACACGTTTTAGGTCTGTCAACACACCACAGCAGCTTACCCAGTGAGTGATACATCTGACCCCAAACACAGTCTCCTGGGCCCTGCTAACCCTCTAGGCCTGCCCTAAGCACCAAAGAGAGGCAGAGAGGAAGAGAGGAAGAGACTGTATCAGGCTCAGCCGACGACAGCTACTGGTGACCAGAAGCTGACACACAGTAAGCAGCTCACCCTCCACTTATGATCTAACTCCACACAGCCATGTGGAGGAGTAACCAAAAGAGGACTGGGCTTACAGGATGCAGTCAGCGGGTGTTGCTAGAAAGAAGCAACTTACTCCACATACTACACATAAACACAGAGTAGCGGCTTGCCATCCAGATGCCTTGAGCCAGGGACCTCTGGTGAAGACCAGAGGTGGGGTTCTGGGGTCCATTTTGGATGCATCCTACCTTGGAGAGGGAGTGTACTTCCTTTCACTGCATGGTTGCCCCCTAATGGTTCAGAGAATGGGCATTTCATGTGTGAAGGTATACGTGATCCCTGTTAAACAAACTTATGTTGACACACATCTGCTTGCCGGGGATGGACACGGAGGTATGGCACATCTAGTGTGTGGTCAGCAGGGAGTTCCAAAGTTAGGGTGGGGCTCGGTGGGGCTCACCCACCCTTCCAATGGCCCTGATAGGCATGCTGCCAGGTCGCTCATGAGGACCATGCCCCGGACAGAAAGAAGGGAGGGCTTTGAGAGAAGAATACCTCAGCAGCCCCAGACAGATTTAGCCACCCCCCTCACCCACAGCAGGGCCCTACTGACTCCACTGGCCAGACTGCAGGGGTGGGTTGATGTCTCTGCCTTTTACGTTTTTGAGCAGGGTGTTTTTTTCCAATATATTCTTATTAAAACCAGGGAACATGACATACAGACATACATCACTATTACTTTAGAAATCAGAAAAAGAATAAAAAGTCTAGTCAGATGCTAGGGGTCAGTAATATGAAGTTAATATACAAACGACACTATAAAGTATTACATACATACTATTTTTTTTTCCAACTTTTTTTCCCTCCTTTCACTGTCCCTGTAGGACCCCCTCCAACATGATCTGGAGCAGCCACCATTTCTCCAACCTTGTCTGAGACCCTTCAAGTTAGACCTATACTTCAGAGCCCCCTCCTGCACTGCTGCCCTGCCGATCCCCCAGCTTTGATACCTCCTGAGGCGGGGCCACCAACTTTTACCTGGTGCTCCATCTAGAATCCAGACAGCAGGCGGAGCGAGGAGGAGGATCTTCAGAGGCTGGCTGGGCTGGTCTGGTCTGGTGATGAGCATGGATGCCGACTTCCGGGCCCGTCACTGTCTTCCCAGGTGCCAGGGCTTTTCCTGTATTCTTGGTGCTGGTCCCAAAGGTGTGGACATGCAATGACGTCCATTGCCCAATGGGTGCACTCCCACACCCACCTTTAGGACATCTGCTGTCACCTCCATCCCTCTCTGAGTGTCCCCCTTGGTTGTGGTACTCCAGTCTCCACCGGGAGCCTCTAATGTCACGGAGTCCACAGCCCACCCTCCCCAGGAGAGGAGAGAAGAACAGTCCTCCAGATGCTCAATCTTCTCCTCCCCGGTCGACCCCTAATGCCCCAAGTTTACTCCTGAACATGGGTCACTGGTGTGGCGTGAGGTAAGGCAGATGCCTCAGCCCTCAGCGCAACCAGGCTGACCATACATACATATTATTGTGTTCAAAACATTAGGCACTAATAAAATCTTTGTCATAACCACAGGTTACTTGAACATGATCTGTATTGCAATTTGGAGCAATGGATTTGATTACAGATTCTAAGGCACAAAGGTGTCATCTAGTGACATGACATATAAGACCCAACTCTGCCATCTAGTCTAGAACTGGGGTAGCCTGTTATAAAGGGAAGCAGTTATTTGCTCCATGGCATACATTTACTGAATTCTTTGTCACAAATGTTCAACTTCTGGGGATTTGGCTGCATCCAAAGCCTAGTGATGGCTCTTTTCGCTACTAAAATATATAACTATGCCATCAAGTGATGGCAAAGTCTGAAACTCTGTGGCAGAACAGAAAGTATCATAGATGGCAATACCAGCTCCTTTGAGAGGGACAGTAAATCTGTGTAGCAGTTGCCTGCCAAATTCAGCAATTACAGGGCTCTGCCAAAAAACATAAGAATGGTCTGCGATTGTCTGGCTGCAGTGCCTCCATCAGTGTCCATACTCCGAGGGCATAAATTTGGCCAGAATTGCTGGGGTATGGAAAAACGTATACCTACATTTCCAGGCGAATTCCCTCTACCTTGTAGAGGAAGCTATTTTCAGTGCTAGGAAGGCATGCTTTAACCAACACTTACATGAAACATCAGTGCCCAGTTCCAGATTCCACCCGTTCATAGTCTGAGTGGAACTGCCTAAAAGTCTAGAAGCCCCCTGTACACATTACCAACCAAATGGTGTCAAATACATCTCCAGATGGCTACCATTAATAACTTAAAGGGCAGGGAGCTGGAATCTGGAAGACAGACCACTCGACAGATTTGTGTAATAGTTATGTCCTGACTTTTAGGTATGTAAAATGTTCACAACTTGTGAGGCCATAGTTCTGCTGTAACTCTTTGAAAGAAAGTACCCCATTTGTGTTTAAGAATTGAAAAATAAAATTTAAATCCAATTTTCTCCATCTTTGAAAGGTATGGTCTATATGGGCTGGGAGAAAGTCGGTATCTGCTGCCAGTACTCTACAGAAGTAAAAATCTTGGAAAGTTTGGGGAGGTGATGTAATCTGAATCAAACTGTCAAGGTCTGAGATGTGAATTTAGTGAAGTCACGTAAGTGGAAAGTATTGGAAGTGTGGGGAAATAAAAGCTGATCAATGTCATACAGGTTGTTAATAAATTCAATGCGTTTCCAAGGAAGAGCTGCCTGGGGCAGAGCCAATAATAGATTGTATGCAACTGTGAGGTCCTTGCATAGTTTTGTAGATTAGGTAAATGTATTCCTCCTAAGGTAGGAGGTAATTGTAGTAAGGAAAATCAAATTCTCAGGGGGTGCTCTCCCCAGATAAAATGGGAAATCATCCTGTTCCAGGATGCAAAATAGCAAGGTGGGGGGGAGATGGGAAGGGTCTGGAGAAAATATAATATTCAGGGCAAAATGTTTATTCCCACCATCTCTAGCCAGGGAAAAAGTGAAGGTGTAACTGACTCCAACAGGAAATATTATCAGTTAGGGCAGTGGTAAGGGTTCGTAGTTTAAGGGTTCCAGGTTTCCAAGGTCTTTCAGAATGTAGACTCCCAGATATTTAAGTTTAATGCTTCTCTATTTTAATGGGAGATTCTGCTGTAGGGTAGCAGAATGGAAACAGTGCAGTAGCAGAACTTCCATTTTATGGAGACTAAGACAGAACCCCGCTAAGGACTCACAAGTGCTGAGTACAGAACAGGCAGCAGGAATGGAAATGTCAGGGTTTAACATGGTTAGGAGGATATCATATGTGTGAAGAGCAGTTTTGTACTGCACTCCACCCAAAGGGGTGTGGAGTCATAATGTCACGGTTAAAATCAGGCACATCAAGAATGCCACATGCAGGAACTTCCGGTGGTGCTATGGAGTAGAAGACAACGTGCCAGAGAGCTCTCCCCCAGTGATCTAAATAAAATCCTGTTTTAAATTCAGCCCAAGCTAGTAACTCCGACCAAACCAACAATTGGAACTCATCTACATCCAAATGACCTACATGAGGCATAGAAAATTGACATCCAATCATTTCTTACCGCTGATCAAACTTGTGGCCCAGATAGGTGACAAAGCTGACATGGTGGCCTCAGCTCCAGAGGAAGGGAAAAAAACCCACCAAGTCAACCAGAATAAATATACTGCTACTGCTACTGCTCCTACACCTAAAACACTGGCTTCTTCCTCCGATCCAGTCTTCTGGCAATACACGAATTTGGCAACGAGGTCAAACAGTCCTTACTGGACCTCTGATCTGACCTCCCAGACCTACGAGGCCGCATAGACGAGGCAGATATCCAGATCTCCTCAAAGATGGAGTAGCTTGACTCCCTGGAGTCCTCCGTGAGAGATCTGGCTTTTCAACAACTGAAAGTAATAAAGAGGCAGAAAGATGCTATAAACCGCTCCTACCGGAACAACCTCTGGTTTTACAACCTCCCGGAGGGCATGGAGGGCGATGACACAACGCTTTCCTGGATCATCTGCTGTGCTCAGTTTTGGACTTGGGCCCTGAATATCCACTAGACATTGAGCAGTGCCACCGAGCGCTAGGCCCCAGACCTCCCCCCGGATCTCACCCGAGGTCTGTAATGGCGCACTTTCTAAATTATACAGTAAAAGAAATGCTGTTGCATAAAGCCTGGGTGAAGAAGATTCCATATTATGAAAACAAATGTATCTTTATAGATAATGACTAAGCCCCAGTGACCCAGCGTCTTAGAAGAGATCCAGGAAACAGATTTATTACCCCCTACCCTGCCAAACTGGTCATATTCTATCCTGAGGGCCCTCACACTTATTCTTCTGCCTCGGAGGCCATGAAGGATTTAATTACCAGGAGGGGGAACAAGAGGCCCTGGAGATGGGAAAGCACCTCCATTCTACAGAGAAGTCCCTCCTGGCTCCTCCCTCCATCTGAGCCGGAGCAGACGCAGCAAGAAATTCTCCAGACTATCCACCAATTTTGGCAGGGACTTACAGTGGACTGATTTCCCCATCCTCTGAAGAATATTTCATGCCCCTGGATTAGCAGATCTACAACAGGTCAGCGACTCTTTGTTTGTCCGGGGGGGGGTTCCTTTGGGGGGGAGGTGGTGGTGTGGGCCGGGTGGTGGGGCTTGATCCAACGGCCACGCTAGGAGCTCTTTTTCGCACCAGGGATGTAGTAATCTATCCTTCACTCCCCTCACTAATAATTATAACCTGTGCTGGGCTCCATGGCTTGGGTCTTTTGCGCCCCCCCATTGCCCCGCACCCTTCCTTTCTTTCCCCCCTTCGACCTCAACAACTCGGTGATCTGTGGAGTTACCATAATGGGTACCATATAAAGGCTTTGCTGAGCCACCTCAGAGTAATAGACTATCCTTTGCCTGGCTCCATCCTTGTTTGGAGGCCTCGAGTTTTTGGACTATGTGCCACTGCTACCCCGACAGGCACTGAGATATTTCCCTGACAATCATTTTTCACTTGCTCAATGACTACAGAGGACGTTAGGTGACCTGTATGCGGCTGAGGGGTGATGTTTTCTCCCCCCTGCGGGGGGTCCCTGATCTAGGTTCCCCAGGGCCCCCCTGGCCCCCCCCAGTGTTGGCGTGGTCTTATGACCTGGCTGTCGGGGAGTACTGGGTGGGTGCTGGGGTATGGGTCCCTTTTTCCCCCTGGGTGTTGCCTGGCCAGAGGTCCTGTGCTGGGGCTGGGGGTCTTTGTTGCCCCTCCCTTCCCTTGTCTCCCTCCATCCTCCTGAAACTCAAAGAGCGCTTTCTGGATAAGCTGAGGCTAATCTCCAAAGGAACTTCATTGACCACTATGGCTAGGGAGGCCCTCGTTTTTTCTCTCTCTTTCTCTCCCCCTGCTTTCTTACCTTTTTATTTTAGTATTAAATTAGCTATGTCTGCTATGGCTATTGCACAGGGAGCAGTCTCCCGGTGCTGTTTTCTAACCTAAACTTACTTATATTAGCTATGTCTGTTTGGTCTGACTGATACATAAGGGCACGTTATCCCCCGATGCAGTTTACTAGCCCACACACACTATAAAGGAGTCTGCAGAGTGTGGTCCTCCTCCTTCTCTCCTATTACCAAATCCGTTTCAGTTGGAGGGGCTGACACTACACCCACCTGCCCTGGATGTCGGGGAGCTGGTGACAGGCTGTCATTCTCCCTGTGGCCCGCCCCTTGCTTCCCCACTTTAGTAAGTATACAACTTTAATATACCTGGATGTGGGGCCCAAGATTAACCGCTTGGTCACCTTGATACATCTTCAAATAGCTCCGGTTTAGAATCTATGTGTGTCCAGGCTACACTGAGACCAAGTACCGACTGGCAGGGTACTTGTCAGTCAGTACTTGAATCAGAAATGCCCAAGAAAGTCCAGGCTCCAAACCAGAGCTATTTTAGAAAAAGGAGCCACATATTAAGTATATAGATGCCCCTGGCTGCTCCCCATCTGAAAAGTCATCATAGGGACAGCCGTGGGTGCTTGTGGGCATGATGGGGAGGGCTCTGCTTCCTAAAATGCCGAGGCAACAAGGGCACAGGATCAACCAGATACAATTTTAAATAAATGAGAAGGAAGTACATTGATTTTTTATACTGCATCTACTAATCGGGCCCCACTTCACATGGAGGTGGGGTCCGCTTGCACGTGGATGTTTGCCTTTAAGGTACTCCATTGCCCATTTTGCAGCAAGGCATTCCTTTTTGACAGTGGAGTATATTCTCTCTCCAGCATGCATTTACCTACTGATATACAGAATGGAATGTTCCTTCCCTTCTGTATTCTGACTTAGGACTGCACCTAGGCCTACCTCTGATGCATCTGTCTATAACAGAAATTGTTTCTCAAAGTCTGGACTTCTTAAAACAGGGTTCAACACAATGCAGCTTTGATGGCCTGAAAAGCTTCATCACACTCTGGGGACCATTTCACATTATTCATGCATTGTTGTTCAGTGAAGGGAGTAGCTAACTGGTCAAAGTTGGGAACAAATCTCTGCTAATAACCAGCCAGTCCTAAAAATTACCTGACATGTGTCTTTGTTTTAGGGACAGAACTGTTAGCTATTGCTTCTGTCTTGGAAATCTCTGGTTTAACTTCTCCATTTCCCAAAACATAACACAAATATCTGGTTTCCTGCATGCCCAGTGGTCACTTGGTAGGATTAATTGTCAGATCTGCAACTTTGAAAGATTGGATAACTGCTCGTAGGTGTTCCAGATGGCCTTTTCAGTCTGGACTGTACACCATGACATCATCCAGGCAAGCAGCACAATAACCAGTGTGAGGGGCTAGAATTACATCCATGTACTGCTGGAATGTAGCAGCTGCACCATGTAAACCAAATGGCATGTTGGTGGTGAAATGACAGAATCCAACTGGAGTGGAAAATGTAGTTTTGTCTCTGGATTCTTTAGTTAGGGGAATCTGCCAGTAACTCTTGATGAGAATAAGGGCACTAATGTACTTGGCACTTCCCAGTCTGTCCACCAAATCATCTATCCTGGGCACAGGACAGCTGTCAAATACTGGCATTTGATTAAGTTTCCCCAAGTCAAGACACATCCTTACAGCCCCTTCTTTTTTATTTACAATCACCATTGGCGATGGCCACGCACTTCTCGAATTTTTCAGTGATGCCCAACTCCTTCATTTTTTTGTGCTTCCTTAACAATGACTGCTCTTAAATGCTCTGGTAATCTGAATGTCTTTTTCTCTAATAAGGTGAGCATTCTCTGTCACTATTATATGCTAAACCCCTTTGCTTGGCCTGGCACTGTAGTAAAAGTACTTCTAAATGTCTTTACCAAGTTAAGAATTTCTGCAATTTGTTCTGTGGGTAAGGAAATATTCAACTTTACAGCATCAGAAGTTCCAGTTTGTTCCAGTCTGTCATAACATATATCACTATCATCTTTAACAGTTTCTGGTAATACTAACAAAACAAACTTTGGTGTTTTTTTCAACCCATTTCTTCAGGAGGTTAGCATGGTATATCCTTGTAGGATTTTTTCCTATCAAGGGTCTCAGTCTCATAGTTAACTGTACCGGTACGTCTAACCACTTTATAAATCCCTTGCCACTTCATTAGCAGTTTATTTTCTTTAGTGGGTAAGGGTAACAATACCTTTTTACAGGGCTCAAAAATGTTTTCTTTTATGCTGTGGTCATAATACACCTTCTGCTGTTTTGGAGCTTCTTCCTGGTTACTGTAGTTAGTTTCAACATATTTTGTCAGTTTCTTTCTCAGGGTACACATGTAAGATGGAATAGATTCTTTTGGAGTGGGGTTATCTTACCATGTTTCTTTTATCACATCTAGTGGCCCTCTAGGTTGTCTACCATACAACATTTCAAAGAGTAAAAAACCTGTTGATGCTTGTTGCACTTCTCTGTGAGCAAAAAGCAGATAAAATAAATACTGGTTCCAGTCTTTCCCTTCACATTTCACAAACCTTTTTAACATGCATTTTAGGGTTTGATTAAAATGCTCAACCAGACCATCTGTCTGAGGGTGACAAGTGGAGGTTCTTATGGTAATGATACCTAGTAGTCGGCACAACTCTTTCAGTAATGCAGCACCAAAATTACTACCCTGATCAGTAATAATCTCTTTATGTATGCCTACCCTGCTGAAAATTTTGACATGCTCTACTACCACTTTTGGAGCTGTGGCAGTACTCATTGGACTTGTCTCTGGATATCGAGTAACATAGTCACATACTACCAAAATGAATCAATTATACTTTTTACTTTTGTCTAAGGTGCCAACCACATCCATTGCAATTCTTTCAAAAAGCACATCTGTCAAGGGTAAGGGCACCGGAGGCACCTTGTCTTTTTCAGTCACTGGGGCTGCTTTCTAGCATGCATCACAAGAACCGCAATAGGTAGCAATATCCTCATGAATCTCAGGCTAGTAAAATCTGTACAGCAATTGGGCAAGGGCACAGTCCCTCCCCAGATGTTTAGCTATAGAACTATCATGTGGTATCTGTAGCAGCACAGTTCTATACTTCTTCAGTATGACCAGCTGTTCTATCTGTTCCTGCATCTGAGGACTACGCCAAACTCTGTACAATAGCTCATTACTTTTTTTAAACATTGGTACACCCTGTTTTTGTTCCACACCCAGCTGCTTAAAATAACCACAGAGAGAAACATTGTTAATTTGCACACAAACAAAATCATAATTAGTTATCAGTTTAGTTTCATCATTTTCATATATCAGACCCTTCTACCCATCCATGCCATCCACCTTTTGTTGCCACTGTTTTTTCATACATCTTCTTTCTTTCCTATACTTCCGGATCTTAGAACTGGCTCAGACAAGGGTGAATTTAAGGCACCAAAATGAAAAGAGTCCCCAACATCTGAGATTTTCTTTGCCTGTGCTCTTGTTATCACAGCTGCTGATACAGCAGGATTTACTCCCTCTGTATTTAACTTTGCAAATCCGCAAAAGCCATTTCCAGTAATAACAGGTACAGGTAACTTAGGTACTACCCCCACTTTCATTTGATGCAACACCCCATTAATGTTCAGAGTCACTTGGATGGTGGGATTGTATCAAGTGTTCCTGTGGATGCAGATGACCCCAGTACCTGGTCCTTTTGCACAGTCTTTTCTCAGAACTTCAGCATGCACCGGGATCTGTTGGTTTCCTGAATCTATAAGTCCCTTCACAGTCTTATCTCCCATTTTGACAACTGTTAAATACTTGCCTCAATTTGCTAGGACCAAATTTGCTCCTGTGTTACCCTCATTATTTTTATCATAATTTCTTGCAATATGGCTTGGCTTATTACAGTTATAACAAATAAAGTCTTTGGGTGCAGATTTGTTACTCCCATCAGAGTTTTTATCTGATCTGGAGTTAAGCTGGGAAAAAGAGAGTCTTACCAGTCCTTGGCTGTTACTTGGCTGCTGTGGTGTCAGTGTGGCCGTCTGATAGTCCTCAGGTAAAGAAATAACCTTTTCCCCACTTCCTGGTCAGTGTTCTTTTACCCAAAGCTGCACATCTGTGGAAAGGATGTTGATAAATTGCTTTGCTGCATTGCAAATATATGAATGATCTGTGGGACTGTTTTGCCTTCTGGTTGGAGCCATTTAATTAGGCATTCTCGGAGTGAGTGAGGTGAAGGCTTCTCGAGGGTTGTCAACTGAGTTGTACTTCAGGGATTGGAATCTCTGCCTGTAGGTCTCTCCTGAGATGTCATATTTTTTAAGGATTTCTTTTTTCCCTAGGTCATAGTTTTTTGACTGTGTAGTGTCCATATTGCTGTAGGCAAGTTGTGCTTTACCTGTCAGATAAGGTACCAGCCTGATTGCCCATTGGCAGGCTCCTGTGACCCTTTCAAAATTTGTCAGTTATGTGCTGATATCATCTGAGGGACACAACTTTGTAAGTTTAATATCTTTTAAGCTGTTTGTGTTTTGTTGATCTGCTGGACCTGTACCAGATCCTCCAGCGTTGATAGCTTGCAAGGCACCCAGCCATCACTGCATTTCTTCTTTTCTCTGCTGCTCCTGTTGTTGCATCTCTTCCTTCCTAAGCTGGTCCTGTCATTGCATCTCTTCTTTTCTCTGCTTCACCATCTCTCTTTGTTGCACAGCCCACCATTTGAAGAAGGTGGACATGCTTTCAGGTTCTGTCCCTGCCTGTTCTTCTTCCATCACTGGTTCCAGCTGTACAGTCTCAGTTTGGACTTTTGTTTCTGTTGCAAGTCTGGCTGTCATTCTTCTGGTAATCACTCCTGGGCTTGCTGTTTTCAGGATGCATACCTTTCTTCTATGCTTCCCTGTTACCAAGTCTACTACCCATGCACAAAACTCCCAACGTAGAGTATGCATGGTGAAAATCCCACTTCACATACCAACTGTCATTGAGGCATAGATCAGGTAGCATAGGCAAACCAGAAGAAGTTATAAAATTCACAAGTGGCATTTTATTATCATAAATAACAATAAAATAAAACAAAATATGCAGGATAGCTCTTATACAGGCAGTTCAAACAAAACAAAGTCCTTCCTCTGAAGATCTCTCTCTCTCTCTCTCTCTCTTTCAAAACAAACATTGTTTTCTTTGTATAGAATGTATTTTCCTGGAAGTTAACTTCTGCATCATGAGCTTGTTAAGATACCTTTCCTGTTTCTCACAAAATGTACAAAATTTATCAGAACTTTGTCAAATTCTTTCCTGCAGGTGCAGCAGAACAGAACAGAACATTGTATCCCAGAAGTGATCTCCTGTTGACAACTCTGCAAATAAGCTTGTGGAGGTCAAACTGCATCTCAAGGTTAATCCCCTGAATTACAAATAGCTTTTTGCAATCATTCAAACAATATAACTATATACATATGCAAACCAAGGAATCCCAGTTTCACACAAAGATTCACATCTACTTTTTAACCACAGAGAATTAAGGGAGAAAGAAAAGATAGAAACAGCAAGAAACAGCAAATGAAGGCAGCGAGATAGCGCGTGGGGTGAACCTTCAGAGCAGCCAGTTCCTTAGGTGCCACAGGAAAATCCGAGATAGAAAACTGTGACAAGCAAGAAGGTGCTGTGGAGCCCAACAAAGATGGCCACTACCCTATAGAGCTCCGTACACTGAGATCAACTTATTTTACTTTTTTAGTTATTTTCTGAGACAGAAAATCAGTCTTTTTGAGGGATTCAGCTGTTCTAGCCCTTGAGATAGTTATGGGGAAATCTCAGGGAAATCTGGCTGGAGGAGCCGGAGGAAAAAAGCCTAGTACCTCCAGCCCCGAACAAGTTGGTGGCAAGGTCGACCTCGTGACTACCACGCAGCAGGAGGAAACTTTGTGAACCTTGGGCACCAAAATGCACCAACTCCTGCAGTTGGTTACAGCTATAAATAATAAACTGGATACCTTAACTGGTCAAATGGGCACTGTGGAGATGATAGTTTCCAAACTACAGACAGAATCACAGGACATATGGAGACTGGCTGAAACTGCACAACAAGTAACAGTTGCCACAGTTAAGGAGACCCAGTTCCACCGCTCTCACCTGGAAATTCTTGATAACCAGGTTCACAGCCCTAATGTTCATCTGCTGGGAAGACTGGAAGAAGTGCAGGAGGATCATTTCCTTTTATTTATTTATTTCAGAATGGCTACCAGAAGCCTTGGGACTTGGAGACAGTTCAAAACCATTGCAGTTGCAAGAAATATACAGAGTTACCCCTCGAGGCTGGCAACCAGGGACAAACATACCGCACGCTATCCTGCTTGTGATGGTGGGAACTGGGGAACGAGACCGGATCCTGGCACTTAGCAGGCAGAAGAGGCCGATGCTGCTGAGTGGCACCCCTCTCTCCTTCTTCCCCAATATCAGTTACACCACACAACAGCGGCAAAAAAAGTTTGAATCTATCCGTACAACTACTCAGGAAGTAGGGATTTGTACTGCTATAGTTTTCCCTGCTAAACTGAGAATCTTACACTAAGGGAAGATCTATTTATTCATGGTCCCTGCAGATGCTGGATGCTGGGCTCAAAAGTTTCAGAAACCGCGTGGATAATGTGTAGAGTCCAAAGATGATGATGCGGACCCTGAGACTTGATATATCTTGTTGGGACTATTTTAGCCTTGGCTACAATATCAGAGGCTGGAGGGAGAATTAATACTCCCTGTTCTCTGCAATTTCTCTTACTTGTTTAATGCATATAGTTCCTGAACATTTTGCTTAGGCAATGTCTGCCATATCTTCTAATATGTATGCAGTTCAACCTGTTTCTTTCTTTAAGTAATTACCTGTTACTTTGGAGCAGTTGATATTTTATTAGGTGAGGATCTATTTAGCCTCTTTTGCTCATTATAACCAGACATCAATGTTGGGACCTCAATGTATGTGACCTGGAGGGACAGTTGAGACCATGCTTTTTGATGTGGACTACTGAAGCTGGGCTATCATGATACCAGTGTTCTTATTTGTTTGAAGACTTGGCACTTGCTCATTATGTGGGATCATTATTTTATGTATTGTCTTGGGCTGGTCACCCACAGCCCTGTGGGATTATTTCTACGGAGTATCTTATAGCTGCCCCCCCCCCATGATGTACTGTATATCATTGCATGGGTTGCTACGGACTGGTTAGTATATTGTACAGTGTACTAACTATTTCAATATTCCATGTAAGGAAGATCCTTTTTGTGTAGGTCTTTTATTACAAAAGAAGAAACATATAGTTAAAAACACCTGTGACAAGCAGCTGCTGCCACAGGCAGTAATTTGTCATTGATGACACTCCTCATTGACACAAGACAGCCAAGTATGGTGCAGAACACATTCACTTGCCTGTTTTAGCGAGCCAACACTGAATCTATCAGTCAAGCAGAGGCAGAACTATGCCTAAGAACCTGCCTGCTTGCCACTGTCAGTTCCTTCCAGTCCCTACTCATTACTCTCAGGCACTAGCGTGGAAGAATTCACAGGACACCAAAACATCAGTAAGGCCAACAAGGGGAAGTCTGTTGGTTTCTGGGGGAAGGAAGAATCACCCCCTTGAAAATATGACAAACATCTCCTAAGTCCTTAAGACCACAAAGCAAGCAGAATGTTTTTTTTTTTTGTTCTATCTTTTTAAACAAAACATGCTGGGAGTTTTTGTTGTTGTCATTTGGGTAAGGGGAGACATGCCTCCTGTGCCCTATGGCACAGTTTGGTAGCCCGAGGTTGCCGGAAGTCATGAGGGACTGCGGGAAGTGCAGCCCTCCCACCGTAACGAAACACAGCCGCCGACTAAACCAGTTTGGTAGCCCGAGGTCGCCGGAGGTCGTGAGGGACTGCGGGAAGTGCAGCCCTCCCCCCGTAATGAAGCACAGCCACCGACTAAACCAGGTAGATGCTGCTTGCCACGCTGTTCCTCCTCGGATCCTCTAGCTCAGCATTGGCACCTTTCTGTTTTTTAAAATACTGCTAAAGCGGAGTGCAGAGAGAGAGAGAACTCTGTGTTGTGTTCTAGAGACTTTAAATCCCCACGCATGTGGAGATAGTTTTTATTTTACTGTTCCGACTCCATTTTAACCCTTGCTGGCATACTTAGACTGTTACCTTAATCATCCTGTGCCACATTGATTTCATTTGTTTTTTTAAATTGACACTGCAGTTTCTGTCTATGCTAAATTTACTTAGCCTGTTTACCTTAATCATCCTGTGCCATATCGATTGCATTTGTTTTTGTTTTTAATTTACACTGCAGTTTCTGTCTATGCCACATTGTATTGCTGTATCTCGGCTAGCTGGGATGCACTATGCAGCCTTCTAATCCCCTGTGTCACAGGAGCCTTGATCCTCCCCCCGAGGTACTCACCTTATATCTTGAGACTCACCGTCCCCTTCTTTCTATCTCCACAGTTTGGTAGCCCGAGGTCGCTGGAGGTCATGAGGGACTGCGGGAAGTGCAGCCCTCCCCCCCGTAACGAAGCACAGCCACCGACTAAACCAGGTAGACGCTGCTTGCCATGCTTGCCTCCTCGGATCCTCTAGCTCTGCATTGGTGCCTTTCTGTTTTTTAAAATACTGCTAAAGCAGAGTGCAGAGAGAGAGAACTCTGTGTTTACCCCACCGACGCAGTGCATTGGCTCCCCACCACCCTTGGTGGGCACTCAGTTTTATAGTGAAGGAGAACATGCCCTTAAGGCGTTTTAACCTATCAGCCATCTTTCCCATCTGCAGCTTATACCGGCCCACCACTAGGCGTCCCCTTCCTCTCCTTGCTCTGACCTTACATTACTGCATCATTAAGCACACAAAAATGCTCCTGCTCACCCTTATTACTCTCACATTACTGCCCCACCCTCCCTCCACCTATCATAAACAATGGAACACTACTAAAATGCCTGTGCCCCTGGCTAATGGTAACTCCCCCCATGGCTTCCCCATCCCGAGAGTCTGCTTACAATCCCAGGCCACCGCCCAGTTGCACCATAATATAAATACTAAACTTCTCACCTTCTCCATCTCCCACAGAGTCCTCCTCCCTAGAAAAGGCACCCTATGGATACTCTCTTTCTCTTCCCAGCCCCTGGCAGCCCCCCCTTCTCTGTGCTTACCCCACTTTGCCCACTTTCTCCTCCTATCAGCCCCCCCAAATCCTAAAACTTCCGATACCTACCATGGGGCATCTACAGTGAACCTGCCTTTGACTAAGCACCCAATCAAGTAACAAGCATCTCAGGTCACTCATCCTCCTCCTCCTGATGGGCAACATCCACCCCAAACCAGGCCCTCAAAATGCTCCCCTGCCCCACCCTCAAGCAGCCCATGGGCTCCGCATTGTATCTCTCAACATCTGCAGCCTACAAAAAAAATGGGACTCCTTTCAAGGTTGGGTACTCCAACACCACCCGGACATCATAGCCCTGAGTGAAACCTGGCTCTCCCCCAATGTCCCTGATGCAACAGTTAACCTCACTGGTTACCTCCTCTTTTGCTCCGATAGGCTAGGAAAATGAGGGGGCGGTTGCACTCTCCACCTAAAAGACATGCTGTCAGGCCAAGTACTCCCCCTGCCACATCTCACACCAGGGGCTCAGGCCTTCACTGTTAAAATAACCCTAGGCAAGTTTACCTCCCCGCTCCTAATCACTACCACCTACATCCCTCCCAGGGACCAGAAGCTTGCTTTCCAAGACATCCTGTCCCAGCTCTCCACCTTTCCCACACAGTATGAAAAACTAATAATGGGAGATTTCAACATAAATTGGCTGGCCAAGACAGCTGCTCCGTTCATTAACGAGGCTGCAGCACTGGATCTCACTCAAGCAGTCACTGACCCCACCCGGGTAAACCCTCGAACAGGGACATCCTCCCTCCTAGATCTTGTCTTTACAAACTGTCCCCAAAAAATAACCAGCCCCGTGGTCCTCCCAGATGCACTAAGTAACCACTCCCTGGTATTTTTCACCTGGTCCTGCATTGCCCCCAAAGCCCCCCCTAAAATTACCTCTCAACACAAACTGGGGCCCGGTAAACTAGCCCAGCTCAAGACCTACCTCAAAGCCTGGGACTGGTCTCCCCTAATGAACACCCTTGACCCGGATCAGGTGCTTGAACTATTTACCACCACGTTCAACGCTGCCTGTGATAAGTTCACCCCCCAACCAATAGCATGTCCAAGGGAAATCATGCCCCATGGTTCTCGGACCACCTCCTGGGCCTCCTGCAGCACTGGGATGCCCTCTGGTTCCAAGCAAATGAAACCCAATGGCCTGAGGACAGGCTAAGCTACAGAGAGGCCCAAAACAAGTGCACTTGGGCCACTCGCTCCACCAAAGCAGACTACTACAAAGCTGCTCTAACCTCCACCTGGGGCACCAGCCAAAAATTTTGGAATAATATTAAGGAACTATGTGGCAAGCCTACTACAGTGCCTTCAGAAAGTATTCACCCCCCTTGAATTTTGTCATATTTTGTTGTGTTACTACCAGAATTTTTAATGCATTGAAATGATTTTTTCCCTATTGATTCACACAGCATACTTAACAATTTAAAAGGGCAAAAATATTTATATTGTGTAACAAAAATTTTTGAAACATTAAAAACTGAAATATCTTGTTTACTTAAGTATTCACCCCCCTGAGTTAATACTTTGTAGAAGTGCCTTTGGCAGCAATTACAACTTTGAATCTTCTTGGGTATGTCTGTATCAGTTTTGCACATCTGGATTTGGGGATTTTCACCCATTCTTCCTTGCAGATTTGCTCAAGCTCTGTCAAGTTGGATGGGGAGCGTCAGTGAACCGCAATCTTTAAGTCTTTCCACAGATTCCCAATGGGATTCAAGTCTGCTTTGGTGGGCCACTCAAGGACATTCACCTTCTTGTTCTGAAGCCACTCCAGTGTTGCTTTGGCTGTATGCTTGGGGTCATTGTCCTGTTGGAACATAAATCTTTGCCCCAGTCCAAGGTCTATTGCAGACTGATACTGGTTCTACTCAAGGATGTGCCTGTATTTGGCTCCATTCATTGTTCCCTCTATTCTGACAAGTGCCCCAGTCCCTGCCACTGAAAGGCATCCCTATAACATGATGCTGCCACCACCATGCTTCATGGTAGGATGGTGTTACATGGGTGATGAGCTGTGCTTGGTTTGCGCCAGGCATAGCGCTTTGCATTCAGGCCAAAGAGTTCAATTTTTGCTTCATCAGACCAGAGAATCTTTTGCCACATGGTCTCAGAGTCTGCCATGTGCCTTCTTGCAAACTCCAAGCATGCTATTATGTGGCCTTTTCTCAGGAGTGGCTTCCATCTAGCCACTCTCCCATAGAGGCTACATCTGTGAAGTGCTGCAAAGATTGTTGTCCTCTAGACATGTTCTCCCATCTCAGCCATGGAACTCTGTAGTTCTGTCAGGGTGGTCATTGGGTTCTTGGTCACTTCCCTGACCAAGGTCCTTCTTGCCCGATTGCTCAGTTTGGGAGGACGGCCTGCTCTAGGAAGAGTCTGGGTGGTTCCCTAATCTTTCCATTTCCTAATGATGGACTTGACTGAGCTCCTGGGAACTTTCAACACCCTAGAAATGTTTTTATACCCCTCCCCAGATCTATGCCTCCTCACACTTCTATCATGGAGTTCTACAGACAGCTCCGTGGTTTTCATGGTAGAGTTTCTGCTCTGACATGCACTGTCAACAGTGGGACCTTATATAGACTGGTGTATTTCCTCTGAAATCATGTCAGCCATTTGAACTGACCACAGGTGGACTCCATTCAAGTTTTAGAGTGATCTCACAAGGAAATTGGATGCACCTGAGCTCAATTTGGAGTGTCGTAGCAAAGGGAGTGAATACTTATCAAATCAAGACATTTCAGGTTTTATTTTAAATTACATGTAACAAAATTCCAGAAGTTTCATTCCACTTTGACATTATAGAGTAATTTGTGTAGATACATGACAAAAATCCTATATAAATGTATTTTAATTTGAGTTTGCAACATCACAAAATGTGACAAAATCCAAGGGGGGCAAATACTTTCTGAAGGCACTGTAATCTGCGCCCTGACCAAATATTAATTAATGGTCACCTCAACTCAGATCCCTTAGCATAGCCTCAGCCCTAAACTCCACTTTCACGGATCTCAGACATGTCCTCCCCCCCAACTTCTTTGACCCACCTCCGCCACCCCACGCCTCACCTTTCTATTTACGCATCCTTACTCCCAAGACAGCCAAACCCTACCTTTCCAAAGCCCTTAACCATGCTCCCCCCAGCAATGATTCCTTAGATCTCAGACTTCTCCGCCTCACCCTCCGGGAAGTCCTCTCCCCGCTCACCCATATTCTCAACTGCTCCCTGTGCCAGGGAAAATTTCCTGCATGTTGGAAAGAGGCCTATATCACCCCAATACATAAGAGCAGGGACTGCACCTCTGGAAACAACTACCGCTCCATCTCCATCCTACTTCCCTATCCAAAGCATTAGAACGCATAGTCGCCGATCAACTCACTGACCACCTCACTAAATATGACCTCCTGTGCAACCAGCAACATGGCTTCTGCAAGGGTCATAGTACCACCACGGCCCTCCTTGAATTTACCTCTCATGTCCACTCCGCCTTGGATCACAGACACATCTCAGGAGCCATCTTTGTGGACCTCTTGAAGGCATTTGATACCATCAACCATGCCCTCTTACTGAACACTCTTGCCTACAGTGGTCTCTCTAAAGATGCCTTGAACTGGTTCAACAGCTATCTATCTGACAGAACACAATTAGTTAAGATAGGCACCGTCCTGTCCCCCAGCCTCCCAATCCGCTCCAGTGTCCCACAGGGATCCATTCTTGGCCCTCTCCTTTTTTGCCTCTACCTTAACACCCTCCCGGCGGCCTGCCCCAGCAGACTGCTACTCTATGCGGACAATGCAGTCCTGTTCGCTTCTGGTCCAAACCCCCTCAAATTACACCAAATGCTCCAACACGCTCTCAATGAATCTGAACACTGGCACACCACCCAGTGCCTAATCATCAACTATAACAAGACTAAAGTCATAATTTTTTCCCACCCACAAAACCCCCTTAAGAGCCTCTGCCCCCAATTTCTCACCATTAATCAAACCCCCCTCGAACAAGTGGACACCTTTAAATATCTAGAGGTACTCAGGCTGCAAATTGAGTTGTGCAGGATGGAGCTGGAGTTCCAGGAGAAAAGAAGGCAGGAACAATGAGAGACGGAGTGAGAATGCCAAGAGGCAGAGGGAGAACAGAGAGATGCAGATTGTGAGGAGCGTGAGCATCAGCGAGCTGCTGAGGAGAAGAGAGAGGTGCCCCAGAGGCAACACAAACTGGAGAAGCTACAACTTCAACCAGTGGCACCAGAGCAGGTAATTGCTTGGATTTAACTGGGACTGCAGGACTGGGTTCCAGACTGAATTCCAAGTTAATAGCTGAATTTAAATAGGGGGAGGATATGGATGCCTTTTTAAATTCTTTTGAAAAAGTTTGTATTCAGGCTAAAATTCCTAGAGAGTCCTGGAGCATCCAGCTATCCCCGCTACTTACTGGGAAAGCTCGGGGTGCATTGGGTCAAATGGACAATGAGGACAGTAATAATTACAGCAAACTAAAAGCTGCACTGTTAAAAAAGTTTGACTTAACTGCTGAATCATACAGAGCTAAATTCCATAAGCTCAGGAGAAGTTCTGATTTGAGCTATGAGGAACTAGCCATGAAGCAACGTCAGTTTTTAAAATGTTGGGAAGGAATTGAGGCAAACTCTGTTGATAAAATTGAAAATGTGATTTTATTAGAACAGTTTTATTGGGCTTGCCCAGCAGAGCTAAAAACCTGGCTAGAGGACCGAGATCCCAAACAGTGCAGGAGGCTGCTGAACTCTCGGATCGCTATGCCAAGAGCAGACCTACTCTGAGAGCAAATGGGGTGGGTGTAGCAGTGCAGAAAGGGAAAAGCATGCTTTCAGGGCAGCTAAAACCCTCACTGCCTCCACCGAAAAACAGTTAGCCCCAGGTTTCAGAGAAAGAGTTCTCTGAGAGAAGAAATTAATGTTGTTTGTGTAAAGAAACTGGGCAGACTGCCAGACGGTGTCCCAAAAAGGGGAGCAATAATACACAACCGGGTGCTAGAAAAGAAGTGGGTTGTTTGTGTGTCCCTGGAAGCATGCCAGTGAACTTGAGGAACACATGCACCCAGTCATGGTGAATGGTGTACAGACGCAGGGGTTAAGGGACACAGGGGCATTCCTGACCTTGGTAAAGGGGGATCTAGTACAGCTTGGTCAGCTTATACCCAATAAGTACATCACTGTACAGGACTTTGTGGGAGAGGAGAAAACATTACCCCTCGCTGGTGTTCTCTTAGACTGGGGTGAAACAGGGGGAACTGTGCAATGGGTGGCTGTAGCTAAAATGTTAGTAGTGGATATGATCCTAGGTAACAATCTAAAACAGGATGGTATGTGCAGTTACCTGTAGCCAAGTGGCAAGGGAAAATTTTAGTTTCCTGAACCCCACAAAAGCCATTGTGGAAACCACTGAGAGGCTGGTCCCCCAGCCTGTGTCTCCTGATATTGAGATTAATGAAGAGGGGGTAGAAATTTCCCCAGTAGCAAGTAACCACACAGCTACAGAGGGTTACTCCAAAGAAGGAGGGGTGACCCATTGTCAGAGGGTTGGGATTAACAGTGATTCTGAGGGCCCTGATGCTAGTGCTAGGAACTCTAGTTTAGAAATGGAAGGGAACCTGTCCCATGCCTTGGGACTGTGTGAGGGGTTTGCAGCTACTCAGAGAAGTGACCCTAGTTTAGAGAAGTTGAGGGCTTGTGCAGACTCGGACGGTACACAGGGAGGTGATGGCAGACATAAGGTTTATTGGGAAAATGGACTTATGTATACTCAGGCAGTACAGATAGAGGGAGGGATGCTAGGCAGGCAGCTTGTTGTTCCCCAGGGGTATCATGAGCAGTTGCTCAAAATTGCACATGATATTCCTTTGTCTGGTCATCTGGGAATCGCACGCACTATGCAACAGTTAGCCCAGAATTACTACTGGCCTAACTTCACCCAGCAGGTGAAGGAGTATTGCAGGTCTTGTCACCGGTGCCAAGAAATAGGGAAGGAGGGCAAGAAAACCCAAGCTGCCCTGATTCCATTGCCCATAGTGGAGGAGCCATTGCAGAGGGTGGGAATGGATATTGTGGGGCCTTTAAATACCCCCAGCTCCTCAGGGAAGAGATTCATCCTGACTGTGGTGGATTATGCCACCCGGTACCCAGAGGCAGTCACCCTATCCTCACTGAGGACAGACAAAGTGGCAGATGCCTTACTTGGGATTTTCTCCTGTGTTGGGTTTCTGCAGGAGGTAATCACCGATCGAGGGGTTCCTTCATGTCGGACCTGATGAAATGTTTATGGGAGAAGTGTGGGGTGGTGCAGAGATGCACCACACCGTATCACTCACAAGCCAATGGGCTTGTGGAAAGATTCAATGATACCCTAAAGTCAATGCTCCGGGTATTTTCTGAACAGCATGGGAAGGACTGGGAGAAATACCTTCCACACCTGTTGTTTGCATACAGGGAGGTGCCCCAAGAGTCAACAGAATTTTCCCCCTTCGAACTCTTATATGAATGCCGGTTACATGGGCCCCTAGACCTGATCCAGGAGGACTGGGAAGGCAAGCACGCCACCCAGGGAACTCCCATTGTGGATTACGTCCTTAGGTTTAGGGAAAGGCTGAAGGAGCTTATGGGGACAGCCCACAGCAACCTGGCAGCTGCCCAACAGAAACAAAAAGAGTGGTATGACTGCAGAGCCAGAACTTGCTCATACATTGTGGGTCAGAAAGTTATGGTCCTTATTCCGGTCCGGAAAGACAAGCTGCAAGCTGAGTGGGCAGGACCTTACAAAGTGGTTAGGAGGGTAAATGACGTGAACTACATTGTGGAGTTACCTGACCTAAGACAGACAGAAAGGATGTACCATGTCAACATGATGAAGCCATATGCAATAGGGCTGACATGGTGTTTGCAGTGTGTAGTCATGGGGAGGGGACAGACGAAGGAGACCCCCTTCTGGACTTGCTGGAGGAAAGCAAGTGGGAGTCCTCTGTGGAGGCAGTAAAATTGTCTCCCCAGCTAGCCCCAGACCAGATCCAGAAAGTAAGGGAGGTTTTAGCAGACTTTGCCCCATTGTTTAGCACCAAGCCTGGACTAACCCTATTAGTGACGCACGATGTGGAGACAGGCACACAGACGCCCATACAGCGGACAGCATATCGGGTCTCAGAGGCTGTCCAAAAGGACATTAGGAGGGAAGTGGAGGAGATGCTGGATTTAGGGGTAATCCAGAGATCCCACAGCCCCTCGGCCTCACCCATAGTCCTTGTGCCTAAGCCAAATGGCTCTACTCATTTCTGTGTGGAGTATCATGGACTGAATGCAGTCACAAAGTCAGACACCCACCCGATGCCCCGGATGGATGAACTCCTGGACAAGTTGGGGGGGCGACCTACCTTATGACTATTGACCTGACAAAGGGGTATTGGCAGGTAGAATTGACAGGCAGAGCTAGGGAGAGGTTGGCCTTCATCACTCTGATAGGCTTATTTGAGTTTAAAGTAATGCCTTTCGGAATGAAGAACGCCCCGGCCACTTTCCAAAGGCTGGTGAACCAGGTGTTAAATGGTGCTGAGGAGTACACCGTGGTGTACCTGGATGACATTGCCATCTTTGATACTAGCAGGGAGGAACACCTATCCCACCTTAAGGAAGTGCTGGGCAGGATACAGAGGGCTGGGCTCACTGTCAAAGCCAGGAAGTGCCAGGTGGCCATGGGAGAAGTAGTATACCTCAGGCATGTGGTAGGCCAGGGACAGCTCCGTCCTAACCAAATAAAGATAAAGGTGATCCAGGTGTGGTCCAGACCCGAAACAGAGAAGCAGGTCAGGAGTTTCCTAGGGACAGCAGGGTACTACAGGAAATTTGTATCCAATTACAGTGCTCTGACTACCCCCCTGTCTGACCTGACAAAGAAAAGGATGCCAAAGAAAATTACCTGGGGCCCAGCCTGTGAGGAAGCCTTTACCAGACTAAAGGAGGCACTTTGCAGTGCTCCTGTTTTGACAAGTCCTGACTACAGCAAAACCTTTATAATTCAGACTGATGCCTCAGATGTGGGTATTGGGGCAGTACTGAATCAGACGTCCAGCCAAGGGACAGATCACCCAGTAGTGTACCTGAGTAGGAAGTTACTTTCCAGGGAGCAAGCATACTCCACGGTAGAAAAAGAATGTCTTTCCATAGTGTGGGCCCTAAAGAAGCTGGAGCCATACTTGTATGGGCAGCATTTTGTTGTGCAGACTGACCACAGCCCCCTGGTTTGGCAGACACAGATGGGGAAAAACAATGGTAGACTGCTAAGGTGGAGTCTTGCTTTGCAAGGGTATGATCTGACAATCGTACATAGGACTGGAGCCAAAAAACAGAACTCAGATGGGCTGTCTAGGGTCTATGAGGAGTGAACTGATTTGGGAAGCTCATCCCATGCAGGGGATAGAGCCCCCAAATTCAGTCTAGGTGGGGAGGATTGTGATGTGGACAGCCAGTTCTGAGTGCTGTATGATCGTTCTTTGTAATATAAAAAAAATGTGTATGGACTGTCTCCCATGAGAAAGGCTGAAACAGCATGTGAGATCACACACATACACACATACACACACACACACACGCACACACATGCACACACACACACAGGTTTTAGATACAAGGTGTTACATGGCAGGCCAGAAACTAATTACAGACTTTTCTAAGTTAATTATAGCTGTAGTTGTTAAGAGGGAAATCATAAAAAAGTTTATGACGTTAGAGGGGGAAACCAGGTTTAGCAAACTGGTGCAAAGTTGTAAATGTTCCTTTGATGCCTGTGTGAGAGAGGATATTGATTAAGATCAAAGAAATGTCATTTGAAGAACATGAGTTATGCTGAGGTTGCAGAATTGAATACTTGGAAAAGATATCCTGGCCCAGATATTCAAACTGTGCCAGGCTGTGGCACAAGCTTGGGCGCAGCTCAACTTAGCTGTGCAGGGATGTGGACTGGGCGATATTCAATGGAGCTGTGCCATGGCTCAGCAGCATTGAATATCGCATCTACTTCCGCGATGTGCAGCATGGCGCAGTGGCACGCGCCAGCGACAGTGGAGCATGGGGATGCGTTGCTTGAAACCTACTGCGCCATGCACAGCAACCGCGATTCTGTACTTGACATGCAAATGGGGCCAT
Source organism: Neoceratodus forsteri (assembly GCA_016271365.2). Classification (NCBI taxonomy): domain Eukaryota; kingdom Metazoa; phylum Chordata; order Ceratodontiformes; family Ceratodontidae; genus Neoceratodus; species Neoceratodus forsteri. The sequence continues at coordinate 142,657,646 of CM057451.1, read as the reverse complement.
AATGTATGCAAGGTGCAAATGGGGCCATTTGCATGTCATTATGACTCCATTTGCATGCAGGTGCGCCGATCTCCAACGACTTGTGCCTGGCGCCCTGCCAAGCAGCAGCCGTCGGGGACTGACACCCCCTGCAGCCGGCAATGTGCTCCACAGCCCGATCGCGGACAGTTGTATTAAAAAATAGAAACTATGTCCAATATCCCTGGTGGTCCAGTGGACCGCTGCCTGCCTGATTACGTGCAAAGTAATAAAATTAGATCCCCGAAATCCCTGGTGGTCCAGTGGACCTGCCCGGCCGATCGGGGGCTAAGTAATAAAATCAGATCCCCGAAATCCCTGGTGGTCCAGTGGACCGCTGTCTGCCTGATCGCGGGCATCTGTATAAATAAATGACTAAGTCCAGTATCCCTGGTGGTCCAGTAGACCACTGTCTGCCTGATCATGGCCATCTGTATAAATAAATGACCAAGTCCAATATCCCTGGTGGTCCAGTAGACCGCTGACTGCCCAATCATGGGCATTTGTATTAAAAAAAAATAATACTACCAATCTCCCTGGTGGTCTAGGTACTCCCCTCCCAACCCACTAACTGAGCCCCACCGCCCCACTCCCCCCTGATCAGCCAGCGGACAGCAGCACCCCACCCACCTGCCGCCCACTGACTGACACTGTCGGTAGTGCTGTATGCCCATTGGTCCACAGTGTGAGCCAATGAGTGTGCAGTCCATACCATACTACACATTCCAGATATGTGAATGATTCATTCACATATCTGGAATGTGTAGTACGGTACAGGCTGCATGCCCATTGGCTCACGCTGTGGACCATGGGCGTACAGCCCTACCATAACAGTGCGTCAGCCGGCAGCGCAGGCGGTGCTGCCACCGCCGCTGACCGGGGAGCGGGCGGTGGGGCTCCAGGGCGGGTGGGGAGGGGGGAGTACCTAGATGACCAGGAGAATGGAAGTATTACTTTTTTTTAATACAAATGCCCACGATCGGGCAGTCAGCGGTCCACTGGACCACCAGGGATATTGGACTTAGTCATTTATTTATACAGATGCCAGCGATCGGGCGGACAGCGGTCCACTGGACCACCAGGGAAATTGGAAGTATTCATTTATTTAAACAGATGCCCGTGATTGGGCAGACAGTGGTCCACTAGACCACCAGGGATTTTGGGGATCTGATTTTAATACTTAGCCCGCGATTGGGCGGGTGGGTCCACTGGACCACCAGGGATTTCGGGGATCTGATTCTATTACTTAGCCTGCGATTGGGCGAGCAGGTCCACTGGACCACCAGAGATTTTGGGGATCTAATTTTATTACTTAGCTCGCGATCGGGCGGGCAGCAGTCCACTGGACCACCTGGGATATTGGACAGATTTTTTTTTTTTTTACAAATGCCCATGATCAGGCATGGGGGGGCACTGCCAGGTGCAGCCAGAGCTCGGGTGGCCACCCACAGGTGGCAGCTGCCATGTTGCACCCTGCAATGCGGCAGCTCACCTGTGGGTGGCCATCAGTTGTTCCTTTTTTGGATCAACTTTGTGCTGGCGCAGGTAGGGGTTGTGCATGCATGGCTCTGCACATCCCAGGCTGAATATCGGGCTGAACAGAGTATGCATGGGCACGCCCCCCTCTACCTGTGCCTGCATACATTACTGATGCGTTCTGGCGCATCGGGATTTGTGCCGTGCACTTTTCCCTTTTGCATATCATGCCGGGGCACAACCCTTTTGAATATCTGGGCCTCTGTGTTTATATAGATATTTTTTTTTATATATTCTGACAGGGAGGAGCTAGGTGACCTCATGCAAATAGGTGGGGAAAAACAGCTTTTAAAGATTATTCTGTTTTCCTTCAGAGAAACTTCTTTATCTAGACTCTGACAAAGAAACATCTGTGAGCACTTTGAACAGGTATTTAGAAAGAGAGACAAATCTAATTACTGTAGTATGAATTGCACTGTTTAAAACCTTTTTCATTTAAAAGATTTGTATGTCTTGTGATATAATAGTTCTGTATCGTATGTTTTACATATTATTATCTATTTTAGTAAAACTCTTTTTAGAGCTTACTTGGTCTGTCTTTGATTTCTTTCCTTAACAAGTAGAGTATATGTGGTGACAGCAGACACTGGGCATAATCTTGAATGGTGATACCAAACTGGAAAAAGGTAACAATAATCTTGAGGTCTTTATTAAAGTTTAAGGGTTCATTTTTGTACACCTGGTTAGGTGCCCGTAGGCAAAGATATCTGGCCCCCCAAAGACAGATATATCTGAGCCTGTGCATAGGGTATGCTAGCAAGAGATTCACAGTTTGAAACCCTCCAAGACTTGAGACCAAAGGTTGATTCAAACCCACAAAAACAGACAAGAGGGTTACCTTGTTCTGTTAAACTGTTCACAAGACTGCGCTCGGAGGTTGGCACTTTGGGAGTAGAGGGCTGACCTGCTGAGTGGGTTTGTGACACCCACCTCCAAAGAACACAGGAAAAAGGAGCAGGTGGGCGGAGGCCACTGTCTCAGTGAAGCCCTCCTCGGGGCTTCGATTAGCCATCATCACCACTCCTCCAACCACTCACTAGTTCGTGGCATGGATTGGGGACCATTGCCACGGCCCCACCCTCCGGGGGACAAGCCAGGGTAACTGGGGGAGTCAGTGGCAATAGGTGACGGTAGGGGTCCCGGGGGTCATGGCCAGGGCTGAGGACTGACAGTGTCCCTGCCAGGAAAAAAGAGAATAAAAAAAAAGAAAAGAAATGCAGAACCATCACTGAGAACTGTTGATACAGATATGCAGAGCCATCATGGAGGACTGTTGATACAGAAATGTGGAGCCATTGCTGAGGACTGTTGATACAGAAATGAAGAACCATCACTGAACACTGTTAATACAGAAATGCAAATCCATCACTGAGGACCATCGATATAGAAATGCATAGCCATCACTGAGAACTGCTGATACAGAAATGCAAAGCCATCACAGAGGACTGTCGATACAGACATGCAGAGCCATCATAGAGGACTGTTGATTCAGAAATACAGAACCATCACTGAACACTATTAATACAGAAATGCAGAGCCATCACTGAGAACTGTTGATATAGAAATGCAGAGCCATTGCTGAGGACTGCCGAAACAGAAATGCAGAGCCATTACTGAACACTGTTGATACAGAAATGTGGAGCCATCACTGAGGACTACTAATACAAAAGTGCAGAGCCATCACTGAGGACTGCTGATACAGAAATGCAGAGCCATCACAGAGGACTGTCGATACAGAAATGCAAGGCCATCACTGAGGACTGTTGATATAGAAATGTAGAACCATCACAGAAGACTGTCGATAGAGAAATGCAGAGCCATCATTGAGGGCTGTTGATACAGAAATACAGAGCCATCACTGAGGATTATCGATAGAGAAATGCAGATCCATCACTGAGGACTGTTGATACAGAAATGCACAGCCATCACTGAGGACTGTCGATACAGAAATGCAGAGCCATCACTGAGAACTGTTGATACAGAAATGTAGAACCATCATTGAGGACTGTCAATAAAGAATTGCAAAGAAATTACTGAGGACTGTCAATACAGAAATGCAGAGCCATCATTGAACACTGTTAATACAGAAATGCAGAGCCATCAATGAGGACTGTTGATACAGAAATGAAAAAGCCATCACAGAGGACTACTGATACAAAAGTGCAAAGCCATCACTGAGGACTGTTGATACAGAAATGCACAGCCATCGCTGAGGACTGTCAATAAAGAATTGCAAAGCCATTACTGAGCACTGTTGATACAGAAATGCAGAGCCATCATTGAGAACTGCTGATACAGAAATGCAAAGCCATCACTGAGACTTGCTGATACAGAAATGCAAAGCCATCACTGAGAACTGTTGATACAGAAATGCAGAGCCATCACTGAGGACTGTTGATACAGAAATGCAGAGCCATCACTGAGGACTGTTGATACAGAAATGTAGAGAGATCACTGAGGACCATCGATATAGAAATGCATAGCCATCACTGAGAACTGCTGATACAGAAATGCAAAGCCATCACAGAGGACTGTTGATTCAGAAATACAGAACCATCACTGAACACTATTAATACAGAAATGCAGAGCCATCACTGAGAACTGTTGATATAGAAATGCAGAGCCATTGCTGAGGACTGCCGAAACAGAAATGCAGAGCCATCACTGAACACTGTTGATACAGAAATGTGGAGCCATCACTGAGGACTACTAATACAAAAGTGCAGAGCCATCACTGAGGACTGCTGATACAGAAATGCAGAGCCATCACAGAGGACTGTCGATACAGAAATGCAAAGCCATCACTGAGGACTGTTGATATAGAAATGTAGAACCATCACAGAAGACTGTCGATAGAGAAATGCAGAGCCATCATTGAGGGCTGTTGATACAGAAATGCAGAGCCATCACTGAGGATTATCGATAGAGAAATGCAGATCCATCACTAAGGACTGTTGATACAGAAATGCACAGCCATCACTGAGGACTGTCGATACAGAAATGCAAAGCCATCACTGAGAATTGCTGATAGAGAAATGCAGAGCCATCACTGAGGACTGTTGATACAGAAATGCACAGCCATCACTGAGGACTGTCGATACAGAAATGCAGAGCCATCACTGAAAACTGTTAATACAGAAATGTAGAACCATCATTGAGGACTGTCAATAAAGAATTGCAAAGAAATTACTGAGGACTGTCAATACAGAAATGCAGAGCCATCATTGAACACTGTTAATACAGAAATGCAGAGCCATCAATGAGGACTGTTGATACAGAAATGAAAAAGCCATCACAGAGGACTACTGATACAAAAGTGCAAAGCCATCACTGAGGTCTGTTGATACAGAAATGCACAGCCATCGCTGAGGACTGTCAATAAAGAATTGCAAAGCCATTACTGAGCACTGTTGATACAGAAATGCAGAGCCATCATTGAGAACTGCTGATAAAGAAATGCAAAGCCATCACTGAGAATTGCTGATACAGAAATGCAAAGCCATCACTGAGAACTGTTGATACAGAAATGCAGAGCCATCACTGAGGACTGTTGATACAGAAATGCACAGCCATCGCTGAGGACTGTCAATAAAGAATTGCAAAGCCATTACTGAGCACTGTTGATACAAAAATGCAGAGCCATCGAGAACTGCTGATACAGAAATGCAAAGCCATCACTGAGAATTGCTGATACAGAAATGCAGAGCCATCACTGAGGACTGTTGATACAGAAATGCAGAGCCATCATTGAGAACTGCTGATACAGAAATGCAGAGCCATCACTGAGGACTGTTGATACAGAAATGTAGAGCCATCACTGAGGACTGTTGATACAGAAATGCACAGCCATCGCTGAGGACTGTCAATAAAGAATTGCAAAGAAATTACTGAGGACTGTCAATACAGAAATGCAGAGCCATCATTGAACACTGTTAATACAGAAATGCAGAGCCATCAATGAGGACTGTTGATACAGAAATGCAGAGCCATCATTGAACACTGTTAATACAGAAATGCAGAGCCATCAATGAGGACTGTTGATACAGAAATGAAAAAGCCATCACAGAGGACTACTGATACAAAAGTGCAAAGCCATCACTGAGGACTGTTGATACAGAAATGCACAGCCATCACTGAGGACTGTCAATAAAGAATTGCAAAGCCATTACTGAGCACTGTTGATACAGAAATGCAGAGCCATCATTGAGAACTGCTGATACAGAAATGCAAAGCCATCACTGAGAATTGCTGATACCGAAATGCAAAGCCATCACTGAGAACTGTTGATACAGAAATGCAGAGCCATCACTGAGGACTGTTGATACAGAAATGCAGAGCCATCACTGAGGACTGTTGATACAGAAATGCACAGCCATCGCTGAGGACTGTCAATAAAGAATTGCAAAGTCATTACTGAGCACTGTTGATACAGAAATGCAGAGCCATCATTGAGAACTGCTGATACAGAAATGCAAAGCCATCACTGAGAATTGCTGATACAGAAATGCAGAGCCATCACTGAGGACTGTTGATACAGAAATGCAGAGCCATCATTGAGAACTTCTGATACAGAAATGCAGAGCCATCACTGAGGACTGTTGATACAGAAATGTAGAGCCATCACTGAGGACTGTTGATGCAGAAATGCACAGCCATCGCTGAGGACTGTCAATAAAGAATTGCAAAGCCATCACTGAGCACTGTTGATACAGAAATGCAGAGACATCATTGAGAACTGCTGATACAGAAATGCAGAGCCATCACTGAGAATTGCTGATACAGAAATGCAGAGCCATCACTGAGAACTGTTGATACAGAAATGTAGAGCCATCACTGAGGACTGTTGATACAAAAATGCACAGCCATCGCTGAGGACTGTCAATAAAGAATTGCAAAGCCATTACTGAGCACTGTTGATACAGAAATGCAGAGCCATCATTGAGAACTGCTGATACAGAAATGCAAAGCCATCACTGAGAATTGCTGATACAGAAATGCAGAGCCATCACTGAGTACTGTTGATACAGAAATGCAGAGCCATCATTGAGAACTGCTGATACAGAAATGCAGAGCCATCACTGAGAACTTTTGATACAGAAATGTATAGCCATCACTGAGGACTGTTGATACAGAAATGTAGAGCCATCACTGAGGACTGTTGATACAGAAATGCACAGCCATCACTGAGGACTGTCAATAAAGAATTGCAAAGCCATTACTGAGCACTGTTGATACAGAAATGCAGCGCCATCATTGAGAACTGCTGATACAGAAATGCAGAGCCATCACTGAGAATTGCTGATACAGAAATGCAGAGCCATCACTGAGAACTGTTGATGCAGAAATGCAGAGCCATCACTGAGGACTGTTGATACAGAAATGCAGGAGCATCACTGAACACTGTTAATGCAGAAATGCACAGCCATCGCTGAGGACTGCCAATAAAGAATTGCAAAGCCATCACTGAGCACTGTTGATACAGAAATGCAGAGCCATCGTTGAGAACTGCTGATATAGAAATGCAGAGCCATCACTGAGAATTGCTGATACAGAAATGCAGAGCCATCATTGAGAACTGCTGATACAGAAATGCAGAGCCATCACTGAGAACTGCTGATACAGAAATGCAGAGCCATCACTGAGGACTGTCGATACAGAAATGCAGAACCATCACTGAACACTGTTAATGCAGAAATGCAAAGCCATCACTGAAGACTGTTGATACAGAAATGCAGAGCCATCACTGAGGACTGTTGATACAGAAATGTAGAGCCATCACTGAGGACTGTCAATAAAGAATTGCAAAGAAATTACTGAGGACTGTCAATACAGAAATGCAGAGCCATGACGGAGGACTGTCAATACAGAAATACAGAGCCATCAATGGGGACTGTCGATACAGAAATGCAGAGCCATCACTGAGGACTGTCGATACAGAAATGCAGAGCCATCACTGAGAACTGTTGATACAGAAATGCAGAACCATCACTGAACACTGTTAACGCAGAAATGCAAAGCCATCACTGAAGACTGTTGATACAGAAATGTAGAGCCATCACTGAGGACTGTCAATAAAGAATTGCAAAGAAATTACTGAGGACTGTCAATACAGAAATGCAGAGCCATCACGGAGGACTGTCAATACAGAAATACAGAGCCATCAATGGGGACTGTTGATACAGAAATGCAGAACCATCACTGAACACTGTCAATACAGAATTGCAGAGCCATCACTGATGACTGTTGATACAGAAAGGCAGAGCCATCGCTGAGGACTGCCGATACAGAAATGCAAAGCCTTCATTGAGGACTGTCAAAAAAAAAATGCAGAGCCATCACTGAGGACTGCTGATACAAAAGTGCAGAGCCATCACTGAAGACTGTCGATACAGAAATGCAGAACCATCACAGAGGACTGTCGATACAGAAATGCAGAGCCATCACTGAAGACTGTCAATACAGAAATGCAGAACCATCACAGAGGACTGTCGATACAGAAATGCAGAACCATCACAGAGGACTGTCGATACAGAAATGCAGAACCATCACAAAGGACTGTCGATACAGAAATGCAGACCCATCACAGAGGACTGTTGATACAGAAATGCAAAGCCATCATGGAGGACTTTGGATAAAGAAATGCAGAGCCATCACTGAGGACTATCTATACAGAAATACAGAGCCATCACTGGAGACTGTCAATACAGAAATGCATAGCCATCACAGAGGACTGTTGATACAGAAATACAGAACCATCACTGAGGACTATCGATACAGAGATGCAGTGAGATCACTGAGGACTGTTGATACAGAAATGCAGAGCCATTATGGAGGACTGTCGATAACTGAAATGCAGAGCCATCACAGAGGACTGTCGATACAGAAATGCAGAGGCATCATTGAGGACTGTTGATACAGAAATGCACAGCCATCACTGAGGACTGTCGATACAGAAATGCAGAGCCATCATGGAGGACTGTTAATGCAGAAATGCACAGGCATCACTGAGGATTGCTGATACAGAAATGCACAGCCATCACAGAGGACTGTTGATTCATAAATGCAAAGCCATCAGAGAGGACTGTTGATACAGAAATACAGAGCCATCACTGAGGACTGTCAATACACAAGTGCACAGCCATCACTGAACACTGTTGATACAGAACTGCAGAGCCACCACTGAGGACTGTTGATACAGAAATGCAGAGCCATCGCTGAGGACTGTTTTAAGTTCTTTTCTAATCCTCCTTTAAGGGTCCTCCCATTTGTCACATATAATCTTGGTCAAATGTCACTGCTACTTAGGACTAGAGTAGCAGCAGCAGGGTATATACACACACACACACACAACCATAATCCACTAGACAGGGGCATGTACTTAACCAAAATTGTATCAGAAGGATAACTAAAATTTCTCCTTTCCACTGCATACCATCATATCACCAAGGAAACCAGTCCTGTCATTTGTTTCCCATTATTTTATTTTACTTACTAAAATGTTTCCTTTTCATTACAGATCTTAGCAAGTAGTATAGAGCTCAAGGGTGCATGTCTGCCACCTTTACAGAAGAAGGTGTTGGCTACATGGCAAACATTGTAATACTGAAAGCATGACCTTGAACTCGAAGTCCATTTGAACAGTTCTGCTTGTTTACTTACTGCTAAAATATCATGAAACCATCATTAAAACTTATACAAACAATAAAACATAACATTAACCAAACAATATTGGGTTTCCATGGGAGTAAAACTTACTTGCTGTAGCTGTTTGATCATTCAGTGTTGTGTGCACGTTTACTTATCTGTCTTACCATTTCTGTTTTCCCGATTTGGGTTGGCAAGTAGCTGTATAGGGGATATTGGCATAATGTTCTGATACTGCGGACTTGTGTTTATCTGGATGCGGAGAAGGGCTTTCAAATTTGATAAAAGTGGTCTAGCTTATTTTCTTGCAAAACACCCAGTTTATCTACAGTATTAGTGACAAGTTTGCCAATCCAGTCTGGGTTCTGTTACAGCCTCCAGCAAGCAAGGATTAAGCTTTTTATGCAGAGCAAGGCTCCCAGGAAACATTGTTGTGGGGGTGTTTTACTCCCAGAGGTCGAGAGCAGTCTTCCAAAATGAAAGAACTAGGTACGCCTGGTCCACTGGTGCATCGGTAGTGCTACCACCTGCGACGCTGACGACTCTGGTTCAGAAATGAACCTAGGGCTGTCAGAGGGCTGGCCAGGAGGAGAAGGATGAGTGTCCAATGGACTGCTCTCCTTCTCTAGAAAGAGAGTGGATCTGGCACCCGGCAACATACTGACCCCTAGCAATGACTAGGGATAAGGTGAGCCTAGGGCCAGTACTGCAGCGGGATGTCAGAGGAAGTCTGCACATCAGGTGTGGGAGTGTGCTGGGCCATGCACCGAGGTCACTGCACACACAACATTACCAAGGGGAAACCACAAATAAGCAGAATTCTCCTTGGACAATGAGCAGTGCATGAAGTCCGGGATCCTTGCAGGGACCCAGGAGATCAATGTGGGGTACATCCCCTAGCCAACACCTGAGGAGCCAACAAAGTTGAAAAAAAAAGAACTACTGTAGGTACATCTGGGAGGTTAGTTTGTTACTTCTTCACATAGTGTAGTGCACATATGTTCTCCCCACCCCATCCCCTCCAAAAAAAGTAGTTTAGGGCAGAACCAGAGGATGCACCCTAGTCTCACATTAGACCCTTGGCACCTCCAGCATGTATCATAGGAAAGTAGCTTCACATATTTTTAAAGCAGCTGGCATTAAGATACCCCATGTAGTATATTGTATTTTATTAACTTTACTTTCTCATATTGAAGATTTCCAGGAAGCTTCCCAGCAATGCTACCAATCTTTCATTGAGAGATGACACTGCAAATCTTCTCCTTTTCTGCACGTGCCTTTCAGGTGTTCTTGCATTTTTTTGTACCTCTTAGCATGTTATAAACTTTAGCTGTCCTCCTTTTTGGATGACCATTCCAAACAGAGCTTTCCATGCAGTTTTTTTGTTTTTAGGTGGGGATGATACTCTTCAGCTAACAGTGGGATAAACAAGTCTATAATTTGCAGGTATTTCCTGAAATGTTGGTGTAGCAGGTGTTATAGTTGCCATATTTCTTCAAACGATATGAGGGTTTTGCAGGAGGGTCCATAAAGTCACCAATTTTCAGTTATGGCTTTCGTTGCCCAATACTCATTCAAAATACCTAGGTTCCATTACTCAAGTCTGGGTTATTCCATAAGGCTCTGAGTAATGGAGGGTATAGGTCCTAGCCCGTAATCTGTTTGAGTTGGCTTCCTATGTGGTAAGAGACTGAAATAAAATGGTCTGCATTAGGATGTTCTTGTCACTATGATGAGGTGATCCTCATCCCCTAGGTTTAAGGGATAGTATTGTTTTTCCTTGAAGGTATGAAAATGACAGCTGCCCCTTTAAGAAATATGGTACCATATGATATAGTGCTGCAAGGATAAGTAGTAAACCACATGAAAACTAAAATCCTGCTTTTTAAGTTTATGGTAACCAGGTGCTGAGCCACATATGAAAAGGAAGACAAAATCAGTTTACTTCACTCCAATAACTCTGTTTACGTTATGAGGTCTCTCTTCTCTCGGTCGCTTCCGGCCTCGCCTCCTCTCTCCTTCTTTAATATTTGCTCTGTCTTTGTTTAAGCTATTCTGTTTAGCTATCCAGTCCTTTACTATCTTTCAATTTTGTTTCTCCTTTTCCTTCTTTGGCCTGTGGAGTTGCGAAGGTTTTAAATGGGTGTTGTGCCTTGCTGCGCTTCTGTAACTTGCAGCTTTCCACAGAGTTGAACTGACCCACCTGGATACCTGGAAATTTCCAGGTCAGCCCCCCTCTGTCGGGTACTTGGCCAACTTCTGAACTCTGAAAATCTTTGCATTTGTCATCTATTGCCTAATTAAATGAGGTTGTTTGGGCAGTAGAAGTAAATTTAAGATGCAAACATAGAGCTAATGTATTAAATGTAAGTGGAATACTGGTAAGAATGTGTCACCCTGGGACCTCCCTTATTAATTTTCCAGGTGGGCCCCTGCACCAACTTTCCAGGTGGGCCCCCATACACCAGTGTGACCCTGGCTCTCCATGACTGCACTGTTTGCTTCCTAATACAAGATGAAAGGCAAGGACTGGAAGCAGTGCTCTTGTTATGTGACTCCTGCGGAATGGAGTTTGGAGAGCTCTTCAGTATTCAGGTTTGCACTTTTAGCACAGTTTATGTGCTTTCAAGTCTCACAGCTCTTATTACTGCTTTTGAGGCATGAATGCTGTGAAAAATATCTTACTTCCTGTTTAGACTCCTGACCTCTCCAATACACTTCTGACCTGTTAGTTTGAGATTAGCTGTTCTAATAGTACTGTAGTGGGCGAACACTGACTCAATGTGTGCCGTGAACTGGATCTCTCTCTCTCTCTCTGTTTAACCCTGTCTCTCCTGCTTTTTATGTTGGCACGCTTGTGCAGCCAACATCTTGCGGCAGTGGGGATTTGGAGGCATGGCCGCTGTTGGGTGAATGCAGGGTACGCATCAGTAGGTGCGTCCCTCATTCTCCAATCAGCCTGTATGCTGGCACCACACCATGCATACTAATGTGGCGAGCACATCTAAGGAAAGGTCCGCTGCAATCCGAGCAAAGCTCATCAGACGCAGTGGACCCTTCCTATGTGCTCAGCCACATAGTATTCATGGCCAGCTGGCTGCCAGCTTGCTGTGGCCGCAATGTACAGTATGTGCCGATGGGAGAGCCCACTCTCTGTCGGCATAAAGCATTCCCCCCCATTTCTTATATGCCGAGGGGGGTGCCCAATCCCCCTCGGCTCGTGCCCCCCTCTTTCCTTGAGTGCCGACGCGGGTGCCCAGTCCCCGCCGGCATAAATTACCCCTTTGTTCTGTGCCATGAGGGTGCCTAATCCCCCATCGGCTGCAGCAACCCCCCCAAACAGTTAGGTGGCATGCTGGGAGCCCACCCCAGCATGCCAAATCCCTTGAGAAGAAAAAAACTGTCCCGCGATGGGGTTTTTTTCACCCTGTAACACAAAAACGGTCCCTTGTAGTCTCCCTACCCACCAAACACACCCACCCTCTGCACACCCTGCCTCCCCGCCACCCCCATACTTACCTCCGGAGCTCGGCGCTATGATCTTCAGTGGACCGGGAACACGTCTGCACTCTTCAAAGCCGACCGCGAACTGATGAAATGCCAGTAAACTGTATAATGGAATAAATAGGGTTTTTTTCAACTTTGATGCATATCTTGGGCATTTTTTGGAATTTTTGCACCAAATTTTCAACATGGGGTTTTTGGGACCCCTCCTCATGAATTCTGTGACAGTTATGACGTTATTCGGTCCAGAAAGGTGATTTCGCAGTCACTGTGCGGAATCACCTTTCAGGGCCAATTAACACAAGGACAATGGCAGTGTTCATGATGTGGGCTCTCAAAAAGCCTATGTTGCAAATTTCAGTGGAAAAATAAAAAATGGTTGTTTTATTTAGCGCAGTATCAAGTAGTTGTTACGCATTGTGAATCTCAGCGATTTACAACATTTTCATGCCAGATTTTCAACATTGTCAATTTTTTACACCTCCTTGTGAACAGTGCAGCTATCATTTTTCACATCCTGGGCGAAATGTGTTTTCGCACTTCTGGTGCACAATACTGCAGTCACTGTGGGAAATCAGTGTTTGGGGCAGATTATGAAAATGACAGTCACACTGTTCATGAGCAGAGGTCCTAAAATGCCTATTGTGAAGATTTGATGACAATACTCCATTACATGACTGTGTTACGAGCGCGCGCTATGTAGTTTGCACCACACCAAGTAAGTTCGCTAATTCATAATATTACTTTCAGATTTTCAACATTGCTTATTGTTCTGCACTCCTTATGAACAGTACAGCTGTCATTTTTCACATCCTGACCAAAATGTGTTTTCACAGTTCCGGTGCAGAATAGTGCAGTCGCAGTGGAAAGTCCATGTTCAAGACACATTATGAAAATGACAGTGACACTGTTTATTAGCAGAGGTCCTACAATGCCTATGTTGGAAAATTTAAATGAAAGTCCAAAAAATTAGTGTTTTACTTGCGCAAGGCGCAGTTTGGTATGCACGCCAGGACTTGGCTGCATTTGTAATATTTTCACTTCACATGTTTCAAAATGGCATTTTTTCACTCTCCTTATGAACAGTACAGCTGTCATTTTACATATCCTGCCTGAAATGTTTTTCGCATGCCCGCGAGAATCGCACGGTTGCTGTGCAAAATCAGTTTTCGGGGCAGTTTGAGGAAATGATGATGACACTGTTCATGAGCAGAGGTCCTAAAATGCCTATGTTGAAAATTTGGTGCTGAACGTCCATAAAATGACTATGCTGCAAGCATGCGTTGCGCAGTTTCCACGCAGCCTTGTAACTTTGTACATTTGCGATATTTTCATGCCACATTTTCACCACTGGCATTTGTGCACACCTACTTATCAACAGTACAACTGCCATTTTTCACAGCCTGCCCAAAACGCGTTCCCGCAACTGTGGCACACAATGGCGTGCTCGCTGTGGGAAATCACCTTTTAGGACACTTTAACAAAATCATAGCACCACTGTTCATGAGGGGAGGTCCCAAAATACCTATGTTGAAAATGTGCCTAAAAAACTCCCACAAATAATTGGGTTGTGGACGTCTGCTGCGCAGTTTGTATGCATGTTCATTGCTTCACCAATATTTCATAATGCCGCTCCAGATTTTCACAGTTGCCATTTTTTACGCCTCCTCATGAACAATACAGTTGTTATTCTCCACATCCTGCCCAAAACTGTGTTTTCATTCCTCTGTCACCAAATGCCACAGCCGCTGTGTAAAACCACCTTTCAGCTAACAAAGTGATTGTGCCGCTTTTCATGAAGTGGCCTGACAGGCAGCCCATGTTGAACATGTAGAGTGAAACTACCACTACACGCCTACGGTGTTAGGGTTTCCAACTGCAGCACCCCACCCAGTACGGACTGACAGGCGTCAGGACTGTGACTTGGGATCAAAGGATGTACTGTAATGATCACGCCATTCCACCCCCCCCCCATGCCCACCCTGCAGCCACTGACAGGCATCATGGCGTGTCTTGCACTGTTCAGACACAAACTTCACCCCACACTCCTATACTGCACCCACGTCAGCGTATTTCCTTATGGAAAGGGGTAAGTATGATGCTCAAAGACCCCATAGCACACCATGACACTTGTCAGTGTCTACAGGGTAGGGTGAGGTACACTGGCATGAGCATTATAGCTGACGACTCAAAGGCACACCCCATTGCCTGTCGCTCTCTACAGGGTGGGGGTGAGGTTGGCACCACTTCAATACTTCACTGCCATTCCTATTATGCGCCTCTACCCCCACCACTGCCAATGCCAATGCCAGCGAGACAACATTCAGCATTGACAAATGCTTGTTATCATTAGCTACTGCTTTGTTTCAGACCTCATGCCTCCTTTTTGTGCTACAAAGGTGTTTACTTAAACATTCAAGTAAAGACATGTCAAGTGAGGAATTTATATGTAGATGAGGTACCAGAGCACTGGGATGCCCCTGCGTGCTTTTAATATATTAAACTGAACACCCCTGTATTTTGTCTGGTGTTGGTGACTCTCTCCAGCTTCCTCACCTCTGGGACGTCATAGGAACAGGCTGGCCATTACTCTCTTCTGGGCCTGATATATATATATATATATATATATATTTATTTATTTTTTATGATGAGGATCCTTTGTAAATGAGCTTTTAGCTCAAGGGATGTACTTCTGACTTTCCTAATAAAATAAAAAAATAAAAGGAGGAGGCAAAGAGGGAGCCACTCTATGACCCTTCCCACCAGAGGATTTGAGGGAATGTATGAAATGGTTTTTGAAACAGCAGTTGGAAATGGAAAGGAAAATAAGGTAAGAGATGAGGAAATGAGAAGAAAAGTGACAAGAGGCCGGCCCGGTGGTGCTGAGGGCTGAGGCGCTGGTTGCCTTACCTCATGGCACGCTAGCGACCCAAGTTCAGGAACGAGCCCGGGCCGTCGGAGGTCGGCAGGGGGGAGGGCGGAGCTGGATGGAGCTGCCAACAGGCAAGCTCTCCTCTCCAGAGAGGTGCAAGGGGCTTCCTCTGGCTGATGGCTGCCACCTGGTGGAGGCTGGGAGCAGCCTGGGCCAGGAGGAGCCAGGCACTAGGCCTGGGGTGGGAGGAAAGGGGCTGTTACTGGGGCCATAGGACTAATGCGTGCCTCCACACGCATGTGTACCCACTCCTGGGGCCCCTGGGGTAAAAACAGAGGAAAAAGCCAGTGGCAGGATGGCGACTGACTCCCCGTAGGCTCCGCTCCCGGGATGGGCGTAAGGTAAGCCCTGGCAATTCTGGGTGATGGGGCTGGGAGGGGGTTGGTCAGATGGAGACTGTCTGGGGGGGGGCAACAAAAAAAATGTTAAATGATAAAAAAAGAAAAGTGACAAGAGGCAATACTGGCTCTCAAGGAAGCTCATCCTAGTACACACCAAAGTCCTAAAGGTAATGGAGACCCAGTTGGGCCTCCTAATGTCAATCCCAATTCCTCTCCAAAAGATATGAAATTCTCTCATTGAACAAACAAAGATGATAGTGAGGCATATGTAATGGCTTTTGAAAGGGTAGTTGAAACATGTGGATGGCCAAGAACCCAATGGGTGATCAGACTTGTACCATGTTTAACAAGAAAGCACAAGCAGCCTATAGCAATATCGAAGCTTCACAGGCACTGAACTACGATCTGTTTAAACAAGCCATGTTAACCAGATATGGCATTAACTGTGAGACCTGTGAACAAAGGTTTAGGGCAATGAAATACTGGACTGGAGAAACCCTCCAAGAAGTTTTTGCAAAGCTGAAGGACATGTTCTGCAAATGGCTGCAGTCAGAGTGAAAGACTGTCCAGCAAATTGTTGAAAAACTGGTGATGGAGCAGTTCCTGCAAATCCTTCCTGAGGACATTCAAGTCTGGGTGAGGCTGAACCACCCAGAAAATGGAGACAAAGTTATTGCTCTGGCAAAGGATTACCACCTGACGAGAAAGACCATTATGAGGAAGGATCAGACGGACAGTCGTGATTTCTCCAAACTGGTAAGATCCTTTCAATCTAATAAATCCATGCATATGAATAAACTACCAAATTATATTGCAGCCTGCTTGCCGTTAAGCACCTCATGTAACTATCTTCTGAGAAATGCCTCTTACGTTACGCTGATGGTACCCCAGGTTACAGCCCGCTTCGGCAGGGCCTCTATGAGCTACATACTTCCCCTGTTGTGGAACAACCTGCAAAAAAAAACTGAAAATAAGTCTCCCTATTAGCCTAGCATCATTCAAAGCCCTAATTATGCACCATCCTAACGACTCCTGTGTCTGTTTCCTGTAACCCTTAGGTCTGCAATCACTCAGGCGACCTGTTTTTCCCCCCGTCACTTTAGGGCCCATCTCCCTGTCTATGCCCTGGCCCTCCCCCCTCCGTGACCCTCTTTTGCACATTCAGTCCCTCTCCATTAAAATATTATATATATATATATATATATATATAATTCTTTGACTTTCACTTCAGATCTGTCATGCTTGTAACCTGTATATATCTGATACTGTATTAATGTGCCCTGTATATTTTGTCTAAACAAAATTATCTCCACTTAGCCAGTACACATCTGCTACTAAATATCTTACTTTATTTTCTTGTATTTGCTCTTTATTTGATGATTTTTGGTCTGTACGCTTATATTGTCTACCCCAGGTCACCTCGAGAATGAGCTTGCTCAATGGTGTCCACCTGGTTAAATAAAGATTTTGATTGATTGATTGATTGACAGAGGGCAAAGCAGAAGCCAGAAACATCTTTTAGTCCAAGATCAGGAACAGGATTTATGAAGAACAAGAACACTCCCCCTTCTGAAATTGTATGTCATCAATGTGGTAAGAAGGGACACATAAAACAGAAGTGTCCCAACAAGAAAAACTCACCTGTCACTCTGGCATTATTGAATTGTGGTCAGTAGTTGACTGACGTAAAAACTGGCGCAAGACTGTAAGACACCTACTAGATTCAGGCAGTAGACATACTTTGTTACATCCTGATGTAGTATCTGAAACTGCCATGGACAGAGTGGGTATAGGAACAAAAGTGATATGTGAGCACAGGGATACTAAATCCTACTATACAGTTTCCGTGCCAGTCACTGTAAAAGGGAATAGTTACCAAGTGGAAGCAGGGATAGTCCTAGCTCTACCAGTCCCTTTACTACTGGGAAACAATCTGCCTTGTTTCAGTGACTTGACAAAGGACTAAAGCATAGACAGAGGAAGGTATAGCCCAGGCTATTAAGAAAGGCAGCAAGACCTTCTTCAGATACATTAGTGAGAGAAAAAAAGATCAGAAATGGAGTCGTTAGGTTGAAGAAGGAAGGCGGAGAAAGGGTGGAGCACGACCTAGAAAAGGCTGAGATACTGAACAAGTACTTTTACTCAGTATTCACCAGGGAAGAGGAGGGTGAGGGCCTGAGACTCATTAAGAGGGGTATTTTGGGGAGGAAGGGAGGTAGACACCAGCCCATTCATGGTGGAGAGTCCTAGAAGAACTTGGGAAAATAAAAGCAGATAAGGCAATGGAGCCAGATGAGATCCACCTCAGAGTACTAAAGGAACTCAGGGAAGTGCTGGCAGAACCACTGGCTCCCCTTTTCAATGCATCACTAGAGAAGGGGAAGGTACCTGAGGACTGGAGGAGGGCAGATGTAGTCCCTCTCCACAACAGTGGAAGCAGAGAGGAGGCAGGCAAGTATAGGCCTGTAAGCTGACCTCAGTAGTGGGGAAACTAATGAAGTCCTTACTTAAGGAGAGGACAGGTAAGTTTCTGGAGGATAGTGGGGCACAGGATCCAAGGCAGCATGGGTTCTCATTGGGAAGGTCCTGTCAGATGAATCTTATAGGTTCCTTTGACTGGGTAACTAGGGTGGTAGATCAGAGAGGGGCGGTGGATGTGGCCTACCTGGATTTTATCAAGGCATTCAACACTGTCCTGCACAGGAGATTACTAAATAAATTGGGGAGCCTGGGAGTGGATCCTACGGTGGTAAAGTGGGTTGGTAACTGGCTAAGGGACAGGACTTAGAGGGTGGTGGCAAATGACATGAAATCTAAGGAGAGGGAGGTGACCAGCGGGGTGCTGGGGACAGTCCTAGTCAATGTCTTCATTAGTGACATTGCAGAGTGTCTGGAGGGAAAGGTGTGCCTCTTCGCAGATGACACCAACATTTGCAACAGAGTGGACACACCAGAAGGGATGGTGAAAATGAAAAGGGCCTAAGCCTATTAGAGAAGTGGTCGGGTGTCTGGTAGTTCAGTTTCAATGCTAAAAGTGCAAGATCCTGCACCTGTGTCACAGGAATCCAAGGGAGGAATACAGGATGGGTGGGGAAATTCTAGCCACCACAAGTCAGGAGAGAGACCTGTATGTGACCAAGCTGTTCACTCAGCTATTATCATGCCTCTGTGTCCTTCCACCCTTTTCCTGTCACCCCTACCAGCTAGCTTTGCCAACTCTACCACTGCCCATTGCCTTTTCCTGTCCAGCCTTTCCTTACCTCCACCATCCTCAGAACAAGAATCCTAAGCTCACCCTCTCTACCTGTCTAGATCTCTCCCTTCCTTTTCTTCTTACTCACAGCAATCTTGCCTCCCACACAATTGGTATCAACAACAGCACTGTCTGCTCAATCTTTAGTCGAACAGTTTTGCACTTAGATGAAATGACTGCTCTTAAATTAATTCCGATTTTAATCCCTGCTTCTTCAACTGAATAATTGTAACCCATGTGTGTATTTCACTGTATATATTGTATATGCTGTTTTTAATTTTTACCTCTCCCAATCGCTACCCCATTTGATATGTAACTCATTGACTGTTGTCTAACTGGACGTTTACCCTAAGTGATCTCTATACTCATGTGTTCTCGATCTGTACCAATTGTTTCAACACCTATGGTTTAGTACATTGTTTTATGACATGGAACCTTTGTAAACAAGCCTCTGGCTCAAAGCTATATCTGAAATCTAATAAATAAATAAAAAAGTGTGAAACAACTGTGAGGAGAGGAACCAGAATGCGGGGGTACATAGGGAAGGGAATAAAAAGCAGGAGGAAGGAGGTGGTGATGCCACTGTACAGATCACTGGTGAGGCCTCAGCTGGATCTCCGGAAGGACTTTGATAAAATAGAGGCAATCCAGAGAAGGGCAACGAAGATGGTACACAGACTGCACCAGAAGCCGTATGAGGAAAGACTTAAGGACCTTAATATCAGTTCACTGAAGGACAGAAGGGAAAGGGGAGATATGATAGAGACTATCAAGTACCTTAGGGGAATAAACAGGGTACAGGTGGAAAGCATATTTCAGAGAAAACTCTGCACAAGAACAAGGGGGCATGATATGAGGCTGAAGGGTGGAAGACTCAGAGGTAATGTTAGGAAGTACTTTTTCACTGAAAGCATGGTGGAGCCATGGAACAGCCTTCCAGCAGAAGTGGTGGGGGCGAAAACAATATGGTGGTTCAAGAGTGCATAGCAATAGACATAAGGGTACCCTGGAGATGTGCAGAGCAGGAGAGCTGCAGTTCAATTAGGATCTGGGGCTGCAGCAGTGAGTAGTGAAATGGGCAGACTAAGTGGCCCATATGGTCCTTATCTGCCGACAGATTCTATGTTTTATGTGATATGTCCGCAATTACTACCAGGGACCAAAAAAAGAAAGAAGAGGAAAATAAATGGTCTGAACAGAGGCTATGTGACATTTCCCCTTTTCTCAGACCCTGAATTATATAACGGAAGATGCAGAATTAAGAAAACTAGAGGTCAAGTGAGGAAGGAAAAGGCAGCTCACAGGATGACAGATATGGACTGGAGGAAAGACTTTGTGGGGCAATACTGAATTTTCCAGAATGGGTTGTTATATAGAAGGTATAGTAATCCCAAAACCCAGGGAGTCTGTATCTAGTTGGTGGTCCAAAAGCCATTTAGAACCAAACTGCTGGAACTGGCACATGATGCTCCAGTGAGAGGTCACGTGGGACAGAAGAGTACTATCAGTAGGTTATTGAAAAGGTTTTATTAGCCTAATATTTATAAAAAGGTGGTCACCTACTGCCAATCTTGTGCCAATTGCCAGAAGGTCTCAGCTATATCCAAGAGAGGCCAGGTTCCCCTGTAT
The DNA here is from genome assembly GCA_016271365.2 of Neoceratodus forsteri. NCBI lineage: Eukaryota > Metazoa > Chordata > Ceratodontiformes > Ceratodontidae > Neoceratodus > Neoceratodus forsteri. The sequence continues at coordinate 142,636,789 of CM057451.1, read as the reverse complement.
CCCATACCAATTGTGGATACCCCGTTTTCCTGTATAGGCATGTACATCATTGGACCCTTGAATAAAAGCAGAAAAGGAACTAGATTTGCCCTGGTGATAGTTGACTGTGTCACCTGTTACCCAGAGGCAATACCATTAGGAACAGTCACTACCTGCAAAATAGCTGAAGGGTTGCACAAAGTGTTCAGTAGAATAGGAATCCCTACTACCATTCTAACTGACCAGGGTAGCAATTGCTGTTCAAAGATGCTAAAAGAAGTTATGGTTTGTTGGGTGTCATCAGTATATGGACCTCTCCTTACCATCCCTAGTGAAATGGCCTAGTGGGGTGATTCAATAAAACCTTGAAGACAATGCTTAAAAGGTATATAGCTCAGGAAGGCAAGGACTGGGATTATTACTTACCCTTCATGCTTTTCGAAAACAGCGAGGTCCTGGGAAGGGGAAAAAGTAAAGCCTGAGAGTGTTGTCTGTTTACATTATTTCTGTGAACTGAAAAATAAATTGGCCAAGTTTGTACAGACTGCCATTACTGTTGTGTAAAAGCTCATAAAAAAGACACAAAAACTACTACGATGTTGGTTCTAGAGGATAAGAGTTTGGCCCAGGGGGAAATGTTTTGTCGCTGCTTCCCTCTAGCAACAACAAAATGGTGGCCAGATGGCAAGGCCCTTTTGATGTTGTGCAGCAACTTAGTCCAGTCCTATATGTAATGGATCTGCCTTTTAAAGAAAGCCATGCTGGAGTGCATCATGTAAACCTATTAAAGAAATGGGTTGAAAAGGAGACAGACAATTTAAAATAAAGTGCAGTTCTAGCAGTGTTACTAGCAAAATGCGAGGAAATGGAAAACGACTATCTACATTATAGTCATCTAAACCCCAATCTCAGGGATGAGTCAGAAACTGAAAAAGCAGAGTTCGGGTCTGAACTATCAGTACCACAGAAACACAAATTGTTGAATGTTTTAAAGGAACATAACCATGCTTTCTCCTCACTCCTGAAGAAGGTTCAAGGTACAGAACATCAAACAGATACTGGAACTAACCCCCTACATGCTAGACGCCCTATAAACTGGTGCAAAAACTGTGAAGTGAGGAAGCAAAATAGTGAGAAGTTTGTGGGATCGAAGCATAATTGAGCATTCTGAAAGTCCTTGGTGCTCTCTGATTGTCATGATGCCAAAAACAGAAGATGGACTTGGACTCTGCATAGATTTCAGAAAGGTTAATAGTTTGTCAAAGTTCAATAGCTACCCAGTGCCCCAAGCAGATGATCTGGTGAATCAGCTAGGGGGAGCACAGTACCTGTCTACTATAGACCTTACTAAAGGCTATTAGCAGACCCCTCTTGCTGAGTCTACCAAAGAAAAAACAGCTTTGTGTACGCCCCAGGACTATTTCAGTTTAGAGACATGACATCTGGGATCCATGGGGCTCCTGCAACATTTCAGCGTCTTATGTCCAGGTTGCTATGAGAGCATCTGGGGTATGCTGCTGCTATCTTGATGATATCATAATATCACAATATATAGTCTCACTTCAGAAATGTCCATGGAACACCTGGGAAGGTGTAGTACCAATGTGCTGGATTTACTATCACACAGAGTGGGCTCTGGGGATGAAAGAGACCCATGACCTGGGATTTGTACTGGGATGGGGAAAAAGTTCACCCTGAGATAAATAAAGTAGATGCTGTGGCCTGTGGTGCTGTTCCTTGTACAAAAAAACAAACAAGCAAACAAAACAAAAAACACAACAGGTCATAGCTGCTTTAGGACTAGCTGGGTACAATAAAATGGACCCCTCAATGTCAAGATGCGTGTTTGTCTATTACGGCTTGCCTATGTACAGATCCTGATTAACCCTGATTTTCAGAAGCCGTTCTTTGGTCACATCGATGCATCTGATGTAGGACTGGGTACAGTACTCAGCCAACAGACAGAAAAGGGTGAGCTGCCTGTGTCATATATCAGTCAAAAGCTGGGTGATCATGAAAAACGATATTCGACGATTGAAAAATACCATTTGGGAATGAAATTGGCAATTGAAGATCTTCAGCATTACCTGCCAGGGATAGAGTTTGTGGTCTAGACAGACCAGAACCCCTGAAAGCGGTTACTTGAAATGAAAGAAACCAACTAACACATTACCAGGTGGTATCTGGCGTTGCAGCCGTACCATTTCAAGACTGAACATAAACCAGGCAAAATAAATACTGTTGCTGATTAATCATTCTTGAATGTGTGCATATCCATATCATGATAAATACTGTGCACTGATTTCTGTATACTGCAATGCATTTGGGAAGTTGATATGAAAGAGATACAGTTAAAAGTATTGTGGATTACTTTTCTGTACCCCCAGGGAAATGAATTGTGTATTGGTTTTGAATGAAGCATGTTTGAGTTTGTACTTTTTACTTAGGGTCCCTGGGGGTGGGATTCTGAATGAGGGTGGGCTGGAATCCCATCTTCTCTTTCTTCTGATTGCAAGAGGAACTAGTATCCCTCCTTAAAAAGGGGAAGGAATGTGATGAGGTGACCTTCATCCCCTTGGTTTAAGTGACAGTATTGTTTTCCTTTGAAGGTCTAAGAAATATGATATCATATGATATACTGTTGCGATGACTAGCAGTAAAAAGAACAAAAACTGAAATCCAACTTTTTCCGTTTATGGTAACCAGGTGCTAAGACACAGGTGAAAACTTCACTGCAAAAGTTCTGTTGAAGTTATTGTGACAGAATAGGGGACCAAAACCATGTATTTCTTTGATCCATTTATTCTTTTGTAAATAGGCATCTGCTTCAGGTACAAGTTGGCTACCAGGTCACATGAGCAAGTTGTGTATGACAGCTCATGTCTGCTAGAGGGGAAGGTCTGATGTTCTCATGGGAAAGCTAACAGGAAAGCTAGGGAGGAGGCAATAAATCAATAAACCCAGTGAGGTGTCCTTCCTAGAGATGTTCCCATATTGGACAAAGGACCCAGATGGATGTCACAATGTTAGCAAGGAGGTGCTGAAGAGTCGGTGGAAACACACACACACACACACACACTCTCTCTCAAAGAGGGCTGGGACAGCATGGAACTGTCATTCAAGATAAGTGAGACCCCTCCCCACAGGAGTAAGAAATATATTGAGGGGCTGTAAGCAGGCTCGCTCTCTTAGGCTGGAACATCATATAGTGCCAGAACCCTGCCACTAGAGGTCTGGTAAGAAAAGACAACTTAGGGAACAGTGTTTTCTTCAGGCAACAGCAGCTAAAGACATAGGTTAATGTGAGAACAACTCAGATTTCTTCTATTTGCAACCTGTCTTGTATAACTTCCATTTATTTTAATTTCTAGTAAATGCACAAGCCTTTCATTTCCTGTAAATACATCCTGTTGTAAATACTTGTAATATTTTAGTAAAGCATCTATTTTTATGGAATCAGTGACTGCTTGTTTTATTTAAAAGGGTAAGTACTATTTCTGCTAGACTCTGTTTGCAGTCCATCTCCGAAGGGGCACTCTACCCACAGTTACTGTGTAGACCTTCCTGAGCTTGAACAAGGAGGAGGTAAAAAATAGGTTTCTTGGTTTCTGTTGGTTAAAACCTTGTGGTGGCAGTGAACTTGAAGTCCCTGGTGAAAGGGATTTCTGCTACATTAGTGGCAGAGAGGTGGGATCTGTGTGGCAACTGGTATCAGTCCAGTACAGAGCAGTGGACAGTGTGCTTTCCTGTAAGGCAGGAACTCTGAGAGAGAGATAGCACACCGGTGATGGAATGTCAGCAGAAATATACCTTTTAACAGTCACAAAACAGGATTTCAAAAGGTTGCATTGTTTACTACTTTTTTTTTTATTTCTAGACAGTTTAGTGCAGCATAGCTAGAGAATATGAGCTCCTCAAGCTATGCAAAATTTCATGTACAGCAGCTTTGTGAGCTGTGCACAGCAAGGGGGATTGTCCCTGAGGGTATGACAAAGAATGCACTTATGGAAGCCCTATTGGTGCATGACCACTGCAGGAGGGGCAATTGGTCTTAAATGAGCATAGCCCGATGCCTGGTCAGCAGGTGGTCCCTGAGGATAGTGACTCAGGTAACGAGACTGAGGTCCCAGCGGCTGAGCAAGCGGGGTACCTTGTGGCACAAGCTGGGGAAGCTGTACAGCCCAATCAACCTTGGCTCAAGATCCTGAAGGCAGAGCTTGCACTGCAGGGGCATGCCTGGAGGCTGAAGGGAGAAAATAAGGCTGGAGATAGAAGAAAGAGAAAAGATTCACCAGCACAAGATCCTCATGTGAGAGGAAAGGAAGAAGATTTGCCAGCATGAGATCCTTATGTGATCCCTATGTGAGAGGAAAGGGAGAAGATTCATCAGCATGAGATCTTTATGCGAGAGGAGAGAGAGAGAAGGAATGAGCAGAGCAGGAGAAGGAATGAGCAGAGTGAGAGAGAGAGAGAGAGAGCGAGAGAGAGACAGTAACATAGAAACATAGACTTTGACGGCAGATAAGGACCACTTGGCCCACCCAGTCTGCCCATTTCCCTACCTACTGGATAAGCTGCAGATCCTAGTTAACCAACAGCCTATTTCCTGCAACCCCACTATAATTGCCTTATGTCTGTCCCATGCATGTTTGAATTCCTCCACTGTTTTAGACCCCACAACCTCTCCAGGAAGGCGGTTCCATGTGTCCACCACTCTCTCCGTGAAAAAGAATTTCCTCATATTACCCCTGAGCTGTCCCCCCTCTAACTTTAAATTGTGCCCCCTTGTTCTTACACATCTCTTTTTCTGAAAGATGCTACCCTCCTGGACTTTGTTGATTCCCTTGAGGTACTTAAAAGTTTCTATCATGTCCCCCGTCCCTCCTTTCATCAAGGGTATATATATTAAGCTCTCTCAGTCTCTCTCTCATATGGTTTCTGATGTAGACCCTGCACCATTTTAGTTGCCCTCCTTTGGACTGCTTCCATCCTGTCTATGTCCTTGCGTAGATGAGGTCTCCAAAACTGCATGCAGTACTCAGATGGGGTCTCACCAACTGTCTGTATAGAGGATAACCACTTCCTTTTTCTACTTGTGATGCCCCTCCCTATGCATCCCAGTATCCCCCTGGCTTTCCCTACTGACTTCTCACATTGCATACCCACCTTTAGGTCATCTGATATGACTACACCCAGATCCCTATCCATTATTGTTGTTGTTAGTACCTCCCCTGCTATTGTGTACTCTTCTCCTGGATTTTTATTTCCCAGGTGCATTACTTTGCACTTCTTTGCATTGAATCTAAGTTGCCATATGTCTGACCATTCCTCCAACCTTGCCAAGTCCCTTCTCATCCTTTCTAACCCCCTTTGTGTATCAACTCTGTTACAGATCTTTGTGTCATCTGCAAAGAGGCATACCTTTCCTCCAGACCCTCTGCAATGTCACCTATAAAGACGTTAAAGAGGTCTGGACCCAGTACTGAGCCCTGAGGTACTCCACTAGTAACCCCCCTTTCTTCAGAATGTGTTCCATTCACTATTACCTTCTGTGTCCTGTTGTGCAGCCAATTTTCTACCCAGGCTACCACCCTGGGACCCACTCCCAGGCTGGCTAACTTGATTATTAATCTTTTGTGCGAGACTGTGTCAAATGCCTTGCTAAAGTCTAGGTAGGCCATATCCACAGCCCCTCCCTGGTCTATTACTTTGGTCACCCAGTCAAAGAAATCGATTTGATTTGTCTGACATGACCTCCCTGCTGTGAATCCATGCTGCTTTGGGTCCAGAGCCCCGCTGACCTCTAGGTACTCAACAATTCTTTCTTTCAGAAGTGATTCCATCATTTTCCCCACCACTGAGGTCAAACTAACAGGTCTGTAGTTTCCTGCTTCTGCCTTGCTCCCACTTTTGTGAAGGGGAATCACATCTGCCCTCCTCCAGTCCTCAGGTACCACCCCATCTTCCCATGATTTGTTAAAAAGTGTGGTTAGTGGTGTCACTAGGTCCTCCCTTAGCTCTTTTAGGATTCTAGGTGAATCCTGGCCAGGCCCCATCGCTTTGTCCACCTTGAGTTTTAGAAGTTCTTTCAGTACTCTTTCTTCTTTAAATGGACTGGTATCAACCCCACTATCCAGAGTGCTTCTACTGTTTGGTTTAGGTAACTCTCTCTTCTTCTTTTGTGAATACTGAGCAAAAGTATTCATTCATTATCTCTGCCTCTTTCACTGTCTCCTCTGCCCACCCCCTCTCCTTTATTAATCTTCCCTATCCCTCCCTTAACCTTTCTATGTTCCTAATGTACCTATAAAAGGTTTTATCCCCTTCTTAACTGAGTTGGCTATCCTTTCCTTGGTTTGGGCCTTTGCTTTTCTGACTGCCTTCCCACTTCTTTCTGCTTTTAATTGATACAGTTCCCTGTCGTGCTCTGTCTGTGATTCCTTATACTTTTTGAATGCAGCCTTTTCTGCTTAACCTTCCTGACACTTTTTTGAGAGCCATAGTGGTTTTTTATTCCGCTTTGTTTTCTTTATTTGTTTCACACAAGGCTTGTTGCCTCCATGATGGCAGTTTTGATTTTTCTCCATTATTCTTCCACCCCTCCTTTCTGGCCATTTGCTAATGCATTCCTCAGGTATTCACCCATTTTGCCAAAGTCAGCCCTTCTAAAGTCCAGTATCCTTGTATTTGTATGGCTTGTCTCCATGGTTGTGTTTATTGTGAAGCACACTGTGCAGTGGTCGCTTGTTCCCAGGTGTCTACTGACTTCTAAGTTTGTGATCCTCTCTCCATTTGAGAGTACCAGGTCTAATATTGCTCCCTCCCGAGTGGGTTCCACCACTAGCTGTCTAAGGCATGCTCCCTGTAGGGCATCGAGAATGACCCTGCTCTTGGATGTGGCTGCAGTCCATGTTGCCCAGTTAACATCTGGCATATTCAGGTCCCCCATCAACAGTATCTCTCCTTTTTCAGCCATTTTGAGAATGCCTTCTATCATTTTCTTGTCCATTTCCTCCCCTTGAGACGGGGGTCTGTATACAACCCCTGTGCGGATTGTGATGCCATTCCCTGTCTCCAATGTGACCCAGAGTTCCTCTTGTCCTCCCCCTTTACTCTTTAGTTCTGTTACTTTGATCCCTTCCCTTATGTAGAGAGCTACTCCACCTCCTCTTTTACCCTCCCTGTCCCTTCTGTAGATTGTGTACCCTGGTATGTTGACATCCCAGTCATGGTTCTCCGTGTACCATGTTTCTGTGACTGCTACAATATCCAAGTGTTCCACTTCCATCAGGGCTACTAGCTCTGGAAGCTTGTTTCCAAGACTACGGGCATTGGTACTCATTGCCCTCCATTTAATGTTGGCTTTATCCTTTTTTACCCCATCCCTGCTCTTATTGCCCATGTCCATTTTTCCATTTACTCCTGTCCTGCCCTCTGTCAAGCTCTGGACCTCAGTGTTTACCCTACTACCTGCCATGCTTTGTGGGGGGAGGCTTGAACTTTCCTGTTTCCTATCAGCACCTCCCCCCTTGGCTAGTTTAAAAGCTTGCCAAGGAAGCCTTTAAACCTGTCACCTAGGAGCATGTTTCCCTTCCTGGACAGATGTAGACCATCATGCCAGTATAGACCTTCATCTCTCCAGGTGACAGCAAGAGATCAAGATGGAAAAACTGCACCAGCAAACATCATGGCAAACCATAAGTAATGGTAAAGGTTGTTCAATCCTGGAAGCCATGATTAATTCTAAAATGTTTCCACAATACCAAGATGGAGATTATCTGGATTTGTTTTTAAAATCATTTGAAAGAGTTTATGGGCAATTTAAATTAGACAAGGCTTTGTGGATGATCCACCTGACCCATTGCTTACTGGTTGTGCTTTGCATGCATTTACTTGAATGGATGATAATGATTGCATGGGCTATGATAAACTTAAAAGAATGTTATTACATTGTTTTGAACTGACTTCTGAAGCTTATAGACAGAAATTTAGAAAGTTAAGAAAAGGCTAAGGAGACAGCTACATAGAACTGCATGTCCAAATGTGTGGTTATTTAGACCATTGGGTGGATGGGGCTAAGGCAAGGACTGTAGAGTAAATTAAAGATTTAATTGTAAGGGAACAGTTTCTTGAAGTTGTTCCTGATGACCTGTGCATTTTGCTGCTGGACTGGGCATGCAACTCCACAAAGGAGGCACTAGAAAGTGCTGATTTGTATGTAGCCAGCAGACCACATTTGCAGCGTAAGAAATATGGGGGTGGGACAGCACAAGGTTTTAAGGGGACTCAGGGAGGGCAGCCTAAAGGAAACCATCCTGCACCCAAGCCCAAAACAGAACCCACTGGTTCTAAGGGAAACAAGGAGCCAGGGACAAAGGAATGCCGGATTTGCTAGAAAATGGGTCTGGAGAAAGGCTGGAGGTAGAGGAAAGAGAAAAGATTCACCAGCATGAGATCCTTATGTGAGAGAAAAGGGAGAAGATCTGCCAGCATGAGATCCTTATGCGAGAGGAGAGACAGAGAAGGAATGAGCAGGAGAAGGAATGAGCAGAGCGAGAGAGAGAGCAATAGCAAGAGATCAAGATGGAAAAACTGCGCCAGCAAACATCATGGCAAACCATAAGTAATGGCAAAGGTGGTTCAATCCTCGAAGCCATGATTAATTCTAAAATATTTCCACAATATCAAGAGGGAGATGATCTGGATTTTTTTTTTAAATCATTTGAAAGGGTTTATGGGCAATTTAAATTAGACAAGGCTTTGTGGATGATCCACCTGACCCCATTGCTTACTGGCCGTGCTTTGCATGCATTTGCTCGAATGGACGATAATGATTGCATGGACTACGACAAAGTTAAAAGAATGTTATTACAATGTTTTGAACTGACTCCTGAGGCTTATAGACAGAAATTCAGAGAGTTAAGAAAAGGCCAAGGAGATAGCTACGTAGAACTGCATGCCCGAGTGTGTGGTTATTTAGACCATTGGGTGGATGGGGCTAAGGCAAGGACTGTAGAATAAATTAAAGATTTAATTGTAAGGGAACAGTTTCTTAAAGTTGTACCTGACAACCTGTGCATTTTGCTGCTGGACTGGGCATGCAACTCCGCAAAGGAGGCAACAGAAAGTGTTGATTTGTATGTGGCCAGCAGACCACATTCACAGTGTAAGAAATATGGGGGTGGGACAGCACACGGTTTTAAGAAGACCCAGGGAGGGCAGCCTAAAGGAAACCAGCCTGCACCCAAACCCAAAACAGAACTCACAGGTTCTAAGGGAAACAAGGAGCCGGGGGCAAAGGAATGCTGGATTTGCTAGAAAGTGGGGCATCTATCCTATGACTGTCCTCAAAACAGGAGTAAAGAGCAAAGGCCTGGGGGAGGGGGTGACCAAGACAGTACACCACAGTTGGTAAACTGTGCACACACTGTAGTGCCACCAAACTCCATCAAGCATATGCACCCTATTCTAGTCAATGGGATAGTAACACAGGGATTGAGGGACACTGGTGCCTCCATCTCCATGGTAAGGCAGGATCTGATCCAGGTGGAGCACATTCTGCCAGGGCATTTCTCCAAGATTCGGGGAGTCACGGTCCAGCAGTCTAAGTGCCAATAGCTTGTGTCATCCTGAGCTGGGAGGGCAGTCATGGGGTACAGGAGGTGGGAGTTGTACCTGATCTCCCTGTGGATGTGATCATGGGGAATGATTCTGACCACAGGGAAAACCTAGTATGTGTTACTACCCATAGCCAGGCAAAACGGCAAGCTTCTGAGGGGAGGAGGGGGTGACGGCCTGTGCAGACCCATCCCTCAGCAGCTGAGGAAGTGGCTACTGTGGATGAACAGCTGGCTAGGAGTAGCAGCCCTGCTCCCCAGCTGCAAGAAGAGGAGTTTGCAACCAGAGGCAGCTTTCCTCCTGAAGGGGAACTGGGGAGGGTCAGATGGGAGGAGCTGAGCAGGGCACAGTGAGCTGATCCTACCCTCCAAAAACTGAGAGAGAGGTAGCAGATAGTGCTGAGGCCTCTCAAGGGAGTAAAAAGTTAGTTTATTGGGAAAATGGGCTGTTGTACAGGGAGTGTACACCACAGAGGGGACTAGAGGGAGAGGTACTCCAGCAGTTGGTAGTCCCCCAGGACTACCAAAAGCAGCTTCAGGCCCTGGCCCATGATATTCCTTTTTCAGGCCACCTGGGTGTTAACTGCACAAAAAAAGCAGCTTACAAACAATTTCTTTTGGCCAAGCATGTACACAGATGTGGCAAATTGCTGTCAAACTTGTCCACAGTGCCAGTGGGTTGGAAAGGTTGGGGACAAGGCTAAGGTAGCTTTAGTGCCCCTCCCTATTATCGATGAACCCTTTAAGAGAGTAGTTGCAGACATAGTGGGGCCCCTGAGTACCCCATGTTGCACGGGCAAATGATACATACTGGTTGCGGTAGATTATGCAACCAGATACCCCTAGGCATTGGCCGTGTCCTCCATTGAGGTAGAAAAGGTTGCTGATGAGTTCCTGGGCATCTTTAACTGAGTGAGATTTCCCCAGGAGATTTTATCATTGCAGGGGACAAATTTCATGTTGTCCTTAATGACCAGTTTGTGGAAGAAGTGTGGGGTGAAACAGCTCCATGCTTCACCCTATCACCCCGAGACAAATAGCCTGGTTAGCGGTTCAATGGGACCCTTAAAACTATGCTCAGGACATTTGCAGACCAGCACAAAAGGGAGTGGGACACATATTTGCCCTACCTCCTGTTTGCCTACAGGGAAGTCCCACAGGAGTCCACAGGGTCCCCACCCTTCGAGCTCTTGTTTGGTCACAGGGTGAGGGGACCCCTAGATTTAGTCAGGGATGAATGGGAAGGTGATCATGCCACCCAAGGGGAGTTTGTTGTGGAGTATGTCCTAAATTCAGGGCCCAGCTTAAGGAGCTCATGGGGCTCACCTAGGAGCACTTAGCCACTGCACAACAGCAACAGAAAGCCTTGTACGACTGTGGGGCCAGAGCCCGGGAGTACGAAGTCGGACAGTGAGTGATGATATTCGTGCCAGTCCAACACAGTAAACTTCAGGCAGCATGTGAGCGCCCATTCTCCATACTCAGGAAACTGAGTGATGTTAACCAAGGCCCTGATTTTTCTGTGATTCTGCGGCCGCAGAGATTACCGCAGAATTTAATGTAAACTGCGGAAAAACCACAGAATATTATTCCACAGTTTACATAAATTGTGGAATATTATTTCGTGGTTTACATGAACTGCAAAATATTATTCTTTGGTTTACATGAAGTGCGGAATGTTATTCCTTGGTTTACATCATCTGCGGAAAATATCCCTCGGTTTACATGAACTGCGGAATATTCCATGGTTTACATGAAATGCAAAATATTATTCCACAGGTTATACTGAAGAGTCAGTATTTAGCCAGCCTGCTGGTGCAGCGTTACCACTACCGCTCACAAGGCCGATGATCCAGTTTTGGGAATAATCCTCGGAAGTTGGAGTGACAGTCAGGAGGAGATCAAGTGCCCTGAGAACTGCTCCTCCTCCTGGAAAGAGGGTGAAGTTGCCAGTGTTCGGTAACCTCATGGTAGCCTAGGCTACAGCAGCCAAGACTATGTTAGGGAGGTGTGTCAGACGCTCAGCGTGCTGCCCAAATATCATTGCATGACATGCCTCCTTGGGAGGAAACAGGAAAATAGAGGTTCCCCGCCACACAACGACATCTGCCCCCATGTTGCAGGCCCTGCACCACCGACTGGGCTCTCATTCCCATTCTTCCATTTAGTCTCCGTTTGAAGGGGCCCCCCAGCAGCCCAGCCCTGGGGGTAATCTGGGGATGTTCAAAGTGAGGTAAGTCCTAGGGTGTGTGGCGGGGCTGAGCGTGTGTAGATTGGACTGATAAAGACTGGTGGATAAAGAGATAAAGCATAGTCAAAAAAAAAAGAAGAGTCCGTACACACTGTGAGTAAAACAAATTGGCAGTTAGCATTGACTCTGACCAAGGAAAATTATTCCATGGATCATAAAAATTGTGGTTATTCCATGGATCATATAAACCCCAGAAAGTTATTCTGTGGTTTATATTAAATTCTGCAGAATGCTTTTTGGAATTTTGTGGAATTTAAAAACAAAAATCTGAAAAGCATTTTGGAACAGCCTCTGCCCATTAGTTTGTCTGCTAGGGCTTTACCGTAGAAATCAAAAGACATAAATCCCACCCCCATCCAGCTCAGCCGTACCACCCACTCTACTCAACCCTGAGAACCTCCTTGAGTCTCTTTATTTGAAATATTTTTAATCAGGTCCCATATTGTGCAGCGATTCTCATCCTTTTAATTTCATCGCCAGGCCCTAATTCCAGTCTCTTGTCCCAGAAGTGCTTTGAGCACAGCCACATAAAGCACTGCTGGAATAAGAAACTGGCATTCTTGCCTAGTGGTAAAGCTAGAAGGATGAGGATTGCTGTGCAGTGTGGTAGCTGCTAAAAACATTACTCATTCTAATTTGGTGGCCCTGGGGACTCTCAGGCTGGGGTGAGGCTGGTGATAGGCTAAGATGGATGGGGTGAATATTTTACTTTCCAATACTAAGAACTCAGGAGTTAATTGACAACCTTCTCTGGTTTGTAGGTCCCAGCCCCAAAACAAACATTTTTCCTCTACCTGGGTGCTGGGTGGGGGGGGAGCTGACTTCTACCAAATCGCCCAACTGCCACCACAGAATTTCTGCAGAAACAGGAAGATAATGCCACAGAAGTTCTGTGGCAACAGGGGAACTTGCAGCAGAATTTAGACCCAAATTGCCACAAAATAATTGGGGCTTTGATGTTAACTATATAGTAGGGCTGCCTGACAGAAGGCACAAGCAGGGTATATATGTGAACATGATGAAGCCCTACTATGACAGGGAGGAAATGATCCTCGCTGTTTGCAGCGCACCAGAGGAGGAGAATGAGGCTGACCCTCTGGTGGACCTCCTTGGGGAAGCTCGGGAGGGATCTTCAGTGAATAACCTCACCCTCTCAGGGCTGCTGACACTAGCCCAGGCTCAGGAGATGAAGGGGGTGCTGTGGGAATTTGGGGACATGTTCACAGGGAATCTAGGGTATACCACAATGGCAGAACACCATGTGGACACTGGGGCCCAAGTTCCACTGAGGCAGCCCCCCTATGGGGTACCCGAGTGAGTTAGGAAAACCATGTTGGAGGAATGCAGGGAGATGCTGGCCCTTGGAGTAATCCAGGAGTCCAGTAGCCTCTGGACTTCACCTGTGGTCCTGATCCCCAAGAAGGATGGTACCATATGATTCTGTGTCGACTACCGGAGGCTCAACAGTTGTATGGAGTCTGATGGCTACCCTTTGCCCAGAACGGATGAGACCTTGGAATGGCTGGGGGAAGCTTGGTTCCTGACCATGATATACTGGATGAAGGGCTACTGGCAGGTGCTGTTAACCCCCACAGCCAAGGAGAGGTCTGCTTTCGTTACCCCATATGGCTTATTTGAATTCAGAGTAATGTCACTGGGATGAAGACTGTGCCCACAACATTCCAGAGGCTTGTGGATTGCATCCAGGCTAAGGCAGGTAAATATGCACTGGCTTACATGGACGACATCACCATTTACAGCCAGACATGGTAGGATCAAGTCAGGCACATGAGGGAAATGTTCCACAGACTGAAAGCTGCAGGGCTGACAGTTAAAATGGAAAAATGCCAAGTAGGCATGGCTGAAGTGTCCTACCTTGTGCAGTGGATGCATCTCACCAGAGCTAGCGAAGGCAGATGCCATCCAGGCCTGGCCCACCCCTGCCACAAAGAAACAGGTAAGAGCATTTCTGGGAACAGCTAGGTACTACAGAAGGTTTGTCTCTCACTACAGTGATGTGGCCAAGCCCCTGACAGACCTGATGAAAAAGAGAATGTCTGAAAAAGTTCTCTGGACAGAGGACTGCGAGTCTGCCTTACAACAGTTGAAGGAGACATTATGTGGGTCACACGTGCTTGCCAGCCCCAATTATGACTTAAAGTTCATAGTACATGTAGATGCCTCAGACCATGGTCTGGGTGCCGTCCTGTGCCAGGTTACACTGCAAGGGGAGGAACACCCCATAGTGTACCTGAGCCAGAAACTTCTGCTCAGGGAAGAGTCATATGCCACAGTGGAGAGGGGATGTCTGGGGATAGTGTGAGCCCTTCAGAAGCTGCAGCCATATCTATACAGGAGGGAGTGCACTGTGGTCACTGATCGTAACCCCTTGACATGGCTCTATAGGACTAGTGGGAAGAAAAAAAATTTGTTGCGCTGGAGTTTGGTACTACAGTCATATAATATGATCATTCAGCACCGAAGCGGGGTGCAGAATGCCACAGCAGATGGACTGTTGAGGCAAGGCTTAGTGCATGGCATATTCCTTTAGGCATTTCCCAGGCCCTACATGAATGGCAGTGTCTCTTGGGGGTTGCCCAAAAGAGACACGCCTTCATTTCTTGAGGGGGGGATGTGACAAAAAAAGGGACCAAAACCATGTATTTCTTTGAGTCATTTATTCTTTCCTAAATATGCATCTGCTTCAGGTACAAGATGGCTACCAGATCACATTAGCAAGTAGTGTATGACAGCTAATGTCTGCTAAAGTGGAAGATCTGATATTCCCATGGGAAAGTTAACAGGAAAGCCAGGGAGGAGGCAATAAAGCAATAAACCCAGTAAGAGGGCTGGGAGAACATGGAACTGTCACTCAAAGTGACGGAGACCCCCTCCCACAGGAGTAAGAAATATACTAAGGGGCTGTAAGCAGTCTCGGTTTCTTAGGATGGAACATCAGACAATGCCAGAGCCCTGCCACTAGAAGTCTGGTAAAAAAAGACATCTTAGGGAAAAGTGTTTTCTTCAGACAGCAGCAGGTAAAGACATAGGTTAATGTGAGAACAGCTCAGATTTCTTCTATTTGCAACCTGTCTTGTACAACTTCCATTTATTTTAATTTCTAGTAAATGTGCAAGCCTTTCATTTCCTGTAAATACATCCTATTGTAAATACTTGTAGTATTTTAGTATTTGTAGTATTTTAGTAAAGTTTCTATTTTTATGGAATCAGTGACTGCTTGTTTTATTTAAAAGGGTAATTTTACTATTTCTGCTGGACTCTGCAGTTTGTCTCTGAAGGGGCACTCTACCCACCGTTATTGTGTTGACCTTCCTGACCTTGAACAAGGAGGAGGTAAAAAAAAACAGGTTTCTTGGTTCCTGTTGGTAAAAATCTTATGGTGGCAGTGAACTTGAAGTCCCTGGTGAGAGGGATTTCCATTACAGTTATGATATGTCTCTCTTCAGATATTTGCTCAATATTTAAGCTAGTCTGTTCCGCTAGCCTGCTCTTTATTGTCTGTCCATTTTTTTGTTTTTTCCGTTTCTTTCTTTGACCTGTGTAGTTGTGTAGGTTTTAAGGTGGGTGTTGTGCCTTGGAGCGCTTCTGTAACTTACAGCTCGCTGAGACTGCACTATTTGCTTTCTGAGACAAGATGAAAGGCAAGGATTGGAAGCAGAGCTCTTGTTATGAGACTCCTGCAGAATGGAGTTTGGAGAGCACTTCACTATTCAGGTCTACACTTGTTTATTTATTTAGCTTTTGTTAACCGGGTAGGTACACTAGACAACTAATATGCCTATTTTCAGGAACGACCCGGGAGAGTACAGAACTTACAAGATACATACAAGGCAACTTAGGAGGAACATCTTATTACAGAAGGTACTAACAATTGTAGTAAAACATATACACAAGCAGCAGTTGCACCAAATAACAGAATTGCATAGATTGACATTAGTGACAACTGGGGTTCATCAAGAAACATTTCACTATGGAGGCTTGAAGCAGTCACACACTGATGATAATTTTAAGTGCAACCACAGGGTGGAGCGAAAGATCCCATGGGAGGGGGCCATGTGGACATGATCAGGAAGGGAGTGCCAGAGTCTGGGCACGTAGGCAGCAAAGTCTCGGCCCCCCAAGAGAGCCCAGGTGGAAGGAATTTTGAGCAGTCCAGCAGACTGTGACCTAAGCTTGTAGGGCATGATGTCCATTTTTGGGAGGAGATTCACCAGTCCCTGAGGGGAGCCAGAAGCGAGCACCTTCTTGGAGAAGCTTCCAGCACCGAAATCCAGGTATTCAGCTGGAGGCAACCAGCGGAGTTTATCATAGAGATCACAGCGATGGGTGAGTTTAGGGACGGCAAGTGCAAACCGACATATATTGTTATATGCCGTGTTCCACCAGGCAAGATGAATTTGGGGGGACCAGGAAAACAGATGGAATCCATAGCTGAGGGAGGGAAGAAGCACTCCTCTAGCAAGTGCAAGTCTCGCTGGTCAGGTTGTATTTCATTCCTATAGGCCATACCCAGCTTGCAATGTGTGCTTCTACAGATGTTCAGGATATGACTCCCATGTCAAGTTGGGGTCAAGAGTAACCCCAAGATATTGATTGAGTTCACTGCTGGTGTTCTAGGGTCCACCATCACAGGTTATGCGTGAAAAGGATGATGAGGTTTTATCTTGGCCGTGAGCCAAAAGCATGGCTCTGCTTTATTGGTGTTCAGCACCAGCCTATGGTGAGTAACCCAGGCCAGGACTCTTCTGAAATCATCAGTCAGGCTCTGGTTTAGTGCTGCGACATTGGGGAAATGGGCCACTAGTACCAGATCATCTGCGTATAGAGTGGCTTGGCAGTGAGAGGTCACCAGTGGCAGTTGATTGATAAAGAGTGAGAAAAGGAGAGGACCCAGCACTGATCCCTGGGGGACTCCCAAAGTCACAGCCCTGGGCTCCGAGAGGACCTTGTTGAAGCAGGTACGCTGCTGTCTACCCTTCAGATAACCCATGAACCAGTTCAAGGCATGGGAGGAGAGACCAACGGCCCTTAGTTGCTCTCCTAGAAGGTCATGGTTAACAAGGTCAAAAGCTTTTGATAAGTCTATAAATATAGCACCGGACAGTTTACCTTGGTCCATGGCAGATCTTATGCTGGAAGTTACAGTGATCAGAGCAGCAGTGGTACTGTGTACCTTTCGAAAGCCATGCTGTGCCCTGGATAGCAGATCATGGGAGTGCAGATACCTGAGAGTTGCTCGCCACCACCTTTTCAAGAAGTTTGCCAAGGGATGGGAGGATTGCAATAGGGCTATAGTTGTCAGGAAGCTTGGGATTGCCCCTGCTTCAGAACTGGTACTATCCGCTTCCTTCCATATGGCAGGAATTGTCCCTGAGCTATGGGATAGATTAAAGATGTGGGCAACCGGAGAGGCAATGAAGGGCGCTCCTAGCTTGAGAAGCCGAGGTTCCAGGAAATCAAGACCTGGGCTGGAGTACTGGGCAGGGCAGCAAGAAGTTTCTGGACTTGGAGGACTGATACTGCCCTGAGATTAAACACACTCTGATGATGTTGGATCCGCTTGACTCGAGAGGGACGGGATCGGAGCGAGCCCTCCGTCCATCGTAGTCAGGAGGGAGGGCCGAGAGGTCAGAGAAGTGACGTTAAGGAGTCAGCTATGTTTTGGGGATTATTGCAAGAGACGCCATTTATGACTATATCCGTGACACCCGTGTTGGAGGATCCACTAACTAAGGATTTAATGTTCCTCCAGAACCACCTGGGGTCACTGGCAGAGCTGAGTAGTGCAGACTTGCAGAAGTAACTTTTGCTACCCTAATAGCCTTCTTACACTGGTTCCTGAGGTGCCGATATTCTGGAGTTTTGAGGGATCACTGATCTTGGCACGAGCCCAGCATCGGTCTCTTTCAAGATCTTGGCTAGCAGATTTCCATTCAGCCAGTAGGTGGCTGCTCCCCTCACCCTCCGAGTGATCATGGGTGCATGCCTGTCCTGGATATCACCAAAGGTATCAATAATGCAGGAGGTTGCCGCTGAGGTGTCAGTGGCTTCCAATACCCTGGTCCAGTCAGTAGACCTTAATTCATCCATGAACCTCTCTGAGTCAAACCTGGAATAGTTTCTGACTCGAATAATTTTGTGAGGGATTTTTGAGGAGGGAATTTTCCAGACACAGAACACTGGGGAGTGATCGGAGATAGAGTCCGATAGAGTGCCTGAAGTAGATATTCTCTCCGGGCGGTTGGTTAGGATCCAATCCAGCAGGGTACTCGAGGAACCACTAGCGGACTGTCTGGTCGGGTCATTAATTAGTTAAGTAAGGGATAGGTGGCAAGAAGAGGTTCACATTTCTAATATTGCCACTCTCCCAATTTAGGTTGGTATCACCCATGATAATAAGTTCGTTGTCTCCTCTACTGGACCTGACCTGCATCCAGGAAATAAGTTAGTCCTTCTAGGCCTCCCTGGGAGGATATAGGCACATGCCAGATGCAGCTTCTTTGTTTCCCTAGCAGCAGGAGCCCATGCAGAAGCTCACGGGGGGTGATCAGTGGGACCATGAGTCACAAGGGAGATTTTCAGATGGACTCTATAGTAGATAAGGATGCCACCCCCCCTCCTACCCCCTGTCCTGTCAAGGCGGATAAACTCATAACCTGTTAAGGAACAGGTGGAGTTAGGGATATAGGATTTAAGCCAGGTCTCAGTTATCCCTAGAACATCAGGTTTGTATAGTTCAACCCACGCTCTCAACTCATCACGATTGGGTAGCAAGCTCCTGATATTCAGATGAGCTATTTTTAGCCCCTTACACATACTCCAGGTGGCGGGAGAGTTGTTGGTCGTTATAGCAGGTCCAGGGTTAAGCTCTATATCCCCTGCCCTGAGTAAAGCAAGGATGAAGAGCCAGGGGAGATACCGCCTGAGAAGCAGGTGCCCACCTGGACCATTTACCAGTCTGATTTTCTTGACCCTGGCCGTATACATAACGCATCTAATGTCAAGACTGAGGGTAGTACTGTAGTGCGTTACAATGGAGGAAAGCAGGTTAGAAAAGGAGAAGTCAGTGTCGTCCGAGGGGGAGGACAACTTCCAAGTCACTTCCAGGGATAGTGGGGAGAGGCATATTGTAGGAGGACCAGCCCCAGTGCCAACACACAAGTGAGGTGGCCATAATGGACAACCGACAGCCAATCTCTGAGCACTACACAGGAGCTTCCCTTCCCTCCATAGTGAAAGGGACGGGTAACAACCCCACTGTCATACTTGGAGGCACAAGGAGGCCTGCATGGGAGGACATGTCAGGAAACACTCGGCCAGGGATGACCCAGACGGGAGGAGATCCACACACCCCTCCGCAATACCAGGTGGCGAGGCTTCAAGCAGGCTAGAGGGAGACCAGTTGACCTCTACTGCGTCCAGCCGAGTACAAGAGGGCCAGTCAAGGCACGGCAGACAGGTAGTCCACTCCACCAGTGGGGCAAGGGATGGAATAACCTTGGTCACTGGCAGGCAGCCCCAGACACTACAGTCAGCGCAGTCAGGGCAACCAAGGTTGCTGATATGACCCTATGCCAGCACTCCTCTCTAGTAGCAGTGGGCAATGGACATCAACAGAATATGGGCTACCACACTTCGCTAGTATTGAAAAATGTAGAACAGCTCTGAAGTTCAAAGATTCAGTAGTACAGAAAGTGCAGGTCATCCCCTGAGAGAACTATGCAGCATACACAACAGTTATTGGTAATAGCATGACCATTCATTTGGAGTAGCAACAGCAATCTCGGAGGCACAAAAGAGGTGGGACAACTCAGTAGCACAGAATTATAGTAGCACACAAATTGCAGGACAATTCACCTAAGGGGTAGGTAGCAGCATCAACCTATGAAATCAGGTATGGGTATCCACAGGGGGATCAGCACATGGAGGGCCCTTACACAGATAAGCAGAAACAAATGTCAAGCTGAAATAATAGGGAAAAAACGAAAAAAAAAAGAACCATCCAGAGCACAAGCAGTGCACAGGAAATAGTCTATTCCTAGTCAAATTGTTCAGGCACGACAACAATAGTTGATCAGAGGGTTGTAGAATACTCAACATGCACACAGTCCCAGTTAAGGGGAGAAGAATGCCCATGAGGCACATGCCATGCCCAGTCCAGTTCACAGGGAGGAGATTTGGGCAGGAGTATCACCCTTCTTTAAACAGGGAAGTACCTCCC
This sequence comes from Neoceratodus forsteri, assembly GCA_016271365.2. Taxonomy (NCBI): domain Eukaryota; kingdom Metazoa; phylum Chordata; order Ceratodontiformes; family Ceratodontidae; genus Neoceratodus; species Neoceratodus forsteri. The sequence goes on along the minus strand of CM057451.1, from coordinate 142,616,700 downwards.
CTTACAGTTGATAGGGTAGAGTGACAGTAGGTGAGGCCAGAAGCATGCATAAAAGTTTCCCCTTACCACAGGGAGGGTGGGTGAGCCATTAAAAAACAGATTGTCTGTGACCCTTCTCTCCTGCACTTGGGCAGGGTCCACGCACTTCTTCAACTGTAGACTCGCCGAGGAAGCCCGCCGAGCTCTCCGTGAGCCCACGGCACCTCCACTCAGCGGGTGGGCGTAATCTTCCTGACGGCGCTGGGGGGCCCAGAGTAGGACAGAGTAGGACACCCTCACCTCCCCCTCGGCGATTCAGCTTTTTAGCACATTGTTTATGTGCTTGTAAGTCCCATAGCTCTTATTCTATTCAATTCAATTTTATTTTTACCAGGATAACACCATTGAGACAGTTAATTTGCGAGGCAGTCCTAGAAGGACTAACATACACAGGAGGTACATAGAATTAATAATCACAATGGCAGATTCAACAACAGTGGTAACAAAACCAGTGGTACAAAACAAGTAAAGTGCAAGTACAGCTTACTTAGGTTCTGTACATAGAAATCAGGGCGGAAGATACAAAAAAACAATGCTACTGTACAAGGAATACGAGACAGATAAAGTGCAGGTTTAACTCAAAATAGTTACAGAAAGGAAACTAACACTAAAAAGAGTGGGAGAACAAGAAGAGTTGCTGGAATGAGGTGTAAGAGTATGGGGAAGGGACAACGAGAGAGCAAGAGACAGACAGGGGAAGGGGGAGGGTAGACAATGGTGGAAGGGTAAAAGGATGGGCAAAACTGGGAAAATGAAGTTGCAGAGAATAAGGAGTAAGTAAAAGGTATTTAGGATTAGTGTAAGAAGCAGGTTAGGAAGAGAGGAATATACTACGGGATCCCTCCACTGGAAAAGAAAGAACAGGTAGAGTGTGGAACACATGCCACCAAGGAAGCAATAAGTGCAGGAAAGCCTCTTTAGGAGATGGTCCTGTTATTTTGCAAAGCAAGTGCACTTGTCCTTTGTCTGCAAAGCGTGTTTAAGCAAAGACTTAAAGGTACACATCCTAACAGTATGCATGTTTTAGTGTTTTTTCTAATGAGTTCCACAGAGTGGGTAGTGCATATATCCCACGGATGTGGATATTAGGAAAGTTTTCTGAAGGAATACCTGCATGGGGAGCATTTGAATAGGTTGCAGATGTAAGGGGGAAGCTTCAGAGTGATGGCTCTATACACCCAGAGGGATGCCTTGCCTCACCTCCTAGTATTGAGAGAGGGCCAATTAATCTGTAGATAAAGGGAACACATCACAAGAAAGCTTGGGCACTCCACCACATATAACGCAGCACACCGAAATAAATAGGATAAGTTTCTTGAGCCTACTAAATAGGAATTTAAGGCACAAAAGACAGCCATGTTTAGAGGGCAGTCTTGGAGGAGGAGGAGGAAGAGGAGAAAGGAGCAGAGTATAGTCGGGAGAGAGATAGCACATACAGTGCCACACGAACAGGGATATTTAGTTGCTCCTAGATGTAAGGAGAGGATAATGCAGTTAGAAAGAGAGCAGTATGTTCATAGGGTGCAGTGCCAGAATAGTAGGAAGGCTGTAATTGCACAACTAGTTTCTGTAGTATTGGGGGGGCAGCAAAATTGAGACAGACGGGCCCTATCTAAAGTGATGTCTGGGGGCTCCGTCAAGGCTAAGTGTTTCATAGTTAAGTCTAAGGAACACAAGAGAATAAGAGAGGGAAGGAGGAGGCATAGTGGAACAGGTAGCATGTTGAGCTTAAAGTTAAAAGTTAAGAGAGCGCAGTATTGGAAAGGTAGCAAACACGTGGAGATATAGCCCTCTAGTGGCTAGAAGTTATTTTATTTATTTATTTATTTGAAATATCAGATATACCTCTGAGCCAGAGGCTCTTTTAGAGAAGGTGTCACATCATACATAGAACACAGGACATTGTAAAGGTATAAACAGGATAATAATATAAAGTTACAGCAATACAGTGATACAAAATGACATGACTACAAAACACATGTAACCCTTGGTTGGCACTATCCCAAAGGTTACTACCCCTGCCTGCTTGGCTAGTAGCAGGTTAAGAGGCCTAGGTTTGGTAACAGGTGCCTCCACCCAGAGGTCAGGGTTGGTAGTGGTCAAACTAACCAGGGCACAGCCCTCCGGGACACTGTGACCCCCCCCCCATTCCTGCTAGTGTCCCACACAATACACAATAATTACTTTCACAATAACTCTGATATGCTTGGCAAATACCCACACAGTTTGCACTTATCCCCAGAGTTGGTTTTTCCAGTTCAAACCTGGAGACCCCCTGTAAAACAAGGTTAGACAGAAGAAATTGCAACAGTACAATACTTCGAGCACAAACTAGAACCACAGTCTGGTCAGATTGCAAAGTAGATCTGATTTATTCAGGGGGTTTGAACAAGGATGGGGGTAATCAGGTTAATTAGCTTAAATACTCTATTGTTCACACTACTGTGCATGCACTTAGAGTCCCTACGACAGTCACACTCTCTGGGTACCCAGGTGGAGGGAAGGTGGGCTAGCCAGGACCATTGCCTGGGGTAGACTGGCGTTGCAGCTGGTCAGGGTCCTGTGAGGAAAAGAAACAACATGCACCACACTCTAACTGTAATCTGGAGCCGGGGGGCTCAGTTCATAAACGAAAAGATAACAAGACAATCAGGTGACACACTTTTGATTTAGCTGTATGTTGCAGGGAGCTACCCTGGTGACTACTCAAGATACCCAGGACTGGACACAGGCTGGACGAGAATGGAGACTGCAGAAGAACTCTCTGGATTGCCAGGAGAAGCAGGCCCACACAATTCACCGAGCGTAGTTCCTGTTCAGCCGTGGAGCAGGGTGCTGATCCCCGGGCAGATCTCTCGTCAATGGCTCTTCTCTGTGCAGCAGGGTGGGATGGCATGGCCCTCGTGGCAAGGCCCAGCCACTTGGAGCTAATGGTGGAGTCAGTCCACTGGTGCTGGACACACTTCCAGCTAGTAGAATACAGTTTGTAACGTGGGAAACTAGACAGCAACCCCCTTCCAGTACACAGCACATTTATATGTAAAGACGTTTTACTGTACCAGGCCAAACACTCCCCGATCCCGAATCGCAAAGTCTCTGCTCAGACTGGGAGCTCTGGGATGAGATGGGATTTCTGGCAGGCCGATCGCACTCAGCACAGTCTTCGGTCCTCTACAGGATTAGCCAGGTCACTTTTAGTGGCGTCTTCTTTCCTCCAAACCCAGAAACAGTCCGAGCAATAATTCTTTTTCTTTCTTTCTTTCTTTCTTTCTTTCTTTCTTTCTTTCTTTCTTTCTTTCTTTCTTTCTTTCTTTCTTTCTCTCTTTCTTCTCTCTCTCAGCAACAGGCAGAATCGAAGGCCTAGACACTCGGCTTTCCCACCATTCTCCCGCTCGAAACTACACCGACGCTTGTTCGAATATCTCGAGCTGCTCCTCCCTCAACTTCCACTTCAGATCTGGCTTGCCAGCCCACAGCTCGAGGAATTTCCCTTAGATCCAAAAGGTTTGGTTGGTCGGTTCAGCTGTCAGTCACAGTAAGAACTCCCCCTTCTGTTGCAAAAAGGCACTAACAGTCCAAAACTACAAATTCCAAGCTTGTAATCCGCACAGCCCCACTTCAACAGGCTCCATTTCAGAGTCCCCAGTACTGATTGGTCCAATTCAGCAGTTCGGGACCAAAATGGAGGAGTTAATCAGAACAGTCTGTGCTGCAAAGAAGGCAGGTTAGAACAAACTACATAATCATTATCATTCTAAAATATTTCCAGCCAATAGTTACATCCTTCAGCAAAGCTCCCTCTGCACAATTAGCGACGGCAGAAATGGAGCTATTTTTCAGCAGCCCGAGTGGGACTCGAGCGTGGCAACACTCTGCCCCCCCCCCCAAGATTAATTATCACTGCAAATTCGCAGCTGTTAAAGCAATAGTACATGGAGGCCACACAGGCACTCACTGGCAATACAGATTAAAATGGCGAAACGCCAAACACCATTTTGGCAGCAAGCATTTAAGCAAGCTCATGGAAGACTTTTTGGGAACCCCCATTTGTAGGGTGGGTTACACATAGATTGAGGAGTCAAGATACAGTGCATAGGAAAGGCTTAACCACTAACAGAGACGGTATAAAAATACAGTTCAAGTACATAAAGATTATATTTACAATCAAGTGCCATCAGTGTGCGGAAAAGTTCATCAGGGAGAGAGAAGAATACAAAGGCAGTCAGAAAAAAGGCAAGTGGGAGGGTGAGTGGGTGAGGTGAATAGGTGAGAAGTAAGAGAACAGTGAGTGGAGACAGTGTGGAGTGGGGTAGAATTATGGGCAGTTGCAGCAGTTCAGCGAGAGTAGGTGCTGGTGAAATTTAGCTTTAAAAGGGCCAAGTTTGTCAGTGGTCAGGATATCATGGGGCAGGCTGTTCAACAGGTAGGGGGCCCAGTATGGAAAGGCGCACTGCCCAAGGGCGGTTTTTACAGCAAGTTCCTTTATGTTAGCCCAGAATTGCTTACCATTACCCCAGGAGGTGGCAAGGTTCTCTTTAAAGTGATCAGCCTTAGCACAATGGATTTCTCTGGTGCAGGCATTTCATATGGCCCAGTAGTTTTGCCTGTTATACAGTAGCCCCTCGCTATAACGAATGGCTTGGGAGCCATAACGATCGTTCGTTACAGTAACTCAGCTGAAGAGAGGGACTCTGTTTTATGCACAGTACAGCTGAGAAGACCAGAAGGCTTACTACAGTACAGCACTTACTACTCTAAGCCATCCTCCCTCCTTTTTGCACTCCTCTAGAAAGAAGCTGTCCCTTTTTGAACAGTTTTCTTAACTGACACCATTCTCTAGACTGCACTCCTGACACACTCCTACCTACTAGAGATGCAGAATCTACACCACACTACCACTACTGTATCACAGCTTAGCTTATTAAAGAACTAGTAGATTGTGAAGCTTACACAGTCTGTTGCTTGGAAATGTAAAGTTTTCACTGGCGTCTGCAGTTATAAAGTGTTTCTGCGAGTGGATCTAGTCGGGGCATATCTGTGCTGACATCTTAAGAGGAACGCATGGTCATTAAACAGGCTGTCACCGGGCACCAGGTAAAGACTGTTTTGCAGCTCTGTTTTAATAGGTGTACTGTATTTGTTTAGTTTTTCACCCACTCCAGCTGACACCATTCACTGGTCTGTATTGCTGTATCGCTGTACCGCTGCCACTCGCATTAATCTTATTTCTAACCCACTCCAACTGACACCATTCACTGGTCTGTACCGCTGCTGCTCACACTAATCTTACTCACTGCACTCCTACCAGAGATACAGACACACTGCTACCAAAGATTTGTATACCTTGCAGCTCTGTTTTAATACTGTGTGGACAGTACATTACAGTATTCTTTTTTCATTCTGTGTCTATTTTTTTTTGGGATGGATAACATTAGGGTTGGAGTTGGGAGCCACTAGGGATGTTTGTTATAGCCAAGCATTTGGTATGGTGAGGTGTAATAGCGAGGGGTTACTGTAATCTGCTAACGGAAAAGTCAGTACTTAAAAAAATAAATGCTTTTGGGGCATGAATGCTGTGAAAAATACCTTAACTCCTGTTTGGACTCCTCACCACTCCAATACACTGCTGAACTGTTAGTTCTGAGATCAACTGTTCTGATAGTAATGGGTGAACACTGACTCAGCTGTGTGCTGTAAGCTGGATCTCTCTCTCTCTCTCTCTCTCTCTCTGTTTAACCCCATCTCTTCTGCTTTCTTTCACAGGCTACTACCCTGTTTCAGACCTCATACCCCATTCTGAGCTACAAAGGTGTTCATTTAAACATACAAATAAAGACATGACAATCGAGACATTTGTATGTAGATAAGGTACCTGATCACTGGGACACCAGTGCATGGTTTTAATATACTTAAAGCTGAACACCCCTTTAATTGTATCGGCTGCTGGGGGTGCTCTCAGCTTCCTCACCATTTGGGACTTCACAGGGACAGGCCAACCATTTCTCCCCCTCTTTTGTGTGGTTAGTTGGAGGTGGTCTTAGCAAAGGACAGTAAGATTCCCTCAGAAATAAACTTACTGATTGCCATTCATATAAAATGATATATTTTTCTGTTTCACGTATTTTTCAACTGTTGAGATAATCTGTTGTCTTGTAAATAACAAGTTACATTTTTTGTGTGATGATGTTAATAAATAGACATCACAGGGAGCCAATCACAATACAGAGAGGGCTATATTTAGGGAAGGCCTGTGATGTGAAATCAGTCTAGTTCAGGGCTCTGTAGAGGGCAGAGCTCTGTGTCAGTTATCTCCTGCCACTTTGTTGGATGTTCCAGATGGAGAAGTTCTGAGGATGGTAACAGGTATGCTAGGCTCATGCTGGGAAGAAGAATATCCAGAGTGGAGAGAAGCTATAAATTCCTTTTTAATTCCCCTCTGGATTGACTCCCAGAAGTAATCTGAACTGATTGAATAGTTTCCAGGCAGGAACTACCTGAACGTACATTTGAGCTGGACTGTACATATTGTAAATAAATTCACCTGAGTACTTACAATCTGCAAAGAGAACACTCTCCCTCAACCAGGAGGAACAAGGCCAGCACTCCGCGGCAGTTTGAAAACTTTCACTCACTCAGTACTGTATACATTTCAGCAGTGGCATCGGCAAACCGGCAAGTGTTGGTAAATGAAACTCGGCTGGTCCCAATGTGGTTCCAACACATTTTACAAGCAATCTATATTCCACGGACTCCGGCTACCATAATGCTGCACCACATACTCGTTTACGTTTCAGTGTCTACCCCTGGCACCTTCATCAGTTCTACAGATTGTTTATAAAATATGTTGGAACCGCATTCGGACCAGCCGAGTTTCATTTACCAATGCTTGCCTGTCTGCTGCTGCTGCTGCTGCTGCTGAAATGTATACAGAACTGAGCAAGTTAAGGTTTTGCAAATTGCCACGGAGTGCTGACCTTGTTCTTCCTGGTTGAGGGAGACTGTTCTCTTTATTGAATGTCCCGGTAAAGTGCACCCATCTATACTTGTATAAGCTAATAAGTTAAAGCATATTTTGGAGCTGTGTGGTTTATTTTGTGACTTACTTACAATCTTTGTGTGGCATCCTTTCCTACCCACTAGGCACTACAGTCACCAGTAGGTATATGCAGTCTAAAGGGAACAATGAACCAATATTTAGAAGTGGGTAGCCATCTGGGAACAAGCGACCACCAAACAGTGTGGTTCATGATAAACGCAGCCATAGAGTCAAGCCATACAAAAGTGAAGATACTGGACTTCAGGAGGGCTGACTTTGGCAAAATGAGTGAGTGCCTAAGGAATGCACTAGCAAATGGGCAGGAAGGAGGAGTGGAAGAACAATAGGGAAAAATCAAAACTGCCATCACAGAGGCAGCAAGCCTTTGTGTGAAGCAAATAAAACAAAAGGGTTCTCAAACGAGGTAGCGGAGAAGTTAGGGAGAAAAAGATAGCATTCAGGAAGCATAAGGAATCACAGAAGGAGCAAGACAGAGAACTGTATCAGTTAAAGCAGAAGGAAGCGGGGAAGGTAGTCAGAATAGCGAAGGCCCAAACCGGGGAAAAGATAGCCAACTCCATTAAAAAGGGGGATAAAACCTTTCATAGGTACATCAGGAAGCAAAGGAAGACCAAGGGAGGGATCATGAGGCTTAATAAAAGGGAGGAGAGGTGGGCAGAGGGTGACAGTGAAAAGGCAGAGATACTGAATGAATACTTTTGCTCAGTATTCACAAAAGAAGAAGAGGGGGAGATACCTAAACAAAACAATAGAAGCACTTTGGATAGGAGGGTCGATATCAGTCCATTCACAGAAGAAAAGGTCCTGAAAGAACTCCTAAAACTAAAGGTAGACAAAGCAATAGGGCCCGATGGGATTCACCCCAGAATTGTATAAGAACTAAGGGGAGACCTAGTGACACCACTGACTACCCCTTTTAACAAATCATGGGAGGATGGTGTGGTACCTGAGGTTTGGAGGAGGGCAGATGTGATTCCCCTTCACAAAAGTGGGAGCAAGACAGAGACAGGAAACTACAGACCTGTTAGTTTGACCTCAGTGGTAGGGAAAATGATGGAATCACTTCTGAAAGAAAGAACTGTTGAGTACCTAGAGGCCAGCGGGGTACAGGACCCAAGGCAGCATGGATTCACAGCGGGAAGGTCATTTTAGACGACTCTAATAGGTTTCTTTGACTGGGTAACCAAAGTAGTAAACCAGGGAGGGGCTGTGCATATGGCCTTCCTAGACTTTAGCAAGGCATTTGACAGAGTCCCACACAAAAGATTAATAAACAAGTTAGCCAGCCTGGAAGTGGGACTCAGGGTGGTAGCCTGGGTAACAAACTGACTGGACAACAGGATGCAGAAGGTAATGGTAAACGGAGTACATTCTGAAGAAAGGGGGGTTACTAATGGGGTACTGCAGGGTTCAGTGCTGGGACCGGTCCTCTTTAATGTCTTTATAGGAGGCATTGCGGAGATGCTGGAAGGAAAAGTATGACTCTTTGTAGACAACAATAAGATCTGCAACAAGGCGGATACACAAGGGGGGTGGAAAGGATGAGAAGGGACTTATCAAAGTCAAAAAGTCATATTTATTTATATAACGCGTTTTTCAGAATATCAGAGTGCTTGTACACAGAATACAGCAAACTAGAATCATGACAAAAGCAGCAATCAAGTAAAATCAACAGCAATCAATTAAAAAGCATCTAAGAAGGCTGAATCAAATAAATATGTTTTCAGGGCAGCCTTAAAAGTCTCAGTGGACAGGCACTCTCTAATCTGACAAGGCAGAGAATCCTACAGGATTGGGGCCATAAATACAAAAGATCTTGCCCCTGAGGTCTTTAAACTGACCTTGGGAACCTCTAGCAATCCCTTGTCAGTGGAATGGAGTGGGCGGAGGGGGCAGTAGGGATGCAGGAGCTCTTGCAAAGAACATGGTCCCTGTCTGTGTAGGGCCTTATAGGTCAGCAAACTGACCTTGAAGGCAATCCTCCACCACACTGGCAGCCAGTGCAGTTCGCGGAGCACAGGCGTGATGTGGCTAGACTGAGATAAGCCCATCAGCGGCCTGGCTGCCGCGTTCTGTACCAGTTGTAGGTGGTGGATGTCCACCCCCAGAAACCCTAGGTAGCGAGCATTGCAGTAGTCAAGGCGGGAGGTCACCAAGGCATGGACCAGAGTATGAAGGTCATCAGGTGGAACAAGGTGTTTTATCTGCGCGATATTCCTCAGGTGGTAAAAAGAGGACTCGACGATGGCTGATACCGGTGATTTAAGCATCAGTTCGCCATCAAAAATAACGCTCAGACTCCGCACCTGTTCAGAGGACCTCAGCTGCTTGCCCCCCAGAATAAGCCCAGAGGGGTGAGCAGTTGAGGACCCCTCTATCTGATAACCAGGGACTTGGCAAGGTTGGAGGAATGGTCAAAAGTATGGCAGCTTAGATTCAATGCAAAGAAGTGCAAAGTAAGGCACCTGGGAAACAAAAACCCAGGGGAAGAGTACACAATGGGGGAAGGGGTGTACTAACAACAATGGAAAGGGACCTGGGGGTAGTCATATCAGATGACCTTAAGGTAGGCAAGCAATGTGAGAAGGCAGTAAGGAGGGCTGGGGGGATACTGGGATGTACAGGGAGAGGCATCAGCAGTAGAAAACAGGAAGTTGTATTCCCTCTGTACAGACAGTTGGTGAGACCCCATCTGGAGTATGATGTGCAGTTCTGGAGACCCCATCGCCGCAAGGACATAAACAGGATGGAGGCAGTCCAGAGGAGGGCAACTAAAATGGGGCAGGGTCTGCAACAGAAGCCATATGAAGAGAGAGACTAAAAGAGCTTAATATGTATACCCTTGGGGGGGGGGGGGCATGATAGAAACTTTCAAGTACCTCAAGGGAATGAACAAAGTCCAAGATGGGAGCATCTTTCAGAAAAAGAGATACTGTATGCAAGAACAATGTGGCACAATTTGAAGATAGAGGGGGAATGGCTCAGGGGCAACGTGAAGAAGTATTTTTTCATGGAGAGGGTGGTGGATGCATTGAACTGCCTTTCTGAGGAGGTTGTGAGGTCAAAAATAGTGGTGGAATTCAAGAATGCATGGGACAGACATAAGGCAATTATAATGGGGGGTAGGAGGAAGTAGGCTGTTGGTTAACTAGAATCTGCAGCTTATCCAATAGGTAGGGAAATGGGCAGACTGGGTGGGCCAAGTGGAACCTTATCTGCTGTCAAAGTCTATGTTTCTGTGTTTCAATAATATCTATGTTTAAGGTCCTCCAGTGAGGTGAATGGTTATCAGATGGGTCAAGCAGTCACAATTTGGACTGCATAAAGTCAAATGCCAGGTAATACCCTTTAATCCAGAACAGTCCCAGACCTCCCTTGTACCAGCATTGCATGAGTTTTGTATGTGGGTAAGTTTACCTTCGCATAAAAAGGCTCATATTGCCCTATCTACCTTTGTAAAAAAAAAAGATTTCAGGATTTTACCTGGCAAATTGATGAGGAGACAGAAAAGTAGCCATCATTTTAAAGGGTATGTAAACCTTACAGGGGGCACCCAAACTGTGAAAACCTATCTAAAGCTCTTTCAAACAAGGTACTGGGCTTACCTGTAGGTGTCAGGAGTCCTGAGATATGACTATCTAAATACAGTAATCTGTAAGTTAAAACAAAGCAGTAGCCATTGCATTTAATCTTAAAACAGAAAGTGATGTCACTGAGGAGCAAGCTGTATGTTGTTTTAATTACACTTTGTCCCTCAGTGACATCACTTTCTGTCTCAAGATTCCATGAAATGGCTGGTCCTTTGTTTTGATTTACAGATGATTTGGATATTCTTATCTCAAGACTCCTGACACCTACAAGGAAGCTTAACACCTTGTTTGAAATATATTTTCATGAGCTTCCATAATTTGAGTGACACCTGCAATGTTTACTTCCCCTTAAAATGCATAGATCTTTCCTCAAAAGGATACATTAAGGAACTTCCACCTGACCAGATCCCATAATAAGGAACATAGGAAGAGGTGCAAATGGGAATGAGGCACATTACCCAGACTGGAGGTGGGATTTTAATGCTCAAATAGAGGAGACCCTCATATGTCCATGTTAAGCTCCAGCTGTGAAAAAAATCAACAGTACAACTTTGGGAGAAGAGCAGCAGCAGCTTGGGTTTCTGTCAATTGGGACAGAGTCTGGATACTATAGTTACATAAGTCTGGCATGACAGTAGTGAGGTTGGACACAGCATGTTAATCAATGTAATATTTTTTACCTGGTGAGGTATTTCCTGAATGTGGGGAGTTATGAATCTTAATAGCTAGAGGTTCCAAGGTTTAAACAAAACTGTGGAAAGGAGCACCCTTGTTGGGTACCATGGCTCAGAAGGAAGCTATCTGAGACTTGATTATTTCTAGCACTGCAACTGATGGGTGCTGAAATATTGTCCTGACTTAGCTTTGGATGGAGGGACTGAAAGAGGAATTATAACTTTCTTACCGGTAACTCCGGTTGTGTGTAGGCTCCATCCATGGGCAGGCAGAAAGGCACGGACTGTCTTCTCATCTCAATTGGGACAGATAGAACAGTCTCAGAGCACAAAGACAATCCCTTAGCCCCCAGTCACCCCTCTGTCCAAGGCTGTAGACTAAACACTGAATCCCAAAACAGAGGTGTAGCCACCCCAGAAAAAATCCACAGTGGGCTACTGAACTAAGACCAGGGAACTATATACAAATAGGGGCAGAAGAATCAAATAGATAAGGCATACAGTTCTGCAAGCGAAGGGCATGCCTGACCATGGACGGAGCCTACATGCAACCAGAATTACCAATAAGGAAATTACAATTCCGCTTTGTGTGTCACTTCCTATGGGCAGGCAGAAAGGTATGGGCACTATGAAGCAGTCCCCAGTCAGGAAGATTAGTGATGTACCATGAAGCTCAGTACTCATCTGCCAAAAGCAGCATCAGCAGAGCTAAGCACTTCCAGGCGAATAATGCCTAGTAAAGGTGAGGACAGAGGCCCACACTGTGGCCTTACAAATGTCCTCCAGGGAAGCTGAGGCTCACTCAGCATAAGAGGCAGCCATGGCTCTAGTGGTGTGAACTTTGAGTCCTGATGGGGCAGAAAGTCTTCTGGATGAATGGGGAGCAGAATGGCTGCACAGAGCCATTTGACTAAGGTGCACTTGGATTAGACTAACCCTTTCCTCCTTGGACCCAATAAAACAAAAAGCCTGTTAGCTTTACAGAAAGGCTGGGTTAGTGTCAAGAAGTTGCTGAGGGCTCTCTTGTCATCGAAGGAGTGAAGGCATCTTTCCTTAGCATTCTTAGGGTCTGGGCAAATGGAAGACAAGACCATCTCCTACTGCTGGTAGAATGCTGAGGCTACCTTGGGTGTGAAAGAAGGTACCATCAGGAGACTTTGTTCTGATGGAAGACTAGTTAAGTTTCCTTGGGGGACAGAGCAAGAATCTCCCCAATCCATCTAGTTGAGCAATGACTATGAGGAATACCACCTTCAGTGAGAGGAACCGAGGGAGCAACCTGCCTAACGGAGGGGCAGATCTTGTGATATGCCTTAATGAAGCATATGATGAGTCTGACCAGGTGGGACCCCAAAAGGTAGAATCCTATACAACCACTGATGGCAGAAAGTGCCGCTGCCTGAACTCGGAGGGAACCAGCAGGCAATACTTTTATCTAGACCCTGCGACAGGCAACAAAAGACTGGAAAGAGGCAACCGAGGGAGTGCTTCTCAAAAGAGAACACCAGGAGAGGAATGTGTCCCAGACTCTGCCACAGGTCTTGTTCATGGAAGGCTTTTGGAAGTGCATCAAGATGTTGATTACACCTTGGGAATATCCAGCCTTCATGTATCTTCTGCGCTCAACAGCTGGGCCGACAGTTGTAACTTCAGAGGTTCCGGGTGCAGGATCGGGCCTTGGCGTTGAAGATCTAGATGGCGTGGAAAGCAGATTGGTTTGCATAAGACCAGGTGGATTAGTTTCGAGTACTATACTCATCTGGGTCACTTTGGAACGAGGAGAGTCTGAGTTGCTGGTTCCCTCTGGAGTTTTCTGAGATCCTTGAGAAATCACTGGCCATGGTAGAAATGTGTATAGAAGAGCCTTCTTGCCACAGAAGGGAGAGGTAGTCTTTTCCTGATGACTGGGGTTCCAGGAAGCAGCTGAAGTAGTGGGGGGGCTTGGCATATGCTTTAGTTACAATGAGGTCAAGAAATAGAGGGACCCATCTGTGGCAGATCATGTTTTTTTTTGTTTGTTTGTTTATTTATTTCGCTCTGGTCATGGCTCATGGGACCATCTCTCGGGCATCCTAGTCCTTATCCTGCCTGCCTATGGATCCCTCAGTTTGTGCCTCCTCTCTCTCCCCCCCTGCAGCCAGCACCCCCAGTTTCACCTGCCTGGAAAGGGTAGCCCTCTCCTCTTTGGGCTCTCTTACTAGTCAGACTCCAGCTGCAGGTGGGCCCGGAGGGAGGAACTGGAAGGCCAGCTGAGGTGAACCCGGCGGAGGGCATGGGGGACAGGTGCCATCACCTGTCCCATGAGCAGTTTTTTTCCTTGTTCTGTGCTGGTTCCCCCACCCCTGTGTGGGCATGCCCTGATGCTCTGGTGCACGTCAACCTTGCCGGAGTCAGCCACGCTGATCTCGTGCTGCCTGGCTTGCTGCGATGTCCCCTGGTCTCCACCAGGGGTCTCCGGCACTCCGAGCTGACCCAACCCGCTCTCCTGGGGAGGAGAGCACCACTAGGGCGTTCCGTCCTCAACCCACCCTGCCAAACCACCAGCACCTGAGCCCATTCCCGAACTCAGGTCGCCAGCATAGCACGAGGTGTGGCGTCCAGCGCCTCAACCCTCAACGCCACCAGGCCGGCCCTGTGGCAGATCACGTTGAAGACTTCCTGATTTAACTCCCACTTCTTTGGGTGGAGTATCTGACAGCTGAGCCAGTTGGCCTGCATGTTCAGAAACCCTATGAGATGGATTACTGAAAGACAGTAGATTTGCCTCTGCCCAGCATAGAACCTTGTATGACTCCATCAGCATCACTTTGCTGCATAGACTCCTGTTTCCTAGTACAGGTTACCAATGTTGCACTGTCCGAATGCACCAGCACATGCTTGTTCCTGCTCCTGCTCCTGAAGAACAATAACTATTTGAACACCACCCCATCTCTAGGATGTTGATGGGGAGCTTTCTTTCCAGCAGTGTTCACATGCCCTGTGCTGAGGTGGTGTTAAGCATGGCACCCCAACCAGTGAAGCTGGCATTGATCATTAGAGCGAGCCATTGCTCATTCTTTAGGGAGACTCCTTTGAAGAGACTGGGAGCTAAAGTCCATAACGTTAGGGAGGACTTTAGTTCATGAGGCCCAGCAGGTGGAGGATGCCCTGGGCTGTATCCATCAACCTGCATTCGAGTTTCTCACAGGCTTTTGTCACAGTATGAACCCTGTTTGGGGTCAGGGTCATGGTGGTTGCTGCTGTGTCGAACAGCACCCCCAAGTGTTGTAGGTGCTGTGATGTCTCATCCAGCTCGTCTGTTGGTTGATGATACAGCCATGGTGTTAAGAGTGTTGGATACTGTTGACATGGTTGCCTGCATCTCCTTGAATGAGTGGGCCTGAATGAGCTACTAATTCAGCTGTGGATGCACATGGAGTCCCCCTTCCTTGAGGTGAGCCACCTGGACTGAAAGGAAAAGCAGTATACTGGCAGTGGTTGCCCTGTACACAGAACCTCAGGAACTGATAGTGTGATGGGTGAATAGGGATGTGTAGATACAGTATGTGTCCTTTCGGTCCAGAGATGCTGGAAAATCCCCCTGGTGGATAACCGCCATAGTGGAACATAGGATTTCTAGCCGCTTGTTGAGGCGTTTCAAGTCTGACAGCGCTGAACTCCCCATGCTTATTTCAGGATGATGAAGAAAATGGAGTACGTGCATGTCTCCTGCTGTGCTGCCAGTACCAGTTGAACAGCTCTGATGTCCAAAAGATGATGGATAGCTTCCTGAACCCTTTCTTGCTTTACTGGTCATGTGACAATGGTGACGGAAGGAAGAACAAGTGAAGTGGAAGTTGACAAAACTGGATGGAACTGCCTTTGGAAACAACAACTAGGACTCACTGGTCTGTAGTAGTCTTTGCCAATGGTATGCAAACAGAAGCAGTCTTGCCCTGAGCCAGGGTGTGGACCAGGGGAGGGTCCGAACACAGTATAACTGACTGTCCTTGCAATCCCTGTTGTCTCTATGGGTGCCTCTACCCTGTTCCCCTTCATTGTAACATAAAACAGCTCTTGTTCAAGGATCCTTGCAACCACCCAGGGACAACTGTTGGCGCTTCACCTGGTACTGTCATGTGTCATGAAAGGGGTGGTGGCCCAAAGGTTTTCTGTCTTGTGGGAGAGACAGTTTAGGGTGTTGGAGACATGCTTGATGAGGGTTTCCAGTTCTGGACTGAAAAGTGGTTCCCCCTGAAAAGGCATGTTGAGTAGGGGCATTTTTGAAAAGATGTCTATGGGCCATGGGCAGAGCTAGTATGCCTGTCTGGCCAGCACTGAGTACAAAGACTGCTTAGCTGTGACCTGCAGGATGCATCTGCCAGGAATGCTATGTTCCAGAACAAGAGACAGTTGAGCTGACACCTTGAAATATGGGGGAAGGTCGATGGAGATGTCAGTGAGCCAGTATGCCATGGCTCTGGATAAGTAAGCCAAGGTCAGAGCTGCCCTCATGCCCATACCTGACTCTTTGTAGGATCACTTCCTCAGGTTCTCAAATTTATGGTTGAGGGAGTTTTTAAAAAGCTGCCGTGCCTGGGACTGGAATGGTGGTCTTTTTAGTGGCTGCTGAAACAGGCGTGTCTATCTTAGGGCTTGTGTCCCATGATTTATCATTATGAACTGTAGAATCTGGAAAATTTTAACTTTGATGCTCTGCATTCCAGGTGAGCCAATTTTTGTGTGACAGTTTCCGTCATCATGTTGCATACTGAGGAGGCCTTATCCCTGTTGTTAGTGTTCTTCAGAGGGTCTGCCCTCTTCTTTGATGTCTGTTGAGTATCCTCCTCCAGGTCCAGTGTGCTTCATCAGAGTAGAAAACTTATCCCAGGTGAAGTTACAGCCTGAGGAAAATGCCTCGGGTTCCTCGTCCAAGGAAGGGGACTCCCTGCTTTCACAATCCAATTTCGTTTCTCTTCTCCGATGGCACACAGGATGGAACTTGTTTGGGGAGGCAGGGGGGATGTTGACAAGCCATTTGGAACAGTCCCTATTGACCAACTGTTCAGAGAGGCAACTTATCGCTGTAATGAGGTTCTTGAAAAAAGATGCCATCTCACACAGCACCAGTTCTGGCAAGGGAGATGGGGACTGATCCCTGCTCAAGAAGGGAGTTGGGTCCACAGTCAGGGATGAAACTACATCTCTGGAATCAGACTGCTTGGGGGAACACTTCTATTCAGATGACATACCTAGCAACCTGGATTGAGCAGATGTAGATGTTGTCTGCTGGAACTTGCTGGTCTGATTGTCCTGGTGCAGTGGAGAGGACTGGGATGTCAGAGTGAATAATGACCTACTTACGGCCAGGGATAGAGAAGAGCAATCAATTGTTATCCTCCTTGATCTCTCTTCAGCATTTGATACCGTGGACCATGGGCTTCTTTAGGACCAACTCAGGGAGTACACGGGCCTCACTGGCAAAGTCATCTGCTGGTTTGAGTCCTACCTCCTAGGCAGGACACAAAGAGTTGTGATGGAAGTTTTTGCTTGCTCCCAGTTGACCTGCACTGTGGTGTACTTCAGGGGTCAGTCATTTTTCCATTGTTTGCAGTGTGTATGCTACCCTGGCTAGGATCATTAGACAGCATGGAGTTAGGTTTCATAACTATTCAGATGATACTCAGCTCTATCTGTCTTTTGCACCCAAGACAAAGGACGTGGTGGATGTGCTTAATCAGTGCTTGGCTGAGATCCAGGACTGGATGTCATTGAGCTGGCTGAGACTCAACCTGGACAAAACTAGAGTCCTGGTGATTGAGCCGGGTTGAATGGGGGGAGAGGTAGCAGCCAGGAGGGAGACAGGGCTTTGTCTCAGCACCTCTAGGCTTATGGCTGCTGTGAAGGTTAAGAATCTGGCTGTTATTATGGATGAAGGGCTGAATTTGAGGCTCAGGTGTTGGAAGTAGTCTGGAATGCCTTTTACCATCTTAGGAATTATCAGCTGGATTAGATCCCTTATCTCCTCAGAGGACTTGCACTCACTGGTGCATACTTTTGTGACCTCATGTCTTGATCACTGTAATGCTCTTTACCTTGGGGTCAGTGGAGGTATGTTGCGGTTCCTGCAGTTGGTGCAGAACATGGCTGCCAGGCTGCTGACTGGCCTTTCAAGGTTGAGTCGCATCTCCGCAGTGCTGCTGGAACTGCACTGGTTGCCAGTAAAGTGGCATATCTCCTATAAAGTTGGATTACTAACTTAAAAGACCCTGCACAGGCTGAGCCTGGGTTACCTGTGGGGTCTCCTGCATCCCTGAAGTCCTGCATGCCCCCTCTGCTCTATGGAGGAAGGTCTCCTAGTGGTTCCTGGGTCAGGGCTAATGGCCTCAGAGAACTGCTCTTTTGAAGTAGCACTGACATATACTATGGAATTCTCTCCTGAGGGCTTTGAGTGAGACCTCTTTGGTGGAAGCCTTTAAAAAGTGTCTTAAAAAACTATTTATTTGCACAGGTTATGGGGAGTGAATAATTTCTACCGGTATTAAAATATGAACGTCTAAGATAGGTAGCAGTGCAACTTGGTTGTTTGTTAAGGGTCAGTTTTCATTAGGGGTTGTCATTTATATTTTATATAAGTTTGAAAAAACTGGGAAATGTGGCGTTAGGGTTTTTGACCCTAACACCCACCCAACCAGGCAGGAGAGCAGGTGTGGGGTGTGCCTTCGGCTTCTCAAGCCTAACACTCACCCCATTCCATCTGTAAATAAGGTCAGATGTGTAGACTTAATGAGACTGGGGTGAGCATTAGGCTTAAGAAACCCAAGGCACACCCCGCACCTGCTCTCCTGCCTAGTTTTGGGGGTGGGGTAGGGGTTAGGGTTGGAAACTCTAATGCATTTCCCAACTTTTGTCGCTTTGACCCTGACTGGAGCATTAATGAAATTTTTTGCAACTTATTTCCTTACTTTTTGAGATAGTATAATAGTATCCTTATTTTACTGTGTGAGCACAGGGTCCGAATCCCATCTCTCCATGGATGCGTATATGTATGTAGCTGAGGGCCCTGTGCTTCCATTTGCAGGACTACAGTGACCAAATTGTCAGCATAGCCATCTTATTACCGCACCTCATGTACCCGATACAGAAAATGTTTGAATCCCCGCCAAAATGTAATTCTGAGCAACTTCAGCATCATTCCACGTCACAGGTGCGAAAACACATTTTGGACAGGATTTGAAAAATGACAGCTGTGACATACATGCGGTGGGGTAATACGAAAGTTATGCTGAAAATCTGGGCTCAAAATATTTAAAATGTTCAAAGTTACAAGCGTGTGTAGCGAAATTGCAACGAATGGTCATAGCTTTACCATTTTTAATAATTTTGATCCAAAAGTTTCAACAGAGCTTTCTTATGTCCCCACGTCATCAACAAGGTCAGGAATCATTGTAAAATCCTGCCTGAAAGGTGACTTCATGATCCGACCATAAAATCACCTTTCAGGCGGGAGTTGCATAATGACAGTCCTATTGTTCATGAGGTGGGGTCCATAAAAGGCCCTGTTGAAAATGTGGGGTCAAAATCTCAAAAAATGGTTAAGTCATGCATAAAAGTTTAAACCACCATTGAACAGCATTTACCTTAGTTTCTCATATTGCAGTTGCTGGTTCCAGCAGCAAGACATGTCTTCGATTGGAGAGTGGGTCTTGAAGCTGGGACCAGTTCAGGTGAGTGAGGGTGTGTGGCGGTGTCCCGGGGGTGTGAGGTGGTGGGTGCTGAGTGGGGGTGTGGGGGTGGAGGGCTGATCTCTGAAGGACCATTTTTTTTTACAGGTTTAAAAAAAAAAACATTGAGGGACTGTTTTCTTAAGAACAACTGAATAAAGATTACATGTACCAGCAAGACCAGGTATGCAGGGGGAAGGTGAGAAGCAGGGTGCCTACCCGAGCCTGTGCTGGAGTCCAGTATGGTGCCTGAAGTGGGTGGGGCTTCTCATTTCCTCTGCTAATCCAATGCAGGGGCTCCTGGGGAGAAGGAGAGAAACCAAACCAGGGAGCAGAATGTGGGCCATTGCTGAGAGAAAGATATGTATTGGTACAAAAGTCCACTAGCTATGAGCCGTCCTACCACTGTATAGCGGTCCAGCTATGCTGCTACTGGTACCTTTCTTGTTAAGGTCCCAGAACAACAGTAAGGGAGTTTGCATCGGGGTCTTATACCTTATGCTGGGTGAGGTGGGGGTGGGGGGAGTGAGGAGAAGAGAGAGGGGAAGAGAGTAGGGGCGTGTGGGAGGGAGAGGAGACAGAGGCAGAGGAGGAAGAAAAGAAAGGGGGAGTGGAGTCTTTTCAGTGCTTGCCATGTACAAACATCATAGATTGCACACTCTCACATTCGAAATTCAAACTCCCGATGTTAAAGCATTTAGTCTCCACCCTCACACAGTTCAGTAATTCACAGTAAGGCAGGTAAACAATAACGCAAACCCAGAGTCAGAATATAAATCATTTTTTTTGGTTTCGTTTTCCTTCTCCCCATGGAGGTTAAGTTGTGCAAGTACAACAATCTAAAAAAGGATATGAGGATTGGCGATGGTCCATTGGGAGGGTGGAACTCTGGATTCAAGTATTCATAAATATGGCCAGCTAGCATATCTTGCATCAGTCAACAAAGTGTCCCAGGCTGTGAGGTTCACATTGAAAAATAGGAACTAAGGTAAGAAAAACATGTTCAGTGCATCACTTGGTATTAGCAGTCTCAGTTCATTCTGGTCACAAGGTGAGAAAGGGTCTGTTCACTGCCCCATGCGACAAAGATGGGGACCTGTTCCACCACCTCTCTTAATCACATTAGCAGCATGTGCAGGGAGGACTGGAAAGTGGCACCAACCGCTTTAGCATGGCTGTTTCCCAAGATGAGCGTTACTAAAATAAGGACAGAGCAAGGAAAGAAAAGGAAAATGCTCTGACATGATCGAAGTGGGCTGGTATGTAGATTTGGAACAAGAGGGAGGTCTCTGCTGAGCTGCGAGCTGGTAGGGAAGAGCTTACAGATAAAAAAAAACAAAAAACGATACACCTGGGAGCTGAGCAGCTGGAAGGTGACAGCGGAGGTGGGTGCATCAGTTAGGGGTTAAATAAGCATGATCTGTGTCCCACTGCCACACCATCAATCATGTGCGCTGTCTCTGCACCCCTTCTGATAAGCTCAGTGGGGGGGAAGGTGTCACGGTAGTATGTTGAGGGGACTATACATGTTCAGAGACCACAATCAGACTATGAATAAGCCGGAAGGGAAATGCAAATGTGATTGATCTCCTGACAGTTCGAGAAGGCAGTGCAATACTCAAGCCAGCCTCACAAGAAGAAGAGCATCTCATGGTACTAGTGATGCCAAAACCCAAGGTAGATAGGGAAGCCGGAGAAAAGATGCTGGCAATTGTAAGTGTGCCATAGGCATCTAAAGTTCCATTGTAACTAAGATATGGAAGGTGCACTTTGCAATGAACAGATCTTTGGTACGAAGCACTACACAGAGTAGGAGGGAGGGATGCAACTGTTCTACTTTCACAGTACAGGTGGGGAGAGTCTAGTGAAATAAATATATAAAATAGAACTAACGAGGGGGGAAACCATCAAGGGTAGGGGGCTACTGGATACCAGGTAAAGTAATAAAAATAACGAGGAAAGGCTTTTTTCTGTGTGTCCAAAATCCTTTTTCATGACTCGTGATCCTTTTTAGTTTGAACGGAAAAAGGATCCATGAAAAAGGATCTGAGCAAATGACGAAAAAGGATTTAAATAGTTAAAAAAAACTTCAGGGGTCATGCAAGCTATAAAGAAATACACAGTGAAGCTCATCAACTCTCGACGAGTAAAATACATGTCTGGATGTCTGTAGAAGACATCCCTGGGCAGAGTTATGACAGTTGTTGTGTGAGAATACAGAAAATAAGATGGTGGCTCATGAGAAGGAATTTTTCTTGATGAAACAGGCAAAATCATTTTTCGAACTTATTCCCTCTATCCTGGAGAGTGATCTTTCCATTGAAAATAATGGGAACTTAAAAACTGAATAACTTTGTAACAGACTGATATTTTTCACCAAACAAAAGCATAATAATATAATAGTTCTGTTACCCAAGCTGTATCTACCATAAGAAAATCACACCAAAATTCCACACCATCTGGGAGCAAGGTGATAAGCAAAAAACTGCAAAAAGTGGCAACTTTTAAGGTATTTGCACTATCCGGATCTCAGAATCCACACATCCAACTGGAACAAAACTTGCAACATCAACAGCTCTACCCCACAGGACAGCATGTGGCACATTTTGTGCAAATCCACTGACTGGTTGCAAAGTTATTAAAAGGCAAAATTTGAGGTTTAACATTGAACATGCTACTCAACCCTAAAAATAGGGGCACGACCGCGCACCTGTAATCCTGTTATATCTTATGCTCTACCTCTCCCTTGACCTCCTTCCCGTCCACTTGCCCCCCTTTGTTACCTTTCATATTCATTTATTGCACTCTGCACCTTACTAAACCCTACTGTGTTTTTTTTATAAATTTCTTTTTATTTCAATTTTCAAGACAGTTAAAACATTATAAACAACAGTGGTAACATAGCTGCTTTACAGTGATAGGTTTGGTACTTACGTCTACATACATAGCGTGAGCATTTGGTAACAGAATTCTTATACTTCTATATTCATTCTCTCTACTATCATTTCTTAAGGGACAAAATCTGCATATTTTTTTAGTTCATAAATCACCCATCTTCTCCACCTGAGTTCATTTTCTTCTACTTTCTGAGCTATTTTAGCTGTCATTGTCTCCATTTGGTATATTTCTGTCATCACCTTATTCCATAGCTCTAGTGTAGGTATTTTATCTTACAGCCAGTTCTTTGTAATCGCTTTTTTGGCTGCTAATATGCATATAGTTAATATTTTTTTAATATCACCTCTCCTGCAACCTTCTGGGAGTTCTAAGAATAGGACCATCCTGTTGGTAATCTGTAGTGTAGGGGTTAATATTTCTTGCCACTCCCACTGCATGTCTATCCAGTAGCTGTCTAATTTAGGGCAATTCCAGAAAACGTGCACGGGTGTCTCTCTCTCTCCCCTTCGCATCTACTCCAGCAGTGGGGAGAGATGGTGGTATAATACTTGGACTGTTGGGCTGGTGTTCTGAAGTATCTGATCAGGTTCTTCCAAGAGAACTCCTTCCAGATATACGCGGAGGTCGGCCTATGAGTATAGGTTGTATAGCTCCTCCATTGTGATGGGGTGATTTCCATGTCTAAACCTTCTTGCTGTTTACATCTAACATATTATGTTGAGCGTTTGCCTACTTCAATCAGCCCGTAGTATATTCTAGATATTAGCGCATTGAGAGGATCTCCCATTACTACTGTTTGAATCATTATTATAAGGCTTGGTATCTGTTTTTGGCTGAGGGCAGTCTTTCTGCTTTTTGAATATAGTTTTTAACCTGCAGTTATCTAAACAGGTCCGTGTTTCTTAGACCATATCTATTTGCTAGTGTCTGGAAATCCAGGAACCTCCTGCCCTGCATAAACTGACCCGGTAGACACAGTCAGCTCTTTCCCATTATCTGTAAGTATGGTCCAGTTTTGCTGGTGTGAAATCTTTGTTATATGCTAGTGGTGTGATTAATTATCGGTATGCTTGTAAGGAGGGGTGTGTTAGGGTTTTTTGCCAGTGCTGTAGGGTGTCGGCTATGAAGGGATTATCCCTGGTTTCTCCGGCCATGGGTTTTTCATTGGTCAGTAGGTGTTTAGTGACTGGAGTTAGGTCTTCCTCTATTGTCTCTAATTCCTTCCACAGGGTATTGTATCCATCTGCCAGCCAATACAGCGCTGTTCAGATTTGGGCTGCTTGATGGTATCTCTCTACATGTGGCAGTGCCAGCCTCCTGTGTCTTTTGGGAAGTTGTAGGTGTGTCCCTGCCCATAGGAACTGCAAAATGTTTTTGTCCCACTGCCTAAATTGGGACCTGGTTGATGTTGTAGGTAGGGTTTGTGCTAGACAGAGGTTCCTAGGAAGGATGTTCATCCTTATGCAGTCCACCCACTGTATTAATGGAAGGTCGATGGCTTGCCATCTACTTAGATCCTCCTGCATTTCCTTAGTTATGGGATAATAGTTTATTTTACTTAGTGAGTCCAGCTGTGTGGGAAGCTTTACCCTGAGATATTTTATTACCTGAAGGTCCCATTGAAATGGGAAGGCCCGAGTCATCTGGGGTGCCAGGGTATAATTTAATCTTAATGCTTCTTTGTTTTGTTTATTTTGTACCCTGCACTTTCTCCATATGTCTGCAATAGTTTCCACAGATGTGGCAGGGACTCATCCAGGGTTGAAAGATATATCAATAGGTCATCTGTGTACAGGGAAAATTCATGGTGTTCTCCACTTACTTGAATTCCTATGATTTGAGGGTGTTGGTGTATCACTTGGGCTAGGGGTTCTAGATATAGGGCAAAGATTAATGGGGAGAGGGGACAACCCTGTCTGGTTTCCCTATGTAGGGCAAACCTTGATGAGCTCTGACCATTAACTTTCACATATGCTTGTGGTGAGGTATAGAGACTCCTAAGAGATTTTATGAAAACGTCCGGGAACTCCATTTTATTTAGCGTGCCATATAGGAATTCTCATGTCACCATGTCAAAGGCCTTCTCTGCATCGAGGCTCAGCACCAATGATGGGATCTTCTCTTGTATGGTTTATAATGTGTAGCGTCCATTTGATGTTATCTTGTGCCTGTCTCTCTCTCTCTCTTACAAAACCAGTCTGCTCTCTTTGTACTAATGACAGTAAAATTTGGTCTAATCTCCTTGCCAGAATAGAGGTGTATATATATTATAGTCATTACATTATAGTTATGACATTGGAGATGGCATTAAGGGCAAAATATGCCTATTTGCAGATGACACCAAGCTCTGTGGGACAGTGGACACAGCTGAAGGGATACAGGATGTACAGGAAGATCAGGAAAAGCTGGGTAGGTGGTCCAGGATCTGGTAGCTTGGCTTCAATGCCAAGAAATGCAAAGTTATGCATATTAGAGCAAAGAATCCCAAGACAGAGTACTGGGTGGAGTCCGAGTATCTGCATCAGAGAAGGAGAAGGACCTGGAAGTGATGATCACTAGTGACCTGAAGGACTCCACGCAGTGCAAGAAAGTAGCAGGAAAGGCAAACAAGATGCTGGGATGCATATCTAAGGGGATCAGTAGTAGGAGAGAGGAGGTTATACTGCCCTTGTATAGGTCACTGGTAAGGCCACATCTAGAATATGGAGTTCAGTACTGGTGTCCACACCTCAAAAAGGACATTAACCTGCTGGAGAAGGTCCCGAGGAGAGCTACAAAGATGATAGCGGGTCAGCAGGGTAAGTCATATGAGGAGAGGTTGAGGGCACTGAACATGTACTCCCTGGAAGACAGGAGAGAGAGAGAAAGAGGGGACATGATTGGGACCTTCAAGTACATGAAAGGGATAAATAAGGTTGATAAGGAGAGTCTCTTTAAGCTGAGTGGCAACCATAACATGAGGGGGCACAGTCTTAGGCTGAAGGGTGCGAGGTTTAGGAGGAAGGTCAGGAAACACTTCCTCACAGAGAGGGTGGTGGACACTTGGAATGCACTGTTGGAAGAGGTCATCTCATTGAAGACAGTGGGCAGCTTTAAGAGAGGCTGGGATAGAGGTAAGGTAAGGATCATGGATAAGGAGGATGGGAGGAGTGGGGAGGAGGGCAGAAACATTAGGTCAAGTTGTAGACTCTGCAATATGATCAGACTTGATAGACCAAATGACCTTCTTCTGCTGGCTGCTTCTTATGTTCGTACAGTTATTATTGAGGACAGAAATTGGTATGTAGGAAGAACACAGCTCTCTTTCTTTGTTAGGCTTCAATATAGCGGATATTGTCACGCATTGCCATGTTGGTGGTATTGGTTTCCCCTTTAAAACCCAGTTGCTTAGCAGGCCCGACGGCGCAGTGGTTGAATTTCTGTACGGCGCCCAGCGTCTAGGTTGAGAACAAGCCGAGGAAGCTGGAGGGCGGCGGGGAAGGACAGGCGCCCTAGGGACTGCTCATCCTCCTCGGGAGGGGGAACTAAAGCTCGGCTTGTCTAAGCCCCGGGTGGAGACCCGAAGTACAGCAAGTCCGATGCTTAGCAGAGGGGCGACGTGCCAGATGGAGCGCCTTGACGTCCAGGGACATGGCATGCCAAGAAAACATGGGAAAAGAACCGCGCAGCCTCCCAGTAGACGGAGCACCAGGCCCCAACCTTCAATGCCTCTACTGGCCAGGGACAGCATCCCGGCGAAATATAGATGCATCGGGGTGTAAAGGCCCCCACCCCGTTCCCGCCTGGGGGGGTATAGCCACGGCTCCATGGGGGATGGACTGCACCGGTCACCAAGTAGGTGAGCGAGGGCTAAAAAGGCCGTAGGTGTCTCCTGAATAAGGGGAGAGCTGCGAGGAGAGGGGAGTAATAAAAAAAAAAAACAGTTGCTTACCGCAGTCAGGCACAATGCTACTCTTCCTACAAAAGTTTTGTAGAATTCTCCTGTATATCCGTCCGGTCCCAGACTTTTGTTATTTTTCAGGTTTTTAACAGTTATTGTTACCTCTGCTAGGGATATAGGGGCTGCTAGCTGCTGTTTATGTAGTTGTGAGAGCACTGGTAGGTGTAGGTTTTCCATGAATGATGTTATTTTGTTGGGGTGCACTAGGTGATCCAGCTTATAAAGATATTCATAATATTGTTTAAAGGTTTCTAGGATTTTTTTCTGGTTTGTGAATTTCAGATTTGTGGCAGGGTCTTTTATTTTTGTTACCAAAGTCTCTATTATTTGTTTCCTAATGCGATATGTCAAGATTTTAGTAGCTCTGGCTCCCCCTCATAATATTTTTGCTTGAGGAACCTCAATACTGCCCCTGTTCTGTTATTGAGGATACCCTGAATCTTTTGCTGCAAGGAGCTAAGTGTGGGGTCCACAGTTAGATCTCCTAGCATGTGTTTCCTCTGGGTTTCAGCTAGCTCTTTATGTAACTCTTTAAGTAATTTTTCTCTCTGCCTTCTCAGGCATGTGGAGTAGCTTATAATTTCTCCTCTGAGCATGTTTTAACTGTGTCCCAGAGGATGTGTGGCAGGGTGTATCTATCTGTATTTTCCTTTAAAATTGTTTCTACCCTGTCTTGTACCAGGGTTCTAAACTCCTCTATGTTTAACAGTGAGTTGTTAAGCCACCACAATGTATTTCATCTTTCTATGTTCGATCCTAAGGTGAGTAGTATCAGGGCATGATCCGATAGGCAGATGGGTAATATCTGACACTTTGTTTTGAAGTGTGCATGTTCTTTATTGATGTGGATATAATCTATGCAGGTATAGATTTTATGTGGGGAGGAGTAGCGGATATATTGCTTATCATTAGGGTGCAGAAGGCACCAGGTGTCTATCCATGCATATTGTTTAAGTAGGAATTTACAGTGTTTTATTGCTCCCAATTGTCTGGGCTGTGTTTGGCTGGTTGTGTCCACCGGGTCATATCATATTATGGTCTCCCCCCATCATTAGTGTCCCCCTCTGGTTCTGTAATATCTTCCCTAGTAGGAGGTTGACAACTGTGGTGTCTGTCCCTGGAGGCAGAGAGACGCTGGCCAGAGTCAGTTCCCTTCCCAGATATTGTCCCATGGACATAGCTAGGTGCCCCTGTGGATCAATGTACTGGGTTTCCACCTTAAATGGAGTTGTTTTGGGAATTAATATAGCTGTGCCTATTCAGTGTCACAGTGATTGATTTTATTTTTGCTGGCCTGTCAGTTAAATGCCAGAACACTACTCTTGCACATCACAGGCAGGTTTGCTAAGCAAGTAACTGCCATTCTGTCAGTCATCTCTGTAAGCCTTGTATGCTCTATTATGCCTAACAGAAAATGTGATCACATTGATTTTAAACTATTGATGGTAAAACATGCCGAACACGAAGGAAGTTGGCCTGTCCCTGAAATTAGATGAAAAACAAGTCAGGGACTAGAAAAACAAAGAATACTGTACACTCCTTTCAAGCGTGTAGCATCACTAGTACTGACTTGGATGTAATTCACTTCACTGTGTCTTAAGGTGTTGCTTTTGAGACTTGAGAGGAATTACAGCACATCCTTCTACTTTGCATTTGGAGAGTAATAACTAAAATCCATAAAAGACATGAAGTCAAAAGAAAAATGATTTACTAACCAGTGCTTTGTTTTCACTGGTACTGGTAGTCAAAGTAACTCCAGAGGCATCCGGAGTTCCTTCAGCTGAAACAGACAACATCCTTGATACAGACAGCTGCTCTAACCGGACAGCGATGAAGAAGTTGACAGACGTTGATAGAATAAAGTGAAGAATATATTAGTTATGTTTGTTTTTTATTATTTATTTGAGCCCTGAAAACAATAAAGGCATTGTAACATAAACAGTGTGTTTGGTTTGTTTGTAAGTAGCACTATACTCAACACCAAAATCATGTGGCAGGTTCTACACATTCACTATACTGAAGCCAGGGCACAATCACAAAATGGGCGGGAGGACTTCTTTTAACATCATGGTAATTTGATGCAGCTTCAAAATTAAGGTAGCTACTACCGGGGAATGGGGGGGGGGCAGCTTCAGTACAGTGAAATAACAGTACTACACAGTACCAGCACCTCCAATCTACCAAAGCAAACTCCTGTTCCATGTCTAGAAAGAGCATGGTAAGGGGTCAGTGGAGTCTTTTATCAACCACATTTTGTTGAAACAGCGTTGGCGGTTGACTGCCCCATGTCTCTGGGAGAAAAATCCCACTTAGTATGGGTCTATTAGGGAGGGTATGCACGGCTCTGTTGAAACACAGAAATGCAGAATTTGTCAGCAAATCAGGACTGCTTGGCCCACCCAGGCAGCCCATTATTTTCCCTTGCTAAACTGTCACCGCAGATCCTACCTGTTCTCCAGCTACTCCCCCCCACCCTGCTTTCCTAGCAGTATTCCTTTGTGCCTATCTCAAGCACGCTAAAAGCTCACTACTATTTTGCCCCCCCACCTCCTCCACTGAAAGTCTGTTTCAGGTGTCCACTTGGAGAAAGAAAGGATGAACTCAAGGTGCCACAGCCGAAAATTAGCTGTGGAAAACTTGAGTTGGAAAGGCCACAGCGGTCATGCTTATATAAACACTGACTTTTTATTTATTTATTGGTCTTGGTTTACAATACCTTTGACCACAAGGCGCCATTTACAAAGGTTCCATGTCAGTGGGGAGGGTGAACAAACATACAAAGGTGGTAAGACAAAGACTTGGTTTGCACAATGGTAATAGTACAATATTTGTATACTTATCTAAAACTTTAGATGGGAGTTGAAGCAGAGGGAAAGAGGTACAGAACAGAGACATTGTGTGTGGGGGGGGGGGGGATAAGCAGCCAGCAGGCCTTGTCAGGAGAAGAGAAGATAAATGTGGAGTGGGGAGTAAGGGAAGTTTAGGTAATGCTTAGGGGTGAGGGAAAGGTGGTAGGCTGAAACACACAGCTGGTGGAGGTATTAGGTGAAGCAGTCACAGGTACTGTTAGCTGTAAGATGCTGATGGAGCATGTGCTTGAAATGGCCACGTTCTGGTATAGTCGAGATTTCTTTGGGTAAAGCACTGAAACCAAGGGGCACTCTGTAAGCAAATGAGTGCTGGCCTTGAGATGTCTGGCACCTAGGAACATGTAGAGACTGGTGGGCCGAGCTTTGGGTGTGTTTGGAGCTGCACTGGAGGTTCAGGATGTTGCTGGTTCCAGGGGGTAGGAGGACAAGAAGTGCTTTTTAGCTAACAGGTATGTTTGGCTTCCCATGGAAGAGGTTTGGAACATTCTCTAAAGGACAGAATAATAAAGTGCAGTTGCCCCACCATTCAGATAGGCACTGCGGGGACTGTACCGCCCCATAACCCTTAGGGGCGAAGGAAATAGAAATACTGACCATATTTATGGACTTCATTTGTCCTGTTAGTGTAAAAACACGAAAAACTGTGCACTTCCCTAGTAAGCAGGAGAACCCTGACCTACTAGAACATGTTTACGATATAACCCCAGCAATGCACAACTTTCAGGCCGGGGAAATACTTCAGTCTCAAAAAGGGGGGTGCCCCCTCCTCCCAGGATAGGCAGCGTCAACCCCAGCTAGCTGTCTGTTCAAAAGGAGGTAGTGAAGCATTAAACTCATAGAAGGGGAGATTGCAGAAGAAGAGAGCAAGTGGAGGACCCCTATCAAGAAAGTTGACAGTAGGTTGACCCAATAGGTCAGTGTGTCTCCGTCTGTCAAGATAAGATAACAGATAAGGGGGAAAAGAGGATAATGATCAAAAGGTGTCACCGTGTTTGACTCTGATGGGTGTGAGAAGAATCTCAGTACCTGGAGTACTGGGCAGGGGAAAAAAAGTCCTGACTTTCAGGATTGCCTGAGTGGAAGAAACCATTGCTTTTTTTTTTTTTTTGTAAGGAGACCTAGGGAAAAGTTACCTGGTCTCCCCCAGAGTCTGGGTAACTTGATCAGAGATCCCCAAAACAGAGCAAGACTTCTGGAGAAGGCACACATCAAAAAGAAAAGACCTAAAGGTCCAAATGCTGCATTCTGATCTGTGTCCTCTTCTATAGAAGTGAAGAAGAAATAGAGGGTCTGATAGGACCCAAATCATCCGCCGAAGCGAAAAAAAAACCCCGATCCGTCTAGGGCAGAGAGGGATAATGAGCATCAAAGCCATCCCCTTCGCCAAGATCCTTAACAGAAAAAGCTCGCTACCAGAATGTCAAGGGAATGGGAGCAGAAAATAAATCCGCCTAGGCAAAGTGGGTGTCTGGGGTGAGCATGGGTGTGGAAGAGCTGGCCATCAGTAATCTGACTGGTAACTCTTCCTTGCATGGGGAATATGGATGAATACCTCCCTGCTTGATCCGATACCCGATCGTATACCCACAGAAGGTCTGGACCAGGATGGTCCAACAGGCAACGAAAGCTATTCCCCTCTTCATGGTAGCAGAAAAAAAGAGGAGGCACGACCGGCTAGGACCACATCTAATGGATCTGTGGAGTCCCCAGCAAAGAAAACCCTAATTTAGACTCAATGCATCCATGTCAACAGTCGACAAGGGGGGGGGGGAGGAGGGGAAGGATGACCCCTGAGAGAGAATAGTAATAGACCTGCTGCCACAGGAGATCTCTCTCTCTCTCTGGGACATCAAACCTCAGAACTAGGAGTTCTAGAGTATGCACTCACAGATCCTCTTGGGTTTACAACTTCCCAAAGGAGACCCTTGGGAATAGCTCGGTCACGGGGACAGACAGGATGGATCACAGCCCTCATGCCAAGAAGGCAGAGAGTTGCTCTAGCAGAGACACGGCTGGGGAAGGCTACTAGTCTGGCTCGCTCCTACATGGTATCTGCCCCGACCTATGGGAGATTATATCCTAAAGAATGCTGAGCACCGCCATGATGGTGGAAGAATCAGAAGGGGGCATGGGATGACCAGGGGAAAGGACTAGATACCCAGTCAAGGAGAAAGGAGCCTACAGGCTGAAAGAATGTCCTCCAGGGAGCCCCTGTAGCCCAACATCCAGGTAAGGGAACTCAGAAAAACCCTTGGCTGAAGAGGGCTCCCGCCACTACCAATAGGCACTAGGAAAAAAGGCCAAAGTGCCACAGAAAGGGCCAAAGGAGAGCAAGGTAAAGAAAAAAGCTCTCCCTGGAAGGAGAACCGATGGAAAAAGGAGGTGGCATGGGAAGACCGGAATGTGCAGGTAGGGGACCTGTGTGTCCCATATGCAGAGCTGGCTGCCCATCTGCCGCTCAACAGCGGACCTGGGATGGGCAGCCTGTGGCACCTTCCGTACTATGCAGAGGTGACCTACATAAAAAAATTGGAGGACGGGGTGACATTAAGTCAGTCACCCCACAGGGTACAAGAGAAAAAATGAAGGAAAAAATGAAGAATAACTCGTTTTCTATCAGTGTCCTAAATGCTGCAACCATGATAGCATTCTGGAAGATAACCAAGATCTCATCTCCCAGTAGAGAGATGAAGATTGAGGAATGAAAGTAAACGGTATAGAGGGAAAGCCATTTGTCCCTCTAGAGACCTGCAGGAGAGGACTGTAACTATACATAGAGGAAAAAACTCCGAAAATACTAACGTTTCTCTCCCCAGTGGGTCCCTGTTATGAAAACAGAGGGGACGCTGGGAGGATTGCAAGAATTAGGCCATAGAGGCTTGGGAGGGGAAGGTCCCCTCGGCATCTTGCTGGTTTCTGGAGGCAGGGGAAGGAGAGAAGATGGTGGAGCCCGACACTCTCTGTGTATTCCTGCGCCTTGTGAAAGGCCATTTAACAAGCCTTTTCTGCTGGGACAAAGAGGGTTACTTAGACCAGAAGTCTACCCTATGCATAGGCCTAGAAGACTTCAGAGCCTTGCCCTTGTCGAGCAGACCCATAAGGATGTCCTTAGTGCCACCCCCCGAACAGTACAGGGCCCTGGAAGGGGACATCCTGTACAGCTGCCTGTATGTCCAGAGTCAGCTCGGAAGAACGCAACCAAGCATGATGCCTCATGCAGACCGCCGTAGCAGAAGAGTGAGCAATGACATCAATGGAACCATAAGCCGCTTGCAAAGTGTGCCTGCAAGAAAACTTGGACAGTTGTATGGTCATAGAAAGCTCAGCTTTTAGGTCAGAGTCCTCGACAGACTTGAGGCGAGTTTCCAATTGGGCCAAGGTAGCTTTCTGATGGGATACCACATGCACTATATGGTTCAAAGAGCACAAGGCACACATAGAGGAGGCATAGACTTTGCACCCCAAGTGATCTAACAGTCTAGACTCCCGATCAGGAGGACAGGATCCCGAGTGCATAGGCTGTAGAGTGGGATCTTGAGCTACTGCCAAAGCGCTAAGGTCAGCTTTGGGATGGGAGCCCAAAAAAAGGAGCACCGTCCGGAGCAAGACAAGTCTGGTCTGCCATCTTGGGGTTGTCTAGAACCCAGAAAGGTAATAACTGTCAGACGGTCGAAGTGAGACCCTCATGGGGAGGAACCCAAGGAGGAAGCGGGGTGGGCAAAGCCTCAGCCAAGTCCAAATGCTTGACAAGGTGTTTACGCTTAAGAGTACTGCTCCTGCCGGCCCGGTGGCGCTGAGGGTTGAGGCACTGGACGCTACACCTCATGCTACGCCGGTGACCTGGGTTCGGGACAGACTCGGGTCGGCGGGGGTCGGTCAGGGGAGGGGGATGGAGCATCCCAATGGATGCTCTCTCCCCTTGGGGTGAGATACCAGGGGCACTATATAGCGCCTGACGTCCTGAGAAAGTCGGTGGATCGTCAGCTTTGAGAAGCAAGACCCGCTACTGGAGCGGGGAGGGGACGCCTGTTAGGTGCTTGAGAAGAGCATGCGTCTGCCTTGACTCTCTGCGCCAGTGTCTCAGGGGATTGGGTAATACAAGGGATCAGAGGAAAATCCTTCACCTCTCCTAGGTGACGATCTCTCCAGCAGCAAGCGTGCTACCACCGACAACATCAGGGCAGACTCCATTGTACAAAGCCCTCTCCCTGAGAACACTTGGGGGGGAGGCAAGGTAAGGGGGAACCTTTCCTCACCCCGCCCGTGGGGTAATCCGGGCCATCAAGGGCATAAGGGGAATCGAGCTGAGGTACTCTAGGGGCAGACTTTGAAGTCGGGCAGGTCGTAATGCTTGGAGCATTGAGGCATTGAGAGCTCTGATTGAGTGGAGAGAGCGGAGGGTAGAATGAGGCAATGGGATAAAAAGAGAGTAAAAAAAAAAAAAAAAAAAAAGTACTGCTCCTCCGCATTCCAGGCATAGGTAGTCTGGAGGATCTCAGTGAAGAAGGGATCATCGAGAGGTGATCTGGGAAATCCCCTTCCTCTGGCTTCCGTAGTTCCAGAAAGATACGTGGAAGATGAAGAGGATGATTATGCCTCTGAAAAGTACAGTTATGTAAGAACTTACCGTAACAGTAGATCTTCAAGAGAGGTTCCTGCAGTAGGTATTCACATATAGGACTAAGCCACCAGGCGTCAGGACCCCACGGAAAACTTTCTAGCTAGCAGTCTCTGGCGGAGACCGCCCCATCAGGTGACTGGCATCATACGACGTCGGTATAAAGGGGTGGTTCCCCATGCCCACCTTCCAGTTCTTTCCTGCTGTCAGCTTGTGAAAGTTCCTTGTGGTAGAACATTGCTTGTCAGTCGTTCGTTGGTCTTAAAGTTTTCAAACTTTTTTCGACCTATTTCTCTAATTTTCGATTTTTTCTTCAAGAATTGCTGTGTATGTCGTCCCCGATGCCCTACTAATCACAAAAGAACAAGTGCGACTCGTGTGGTTCCCAGCTTCCACACAAGGATGGCCACTCCTTGTGCCTCTTGTGTCTGGGCCCAGACCACCCCTTGGAGAAGTGCCAGCTCTGCCAGAAGTTCATCTCGGCTACCCGCAAGAGAAGGCAGCAGTCCCTGGAAGCCCATCTCCTCAAGAAGAAAATGGCCTTCATGGAAAAAGAGTTACAAAAGCTTAGGCAGGCATCCACTTCCCCTGAAGGTCATAAGAAAAAGCGTGACAAGGAAAAGCACCGGGAGTCATCTTCCACAGCAGCCGCAACTTTGACTGGAGTCACGGCCCTTAAGGTAACATCCCCCCCAAGGGATTCTCTTCGAGCCACCAAAAAGGTGTCGTCCCTCCCATTGGGCTCATGCTTTGGCCTTTCGGGAGCCTCCGGGGCAAAGGAGGCCTCTGCTCCCATCTTGGCCGCTTTCTCCTTGCAGCCTTCCAGTCAGAATGGGTCCGGTAAGTACAAGGCTGCTAAGCCGTTCACCTCCTCGGGTGAGCACCCAGCCAACCCCCCTTCCAACAAGGCCACCACTCCTTTGCGACCTTCCTGGGATAGGGAGTCTGATAAGTTGGCTGCTGGCTCCTCCGACGTCTGCCTGAACACTGACGATAAGTCGGACGCCGGCTCCCCCGACGACCGCCCAGCCAAGAAGCCTGCGCCGGACCCTATTGTTCCGTCCGACGCCCCAGGCTCTCCGCAACGTCTTACCACATTGCCCACTGAGGTCCCCACATCCCCTCGGCTGACACCCAGGAATTTTAACAGTCCTTCCCCAGTCGGCACTGAGGACCTTGAGATGCTGCCGTCAGGGCTCCCTCCTCCAGCGCCAGACCCCTGACGCCGGATCCTCAGACACCGGTCGATCCAATGCCACCCTCCGGCGTACCTTGGCCCGACGGAAGACCTAGTCCTCCGTCAGGACGGTTGGACCCGCTCAACGGTATTTATTTATTTATTTAAGAGTTTAACCAGGAGGGCTTACTGAGCAGAGGTTGCTCGATTCCAGATGCGTCCTGGGGGACAAGTCCCAATATTTAATACATTAACAGGTCACATTAGTTGTACATCATATGTGCTGGTAGGCCTGGGAATTACACGCAATAGGCAGGCAGGATACAAAGGAGATGAGAAAATACACTTGAATACATTTAAATACATTTTACATAGAAACCCACCTGAGACCACAGAATGGTAGATATGCAGAGGCTGATAGGGGTAAGCACAGAATGGGGACTAGCTAAAGCAAGAGCAGCTGGAGGAGAAGTGTGTGCTGAGGAGGAGGTTGAAGTGATGGGGTTAGTTGTTTGTCTAATATCGGCAGGCAGGGCGTTCCAGAGCTTAGGGATACGGTATTTGAGGGCGGCACCTTTGGTTGTGCGCATGAAAGGGACGTGGAGGAGCCTGTGGTCAGAGCTTCTGAAGGAGTAGGCCGGAGGAGGCTGTGGTGAGAGGACAGAGGCCAGGTAGGAGGGAAGGGACTGCGACCAGAATTTGGCTGCGGTCCTAGTGCAGTGGACCAGTCTGCGGTCATGAAGGGACCGCAGGGCTAGGGAGCTGTATAAGGTGCAGTGGTGGGTAGCTTGTGGGCAGTCCAGGATAAAGCGACAGAAGGAGTGAAAAAGTGTGTCCAGGCTGGTTAGGGAGGAGGAGGGAGCAGTACAGGAGACTGTCGCCATAGTCGAATATTGGGAGAATCATCGTTTGGACAATAGTCTTCCAGGCTGGAGG
This sequence comes from Neoceratodus forsteri, assembly GCA_016271365.2. Taxonomy (NCBI): domain Eukaryota; kingdom Metazoa; phylum Chordata; order Ceratodontiformes; family Ceratodontidae; genus Neoceratodus; species Neoceratodus forsteri. Next base: position 142,581,198 of record CM057451.1, on the reverse strand, counting down.
GGGGGAGGCAACCTTTGTTCCTATATAGGGCGCCAAGTTTAGGGAGTAGTTTCTTGTGGATGGAATCAATATGAGTGGAGAAATCTAGGTGCTGGTCAAGCCAGACACCTAGGTATCTGAAGGTGGTGCATGCTTCCGGGGGGGTTCCGTCCAGAGTTTGGAAGGGGGGGGGCATGTGGCTTGGCGGGAGAGTCTTGGCTGTGAACCGAAGGTTAGCAAAACAGTCTTCTTGGGGTTCGGAAACAGCTGGTTGGAGCGGAGCCAGTGCTGGATGGCATTGAAATCCAGCTGTAGCAGATTAGCGACATCGCTTGTAGAGGGGCCCGTGGCGAACAGCACTGCGCCATCCATGTACATATGGATGGATGAGTGTAGGCAGGCTGATGGAAGATCATTTAAGAATATGGAGAAGAGCAGTGGACCCAGGACTGAGCCTTGGGGAACGCCGGTAGTAACTGGTAGGGGCTAGAGGTGTGGGAGGTGATTTTAACAGAATGATGCCTACCTGCTAGGTAGTCGTGAAACCAGCTGGAGGCCAGTTCGGAGAGGCCAGCGGCTTTTAGTTTAGATAGGAGCAGGGTATGGGAGATGGTGTCGAATGCCTTGGCCAAGTTGATAAAGATGGCCGAGGAGATGAGGCCATTGTCCATACCGGTGAGAATGGCATCAGTGATTCTTAGTAGGGAAGTGACAGTTGAATGCGATTTGTGAAAGCTGGATTTGTATGGGGAGAAGAAGGAGGAGGATGCGTCTGGGTAGGAAGAGAGTTGGGCAAGGAAAAGACATTCCTGTAGTTTGGCCAGGATGGGGAGGAGGGAGATGGGGTGATAGCTACCCGGTGAGGAGGGATCCCCACCTTTAGGGAGGGGTATGACCGTAGCCTGCTTCCACTCGGTTGGTAGTTTGGCTAGTGAGAAGGAGAGGTTGAAAAGGTCGGCTAGTGGGGTGGCTATGGCGGGAGCGGACAGATATAACATCTTGGCATCCAGGGCAGAGGGGCATTTCCCTTTATTGGGGTTCAGGGCCCGTAAGGATTTAAGTACTTCGGCCGAGGATACAGGGTGAAAGGAGAAGCTAGATGGCCGGCAGGTGTGCTCATGGAGCGGGGGAAGGGGTACACGAAGTAGGTGGGTGCTGGAGAGTTGACAGAAGAGAGTCCGCGCAGCTGGCCAAATAGGCATTGAAAGCGGAGGCAACCTCACAGGGGTCAGAGATGGTAGAACCCTGTATGGACAGTGTCGGAGTGGGCGGTTGGGCTGGGGGGATGAACAGGGATTTGAACGATTTCCAAACGTTAGGTAGGTGGTTAAGGTTTGCACTGAGGGCTGATAGGAAGTAGTTCTTTTTGGCTTGGTGAATGAGTTTGGTGCAGGAGTTGCAGTAGGCTCGGTAGCATTGGAGAGATGCTTGGGTGCTCAGTTTCTTGTGGGATTTCCATGCGTGGTCCCTGGAGTGGCATTGGCTGATGATATCAGCGGTGATTCAGGGAAGGTGGGCGCCTCTGACCCTTTTTGTGCGCAGCGGGGCATGGGAGTCCCACACTTTTGGGAATCTGGCCTTGAAGGTTGCGAATGTGGAGTCAATAGATGGAGCCGCTGGGATGAAGGACCAGTCTACGTGTCCTAGGTCTTGCAAGAACGATACTAGGTCCAGGGAATTATATGACCTTGTGAGCAGTATCTTGGGGGGAGCAGTGGGCCTGTGCACTTTCCTGATCATGTAGATCATGTGGTGGTCACTTAGGGAGTCTGGGGGCAAGCCTGCCCTTAGAATCCTGTGGGGGTGGGAGGATAGGGCCCAGTCCAGGAGTGAGTGATTTTGCGTTTTGTGGTTCAGCCGGGTGGGGTCCTCGATTAGTTGGGTGAGGTTTAGTGCCTTAATTTTGGTCCTGAGCTGGGCATTATCTTTGGTTAGCCAGTTGAAGTTAAAATCACCGAGGGCGTGAAGTTCGCCTCCAGAAGCTGCAGTCTTTAGCGTGTTCAGGTGGTCTAGGATGCTGGGAAGGGGGGTGCCGGGGGCGCAGTAGGAGCCGGCCACGTACACTAGGGTGGTGCACGGTAGTGAGAGTTTGATAACGCCGGAGCAGCGCTTCCTGTATCTGGCCCACCAGCAGGTCCTCTGCCAAGTCCTTCTGCTCCGACAGAGCTCCTGATGCCAGGGTACCCGACACTGCAATACCTGGTGCCGCAGTACCTGGCCCCTCAGTATCTGGCGCCACAGTACCCAACATCACAGTATCCAGCGCCGCAGTACCCAATGCCTCAATACCAGACGCTGGGCTACCCGCCGTCGGGTTATGGAAATACAGGTTACTCACCTGTAACAGGAGTTCTAGGAATGGTATATGTTGTTCATCCACACTATCCGGCAGGTTCCTTGCCGCTTTAAATCTTGCTGGAAGGTCTTCAAGCTAGCTCCTCCCACGCACCCGGGTGGTAAAACTCTCGGCCCCGCCCCATGACGCCAGATCTGCCCGGCTGGAAGCTCAGGTTGTGCGTCAGCCGGGAGGTTTGGAGAAATGTGGATGAACAACATATACCATTCCTAGAACTCCTGTTACAGGTGAGTAACCTGTATTTAGGACATGGATATGTTGTTCATCCACACTATCTGGCAGACTCCTCAGAAGTTCTCCGGGAGGAGGGAGGCAAGGCGCACACCCCTAATACTTACTTGGGGAACAAAGATTGAGAACTGAGGCCCCAAAACCAGCATCCCGGCGTGACTCAAGGTCGATGTGGTGGGAAATAAAGGTGTGCTGACTTCCAGGTAGCAGCCCTGCAGATCTCCTGGATAGGGACATCCCTGGAAGCAGCCACCGATGCAGCAGTATGGCGGGTAGAATGAGCTCTTATCCCTCTGGGAGGCTCCATGCCCGCTAACTCATAGCAGAGATTTATGCAGGAGGTGACCCATCTGCCTATCGTCCGCTTGGCTGCAGGTCTGCCAGGTGCGGCTTCAGCGTAGGTGACAAACAGCTGGCGAACCTCTCCCCGAATTTCAGCCGTGCGCTCCTTATAATAAGCGAGCGCCCTTCTAGGGTCCAGAGTATGGAGCCTATATTCGGCCTCCGAGGTGTGATTGGGGTAGAACACCGGCAGAGTCAATACCTGATTAAGGTGAAACTCCCACACCACCTTCGGAAGGAATTTCGGTGGGGGCGAGGGGACAACCTTGTCCCTGTGGAAGACCAGGTAAGGAGACTCGATGCTCAGCGCCTGGAGTTCTCCCATCCTTCTGGCTGACGGATAGCCACCAAGAAGGCGGTCTTCCACGTACAGGTGGGGAGACCACACCTGTGCATTGGTTCGAATAGCTTGCCCATGAGCTTTGCCAGTACCAGCAGTAAATCCCACGGAGGTGGGGTTCCCCGCACTGGAGGGAAATGTGATCAAGGCCTTTGAAAAAGCGCGACCACTTTTCCTGCGCCACTGACTGCTGACCGCCCGCGCCGGTAAGTAGAAATGGCTGCCAGGTGCACCTTAAGGTCACGACCTAAGCCCCTGACAGATAGGGACCATAGATAGTCCAAAATGCTCGCCACAGGACACCAGAAAGGGTCCAACCCTTTTCCGACACCAAATGGAGAACCTCTTCCATTTGAAGGCATAGCATTTTCTGGTCGACTCTACGGACGCCTCAACGACGTTGAGGACCTCGTCGGAAAGACCCAAGGCCTGGAACTCTAGCCGCCAGGAACCAGGCCGTCAGGTGCAGGGATTGAAGGTCCGGATGGAACACCTTCCCTGATTGACTGAGAGCAGGTCCGGGCGAGCTGGAAGCTGCCGCGGAGTCCTGGAGCTGAGACTGAGGAGATCTGGGTACCAGAACTGGCGAGGCCAGTCTGGGGCTATCAGAATCACCTGCGCCTTGTCCCTCCTCGCTTTCAGCAGGACCCTGTGAATCAGGGGAACGGGGGGAAAGGCGTAAAAGAGGCCCGGGGTCCACGGCCTCGAAAGGCATCCCCCTGCAGCGAGCCCTGCTGAGGGGGGCGGGCATGAAACAGCCTCAGCTTCGCGCTCTCCCTGGAGGCAAACAGATCCACCAGAGGTGTGCCCCAGCGGGAGAACAGGTCTTGTACTATCTCCGGCAGGAGAGACCACTCGTGCGATGCAGCCCCTATCCGGCTCAGGGCATCGGCCAGGGTGTTGGAGGCTCCTGCCACATGAATGGCCAGGAGATCCGCCTCCAGGCTGCGCACTAGTGACCAGATGCGGAGAGCTTCCTTGCATAGAGGCAAGGAGCGCGTCCCGCCCTGGCGGTTTAGATAGTACATGGTCGTGGTATTGTCCATCTGGACTCGGACCACTTGACCCCGGAGAAACGGAGCAAAGGCGGTGAGAGCTAGGCGGACCGCACGGAGCTCCAGCAGGTTGATATGACATCGGGACTCCCGTGGGGACCAGAGGCCGTGTGCTCGGTGTTCCCCCAGATGGGCACCCAACCCATCAAAGAGGCGCCGGTCGATAGAGAGACCGTCGGCTCGGGCAGACAAACGGATACCCTCCTGCAGATGGGATGGAATGGTCCACCACTGGAGCAGTTGCCCACATCTCCTGGGTCGTCCACACGCCGCTGGTCCAGAGGATCGCAACGTGACCACTGGCCGGCCAGACCCCACTGGAGGGCATGTGCCAGCGTGCTCAACGGACTACGCTGGTACAGGCCGCCATAAGACCCAGGAGTCGCAGAAGTCCCGGCAGGCGCGATTGCCCAACCAGAAATGATTGGGCAAAGGAGGTAAGAACCTCGGCCCTGTCCGCCGGAGCCGTGCTCTGGCTCGAAGAGGTCGAGCTCTGCCCGATGAAGGATATCACCTGCCTCGCTCGGTTCGACTTGGCCTCGCTGACCAGGAGGCCCAGTTGAGAGCAAACCGGGGCCAGATTTCTGGACCGCTCCACCTCCAACCTGGAGGGGCTGCTATCAGCCAATCGTCCAGGTAAGGGCACACCGGACCTCGGCACCCAGAGGAAAGCTGTCACCGCTGCAATGCATTTGGTGAAGACCCTGGAGCTGAAGAAAGGCCGAAGGGCATGGCCTGGAACTCGAAGAGGGATCCCTCCGCTCTGAGCGGAGGGAATCTCTGATGAGACGGACGGATAGGGACATGAAAGAACGTCCTGGAAGTCCAGAGAACAGAACCACGCCGTGTTCCAGAGATGGTATTATCTGAGCCAGAGTGACCATTCTGAAGGTTCGAGACCTTAGGAACTTGTTCAGGTCGTGTAGGTTCAAGATGGGGCGCCAGCCCCGTCCGTTCGGGACCAGGAAGTACCTGGACACGAACCCTGGTTCTGGTGAAGGGTCCTCTATCTCTTTTATCACCCTTTTCCCGAAGGAGGAGGCGATGTCAGCTCGACGAGCCTGTAGAGATTCTGGGGACCCCGTAAAGCGCTCATGGGCGACGGGCTCTGAAGGGTGGACCTGCGTCGAATTCCAGAGGCAGGCCTCTTCCACCACCTCCAAAACCCACCTGTCCGTGGTAACAGCAGACCAGGCGGAAAGGAAGTGTCGGAGCCGTCCCCACCGGGGAACCAGGGGCGAGGTGACGGGATGGGGGTGACACCCCTCAGCCCGTCACTTAGCAGGCTTGGAGGAAGGACCAGCCTGGGGACCACCAGGGCCTTTTCCTCCTTGCTTCCTATTAGAGGAAGCTGATGGCTTGGGCTTGGAATACCAAGGTCTAGCCTGCTGGCCTGACGCTGTTGTTGGGCCGGCATGCGGCGGAGTAGAGGACGAAGGGCTTAGGCTGGGGCTTATGACCCTTGTCCCTCTGCGCAGACCCAGACCGAATCCAAGGTGGCATTGGATTTTTCGATCCTTGGAGGTGGCCTTCCACTCCAGGGCCGAACAGTCTGTTCCCAGGAAAGGAACATCTGCAAGCTTGTGCTGGGTATCCGCGTAAGGTGGATATTCGCAGCCACGCCCTGACGCATGCAGCGGCCGCCACTGACCGGGCACATGAGTCTCCTATATCCAGAGCAGTCTGGAGCTGTTGTTTGGCTACTGCCCTGCCTTCTGATCCGCACCTGCTTGACCGTAGTCTGCAGGTCAGCGGAAAGATGAGGGACTGCCTCATCAAGGGAACCCAACAGGCATGAGAGAATAATGCCATGAGGGACGGCCGAACTGGCCTCGGCGAGCCGAGAAGAGGCAGCATACACTTTCCGCCCGAGTAGTCCAATTTTTGACTCTTTGTCGGGCGGTTTGTCCACGCCCTGGCATTACCGGCACGCCGAAAACACTGTCCGTGACCAGCCCTTCAGCCGAGGGGTGTTCAGAAACCCGGACAGAGAGCCGTAGGGACCGCGATACTTCCTGGCCATCCTGGCCGAAGGCGCAGGACAGGAAGCCGGACGCTGCCAAAGTTCCAGGGCCGGCCCGACAATGGCTTCGGCCACTGGAAAGGCCTCCGTGGGAGAATCCCCTCGGTCCAGAATCTCGGTGAGGGGATATCTGGCCCGTTTGGATACGGGTTCAAGCTTCATCCCAGTGGATTCTGAGATGAGCCTAAGAAGTCCTAGGAAGGACGAAGGGCTATCGTCCACTGACTGCCCCCCAGAGGACTCCAAGTCAAAACGCTTGGAGAACAGGGAGGAGTCATCCGACTCCGACGAGTTGTCGAATAGCTGCCTGGAGCCTGAGCCACCCTCCACTTGCCGAGGCTTGTCAGGCGTGAGAGTGACCGACAGCCTACGGGGAAGGCCTTGGGCCAGCGCGACTCTTTCGTCGGAGCCCCAGCTGTCGGCTGAGGTGGAGGCGGTTCCACCACAAATGGTGGGGCAGCTGGAATAGGTCAGACAACTGGCCTGGAAACAGGCTCCTCGACCACTACCTGGTCCGGTGGCAACCACTTAATGGCCGGAGAAGAGGCCTGAGCCGGCTTATTGGCCAGAAAAAATTGTTGCCACATGAGGTCCTCGTATTTTGGTAGTAACATGAAGCCTTCCGAGGAAGAAGGAAGAGCGGCGACGCCGCTTGCCGCGGTGCCGAGACCGAGACCGTCTATGTCGACGGGAACGGCTGGACCGCGAAGATGTCCGAGACCGAGACCGAGAATCTCGTCTAGGCCGAGGTCGGTGAGGCGGGGAGCCGAGGATCGGCGATCCCCTCGGTTCGGTCGGCAAAACCGACGGCTCCTGATTCACCGGTATGGAAGAGCCGACGATATCCTCAGCCCTCACCGGGGGAACCGGGGAGGAGGGAATCTCGGCTTCTCCAGCCGACAACCCGTCTAACGGGTCGAGAAAAATCTCGACCTCGTCGGCGGGAGTCTCAGTCACCTGGCCTGACGGGGGCACCGTGAAGCCAGTGGCGAGCCGAGGAATTTGACCAAGTCGATTGTCGACAAGGGGAAGGGGATCTTTCCCGCTCCCAAGAGCGTCGACGATGAGACTTACTCTTAGATTTCTTCGACCGATGAAACGGACTGAAGAAGTAGGACCCTAGCCTTTAGTTGAGAGGGTCAAGCAAAACTCATAAAGGAAGCTGAATATGAGGTCCCGGCGATAGGGGACAAAGGCATAGAAGAGGAAGCGCGGCCTGAGCCGCCTGCTCTTGAGGCGACCAACCTTCTAGTTGGTGGCGGATCCATGACGCATGAAACCGCCAGTCGGGCCTCTTTGGATTTGACCGGAGGAAATCTTCTTTCTGGGGCGCCCCAGATGTAGCGAGCAGCGTGGTCCTCGGGACGAGACCGAGAAGGAGGAACACAGGTCGCAAGCCTGCGGGTCGTGCTCCTGGTCAAGGCAATAAACGCACGTGGAGTGCGGGTCCGTCCGAGACATCTTCTGCCCACAGGGACATCTCCGAAATCTGAGAGTCGATTTGTCCATCGCAGCCGCGAAGGAAGAAGACCGAAAAAAGTTATAAAAATTTTAAACCGAAGGATTTTAGGCCCAAAACTTAATCGCAGAGCGTTAAGGAGGGAACCTGAGCTTCCAAGCGGTAAGGAAGATCTGGCGTCATGGGGCGGAGCCGAGAGTTTTACCACCCGGGTGGGTGGGAGGAGCTAGCTTGAAGACCTTCCGGCAAGATTTAAAGCGGCAAGGAACCTGCCGGATAGTGTGGATGAACAACATAGCCATGTCCCTAGAAACTCTTTTTACAGGTACACTCAGTACCCATATCCCCCACCTCCTCCGCAGCCACCAGCAGATCTGAAGGAAACCTTGGCCTCCTGGTGGGCTGAGGCCAAGGCTCAGCTCACCAGGGAGGTTGAGAGTAATCTCCTGACGCCGGTCCCTATACCGAATCCCCTACGCCAGAGATGGAAGACTTTACCCCCCCGCCACCAGAGGAGAACCCTCCAGTGCCTGAGGTGGGAAGGATATGCACCCCTGGGAACTCCCCAGAGGGGTCATCCCACCCCCTCCTAGGGAGGAGTCTTCTTCCTCTTTGTCCTGACTCGGACTCAAGAATCCGTCCACTCTGACCCCGAAGGTGAGCCCCATACTCTGGAATGCTTCAGGCTGAGGGATCCTCCGAAGTCCCCTCCGGAGGACCCTTCCTTTCTGGAGTTATTGAGGAAAATCCAGGAAGTACATCAGTGACAATCAGTGGAGTCAGACCCACAGCGTAAAAAACTCACTGCCCATTTGGATCTGCCCGAAACTGCTCCTACGCTGATTCCACCCTGGATAGAACCTCATGCAGATCTTGTTTCCACCATTTGGAAACAACCTTCTGCGTAAGCCCTTCTTCCGAGGAAGGCGGACAGGCTATACCAGGCTCCTAAGGGTGTAGACTTTCTCAGCCTTCACTCCAAGGTGGATTTGGTTGTCATCAGTGCTGCTCACGGCCGCTCTGCCAATCCTGAACACCTAAGCTCGTATCCACCTGATGAGGAATCCCGGCTTCTGGGCCAGTATGGGAAGAAGATCTATGCCTCTTCTACCCTAGGCATCAGGGCCCTTAATTATGTTGCTCATATGGAGGATTTCCAGAAGACCATCCTTAGCTAGGTGGAATCTAAATTGGACTCACTTTCTGAGTCACAGACTAGGCAGAAAGTGGGTGACTTTGTCCGTTCCACTCACTCGGCCTGCCAGCACATGCGCTGTGCCACTTACAATGCAGTGGACACAGCTGGAAGGAGCTCGGCTTTCGCCATAGGCCTATGGCGTCATGCCTGGCTCCGCATGTCAGGTTTGGTCCCTGAGGTACAATCTGCTATACAGGATGCTCCCTTCAGTGGTTCAGTGTTATTCAGGGTTGATGTCAAGGACATCATTACCGACCTGCAAGAGAGGGGTACTGCACTTAAGTCTGTCCAGACTATGTACAGGCCCCCTCAAGGGCAGTGGCGTTCTTTTCATCACCAAAACTGACAAAGACAAAAGCTGCAAGGAAAACGTGCCAACAAACGTTGGGCCCCTCCAGCAACCAAGACTCCCCCCAGCAAAAAAGCTGCGGGAGCCTCGGCTGCTGTGCTGCCTCACACCTCCTGACTTGCAGCCTCTGGAGGTTCCAGAGGAACTGGTAGGGGGGAGATTCTCCTCTCATCTGCTGGGTTGGGAGAGGACAACAGACACTTGGGTGCTCCAGCTAATATTGGCAGGACACTCAATAGAGTTTCTGCAAAAACCACCCCCTCAGTCTTCTTACTCCCCACATCTTCCTCTGGTTCTAGAGGAAATCATCTCCCTTCTCTCGAAGGCGGCGATAGAGCCAGTCCCCACTCATCTTTGGGTTACAGGTTACTATTCCCATTTCTTCCTAGTTCCAAAGAAGACCGGAGATCTGAGGCCTATACTAGACCTCAGCTCCCTGAACACGTTCGTGGAGTACAAATGCTTCAGAATGCTCTCCTTGCAAAGCCTTCTACCACTACTTCGGCTGGGACAGTGGCTATGTGCTCTGGACATGCAGGATGCCTACCTCCTTATCCCCATATGCCTTTCCCACCGCAAATTCCTCCAGTTTTGTTTTCAGGGGGACCATTACCAATTCAAGGCCCTCCCATTTGGTCTTTCCTCTGCCCCCCCCCCGAGTGTTTACCAAATTCCTGTTGGTGGTAGCAGCCCACCTGCATACCCAGGGAGTACAGGTATTCCCGTACCTGGACGACTGGCTCCTGGCGGCCTCATCCAGGGAGGAACTCCTGCACTCCCTATCCCTTACCCTGCAAGTTTTTACCAGCCTGGGTATCGCCATCAACCAGGACAAATCTCACCTGGTCCCTTGCCAATGCCTCCAATTTATAGAGGCGATTCTGGACACAGCCCTAGGCAGATCCTTTTTGCTTCCGAACAGGGTAGACACCCTTCAGAATCAGACCTGTCTCCTGCCCGGTTGCAGACGGGTCGGAGCCAGGTCAGTCCTCTGTGTTCTCGGGCTAATGGTGGCTGCCATTCCGACAGTTCCATTTGCTCGGCTCTATATGAGAATCTCTCAATGGATGCTTTGGTCGCATTGGGACCAGACCAGGGACAATCTAGACCAAGAGGTACTAGTTATCAGAACCCATGATCAGGGACTTGCAATGGTGGATGGTTCCGCAGAACCTGTGCCTGGGAGTGCACTTCTGCACCGATCCCCCTTCCCAGACGTTGACGACAAATGCATCAGGAGAAGGCTGGAGTGCCCATCTAGGGTCTCACAGGACTCAGGGCAGCTGGTCCAAGTTCGAGCAAAACCTGCATATAAATGTGCTCGAACTGAGGACAGTCCTTTAAGCCCTTCAGGCTCTCCTTCCCTTCACCCTCTCTGGTCATCTCCTCATACAATCAGACAAGAAGTGTGTAGTCTGGTACCTCAACAAACAGGGAGGAACACGTCCCTATCCCCTGTGCCAGGAAGCGATGAGAGTCTGGTATTGGGCAGCCCAACATCACCTTCACTTGACCGCAGTTAACGTCATGGGAGTGGAAACACACTGACAGATGAACTCAGTCGGTCCTCTGCCAGGTCCCACGAATGGGAGTTAGATCAGCAAGTCATAAACAACATCTTTCAGTGATGGGGAACACCTCAGATAGACATCTTTGCCTTTTCCCTCAAAAGCAAAACTTCCCACCTTCTGCTCACTTGCTCCAGGGCGAGACATTTTTTAGCGGGACACTCTGTCTCTCGGTTGGAGGGACAGATTTGTTTATGCTTTCCCTCCCATTCCTTTAATTCCGAGGGTTCTGAACAAACTCAGATTGGAAGGAGCTTGAATGATTCTTATTACTCTCTTCTAGCCCAGGCAAGTTTGGTTCTCTCTTCTGCAACAGTTTTCAGAGGAACCTCTTCTTCCTCTGTCGCAACATTTGTTGACCCAGGATCAGGGGACCCTTGTTCATCCAGGTCTCAAATCCCTTCATCTCCATGCATGGTTCCTGCAGACGTAGCTAAAGGCTGCTTTGGAGTCTCTCCTTTGGTAGCGAACATTTTGGTGGAGGCTAGGACGCCTTCCACCAGGTCCACCTACGCCATAAAATGGAAACGGTTTTCTATCTGGGCAAATTCGAAAGACTTTGAGCCTTTCTCGTGCCCAGTCAACAAAGCCCTGGACTACACGTGTCACCTCTTCAATCTGGGTTTCAGCTATTCGTCGCTGAAAGTCCACATGGCAGCTGTCTCAGCCTACCATATCCCCTTGGGAGACAGGACTTTTGCTCAGTTAGAAGTCTCGAAGACTTTTCTCCGAGAGGTTCTCCATTTGAGACCCCTCCCATCCGCATTCCTGCCCCTCCATGGGACCTGAATTTCATCCTGGAGAAGCTTACTCTGCCTCCCTTCGAGCCAGCAGCAGCAGCAGCTGATTTTAAGTTCCTTTCTTGGAAGACACTTCCTAGTGGCCATTACTTCTGCTCAGCGTATTTCTGAGCTTCAGGCCTTAATGTGTAAAATCCCGTACTTGATTTTTCACAAGGAACATGTGGCTCTATGCACCACCCTAAGTTTCTCCCTAAGGTGGTGGTTGAATCAATCCATTGAGTTACCGGCTTTCTTTATGCAACACTCCAGTCAAGGGTAGTACCTTTTGCACACTTTGGATGTTCACAGAATCCTGAGATACTACACCAATCGGACCAAGGATCTCTGGAAGACTGATCAGCTTTTTGTCTCTTTTGCTCACAAAAGAGAAGGCAATGCTGTTTCTAAACAATGCCCATCAAAATGGTTGGTGAATTGTACCACATTCTGTTACGACAAATACAACAAGACCCTTCTGGGTCAAGTCAGAGATCACTCCACCAGAGGAGTAGCTGCCTCTGCGGCTTGTTTCAAAAATGTGTCAGCGGCAGACATCTGTGCAGCCGCAACTTTAAATTCTGTCCATACTGTCACTAAACACTATAGTTTGGACATCGCCTCTCGCCGTAGAGTAGGCTTTGGGTTGGCTGTCCTACAAGGTCTCCTTTCATGAGACCCGTTCAGCCCTGAGGTTCCATGCTATGGATAACAATCCTCCTCCCGACTGCTTTTCCTTGTTTCAGACTGCTTGGGACTAAGTCCTATATGTGAATACCTACTGCAAGAGCCCTCTCGAAGTAAGATAGTACAGTTATGTAAGAACTTACTGTAACATTAGATCTTCGAGAGAGGCTCTTGCAGTAGGTATTGCCTTCCCGCCCCTTTAAGTTTTATTTCCATTGGGGGAAATATCCTCTTCTCTCTTGTCTTGCCTCTTTTAGCCTTTGGCGGGAAAGCATTGGATGGTGGGCGTGGGGGACTGCCCCTTCATACCGACGTTGTATGACGCCGCTTACCTGACATGGGAGTGGTCCCCGCCAGAAACTGCTAGCTAGAAATTTTTTCATGGGGTTCTGACCCCTGGCGGCTTAGTTCTATACGTGAATACCTACTGCAAGAGCCCTCTCGAAGTAAGATCAGAGGATTCTACCTTGTCCAGGGTAGTGGCTCCTGTGAGGACAACCTCCTGGGGAGACTCCGCAGTAACATGCACCATGGCTGAATTCCCAGGGGACCTGGATCATGTGGAGGAAGTCACTGCAACCTGCTGCATCTGATCTGGGTCCGAGACCTGGCCTCTTGCCACTAGGACTGCAAGACAGCCCGGAAGTCCTGTGGGTGCGGAGGCTGGAGTGATTGAGGAGACTGAAAAGAAGAAAGGCCCACCCCTGTAAGAAGGTTGTAAACCGATGTATAAATAAATAAAAATAAATAAATCAAAAAAATAAAAAAGAGGGGTGCCCCCTTGAGCCTGGAAAAGCGGCAGGACATAGACCGGTACCTTATTACCTGGACAAAGAGAACCAAAGGAAAAACCAGGTGCTAAGGAGGCTGATGCTAGGTCCGATGCTAGGTAACCTGGCGTTGGATAGCCCAAATACTGATGAGCTTGCCTGATAGGTGTCTGAGGACCAGCCGAGGGGTCCGTAGGTAAAGTTGAAGGGCCTGGCGTCGTATCTGACATTAGCAATTCTGACATTGGGGCTGCAGTTGGTCCGACGGACATCAGGGATGGAGGTAGGGGCCCTGGTGGCAGCACCGATGGGGAACTTTCCATGTCCACCGGCAAAACAGAAGTGTCCGATATTGGCTCATCTGACATCAGAGCCTCTGACATTAGGGCTATTGCCTGGCTGATGGATGTCAGGGATGGAGGTTAACGCCCTGGTGGCGGCGCCGATGGGAGACTGCACATGGCATCTGATGAGGTCCCCAGCGTCGATAGCGCGGGGTCCTGTGGAGGAACCTCCGATGTTGGAGCTGGTGAGAGGTCTGACAGAAATGCAGTTTCTTGTCAGTCAACACAGGGTCAGACTCAGATGTCAGACTCCTGGGGGAACCCGTGGGAGCCAACATTGGAGTGGAGGAAGGAGTTACCACGTCCAGGGGACCCTCTTCCCCATCCGATCCAAACTGAGGGTTGGAAAACGGAGGAGCCACTAGGGGCAGTGGCTGGTAAGGCTCCTACTTTGGAGAATCCTGGCGGGAGGGCTGGGCGGAGTAGGTCAGCGAGCTCAGCCGGGTGTCGGGTGTTTCGATAAAAGGCCCTGACAGGCGAGTTTCAATTGGGCAGACACTGGAAACTCTGATGTCTGACCTATCAATCAATGGTGCCACGCAGGCAGAGGACAAGTTCCCAGCCGATTTTGCCAGTGGGTGCTGCATGGGCTCCCTCTGGGTGGGAGTCCGACTTATTGGTGGCTGTGCGGACTACGGAGGAGCCGGACCTCAACTTACCGGCCGCGACTGGGCATCTGCCGGAAGATCCAGCAGGCAACTTATCAGCAAAAAAAACACACTTGGAGCCCATCTGGAAGGGCTTGAAGGTAGATACGGATCCAGAGAAGCCAGATAAAGAGGCATGGACTGTAACCAGAGTCGGCGGTGGAGTAGCAGCCTTGTCTGTCGTGGCCTTGTTGGAGAAGGGCCTTTCTTGGTCGTCCAACCGTTCTCGCTCCCAGAGCTTCTCCGTTTTCTTCTTGAGGTCTGAAGAGGGTGAAGAAGTGCAGTCCCTCAGTGTCTGCAACTCATGCTCTAAGGAGGCCATCCTGGATTTCATGAGGTGGACTTCCAGGGTCTGCTGCCTGCAGTTGCGAGTGGCCTGGTTGAAGGGATGGCAGTCCGGGCAGGCCCTGGTATCGTGGTCCGGGCCTAGACAGACAAGGCAGAGCTTGTGGCCATCCTTGTGAGGGATCTGGGTATCACACTTCTTCTTGGTCTTCACAGTTTGAGAAGATATGCAAGAAAATAAAGCAAACAATATTATAAGGGAAGACATACAGGAAAATAAAGCGAACAATACTAAAAGAAAAAATAAGATACATATTCAAAATGGCGATCGACTGGAGCCACGTTTACCGCGAGGTTCGACGTGTACAGGTCGATGGCAGAAAGGAACTGGAAGGCAGGCGTGGGGACCACTCACTATATAGGGTCACGCTGACGTCCATCACATGACATCGGGTGGGCGGTCCCCTGCCAGACACTGCTAACAAAAGTTTGTTGTGCACTCCTGACACCAGGGTGCGCAGTCCTATCGAAGTAAGATCCATACTTCTCAGTGGACAGTTTAATGAACGTTTAAACTAGCCAAGGGTGGTGGTGGAAGAAAAAGGGGAGGCAAAAACTGCCCAACAGGCTGAAATACAGTGTAGAAAGATCCTGAGGGGTGAGAGTCCCATCACAATGCAAGTTAATCAAGGAGGTAGGGGGTTAGCAAATTAGGAAGGAGGGGAGAGGAGCAGTCAGGAGAGAAGAGAGAGAAAGGGGGAGCAAAAGGAAAAAGGGGAAGCGACAAGCAAAAAGCTACCAGAATCTGGAAGGTGATGTGTGCTAATGTTAGAAGTCTGGGAAATAAGATCCCAGACCTAGAGGCCATCATGGTGGAGGCTGACCTGGATAGTAAGTCATTACTGAGTCATGGTGCACTGGCATCCATGACTGGGACATGGTCATTCCCAGCTACACAACAGTCAGAAGGGACAGAGTATGAAGGAAAGGAAGGGGAGCGATGCTTTATGTGAAGGAAAGCATAAAAGCAACAGAAATACAGAGAATTGGGGGGGGCAGAGTTGCTGTGGGTCACTCTTGAGTTGGACAGCTGTGATCTACAGGCCTCTGGCACAGGGGGAGGACCTAGATAACAAAATGTTAGAAGCAATTGGCAAAATGGCTGAAAAGGGGGAGGTGTTGCTGGTGGAGGATTTCAATCTGCTGGACATAGATTGGATCCTCCCTGCTGCAGTTTCCACCAGAAGCAGGGTCATCCTGGACTCCCTGCAGGGAGCATTCCTCAGACAACTAGTCAATGAACCCACTCGAGATGGGGCAATACTGGACTTAGTGCTTACTAACAGAGACAGTGTTGCAGACATCAAGAAGTCACCTGGAGACAAGTGATCATCGTACAACGAGGTTCAACATAAGAACATCTACAGAATCCAACCACACAATGGTGAGAGTCCTGGACTTCAGAATGTCTGATTTTACAAAGATGGGTGAATGCCTCAGGAATGAACTGGCAGGGGCAGATGACCTGGGGGTGGAGGAACAGTGGGCCAAACTAAAAGAGGGCATAGTGAAGGCAACAAACCACTGTGTCAAGCAAGTAAGCAAAAGTAAAATAAAGACGAGATCGCTATAGTTTTTGAAAGAGTTAGCAGAAAAGGCAGTGGCTGAAAGTAGCATTCAGGTGGCATAAGGAGACCCAGAGAGAGAGAGAGAGAGAGAGAAGGATAGGGAAGTGTATAAAGGAAAACAGAGGGAGGCAGGCAAATCAATAAGAAGTGCAAAGGAGCTAAAAATACTTCCGGAGTATCATAAGCAGACTATACATTTTTTAGGCATATTAGTGAAAAAAGGAAGATGAAGGAATTGTATAGTTAAAGAAGGCAAGGGGTGACTGTACAGAGGAGGATCAAGAAAAGGCAAACATCTTGAACAAATACTTGTGCTCAGTGTTCACAGCAGAAGAGGAAGGGGAGGGACCATGAAAAGGTGCCAGGAGCTTTGATGGGAGGGATATGGACACTAGTCGATTGAGAGTCTGGAAATCACTCGCTAACCTGAAGGTGGACAAAGCTATGGGGCCAGACGGGGTACATCCAAGGGTGCTGTGGGAGCTCAGGGAGGTACCAGCTGCACCTCTAGCAAACTTAACAGATCACTGGAGACCAGTGTGGTCCCGGGGGGCTGGAGAAGAGCAGATATAGTCCCACTTCACAAAAGTGGTAGCAAGGAAGAGGCAGGCAATTACAGTCCTGTCAGCCTGATATTGGCGGTGGGCAAGTTAATGGAAACACTACTAAAGGAAAGGATTGAATACCTTGTTGTATCCAAAGGATTACATGATCCAAGGCAGCATGGTTTCACAGGCAGAAGGTCGTGCCAAACAAAGCTGATAGATTTCTTTGATTGGGTGACCAAGGAGTTGGATCAGAGAGGAGTGGTGGGCGTGGCCTACCTGGATTTCAGCAGTGCTTTTAACATTGTTCCATACAGAAGAATGGTAAGCCAGCTGGGTAACTTGGGGGTAGGTAATAAGGTGGTAACCTGGGTAAGAAATGGTTAGGGGATAGGACACAGAAGTTAGGGGTAAACCGAGTTTGCTCCAAAGAAGGGAGAGTGACCAGCAGGGTACCTCAGGGATCAGTGCTGGGACCAGTCCTCTTCAATGTCTTTATAAACTGGAAGGGAAGATCTTCAACAGAATGGACTTGGGGGGGGTGAAAGGATGGGCAGGGATCTGAAAAGACTGGAAGAGTGATCAAGGGTATGGCAGCTGGGTTTTATTGCAAAAAAGTGCAAAATAATGCACTTGGGCATTAGAAACCCAGGAGTGGAGTACAAAATTGGCACAGTGATAGTAGCAAAAACCAAGCAAGAAAGAGAGCCAGGGTAATCATACTGGATGACCTATAGGTGGCCAGGTAGTGTGACAAGGCAGTTGGAAGGGCTAGTGGGACACTGGGGTGCACTGGAAGGGGCATCACCAGCAGCAAACGGGAAGTGGTGCTGTTCTATATAGATCGCTGGTAAGACCCCAGCTTGAGTACTGTGCCCAATTCTGGAAACCACATCTCAGGAAGGACATAGAAAGAGTGGAGGCGGTCCAGAGGAGGGCTACCAAAATGGTGTAGGGTCTGCATCAAAAGCCCTATGAGGAGAGGCTAAAGGAGCTAAATATGTAAACCCTGGAGGAAAGGACGGCTGGGGGAAATATGATAGAGACAGTACAGTTACGTAAGAGCTTACCATAACAGTAGATCTTTGAGATCTGTCTGTCACATGATGGGTGGACGGTCTCCCGCCAGGCATTGCTGGAAAAGTTTGCCGTGCGGTCCAGATGCCAGGTGGCGCTAATCCTACAAGTAATGACCTACTGCAGGAACCATCTCAAAGTAAAATCTTTAAATACCTCCAGGGGGTTAATAAGGTACAGGAGAGGGTAATTTTTCAGAGACAAAAGTGCTTTAGAACAAGGAGGCATGCTATGAAACTTGGGGGGGGGTAATTCAGGAGGAATGTGAGGAAGTACTTCATGGAAAGGATGGTGGATGAATGGAATAGCCTTCCAGTGGAGGTAGTGGGGGCGAAAACAGTGGTGGGGTTCAAAAAATGGCTGGGACAGGCACAAAAGAATCGTAGGGGAAAGGTGGGAGGGGCTCAGATTGTGCAGGTCAAGTAGGGTCTATAGTAAAAAGTACAGTTACATAAGAACTTACCGTAAAAGTAGATCTTTCAGACAGGCTCTTGCAGTAGGTAATCACTCTGAGGACTGCGCCCCAATGGCGTCAGGACCCATGGAAAGCTTTAGCAAGCAGTATCTGATGGGGGACCGCCCACCTGATGTCACGTGATGGATGTCAGCATGACCCTATATAGTGGGCGGTCCCCAAGCTCGCCTACCGGTTCTCCCGCTAGAGACCTCAGAAGAGAAGAGAAGAGACAGGAGAAAGGAAATAGAGGCTCCTGGAGCTCAGAATGAGCTCACAAAGAAAGAGCAGGAAAACCAAATAAATTTGGGGGATGGAGGGAGGGAATAAGGTTACCTACTTCAAGAGCCTCTCTCGAAGATCGACTGTTATGGTAAGTTCGTACATAACTGTACTACCTTACTTAAAGAGGGCTCTTGCAGTAGGTAATCACTCTAAGGACGGAGTCCCAAGTAGTGTGAATCAGAAGATAACTGAAACACGGGAGGCAGGAAAAAATAACTGCTAACTGTAGGCAGTTCAGGACAGGAGTTCCTGAAGCACAGCTAGACCAAAACCTGCTCTGCATCTAGAAGCAATGTCCAGACTCTAATGCTTAGTGAAAGTGTGGACTGAACTCCAGGTGGCCACAGCGCAAATGTCAGTGGCTGACACATTCTTGAAACAAGCAGTAGAGGCAGCCATACTCCTGGTGGAATGCCCCTTAGCCTTCCCCGGAAGGGTCTCACCATGTTTCTGGTAACAGAAAATAATGCAGTTTGCCAACCATTTAGCTAAACACAGTTTGCCAACCATTTGGATAAACGCTGTTTGGAAACTGCCGCACCCTTCCTTTTAAGTGCAAAGGAAATGAAAAGCGGATCCGACTTTCGGACAGACTTTGTCCTGTTAGTGTAATAACGCAAGATTCTATGAACATCTAAGGTATGAAGAATCACCTCTCCCCGGTTAGAATGCTCAAGGTAATACACTAGAAGTTGAATCGACTGGTTCAATTTAAACTCAGAAACCACGTTGGGTAAGAACTTAAGGTTGGTATGAAGAGCCACCCGGTCTTTGTGAAAAATTAAATAAGGCTCCTTACAAATCAGAGCCTGAAGCTCAGAAATACTTCAAACTGAAGTAACTGCAACTAAAAACAGTGCTTTCCAAGACAAATGGGCACATGTCACACAAACCAGATGGTAAAAAAGAAGGCAAGGTCAGCTTCTCCAAAACAAAATTCAAATCCCACGGTGGCGCAGGACTGCGCACCGGTGGCTTGAGATGCAGAATCCCCTTCAAGAAAGTTTTTGAAACTTCCAACTATGCTACTGTCCTGCCATCCACGAAGGCATGGTAGGCAGAAATAACCTACAAATGGACCTTCAGCGAGGAATACCCCAAGCCCAAATCATAGAGGTGCATCAGATACTCCATGATTGATGGGGCAGGGCACAAGAATGGGTCCCAATCCTTCACAGTGGCCCAGATGGAAAAACGTTTCCACTTCATAGCATAAGTGGTTTTCGTAGACTGCTTTCTGAACTGAATGAGGATTTGCACCACTCTGGAGGATATGCCGAAGCATGAAGAGGCTATGTCCTGAGGTGCCACATGTGAAGGGATTTCAGCCCTGAATGAACCAGCGTGCCCTCCTCCTGGGTCAGAAGGACGTTGCAGAGGGGCAGGGGAACTGGGGGCTCCACCGCCAGCTGCTGAAGCAGCAGGAACCAAACTTGATGAGGCCAAAAGAGAGCAATCAGAACCATGTGGGCTCTCTCTGCCCGTAGCTTGATCAGCACCCTCTGCAGAACTGGAAAGGGAAGGAAGGCATACAAAAACCTCCTTGTCCAGCAAAGAGATAGCATGTCTCACCAGAAAACACCATGCCCTGGAGTGAGTGAGCAAAACTTGGGTAGTTTTGCATTGTACGGGCAGGCAAACAGATCCAGTTCTGGTCGGCCCCATAGGTTGAATATGTGGTCGCCCACCTCTTGCTTGAGCTCCCACTCATGGGCTGTTACTGTGGTGCAGCTAAGACTGTCCGCTAGGACATTTTGTATGCCCGGAATGTGAACAGCTGTGAGGGGAATCTGAAGCTGAACAGCCCAATTCCACACCAGTATCACCTCCTTGCACAGGGAATACGAACGAGTGCCTCCTTGCTTGTTGAGATACCAGACCACATGTTGTCTGACTGGACTAGCAGGGTGCTCTGGAGAAGCAGGTGCTGAAAAGCCTGAAGAGCATACAACACTGCTCTCAACTCTAACACATTGATGTGTAGAGAAATCTCCATCTGGGATCACCTGCCTTGAGTTTTGTGGTCTCCCAGATGCGTGCCCCAGCCCATCCTTGATGCATCTGTAGTCAGAGACTGGGTGGGAGGAAGGGATTGAAAGAAGACACCTTTGTTGATTGGAAAGATCCTGCCACCACAAGAGATCCTGCTGCATGGAATCGGAGACAATAACCATCTGGTCCAGGTCGTCCGACCTATGATCCCACTGTGCTCTGAGCGTCCACTGCGAAATATGCATGTGAAGCTTGGCTAGAGGAACTGTGGGGATGGCCGCTGCCATCAGGCCTAGCAGTCAAAGAACCGACCTGGCAGAGACCTTCCTGCTGGAGGCCATCATACGTGCATGCTTCTGCAAGGTTTCTGCCCAGTCAAGAGGGAGAAAAGCCATACACTGAACCATGTCCAACACTGCCCCAATGAATTGCAGGTGCTGGGAAGGGACAAGCTGGAACTTTGAAAAATTTACAGTGACCCCCACCTGACGAAAGAGGTCCAGGGTTGCAGAGAGGGAGAGTTCCAACTGTTCCTTCGATGGGGCTGAGAGGAGCCAGTCGTCAAGGTAAGGGAACACACAGTGGCTCTGACACCTCAGGGCTGCTGCCACTTCCATCAGGCATTTTGTGAAAACCCAAGGTGCCGAGGATAGGCCGAAAAGGTAGGACCTTGAACTGGTAATGTTCCCCCTGGAAGGAGAACCGAAGGTAGTGATGGTGAGCCCTGAAAATAGGGATGTGCAGGTAAGCATCCTGCATATCCAGAGCACAGAGCCACTGACTCTTGTGTAGGATGGGCAGCAAACCAGGGAGGGTCAGCATCCAAAACCTCTTGTACTCCATGTACAGGTTTAGAGTACTGAGGTCCAGAATGGGATGCAGATCCCCGGTCTTTCTGGGGACCAGGAGAAGTGGAAGTAATACCCCTTTCCTTCCTGATGCACTGAAATAGGTTCTATTACTTTCTTTCGTAGCACAGCCTGTATTTCCTCTCTGAGGATCGGGATGTGTGCCTTCAGGTAGTGTGACTGGGCTGGAGGTCTGTCTGGAGACTTTTCTATAAACTCCAGAGTGTGGCCCTGTTCTATGAGCTGAAGAACTCAAGAGTCGGGTGTCACTGCCTGCAATCTAGCAGATGACAAGCAAATCTTCCACCAACCTGCTCTCCTGAAAGATCCAGAGAAGACAGGGTGGACAGTGAGTTTGCGCGGGGTTGAGGAGAGTTGCACCCAAGCTCTCTGGGATTTAGCTGGGGGAGGGGGGCGCGGCTGAAGTTCACTGTGCCTGACGTTTGGTCTGACATTGGGCTGTCTGCTGTTGTTTTGGTTGCATTTTCCCTTGACAGCGAAAAGGCTTCTTCACCTGAAACTTTGGTCGGTACATGCTTTGTACCGACTGAATAGCCTTGCCTTTGTCCTGCAGGGTAGTTACGATGTCCTGCGTGTTGCCCACAAAGAGGAGAGATCCCCTGAAAGGGGTGTCCTGTATGGCAGACTGCACATCCTGGGCTAAACCAGATACCCTCAACCAGGAAAAGTGCTGCAGACTGACTGCCATGGCGGCTCCCCTAGCAGAGGAGTCGACAGCATCATAGGTTGCTCTAAGGGAATGCCTGCAGCTACCTTAGCGGACTAAACTGAATCCGCCAGGATGGGTTTCGATTCAGAATCCAGAAGAGTTTCAATGGCTGGTTTCAGCTGGGCAAATGACTTTTGGTAGACCAGCATGTGGCCTACATAGTTAAGAGCCCTCATGGTCAGTGTACAGGATGAATAAAATTTCCTCCCAAACTGCTCCAGCTGATGAGACTACTTATCAGGAGGAGAGGGGCTCATGTGATGGGGTTTAGAAGACCTTCATGAGCAGCTACAATAATGACAGAGTCTGCCTTAGGATGCACACAGCGCTGATCCCTCCCCCTCTGGAGTGTGGTCTGCTTTCTTAGCCACCACTGGAATGGAGGGGAACAGAGGATGGCATCATCCATACTGTCAATGCCAGGTCCTCATGAGGCTCCAACCGGGGCCGGGTAAGGACCGGTGTAGACACCTGCATGTCCAGGTGCTCCGCCAGGCGCTGCCTTTTTGGGTCCTGCTCGTCTTGACTTCCAATCATAAACCGCTGCAATTTCGTAAGAGGTCAGTGAAGGAAGAATCCTCCGGGATGGGGGAGATGGACTTGGGATTCTTTGTGTTGTGGCTCCTCTATGGGTGGGGTTAGGAAACCCGACTCTGCTGAAGAGGAATCATTAGAATCTGAATCCTGATCTGAGTCAGAAGACCCAGAATCAGGATGAGATGAATCCTGTGGGCCTAGTGTCGGCTTATCAACAGGCCGGGCTGATGTCGGATCCTTCGAAAGGACCGGTGTTGGCTGAGGAACTGGAGCTTGCTTCACCAGTTGTGCGTTGGGACTCCCAGGGAAGCTGATGACTGCCTAGTTCTGAAACCGGTTGATCCTTGGTCTCCAACCATGACTGCAGCATGGCTGTAAAATCCACCGGAGGCTGAGGCTGCGGAGGCTGGTAGACTGGGGGGTAGGCAGTGGTGAATCCTGGTGATGGGAACCCTGGCGCATGATGATGTGTCAAGGGGTATCCTGGCATAGGGTAAGCGGGCACGTACCCTGTCACATAGAACCCTGATGGGGGGTATCCCGGAGGGTTATATGCCGGTGCCGGAGGAGTCAGGTAACCCAACGGCGGGAACCCAGACGGGAGATACCCTAATGGAGGGTAACCCAATGGGAGGCCCGACGGAGGGGCCGAAAGAGACCGATGGAGTTATAGGCCCCCGACGGTGGATTCTTCGGGAAACCAGGCTCTGATGGTCCCAGTAGGGTAAGATCGGGGGCGACAAGTGGAGAAGCCCCTGATGGAGGAGGAAGCTGGGAACTATCTGGGTTTGCACCAGCTCCTAACCCCAAATCCGGAAGTGTGCCTGGGGAGCGGCTCATATCCGGTTCCTCAATTAAAGGGTGAGGGAGGTGGATTCACATTATGTGCTGGGGGGCAGGCCCAGTGAGGAGAACCCTCTAGGGAAGGCTGATATAGGTCTGGCAGCTGGGAATCATCGGGGCCCTCGCTGGACCCCACCAGGTCAGTTGGGCGGATATCGTCAGATCAGACATCCGACTCATCGGCCGAAACGAATGAGCAAACACTAGACATGCTGACGCTCGACTTATCAGTCGAAGCTGGGTGGGCTCCAGAATCCCCGGAGCTCGACGCAGCAGCCTGAGCCGGGTGCTTGTCGGACGGGCCGACTAGCGACTTAGCGGCTCCTTTCGGCGCAGCAGACCCCTCCATGGAGATGGGTCTGGGTGCAGCAGAGGCCTCAGCTTCAGCCTCAGCCAAGGATCCCGCGGCCACTATTACCAGTGGTGGCGGGAGGCCTGAGGACTGCTCCTGAGGCAGGGAAGGCTGAGCCGTGGTGGCTGACTTCCCGGAGGAAGACGAACACCTTTCATCCGAGGGGCCTGTGAGTGGCCCCGGATGAGAAGGGGACAGTTCCTGGTCCCGATGTTTCTCCCTCTTCTCGTGCCTGGGCTCAGTAGGAGAGGTGGAAGTGCTTGTCTACTTCTGGAGCTTTCTCCATGGAGGCCATTCGTTGTTTTAAAATATGAGCCTCGAGGGCCTCCTGACAGTGCTTCCATGTGGCCGGATTAAAGCTGGATCAGGCTTCACAGTCCTCAACCTTGTGATCAGGACCTAGGCAGAAGAGGCATAGGGAGTGCGAATCCTTGTGCGGTAGTTGCGCGCCACACGAACCACACTTATTTTTGTGTTCGATGGAAGATGACAATGACATTCACAAAAGAAAACCAAAGTTTGTAAATCTGAAAGAAATAAATGGATACTCACCTGAAAAGCAGTTGAATTGCAGCGTACAACCTCTGTGAGGTCTGACCGATCAAGTCGACAGCAGGAAAGAACTGGAAGGTGGCGTGGGGGTCCACCCACTATATAGGGTCACGCTGATGTCCATCACGTGACATCAGGTGGGCAGTCCCCCATCAGATAATGCTGGCTAAAGCTTTCCGTGGGTCCTGACATTAGGGGCACAGTCCTCGGACTGATTACCTACTGCAAGAGCCCTCTCAAAGTAAGATTGAAGGTTACAAAAAATGGGCAGACTGGGTGGGCCCAGCGACCTTTATCTGCCATCACATTCTATGATCCCAATAAATGTGCTTAAGTTTATTTTAGGTGCCATGCACAGTTTAAAATGTCCGTCTGACGCATTTCAGATATAAAATCCGGGTTAGGATCTTATACCTGAAATTTTTCAGGCGGACCTTTTAAACTGTGCATGGTACCTACAATAAAATTAAGCACATTTATCACTACACGACTTGAAGCAGCGTCTTTTCTGAGTTTCGTGGGTGATGAGTGCTCAATTTTTTTTTCTTGCTTTCAAATGTACCTTGCTCCTACTGTCCCCTTGCCGTGTTTGTTCTTTCCTACCTACGCCCTGTATCAGCACAGTGGAGCCCATTTATAAGAACACTGGATATAAGAACATCCCGTTTATAAGAATATTGTTTGGATGTCCCAATCTTTGTCCATTATTTTCAATGGAAGCAAAGCCCGTTTATAAAAAAAAATTTTTCCCAGAGGTAGTGGTAGATGGTCATTATTACCTCTATGTGTGCTAAGCCTGGGCTGAATCATCTCTTCATTAACAGTCATTTAACTACTAAATGGATGTGTGAAAATGCCCCATGAAGAAGACAGCACATTTCACAGTTAAGTGAGACAGTGAATGCATTTTAGAACATTATACTAATTGTTTCAGCAAGAACTTTTTGAAAAAGCTATGTGCTACTACTTTTAATAGTGAGATATCTAAAAACTAGTTTGAACCAAGTTTAATCATGTTAAGCATAGATTTTACATGGATTTTCACAGTTTTCATTGAAGCCCTCTTAAAGAACATCCCGGTTATAATAACATTTTTGCTTGGCATTTAGGGTGTGCTTATAATAGGGCTCCACAGTATTTACTTTATCACCCTACCTTAGAGTGTTACTTGCTTTCTCCTTTATTTGCTTGCTGTCTCTGGATATATCTCACCTTCTACCCCCCACCTCTACTTCTTCCTTTTAATTAATCCTTCTTTTTTTGCTCTTCCTGATCAGTTACTGCACCTTACCCTAGATAGGGTGCCTCCTGTATTCCCACCTGTAGCAGCTCCCTGCCTGGTTGTATCACAGCAGATACTTCCTACCCTACTACCTGTAGCTCTCTAAACAGGTAACAGTAAGCTAACAGGAAACTTCCCTTTTCTTTTCCGTCTGGCAGAACCCCTTGGTTGCCTGTGGATGCCTAAGATGCCAGTCCCCCGTTCTACTCATGCTGTGGGACATACTGGGAGGGTGTCTTTTACGGTGCTCTTGTTAAACTACCAAGGGAATTCGAAATGCAGCCAACTGCTTCACTTCAGCTAAGCCACATCCTAATAAACAGCAATTCTCCCCAACTAACTGCAGGGATGTCCGTCAGCTGCCTTCCCCCAACTCAGACCAGCACACTGCTGACTGCCTTTTTTTAACTGACTGAAGGTCCCATTTCATCCTGCAGACCCTACACTTTTAATACAGTATCTCAGTATCCATCTACTTAGCCCCATTATATATGTTACAGCTGAAATGCTGTAGCTACCTCATTCAGCTGCCTCCTTGCACTGACAGCAAGAACAAACTACCTGTTAATGCATCTGCAAGGATACTGTGCAAAATCTTGGTGTCCACATTCGACTGCGATATGATCCTATAAATTCTGCAATCAGTAAGGTCCTTTTCATTTTTCAGATTACTGTAATAAGGGCTTCTCTTTGTGAGGCTGGCATGGCTGCTGCTTCCAGGGCGTCAGAAATGTCCTACACCAGGTGGCTGGCTAGGTCCACTGCTTGTACCTTGTAAAATTCAACAGAAAGACAGTCCATTGATCTATTGTGAAAGGGGAATAAGTCCAAAATAAAGGTTTTTGAAAGTTACTTGTTAAAGAGCTAATGTACTGCCTGAAATTAATATTAACTTTGAACGATTACTTCTTACATAGTAAGTAGTTTTTCCCTTTTCCTAATTGTAAGATTTTCTACCTGATAATACTTGGTGTGGTGTGTAGAACAACACTGTATGTGGAGGCTAACACAACTAGCTCCATTCCTCCTCAAACATCATTGGTCCTATGACCTCACCGACTGTGACATTACAACAGACCAATCAACTACTGCCAGATCGGTCACCTGTGCTGTCACAATAAACGGTCACAATACTGTAGAAACATGACAAGGAATAACATCCCACCTAATACTATTGGGCAGAAAACCATCTAATGAATGAAAAAGGAAAATAACTTCTAAAATAAAAAGCAACTGACTTTTATAAAATTAATAGCATATTCTGCCTGATATTGTTTGGTGCTGCTAGCTCTTTAAATTAAACAGGATTTGAGCAGCAGTACTTACCCTGCTAGTGAGGCACTGTCATTGTATAAGTAACACGTGCCATGGATTTCACAAAAATATCAAAGTCCAGTTTTATCTGCAACATTTGACATCTATAGACCTCACTCTTGGCTCTGCCACCTATAATATCATAAAGTTCAAAACTTGTGGATAAAAATAAATGTCATATTTTTAGCCAGCTCATGGCACGGATGTCTAGGGTAAATAACCGTGAAATGTTAAGGATTCACATAGAATCATGCTGACGATCTAGAAATCATCCCAGAAAGACAGAGTTCATTTTCAAAAGTAAAAACTGGAGAAATAATGTACTGGATGCATAAATGGAGTGTGGGTAACCAGTAACAGATACTACATAGGCATAAAAGTAATTACTACATTTAATGATGACCCCTAAAAGTCTGAGTGCCACTTATAATACAGTAGTACAACCCAAATGCACATTCTAAACTCGTGTTGTGTTATGCACATTTTATTAAAAAAAGTCTTCAAATATAATGTACCTACATTTTACAGCAACACACAAAATAATACAGACTGTGTAACATTTTGTAGTTTATTATTTTCTTTACAAATTTACATCTATAAAATATTCCCTTAATATATATATATATATATATATCTTATATATAACGCAAGATAACTGGAAATAAAGGCACCCAATTATGATGGAATTATACTGTGTGAAATTAAACAGAAATGCAAAGGGGAACAGCACGTCATAAAAAGGGTTTCTATCTGTAGCATCAGATTTAACAGAAAAAAGATTATTCAACACAAGTTAAAATGACATTTTTCAATAATAAAAGAAAATCAGTATGCTAGATTGATGTTTTTTTCTTGCTCAGAATGTCACACAGAATGACCTGGCCCTGATGCGTTTGGCACACGCATGTAGTGCTATTTGATGGCCCATACCCTATAAAAAGAAACACAGAAAATTCATGTGTCATTTTTTTCTCAAAATCAAACACAGTTCTCAAGAAAACCTAGAATTTTATTTAGTACAAATGTGTATAGCTACAATTCATTAGTTAAATAAACTGTACAGCCTTGCTGATAGACCTCTCATCAGCCAGAGGTTTTGAGATCGCCAAACTAGTAGCCACTGTCTTCCCATAAAGTCAGAAGCATGTTTTCAGGGTTTGTTCTCGCCAGTCTGTAAGCTGATGGCAAAATGACATTTCTTCATATTTTAGAAACAGTTTCATACAGATCAGACCCCAGTATACAAGGACAAGAAGTAGATGTATAATAGAAAGACGGGATAAATCAGAAGCGGCTTCTTGGTTTTGAATTCCTCTCCAACTAGTAACGAAGCAGCACTGTATGCAGCCCAGAAAACTCCAAAAAGCTGGAAAATAAAAGGAAGCTATTAGAATATAATGTTAGCATCCCCAAAGTCTAATACTTCTGTTCCACCCCAAGACTGATCTGCACCTACAATAAGCGTGCATTTGTCTAGTGTGCTTACCTGGTTAATAAAACTAAATATATAAATCTGAGTAGTGAAGCCAATCTCTAAAGCAGATGAGCAGTGCTATCAAGGCCCAAGTGCCTGATTGGGGGATGCAATCAATATGATAAAAAAAAAAGTCAAGGGTGACATCAGAGACATTTTCAAGATTTGAAAGATGAATTTCCAACAGTATTGAACTTGGGCAAAAAGTTTGGAGGGCCATACTCCACTTAAACCCATGTAGTGGTTTGGCCCCACAATCCCAGTATACAGAGGTGGAATTATAAATGGATTCATAGGATTTACCAAGTCAGCAGCAGTTAGCCATAGTGACTTGTCTCACTAATTAATAAAGCCCACTCTCCCCCTGGTCATCATAACTTTATCCAGTGATTTCTTAAAAGTGTTCCATATTCAGACTCAGAACCACATCATCTGGCAATTCATTCCATTCAGCCACTACCCTCTGGTTAAACTAGTGTCCTTTTGCATTCCCATTATGATTCTCTCCGTTAAGCATCAGAACATGACCTCTAATGTCCCTAACACTTTACCTTCTAACTAGTCCCAAGCACTCCCATAAATTGCTGTTTTTAAAGGCTCTACAAACCAGTCAGATGTTCCCTCTCAATCTTCTATATTGTAATGAATACATATCCAGTTCTCTGAGCCTTTCCTCGAATCTCATCCACTTTACACTTTTCACCATCTTGGTTTCCCTTCTCTGAAGTCCCTCCAATCTCCTAACATTTGACTTACTACAGGGGGCCCAAAGTTGCACATAATACTCAGTATGTGGCCTCACCAAAGCTCCATATAATGGCATCACCACCTCCCTGTCTCGACTTCTGATGTTTCTTCCTATACATCCCAGCAACCTATTACCTTTATCACCTCCATACACGGTTTGTCAAATTTCAATTTACTATTAATATATACCCCCAGATCCTTCTGCTCCTCTGTAACCTTCAATTCTACTCCATTTAGAGGATACTTGGCCTTGATGTTTCTTGCCCAAAAGTGCATCACCATACTTTTATCAACGCTGAAGGAAAGTTTCTTATTACCTACCATGTTGCTAATCTGTCAATCTCCAGATGGAAGTGCACAGCATCTTCCTTGGAACTGACTAGCGCACCCATCTTCACGTCGTCTGCGAATTTACTCAACCATGCACTTCTACTACAATTTAGAGAAGTTAAAAACAGGTTAATGGCTCTGGAACTGATCCCTGTGGGACCCCACTTGTAATATTTGCCCAGCTAGAAAGATGCACACTGACCCTCTGCCTCCTGTTTTTGAGCCAGGAGCCTATCCAGCTTAAAAGATTATTGTCTATTCCAGTACCAGCTAATGTATTCATTAACTCAGTGTGGGACACCGAGCAGAAAGCTTTCGTGAAGTCCATAGAGCCAGCATCTACAGAAACTCCTTGATCTATAGACTGACTGGCTAAAAAAATCCATTAGGCTAGTAAGGCAACACCTGTTTTCTCTAAGTCCATACTGTAATAGATCTACTTGGCCAGTGCAGACTAAAAAAGTTTCAATACTGTCCTATATTACTGACTCAAGCATTTTCCCCTAGTACTGAAGTAATACTAACTGGTCTGTAGTTCTCTCATTTACCTCAATCTCCTTTTTGTAAATTGGAGTAACAAAGGCTAGTCTCCAATCCTCTACTACATAACTTTGGTTCAAGGAGGTCTGAAAAATGTCAGTAACTGGGCAGCAATGATCTCTGCCATCTCTTTCAAAAACTTGGATGTAAACCATCCGGTTCTTGTGACTGGTTTGGGTCTAGGCCTCAATCTAGTAGCAACAAATTATACTGTAAATACAGGTTACTCACCTGTAACAGGAGTTCTAGGAATGGTATATGTTGTTCATCCACACTTATTGGCAGGTTCCTTGCCACTTTAAATCTTGCCGGAAGGTCTTCAAGCTGGCTCCTCCCACCCACCCGGGTGGTAAAACTCTCGGCTCCGCCCCATGACGCCAGATCTAGCCCACTGGAAGCCAGGTTGTACGTCAAAGCCGGGGAGGCCGGGTGGGTCATGTGGATGAACAACATATACCATTCCTAGAACACCTGTTACAGGTGAGTAACCTGTATTTCTAGGGACATGGATATGTTGTTCATCCACACTTATTGGCAGACTCCTAGCAGTCCTCCGGGAGGAGGGAGGCAAGGCACACACCCCCTACTTAGGTAGAAAGACTGGAGAACCGAAGCCCCGACCAGTATCCCGGTGTGACCCAAGGTCGATGTGGAAGGGGAAATGGTAAGCCTGCTTCCAGGCAGAAGCCCTGCAGATATCCTGGACCGGAGTATCCTTGGAAGCAGCCACCGATGCAGCGGAAGGGCGGGTAAAATGAGCACTTATCCCTCTGGGAGGCTCCATGCCCGCCCACCTATAGCGGAGACCCATGCAGGAGGTGACCCACCCGCTCGCCGTCCGCTTGGCTGAAGGTCTGCCAGGTGCGGCTCCAGCGTAGATGACAAACAGCAGTTCTGTGACCGCTGGCTGGCCCATCCCCACTAGGGGAACGCATGAACCAGCGGGTCAACAGACCACGCTGGAGCTGGCTGCCATGAGGCCCAGGAGGTGCAGGAGGTCCCAGCAGGGCGCAATTGCCCAGTCAGACCTGACTAGGTAAGGGAGGAAGAAACTCAGCCCTGTCCACCAGGAGCCAAGCTCGGACTCAAGAGTCGAGCCTAGTCCTGAAGAAGCATCACCCGCTAAGACACGAGTTCCAACATGGCTCCAGTGAAGGGAGACCAGTCTGAGCCTGGAAGGGTCGTAATCAGGCCGCCATCCGGGTGGGGTTATGCCCGGAACCCTCAATGCCGCAGAAACTGCTGAGCAGAGAACGAAGGGCCTGCCAGGAACTCATAAGGAGATCTCCCGCTTAGGAAAGGGAGGAGTCCCCCAAGGAACGGACAGAACGAGGAGTAGGTACATTCTGGAGACCCAGGAAGAAGCCGCACGCCTCGTTCTGAGGAAGGGATATCTGGCAAAGAGACCATCCAGGTGTGCAGAAGGATGGGGCGCAAGCCCCCCATCCGTTTGAGACCAGGAATATCTGGACATGAACCCAGGGTCAGAAGGAGGGTCCACCACCTTCCTGATCACCTCTCATTAAAGGGCCAGGCAAGTCGGCTCAGCGGGCCGACGAAGAGGCTGTGGACCCAAGATCCCCGTGGGGCAACTGCTCAAAAAGGGGAAAACCTGCTTGCGACCCGCGACAGGACCTACCCTAAGCACCACACAAGAGGAAGAGGTGCGGAGCCGTCCCCCCACGGGGAGACCCGGGCAGGGACGATGGGGCTGGGGACAGCACCCCTTAGCCCGTCACTGAGCAGGCTTGGTGGAGGAAGAGGCCGAGGGGGCTCTCGGATCCCTACCTCCCTGCTTCCTTTGGAAGACGACGCTGGTCTGGTGACAGGCTGCCCAGCGCATGCCTGCTGGCCCTCGTGCTGGGCTGGTCAAGCCACAGGAGCCGGGGGGCAAAGGGACTGACGCAAAGGCTGTCGGCAGCCCTTGTCCCTCCGGGCGGGAGTGACCGAGTCCGGAGTGGCATCGGACTTCTCGGGCCCCTGGAGGTGTCCCTCCACTCCAGGACCAAAAAGGTCAGTCCCCAAGAAGGGAATGTCCGCCAACCCCGTGCTGGGTTTCCAAAGAGAAGGAGGATAACTCAGCCACGCCTGCGGGCGCATGAAGCTACTGCGGGCGCCCACCGATCTGGCACAGGAGTCGCCCAGATCCAGAGCCGTCTGGAGCTGCTGTTTCGCCACCGCCCTACCCTGGTCCCGCACCCGCCGGACCGTGGTCCGCAGGTCGGCCGGGAGATGAGGGAGGACCTTGTCCAGGGAGCCCAAAAGGGTGTGGGAGAAATGTGCCATCAGTGCCGCCGAGCTGGCCTGTCGGACCACATCCCTAGCATTTCCAAAACATTGGAAAACACTGTCGGTAACTACCCCTTCAGCCGAGGGGTGTTCCAAGAAACCGGGCAGAGAAACCGACAGGGACAGGGTACTTCCTGGCCACCCTGGCCGAGGGCGTAGGGCAGGAAGTAGGCCAGCGCCAGAGATCCAAGACTGGGCCCACGATTGCCTCAGCAACCGGGAAGGCCTCTGAGGGTGAGCCCCCTCTGTCAAGAATCTCCATAAGGGGGTAAGGGGCTCGTTTGAAAACGGGCTCGAGCTGCATCCCGGGGAATTTCGAGATGAGCAGGAGCAGACCCATAAAGGACGATGGGCTGTCATCCACAGAATGTTCCAGGGAAGACCATGGGTCCTTCCTGCTAGGAAACATCGTGGAGTCGATTTCGGGCTCCGAGGGGTCTGCAAAAAGCTGCCGCAGGCCTGAGTCACTCTTCGTCCGCCGAGGGCGGGCGGGAGTGAGGGGAACAAATAACCTGCGGGACAGGTCATGGCCTGGCCTGGGTTCCACCGAGGATGGTGGGGCAGCAGGGATCGGACAAGCAACCGGCCCCGGAGAGGGCACATCGACAGCCCTCGAGCGGCCGCGCTCGGCCGACCTCGGCGGCGGCTGCTTACTAGCCGGAGAATGAATCGGGTCAATTGATTCCTGGACAACAACAGCTGCTGCCACATAAACTCCTCGTAACGTCGACACCAATGGCATCGAAGCCACTCCTCATCCGAGGAGGGGGACGAGGAAGAATGGCAATGCCACTTGACTCGGTGCCCCGACCGAGAACGCCGAGGTCGGCGTGAGCGGCTAGACTGAGAGGAGGACCGAGACCCGAATCCTTGCAGGAACCGAGGGCAGGCCTGGGAAGGAGCGGAGCGTGCCCGCTCCTCCTTCGGCTCAGAAGAAATGGCCGAAGACTGCCGACCCGAAGGTACCGGCAGAACCTCAGCCTCCGCCGGGGGAACCGGCGAAGGGATGGCGGCACTAGCAGAAGACAGCCCAGATGACGGGTCGAGAGGCTCGGCCACATCGACGGGGGTCCTGGCTGGCTGACCTGACGGAGAAACCGTGAGGCCAGTGGCCGAAGCCGCATCCTCGACTGAAGTCGAGCGTCGGCCAGCAGGGCAGTGGGAACTATCCCGCTCCCTCCAGAGCCAACGAAGGGACTTAGCCTGCGGCTCCTTAGACTTGGGCCGAGAGGCAGGTCCCAAAGGTCCCTCTCCCTTCAAGGAAAGGGGCTGGTGAAGCTCCTTGAACGAAGCTGCATGAGGAGAGCCCAAGGAGAGCGGGATAAGCACTGCGACCAAGGAAGAGGGAGGGGAAGCCACCCCCTCCCCAGAGGGAAGAAGATCGAGCTGCTCAGAAACAGCCGATGCGGACGCTGCCCGACGATCCAAGGAATTTTCCGGAGTGGGAAAAATTACCGGGCGCCCGAGCCCCGAACGGGTCGCGCAGACCTCCAGAGAGCTGGTCAAAAGAGCACACCAAAACTCGCAGAGCTGAGGATCATGATCCAGGTCAAGGCAGTAAACACACGTGGAGTGCGGGTCTCTTCTGGAGGAATTGACCAGGCGCCTCTCGGGGCCGGAAAAAGAATGAGCCATCGCCGCAGCGAAGAAGAAAGGATTGAAGTTTCAGAAAACTTCCAATTGACTTCGAAGACCGAAATTTCCAGGAACCAGTCGAAAACGCAGAGCGCTAAGGAGGGAACCTAAGCTTCCCAGCGGTAAGGAAGATCTGGCGTCATGGGGCGAAGCCAAGAGTTTTACTACCCGGGTGGGTGGGAGGAGCCAGTTTGAAGACCTTCCGGCAAGATTTAAAGCAGCAAGGAACCTGCCAATTAGTGTGGATGAACAACATATCCATGTCCCCAGAATATTGATTTTACGTCCATTTTTACTTGGATCTTGTACACGGAGCTCTACTTCTCTAGACTGGTTTATACTAATAAAATACTTGTTCGGCTCTTCAATCATTTCTCCACAATCTGTGGCAGTGGATTCATTAACCACTAGTGGCACAACCCGAATCTTATCCTTTCTTAATCCTCAAATATAATTAAAAAATAATTTTTTGTTATCTGCAGTTCTAGTTGCTAATTTTAGTTCGAAGTCTCTCTCTGCCTTTTTTATTAATTTCTTCCATTCCCTCACCTTATTTTTATAATTCCCCCCATACTTCCTGGGTTGCTCTTATTTTACATTTGATACATCTTTTGATTTTCTTGTTTAGCCAAACTGCTATACGTCCTTGCAATGTCTCTACAGTCAATACTACAGCATAAGCTGACAAACGAAAGTACCAAGGGAGAGAATCTGAGCTTTTGCATGTCGATACTAAATCTAACAGGGAGCCTTTTCTCTTTCCCTTACATCACCATTTGATAGGTCCTTTAATTAACAGCTGTATTGTTTCTAGCCCTGATGGCACAACCCAGCAACTCCTTACACGTCAGTCAGATCCATTTTATTTATACACTGATTTATTTAAAGAGTTTCACCAAGAAAAACACACTGAGCTAAACAGCTCTTTTTTAGATGTGTCTTGGGGTGAAGCTGATGAGGAGAATGCAGCAGCAAGTTACATCAATAAAGTTAAAATTATAATAATAATAAAAAATACATGGTAGATGATTAAGAGGAAGCACAATGCTCAAGTAGTGCAAAGCACGGCATATCAACAGCTATAGTTCAACAAAGTGCAATAGGCAGCAAAACGAAGGAGGGAAGGGAGACTGCATATACAACTGGGACAAGTCTAAGGGGGATAGTGGACGATAAATCAGGACAGTAAGAGGAAGGAATAATATGGAGGGAGGAGTAGGACTACCCTAAGACCAGTGGCAACTCAGTTGTGAGTAGTGAAGTCATGAAGGAGGGATTTTAAAGACAGGGAAGAGGGAGCATTGCAAATAGCATATGGGAGGGTGCCCCAAAGTTTGGGGAAGCAGAAGGAGAAAGCAGCTTGACCAGCAAAGGATTTTACCGGTGTGGGGGTAACAGAGTGGGTGTCAGAGCTGCGAAGGAAGTAGGAGGGGGAGGATAGGAGGGGGTAAAGGTGGGGGGCCTGCTAGAATTTGGAAACACAGGCGGCACAATGAGAGAGGCGCCTGGCATCAAGGTAGGGCAAGGAGAACAGTGATGGGTTCCGGAGAGGCAATCCAGTGCAAAGCTGCAGAAGGAGTAAAAGAAGGGATCCAGCCTGGCAATGTGAGGAAGTATTTTTTCATGGAGAGGGTTGTGGATACATGGAACAGCCTTCCTGAGGAGGTAGTGGAGTCAAAAACAGTGGGGGAATTCAAGAATGCATGGGACAGACATAAGGTAGTTCTAGTGGGGGGTAGGAGGAAGTTGGCTGTTGGTTAATTAGGATCTGCAGCTTATCCATTAGGTAGGGAAATGGGCAGACTAGGTGCATCAAGCGGTCCTTATCTGCCATCAAATTCTATGTTTCTATGTAAGCCCTCAGCCGAAGGATGTTCTGTGAACCCCAAAAGGGAATCACATATTTATGGGCCATCCAAGCTGACGGCGCTGAGCAGGAGGCGGGTCGCTGCCAGAGCACCAAGGCAGGCCTGGCCTCTGTGACTGGGAAGGCTTCCCCAAGGGAGTGACCCTGGTCCAAGATCTCTGTGAGAGGGTACCGAGCCCTTTTTTGAATGGGCTCCATCTTAAGACCCATGGATTCGGAGATCAGGCGGAGGAGGCTCATGAAGGAAGTAGGACCTTCATCCGTCAAGAGACCCCCAGCCAACTCTGTGTCCACCGGACAAGAGTGTAAGGAGGAACCCTCTGACTCTGAGGAGTTGTCAAAGAGAGGTCGACCACCCAAATCCCCGCTGACTCTCCGGGGTGATAGTGACGGACAGCCGATGGGGAAGACCTGAAGCCGCCCGAGACTCCTAGTTGGAGCACTGGATTTCAGCTGTTTAGGCGGCGGCTCCACTGGGATTGGCAGAGACGCCGGAAGAGGTTAAGCCGGGACCGTTCTGGTTGGTTCCTGAGGCGGAGAAGGCGTCAGCCTCTGTGGTAAAAGCCACGTGATGGCTGGGCTAGGAGATGAAACAGACTTCATACCGGCAAATACCAGCTGTTGCCACATCAGAGCCTCACAGCATTAATGCAACTTGCACCAAAGCTTCTCCTCACCGTAGGACGAGGATGAAGAACTGTGGTGGCACCACTTTCCCGAGCATCGAGAATGGGAGCGCCAATGTCGGTGTGAGCCACTTGACCCATGGGAAAAAGACTGGAACCTCAACCACTGGGAGGACTGGTGGCAGGTCTCAGAGGGTACCAAGTGCTAGGGCACCTCCGGTTCCTGGTCAATAACGAGAGGCGGCGGGTCAGCGGACTGATCCGTCCCTCACTGTTGTTAGTGGCAAAGCTGCACTGGGAGGACAGATGGCAGGCCTCGGAGGGTGCCGAGAGCTTGGGCACCTCCGGTTCCTGGTCAATAACGCTGCGCTCCAGCAAACCAACCGGTGCTGAAAAAATTAAAGGCAAAAAACCCAAGTTGTAAAGGAAATTCGCACTCCAAATGCCAGAAAATTCAGAGAGAGTATTTTATTGCTTCATAAATGCAATTCTTACATAAATGTAAGAAAAATGTTGCAAATACTGTGAAAATAAACTTTGTTTCACTTCCTCAAACCAGCCTCAGCGCTTCGGGGCTATGCCACTCCTTCATCAGGAGGCAGGCCTCGGAGGGTGCCAGAGAGCTGGGGCACCTCCGGTTCCTGGTCATTAACGAGAGGCAGCGGGTCAGCAGACTGATCCGTCCCTCCCTGGGTCTAAGTCAGGACCGGAGTCCTGGACAGAGAAGTATCGTCCTCTTCGGGTGGCAACTGGTCGACCGTTTCGAGAATGATCTCGGCCGGAAGATCAACCGGCATCTTGGCCTGACAGGGATACCATGGAGGCAGTAGCCTGGGAAGAAAATTCGACTGAAGTTGGATCTGGTGAAGTGTGGGAATCGGAAGCCCGAGTGTGTTCCCGATCCCACGACTGATGACGAGACTATTTTTTTGACTCTTAAGACTTGGTCTTGTGTGCCGACGAAGGGCCCTGGCCAAGAGTCGGGACAGCCTGGCACAAGTCCTTAAATGCTCCGGTGAAGGAGGCGCCCAAATAGAGCGACAGAAAGACTGAAGCCGAGGAGGTCTAAGACGTGGCTTGGGCTGCTGCCTCCTCAAAAGCCGCTAGTTTGGCGGACACCACAGCCACGGAGACCACCCTGCAGGCATTCTGTTACTTGACTGGTGGGTATCGTTCATTCGGATGGTCCAAAAGTAGGCGGGTGTGACGGTCCTCAAGCAAAGATGGATGGAAGGTATGACAGACGTTGCAGACCTGGGGATCATGCTTGTGGCCCAGGCAGTACATGGTATGAGAATCCATTCTGACTTCCGGTGCAGCTTCCGGCTACATGGCTGCATAGACATTGGGCTCCCGGCCGCTCCACGTATTAAAGTTGTAAAAACAGTCGCAAACCTAGGCAAATTCACTGGAAGGTGACTTAACTTATGGCTGCAAGTAACCTGTGTGGGGGACTCAACAGATTTGCTACACTTTGCCCAGACATAGAAAACTCGGAAGGGGACGCTACGGATTCCGGAGCCTCCACACACCTACCTTAAGTGTCTAGGCCAAAGAGACAGAATAAATCCAAATCAAATCAGCCAGCTAAAATGGAGAGTAAACTGGATAAAATACTGCAGGAACTCCAGGAGTTCAAGTCCGATTTTCAAAAATTCAAACAAACACAGAAATCCTTCCAAAAGGATCTTGCAGATCTACACTCCGAAGTTACATCCCTCGATAACCAGACACTAGAAAAGACTGCTGTCACATTGCAACTACAAAACACCCTCAATCAAGTGGCTCACCTCTATTAGCTCACTGTAGATCGACAAGATGCTGAAAAATCGCAGCTGCCGTCTACGGATGTACAGTATCTCCAAAACTAGCGGAGGCCCGAATTTTCTAAATTTCGTGGAAGCCTTCCTTTGCGAGGCTCTCATGCTGCCCTTGGACTACAACTTCGAAATAGAAAGACTGCACCGAGCTTTGGGCCCGAAGCCTACTCAGCCGACAGCGCATCCCAGATCCATCGTCATTAAATTCCTCCGATTTCAAACAAAAGAATTTATCCTAAAGCAAGCTTGGGCCAGATCCCACCTCTACTGTGGAGAGCATTGTGTTTTTGTGGATAATGATTATGCCTCCATCACCATGCAACGAAGACGGGCCTATATTCCACTATCCCCAATCCTTAGGCAACAGAAACTCAAATTTAGAACACCATACCCCAGCAGAGTGGTCGTCCAATTTCCATCGGGGCAACAATCGTACGACACATTTGAGGATGTCTGCACAGATTTTAAGAAGCATGGACTTACTTTGCCACTGTCCATTTGCCAATCAAGGAAATTGCCCGAAGAAAGAGACCCCATAAAATGACATCAGCTAGGCAACTACCAGACCAGAGAGCCACCATAGCTTCAATCAAAAAAATGCTGGCACAGTTCTCTAGACAATTGGACTAAAATCTTCCAGAACTTTTGGTACACGGTGAGTGGAGGGACGCGGGTGAGGGGCTTGAGGGATGATCCCACAGACACCCCAAGAATTGGTAGACCCACAAGTTGTTTTAACATATATTTTCTCCCCACTAGACTTGCTTTGCGACACACAATTTATCTATTTAATGCCAGATTTCCGTTTTTTGGCGGGGGGGGGGCACGGGGTGCACCCTATGGAGGGCTGGGCCGCTGGGTCTGTCCGACTGGGTTGCGGGGGTGGCAGGGGACTGAGGGTATCTCTGCTCTGATCTTGGGGCGAATGGAGCTTGGGGGTGGGTGAGCTAGGAGTGAGCCCTACACGGCTAACCATGAAATGCCCTTTTATTGAAAAATCTATTCACTTGATGTTTTGCCACCAGACGGAGCCGTACAGGAGAATACAGGCCCACTCTTCCCTAGACCAGTTGGGAGCTCATTCTTTCTGATTCTTTCCCGGTAAATAAGGGTTTATCAGAAATGCCCAGTGTCAGTGATAGGTTAGCAGGACTCAAGTGGTCTATCACCCTGTTCGGGCCCGGATACCTGCCAAGATTGGGAGATTATATTCAAATGAGCTCCCTCTTTAAGACTGCATTTGCTCACTCATTAAATAGAGCGCAGTTACAGGGTCTTCTCGGCCTGGTGAGGTCTGGCGGCACTCATAGGTATTTTGGCCCGATAATTTAGGGTGGTCTTTTTGGTTGGTGAGCTCGCTCCCTGTCTCGCCTCCCAGGGGCACGTGGCTCTGAAAGTGCTTGGAGCAGAGGGCTGGAGTGTTCCCTCTCCCCTGGACATCTATGTCTTCCTGAGAGGTACAGGACTCAGTTGGGCTGCCAGCCGTGGCTTGCCCCGGGTCTTCCCCCCTCCCTGATCTGCGCCGCCAACTCCTCCTCTCTTTTACTGACGAGGAGCGGAGGTGTGGGTACTCCCCCGGCTCCCTCTGGTGTGCTTGAGTCCCTTCACCCTCACAACAGGAATACAGTTAGAGTTCCTATATGAAAGTCCCTCAGTAGTCTCTGGTATTTTGGGTCCCAAATTGAGTGGTTGCACTTCTCACTTAGCAATCTGATACTGATATTTTAGTCCATGATCACGCTCCAGCGATCCCCTAATTCTTGTTCTACTAGACATCCAGCCTGATCTCAGAGTTTTACAGTGAAGCCCCTTTTGCTCATCAGGCGGGAATTACAGCTGACAGGTATAACGGTTATAGATTTGACTGCGAACTCCTGGGATACCATACTCCAGCAGACTGGTCAGCCATTTTCCGTCAGTGTAACAAACGCAGGTCCCTCTGTGGATGCCTGCACAGATTGTAAGAAGTGTGGACTTTCTTTAACACCATCCACTTGCCACTCAAGGAAAGTGCCTGAAGAAAGTGACCCTCACGAATCAACATCAGCTAGGCAACTTCCAGACCAACAAACCACCTTAGCTGCAATTAGAAATGCTGATACAGTCCTCCAAATAATCGGACTGCACTCTTCCAGAACTCTTGGTACACAGTGAGTGGAGGGACACAGGGTGGGGGGCTTTGGGGAGGGTCCCACAGGGACCCCAAGATTTGGTGGACCTACATGGTGTTTTAACTTGTATTTTATCCCCGCTGGATTTACCTGGCGACATATAATTTTTCTATCCAATGCCAGGCTCACTGTTTTTTTTTGGGGTGGGGGGTGCGAGGTGCACTCTATGGTGGGTTGGGCCGCCGGGTTCGTCCGATCGGACTGCGGGGGTGGTGGGGGAACGAGGGTCTCTCTGCTCTATCCCCGATGCTAATGGAAATTGGGGCTGGGGTGGGGAAGGGGGACGAGCCCTATATGTCAAAGCCAGAAAACGCCCTCTTAGTGCAGAATCTGTTCATGGTACGTTTTGCTGCTGGACGGAACCGGGCGGGAGAATATAGGCCCGCTCTCTTCTAGACTGGTCGGTAGCTCATTCCTTCTGATTCTTTCCCGGTAAACAGGGTTTTTTCAGAAATGCCCGGTGTCAGTGGTGGGTTAATGGGACCCGGGTGGTCAAACAACCTGCTCGGGCCCGGATACCCGCCAGGGCTGGGAGATTATATTCAAAAGAGCACTTTCATTAAGACTGCATATGCTCGTTAAATAGAGCGCAGTCATAGGGTCCCCTCAGCCTGGAGAGGTCTGGTGGCACTTTAGGGTACCTTAACCCGTAGATTTAAAATGATACCTTGAAACATGTCCCGGCCAAGATAATATTCGGGGGTCATTTGGCTGGTGGGCTCGCGCCCTGTCCCGCCTCCCAGGGGCACACAACACTGTTGGCATTTGGAACCGGGGGCTGGGGGGTTCCTTCTCCCCTTGACACCTATGCCCTCCTGAAAGGTACAGAACTCGACTGGACTACCAACCGTGGCCTGCCCCGGGTATTCCTCCCTCCCGGACCTCAGCCAAGTCCTCCTCTCTCGTACTGGTGAGGAACGGACGTGTGGGGCCTCCCTCGAATCCCTCTGGTGTTCCTCCGTCCCTTCACCCCCACAACTTGAATACAGTCAGAGTTCCTCTCCTGGGGACCCCCAGTTAGGGCGGGTATTGCAGGTTCCACAATGAATGGTTGCTCTTTTCATTAAGAAAACTGAGGTAGTCATCTTAAGTCACGATCGCATTCCAGGGGCCCCCTAATCCCTGCTTCACCAGACGACAAACCAGATCTCAGAATTTTGTAATGATTCCCTTGTCGCTCCTCGGGAAGGAATAGGAGCTGACAGGTTTCGTACTCACGGATTTGACTGGGAATTCCTAAAATACCTCGGAATATGCTACAACTCGATTAGACCTTGATTATAGAAGCGTCCCGGGGAGGGGTGCACGGAGTTGCCCCCTACATACCCAGGGGACAACAAAATTATCAAAAATCAAGGTCATCGGATCTGGCTGGGGCCATTTATGTCTCCCCCTAGACACAACCTCATCTAATGGGGGGCGGTCTGGAGACCATCACTTAAGCTAAGCCTCGACCATAAAGGTCCTGCACCTTTTCTCCTTCCAAGGTCTTGCCTATTTCCTACCAATCATAATTATTTTTCTCC
Organism: Neoceratodus forsteri; assembly: GCA_016271365.2. NCBI lineage: Eukaryota > Metazoa > Chordata > Ceratodontiformes > Ceratodontidae > Neoceratodus > Neoceratodus forsteri. The sequence continues at coordinate 142,539,322 of CM057451.1, read as the reverse complement.
TACCCCCGATTTTAGTTATCTTTACTCCCACCCTCTTCCCTACCGGACTTAGGGGCAGTAGTTTCCCCAGGGCCTCACGCCAATTTGTGGCATGGGAGTCCACTTCTGAACGGTCAAGTGACCGTTCCCTAATGCCTGCTCCATCCGAGCATGCATTGCTGGAAGTCACACACATCCCCCATAACAGGGGTTTGTACATAGTTATTATTCTCCCTTATTGGGTAAATACTTTTACAAGCACGCTCAGTTGGCATGCTAGGTTTTTTATAGTTCTTACCCACTGGCTAGTTTCTTTTTAATTTTGGATCACATAATACTGAATTATTGCTTTTGGTATGGATCTTACTGGTTGTACACATTTGGAAATCCTGGATGATGGATGGGGGGGGGGTCCCTGGCACTTGGGGGAGGCCCTGGTGATGTTGAAAAGCCCATATATAGATAGTAATGCAGCACCCTTTTAAACTTATATCTCATAATGTGAATGGACTGGCTGGCCCCATCAAGAGGGACCGTACACTTACAGCCCTTAAAAAACTTAACCCGGACATCCTCCTTTTACAGGAGACTCACCTCGCCTCTGCTGAGCACCACGAGCTGCTCAAGTTTGGGTTCTCTCAGATAATTGAATCTTCATTCCAGAGGGGTACAAAAAGAGGCTCAGTAATATTAATACCGAAACACTCCAAATTACAATTACTTGACCAGTACGCTAATAGAGAGGGTAGACTGGCATTGGCGGTAGTCAGACTGAACCAACAAATCTTAACAGTGTGTAGTCTTTATGTCCCGCTGGGTTTGGACGCTTCTACAATGCAGCACCTAATGGATGCCATTCTGGTCAGGCAACAGGGAATTTCAGTCCTTGGTGGGGACTTTAACTGCCTTCTTAACCCCTCTCTGGACTCATAGACAACTCATCTCCCCCCCCCCCACAATCGTCGGGACAAAAGCATTTGCGATGCCTCATTCAGGATGTAGGCCTAGTCAACATTTGGCGACAACTGCATCCCTCACAGCGAAAATGTACTTACTACTCCAATGCCTTTAAACATTATTCCAGACTAGACTACTTTTGTTTAGGAAAGGAGCACCCTAACCTAATTTCGACAGTGGAAATTCACAACATCTGCCTATCTGATCATGCCCCCACTGCCCCATCATCTTGAATCTTAGTATTAAGAAAGGTAAAATAAATACTCAATGGAGATTCAACCCATCTCTCTTCCAAGATAAAGAATTCCGGGACTTACTAGACAAGTGGATTCCAGAAATTATTGGAGAGAACACTTCATCACAGACTACTCCACAGATCCTCTGGGATACCCTCAAGGTAGTACTCAGAGGCTATATAATAGCCTATGCCTCTCAAAAGAAAAGGAAGGCGGAGTCCAACTTACTATCCCTACAAGATAAACTTAAATTTCTCCAAGAGACTCACATGCAGGGAGATACTGATCTCCTTCCTTTGATAACACAAACACAAGTAAAGATTCAACAATTACTGACAGCAAAAACTGAGCGGGCCCTGGCCTGGCTGTGGCAACGTTATTATGAAGGAGAAGCCAGAGCTTCCAAACTCCTTGCCTTTTGCCTCAGAAATCAAACACAGCAACGTACTATCTCTAAAATAAAGGACCCTATGTCAGGCCAAACTAAATATTCTACACCACAGATTCTAGAGACATTTAAGAAATACTACCAGATTCTGTACTCCTCCCCTACCCCCCCCAGAACCACATAACATCCCCAATTTTCAGGACCAGTTACAACTTCCGGCACTTTCAGTGGAACAACAGAACCGGATAGTAGCCCCAATTACAGAATTAGAGCTTCAAAACGTAATTTGAAGTCTTAAGAATGGTAAGTCTCTGGGTCCAGATGGCTTTGGAGTAGAATTTTATAAAAGCGCATGGGGCCTTCTGAAAAATCCACTTCTCCAGGCGCTAACATCTGCACACGCCACCTCCTCTTTTCCTATTTCCTGGAGACAAGCCACAATTTCGGTGATCTTGAAGCCCCAAAAGCCTCCGCACTTATGCGATTCATACGGACCTATCTCAGTACTCAATCAAGATTACAAAATATATACGAGCTTAATGGCACATAGACTTGATCACATCCTTCCCTCATTGATACACCCAGACCAATCAGGATTTATCAAAGGCAGACAGACTACCGATAATATTAAATATTAATATTAAAAGAACATTATATCTTACAGACCATGCCCAGTCTACTAAATCCCCCCTTTTAATACTAAGCCTGGATGCCCAAAAGGCTTTTGACATGGTCTCTTGGGAGTTCCTTCAAGCGGCCTTGCTAAAGTTTAATTTTCCGACCTCTTTTACGGACGCAGTTAGAGGCAGATTAGCAGGATTAAATCAGGGGAGAGATGGGCGCAAGACCCGGGGGAGCAGGATAAGGTACTAAATGAGTACTTCACCTCAGTTTTCACCAAGAAAAATGGGGGTGCTGCATCATACATGGGAGGAGACAGAGATACTGAGGAGGGGGGGACCCTTACCGATCGGCGGGTCTGGGGAGAGGGGGAGGCATCACTGGCAGGAGGGGGGAGGGCTAAGCAGGGAGAAGAGGTACCGGAAGTGGAAATCACAGCAGAGAGAGTGAGGGAAGCCCTCAGCTTCCTTAAGACAGAGAAAGCACCAGGGCCAGATAAATTACATCCCAGAGTGCTGAAGGAACTTGCAGATGTCCTGGCGAAACCCCTGGCGGAGCTTTTCACCATCTCTCTGAGTACAGGGTGGGTGCCCCAGGACTGGAAGGTGGCGAATATAGTACCTATCCACAAGGGGGGATCAAGGGAGGTGGCAGGGAACTACAGGCCTGTCAGCCTGACATCGGTGGTGGGCAAGGTGATGGAGGGCATTGTCAAGGAGAGGCTAGGGGGGGACCTGGATAAGTCAGGGTGCCTGGACGATAGACAGCATGGATTCATCCTGGGGAAATCGTGTCAGACAAACCTGGTGGAGTTCTATGACTGGGTGACAAGTGCCTTGGACCTGGGTAGACCAGTGGACATCCTCTTTCTAGACTTCAGCAAGGCATTTGACTCTGTTCCTCACGTGGGCCTGTTGGATAAGCTGGGAGAAATGGGGATGGGGAACCAGATAATCAGATGGCTAGGCAATTGGCTCCAGGACCGGACCCAGAGGGTCGTAGTTGGCGGGATAGTCTCATCCCCAAGGAGGATCATTAGCGGGGTTCCACAGGGATCAGTCCTTGGGCCCCTCCTCTTCAATGCCTACGTCTCTGACATAAGGACAGGAATCAGGAGTGAGATGAGTCTCTTTGCGGATGACTCAAAACTGAAGGCGGTGGTGGATGGGGAGGAGGGGAAGGTGGCCCTACAGGGGGACCTGGAGGCTCTGGAAAGATGGTCTAGAAAGTGGAAGCTGAGGTTCAATGCAGGGAAATGCAAGGTACTCCACCTGGGGGCCAGAAACCCAGGCCAAGTGTACACCCTGGAGGGGAAATGCTACAAGTCTCGATGGCTGAGAAGGACCTGGGGGTATTAGCAGATGTCAAGATGAACAACTCGGAGACTTGTAGGAGGGCAGCAGCCAAGGCCAACAGGATGCTGGGATGCATCGCTAGGGGATCACCTCCGGAAGGAGGAAGTGATACCCTCTGTATAACTGCTTGGTGAGGCAGCACCTTGAGTACTGCGCAGTTTGCAGGCCACACTTAAAGAGGGACATTACCTCCCTGGAGAGGGTCCAGAGGAGGGCAACCAAAATGATGTGGGGCTTGGGGACAGGACCTATGAGGAGAGGCTCAAAGAGCTAAATATGTACACATTGGAAGAGAGAGGGACCGGGGGACATGATAGAAGTCTTCAGGTACATGAAGAGGGTAAATAGGGAGGAACAGTCAGGGTGCTTCGAAGGAAGGAGGAGGGGGCCACTAGAGGGCATGGGTGGAAGCTGGAGGGGGGAAGATTCAGGGGAGAAAGGAGGAGGTGCTACTTTACTGAGAGGGTGGTGGAGCCATGGAATGCGCTGCCTAGGGGTCTGGTGGAGGCAGAGACAGTGGAGGGGTTCAAGAGGGGGTGGGACAGGTACAGGGGAAGGGTTCTGGAAGCAAAATCCAATGCAGCAAGAATATCCGGAACTGGGAAGGGAGAAGCCAGAGGAGGCGAGGGGGGCAGCAAGTACAGCACCCAGGGTGGAGGCTGACCAAACCAGCAGACACGTAAGACCATTAGGCCTATTCTGCTGGCATTTTAGTATGTTAGTATGAACTTATACAGGACCGGAGGCGTGGAAGTTAAACGGCTGCCACTCAGAGCGCTTCTCCTTACATAGGAGCACCCGGCAAGGCTGCCCCCTTTCCCCATACCGGTTTGCTATTTTTGTAGAACTCACAGCCCAATTTCTTAGGCAGTCCCCTAACCTACATGGATATAAAATTCCAGACCAATCATACCACAAAATAGCATATTATGTTGACGACCTCCTACTCTATATTACCCGCCCGGAGGAATCATTACCAACCTTATTCGCCACGTTAAAAGAGATAGAGACCCTTACTTGATACACCATAAACACTGGTAAATCAGAGGCCCTTACTATACAATCCTCTCTCCTAACAGACTTTATCCGGAAATTCCCATTTAAGTGGGATAAAGCATATTTAACATACCTAGGAATTAAAATTCCCCCCCAAACTAGGGGATCTCTACAACCTGAATTACTCCTCCACCCTCTCTCAAATAAAATCAGATCTTCAGAAGTGGACTCCTCTCCCACTGCCATTGATGGCTAGGGTGCAGTCTATCCAAATGAATTCTCTCCCGAAGGTCTTATACCTACTACAGAATATTCCTTTGGCCCTCTCGCAGAGGGACATACAACTCTGGAATAAATCCATTAGTAAATTCTTATGGGTGAATCAACAGCCTGGAGTAGCCCTGGCAAAGCTGCAGTGCTCTAAGGAGAGAGGAGGACTGTCCCTACCTAACATTTTTCTTTACTCGATGGCCTCTCTACTCATGCATATGACTACTTGACTGTTGCCTCTGACTCGGGCCCCAACCTGAGTATCAACAGAGCAGAATATGGCTTCACGGCCCCTGTCCTCTTCTTGGATATTTCAACCAAATAACAGAACACGATTACAGGGAGCCTGTTGATTTACCAAAGAGATGCTTCATGCTTGGATGCGGTTCTTGGCTCGCCCATCCTGTGGATTTCTCTCCTCCTGGTTAGGGATCCCAGCCGAGGATCCCACTTGGACCCCGACGGGGTGAGACTCCTCCTTTTGTTCCTGGGCCCACAAAGGACTGCGATTTACCCACCAATTCTACACTAACGCAGTATTTAAAACATCTGATCAACTTAAACAGGAGTTCTCTTTGGAGAGGAGTGACTTTTTTAGATACTTACAAATCCGTCACTTTTTAAGTTCAAAGATTGGACTTGATGTCTCTGAACAGGTCATCCCTCCCCTCTGCCACCTCCTGACCCAGCTGGAAAGGGGAGGTCCCCGTAATCATTTGATCTCTCAATTTTATAAAGCTTTACAAGGAGCTCCATCACAGGTTATGGACCTGGTGCAATTTCACTGGGAGACAGAACTCCAGATGGACTTGTCCCAAGACGACTGGCTCCAGATACGGAGGAGACAGCATAAAACCTCCAGCTTTTACACATGGAGAGAATATTCCTGGAAAGTGATCTCCAGATATTTTCGCACATCACAGATCACTGCCAAGTTTCTGACAGGTGGTGATTCCTCATGTTGGAGGAACTGCGGATGTGAGGTCGCCACCCACACACACATTCTATGGTCTTGTCCAGTTTTAGCTATATATTGGGTAACTATAGAGGATAGAATAACACACCTTTTCCAGACACTGATCCGAGTTATCCCCAGCGATGGGACTATTGCTCCACTATCCCCGTTCCTTTAGAAACCCACACCAGGTATACCTTCTTAATAGCCTATTAGGAGTGGCCAAAAAATGTATAACTAGGCTCTGGCTTCACCAGGAGCCCCCCACCATTTCAGCTTGGGAAAATACAGTATATGACATATACAAACTTGAACATATGACTGCCAGGATTCATGATAAGGTTCCCGAGCTGATGAACAGGTGGAATCCTTGGTTCCTCTCGATAAATCAGTTTAGATCGGACCAGATACCTTAGAATGAAGGTTTAGATGGAGAACTATGAGAGGGTTTGATCTGTGGGGCCTAGCCAGTCCCAAACACAGTTTCCCCTTAAGGGGATCTTTTGTTAATAGAAAGAAGGTATCCATCCGACATCATCTCCGCTCTCCGCTCACTTATTTAAATGTGCATCTATCTAATTATGTATCCCAGAAAACATTTCACAATGTATAACTTGGTTCAGAGCACCTGTTGTGTAGGTTTACCTCTAAGCAAGAAAGGACTTAAAAGATCTAGTGTCATATATTAGTACTGTAAATATCAATTATCTACTCATTTGTATTAATATTCATTCATATATTATACATAGAGTTCTCTCCCTGTATGGGTGGTTACTTTCATTACTGAAGCTCGCTATCTTGACTTGTACAGTACAATATATTCCTGTATGATTACAAAGTGATCCTATACCTGTTAAAACTTGAAATAAAAATATCTACTCCTGCACTTTGCCAGCATCCCCCCCTCCCATCTTCACCTCCCCTGCTGGCCCATGACAAATGCCATCCAGCTGCACTACCTCTATTCTTACCCGCCCTCCACCTCTCCTCTCTCTGTCCCCCCACCTACCTCCCCTTTTCTCCCATCCATTTAGTCTCCCCGATTTCACCCTCCTCCTTTCCCCTCCCCAAAGTTTCACCTTATTGTTCTTTTTTCCTCTACAAGACTACGTGTTTTTTTATTTTTTTATTTTATAAACTGTTATCTTTGGTTATGTTTGTCTCAGCTGTACCAATGACGCTGAACCTTTGTAAAAGAGCCTCGGCTCAAAGGTATTTGTAATCCTAGAATAAATGAAAAAATAAAAAATAAAATAAAGTTTTAAAAAAAGAGAATCCATTCTGGACATCTTCTGTCTGCAGTGACATTTCTGGAACCCCGGCACAGTCTTCTTCTTGTCCATGACAGTGGTGAAGAACAAGCCTGAAGACAAAAAGTTTTTAATAACTTGGAAGGAAATCCAAAGATTTTACAGCAAAGGGCCTACTCAGTGCAAGACCGGTAAGGAGGGAACCTTCTTTTTCCAGCGGAAAGGAAGATCTGGCGTCACAGGGTGCAGCCGAGGGAGGTAAAACCCGGGGGGGTATGAGGAGTCAGCTTGAAGACGTTCCAGTGAAGTCTTAAAGGGGAAAGGCACTGCCCACAAGTGTGGATAGAAGATCATAGCCAAGCCCCTAGAAATAACGCTTTCCGTGTCAGAAAGCGCAGCTCGTATGTTGCGGCTGACTCAAAAGGAGCTAAAGTAAGTTTTTCTAACAGAAAATTTAAGTCCCAAGGCGGGACTGGATTGTGGACAGGAGGCTTCAGATGAAGAATGCGTCTCAAAAACATATGGGACACCTCTGGCTGTGCCACCGTACAGCCATCAATGGGCACATGCAAGGCTGAAATAGCAGTCAGGTGCACTTTAATGGAGGAGTATTGCAGGCCAGAATCTGAAAGGGACAGCAAATACTCCAGAATCTGATTCACTGGGCAAGTGAAAGGATTCAGCTGGTGGGAAGCTGCCCACACAGCGAAGTGCTTCCACATCACAGAATAAGTGGTCCTGGTAGACGGCTTCCTAGCAGCCACCAGGACATCAGCCATCTTTTGGGATTCTCAGAATCTAGCCACAGCTACGTCTTCAGGAGCCATGCATGAAGGTGTAGAGACCTGAGGTCTGGATGGACTAGGGTGTCCTGCTCTTGGGAGAGCAAGCCTTTGCACAGAGGCAGGGGCACTGGGCATTCCACTGTCAACTGCTGCGGTAAGGGGAACAATATCTGACGAGGCCAGCTGCAGTAAGGAGAACAATATCTGATGAGGCCAGAAGGGAGCAATGAGAATCATGGTTGCTCCCTCCATCTGGAGCTTGAGCAGCACCGTCTGAATTAGTGGGAAGGGAGGAAAGGCGTAGCGAAAGCTCCCCTTTCAGGAGAGGGACAACGCGTCTCGCCAGAAAACTCCAGTCCCTGGAGCGAGCAGAAACGCGGCAGTTCTGCATTGTGTGGGGACGCAGAAAGGTCCAACTCTGGATGACCCCAACTGTCGAACAGGTCTTCTACCACTGAGGTCAGCAGCTCCCACTTGTGCATTCTGGACTGTGACTTGCTTAACTGGTCTGCCAGGATGTTTTGGGCGCCTGGAAAATGGAAGGTAGATAGTTATAGACCGTGTTCTAGAGCCCACTACCAAACTCTCATTGCTTCCCTGTACAGGGGGTATGAAAGTGTCCCCCCTTGCTTGTTGATGTAGTGGACTACACTGATGTTGTCTGTCTGCACCAGCAGAGGTCTCGGGGACAGATGGGCCTGGAATGCCTGAAGACCATACAGAATGACCCTCATCTCTAGGGCATTGATGTGGAGGGACCTTTCCACAGTGGTCCATGTCCCTTGGGTCTGGTGAGACTTCAGGTGTGTTCCCAGCCCAACCCCAAAGCATCTGTGATGAGGACCTGATGGAGTAAGGGATAAGGAAAGGGACCCGTATTGCTGGGATCCATCCACCAGTGAAGAACCTTCTTCACAGGTGATGTTACTAGAATCTTCTGGTCTAGATCGTCGGTACATTGACACCGTTAGACACTTAATGCCCACTGGGGGATCCGCATGTGCAGCCGTGCCAGGGGGACCATCATAATGGCTGTCGCCATCAGGCTCAGCAGTCTCAGGAATGTCCTGGCAGTGACATACCGGTTGCTGTAAAGTTCCAGGGCCTGTGCGATCAGGCACTCTGCCCTGCCCTGAAGCAGAAAGGCTGAACCCTGAGCTGTGTCCAGTATAGCCCCTATATACTAGAGGTGCTGACAAGGAGTCAAAACTGACTTGGGCAGATTGACCGTGATCCCTAGCGCTTGGAACAGTTGTCTGGTATGCACTAGGGTGTAAGTTGCTCCCCGGACAGAGCTTTGAGCAACCAGTTATCCAGGTAGGGGAAGAGGCACAATCCCTCCCCCTTGAGGGCTGCTACCACCACCCCTAAGCATTTGGTAAATACCTGTGGAGCAGAACATAAGCCAGAAAGCAATGCCCTGAACTGGTGGTACTCCCCCTGGAACAGGAACCTAAGGTACTTCCTGTGGGGGCATAAATCTTTATGTGCAGGTATGCATCCTGCATGTCTAGGAAGCGTATCCAGTCTCCCTGGTGCAGGAGAGGCAACAGCCCTTGTAGGGTCACCATCCTGAACTTTTCGTAAAAGTTCAGATTTCTCAGGTCCAGAATGGGCTGCAAAGCCCTTATGGATTTGGGAACCAGAAAGAAGTGGGAATAGAACCCTGTGGTCCTCTGATCTTTGGGAAATGAATCTATGACCCTTTTGTGCAGCAACGTGTGAATTTCCTCCAGCAGCACTGGAATGCAGTGTGGAGGGTAGCCTGGAGGCAGATCTGGAGGCCACTCCAGAAGTTCCAAAGTGTGGGCTAGCTCTATGAGCTGCAGGACCCAAGCATCTGTTGTGATTTCTCTCCACCTGTCCAAATGAAAGGGAGAAGCAACCCCCTACCACCACCTCCTGCAATACTTGGGGGGGGTTGGGGGTGTCTGGCAAGGAGTCAGACTGACGTAGACCCAGTGGCCGGGTATCCGGCTTTGGTCTGTGGGAGGCCCTACAAAAGGGCACCTCTGCCCACTCCATGTTTGGGTATGGTACAGCGAATGGACTGACCTTAGGGTTCTCCCAGAGGCCTGCACGACAGAAAAGATGTCCTGGACATCCACCCCAAAAAGCTTGTAGCCTCTGAAGGGTGCATTCAGGATGGACTGCTGTACATCATTAGCAATGCTAGAAACCCTGAGCAAAGACATATGCAACATCATAAACCGATCTCATAGGTGTTTTTTTGCCCTGTACTGAAGGGGCTTAAGCAGCTCTTGCCTTTGATGACCCTCTGAAAGGGCTTGAGCTGCAGCTTTGGCCTTTTTCCAGAGTGTGTTTAGGAATTTGACCATATGGCAATGCAGTTAATTATTCTGAGGGCCAGCATGGAAGAGGCATAGGCCCTCTTGCCCATAAGATCCAGCTTTCTGGACTCCTTGCCCAGAGGGAGAGAGCTAAGGTGCTGAGGCCTCTTGGCCCTATCCTGGGCCGCACTGATTACCACTGAATCTGCCTGTGGTTGCCCTGCAAAAAAAGGCTTCCCAGAGGGAACCTGGTACGATTTATTTATTTTTCTAAGCATTGCAGGGACCATATTTAGCCTGTACCAGACAGCCATGGTGGCATCCTCAAACGCAGCCAGCAAAGGAGGAATGATCAGAAGGGAAGAGTCTGGCAATTCCAAATATTCTGCCAGATTTCTTCAGGAGCATCCTGCTCCCCAGTTTCAAACCTCATGGCTGATTGCAGCTGCTTCATCAATAAGACGAAGGTGGGGTCACTGAGAGGGACCTCAGGGTATTATTTGGTGGAGTCCCGTCCCCGAAGAAACAGTGGAGGTAGATGAAGGGCTCCTAGCATCCTCTTCGTCATGTGGAAGGAGGTCAGGATGGTACTCATCCTCATCAAGTGGTTCTGAATAGGGCACAGAAGACAGCGATAATCGAGAGCATGAAGGGTGTGTTGCCATAGAAGACGTTAGCACAGGCGCAGGCCTAGTAGACCCCGGTGTAGACAGTCCTGGGGGAGGAGCAATGCGGTGCATAAACTCTCAAAAAGAGGATAGTGTAATCTGGACGTTGATGGTAGGCGGCATCACTAGAGCACCTTATGGCATCAACAGTGGGGTCTGGGGCCCCGGTGTTGGTGGTACGGCCTACAGCGTCGATGAGAAAGGCTGGTCGGTGGTACAGTCTGCAGTGTCAATGAGACAGACTGCAACCCTGGCATCGACATGATGGCCCAGGGCACTGACAGGGGAGACAGAGGCCCTGGCGTCGACAGGATGGTCTGATATGTCGATGGGGGAGGCTGAACCCCCAGCATCGATGAAATGGTCAACGGCATTGACAAGAGTTACAACAATCCTGGCATTGAGAGACCACCGCCATCCGGAACAGATGTGGTGGAACTCCCTGCCTGTTGTCCTGAATCTGAATGGGTCTCAATGACAGGGGTTGAAATGCCAGCGGAGGCATCAGGAGGCCAGACATCAATGAGCCGGCTCCAGCCAGAGAAAGACCGGTGGTCAGCGCTACCAAAGTCAACTCTGTGGAGGAGAGGGTGTGGGCAGCAGCGGGGGCTGCTGTTTAAGTGGTCGATGACCCAGCAGCAGCCAGCGCATGAAGCAGCAACCAAGAATGCACCGGAGAGGCCTTGTCCCTGGGCCTATCTTTATCCCGGTGTTTGTGTTTGCTACTGGATTTGTCCTGGGCTTTGGAGGAGTGGGAGCCCATGGACGGAGCTGGCAAGGCAGAGGAGCTTCTTCCCCGGAGCTCTTTCTCCATGAGGGTGACCTGTTCCAGGAGTAAGGATTCTAGGGTCTTCTGATGGTGTCGTTGGATGGCCTGGTTGAATCTGCAGCAGATCTTGCAGGCCTTACCGTTGTGGTCAGTGCCGAGACCGCAGATGCAGGCATCATGGTCATCCTTGTCGGAGATCTTCTTGCTGCACCCGCAGAGTTTAATAAATTTCTTTGAGTCAGTTTTCATAAACAACAGAAGAAACCACTTTAAAAAATAAATTGATTAACAACTAGGGTTTGAAAAGAAAACATTACTTACCATAGTAATCTTGTTTCTTCTAAGGGAATCTTACTGTATTCTGACAATTGCGGTATGGTCTCACCATAGGACTGCCCCGGAGCCGAAATGGTTAATAGAACCTATACTAATGATGGAATGTTAGGCTCGAGCTCGGTTTTCAAACCACTGTCCCTGGTTGCACTTCCTGCAACCGTCAGATTCTTACAAAGCAGGCAGAAGCTAAAAATACTAAGCTACTTAACTAATCCTAAATACCCTGACTAGGGTAGGAAAACATCTTCAAATAACAAAGGGCATTACTAAGACTCAAGTCAACATATGACCAAGAAACTAATAGGTACCCACAGGTTTCAAACATCAATGTACAGGCAGTGTGCAGTGCCCTGTAGGTCCTAGCAGGGGGAGGAAGCGTGGGAGCTCAGAATACAGTAAGATTCCCTTAGAAGAAACAAGATTTAAGTAATGTTTTCTTCAAACCCCAGGAAATCTTACTGTATTCTGACAACTGCAGACTACATAAGCAGTGCCTCTGGAGGTGGGCAGAAGACCTATTTAGGAAACAGGCTCTGTAAAACTGCTGTGCCTAACCTGGCATCACTCCTGGCCTGGGTATCCAAACAATAATGCTTAGTGAACGTGTGGGCTGTTTTCCATGTATCTGCTTTACATATTTCCAATAGAGGAATCTCTCTTGAAGCTGCTATAGATGCAGCTGTCCCCCTTGTAGAATGGGCCCTGAGCCCTTGAGGGGGCTGTCTGCACATTTTGCCATAACAGAACTGGATACATGCCACAAACCATCTTGCTATGCATCTCTTAGTGGCAGGTTTGCCTTTTTCCACTTCCCCTTAAGTCAAAAAGAGTTGGGTTTTATCCCCTCTATTACTTTTTGTATGTTCCAGGCAGTAGCTGTCAGATCTTGTCCACTGGAAGGGGACTTGCTACTTGCCAGGGGTGATTGGGTGGGTCAGTGTGGATGTACACCATATATCACTCTTAGAACTACTGTTACAGGTGAGTAACCTGTTTTTCTAGGGACATGGATGTTTATTTATTTAGCTTTTGTTGACCGGGTAAGTGCACTAGACAAATCCTGCCTATTTTCAGGCACGACCCGGGGGAGGGGGATACAGATGAATGCCAACTGACCTTGAACCAGATTAAGCTGTTGGTGGTATTTTAGTGAATGAGGGAAATTTGGCCAGGATACCGGGGAAATTCCCCTACTCTTTTTTCGATAAGTGCCATGGGATCTTTAACATCCGCCTGAACTACCACCAATCCAGGCAGATGGGACCTCGGTTTAACGTCTCATCCGAGACGATGTGGTGTACTATCCACACTTCTGGCAGACTCCTAGCAGTTCTCCAGGAAGAGGGGGCAAGGCACACACCCTCTATTTAGGGAACAGAGATAGGAGAACTGAGGCACAAAAAGCAGCATCCCAGCGTGACTCAAGGTTGATGCGGTAGTGGGAAATGAAGGTGTGTGCTGACTTCCAGGCAGCAGCCTTGCAGATTTCCTGAATAAGGACATTCCTGGAAGTAGACACCGAAGCAGCTGTATGGCAGGTGGAATGAGCCCTTAGCCCTATGGGAGGTTCCTACCCGCCAACCTATAGCAGAGATCGATGCAGGATACAATTCATCTGCCAATCGTCCACTTAGCTGCAGTTCTGCCAGGTGCGGCTTCAACGTAGGTGACAAATGGCTAGCAAACCTCACCCTGAACTCTAGCCACGCGCTCCTTTAGCGCTCGCCGCAGGTCCAAAGTATTGAGACTGTGCTCGGCCTCCGAGGTGTGGTTGGTGAAGTACACCAGGAGATTAATCACCTGGTGAAGGTGAAAATCTGACATAACCTTCGGGAGGAACTTCGGGCTGGGGCAAAGGACGAACGTGTCCCTGTGGAAAACCAAGTAAGGAGGCTCTACCAAGATCACCTGGAGCTCACTGATCCTTCTGGCTGATGTGACAGCCACCAGGAAGGTGGTCTTCCATGACAAGCAAGACATTTCACACCTGTGCATCGGTTTGAATGGCTTGCCCATGAGCTTTGCCAACACCAGCAACAAGTCCCAAGATGGTGGTGGTTCACACAACAGAGGGGAAATGTGGTCAAGGCCTTTGAAATGCACCAGACCACCTTCTCCTGCGTCACTGACTGTGTACTGGTCCACGCCCGGTAGGCATAGATGGCTACTAGGTGCACCCTGAGGGTCGTCGACTGAAGGCCCAACAGAGGGGCCAAAGGAAGTTGAGAATGCTAGCCACTGGGCAAGATAAGGGGTCAAGCACCGTGCCCTGGCACCAAAAGGAGAACCTCTTCCATTTGAAGGTATAGCACTTTTGGGTCGACTCTTTCCAAGATGCCTCAACCACAGTGAGGACATCATCGGAGTGACCCAAAGCCTGGAACTATAGCCACTCAGGAACCAGGCTACCAGGTGCAGGGATTGAAGATCTGGATGGAATACCTTCTCCTGATTGTGCGAGAGAAGGTTTGGGCGAAGAGGGAGATGCCTCGGGAGCTTGCTGGAGATTGCGGTACCAGAACTGGTGGGGCCAGTCTGAAGACACCAGAATCATCCGTGCCTTGTCCCTCCTGGCCTTGAGCAACACCTTGTGGATCAAGGGGAATGGAGGGTAGGCATAAAGAAGGCCCAGGGTCTGGAGAAGGTTTGGGTATCCTCCTGCAGCATTCCCCGCTGAGGGGGGCAGGCACAGTACAGCCTCAGCTTGGCGCTCTCCCTGGAGGCAAAGAGTTCCATCAGAGGGTTGCCCCACTGAGAGAACAGGCTGTGTACTACCTTTGGATGGAGAGATTACTCGTGAGATGCTTTGCCCACCTGGCTGAGGGAGTCTGCCAGCTGGCTGGAGATGCCGGCCACGTGGATGGCCAGGAGAATGGCATCTAGGCTGAGCATGAAGGTCCATATGTGGAGAGTGTCCCTGCACAGCAGAAGGGAGTGTGTCTCGCCCTGTTTGTTGAGGTATTAGATGGTTGTGGTGTTGTCCGTCTGGACCTGAACTACATGACCTCGAACATGCGGAGCAAAGGCTGTCAGTGCCAGCCGAACCGCATGCAGTTCCAGCAGGTTGATATGGTCATCGGGACTCCTCGAGGGTCCAGAGCCCGTGAATTCTGTGGTCCCCTAGGTGGGTACCCGAGCCCATCAGGGAGGCATCGGTTATCAAGATGACCGTCTGCTCTGGTCGGACAAACGGGATCCCTTTCTGTAGATGTTCCGGGACTTACCACCACTGGAGGGTGTCCCACATCAACTCAGTCACAGTGACTGGCTGGTCAAAGTGGCCCCTGTTCAGAGATCATTGGCAGACCAGCTCCCATTTCTGAAAGTGCATTCTACATCAGGCCCAACGGACTATGCTGTTGCATGCCACCATGAATCCCAGGAGGCGCAGGAAGTCCCGAGCAGGGCACAACTGCCCAACCCAAAATGATTCTGCAAAGGAGGAGAGTGCCTCCGCCCTGTCCCCTGGAAGCCTAGTCACTTTTATGTTTATATTATAATGTAAACTAACTTTGTACTTAAATTTAAATTGTGTATATATGTCTGTCTTGTCTTGTGATGTTATATGTTGGATTCAATTGCAAAAGAGATCATTTTATCTCAACTTAATTTCCAATAAAAAGTTTGAAAGAGTCGAACTCCGCCCAAATGAAATGAATCACCTATGAGGGCACGAGTTCTCACTTGGCCTTGTTGACCAGGAGGCCAAGGGAGACACAGGTCTGGATGGACAGATCCCTGGACTGCTTCACCTCCACCCTGGAGGGACCTGCGATTAGCCAGCTGTCCAGGTAGGTGTATACCCTGACTCCTTGGAGCCGCAGGTAAGTTGCCATCACTGCTATGCATTTGATGAAGACCCTGGGAGCAGAGGACAGGGCGAATGGCATGGCCTGGAACTTGTAGAGGACCCCCTCCACGTGGAAATGAAGGAACCGGTGGTGGGATGGATAGACTGGGACACATAAGAATGCATCCTGAAGATGCAGAGAGCAAAACCACATGTTCTGCTCGAGAGATGGTATGATCTGAGACAAAGTGACCATCCTGCAGGTGCGCAGCTGGAGAACCTTGCTCAGGTTGTGCAGATCTAAGATGGGGTACCAGCCCCCATCCATTTTGGCACCAAGAAGTACCTGGAGGAGACAAACCCTGAGTGTTCTGGAGGGTCCGACACTAAAGCCACGACCTCCCTGAGGAAGAGCTGGGTGATGTCGGCCCAAAGGGCCAACTGAATGTCGATGGACACTATGTCCTCCCATGGGGCACGGGCTTGGCAGGGAGGGCAAGCCTTGAATTCCAGGGCAGACCCTGACTGAACATTTCCAGAACCCACCTGTCCGTGGTGACAGTGGACCAGGCAGAAAGGAAGTGGTGGAGCAAGCTCCCCACGGGATGACTCAGGTGAGACAGGATAGGCATGGGAGAGGTACAACCCATCCTGCCCCTGGGCAAGCTTTGAGGTGGAGGAAGCACTGACTGACAGCCGCTGGGACCTCGACCTCCTGGCTTCCAAATGACCTAGGCAATGGACTTCGGCCAGGGATGCCAGGCCTGAGCCTGCTGACCAACCTGAGGCTGGGATGGTTTGGAAGCAGGGGCAGAGAGGGGCTGAAAGGGCTTCTTCTTCTGAGATTTGCAGCTCTTGGGATCCCTCTCGGTGGAGGTCACCGAGTCCAAGGTGGCACTGGACTTCTCACTACAGGTGAGGTGCCCTTCAACACCAGACCTGAACAAGTCGGTGCCCAAGAAGGGGATATCCACCAGTTTATGCTGGGTATTCACCGTAAAGGTCGAGATCCTTAGCCAAGTCCTGCGGCGCATGGCAAGTGCGGTTGCCACGGACTGGGCGCAAGAGTCTCTGATATCCATGGCAGTCTGGAGATGTTGCTTGGCTGCTGCTCGACCCTGATCCCAGACCTGCTTGACCGTAGTTTGCAAATCAGCTGGAAGATGAGGAAGCACCTCATCAAGCGTGCCCAAAACGGCGTGGGCGAAGTGGGCCATCAAAAGAGCCGAACTCGCCTGCCGAGGCATAAACCTTTTAGCCATGTGGTTCAATTGCTTAGACTCCTTGTCAGGAGGCTTGTCCACATCCCCGACACTGCCCATGTGCTGGAATACTGAGTCAGCCACCAGACCCTCAGCCGAGAGGCGCTCTGTAAAATCTGACAGGAAACCGATATGGACTGCATACTTGCGGGCCATCTGGGCCGACAGCGCAGGACAAGAGCCCGGATACTGCAAAGCTCCAAAGCAGGGCCAAGAATGGCCTCTGTGAATAGCAAGGCTTCCCCAGGGGAGTCACCTCTGTCCAAAATCTCAGTAAGCGGGTACCCCAACCTGTTTTTGGTCGGGCTCCATTGGTAGACCCGTGGATTCCGAGACAGACAGAGGAGCCCCGTGAAGGAAGTGGGACCCTGCTCCGACGAAAAATCCTCTGATGACTCCTAGTCCACAGGGTGGGAGTGCGAGGAACAGCCCTCAGACTCTGAGGATACGTTGAACAAAGGTCGACCACCAGAGTCCCCGCTGACCCTGCGAGGTCAGTTGGGAGTAATGGTGACAGACAGCTGATGCCGAAACCCTGATGCAGAGTGGGCATCCTTAGGAGGAGGGCTGAACTTCGGCTGTTTTGGTGGTGGCTCCACCAAGATAGGTGGAGAAGCCGGGGGAGGCCAAACCGGTTCCTGCAGAGTCAGAGAAGGTTGAGGCCTCTGTGGCGAGAGTCATATGATGGACGGGGTAGAGGTCAGAAATGGCTTCACCCCAGTGAACATGAGCAGGTGCCACATAACCTCTTCATAGCGCCGACGCAGATTACGTAAGAGCCTCTCCTCGTCCGAGGTGGGTAACCAAAAGTAATAAGTTCAAGAGATCATTACGGTTCTCGGATAAAGTCAGTGAAGCAGCAGGGGCTAAGAAAAGGGCCCTCTACAGGCCTTCTAGAAGTGCAAAGAGAAGGAGGGGGAGAAAGAATGGGGAGCATATTTGCTGAGGAGTAAGGAGGCAAACACAGTGGTTAGGAAGGCACAAAGTTGCATACTGCAGAAGGGGTCAAGGGTAGAGAAAAACATTTTTTCTGATATACTGGGGAGAAAAGAAGGGAGAATCGTTAGGCTGACAGAAGGGGGTAGGGAGATAGAAAAGGACTGGCATGAGGCTTCCATTTTCAATGACTATTTTTGCTCAGTTTTCACCAGGGAAGAAGGCAGGCTCTTTACCGACAGTAGCATCACAGCGGCTGATAAGGGTGTCCCACAGATGAGACAGCCAATGTTTACAAGCGACAGAGTCCAGAAAGGGCTGGTGGCCCTAAGGATAGATGAAACCCCAGAACAAGATGGGTTGCATCTCAGGATTCTCAGGGAACTGGCAGCAGAACCTCCTGAACCCCTAGTAGAACTATTCAACTGTTCACTTTGGACACGTGTAGTACTGAAGGACTTTAGAGTGGCAGATGTTGTCCCCCTGCATGGGGGGAGGGGACTACAGACCTGCCAGTCTGACCTCCACTGCAGGGAAGCTGATGGAATCACTGAGTAAGGAAGACCTTGTGGACTACCTGGAGAGCAACAGTCTCCAGGACAGTAAACAGCATGGGTTTGTGGCAAGGAGGTTCTGTCAGATGAACCTGATAAGTTTTTTCTGATTAGGTGGCAAGGGAACTGGATAGGGATCATACTGTGAATTTGCTCTATTTCGACTTCAACAAGGCATTCAACTTGGTGCCCCACAGATGCCTGCTGAAGACGGAGGATATGGGTTCAGCTATGGACATAGTGAACTGGGTAGGAAACTGGCAAAAGGGGAGACAGCAAAAGGTTGTGCTCAACAGTGTCAAATCAGAAGAGAGGGAGGTCACAAGTGGGGTGCAACAAGGATCTTTCCTGGGCCCAGTCCTCTTCAATATATTTAACAGAGACATTGGATAAGGTACTCGTGGCAGGCTGTGTCTCTTCACAGATGATACCAAGCTCTGTGGGAGGTAAACAGCAATGAGGGAATCAGAGAAATGCAGAGCGACTTACAAAACCTTGAGGTGTGGTCAAAGGTTTGGCAGTTGAAATTTAATGCCAAAAAGTGCAAAGTAATGCACCTAGGGAATAAGAACCTCAGGACAGAGTACTGGATGGGTGGGGTAAGACCTAGTACTACAACTGAGGAACGTGACCTAGCAGTTACAATCAGTGACACCCTCATTTGTTCCCACAGATGCTATATGGTGTCGGAACCATTAATTGCTGGATCCGACCCAAAATGGCCATTGGGAGCAAATGAGTTAAGCAATCGAGCCAGTGCAACAAGGCCTATGGTAAGGCAAGTATGAGGCTGGGGTGTATTGGGAGAGACACTGATAAAAGAGGGGTAAATACTACCCCTTTACAGATCTTTAAAGAGGCGCACCTGAAGTACTGTGGCCAGTTCTGGAGCTCTCACCCCAGGAAGGATAGGGGCAGTCTGGAAACGGTGCAGCATAGGGTGAAAAAAATTATTCAGAGGTGCTGACCCGTCAGCGCAGTGGCTGGATTTCTGCTTGTGACGCCAGCAACCCGGGTTCGGGAGCAGACTCGGGTTGTTGGAGGGCTGGCCGGAGGAGAGTGGCTTGAGTGTCCCATGACAGCTTGCCCTCTTGGGGGGGAAGGGGGGCCAATGCCCGCAACTTGTCTGACCCTGAGTGGAGACTCGGGGTAATACAAGCCCCGTAGGGGAAGCATGGCCAGATCACGCTGTGGGACGCCAGCTGCGCCTTTGATAGTCATGGTCTACACAGTGGGGAGGAAATGGAGGATAACGCCTGCCAGGACCGGGAAGACAGGCTACCCGGCTGCAGCCTCCGATGCATGCCCCCTCACACCCTGCCACCTCCGGACCAACCCAAACAGTGAGTAGCCTCGGGTGTTGGGGTCAGACTTTGTCTCCCTGTGATTCGAGGCTCCATGGGGACTGAGGTGGATGTGGGTAGAGCGGGAGGCAGGAGGATGACTCCTTAGTGGCCCCAAAGAGTCGGGGCTGGCAGGACGAGTGGGAGAATAAACTGCAATTTAAAAAAAAAAAAAAAAATGATTCAGGGTCAACAGGGCAGTTCTTAAGAGGCGTGCCTGGAGTCACTAAACGTGCACTTGCAGGAAACCACAAAGGAAAAGGTAGATATGTTAGAGACCTTCAAGTTCCTAAAAAGAATTAAGAGGATGAACTGCAAGGAACTTACTAGCTTGAATGCTAGTTTGAGGTCACAGGGCCATGAATGGAAACTGACAGGAAGGGAGGTTCAGGAGGGATGTGAGGAAGTATTATTTTACAGAAAGAGTGGTGGAGCTGTGGAAGTCTACCAGTCGAGGTTGTAGGTGCTAAACAGCTGCTGGTTTCAAGCACACTTAGGACAGATCAAAAGGTATAGTGGACAGTCGGGATGACAGAACTGGGAAGGAAAATGGGGGGAGTAGGGGGAGGGCTAGGACCCTGGAAAGACATTAGATCCCAGGGTTAGACAGGGAACTTGGGCAGAACGGATGGACCGTTGGTCTTTTTCTGCTGTCATTTTCTGCATTGCCATGAACGAAGTACTGTTAGATAAGGCTCATAGAGTTTTCATCATGTATATACAAGGATGTGGTAAAAAATGTTTGTATTTAATTTTTAACTGAAGATAAAAGCATACATTTTACAAATAAAAAAAGAGACTTGAGATATGGCTTAGTATTACATCGGTAAATGAAATATTTAATGTACAATTATGAATAGTATTATGAACTAGATCACTTCTTTATTAAGTTCCTTAGTATGCTATTGCTTTACTCCACATTAACTACTTCTTGAAAATCTGCACCGTTTTAACTTACCTGTATTAGTGTAGACACGATTTCGAATGAACCAACTACCAAAAGCACAGGAGCTATTACAATGAGAGGAAGTAGCGAGTATCCAATAACACCAAGAACCTGTCCATACGCAACCTATAAATAATTTTAAAGCAAAACAGGAATTTGAAACATGAAAGTACAGAATCTACTGTATTTTTTCCACATGCTCATGCAGAGATTTACAATCATCCGGATACCACTATACTGATGGACTGCCACTATAACGCAGTACTAGCATGTAATAAATGCAAAACTATCTTTTTTTATGCTTTTCTTCCCAAATTGTTTCAACTAGTTCCCCCTGCCCCTTATCCACATCATGGGCCATCTTCTAGCCCAGGGCCCTGCCAAACGGCTGCCTTCACAGCAACTTTCTTTCCTTAATCAGCTGATGGGGAAGGGGTTGGGATCTCACTGATCTGCCTGGTTTCCCAACAGGATTTTCTTCTTCTGCTCCCCCCCTTACATTCTCTGCACTACACTTATTATCACCGCAGGTCGCTGCATCCGACTACTCTCACTTTGGGTGCTAGGTACAGTCCTCAAGGCCCACAAAACAAAGGAGGCCATCCCCTGTGGCTTTCTCCCATGACAGGACTATGCAATCCAGAAGGCTCCCTGGTGGCTAAGGACAGAGCGAAATCCAACAAGATGACTATCAAAGTAGTGACTCTGTTACTTGACTTCCCGCACCTTGAGCCATAAGGGAGAACCAAACAGTAGAGTCTGAGTCCCTCTCTCCCCTGAGAAGCCATTCAAAGCAGGGTTTATGCATCACACTCTCCCACTGTCCGACTAGGACTCAGATCAAGGAATCAAACTCTGCACTCACCCTGCCACCTCCCAGTTCACCAAACAAGTGTGCTCACTATCAGGTGATTGGAAAGTCCCAGACCGTATTTATAAAGAATTTCATTGAGAAATTTTCAAAACAATTTTGGTTGCTCAAGTCTATGTCCTAGTTAATAAAGAGCTTTCTAAGCCTCCAAGGCAGCATGGATTCACAGCGGAAAGGCCATGTCAGACAAATCTAATAGATTTCTTTGACTGGGTGATCAAAGTAGTAGATCAGGGAGGGGCTGTAGACATGGCCTACCTAGACTTTAGCAAGGCATTTGACACAGTCCCACACAAAAGATTAATATACAAGTTGGCCAGCCTGGGAGTGGGTTCCAAGATGGTAGCCTGGGTAAAAAATTGGCTGGAGAACAGGACACAGAAGGTAATAGTAAATGGAGTCCACTCTGAAGAAAGAGGGTTTACTAGTGGGGTACCGCAGGGTTCAGTACTAGGACCGTCGCTTTAATGTCTTTATGAGCGACTCATGCAGAGGGACTGAAGGAAAGTATGTCTCTTTGCAGACGACACAAAGATCTGCAATAGAGTTGATACACAAGGTGGGTGGAAAGGATGAGAAGAGACTTGGCAAGGTTGGAGGAATGGTCAAATGTATGGCAGCTTAGATTCAATGCTAAGAAGTGCAAGTAATGCACCTGGGAAACAAAAACCCAGGGGAAGAGTACACAATGGGGGTGAGATACTAACAACAACAAAAATGGAAAGGGACCTGGGAGTAGTCATATCAGATGACCTAAAGGTGGGCAAGCAATGTGAGAGGGCAGCAAGGAGGGTTGGGGGATACTGGGATGCACAGGAGAGGCATCACCAGAAAACAGGAAGTTGTTATCCCTCTGTACAGACAGCTGGTGAGACCCCATCTGGAGTACTGCGTGCAGTTCTGGAGACCCACTCTTCGCAAAGACATAGACAGGATGGAGGCAGTCCAGAGGAGGGCAACTAAAATGGTGCAGGGTCTGCACCAAAAGACATATCAAGAGAGACTTAAGGATCTTAATATGTATAGCCTCGAGGAAAGGAGGGAGAAGAAGAAGAATAATCTGTATTTATATAGCGCTTTTCATACAACCAAAGCGCTTTACAAGCAATGCTAGACTGGTAGTGAAGTGACTGAGGGGGGGACATGACTGAAACTTCCAAATACCTCAAAGGAATCAACAAAGTCCAAGAGGGTAGCATCTTTCAGAAAAAGAGGTGTGCAAGAACAAGGGGGCACAATCTGATGCTAGAGGGGAGATGGCTCAGAGGTAATGCGAGGAAGTATTTTTCACGCAGAGGGTTGTGGATGCATGGAACAGCCTTCCTGAGGAGGTAGTGGAGTCAAAAACAGTGGTTGAATTCAAGCATGCATGGGACAGTCATAAGGCAATTCTAGGGGGTTGGGATAGAAAGAAGTAGGCTGCTGGTTAACTAGGATATGCAGCTTATCCATTAGGTAGGGAAGAAAAAATTACTCACCTTAGTAATGTTGTTTCTTCTAATGGAGTCTTGCTATATTATGACAATTGCAGTTTGTCCCACCATTAGAACTGCTCCGAGGTGAAAGAGTTAACTCCCATTCTAAGAATGGAACTTGGAGCGTGAGCTCGGTTAGAGAAGCTCTGTCTGGGTTATTTCAAACCTAAACTGTCAGATCTTTACGAGCAAAACTCACTAAGGTCTGTGTGGAAGCTGTAACCTACACTAGCCAACTGGCTACCTGACTATTAAGACATACTCCTGGTCCCAACACAAAGACTCAAGTCAGGGGACCAGAAGTAATAATATAATATAAGTAATAATATGACATAAAATAAAAACATCACACCCCAAAACCCCAAGAAGGGGTGGAAAACATATAATGGGCATAACTAGCCACACTAGACTGCCCACCCCATACCCAAGTAGAAGTTCTGAAAGGGCAGGTTGGGGAGGTTTATAATATAGCAAGACTCATTAGAAGAAACAACATTACTAAGGTGAGTAATTTTTCTTCAAACAACATGAAGTCTTGCTATATTATGACAATTGCAGAATACACAGCAGTACCTCCATGGAGGAGGGACAGAACCTACTTAGGAATAGGCTCTGAAGCACGGCTGTGCCAAACGAGCATCCCTCCTGGCCTGGACATCCAGGGAGTAATGCTTGGTGAAAGTATGTACCGCTTTCCAGGTAGCTGCTTGACATATCTCTAAGATAGAATGTCTCTGGCAGCAGCTAGAGACGAGCTGTACCTCTGGTAGAATGAGCCAGGCCTGAAGGGGAACTTTCCCAGTATTTGATAACAAAATTGATACAAGAGACAATCCACTTGGCAATGGATCTCTTAGTGGCAGGTTTCCTTTTCCGACCTCACCATAAGTGAGAAAAGCTGGAGGATTCAACCTGTGACCCTTGGTACACTCTATATAGTAACTTAGGGCCCTCTTAACATCTAAACTGTGCAATCTCCTCACCAGAGGAAGAATGGTCAGTGAAAACACTGGAAGGGAGACAGATTGATTAAGATGGAAATCTGAAACCACCTTAGGCAAAAACTTCCTGTTAGTCCTGAGGACTACCTTGTCCCTGTGGAAAGAAATAAAGTCAGTTTCTACTGACAGGGCTTGCAACTCACTTATGCGCCTGGCAGAAGTGATAGCCACTAGAAAAACAGTTTTCCAAGTTAAGTACTTAAGCTCTGCAGAAGACAGAGGTTCAAAAGGAGGTTGCATTAACTGGGCAATGCAAACATTAAGGTCCCAGGCAGGGGCCGGATCCCTAAAAGGTGGATTAGAATGAAGTAATCTTTTAAAAAACTTGGAAAATACAGGGTGAGCGGAAAGAGAGGAGGGCTTTCCTGCTGAAACAAAAGCAGAGACAGCTGCCAAACGTACTTTCAGGGTAGCTGGTCTCAGTCCCAAGGAATTAAGGTGGACCATATAGTCCAAAACAATGGGCAAATCAGCAGATTCCGGGGAAATATGTTTCCCAGAACACCAAATGGAAAACCTTTCCACTTAGAATTGTAAGTAGTTTCTAGTGGAAGGCTTTTAGAAGCCTTTAGGATTTCAAGAACACCTGAGAAAGGTGCAGGTCAGCAATTCTAACTCCTCAAGAGCCAGGCCTTGAGGTTGATGGATTTGAGGTTCGGATACCAAACTCTCCCCTGTGCACAGGTTAACAGGTTGTGATTCCTGGGGAGACACAGGGGAAGATGGACTGCTAGTGACAGAAGTAGTGGGTACCAGGGCTGCCTGGCCCAATCTGGGGCAATCAGAATCATCCTGCAAGGCTGGGATCTGATTTTGACTAGCACCTTGAATAGGAGAGGGAAGGGGGGAAGGCATAAAGAAACTTCCCTTCCCAATCTAGGAGAAAGGCATCCAGGGGAATTGAGCCCAACACTGGGGGCCTGCAACAGAACAGTGGAAGTTGGTGATTGTCTGGGGCTGCAAAAAGATCTATCTGAGGGTGCCCCATCTGGCAAAACTATCCCCAGTACTTGAGGATCCAGAGACCATTCGTGATGGCCCTGGGAAATCCTGCTGAGAGCATCTGCTAGACATTGTCCTTTCCTGGAAGGTGAACTGCTATGAGGGAAGTGTTCAGGAATAGGCCAGAGACCACAACTTCATTGCCTCAGTGCACAAGGCCGAAGACCGAGTGCCCCCCTGCTTGTTGATGTACCACATTGTTGTGTTGTTGTCTGTTCTGACTTGCACCACTTTGTTCTGAACAGACACAGAAAACACTTGAAGTGCTAAAAAGACAGCTCTGAGTTCCAGCAAATTGATGTGGAGCAGAGATTCCTGAGGGGACCACACTCCCTGAGTGGAGAGGTCGCCCATGTGGGCTCCCCACCCCAGGAGGGAAGCATCTGCAGTGAGGGTCAAGGAGTGAGACAGAGGAATGAAGGGGACCCCCAGTCTTATATTGCTCTGATCCTGCCACCACTGGAGGGCCTGGATCAGGGTTCGGGTCACTGGGACCAACTTGGAAAGGGGTTCTCTTTTCTGAGACCAAAAGGCTCTCAAGTGAAACTGAATGTCCTCATCTGAAATCTTGCCCTTGCACTACGCTGTGGACGCAGCCATGTGCCCCAGGAGCTGCAAAGTGTCTTGCTGGTCGAGACCTGCAGAGGAGGAGGAGGCCAGAGCCACCAGTTCCTACCCTCTCTAAGGGTAGGAAGGCTCTGGCCTGCTTTGTCCACCCTGCACCTACGAAGGTGAGCACCTGAACTGGTTCCAGAACTGATTTTGGAAGACTGAGCAAGAAGCCCAGGGAGGAGAGCAGCTGCTGGGCAACTTGCAGGTGAGATTCATTTGATCTGTGGGACTGGCCTACAATGAGCCAGTCGTCCAGATAGGAAAGACAGCAATCCTTTGCCTTCTTAAATGAGCCACTGCTACTGCCAGACATTTTGTGAATACCCTTGGGGCAGAGGTGAGGCCGAAGGGCATTGCTCTGAACTGGTAGTGACCTGAGGGCAGTTCGAATCTGAGGTACTGGTGGGAGCTTCTGGATTAGGACGTGAAAATAGGCATCCTTGAGGTCCAGGGAGGCTAGCCAGTCCCCTGGCCTTAGGGAGGGTAAAATCATTGCCAGAGTTACCATTTTGAACTTTGGTTTCAAAAGGTGTTTGTTCAGATATCTCAGGTCTAAAATGGGCCGCCATTCTCCTGTCTTTTTTGGGGTAAGGAAATATCTGGAGTACAGACCCTTGACCTGGTGAAGGGGAGGAACCCTTTCTACAGCTCTGAGAGCCAGGAGGGTTGAGACCTCTGTTTCTAAAGTAAAGGTCTCTAAAGAGTTTGCAGGTGGGAAAGACCTGATTCTCATCTTTGGGAACTTTTTGAAGCTGAGAACCAGACCCTGGCTTACTACTTCCAGGACCCACTTGTCTGAAGTTAGAGACACTAGTTCTGAACGGTAAGCCAACCTACCCCTACAGGTAAAGGAGAATAGGGCCCTGGGCACCCCATCAGGGTGTCTGTTTGGCAGGTGCTTTAGGCTGAGGGGTGGGAGCAGGCCTGCCCACACCCGCCTGCTCTCCCTCTGAAGAACCCCTCTGAGCATAAGCAGAGGAGGCCTGGGTTTGGTAAAAAGGCCTGTGAAAAGGCCTACCTCTCCCTGGGGCCTGCCTCTGAGGAGTGGCTTGCGCTCCTTAGCCTTAGCACTCTTATAGGTAGTCCTATATTCATCCATTTTTTCATATAATTCTCTGTCTGCTCCCAAACAGAGAATTTCCAACCACAGGAAAATCCATAGCCTTAGTCTGGGTATCCTGTGACAAGCTAGTACACCTGAGCCAGGCCAATCTCCGAAAGCTACAGACGTAGCCATGACTCTAGAGAATACATCATTAAAATCCACAGCAGCATGAAACTGCACCTTAGATGCCTCAATGCCATCAGCAGCCACCTGTTCCAGCTCACTAGCAAGCTGGCCAGAGGCCTGTTTGGCCAAGGCCATGACAGTGTCCCATCTAGATTTCTGATACCTTGCTACATAAGCCATATAATTTGCTTGCCTGAGTCCCAAGGACGCTGCCATGTATTGTTTTTTAGCCATGGCATCAATCTTCCTGGAATCCTTGTCAGGAGGATGTGAAGCCAAAGGAATATTAGCTTTATCACAGGCTGCAGCCTGAACCACACCAACGTGGCTGCATTGCTGTGAAAGGAATTCTGTATCAGGACCTGATGAGAATGTACCTCCTGTCCATCTTTTGTCCACAGAGGCACAGAATTAGGAGTTTTAAAATCGTTATTGTCCGTTTCCTAAATGATTTATGCAAGGGAATAGACAATCTCCTAGACTCTGGAATATCCATCATTTCTACAAAATCAGGTTCCTTTTGTTCATCCACAGCTTCCTCCAATGGAAGCTGGAGGGTTTCAGCAACTTTTTTGTAAAACATAAAGTGAGAGGGGGACTCAGAAAGCAAAGGGGGAGATTCTAAAGGTCTGTCTGGGGAGATGTCCGGTTCAATGGGCACACCCAGACCCTCAAAGTCACATTCATACTGTTCATAATCATCCTCCTCCTCCTCTGGTTCTTAAAATTCTTCAACAACATATTCCTGAACCAGTGGAACCGACCGAACCGACCTTTTACCAGACAGTGGCGGTTCGGACGGAACCGGAGAAAGTGACTGGACAATCTGAATAGCTCTTGCTATCTCTGCAGCAGTTGGAGAAGGAATTTTGGGCTCCACACCTGCTGATTTTCTTGTTTTCTTTACTGGAACTGGCTCCTCCGAGCCAGCTTTACGTTTGCCCGAGGAAGTCTCGCCCTGGTCAGAGGGCACTCTCTCCGGTTCGGTTGGCACCGAACCGGGCTGGCCATCCGGGTCAGCGGACTTTTTGGCCTCTCGTTCCCTGAGCCTGCCAACTCTCTTATCCAGGGTGGCTGCAGGAAATTTTTATGAATCTGGCAGTCTGAATTGAGGTGGTCAAACCCCAGACAAAATACAATGTGGTGTGTGGGTCAGCCTTGGCAAAGACTTCCCACAAGCATCACAGTGTTGAAACCCAGTGGGCCGTTTTTCTTTTGGGTTTTCAGACATAATGCCAGCCTAACCAAAAACTTGCGCACTAAGCGGCAGTGCCAGGCAGAGACAATATCGGTTCCTAACGCGTTTCATGGTCTTGGAAAAACGTAATGAAATCCGCTTTTTTAGAACCAATAAGAACTGGAACCGCACTCTAAAACCTTCAATTCAAGTTTTAAACAAGCTTGATCGGTTCAAAACCGAACCGATAACATTTACAAGTTCCACACAGAAAATAAATTACTTACGATACCACAGACAGAGCTTGAACCGAACGGTTTTGCGGTTAAAATAATAATATTCTCGGTTGATTTGAACCGAGAAAACACTGTTTAAACCGAGAAATGAACCGAGCAGTAGGAGAAATCTCCGGAGCGACTGTTCAGTGAGGCGGAGTAAAGAATCTGACAGTTTAGGTTTGAAATAACCCAGACAGAGCTTCTCTAACCGAGCTCGCGCTCCAAGTTCCATTCTTAGAATGGGAGTTAACTCTTTCACCTCCGGAGCAGTTCTAATGGTGGGACAAACTGCAATTGTCATAATATAGCAAGACTTCATGTTGTTTGAAATGGGCAGACTGGGTGGGCCAAGCGGTCCTTATCTGCCGTCAAATTCTATGTTTCTTTGTTAACCTGGCTGATGGTGTATGCAGTGAAAACACGTATCTCATGTTGCATTAGCAGCGTCACATGAGAAACCTGGGCCACTACTGCAAGGGTTTAATACAACAATGGCATAGAATTATCATATTTAATGTAAAGAGGGGGCATTCGCCAATAGCACAGAAATTACAGACGGCATCTGTCCAACTTAGTTACACAAACTTCCAAAAATAATTCAATTCCAAGTATGTCCATTGTTCCTGACTGATGGTATTCACATGAAAACAGAAGCACTATCATTTTCATGTGGCCTACAGCTGAGGCTTACTCAAAAGCAGAGGGCCTTCTGTCCTGCTTGTGACATCAGTCATTTCCACATCAACAGACTACGATGTCACAAACAGGGTATTATGACTTCAGAGCCTGACTAAGCCTCGGATGTTAAGTGAAGTATCAAGGACAAAGACTAAGTTTTCCTCTAGAAGTCATTAATAATAATAAAAAAAACTGAATGACTTGGAATTCAGTGTTTTTGGATATCATAACAGAGTTAATTTTTCTCTGTGCCGTGCAAGCACACAGAAATCTGGCATGAGTGCTTATATATCTGTAGGTGTTGCCATTGTTTTTAACTTCCTCTGCTAACCTCAGGTCACTGCTTGCCTTTGTCCTCCATATTGTGTACTTACTAACAGCTAGTTTTCCTTTGTTATGTGGCCCTGCTGATCTTGTTTATGTCCCCTCTTACACACCCTGCAACTAGTGCTGTGTGGAATTTTCAAATTCTGCCGAATTTTGCCACAAATGGAATGGTAGCATGCCGTGGTAGAAAATAGCTGCGGAATGATTTTCCATGGAAAAAAATTTAGGTTTACAGAACATTATTCCGCGGATCTCAATATTTTCCGTGGAATTTGTTTGTGTAACAATTTTCCACAGAAAAACTGCTTTTCCACAGAATATTATTCTGCGGATCACAGTAGGCAGCATTCCGCTGAAGAACCAGCTAAATTCTGGTGGAAATTCTGAAGGCGGAATGGCCATTCCACACTAATTCCGCATTCCACACAGCATTATTTACAACCAAAAAATGGGGCGGGGTCACTCACCCAACTTCTAAATTGGCCACTGTTCATGCATGTGTCTAACGTCTTTATTATGTAAGACCATTAAGCCCCAACATTTCACCTAAATTGCTTCTTTAGGGGAGTGTTTCTTTATACGTAACATTTTGTAGACGTAATGTACTCAATTTGAGTATGCTTTCAAAATTCCTGGCTGCATGTTCTATGTTCTTTCAGCGAGATTTTTCCAGTTCTGTTATATTTCAAAGGACTGACTCTTAGTTTTGAATTTTCAAGTTCAAACGCTGATTAAGTTCAGCTAATAGTTTATGCCTGTTCTAAGCACACATGTAAACTACATCTACGATTAACAATGACTATGGAGTGTTTCCCCTCAAACAAAAAAATTGTTGATTGCTACAGAAAATTCAGACACAACATAGGAGAGTACTTCATGAGAACAACTCTTTGGGCTTGTTTTACATAATTTGTATGAAACATGCATTTTTTACTATTGTCTACTCGTGTTTTAATGTCCTGATATTTGTTGATTGTCCAGGTCATGCTTGAAAATAGGTTAGAAATGGCCTTGCAAACTTACCTGGTTAAAAACTAAAAGTTTCTTCATGAAGTAAACATTTTTTTCCAAGAATACACATCTGCATTATGTATTTGACTCATACAAAAAAAATATTTATAGTCCTATTTATGTGTTTAGGGTATTTCACAACCTTGCTCAAGGGTTCTTGGCAACTATAGATTATAAATAATGAGTAAGGTCCATTTTTAGATCAAGTCCCCCTAGGTATTCTGGTGGTTATGTAGATCTGGCCATTATCAATTTGGGGGCTGTAGCCTTGCATGTCAAAGAGTGCTTATGTGACAGTCCCTGTCTGATGTGTCATATTCAACCGCACCTTACAGCCTGGCTGTGATGGTGGACCATTTCAAGTGCTTGGGATGGAAGTTCGTACTGTGAATTAGACGAGTTAGTCATTAAGGTTTCAGACTGATGTAGCTTTCCATCTCTTAAAATATTTGTACTTGGCTAACTGATTTGTAATGGCAAGTGGCTCAGTTTAAATGTAATTGTTTTATCAAAAGTACTGGAAGTCTGGCCAAATTGTAGGAGTACCTATTCACCAGAAATCTATAATAGGTGTATGACCCAGCAGAGTCTGAGGGTAGTTTTTGCAATGTTGAAAACCAGCACGGTGTCTGTGTGGAGCTCCCATACATGAAAATTACGTATTCACCAAAATTAATCTTCTAGGAGTATCTTCACCATTGAGTCACACTAACGGGTCTGAGTCAGAGGTGCTAGGACCCCGTGAGAGCCAGAACTTTCCAGGAGGGCTGGCGCCGAGGTAATCTGCATGCACGCGTGGCACCACAGGACTAGCTCACGCTACATGGTTTACCTGGCACCAGCCCTCAACTGCCTCAGTATCTTTTTTACTGAGGTGGTGCAGCATAACCTAACTAGCACATATGCTCTTAATCTAAGGGCATAAGATAGCCCTGGTAACCTAAGAATGGGCAACAAACCAGTAACACAGTGTCTTCACAGCACAAATCAAGAACAAGGGGTGAAAAACCAACAGACTGGAATGAGCCCGTGGGATGGCGTGAATCAATGTGAAGATATTCCTAAAAGAGCAAGAATTACATTGAGTACGCAACTTCCATATTTTCCAGGAATCAATCTTCACCACTGATTCACACTAATGTGTCAGAGTACCAAACTCAGACAAAAGTCCCCCGGACTGGAGCAGAAGGAGACGAGGCTCACTCAGGACAGAAGTCCACTCTGGACAGTTCTGCAAAAGGAGGCATGCTGCCTGGTATGGACATCCCATAGGCTGTCCGTTCCTACTGGGATCGAAGGAGACAAAGTGCTGTTTGGACTGTCTGAAGTCCTTAGTTCTGTCCAGGTTAAACTTAAGCACTCTCCTAACATTCACAGAATGGAGAGTGCATTCTCCTTCATTCTGGAAACTGGCAAAGTAGGTAGGCAGCACTGGAGGCTGAGTAAGACTGAACTCTGACTTAGAGACCGTGAGACTAGGGTGCTTATGGAGAACTAACCTGCCCTTGTGGAAAACAGTAGATGGGGGATCTGTGACCAAGGCATGAATTTCAGACACTCTGCAAGCAGAAGTTACGGCCACTAGAAAAGATACTTTCCAAGTTAAGGATTTTAGCTCACGTCACAAAATGCTTGCAGGTGGAGCAAGTCCAACATAAGGTCAATATCCCAGTCAGCTACCGCTTCCAGACCGGGGTGCTGTATGTAAAACGTCTTTGAGGAACCTCTTAAACAGAGGCAGTTGAGCCAGGTAAAAGGTACTGACAGGTTCATGGTATGCGATACAGCACACAAGTGGACCTTGACTGTGGAATACTACAAGCCAGCATCAGTCCAGCAAGTACTCCAGAAACTTGTTAGGTGGGCACCGAAAGGGGTACATGTGGGTTTTGTAAAATCAGATGGAAAATCTTTTCCACATGGCTGTGTTAAGTCTTGCTGGTGGAAGGTTTATGGGTAGCCAAAAGTATTTCCGAGACCTTCTCCTTGTACCTGTTCATTTCTATTTCTTCAGGACCCAGGCTTGAAGGTGAAGGGAGTGCAGGTTGGCATATATCAGGTGACCCTTAGCACACCGAGGATCCTCCCACTCAGATGGACTTACTGACTGCTGAACAGAAGAAACCATATCTGTTGAGACCAGCAGGGGGTGATAATCATCTTACCTCTATGACCTCCAGTTTGAGTAGAATCTTCTGTACCAGAGGGACTGGAAGAAATGCATAAACAAAAAGATGTTGCCATTGCAGTCTGAATGCATCCTGACAGAAAACGCCATGTCCTGGCTTTCTGGAGCAGAACTGAGGCAGTCTGGCATTGGGTGGTTCACATCTGATGTTCCCCACTCATTGAACAGCAATCTCACAATGTCTGGAGCTAGTGACCACTTGTGAGGATCCGCCTCTGTTCGGTTGGGCTCGTCTTCCAGAGCATTTTGTACTCATGGTAGGTAATTACTGCTTGGAGCAGGATCCCCTGCTTCATGCACCATCCTCACACTTTCATCAGTTCCCTGCAGAGAGGCAGGAGTGTGCTCTTCCTTGTTTGTTGCTGTAATACATTATGGACTTGTCTGTCTGCAGGAGGAGGACTGTTCTGAGGCTGATGAGATCCACTAGGCCTCACATGCAATACAATACTGCTCTCATTTCCATAGATACAAACATAGATACATAGACAGTGTCGGCAGATAAGGGCCTATGGCCCACCCAGTCTGCCCATTTGAGAGGGTGTAGACAGAATGAGAAGCGACCTGCAGAAACTTGAAGTATGGTCAGGGGTTTGGCAGTTGAAATTCAATGCAAAGAAGTGCAAGATAATGCATATGGGGCACAAAAACCCTGGCACAATATATCAGTTGGGGGGTGAGGATATAGCATGCACCAAGCAGGAAAGGGATCTTGGGGTTATCATCTCTGATGACCTCAAGGTAGAGGAAACAGTCGACAAGGCAGCAGGTAAAGCAAATAGGATGCTGGGATGTATAGGCAGGGTATTACCAGCAGGAAAAGGAGGTCATAATTCCGCTATACAAGACACTAGTGAGGCCCCACCTGGAGTAGTGTACAGTTCTGGGAGACCATACCTCACGTGAAGGACATAGACAGGGTAGAGGTTC
Source organism: Neoceratodus forsteri (assembly GCA_016271365.2). Lineage (NCBI taxonomy): Eukaryota > Metazoa > Chordata > Ceratodontiformes > Ceratodontidae > Neoceratodus > Neoceratodus forsteri. The sequence continues at coordinate 142,505,854 of CM057451.1, read as the reverse complement.
AGAGGAGGGCAACAAAGATGGTGCATGGATTGCATCACAAGTCCTATGAAGACAGGTTGAAGGAACTGAACATGTACTCCCTGGAGGAGAGGAGAGAGAGAGGGGATATGATAGAGACATACAAGTATCTTACAGGGAGGAACAGGGTGCAGGAAAACACTATTTTTAAGCGAAAAAGATGTTCCAGGACTAGAGGGCATGGGATGAAGTTGGAGGGAGGACAATTCCAACTCACTGATATGGAAATGAGCCTCTGAAGGGCCCCAGACACCCTGCATTTGGAGACCCTGACAGTGGGCTCCCCACCCCAAAAGGAAGGCATCTATGATGAGGGTTGCCTAAGGCTCTGGTTAGGAGAAGGGCAAGCCCTGGAAGAGACAGTCTTCCAATGTCCACCATGTGAGTTATCAAACTATAGGTCTGGTTACCTCGCTGGGATAGTTCTGAGGATGTGATGCATGTCATCACTGTGGACTGAGCAGTATGGCCTACAGGTTGGAGTAAAGACTTATGAATGGGCTTGGTACATCCAGCAGACCTGGGTTTGATTCCCACAACCTTCACCTGTATCCTGTGTGATTCTGAGCAAGTCACTTAACCATCCCAGTGCTACCTGGTTGCCCCTGAAAACAGACACTTGTGCCTAGTGGGCCTTACCTGGCTACCAAAGAATTAAAGGTACACTGTCAACTGTTTTCTTTATATTATTTCTAGTTAAAAACCTACATTTTATGATTGTTTACCTCCTTTAAAATTCATGGATTTTGCTGTTTGTTTTGTCCGTCTCCTTGTTTAGTACAAACGAAATGCATGCTAATGTATATTTATAAACAACCTTGTTTTGTTTACAATCCTGGCTCTCTTCTTACTGCATACTTCCTGAGCATTAGAAACACCTGCAAACAGTGCAGTCACTCATGATGCAATAGCCTCCTAAACTCCGACTGCATCATAAGTAGCTAGACTGTGTTGGGGGTGTTCCCAAGTCCAGAAAAGATGCAGATAGAACTGATCAAGGAATGTAAACAAACCTGTGTTTGTGTGGTAACACCAGTATGGTGGGCAGTCTGTTTATCACTTTTTAAAAGAAAATAAGAGTAAGAATCAAACTACCAGCTACATCAGCACTCTTTACAGAATGTTGGCAGTCATAAAATGTGTTTCTTAAACTAGGGACACTTTGAGACCTAAGGGGGTTGACAGTGTCCCTTTAACAACCCCCCCCCCCCAAAAAAAGAGAGTGCCAGGAGCACTGTGAACACCGAGGAGGTTACCGCACCCAGCACGCATTGCATGGAGTGTATGTGTACAGATCTGCACTCCATTATGTAGCGTGCCATTTGCAGGACTGCCTGCCTTCGGCTCCCTCTGGAAGGAAGGCCCAGGCTTTGGTAGTATTCAGAAGAGCTCCTATGAACAGGAGTTGCTGTGAAGACTGAAGCTGAGAGTTCTCTAGGTTCAGAAGAACTCCCATCGAGGTGAGAAACTGAGAGGCTGTGGCCACTGCTTGTTCAGTCTCTTGCTTGGGGGAAAAGTACAGTTATGCAAGAACTTGCTGTAAATGGAAATTACGTACCTACCGTAATTCTTGATCTTCTCTTGTACCTTCACCATTCATTACTGCTTGGGTGTAAGCCGGAGGTTCGCACCTGCCACAGGAGTTTTTTTTTTTGGAGAGAGGAGTCGGCGCCAATGGCGCTGCCCTCGAGAGCGATGCACTATGTGGTGTGCGAGGGGTGGCCGTTAGGCACTGCAGACTCCTCCTCCATCCCAGTTCTGTAAGCCGGAGAGGCGAAATAAGGATAAGAAAAGGAGAGCAAGGCAAGAGAGCCGAGGGATAGGTAAAGGAAAAAGATATAAACTGAAAAAGGAACAAGCCGATAAAGGACAGGAAAGAGGAAAACCTACCCTATGGGACCACAGGGCCTCCCTCCTGGGGCGGCTCTGAGGGAGGAACAGATAAGGGAGAGAAAGAAGAAGGAAGAAGAAAGAAAGAGAGAGAGAGGGATGTTGGAAGGGGGGAGAAAGTTCTGCCAAATTGAGAAAATTGGCTTGAAGGCTTACAAGCTCGGAACCAAACACAAGGGAGCAAGGATCACATTCAAGAAAACTGGTGAAGAAGGTTCAACCGAACCTTTTGCACAGCTTGGTACACAAAAGGCAGACTTTCTACATCTCCCACCATCCCCAACCCCTTAAACTCAAGCTGAGAGCTCACAGACTGCCAAGGCAGAAATTCTGTTCCGAAGGGAGAGTGCCCAACTAGGAAGGGGAAGGGAGCCCACTAGCACCTTGTTGCGTGCTAATACAGATGTGTGTGTGGGGGAGTTTGAAGTCCTACAGAGGGCACCCCCTTGCGGAAAAGGGCAGAGTGGGAACTCAATCTGACTCCCCGAAGGCAAGGGCAACAATCAGATCACCAGCTCAAGGCAGCTGACGTGCCACAGCAGCGTTTAACTAGCAGAGACTGGCGAAAACAGGAAGATCCAGAGATGCCAGTGGGGTCCTAGACCAAAGGAACAGAATCACTTAAGGGAAGGTTTTGTTAACTGGAGATTGAACAACATAGCTTAAGAAGGGGCCAAGAGGTCACCTTCAGGGGCAATAAGAAATGGTTCCTTCAGGAGACAGACAAATTCTAATCGTTCCCCTCTCTTTCCAATTTTATGCCATCCATTCTGAAAAAAGAACAGAAGACTCAAGTTTTTAAGGATTCCAGCTTTTAAGGCCAAGAGAAGAAGGGAGGAGGAACAAGCAGGGAGGAGGAGACGTCGAAGAAGGAGGTCCATGAGGGGAAGGAGGGTGGGTATCAGTAATGAATGGTGAAGATACAAGAGAAGATCAAGAATTATGGTAGGTACGTAATTTCCATATCTTCCCTTGTCAATCTTCACCATTCATTACTGCTTGGGTGAGTACCAAGCTCCCCAGAGGGGGACTAGGAAAAACCCTGAGGGAACAAGACCCTCAGCCTCCTGCTGGTGAAAAACAGAAGGAAGAGGCCGTGGGCTTACAGGACAGGAAGCCTAAGGCAGAGGAGAGCTAGGAGGTGTCCCCTGGAGACAAGGAGATGGAGGAAGCCCCTGCAGAAGCCTCCTAGCCCTGACAGAAAAGAGGCGGGTCCCTTGGAAGGCAGAGCGAATCACCCTACACTGGGCGACAATCTTGATAGATGAAGCCATGCCGTCCGCCTAATGCAGATCACTGTCCCCGCAAGCCTGGGAAGCCACCTCACTGGCATCATAGGATGCCCTTACTTGGTGCGTTGCCAGTTCCAGGCCTATAGCGGAGAGGGCAATGGCCTGTCTGGATTGCTCCGTATCAGGCATTGATGCTAGAAGTTGAGAGAGCATCGACCACAAGTGCCTTTTGTAGGCAGCATGGTGTGCCTGATGTGATGCAATGCACAACATCGCATGAGAAGAAGAGAACACTCTTTGCCTCCACCGGTCAAATTGTAGGGAATCTGAGTCCGGTGGATGGTCGTGCCCCAGGCGGCGATGCCCAGAAGGAGTCTCCAGGAACACCAATCCCGAGGGTGGGTTGGGGAAGAATACCTAGGGACTCAGATGGAGCACAACACCTCCTCCTGCAGTCTGCTGGGGCTGGGATAAGATCGGCTGGAGACTGCCAGGTGCGGATAGACGCCTCCTGGAAAGGAATAGGCCAGGATGGCACCACCAGATGCTGGGCACTGAATTCACCAAAGAATTCACGTGTCTCCCGCTCAGTATTGTCACGCCTGACAAAGGAGATACAGAGGTCCTCAACCATCCTCGAAAGCAAGTGCTGATAATTTGTGAAATCAGCGTCGAAGGAAAGGTGAGCAGAGGGTTTCTCTCCCTCTGAGGAGGGAGCCGAGGAAGACGGGGAACTCGAATGCTCAGATGACTCCTGCAGCGGAGGGGGACAGGCGAAATACCTGCCCATGCATGTGTCTAACATATGACAGGAAGGCTGCCGCAGTGCCTCTGAATGTCTCTCAGGATAACGGCCCCGTAGGACTGACGTGGCCTGGAAGTGCAGGAGGTGGCTGCAGAGGAATGGGAGAAGGGCACCTATGAGTAGGCAACTGTCCTCTGCCAGGGCTCTGAAATCCAGGGAACAGAGCCCGAGCTGGCGGGGTCCCTGAAATCAAATCAGGTCGCAAGACGGAACCCTGGGGATGCGAACTCTGGAAGAGCCCAACCATGGAATCTCCCCAGTGATGCGCTTGGGGCTGCATGGGTCCAGAAGGGCAACCCATAACGGTGCCTCCAGAAGGGTTCCCTGAGCCCAAGAAGGAAAGGCGGGGTTTGGCGCTATGGCTCCGTCCCGCACCCTGAAAGGTGGAAGAAAGGAGCCGACACCCCTCACCCCTACCCCTCAACTTCTGAGGACGCTCTCCTCCTCAACTCCAGTGATGGGGTCCGTCGACCCCGAGGCCCTCCAAGGGGGGCCCCCATGGACAGAGCCTCCAATCCACCCCGGGAAGGCGCAGCAGCACCAGGGCTGGCAGCTGCCACTGCCTCCTCTTCGGGGGGGGGACGGCCCCCTCCCTGACCCCCAAAACACCCTCCCCATAGACTCCAGGCCACCCCAGCCTGGGAGTCCTCGGAGAACTGTTCCGAGACTCCAGGAATAGCGCTGGGTCGCCTGACACCGCGCCTCCCAAAAAACTCTGACTCTGAAGAATCGGGGTGCCAGACCAGGTCCACATCTGAATCGCCCTCTTCTGAAGAACAGTCGACCAGCAGGACCTTGATGCTGGCTACCCCAAGAGTCCGCTAGGAAGCGGCACCATGAACGGTGCCGGTGTCACTCATGATGCCGATTGCTCCCAGCGCCTTGCCCGCGACACTGATACCCGGCCCCGACTTGCCAATGGCCCGGGTCGAATCCCCAGCATCGCACTCTGCTCCGGAATCCAAAACAGCGCCGCCAGCGGAGTCGACCAGAGAAGCAGCGCCGCAAGTAGCGTCGAGAAGCAAGCCAGCACCGCAAGCAGTGCCGCCCCGATCACTGGCGCCACAAACGGCACCGGGATCCGAGATGGCACTGGCAGGTGGCATCAGGGGTCCACTAGTGCCGGACCCAGCAACCGTGGGCCGCAACACTGGGGGAGTCTGCACCTCCGAGGAGGTGACTGCCGAGGCGGTGTCCCTGATGCGACCACGGGAGAGACCACGATGTTCCTCCGACACCGCACAAGAGGCTTCCTCCCCGGCAAGGCTTGAAGATGAGGAGGCCTCCTCCTCACCAGACCATATAGGCCCGGCAGGGGACCCGGAGGAATGGCCTAAAGTCCTGGCCTGGGAAACCTGAGATCGACGCTGTCCTCCGAAAGTTGGCAGGGCCCTGCCGACTTTAAATGCATGGACTTCGAGAACATGGCAGTCCATCGAAAAACAGGCATCGCATCTATCCATGTCATGGTTAGGTCCCAGGCACTGAAGGCAGACATCATTCCGGTCCATCACGGAGAAATGCCGGCCACAGAAGCACCAACGCATGGGGGCATGGCCCGCTTTCGACTTAAGCTTGCCTCCTGAACTGAACATGACACGAAAACAACTTTAAAACAGAAAAGCTCCTGACACCGTCGAAAAAAATAAATGAAATGGTCTTACCGGTGTCAATGGGGTGTCGGGAAAATTTGAACCGGGATGCATGAGTCGACTTCGAATGAAGCAGGCCTAATGGCGCAGTTGCGAACACTTCTCACATGCACAGCATGTGCTAGCTACCTCGACGGTGGGAGAAACAGAACTGGGATGAAGGCAGAGTCTGTGGCGCCTAATGGCCACCCCTCGCGCACCACGTAGTGCGTCGCTCACGAGGCGGTGCCATTGGCATCGACTCTCTCAAAAAAAAAACTCCTTGTGGCAGGTGCGCGCCCGGCTTTACACCCAAGCAGTAATAAATGGTGAAGATCGACAAGGAAGATCGAGATCTTCAAGAGAGGCTCTGCAATAGGTATTCACAGATAGGGACTAAGCCGCCAGGCGCCAAGACCCCACGGAAAAACTTCTAGCTAGCAGTCTCTGGCGGGGGACCGCCCCCATGTCAGGTGACCGGCGTCAGACGACGTCCGTATAAAGGGACGGTCCCCCACACCCGCCTTCCAGTTCTTTCCTCGCCAAATGCCTAAAGAGGCAAGATGAGAGAGAAGAGGATATGCCCCCATGGAAGAAAAAGAGAAAAAACCTAGGGGGACGTTGGGCAGGATGTAATACCTACTGCAAGAGCCACTCTCGAAGATCTACTGTTACAGTAAGTTCTTACGTAACTGTACTATCTTACTTCGAGAGGGCTCTTGCAGTAGGTATTCACAGATAGGACAGAGTCCCAAGAAGTCTGGAACAAAGAAGAAAACTCGGGAGGAGGACTGCCATCCACAACATAAACCTCAAGGCTGGATAGGTCTCATGAAAGGAGACCCTGCAGAACAGCCAACCCGAAGCCTGCTCTACGGCGAGAGGCAATGTCCAAACTGTAGTGTTTCGTGAAGGTATGGACAGACGTCCAAGTTGCGGCTGTGCAGATATCTGCCGCTGACACATTCTTGAAACAAGCCACAGAGGCAGCTACTCCACTTGTGCAGTGACCTCTGACCTGACCTGGGAGGGTCTTGTACTTGTCGTAACAGAAAGTGTTACAATTCGCCAACCACTTAGACTGGCATTGCTTGGAAACAGCATTGCCCTCCCGTTTGTGAGTGAAAGAAATGAAAAGCTGATCAGTTTTCCTGAGATCCTTAGTCCGACTGGTGTAGTATCTCAGGATTCTGTGAACATCAAGAGTATGTAAGAGGTACCCCCCATGATTGGAGTGTTGCATAAAAAAGGCTGGTAACTCAGTGGATTGATTCAGCATAGACTCAGCCACTACCTTAGGAAGAAACGTAAGACTGGTGCGCATGGCCACCCGTTATGTGTGGAAAATCAAATACGGGATTTTATACATCAAGACTTGGAGCTTGGAAATACTTTGCACAGAGGTAATGGCCATTCGGAAGAGAATCTTCCAGGAAAGGAAATTTAAGTCTGCTTCCGCTGCCGGTTAGAAGGAGGGGCAGTGTGAGCTTTTCCAGGATGAAATTCAAGTCCCATGGAGGGGCCGGATTGCGGATGGTGGGTCTCAGGTGGAGGACCCCTTTAAGGAAGGTCTTAGAGACTTCCAGTTGGGCAAAAGACCGATCTCCGAAGGGAATGTGGTAGGCTGAGATAGCTACCATATGAGCTTCCAAAGAAGAATGGCTGAGACCCAGGTCAAAGAGGTGACGCATGTAATCCAGGACTTTGTTAGTTGGGCACGAGAAAGGCTCCAAGTCTTTAGAGCTGACCAAGATGAAAAACCGTTTCCACTTCATGGCGTAGGTGGACCTGGTGGAAGGTTTTCTCGCCTCCACCAAAATGTCCGCTACTAACGGAGAAACTCTGAAGCGTGTCTTAGCTATGTCTGAAGAAGCCACGCATGGAGATGAAGGGATTTGAGGCCTGGGTGCCTAGGGTCCCCTGAACCTGGGTCAACAATTGCTGCGACAGAGGAAGAGGAAGAGGAGGCTCCTCAGAAAACCGTTGCAGAAGAGAGAACCAAACTTGCCTGGGCCAGAAGGGGGTGATGAGAATCATTCGAGCCCCTTCTGTTCTGAGTTTGTGCAGGACTCTCAGAATCAAAGGAATGGGAGGGAGGGCATAAATGAATCTGTCCCTCCAGCAGAGAGACAGAGCGTCCCACCAGATAACGTCTTGCCCTGGAGCGAGCGAGCAAAAGGCGGGAAGTTTGGCATTCTGGGAGGAGGTGAAAAGATCCACCTGAGGCGACCCCCACTGCCGAAAAATGTCATTTATGACTTGTTGGTCTAACTCCCATTCGTGAGCCCTGGCTGAGGAGTGACTGAGCTCGTCTGCCAGGGTATTTTCCACCCCCGGAACGTGAACTGTGGTCAGGTGAAGGCTGTGCTGAGCTGCCCAATACCAGACTCTCATCGCCTCCCGGCACAGGGGATAGGAACGTGTTCCTCCCTGTTTGTTGCGGTACCAGACTACACACATGTTGTCTGACTGGATAAGAAGATGACCGGGAAGAATGAAGAGAAGACGAGCCTGTAGGGTATATAGGACTGCTCTCAGTTTGAGCACATTTATGTGCAGTTTCTGCTCCAAAAGGGACCAGCTGCCCCGAGTCCTGTGAGACCCTAGGTGGGCACCCCAGCCCTCCCCTGACGCATCTGTTGTCAGCGGTTGGGATGGAAGGGCGATGCAAAATGGAACTCCAAGACACAGGTTCTCTTGAACCATCCACCACTGCAAGTCCCTGATCATGGGATCCGACACTAGCACCTCTTGGTCTAGTTTGTCCAGAGTTTGATCCCACTGCGACCGAAGCTTCCATTGAGAGATCCTCATATGGAGCCGAGCTAACAGAACTGTCGGAATGGCAGCCACCATAAGCCTGAGAAGACGGAGGACTGACCTGGCTCCGACCCATCTGCGACCAGACAGGAGAGAGCCTGAATTTGAAGGGTCTCGACCCTTTATGGAGGCAAAAAGGCTTTGCCTAGGGTCGTGTTCAGTATCACCCCTATAAATTGGAGGTGTTGGCAAGGGACCAGGTGGGACATGGCCTGGTTGACAGTAATACCTAGGCTGGCAAAAATCTGCAGGGTAAGGGAAAGGGAGTGCAGGAGTTCCTCCCTGGGAGGGACCACCAGGAGCCAATCGTCCAGGTACGGGAAGACCTGCACACCCTGAGTAAGCAGGTGGGCCGCTACCACTGACAGGCATTTGGTAAATACTCGGGGGGCCAAGGAAAGACCAAATGGGAGGGCCTTGAACTGGTAGTGGTCGCCCTGAAAGCAAAATCAGAGGTATCTGCGGTGGGAAGGGCATATGGGGATATGCAGGTATGCATCCTGCATATCCAGAGCTCATAGCCACTGTCCTGGCCGAAATAAGGGAAGAAGACTGTGCAAGGAGAGCATTCTGGAGCGTTTGTACTCCACGAACATGTTCAGGGAGCTGAGGTCTAGGACAGGCCTCAAGTCTCCCGTCTTTTTTGGAACTAAAAAGAAATGGGAATAGTAACCCATCCCCCAAAGATGAGTGGGGACGAGCTCTATTGCCGCCTTCAATAGAAAGGATAGAATTTCTTCTAGGACCAGAGGAAGATGTTGCAGGGAGTAAGACGACTGAGGAGGGTTTTTTCGTGGAAGTTTTTGTAGAAACTCTATTGAGTGTCCGGCAGATATCAGCTGGAGCACCCAGGCTTCTGATGTTATCCTCTGTTAACCCGGTAGATGGGAGGAGAATCTCCCCCCCCCACCAGTTCCTCTGGAATGGCCAGAGGCAGAGGGAGAGGCAGGGAGTCAGGAGGTGGAGGGCAGCACAGCAGACAGGGCTCCCGCGGGTTTTTTGCTGGGGGGAGTCTTGGTTGCTGGAGGGGCCCAACGTTTGTTGGCACGCTTTCCTTGGTTAGGTTTTTGTTGGTTTTGGTGACAAAAAGGACGTTGCTGCCCTTGAGGGGGCCTATACAAAGTCTGGACTGACTTAAGTGCAGTGCTTTCTCCTGCAGTACGGTTATGATGTCCTTGACATCACCCCGAACAGCCCCGAACCCCTGAAGGGAGCATCCTGTATGGCAGTCTGCACTTCAGGGACCTACCCTGACACATGCAGCCAGGCATGACGCCGTAAGCCTATGGCAAAAGCCGAGCTTCTGCCAGCATGTCCACTACATCATAGGTGGCACGGAGCATGTGCCTAAGGCCGAATGAGCAGATTAGACCAGGTCTCGCAGTTTCTGTTTGGTCTGTGAATCAGGAAGGGAGTCCAGCTTGGATTCTACCTGGCTAAGGACAGACTTCTGGAAGTCCCCCATATGGCCGACATAGTTGATGGCCCTGATGCCTAGGGTTGAAGATGAGTAAATCTTCTTCCCGTACTAATCCAAAAGTCGGGATTCTTTGTCAGGTGGGGATGAGCTCAGGTGTTTTGGATTGGGGAAGCGGCCATGGGTGGTGCTGATCATAACCAAGTCCGCCTTGGGGTGGAGACTGAGAAAGTCTTTACCATCTGGAGCCTGTTATAGCCTATCCACCTTCCTCGAAAGGGGGGCTAGTGCGGATGGTTGCTTCCAAATTGTGGAGACAAGATCCGCATGAGGCTCTATCCAGGGTGGAATCAGTGTGGAAGCGGTCTTGGGCAGATCCAAATGTGCAGCGAGCTTCTTACGCTGTGGGTCTGGCTCCACTGATTGCCACTGACATATCTCCTGGATCTTTCTCAAGAGCTCCAGAAAAGAAGGATCCTCCGGAGGGGACTTCGGAGGGTCCCTTGGCCCTGGGTGTTCTGGAGTATGAGGCTCGTCTCCAGGTTCAGAGTGATCTGAGTTGGAATCTGAGTCTGATGGCTCTGAAATAGAAGTAGAAGACTCCTCCCTAAGAGGGGGAGGAATGACCCTTCTGGGGACCACCCAGGAGTGCGTGTCCTCTCTGTCCCAGGAGTCAGATGGATCTCCTCTGGCATCACGTAAAGGGGGAGGGGCATCTGGTCTCCGATGTAGGGGGTCCTGTGTAGGGGCTGGTGTTGGAAGACGACTCTCGACCTCCCTAGTGAGTTGAGCCTTGGCCTAAGCCCACCAGGAGGCCCAGACCTCCTTCAGGTCTGCCAGCTGCAGAGGTGGCAGTGGAGGAGGAGGAGGGGGGCTCGGGTACAGGTTGTTGGGGTACCCGTAATAGGAGTATCTGTAACCTGACGGCGGGAAACCTGGCATTGAGTACTGAGGCGTCGGGTCCTGCGGCGTCAGATACTGCGGAGCCAGGTACTGTGGTGTCGGGTACCCTGGTGCCAGGGGCTCTGATGGAGCAAAGGTCCTGGTGTAGGCCCTGCTGATGGACCAGACGGTGGGATCGCTGGTCTGGTGGGTGTCGGGCCCGGCATGGGGAAACCTCCGGGAGAGTCCGATGGTCCTGGCGGAAGAGCAGGTCCACCGTCAGGCAGAGGTATGCCGGATGGTGGCATTGGAGGGGAATCCCTGACGGCAGTGTCCCTAGGTCCTCAGTCCCAGCCGGGGAAAGAGGATCAGAATCCCGGAGGGGGGGGGGCAGAGGGGACACGGGGACCTCAGAGGGCAACAGGTCTATACGTTGCAGGGAGCCTGGGGCATCAGGCGTGACGACTGGATCTGACGCAGGCAGGTCTACTGGGCAGTCATCAGAGGGGATGACGGCCGACTTATCAACAGCGTACGGGCGGATGTCGGGCGAGCCGGCGTCCGACTTATTGTACTCCCTGTCTGCGGAAGGCCGCAAAGGAGGGGCGGCCTTGGGGGAAGGGTGGCGGGCTGGGTGCTCACCTTAGGTGGTGGGCGGCTTATCAGCCCTGTCCATGCGGACGTCGGTGGAACCGACATCTGACTTACCGGACTCGCTCGGACTGGAAGGCCGCGATGGAGGAGCGGCCTTGGCAGGAGCGGAAGCCTCCTTTACCCTGGAGGTTCCCGAGGGGCCCGAGCACGACAGGAGGGGCGACACCTTCTTGGTAGCCACCAAGACGGCTGTCAAGGAGCAATCCCCCAGAGGGGGCAGATACCTGGAGGGCCGCAACCTCAGCCGAGGTTGCGGCTGCTGTGAATGAAGAATCCTGGTCCCGGTGCTTTTCCTTCTCACGTTTCTTTTTACGGCCTTCTGGGGAGGTTGACACCTGCCGAAGTTTCTTTCTAACTCCTTCTCCATGGATGCCATTTTCTTTTTCAGGAGACTGGCTTCCAGGGACTGCTGCCTTCGTTTGCGGGTAGCTGAGTTGAATTTTTGGCAGTGCTGACAATCCTCCACGCGGTGGTCCTGACCTAGGCTGAAAAGACACAAGGAGTGCCCGTCTCTTGTGTGGAAGCTGTGAACCACATGAGTTGCACTTGTTCTTATAATGATTTGGAGGCTTGCTAGACGCATATACACAGCAGATGTTTTTGGAAGAAATCTATAAAAATTGAAATAATTAGCCTAAAAGTCGAAACTTTAGGCCGATGAAAGGTGCTGACGAGCGCTGTTCTACTGCGAGAAACTTTCACAAGCCAGTGGCGGGAAAGAAATGGAAGGCGGGCATGGAGGACCACCCCTTTATACGGACGTCGTCTGATGCCAGTCACCTGATGGGGAGGCGGTCCTCCGCCAGAGACTGCTAGATAGAAGTTTTTCCGTGGGGTCCTGATGCCTGGGCAGCTTAGTCCTATTTGTGAATACCTACTGCAAAAGCTCTCTTGAGTAAGATCTTGCTCTCAGCCAGTCATCCAGATAAGCATAAACTTGGGAGTCCTAGTCTTCTCAGATGTGCTGCGAATATGAAAAAGCACTTAGTAAAGACTCAAGGCGCCAAGGAAAGCCCAAAGGGTAGGACTCTGAGCTCATAATGCTGTCCCAGCACAACAAATCAGAGGGATCTGTAGTGGTTAGGATGCACTAGGATATGTTTATAAGCATCCAGCACATCCAGGGACGCTAACCAACCATGAGGTTTCAGGAAGGGAAGCAGAAATCCCAGAGAAAACATCCTGAATTTCTCTCTATCCATGAACTTGTTCAAATCCCTGAGGTTAAGGACGGGGTGCATGCCCCCCAAATTCTTTGGAACAAGAAAATAGTGACAGCAGAAGCCTGTGCTTCGCTCTGACTCTGGCACTACTGCCACTGCCCTGTTGCTGAGAAGGCCCGCAATCTCCTGCGCTGGAAGCTCTGACATGTGAGGTGATAAGAGGGGTTGTCTTTTGGGTGGATAGTCTGGAGGGATTTCTATTAAGTTCAGGGAGTGCCCCTTTTGGATGAACCCGAGGACCCACTTGTCCACTGTGATGGACTCCCACTGATGGTAAAACTAGGTCAGGCATCCTACTGGAGAGGAGAGATCTGCCTCAAGGCAGCTGGAGCAGGACCGGGGCCAGAGCTTCAGAGGGTGGCACTAGGAGCTTCTGACGCCTGTGGCTTCAGATGCACCTTCTTTTGGGGTTGGGGAGGCTGAGATTTGTTTTGAGCTCCCCTACCTTGTCCTTGAAAGGATTACCAGTTCTGAAAAAAACTTGTCCTTTCTTTATCTGAGGGTTAAGTAGGGGCTGTTCTAGAAGTCTTTATAGCTGTTCTAGTCTTCTGAGACATTTCAAGAGACTTCTCCACCTGCTGTTCAAACAGGTAAGTACCATCGAAGGGAATGTTCATTACCTATTGCTGGATGTCCTGTGAAAAAACAGAAGTTTGAAGCCAGGAGTGCCTCCTGATACAAATTCCTGCTGTGGCAGAGCGAGAAGCAGTGTCGAAGGCATCCATAGCTGCTTTGAGCTGATGATTGTTAGACTTGGTCCCATGAGCCATAATTTGCAGGATCTTTTGCATAGTCTGAGTCAGGTAAGGACTCTGCAAGACATAACTGGGCTCCAAAGTATATTGGTGTTTGAGCACCCTTGACTGCAATTCTCATGCCCAGGGGCAGCAGTTGCAGCTTGCTTGCCCATAGTGTCTATGTTATGCGTGTCTCCTTGTTAATGGGATGTGCAATGGCCCCCTTGAGCAGAATGGCTTTGTCATTCTCAGTGAGAATAACAACAGCATCACTTATAGGCTGAGAAATATACACTGGTCTGTCCTTGGGGGCAGTGCACTTTCTATTAATCTGCCTAAAGATAGATGTGACAGAAGCAGGCCTATTCCAAACTGCCTCCGACAGGGTCTCAAATTCTGGAGGAATAGGAGGAAACAGGTTGATCGGTATGGCAGAAATGTTTAACCACTGCAGACGGAGATGTTTACCTAGGTCAACAGCTGAAAGCTTGAAATCAAATGCAGAATGCATTTTTTTTTTTTTTTAACAAAGCCTGGAAGTTCAAATCCTGCTGAGGAACAGACGGAGAGCCTGGGTATGAAGAGTCCAGGCTACTTAAAGAGTCATCATCACCATCCCCAGAGATAATGAGTTCGGGGTCAGACTCATACCCTTCCAGTCCCTGCATCCCCCCCCCCCTCACGCACACCTAAGGGAGAACCAGGCAGGGGAGTGGATTGCTAATTCCTCGGTACAGAGCAAGGCCTTGGCGACACGTCCCCAATTTATGAGGAGCTGGTGTCATGGGGCGGTGACATGGCTAGAACTGAATCTGGCGTTGGGAGATCTCACTGCACTGACGCCAGTGCCGCCATCAAGAGGCCTACACCTGGTGTTGACGATCCAGCTAGCACCAAAGTAACCAGCAAAGGTACCGCAGTCAGTCCCCAACATAGTGACACTGAATGGGGGTACGGCCAGTGGGACAGGAGTTAGCAGCGCAGTCACTGACAACGGCCCTGGGGCTGTTGCCAGAGCCAAATGCCCCACCCGGCTCGAAGGCCCCACCTGGGCTCCAGTGCCACCAGCCCCAAAAGGCCAGGGGTCAGTTCTGCAAGCAGAGGCAAATGAGCCAGATGATGCACACACTGCTCTATAGGAGAGATGCCCAGAGGTGGAACTGCCCACCGCAGTCCCAACTAAGAGACAGGGAGGGAATCTGGACCTCAGACCTTAACCTGCCAGGAATGGAAGCCCCCGGTGATGCCGATGGCGCAAGTGAGGACCTTCTAAATCGAGGATCTTGTGGCATAGCTCGCAGAGGGAGACCCTGAGGGGAACTATTTCTTCTCCTTCCTATGAGAAGAGGAAGAACTTGAGGCTGAGCAGTGCTGAGACCCAGACTGGGATCGGGCCCACTTCTTTTTGTACTTCCAGAAGACGGTCCCCCCCCCCGGGCACAGGACTGCCCATCATCAGAACCCTCCCTCGAAGGAAAAAGTTGACTGGACACCGCCTTGCTGCTGAAGCAGCTTGCCTGAGGAGTCTCCTCACCATCGTCGTCCATGGCCGTCAACTGTTGACTCGCCAGGGGTGTGAAAGACTGAGAGAAAATTTTTGTAAAATCACTAAACTGACATAAAAATAATTTCTGGCCAGCCCAGTGGCGCCGGAGGTTGAGGCGCTGGACCCACACCTCGTGCCACACTGGCAACACGGGTTTGCGAATGAGCCTGGGCCGTTGGGGGTTGGCAGGGGTGAGAGAGGATTGAGCATCCTAAGGACTGCTTTCCTCTCTTGGGGAGGGAGGTATTGTCGCCCTGCCTGTTGGTCGCCCTCTGGTGGGGGCTGGCGCAGGCTGGGATGGCAGGTAGCTGGTGATCACAGCGTGTGCATGCCCCCACATGCGCACGGTCATGTGGAGAGGGAGGAGGTGTCACCATAAAAAGGAAAATGGCGACCAGTGCTTAATGAAGCCTCGCCCCCGCTCCGCTGGTCCACCGCCGCCGCCTCTCCGGATCTGGATTGTGCTCCAGGGAGGAAGGAAGCTCCCTTCCCAGCCCTGGGGGGTCTAGGGGTTGGTTGGTGGTGGTTGGGCTCATGGTGGGTGGTTCAGTGAGCCTCCCCCAGTGCGCAGGGAGTACAAAATGTAAAATAAAAAAAAAAAAATAATTTCTAACTTTAAACACTAAAAACTGAGAAGAACTGAGCACTGTTGTTGTATAGATGTGACTTTTTTTAAATTCAAACTTTATTGAAAAATGTTGCCATTACAGAGAAAAGTGCTGTCACCAGGGTCCAATATTATACAGTGTTGCCTCTACAGTATGAACAACAGCAACTATAATGAATTATATCAACGAGCCATTACAGCTCATATTAACTATATTTCTTATTTATACTGCTCAGTATCTATTTGATAAGAATCAATACTACCCCTGCTAACTACAAACATTCAATAAAACCAATTTTTGACAATTTACACTACGGTATGTGGCATCCTTTGAAAATGTATACATCCCTAGAGTATAAAATCAGAATTATCCGCTGTCTGGAAGAGTACAGATGTGAAGTTCTGACTCCCGATGGGCGAGAAACACTGTTACTGAAGTGCACTAGACACTGGGGAAGGGGAGGAACTGCAGAGTTGAGGGCTGGTGTTGAGGTAAGCCATGCTGCACGAGCTAGTCTCGCAGTGCTGGCGCATGCAGGCAGCTTACCTCTGGGCCAGCCTTCCTGAGTGTTCTGGCTCCTGTAGGGTCCTAGCACCTCCGGCTCACACTCTTTAGTGTGAATCAATGGTGAAGACTGATTCCTGGAAGATCGAAGTTAACATTATATTTTTTTCTAATTTTTAAGTATTTTTCTTGTTTACTGTTGGTGGATTGAGAAGGCCAGAACTGTTCCCTACAGGAAGGTGTGGGATTTCTGTGTTTGATGCTGGCTGGCACACAAGAGTCACCACATTTGTTCTGTGGTGAGTCACCTCTAGTGTAAATTTCATTTTATTTATACAGTTTGGCAGTTTGTGTGAGGCTTTTTTGGGGCTGTCCTTGTCACCAGGATTTGCTGGCGTGTTGCTATGGTAGCTTGTTAATTATGTGGTACTGTGATTTTGTTAGTCACTGTTTGGTGGGCTTTCTATTTCTTGACTGCTTATTTCTTGTTTCTAAAAGGCATTCTAGATGTAGAGGATAATATTGTTTTTTTAATTATGTTTTGCTTAGTTTATGTATAAGAGCCTTGGTTTTTAGAAAGGTGCTTTCTACAAATACAGATATGAATATGATGATGATAATAATGATCATCTTTTATAGTGTATGGCCATACATGCCCATTTCAGATAATATGTTTCCTTTCAGTGAACTAATGGTTGGCAGAGGCACTTGAGAGTGGGATGCTGGGATGCATAGGGAGCGGTATCTTCAGCAGGAGGGAGGCGTGTTGCCATTTTATATGTCGTTTGTGAGACCCCAATTAGAGTATTTCTGGAGGCCATACCTCAGAAAGGACACAGACAGAGTGGTGGTGGTCCAGAGGAGGGCAATTAAAGTGGATTAGGGGTTGCATCAAAAGCCCTACAAGGAGAGATGGTGGGATTATCAACATGTACACCCTGGCAGAGAGGAGCGGGGACATGACAGAGACCTACAAATACCTCATCGGGGTGAACAGTGTGCAGGAGGGGAGTCTCTTTCCAACAAGGAAAGGCACCAGGAGCAGACGGCATGTGATAAAGCTGGGGGGATGTTTAAGAGGGCTGTAAGAAGTATCACTTCACTAACAGAGCAGCATATGCCTGAAACAGAGTGCCAGCAGACGTGGTGGACGTGACAACAGTAGGGGGCTTCTAGCATGCGTGGGACAGATATAGGGGAAAATTAGTAAACAGGGAGGAAGGAGGGTCACCAGAGACCGTGTATGATCTGCGGAGTCAGACTAGGCAGGGACCAACTGGGAACACTGGATGGACCAAGTGGTCCTTTTCTGCCCAAAAATTCTCTGTTTCTAGGGTGGCGGGCTCAAATTTCTGATTCCATGTTTCTAGGGTGGTGGGCTCAAATTTCTTATTCCACATGTGGCTAGCGAGTGCAACTGTTTCTGTACGTTCAAATTAAACCGTTTACAATTTGATCGGCTAGAAGAAAGCAGCTGTGTGGTGGCACTGTAAGTTGTACTACACAGTAATGACATCACTACTGCAGCACAACTACAAAATGATTGTAGTACTGCAGCATAATATATAGAATAGTGTATGGGTGACCATACAGTGCAAGACTGTTTCCATCAAGGGGATGTGATGACAGAGGAGGACCCTTGCTGATCGCCCCCCGCGCCGAGGCCAGTCTCAGCCAGCGGGCAGGCGGCATCTCCAGCCGGCGCTTAGCTCCACACAGCTGGAGAGACCCTCCAGGGAAGAGGAGGACCCTTGCTGAGTGCCCCCCGCACCGAGCGCCGAGGCCAGTCTCCGCCAGCGGGCAGGCGGCATCTCCAGCCGGCGCTTAGCTCCACACAGCCGGACAGACCTTCCAGGGAAGAGGAGGACCCTTGCTGAGCGCCCCCCACACCGAGGCCAGTCTCCGCCAGCGGGCGGGCGGCATCTCCAGCCGGCGCTTAGCTCCACACAGCCGGAGAGACCCTCCGGGGATGAGGAGGACCCTTGCTGAGCGCCCCCCCGCACCGAGCGCTGAGGCCAGTCTCCGCCAGCGGGCGGGCGGCATCTCCTGCCGGCGCTTAGCTCCACACAGCTGGAGAGACCCTCCAGGGAAGGTACGGCAAAGCCGCAACCAATCGGAAGGCGAGCGCCTTCCACGGCTTCGCATCCGATTGGTCCCCGCTGCTCCTGGTTTCTTCCTTGCTAGATTTGCTTTTTATGTTTGGGAAAAGTTTCGCTTAGGGCATTTTGTGTACAGATTTCCACAAAAAGAGCTGAACACTGTAATTGTGGTGAGGGTGAAATTGTGAGAGGTGTTGCTTGTTAAAAAAAAAAAAAGTAATTACAGCCTTCCTGTGTTTGTGCGCATAGCCAGAAGCTTTGGCGCCTCTACCCCCATCCCCTAGCTTTTCTAATGTTAATTTTTGGCCCCCCAGCTGCTCTGCCTGTGCCTGAGCTGTAAAATTCCTTTAAATTCTACCTGCTCTCTCTTGTCTCCCCAGAGGAGGACCCTTGCTGAGCGCCCCCCGCACCGAGGCCAGTCTCCGCCAGCGGGCGGGCAGCATCTCCAGCCGGCGCTTAGCTCCACACAGCCGGAGAGACCCTCCAGGGAAGGTATGGCAAAGCTGCAACCAATCGGAAGGCGAGCGCCTTCCACGGCTTCACATCCGATTGGTCCCCGCTGTTCCTGGTTTCTTCCTTGCTAGATTTGCTTTTTATGTTCGGGAAAAGTTTCGCTTAGGGTATTTTGTGTACAGATTTCCACAAAAAGAGCTGAACACTGTAATTGTGGGGAAGGGGAAATTGTGAGAGGTGTTGCTTGTTAAAAAAAAAGTAATTACAGCCTTCCTGTGTTTGTGTGCATAGCCAGACGCTTTGGCGCCTCTACCCCCATCCCCTAGCCTTTCTAATGTTAATTTTTGGCCCCCTGCTGCTCTGTCTGTGCCTGAGCTGTAAAATTCCTTTAAATTCTACCTGCTCTCTCTTGTCTCCCCAGAGGAGGACCCTTGCTGAGCGCCCCCCGCACCGAGCGCCGAGGCCAGTCTCCGCCAGCGGGTGGGCGGCATCTCCAGCCGGCGCTTAGCTCCACACAGCCGGAGAGACCCTCCAGGGAAGGTACGCAAAGCCGCAATTTTATGCCCACCGCCCTTCCCCTCTTCTACACTTTCTTAAATAGACACTTTTGCGCCAACGTTATTAAAACCACGCCCGCTGTGTCCTGCTAAACCTATAGCCTGCCTTATATTCCTCATTGATACTATACAGTCTATTACCATATTACTACCTATGCTGTCTACTCTGATGCCTCAACTAGACTGGGTTTCCACCTAGCATCAGATAAGGCACACTACCCTAGCCATCTTATACTTCGCCTTTATTTCAGTCCAAAAAATTCTTGTATCTCACTACTTACCAAACCTCTTATCCCATTGCTAGACTAAATACCCTCCTCTAATATTTGACTAGGTACCCAGTATGAGCTAAGTATACCACCTTTATAGTCTACAACACAGGCAACTACCGTGAGCAAATCATAAGATATTACCTATGAAATCGCTGGTCACCTTCATAATGAGGAACTTTCTTTGGAGCCTCCTTATACTACTACTATTACCTGAACTAAGTAAAAGATGCAGACATCCACAGAATGCCAAGCAGAGTGCAGATACCACATTCTCGTCCTGCTGCAATTCTACAACATCCCCAAGAGATTGGATATGTACCTATGACCTCCCACTGATACAATGCTACCCATTTATTCCTTACTATGGAGGGACACAGTCGGCATTGCATTTGTTTGGTGTCTGTCTCCAACTGTATACAGAACAAGATCCCACGACTATCTCTGTTAAAGTATTAATCCTTTCTTTTACAAGAGGACGAAAAACCGAATCTGGATGGCAAATAAGAATTCCACAGAATAAAAAAAAAAGAAATAAAAAGGCATCTATAAGAACTATACCCTATCTCTGGCGGCAACTATGAAACTACTGCTCCTACTACTAATATGCTCAGGAATGTGGAACTTAACCCTGGGCCACTGAGGACTATCACTGCACCTTCAGAACTAGCAAAGATTAAGGACTAAGCCTTCTACATATTAATGCATATAGCCTTTTAAAAAATCACATTGCTCCAAGCCTGGGTTAGCCACTCACTACCTGACATCCTGGTAGTCTCTGAGACATGGCTTAGACCTGATACAGCCGACAGAGATATAAACTTACTTAACTACCAAACATTCAGAGCTGATAGGACGGACAAGAGGAGGAGGGGTAGCAATATATGTAAAGGCCAACCTACCTGCAATTTGTCTTGCCTCTTATTCTATGGCAAAAGAATCGAAGTGCCTATCCCTTAAAATAACCCTTTCCAAAATACCTCATTGCAGCTGATCGCTGTTACAGACCTCCCTCAGCTGGCCTCAAGATACTATCCTACTTGGGTGACTTGATTAAACAAAGGAATGAAGAAACCATAATTATAGGTGATTTAAACCTAAACTGGCTTTCTAAGGCAGCTACACCTCTAATTTCATTCTGCAACATGCATGGGCTTACACAGCTTATAAATGAACCTACTAGAATAAACAAAAAAGAACCCAAAAAATAGCACGCTTTTGGATGTACTATTAGTGAGTAAACCTCACCTCTTCTCACACACTGGAGTACTGTTCAACGACATTAGTGATCATTGTTCTATTGCAGCAATTAGGTCAGCATGTAAGATTTCATCCCCCACAAAATTCTTGTTGAGGAGATCGAAAAAGAACTTCAACATTGAGGCATACCTGGACGATATTAAATACTCCACAAGATGGCAAGAATTCTATCTAGCGAACACAATGGAGATTGCATATGGTGTTCTAAATGACATTATCACAAATGCTCTAAACATTCATGCACCAGTCTCTAAACTACATATTAAAAATAAAACCTGTCGTTGGTTCAATTCTGACCTTAAATCCACCCTTCTCGAAAGGGACAAGCTTTGGAAAAAAAGCCCGAAAAACTAAATTAGCCTCTGACTGGGAGCAATTCAGAAAAGCCAGGAATCTCTGCACCAAGAAAGTGCGAGACACAAAAGCTGCATATTACATGGCTGAGTTAGATTCCTCATACTACAACCCTGCCAAGTTTTGGAACACTATAAAAGATATAACTGGCCATGTCCCAAGTAACTCACTCCCAGCAAAACTACAATGTGGAAACAGAACCATCAGTGACAAAATAGAAGTATTGGAAGCCTTCAATAATCATTTTACAACTGCTGGGCTAGCATTCGACTCCTCTCCAGCCAACCAATTGAGAGTACATATAGGGATTGAGAACACTGATGCAAGGGTGACTGACTCCACTTTCTCCTTCAATCCAGCCACGCTGAAGCAAGTCGAAGAACTAATCTTACAGTTGGACATAAAAAAGAGTGCAGGCGCAGACTCCCTTGACCCATACTTTTTAAAAATTGCCATACACGTATTAGCAGTACCAGTAACACATCTGTTTAACCTTTCTCTACAGTCTGGAGTTATCCCATCAATCTGGAAAACCGCTCAAGTGATTCCACTTCTGAAAGCCGGGGATCCCACAGACCTTAATAACTACAGACCAATTTCCATTCTTACTGTGTTGTCTAAACTACTTGAAAAAATTGTGAGCACCCAGCTAAGAGAATATCTAGAAGCCAACAATCTACTAAACCCAGCACAATCTGGTTTCAGAGCAAACCACAGTACCATAACAGCTCTTGCAAAAGTTACCAATGACTGGCAACTTGAATTGGATAAAAAAAATTGTGTATGTGCTGTCTTCTTAGACCTAAGTAAGGCCTTTGACACGGTTGACCATGACCTGCCCTCTCCTCACTGAGGTCTATTTGACTTGACACCAATTCCATTAGATGGTTTAACAACTATCTTACAGGAAGAACCCAGCAGGTAAAGGCCGAAGGAGATTTATCCCCACTCAGACCACTTCAAAGAGGAGTACCACAAGGATCTATTCTTGGCCCTATCCTCTTTGCCATATATATCAATAGCATTGACACAAATCTTACCAAAGCCACTGTATACCTGTTTGCTGATGATACAGTACTGTATGTCAGTCACCCTTCTCCTACAACAGCCTGCAAAGAACTACAAGCAGAATTCGACCTACTGCAACTCCAGCTGCTGAAAAAAACAACTACTATTGAATGCAAAAAAAAACTAAGGCAATGTTCTTTTCCCCACAGGTGCAGGCAAGATACTCAATCCCAGTCGATCTCCCTAAATTATCCACTGCACTTGGTGAAAATCTTGAATATGTCACAAAATTCAAATACCTGGGGGTATGGCTAGATAGTAGATTAGACTATCTAGAACATCTGGAAGAGCTGCTAAAAAAGCTTAGACAAAGACTTGGACTTTACTATAGAATAAGGCACTTCCTTTCAACTGATTCAAAAAAGAAGATGGTCCAGGCCACATTCCTCTCAGTATTAGACTACGCTGACTTCCTATATAGTCGCTGCCCTACGGTATGCTTGAACAAATTAGATACACTATACCACAGAGCTTTGAGGTTTATCACAGACTTACCATACAGTACTCACCACTGCTTGCTATACTCCGCAGTTGGTTGGCCCTCGCTTCAATACAGAAGGGATAGGAATGCATTACTATGGACTTACAGAGCAATATTACAGCAGCTTCCAAAATATATCTCAGACTGTTTTCTACAAGCCTCATCAAGTAATTATGCATTAAGAAGCCTGAACTTCATTACTCTTAAAGTGCCTAAGTTCCACTCTCGACATGGCAGACATGCTGTTAGTTATGTGTTATCTACCCTATGGAACACAATGCAAAAGACCCTGAAAGTGAACAAGCTCATATCTATTACAGCCTTTAAATATCTATACAACAAAATATTCAAAGAAAAATGTAACTGCTTCCGCCAACATTAGACTAACCCTCCATCTTTCCTACCAGCTAGACGACTATTCAAGGTAGCTCCTCAGCACCCTTCGAGCAGTTACTTCACATTTCATAAACCTTTACTACAATCCTTCCTTCTTAAGCATTATATACTTAGTCTCCTTATACTTTCAGTTTTTACTTCCCCAGTCCAACCCCCCCCCCTTGACCTACTATTGATCCCTCTTTGACACGGCCTTTTCCACTCCTTCCCTTTCACCACCCCTGGCCACAACATTCTGTATACACTCCTTTCATCCCCCTGTCACTGCTTCAGCCGGTATTTGCCTCTTACAAATCACTCCCTGTAGATATATCTTCCAGATGTCCATATAGCTTATTACCCGAGTTTAAAAACTATCTAATAATTCCCCTGACACATTTAACCTTCACCAAAAAGTGCTAGTTCCTAAAGTGTCCTCCACTAACAAGCTGGCTATTTGTTGAATCATGTATATATGTAATATATATTTTTTCTTGTTATTAGCTGTTCAAAGCACTCTGTCTTGGAGTTGTTGTTTCTGTATTCATTTGCTATCCCCTCAAAGTTGTGTATTCTTTGCATGTTATATGTCATACAAATCGTATCTTGACATTACCAGGTCCATCTTGCAAATGAGCATTGCTCAATGATGTTCGCCTGGATAAATAAAGATTTGACTGATTGATTGATTGATAATACAGACCTGGAGAGGTTTCTATGATGGCATCACAGCCCCAAGATGAAAACACAGCCTTAGTTGTGCATGGCCACCCATACACTGTTTTATATAGTATATGGTTTGCCCCTCTTGAAAAATGCAATGTAATACCACTGCATTCGCCTCACTCTCTCAAAGGCTCATACTGAACATTACACATCAGTGCTCCTGCACGCTCCAGCACCTCATTCTCCGAAAACTGGAAATCCTCGCTCCCTTGCTTTATATCCACAATGTACAGCCAAACTGTTTAAATATATAAATACATACATACATAAACCACAATGAATAAATAAACGTAATGACTGCACATCCATCCATGGCGCTCTATACCAAAATTGCCTCAGTCACCCGCTCACTAAACGGCACCTCCATTTTTGCTTAACTTTTTTAAGCAAGCAGTATCTTGCCAATCACCAGTCACATGCTGATGTCAAGGCTGAAAAGTTGTTGTGGTACTGTTGTGACATCAGAACAATGCCACAACAACTTTTCTTGATTTATGAACTGTACCACAACAAGAATATTGTCTATATGGAAATCCATACACAACAGGAACACACCATATACTATAACCCTATGTAAGGTATGAACTGCCATGCAGAATAACATTCCACCATACACTATAAGCATTTTTTCACCCAGAATCTGGCTATAGTGTATGGTGAGGGCTTGTTCTGGATGGAAATCCATCCTAATTGAAATGCCGTTGTATCACAGTTCAGAGGTCATGGAACGTGGTAATACCACACTGTGGTACAACAACATTTCAGCTAGTTTTGAAAGAGCATGAGCTGCTGAGCTGCACTGTTCTACAGAACAGCTGCAGGGACAGAAATGACAGGATCAACCAGAGAGTAAGTGGGGGTCAGCGGCAGCCACAACATTAGCAGATCAACCAGTTAAGTCTTAAAAACGCAGGCTATAACTAAAATACACCTACAGGATCAACCAAATATTTTAAAATTATTTACATGAAGGAAAGTGATTCCTCCCTACTTAGTTCTCTCGCTTAGCGAGAGATACTGCTGCTATGTTTTTTTTCTGCAAATCCCGCCCACATAAAACTATCAACATATAGTAGCTCACACTATAGACATAGTGAAATCTGGACCTCAGCAACTACACCACTACTGACACTAGCAACCAATGTCGGAAAAATGGAATGAAACACAGCAGCAACAATTTTTTTTTATGTTCAAAAACACATAAAGCTTTTTCACTTTATTTTTAAGGGCACCATACACTATAAAAAATAGTGGATGGGCAACTCAGTGCCCAAACAGTGTGTTGTGCCACCTCAGGGTTCTGAATCTGCGGACCTCCTCAAGCTTGCTCTCGGGTCACAGGGAGAGAACCCTCGGTGGCACAACACGCTGGTGTGCTCAACTGCGCATCCACTATTAAGCTATAGACCCCTATGCACTAAGTGGGTGGGTGTGCAGCGGAAAAGTCACATACCCATGCCCCCACCGGACAGGTGTGCCCATACCAGCATTCACCAATGCTGGCCACCTCTCAGCTCCATACCCAGTGCGCAGGACTCTGCAAGGTGGCCAGGGGCGGAGTCGTGGACCCAAGCATCCAATCAGGTCCTGGGTCCGGGTCGTGCATAGCCCTGGTGGGTGCCCGGACCTGTGCAACCAAACACCTCCGACAGTCTGGCCCAAGAGACCGACCCCACCCCCATGGTGCAGCCTTGTCCCGGGAGTCTGTCAGCAGCTCTCCACCCCCATGGAACTGACACTCCGGGACACCGGACACGCTGCCGGTGCTGCAGCTTAGCTGCCCCAGCACTTCCAATCAGCCTCATGGGCTTGGGGCGGCACCTGTGGGGGCATGTACTGGATTATGCCTGGTCCCAACTGGCACATCCAGCGCCACCCACGGCACCCCTGCGGTCAGCACTATGTGGTTTAGTGAATACCGTGTAGTGCTGGCATGCCGCCGGCGCGGTGCGGTCCACGGCTGTGGGGCACTGGATGCATTGGGTCAGCGTGCTCCCTGTTAGTGAATATCATGTTTGGGTGCAATGTGTGTGGGGTGGCTATACGCCCAAGATAAGCAGCATGTAGCCACTCCGCACCTTCGTGCATAGGGCCCAATGTTGCTAAGAAATTATATTTCTGATAGAACATTTGAAGTAGCAACCCAATGAGTTCTAGAATATTGTGATTTGCTCTTATCATCTGGATGCTAGAAATGAAAGAAAAAATTACTCACCTTAGTAATGTTGTTTCTTCTAATGGAGTCTTGCTATATTATAGACATTAGCAGTTTGATCCAGCTCTAAAACTGCCCCGGAGTGAAATGGTTAAAACCATTCCAAAATAGAATTTTGGCACGAGAGCAGCTCTATCTGTGTCATTTCAAACTTGAACTGTCAGATCTTTACGAGCTAAACTCACTAAGGTCTGTGTGGAAGCTGTAACTCACACTAGCCAAATGGCTACCTAAATAATAACAACCATTGATGGTCCCAACACCCAAGACTCAAGTCAGGGGACCAGAAATACTAACACCATTCTAATAATATGAAAATGGAACGTAAGTATAATAAAACACACACACAGCCACATACACACCCCCAAAGTCCCAAAGGGACAAAATGCTAACAGGACATAAGTAGTGCCCACACTAAGTTGCCCGCACCCACCAAGTAGAGGTTCTGAGAGGGCAGCTTGGGAGGGAGGTCTATAATATAGCAAGACTCCATTAGAAGAAACAACATTACTAAGGTGAGTAATTTTTCTTCAAACAACATGAAGTCTTGCTATATTATGACATTAGCAGAATACACAGCACTACCTCCATGGAGGAGGGCAGAACCTACTTAGGAATAGGCTCTGAAGAACAGCTGTGCTAAACCGGAGCATCTCTCCTGGCCTGGACATCCAGGGAGTAATGTAGTAAAAGTGTGTACCGTTTTCAAGTAGCAGCCTGGCAAATCTCTAATAAAGGGATATCTCTGGCAGCAGCTAGAGACGCAGCTGTACCCTGTAGAATGAGCCTTAAACTGGGGAGGGGGCTCTGCCCACTTTCTGATAACAAAATTGGATACAAGAGACAATCCACCTGGCTACTGATCTCTTAGTGGCAGGTTTGCCTTTCCCAACTTCACCATAGGTAAGGAAAAGTTGGAGGGATTCGAACCTGTGACCTTTAGTACGCTCTATATAATAACTAAGAGCTCTCTTAACATCCAGGCTGTGCAACCTCCTCTCACCCGAAGAGGAGTGATCAGTGAAAATACTGGAAGGAGACAGACTGATTAAGATGGAAATCTGAAACCACCTTAGGCAAAACTTCCTATTAGTCCTAAGGACTACCTTATCCCTGTGGAAAGAAATAAAGTCAGTCTCCACTGACAAGGCTTGCAATTCACTTATGCGTCTGGCAGAAGAGATAGCCACTAGAAAAACAGTTTTCCAAGTTAGGTACTTAAGCTCTGCAGAAGACAGAGGTTCAAAAGGGGGTTGCATTAACTGGGCAATGCAAACATTAAGGTCCCAAGCAGGGGCCGGTTCTCAAAAGGGAGGATTAGTATGGAGTAATCCCTTAAAAAACTTGGAAAACACAGGATGAGAGGAAAGAGGGGATGACTTTCCTGCTGACACAAAAGCAGACACAGCTGCCAAATGAACTCTCACGGTAGCTGGTCTGAGACCCAAGGAATTAAGATGTACCATGTAATCTAACAAAATGGGCAATTCAGCAGACTCTGGGGAAATATTTTCCCAGCACACCAAATGGAAAACCTTTTCCATTTAGAACTATAAGTAGCCTAGTGGAAGGCTTTCTGGAAGCCTTTAGGATCTCAAGAACACCCTGAGAGAGGTGTAAATCAGCAAACTCTAACTCCTCAAGAGCCAGGCCTTGAGGTTGAGGATTTGAGGTCCGGATACCAAACCCTTCCCTGGGCACAAGTCAACAGATTGTGATTCCTGGGAGGCACAGGGAAGATGGACTGTCAGAGACAGAAGGAGTGGTACCAGGGCTGCCTGGCCCAATCCGGGGCAATCAGAATCACCCTGCAAGGCTGAGATCTGATTTTGACTAGTACTTTGAATAGAGAGGAAAGGGGAAGCATAGAGGAACTTCCTCCCAATCCAGAAGAAGGGCATCCAGGGAACTGAGCCCAGCACTGGAGGTCTGCAACAGAACAGAGGAAGTTTGTGATTGTCTAGGGCTGCAGAAAGATCTATCTGAGGGATGCCCCACCTGGCAAAACTATCCCCAGCACTTGAGGATCCAGGGACCATTCGTGATGGCCCTGGGAAATCCTGCTGAGGGCATCCGCTAGGACATTGTCCTTCCCTGGAAGATGAACTGCTATGAGGAAGTGTTCAGGAATAGGCCAGAGACCACAACTTCATTGCCTCGGTGCACAAGGCCAAGACCGAAGTGCCCCCTATTTGTTGATGTACCACATTGTTGTGGTATTGTCTGTTCTGATTTGTATCACCTTGTCGTGGACAGATGCAGAAAAAGCTTGAAGAGCTAAAAGACAGTTCTGAGTTCCAGAAAATTGATGTGGAGCAGATTCCTGGGGACCAAACTCCCTGAGTGGAAAGGTCGCCATGTGGGCTCCCAACCCAGAAGGAAGCATCTGTAGTGAGAGTCAAGTCGTGAGAAGGGAATGAAGGGGACCCCCGCCTAAATTGCTCTGATCCTGCCACCACTGGAGAGCTAGGATCAAGGTTCGAGTCACTGGGACCAACTTGGAAAGGGGTCTCTTCTCTGAGACCAAAAGGTTCTCAAGTGAAACTGAATGTCTCTCATCTGAAATCTGGCTCCCTGCACAACAGCTGTGGATGCAGCCATGTGCCCCAGGAGCTGCAGAAAGTGTCTTGCTGGTCGAGAGACCTGCAGAGTGAAGGAAGAGGCCAGAGCCACTAAATTCCTTACCCTTTCTGGGGAAGAAAGGCTCTGGCTAGCTTTGTGTCCAATTCTGCCCTATAAAGGTGAGTACCTGGACTGGTTCCAGAACCGACTTTGGTAGGTTTAGAGAAAACCCAGGGAGGTGAGAAGCTGCTGGGTGACCTGCAGGTGAGATTTTACCTGTTCTGGGACTGGCCTACAATGAGCCAGTCGTCTAGATAGGGAAAACAGCAATCCTCTGCCTCCTTAAGGCCACTGCCACTGCTAGACACTTTGTGAATACCCTTGGAGCAGAGGTAAGGCAAGGGCATTGCTCTGAACTGGTAATGACCTGAGGGCAGTTCAATCTGAGGTACTTTGATGGGATCTTCTGATTAGGACATGGAAATAGGCATCCTTGAGGTCCAGGGAGGCTAGCCAGTCCCCTGGCCTTAGGGAAGGTAAAATCATTGCCAGAGTTACCATTTTGAACTTTGGTTTCAAAAGAAACTTGTTCAGATATCTGAGATCTAAAATGGGCTGCCATTCTCCTGTCTTTTTTGGGGTAAGGAAGTATCTGGAATACAGACCCCTGCCCTGATGCAGGGGAGGAACCCTTTCTACTGCTCTGACAGCTAACAGGGATGAGACCTCTGTTTCCAGAGCGAGGGCCTCTGAAGCACTTGCAGGTAGAAAAGTCTGCTTCTCAACTTGGGAAACTTTTGAAGCTGAGAACCAGACCCTGGCTTACTACTTCCAGAACCCACTTGTCTGAGGTTAAAGAGCCATTCTGACTTAGTAAGCCAGCCTGCCCCCCACTGGTACAGGAGAATCGGCCCTGGGCACCCCATCAGGGTGCCTGTTTCGCAGGAGCTTTAGGCTGGGGGGTGGGAGCAGGTCTGCCCACCCCTCGTCTGCCCCTGCCTCTGAAGAAGCCCCTCTGAGCACAGGCAGAGGAGGCCTGAGTCTGGTAGAAAGGCCTGTGAAAAGGCCTACCCTACCCCTTGGGGCATGCCTTTGAGGAGTGGCTTGCCGCTCCTTAGCCTGGGCACTCTTGTAAGTAGTCCTATATTCATCCATCTTCTTCATGTAATTCTCTATCTGCTCTCCAAACAGAGAATTTCACACCACAGGAAAATCCATAGCCTTAGTCTGGGTATCCTGTGACAAACTAGTACACCTGAGCCAGGCCAACCTACGAAAAGCTACAGATGTGGCCATGACCCTAGAGGAAACATCATTAACATCCACAGCAGCATGAAACTGAACCTTAGAGGCTTAATGCCATCAGCAGCCACCTGTTCTAGTTCACTAGCCAGCTGGCCATGGGCCTGCTTTGGCCAATTGCATAACAGTATCCCATCTAGATTTCTGATACCTAGCTACATAAGCCATATAATTTGCTTGTCCGAGTCCCAGAGAGGCTGCCATATACTGCTTTTTGCCATGGTATCAATCTTCCTGGAATCCTTGTCAGGAGGATGTGAAGCCAAGGAATATTAGCTTTATCACAGGCAGCAGCCTGAACTACCCAACATGACTGCATTGCTGAGAAAGGAATTCTGTATCAGGGCCTGACAATGTATACCTTCTGTCCATCTTTTATCTACAGGAGGCACAGAATTAGGAGCTTTTAAAATTTTAATTGTTTGTTTCCTAAAAGACTTATGTAAAGGAATAGACAATCTCCTAGACTCTGGAATATCCATCATTTCTACAAAATCAGGCTCCTCTTGCTCATCCACAGCCTCTTCTAAAGGAAGCTGGAGGTTTCAGCAACTTTTTATAAAACATAAAATGAGATGGGGACTCAGACAGCATAGGAGAAGATTCTAAAGGTCTGTCTGGGGAGATGTCCGTTCAATGGCACACCCAGACCTTCCCAGCCACATTTATACTGTTCATAATCCTCCTCCCCCTCTGGTTCATAAAATTCCTCAATATCATAATCCTAAACCACTGGGACGGACGAACCGACCTTTTCAGAATAGTGGTGGTTCGAGACGGACCCTGAGACAATACTGGACAATTTGTATGGCTTTTGCTATCTCTGCAGCAGTTGGAAAAGGAATTTTGGACTCCAGACCTGCTGATTTTCTTGTTTCTTTACTGGAATTGGTTCCTCAGAACCAGCTTTTCTTTGCCCGAGGAAGTCTGGCCCTGGTCAGAGGGCACTCCTCTGGTTCGGTTGGCACGAACCGGCTGGCCATCCGGGTCAGTGGACTTTTGGCTCTCGTTCCCTGAGCCTGCCAAATCTTTTTTCAGGGTGGCTGCAGGAAATTCTTACATACCTGGCAGTCTGACTGGGTGGTCAAACCCCAGACAATAACACGTGGTGTGTGGGTCAGCCTTGGCAAGACTTCCCCAAAACATCACAGTGTTGAAACCAGTGGGCCGGTTTTTCTTTTGGGTTTCTCAGACATAATGCCAGCCTAACAAAAACTTGCTTGCGGCAGTACGCAGGCAAGACACCTTATCGGTTCCTAACCGGTCACGGGTATTGAAAACGAATAAACTGCTTTTTAGAACCGATAAGAACCGGAACCGCACTCTAAAATAGTAACTTTTAGTTTTAAATGAGTTTTAAACTCACTGATCGGTTCAAAACCGAACCGATAACTTACAAGTGCCACACAGACAAAACCTTCATTTACTACTGTTACCACAGATAGAGCTTGAACCGAACGGTTTTGTGGTTAAAATGAAACTATTCTCGGTTAAATCCAACCGAGAAAACACTTTTAACCGAAATGAACGAGCAGAAGGAGAAATCTCCGAGGCGACTGTTCACTGGTGAGATAAAGAATCTGACAGTTCAAGTTTGAAATGACACAGATAGAGCTGCTCTCGTGCAAAATTCTATTTTGGAATGGTTTTAACCATTTCACTCCGGGGCAGTTCTAGAGCTGGATCAAACTGCTAATGTCTATAATATAGCAAGACTTCATGTTGTTTGAATAGGTATTTACCTTTTTTTTATATTCATGTATATGCATAAAATATGTATATTATATATATGAACAATATGCCTGTTTTTTTTAGGGTTTTATGAGCAGAGATGGACCAGTAGTCTTTTTTTGCCGTCACAGTTTAAGTTTCCATGTTTTTTAGGGCTTTATGGGCAGAGATGAACCAACAGTGTTTGTTTCTCTGTTTCTAGGTATAGGTGACTGTTTGTTAGTATTGGGATTAATCAAGGTTAAGGGAGGTCAAAAGCAAGAAGGGAAACTGGAAAACACCCATCTAGCCAAGCATGACAATTAATTTTGGGGTACTTTTTCAGATACTTAGGAGAAAGAAGTACAAGGAGACAGCAGTGAGGATAAAAAGGGTGGGAGTGGATGGAAAAGGGAGAGGAGCAAGCAGAAGCACTGAATGAATACTTCTGCTCAGTGTTCACGGACGAAAAGAGGGATTGCTACCAGCATGGGCTGGGAGGGTGGGGACAGGAGGAGAGGTGGCGACAGATGGAAGAATTGAGGCAAATAGAGCCCTAGAGGGGCTGAGGGCACTGAAGGTAGACAAGGCACCAGGGCCGGATGATATCCACCCCAGGGTGCTGAGGGAGATGGCAGAGGTGTTGGCGGAACCGCTGATAGATCTGTACAGCACCTCACTGGAGTCGGGATGTGTGCTACTGGACTGGAGGATGGCACATGTAGTACCATTACACAAGAGCGGGCCAAAGGATGAATCGGGTAATTATTGTCCAGTAAGTCTCACCTCCATAGTGTGCAAACTCATGGAAACAATACTAAAGGAAAGACTGGTGTCGTACCTGGAGGTCAATGGCCTCTAGGATGTGAGGCAGCATGGGTTTGTTTCAGGGAAGTCTTGTCAAACCAACCTCATACAACATTATGACTGGATGACAGGTGAGCAGGATAAGGGTCATGCGGCGGATGTTCTTTACTTGGACTTCAGCAAGGCCTTCGATTCGGTGCCTCATGGGCAGCTTGGGGGAAGCTAACTGGTGTAGGGGTAGGGGCAAAAATGATAAACTGGATTACAAGCTGGCTGAGTGACAGGCTGCAAGGGGTGGTGGTGAGAGGGGAGCTCTCAATTCCAAGGCCGGTGATGAGTGGGGTGCCACAGGACTCTGTGTTGGGGCCAGTATTGTTTGGGCTCTTCATATCAGACATTGCACAAGGGGTGGCGAGCAAGGTAAGTCTGTTCGCTGACGACACCAAAATTGGAGCAGTGGTGGATGGAGAGGAAGGAAGTAAGAAGCTGCAGGGGGACCTACGCAAGCTACAGGAGTGGTCAGAGGGGTGGCAGCTGAGGTTCAATGCAAAGAAGTGTAAGGTTTATGCACTTTGGGGTGAAGAACCCAAGGAGAGAATACTGGCTGGGGGGGGGGGATTAAGCTGGGGATCACTGAGAGGAGAAGGACCTAGGGGTAATGACAACAGGGACCATGAGCCACAGTGCCCAGTGCAGGAGAGCGGCTGCAAAAGCGAACAAAATGCTGGGGTGCATAGCGAGGGGGTTTTCATCCACACTAAGAGAGGTGATCTTGCCTCTCTAAAGGTCGCTAGTAAGGCCGCACTTAAGAGTACTGTCTGCAGTTTTGGAGGCCATACCTAAAGCGTGATATCAGGCTACTGGAGGGGGTGCAGAGGAGGGCAACAAAGATGATATGTGGAATGGAGGGGAGAGACTATGATAGCAGGCTGGGAGACTTGAATATGTACACCGTGGAGGACAGAAGGGACAGGGGGGACATGATAGAGACATTCAAGTGTCTGAGGGGAATCAATAAGGATGGGGCAGATGGGGTCTTTAAATTAAGGAGGGGGAGGGTCACCAGGGGGCACGGGCTAAGAATAGAGGGGGGAAGATTTACGAAGGAAATGAGGAGACACTATTTCACAGAGAGGGTGGCAGCAAAATGGAACACCCTACCAGAATGGGTGGTATCATGTAAATCTGTGAACAGCTTCAAAAAGGCATGGGGCAGGGAACAGGGGAGAGTGAGGGTGGAGGAGGTGGGGGGTGGCAGTGGGATGACAAAGGGGAGGGGGGTGGGGCAGCTGAAAACTAGGGGTGTTGGATGCACACTCGAGCAGACTTAGACAGACTGGCTGGTCCGTTTCTGCTGGCACACTCCTATGTTCGTATGACAAGGGTGTTAAAGGGAGCAGCTGAAAGGGATTCAGGCCAGTGGAGATTAGTGCAGGGCAGCATGTGTATTACATTGTAGGAAGGAGGTATTAAATACTGAAGAAGGGGTAGCAACAGGCATGGCGTACAGGAGCAGAGAGGAGATGGCCATCTGCAGGGACTACAGGGCACCCTCTGGATGGTGGTACACTGCCCCGTATGTAAGAGATTTGTGGAGCTCCAGACACAGCCAGCAGCAGCATTGGCAAGAGATGTCTATGCCGTGCCTCCAGCTGGGCTGGAACCCACAGGCACACCCCACACTCCCACTTCCCCAGAGGCCAACTGGCCTGGAATCCTGAAGTGCAGTGAGGAGGGGGAAGGGGTGGCAGGGAAAGTCACAAGAAAACCACCCAACCTCACCAAATCCTGACTGCAAATCATTGTGTACCACTGGAGGAGGCACAGGTACTGGACTCCTATGAGGGGGAGAATCTAAGCCAGTTGGAAAGGGTGACCAGGATCACATAGTGGCACCCATGGGGGCAGAACAGGACAAACGCAGCAAGGAGTATTCTAGTAGTAGCACATGATGAGCATTGCGCCCCTCATTATTACAGTAAGGCGAGTAAAACCAAATTTGGATGCGCACAAATAACCAATGTATTGCATTAAAGAGTACTTTTTTTAAATGAATTTTTTAATGAAATAAAAGCTTGTGCTAATACTATTGTGCTTGAGACCTGTTGCCATGTATAGAGATTAAAATGGGGAGTCTGCAGACAGTGAATGTCAATGTGATTTTTTTTTTCTTTTTGTACTTGTTTGTTTCACTTTTCCTTGTTCAGTGTTCACAAACTGCTTAAATAATATTTAGCTCTGCCATCTTACCTTGACTTCATTATTTTACTTTCTGGCTTTCTTTTGTTCTTTCCATACTATGATCTGGATGTACAGGCTATTATTTTAGTATACAATGTTGGTCCCAGCCCACACAGTGGTACACACACACACATACACACACACACACACATACACACACACACACACACACACACATTCTCCCCACAGGACTGTATATATACACACACACACACACACACACACACACACACACACACACACACACACAACAATGATGTTTACACTGCAAATCCCATTATGAAGATTATGGGATTCACAGTTCAGTGTATGAAAATCAGATTACATGCCTACTGGGGGAAGCTACTAACAAACTGTGTATAGGCTCAACAAAGCCTAGTGTAGCTTTTTTTTTTTTTAATAAACTTTTTTTTAAGTTGCCAGTCAGTGTAAATGAATCTGCTACATCTAGCCGCCCTAAAGTGCATCCGCTCACTCACAACACAACGCAATTGTCTGGACTTCCTCCAACACTGTGCTTCCCCCAACCTCTAAGGTGCTCCTTTGCTGCCTACATACAACTTGATGCATCCATCTGCCGGAGTCTTGCGCTCAACTCCTTTATCCAGGACTAGATTAGGCTGCTGTGCTTAGCTATGCAGTGGAAGTTTTTACTGCCGCTACGCACTCTCTTGCCTGCCCTTGTCACTATGTCCACTCCTTAGTGTGCTGCACGCTCCCGCACGTTATCTGACCCATATGTGCATTAAAGCGGGAGAGTCCGAACACATTAACAGGAAAGGAGGAGGTGGAGCAACTAAGTCCGTACAGCAGAGGGGAAAATAGAATCAACATATGGAAAGAACAGTTACGTAAGAACTTACCGTGATAGTAGATCTTCAGATCTTCAAGCGGATCTCAATCATCAGGTCACACCGTAGGAACTTCACTGCTGGTGAAGCAGGATCCACACGGAAAGTGTTTCAGCAGTACAACTGGAGCCGCCAACGCCGCCAATTTCATCAACTCTATAAAGACATGAGTGGCCCCGCTCCATCCTCAGTTCTTTCCCTCAGAGACAAAGGGGAGCATAGCTCAAGCCATAGGGGACCAAGGGGAGAGAGAGGTGTCCAGGCCTATAAGAAAGGCTGGATAAACCAGATAGCCAGTTCCAGTAAAGAGCCACAAAAAGGGGGATGGTGGGAGGGAAGACAGACATGATGACTGAGATCCCCTCAAAAATCTACTGTTACAGTTAAGTTCTTACGTAACTTATATCTTCACTGGGGTTATCTCAGTCATCAGGTCTCACCATAGGAACAAGTTCTAAGCAGTTACAGGTGTAAACAGACAGCCTGAGAGGAAGGCTAACCATAAACTAAAGACAGAAGGTCCTGTAGCACAGCCCTGCCAAAACCTGCACGGGCTCTTGAGGCAATGTCCAGACTGTAGTGCTTGGTGAAAGTGTGGACGGTACTCCAGGTGGTAGCCACACAGATGTCAGCGGCTGAGGGCTGAGACCCCTCAGAAACAAGCCACAGAGGTAGCTATGCCTCTTGTGGAATGAGCTTTGACAGCTCCAGGCAATTCTTTGCTGTACTTATTGTAGCAGAACATAATGCAATTTGCCAACCATTTGGATAAACACTGCTTAGAAATTCAAGCACCCTCTCTTTCACGGGGCAAAGAAAACAAACTGTTTTGACTTTCTACATTCCTTAGTGCAAAGCAGATAGTATGTGCACATCTAGCATATGGAGCAGTGCTTCCTCTGGACTGGCAAGCTCAGGAAAATAAACAGGACAGTGGACAGACTGGGTGAGTGTAAACTCAGAGACTATCTTAAGGAGAAACTTAGGATATGTGCACAAGGACACCCTGTCTTTGAGAAAAATCAAATAAGGCTCCCCACGTCAGAGGGCCTAAAGCTCTGAAATTCTTCGAGCACAAGTAATGGCAACTAAAACTAACGCTTTCCAGACAGGAAGACATAGCGCGGAAGTTGTGACTGGTTCAAAGGGGGACAGGGTCAACTTCACCAAAACAAAATTCAAATTCCAAGCCGGGACAGGAAAACGGACTGGGAGTTTCAGATGCAGGATGTCCCTTAAAAAGGTATGGGAGACATCCAGCTGAGCAACAGTGCGGTCACCCATGGGTTCATGAAAGGCAGAAACAGATGAAAGGTGCACCTTGAGGGAAGAATACTGGAGACCCGAGTCTGACAGAGAGATCAGGCAGTCCAGAATCTGGCTCACCGGACAGGTGAAGGGGTCCAGATTATGCTTGGCAAACCGCTTCCACTTCATGGCATATGTGGCTTGAGTGGAAGGCTTCCTGGTGGCCACCAGGATGTCCGCCACTCTGTTAGAGACCTCAAATCTGGCTGTGGCTATGTTCTCAGGAGCCAAGCATGCAGGTGAAGGGACCCGAGGTTGGGATGGACCAGGGTTCCCTGATCCTGGGTCAGCAGGTTCCTGCAGAGGGGGAAAGAGATCGGGGGCCCCTCCGCCAACTGCTGCAACAGAGGGAACCATATCTGCCAAGGCCAGAATGGAACTAACAGGATCATGCTGGCCCCCTCCATCTGCAGTTTGAGTAGCGCCTTCTGGATCAGAGGAAATGGAGGGAAGGTACAGAGGAACCTCCCGCTCCAGGAGAGGTCACAACACGTCTTGCCAGAAAACTCTAGGCCCTGGATCTAGTGAACAAAAATTGGTCAGTTCTGCGTTGAATGGGGACACAAAAAAGTCCAACTCTGGACAACCCCATCTGTCGAACAACTTTTCTGCGACGTATGACAGAAGCTCCCATTTGTGCATGCTGGACCGAGTCCGGCTGAGACTGTCCACCAGAATGTGTAACACACCTGGTACGTGGACCACTGAGAGTGTCGGACCGTGATCAAGCACCCAGTACCACACTCTCATGGCCTCCCTGCACTTGGGGTACAAATGAGTACCCCCGTTGATGTAGCAGACTACACTGAGATTGTCGGACTCCACTAGCAGCTGACCTGAAGCGAGGTGTTCCTGAAATGCCAGCATGGCATAGAGCATTGCCCTCATCTCCAGCACACTGATATGCAGGGAGGTCTCTGTATGGGACCAAAATCCCTGGGTATGAAAGGGAGCTAGGTGCGCTCCCTAGCCCAGACCAGATGCATCTGTGGTGAGGATCTGTTGTGGGGAGGTGATCTGGAATGGGATGCCTTGAAACAGATTCAAAGGGGCCATCTATCACTGCAGTATCTTGCGGACTGGGGAACAGACCAGGACTAAGAGATTTAGCTCATCCATACACTGGTCCCACTGTACCTGGAGGGTCCACTGGAGGATGTGCAAATGGAGCCTGGCCAGTGAAACAGTGGGAATGGCAGCTGCCATCAGACCCAGCAATCTTGGGTATTCCTTGGCAGGAATATAGCGGCTTTGAGCGACTTCCTGAGCT
Source organism: Neoceratodus forsteri (assembly GCA_016271365.2). Lineage (NCBI taxonomy): Eukaryota > Metazoa > Chordata > Ceratodontiformes > Ceratodontidae > Neoceratodus > Neoceratodus forsteri. Next base: position 142,467,979 of record CM057451.1, on the reverse strand, counting down.
TGGGCTGTAAGGCACTCTGCCCTGTTTTGGGGCAGGAAGGCCTTCCCCTGTAGCGAGTCTAGAACCGCCCCTATATACTGCATCTTTTGGGATGGTACAAGAACTGACTTGGGCAAAATGACATTGATGCCGAGGGAGTGAAATAGCTGGAGAGTTCTCTCCAGAGTCAGCAGAAGCTGCCCCCTGGACAGGGCCTTTAAGAGCCAGTCGTCCAGATAAGGTAAAATGTACAGTCTCTCCCTTCTGAGATCAGCTGCTGCTACCGCTGCTAAGCACTTGGTAAAGACCCGAGGTGCAGAGGACAAGCCAACACTTTGAACTGATAATGCTTGCCCTGAAACGCAAAACAGAGAAACTTCCTGTGAGGAGGAAACACCGATATGTACAAGTAAGCATCCTGTATGTCCAGTGAGCAGAGCCAATCCCCTGTTTTGAGAAGAGGCATCAGGCCTGGCAAAGTTACCATGTGGAACTTTTTGTACTGGACATACAGACTGAGGTCCTTTAGATCTAAAATGGGCATCAAATCTACGGTCTTTTTGGGGACCAGGAAAAATCTGTAATAAAATCCTTTGTTTCTCTGGCGCCTAGGTACTGGCTTGATGGCCTGCTTGTGCAGAAGGAAAGTACAGTTATGTAAGAACTTACTGTAACAGTAGATCTTCGATAGGAGCTCTTGCAGCAGGTATTACCATTAGGACTAATGCCAGTAGGCATTACGACCCCATGGAAACGTCTTGTGCTAGCAGTCTGAGGAGGGGGACCGTCCCCAATGTCGGCTCCATCCAACGTCAGACGTGTTACAAAGGGGGCGGTCCCCTGACACCATCTCAGTTCTCCCACCGGAGACCCAGCTGAAGTAAATGGAGAACCGAGCAGGATCTCCCCTACCCTAAAGAAGGGTAACAACAGTAGTTCCTGGGGGATGGTGGGTGGGAAAGCCACCTGCTGCAAGAGTTCCTCTCGAAGATCTACTGTTGAGGTAAGTTCTTATGTAACTGTACTATCTGACTTCGAGGTGGAGCTCTTGCAGCAGGTATTACCATTAGGACTGAGTCCCAAGCAGTACCGAAAAATAGGCCCAGGTCTGACGTGAGGGAGGGAGAGAAGAAAAAACAGCTGAACAGCTTCAAGAGAGTAGGCCCTGAAGGACATCTAGTCCAAATACTGCTCTCCTCCGAGAAGCAATGTCTAGGCTGTAATGCCCAATGAAGGTGTGGGCTGTGCTCCAAGTTGCAGCAGCGCAGAGATCTGCCGAGAAAATATTCCTCAGAGAGGCAAAGGAGGTAGCGACAGCCCCGAAGGAGTGATCCTTGACCAAGCTGGCAAGGGTTTACATGGGACTGTTAACAGAAAGATACACCGTGTGCTAACCAACGGGTTAGTGTCTGCTTGGTGACAGTAGCCCCTGTCTTCCTATGTGCAAAGGAGATGAACAACTGGTCCGTCTTCCTTATGGAACTGGTTCTGTGGAGGTAATAATGAAGAACTCTGTGGACATCCAGAGTATGCAACAAGGCTTCACCATGGTTTGAAAACTTTGGACAATAAACCGGAAGCTGGATGTCCTGGTTCAGCATTGATTCGGACACCACCTTTGGTAAGAATTTGGGATTCGTACGCAGGGCCACCCTGTCCGTATGAAAAACAAGATAAGGCTCCTTGCACATAAGGGCCTGAAACTCGGAAACCCTTCGAGCGGAAGTAATAGCAACTAAAAATACAGGTTACTCACCTGTAACAGGAGTTCTAGGAGTGGTATATGTTGTTCATCCACACTTTGTGGCAGGTTCCTTGCCGCGTTAAATCTTGCTGGAAGGTCTTCAAGCTGGCTCCTCCCACCCACTCGGGTGGTAAAACTCTCGGCTCCGCCCCATGACGCCAGATCTAGCCCACTGGAAGCCAGGTTGCACGTCGAAGCCAGGGAGGAGGGTGGGTCGTGTGGATGAACAACATATACTATTCCTAGAACTCCTGTTACAGGTGAGTAACCTATATTTCTAGGGACATGGATATGTTGTTCAATCCACACTTTGTGGCAGACTCCTAGCAGTTCTCCGGGAGGGAGGGAGGCAAGGCACGCAGCCCCTACTTGGGAAATAAGGACTGGAGAACCGAGGTCCCAAAACCAGCATCCCGGCGTGACTCAAGGTCAATGTGGTAATGGGAAATAAAGGTGCATGCTGACTTCCAGGTAGCAGCCCTGCAGATTTCCTGGATAGGGACATCCCTAGAAGCAGCCACTGAAGCAGCGGTATGGCGGGTAGAATGAGCTCTTATCCCTTTGGGAGGCTCCATGCCCGCCAACCTATAGCAGAGATCTATGCAGGAGGTGACCCACCTGCTTACTTTCCGCTTGGCTGCAGGTTTGCCAGATGCGGCTTCAGCGTAGGTGACAAACAGCTGGCGAACCTCTCCCCGAACTTCAGCCATCCGCTCCTTATAATAAGTGAGCGCCCTTCTAGGGTCCAAGGAATGGAGCTTATATTCGGCCTCCGAGGTGTGATTGGGGTAGAACACCGGCAGAGTCAACTCCTGGTTAAGGTGAAACTCTGACACCACCTTTGGAAGGAACTTCGGGTCGGGGCGAAGGACAACCTTGTCCCTGTGGAAGACCATGTAGGGAGGCTCGATGGAAAGTGCCTGAAGCTCTCCCATCCTTCTGGCTGACATAATAGCCACCAAGAAGGCGGTCTTCCATGACAGGTGAGAGATGTCACACCTGTGCATTGGTTCGAATGGCATGCCCATGAGCTTAGCCAATACCAGCAGTAGATCCCATGGAGGTGGAGGTTCTCACACCGGAGGGGATATGTGGTCTAGGCCTTTGAAAAAGCGCCTGACCACCTTCTCCTGCGCCACTGACTGCTAGCCGGTCCGCGCCCGGTAAGCAGAGATGGCTGCCAGGTGCACCTTAAGGGTCGTCGACCAAAGCCCTAGCTGAGAAAGGGACCACAGGTAGTCCAAAATACTAGCCAATGGACAGGAAGAGGGATCCAACCCCTTGTCCTGACACCAAATGGAGAATCTCTCCCATTTGAAGGCACAGCATTTTCTGGTCGACTCCTTATGGGACGCCTCAACGACACTGAGGACCTCGTCGGAAAAACCCAAGGCCAGGAACTCTAGCCACTCAGGAACCAGGCTGTCAGGTGCAGCGATTGAAGGTCCAGGTGGAGAACCTTCCCCTTGTCGACTGAGATCAGGTCCGGGCGGGCTGGAAGCCGCCGCGGGAGCCTGGAGCTGAGGCTGAGGAGATCTGGGTACCAGAACTGGTGAGACCAATATGGGGCTACTAGAATCACCTGCGCCTTGTCCCTCTTCGCCTTGAGAAGCACCTTGTGGATCAAGGAAAATGGAGGGAAGGCGTAAAAGAGGCCCAGGGACCACGGCCTCGAGAAGGTATCCCCCTGCAGTGAGCCCTGCTGAGAGGGGCGGGCGTGAAACAGCCTCAGCTTCGCATTCTCCCTGGAGGCGAACAGGCCCACCTGAGGGGTGCCCCAATGGGAGAACAGGTCTTGCACTACCTCCAGCAGGAGAGACCACTTGTGAGATGCAGCGCCTATCCGGCTGAGGGCATCGGCCAGACTGTTGGAGGCTCCTGCCACATGGATGGCTAGGAGATCCGCCTCCAGGCTGATCACGAGAGACCAAATGTGGAGAGCTTCCTTGCACAGCGGCAAGGAGTGCGTCCCGCCCTGATGGTTGAGACAATACATGGTCGTGGTGTTGTCCGTCTGGACCTGAACCACCTGACACCATACAAACGGAACAAAGGCGGTGAGGGCTAGTCGAACCGCTTGAAGCTCCAGCAGGATGATGTTGCATCGAGACTCCTGAGGGGACCAGAGGCCGTGGGCCCGGAGATCCCCCAGATGGGCACCCCAACCCATCAGAAAGGCACTGGTCGTTAGAGTGACCGTCGGTTCTGGGCGGACAAATGGGATACCCTCCTGCAGATGAGCTGGGATGAGCCACCACTGCAGGCTGCCCCACATCTTCTGGGTCATGGTCACCGGCTGGTCCAAAGGACCGGAGCGCTGTGACCACTGGTGGGCCAGGCCCCATTGCAGGGGGCGGATATACCAGCGGGCCCAACGGACCACACTGGTGCAAGCCACCATGAGGCCCAGAAGGTGCAGGAAGTCCCGGGCAGGGCGCAATTGCCCAACCAGAAATGACTGGGCAAAGGAGGAAAGGACCTCGGCCCTGTCCGCTGGGAGCCGGGCTCTGGCTCGAAGAGAGTCGAGCTCTTCCCCGATGAACAGAATCACCTGCAATGGCACAAGTTCCGATTTGGCCTCGTTGATCAAGACGCCAATCCGAGAGCAGACCTGGAGGGCCAGATCCCTGGACCACTCCACCTCCAACCTGAAGGGGGCTGCAATCAGCCAGTCATCCAGGTAAGGGTGCACCCGGACCCCTCGGCAAAGCAGGAATGTTGTCACCACTGCCATGCATTTAGTAAAGACCCTGAGAGCTGGAGAGAGGCCGAAGGGCATGGCCGGAACTCGCAAAACGATCCCTCTGGCTAAAGCGAAGGAATCGCTGATGAGATGGACAGATTGGGACATGAAAAAACGTGCCCTGGAGATCCAGAGAGCAAAACCACACGCCTGGTTCCAAGGATGGAATGATCTGAGCCACAGTGGCCATCCTGAAGGTCCGCGACCTTAGGAACTTGTTCAGGTCATGCAGATCGAGAATGGGGCACCAGCCCCCCATCCGCTTTGGGACCAGGAAGTACCTGGACACAAACCCCGGGTCTGGAGGAGGATCTGCCACCTCGCTGATCATCTCCTTCTGGAGGAGCAGAGCAATGTCGGCTCCATGAGCCAACAGAGAGGCTGCGGAGCCCGGAGTCCCCCAATGCGGCAATGGCTCGATAGGGAGGGGACTGCTCGAATTCCAGAGGCAGACCCCTGCCGACCACTTCCAGCACCCAGCGATCCGTGGTGATAGCGGACCTGACAGAAAGGAAGTGGTGGAGCCGTCCCCCTATGGGAGAAGTGACGAGGTTGGGGGGCGACACCCCTCAACCCGTCACTGGGCAGGCTTGGAGGAAGGGCCGGCCAAGGGGCCACCTGGACCCTTCCCTCTAGGCTTCATACTGGAGGAAGTGGCAGACTTGGCCTTGGGGTGCCAAGTGTGAGACTGCTGGCCCTGTTGTTGGCGCTGCTGGGCGGGACGTGCCGCAGGGGCGGAAGGGCGAAAGGGCTTACGCTGCTGGCGACCTTTGTCCTTCTGGGCAGACGTGATCGAGTCCAAGGTGGCACTGGACTTCTCGATCCTCTGGAGATGGCCTTCCACCCCGGCCCGAACAAGTTGGTGCCCAGGAAGGGAATGTCTACCAGCTTGTGCTGGGTATCTGCCGTGAAGGTGGCGATCCGCAGCCAAGCTCTGCGGCGCATGGCCACTGTGGCCGCTACCGACCGGGCGCAAGAGTCACCGATATTCAAAGAAGTTTGGGGCTGCTGTTTGGCCATCGCCCTCCCCTGATCCCGCACCTGCTTGACCGTTATCTGAAGGTCAGCCAGGAAATGAGGAATCACCTCATCCAGGGAACCCATAAGGGTGTGTGAAAAATGTGCCATCAGCACAGCTGAGCTCGCCTGTCGAAGACCTAGGGAGGAAGCAGCGTAAACCTTCATACCCGAGTACTCCAGCTTTTTGACTCTTTATCGGGCGGTTTGTCCACATCCCTAACGTTCCTGGAACGCTGGAACATGCTGTCGGTCACCAGCCCCTCCGCAGAGGGGTGCTCCCAGAAACCGGAGAGTGAACCAGTGGGGACTGTGTACTTGTGAGCCATCCTGGCCGAAGGCGCAGGACAAGATGCAGGCCGCTGCCACAACTCCACGGCCGGGCCAACAATGGCTTCGGCCACAGGGAAGGCCTCCATAGGGGAATCTCCTCGGTCCAGTATCCAGTATCTCTGTGAGGCAACAAGAGTTGTTGCCACATCATGTTCTCGTAGCGCCGGCGTAACTTGCGTCAGATCCTATCCTCCAAAGAGAATGAAGAGGAGACGCCGCTTTCCATGATGCCAAGACCGAGACCGCCGATGTTGGCACGATCTACCCAACATGGAAGAGGATTGAGACCAAGACCTTCGGGGTTGCCGAGGGTGGGTCAAAGAGGGGGCGGGAGAAACCCACTCATCTCTCGGTTCAGGGCCCTTGACCGGGGACTTCGGCACAGGAGGCATAGGCAAGTCCTCAGTTACCACCGGTGAAGAAGGTTTGTCGGCTTCTAAAGTCGACAACCCGTCCAATGTGTGGAGAAAAATCTCAACCGCGTCGACGGGTGTCTCAGCCGGCTGACCTGACGGGGACACCGTGAAGCCAGCGGCCTTAGCCGCAACCTCGACCGAAGTCGAGAGCCGACGGTCCGGTGAAGGGAATCTCTCTCGCTCCCATGAACGTCGACGGTGGATCTTTTTTCTTCAACCAACTCATGTGTCCCGAGGGTCCTTCTCCCTTGGTGGAGAGGGACTGACAAAGCTCTTTGAAAGAAGCACTGTAGGAGGAGCCCAAGGACAGCAGGATGAACGCTATGGCTGAGGAGGAAGAAGATGCGGCCTGAGCCGCCTCCTCCTCCTCCTCAACAGCAATCAACTGCTCCGTGGAGCCCACAGCCGCAGACACCGCCCAATGGGCCTCCTTCAACTTCACCAGTGGGTACCATTTCTCGGAGCACCCCAGCTGTAGTCGGGCAGCGCGGTCTTCCAGAACCGAAGCCGTGAAAGACTTGCAAAGATTGCAGGCCTGCGAATCGTGAGCAAGACCCAGGCAATAAATGCACATGGAATGCGGGTCGGTCCGGGACATTTTCTGCCCGCAAGGACACCGACGGAAGCCAGAAGTGGATTTGTCCATCGCAGCCACGAGGGAAGATGAAGAAATAAGTCTAGAGAATTTTAAAATGATTTTCAGAACTTCTGAATTAGGATCCAGGCCTAAAAACGCAGAGTGCTAAGGAGGGAACCTGAGCTTCCAAGCGGTAAGGAAGATCTGGCATCATGGGGCGGAGCCAAGGGTTTTACCACCTGAGTGGGTGGGAATAGCCAGCATGAAGACCTTCCAGCAAGATTTAAAGTGGCAAGGAACCTGCCACAAAGTGTGGATTGAACAACATAGCCACATCCCTAGAAATAACGCTTTCCAAGAAAAAGAGGGAGAGCAAAGTTCATAAGTCATGGCTGATGTGAGAGAGGCATGGCGAGTTTCTCAAGAACAAAAAGTAAATCCCAGGGAGGGACAGGGTCCCTCCTGGGGGGGTCTGATATATAGAACACCTCTCAGAAAGGTCTTGGACACACTGAGTTGTGCCACAGTCTTCTCCCCATATGAGACAGCAAGTGAGTGGAGAGTGGCAACTGCACAGGAGGTTCCATGGCCACATGCTGCAGCAGCGGATACCAAATTTGTTGAGGCCAAAGAGGAGCCACCAGAATCATTCTGGCCTCCTCTGTCTGTAATTTGAGAAGAATTCTCTGAATGAGAGGGAAGGTGTACAGAAACTTCCCTGTCCAGGAGAGGGACAATGCGTCTCGCCAGAAAACACCAGGGCCTGGATACAGCGAGCAAAAATTTGGCAGTTTGGTGTTGCATGGGGGCGCAAATAGGTCCAACTCTGGTCGGCCCCAATGACTAAAGAGGTCGTCTGCGACTTCTTGGTGCAATTCTCATTCATGACTTGGAGAACGAGAGCAGCTTAGACTGTCGGCGAGAACATTCTGGCTTCCGGGCATGTGTACAGCTGTGAGATCCAGAAGGTGTTCCACTGCCCAGTCCCAAACTCTCATGGCCTCCCTGCAAAGGGGATATGATTGAGTGTCTCGTTGCTTGTTGATGTACAAGACAACTGGAGTGTTGTCTGACTGCACCGGAAGAGGACTCTGAGAAACTTGGTCTTGAAATGCCTTCAGGGCACACAGAACGGCTCTCGTTTCTAGAATGCTGATGTGAAGAGACCACTCTGTGGGGGACCAAACTCTCCTGGTCCTGTGGTCCCCTAGATGAGCCCCTCAACCTAGCTTTGAGGCATCCGTCATCAAGGTTTGTGATAGGCATGGTCTCTGAAAAGACTCCTCTTTCTCTAGATGTGGAAGGCAAAGCCACCACTCGAGAGAATGATGGATCGCCGCTGAGACTCGGATTGGGTGATCCAAGTCGACCACCGCCTGATCCCACTGGACCCTGAGGTGCCACTGCAGAACCCTCATGTCTAGCTTGGCGAGAGGGACCGTAGCACAGCCGCAGCTATGTGGCCCAGAAGCTGAAGAATCACCCTCGCTGGGAGAGAGATTGCTGCTTGGACCCTGCATGCCAGATCCATCAAACAGCCTGCTCTGTCTGATGGCAAAAAGGCTTTGCCCTGGATGGTGTCCAGAACGGCCCCTATGTACTGCAACCTCTGGGAGGGCCATGGTTGTGACTTCAGCCTATTTACGGTAATGCCCAGGGAGAGGAAAAAAGCTTTTGTTTCCTCTAGGGCCATGTTCACCTGGCTAGCCAACTGAGCAGAAATAAGCCAGTTGTCCAGGTAAGGATAAACAAAGTGGCCTTTGATACTCAGGGCTGCCACCAGGCACTTGGTGAAAATCCTGGGTGCTAATGAGAGACTGAAGGGCAGAACCCTGAACTGGTAATACTGGTTCTGAAACCGGAAGCGTAAAAACTTCCCGTGGGAACGCAGGACTTTGATATGCATGTAGGCGCCCTGCATATCAAGGGAGCATAACCAGTCTCCTTCTTGATGGAGGAGGGGTAGCAGGCTTGTCAATGTCACCATCCGGAATCTCTGGTACTTGATAGACAGATTGAGCTGGCTGAGATCCAGAATAGGACAAAGGTCTCCTGCTTTCTTCGGAACCAGGAAGAAACAGGAGTAGAAGCCCGTGCCCCACTGGGCCTAGGGAACCGGCTGAATGGCCTTCTTCTGGAGGAGAGACTGAATCTTGTCCGCCAGAAGCTTGGCATGGACAGGTGGACAATGAGAAGGGGGGGGGGGATTGTCCAGGGGTATGCTGAGAAACTCTATCGCATAACCTCTGCGAATGGTTTCCAGCACCCATTGGTCTGAGGTGATACTGGACCATTCTGTGAGGTAAAGGGAAAGTCTCCCTCCTACCATCTCATTCTGCATAACCTGAGAAAGAGGATGGGGTTTGCAGCGAGTCAGACTGTAGAGGAGGGGTTTGGGCCCGATGCCCTTGGAGCCGTGGGCTGCTTGGGGCCTTGGGCACCTTGAAGGACAGGATGGCCGTGCCTCTTGAACCCTTTTCCTTGGGGCTGCTTGCCCCCTTGTCCCTGATCTTTCTGAAAGGGACGACGATGGGGGCCTTGAGGCTCCAACATGTACATCCTGTGGACGTTGGCAACGGCCTTGCCATAGTCCTGCAGATTCTTCACCAGAGAATCCATCTCCTGGCCAAACAATACTGGACCCTGGAAGGGGGCGTCCAGTATAGACTCTTGAAGGTCTGGGCGAAAACCCGACACCCTGAGCCAGGAATGCCTCCACAGACAATTTCCTGTCACAGCCGTGCAGGAAGCCATGTCCACCGAATTGTATCAGCAACGGAGAACATGCTTGACCACATCTATTCCTGACTGGGCATAAGCAAGAATCTCGTTTTTACTGTCCGAGTCTGGCAGGATCTTGATCAACTCCACTGTTTTCTTCCACAGAGATTGCTGGTACGAAACCATATGGGAAAGAAAATTCAATGAACAGATGGAGCTGGTAGCTGAAGAAAAGACTTTCCTGCCCCAGTGATCCAATTTCTTGGACTCAGGATCTAGGGGTTGACAGCTCAGGTGCTTGGGCTGGCTAACATGACCATGCGCAGCCATAAGCACCAGTGAATCTGCCTTGGGATGTTCCACCAAAAAGGGTTATGCTCTGGGGGTTTATAGAGTCTGTCCGCCTTCCTGGGAACTGCTGAGGTGGACAATGTTTTTCACCGTGCAAGTTGGGTGACATCCTAGAACGGTTCCACCAGAGGCGGGCTAACCAGAGGTTTTGGCTCTTTGGATCCCAGAAACTTAGCCAGTCACCTTTGCTCTGGGTTCAGCTCCTCTCTGTCCCATTCAGAAATAGATTGAATGTGGTGCATAATGTCCAGGAATGATTGGTTGTCCCCGGGGGGGGGGTGGGGCTGGAGGAGTCCTGGGACTTGGAGAAGGCAGAATAAATTCTTCCTCATCTGGAGTTTCTGAGGAGGAGGAAGGGCTTGCAGCACCATCATTCGGAGAGGACGGGTGTCTGCTGGAGGAGGGAACTGGGGAAGAGTACCTTCTCCTGCGTTTGCCTTTTGGATCTGAAGGGGATTGGTCATTTTCAACTGGCTTGACAGGAGCTGGAGGAGGCCCCATGGGAGTTTCTGTAAGAGGTGGGTCAGACGGTCTATATAGTAAGTCCCCTCTGACTGTATTCCACCAAGTGGAAAAGATTGATGCCGATGTCCGCCATGGGGATAACAGCTGGGGCGGGTGTCAGGTTCCCCGGACCGGGTGTCTGCGGATCCTGTGGGTCTGACATCTGGTTGGGGATCCCTCTTTATCTTTATCAGACTGCTGCTTGATGTCCGTGTCCCTGGGGGACCCGGCATCTGGAGTAGGAGGTGGCCCATTGGGCAAACGACACTCTGAAGGTGGGGCGGGAGTCCAAACCTCATCCGGCGATGGCTTCCGATCAGGCATCAGGGCACGAGTCAGCGGGGAGGGTGACCGGCTCAGTGGGCGCTTGTCAGTAGCAAGTGGGCGCCCCCAGGCCGGTGGAGGAGGGGCATCCGATGGCGGATGGTCTCCTGATGCCTATTCGAGTCGTCCGTGTGTTTTTGCTTTTTGGACGACCCCCGGGCTTATGGCTGGAATTCTGAGGCCTGCCGGCAGGTGAATGACCTTCCTAGTTTTACCAAGTGGAAGCTTTATGGGGTCGGTGGGCCAGAGAAGGATGAGTGGGCGAATGCCCAGAGGAAGATGGCTCCTTGTGTTTGCCCTGGGATGAGGAGGGAGCCAACTTCAAAGATGTCCCAGTTATCTTAAGAGGGACAGAACCCGACCTCCCACTAGAGGTCGAAGAAGAAGGTGCCCTGGAAGGCGAATTTGGGCGGGACTCAGACCTGGCCCTATCTTTCTCCCTCTGGTGATGGTGCTTCACTCCTGAAGCCTTCTCTCTGGGTGAGGAGTCTGGCGGGAGAAGAAGAGCTGTGCTCCGAAGTTTGCTGCATAGCCACCACCTTCTGTTCAAGGAGATAGGCCTTAAGGGTGTTGGCTCTCCTAGTCCTGGTCTTCTGGTTAAACTTCTGGCAATGCAGGCAGTCAGCCGGCCGATGGTCAGGGCCTAGACAGATGAGGCAAGCCACATGGCCATCCTTAGCCAGCAACTGCTTCCTGCACACACACTTAGACTTGCGCCACGGTGGAGGAGAGGGCGACGACATGTAAGAAGATGAATCAAAATCTTTGAAATACTGGAAAATGGAAAAGCAGGGTCACTCAAGCATGTGAAAGGCGCTCCGTGGAGCTGAACTACATGGGTTGGCGGGGAAAAGAACTGAGATGGTGCCGGGGCAGCCCCTTTATACCACGCCTGACGTTGGGCGGAGCAGACGCTGAGCGGTCCCCCGACTCAGACTGCTAACTACAAGATTTTTCTGTGGGGTCCTAACGCTTGACGGCATTAGTCTTAATGGTAATACCTGCTGCAAGAGCTCCACCCCAAAGTCAGATCTGTACCTCCTCCTGGAGAACAGACAGGTGAGCTGGGGGGTAACTGGAGGGCGGGGGAGGGGGTTCTGGAAGCTGCTCGATTAGCTCTAGTATGTGCCCCCACTCTATGATCTGCAAAATCTACGGATCCAAAGTTATGGTTCTCCACTGATTCAGATGGAGGGAGAATCAACCTCCGACCACCATCTCCTGGTCCGTGACCAAAAGAGGATCTGGTAAGATGTCAAGCACGGAAGATCAGCCACAGGACCAGTCCCTCACTTCTACTGACGCAGCCTGGCTCCAGCATTGGAGGAGGGGCAAGCTGGGGCTCTGCACTTCCCTTGGAGGCAAGAGGGTGCCTGTTGGTCGCTTTGCAAAAGGGAGGGTGCCCTCTACCTCTTGGTTAAGTGTGGTGGAGAGAGCGGACAAACCTAAGCGCCCTCCCTGAGGCTTGCAGATCATTGATAATGTCCTGGACATCAGGATCAAACAGCTTAGTGCTACTGAAGGAGGCATTAAGCACTTTCTGCTGAACATCAGCAGCAAAACCAGATACCCTCAACCAAAAGTGCCTACGCACGCATAAGTTTGTGGCAGCAGCCCTGACAATAGTGTCAGCCATGACATAGAGGGCCCAGAGGAGGTGTTTACGAATGTCCTCAGCTGCCTGAAGGCACTGAAGAAGTTTTTGCTTCAGTGTGCCATCTGAAAGGGCCTGGGTGGCCCCCTTGTCCTTCTTCCAATTAGAATTTTGGTATTTTACCATATGAAACAAGAAGTTTGCAATCCTCAAACCCATGGTGGAAGAGGCATACACCCTCTTACCCAGAGGTTAAATCTGCAAGACTTTTATCTGGGGGGAGGGGGGGGAAGACAGCTAAGGTGCTTGGGCACCTTAGACCTGTCATTAGCTGCCTTAATAACCACTGAGTCTGTCTCAGGCTGGACAGCATAGCAAGGGAACCCCTAGGGGGCATGGTAAAGTTTTTCCACCCTGAGTGACACAGCTTGCACCAAGTCTGGTCTGCGCCAGGCTGCTGTGGCCGCATTCTGCAAGGAAGGATTGGAGACATGATCTTTGGGGAAGACTCTGGGTTCTCTAGGAAGTCCACCAGTTCATTTCTGGTGACATCCTCTTCTTCAGTGCGGAAGCCCATGGCTGAGGACAACTGCTTCATCACACTGAAAAATATGGGGTCCTCAGGAGGAGACCTGGGAGTATTTTTAACAGAATCTTCACTGACAGAGGAAGCTGTGGACCTGTCAGAGATCAAAATCTTTTCCGCTTCTTCCTCCTCATCATCAGAAAGAATGAGGTCTGGATGGTACTCACTCCTCGACATCAATCTCTTCCAGATCCAGGTCGGGCATTGGATGCGCTGCCAACGGCTTGCAGGGAGACTCCCATAGCCAATGAGTAGGCATCGATGACGAAGCTGCTGTCTATGGCATCATCCTCGTAGGCCTGTATGTGCCCAGCTGCTGCACAATCACCATAGTGGATTTCATCAAAATGTTGTTTAAATCGACATTTGTCGACAGTGGGGGGTCGATGGCAAAGGAACAGATGACCCACATGGCAGGCCCTGAAAACTCGAAGAGCCTGTGGCCCTGGAGGTAGAAGAGTCAGGCCTCAAAGTGTGTATGTGTGTGGGGCACTCTAAGAATTGTGCGGGGATGCTGTCAGTATGGGTCTGGTGGGCACAGAGACCTGGGCAGTGGTACTGCGCAACGGTGCAGCTGCAGCCGACAAGGATTCCCCAGAGGAAGGGGAAGAGGCAGTCAGGGAATGATCCTGCCACCAGGGGGAGCGGTCGCCATATCTGTCTTTTTCATGACTCTAGCCCAAGGACTTGTCTCGGGCCTTAGAGGCCTGGGAGATCGACAACCCTGTCGGTGCCAGGGACCTGGACCCCGGAGGACCCCTGCCTGGCACTGGCAATCTGTTGATCCATCAGGAAGTTTTTAAGAGCCTTTCTGTGTCATCTGAGGGTAGTTTGGTTAAACTTCTGGCAGTGCTCACAGTCAGAAAATTCAGAATGTGGCCCAAGACAGCAGACACAGGGAGAATGTTTGTCTGTGGAGGCAATCTTCTTTCCATAGCGGCAGCGACGAAACGCAGAAGTCGAAGGATTAACTCTCAACATAAACAGGTTGAAGGAATCTCTTTAATAAAAGAGATTCTGAAAAATACTGAGAAAAAGCCATAGGTAAAAAAAGGTGCAAAGACTGTTTTAGAGCTTCTGTGGAGACCCATGCGAACCAGTCGACAGTGGGAAAGAACTGAAGAGGGAGAAGGGCTGCTCATGCCTTTATAGGGTTGATGACTTTGATCAATGTTGACGGCGTGGGCAGCCCCAGCTGTACTGCTGAAAATCTTCCATGTGGATCCTGCTTCACAGATGGTGAAGTTCCTATGGTGTTCCTGATGACTGAGATAACCCTGATGAAGATCTTCAGCTCCAAGGTGCTCGGGTGGGGACCATAAGAAGTATTCTGCATCTAATGTTGCCACAAACAAGCCACCCCAGTGGTGCTGGAGGTTGAGGCACTGGTCGCTACACTTCATGCCACGCCGGTGACCTGGGTTTGGGAACGAACCCGGGCTGCCAGGGCAAGTGAGAACTGCTCTTCTCTCTTGGGGGAGGAAGGTTTACCATCCCGCTAGCTGACTGCCCTCTAGCGATGGCCGGAGGGCAGCATGGGTCGGGAGGGCACGCGCCGGCGTCCTTGTGTTGGTGGGGAGGGAGGATGGGAGAAAAAGGAGCTGTCAGGTTCCATTATGCCTGCACTAGCGCCCCCCAACCCCGTCTAGATTTTACTACGGGGGTGGGGGTAAAGTCAGCGCCCCTTCACCCCGGCCCTGCCACAGGATGGGGGTGGGAGCTGTGGGGGAATTGGGGGGTGTCAAGTCAGGGAATGGTGCAGCTGGAGATCGAGTCCTTCCAAGGGAGGGACCGGAGCCGTCTGCTGGTCTCGGGGGTCGAAAAAACCTATATGGAAAAAAATTATTTTGCCATGAACAGAGTGGCATACTGTGACAAATCCCTGTGCCTGTAGTTTACATGTATGAATCATTTACAAAGACAAGTAGCTCTGTGTTAATATGAAATGGATAATCTGAGTCACTCTTTCTGCTGGCACTAGTTTTATGTCCCAGTTGTGCAAACTACTAATCCATCTTCATAAGGCATGTTTTTACTTGGGGCTCCTACATCCACAGTTTCAAGTATGGTCCTTCTGGCTGGGGTGGCCAATGGTGCAGTCTGTTAGGAAGGTCAGTGGTATCGTGTATGTAAATGTGTGCAGCTTAGCGAAAGTTTTCAGATGTATTTAAGGGACTGGATAAGGTACATCAAGGGAAATTTTTTCAGCTTGTTCAGGGAAGTAGAACTGAAGGGCACATTTATGCTATAGGGAGATAGAGTCCAAGGTAATGTGAGGAAGCATCTTTCATCTAGATACTGGACATTTTTATTTTCCCTTTCTCACCCCTGAAGCTCCCCAACCCCAGCACCTGCCATTTCTGGGACTTATTATGAGGATCCACCTGTTCCTTAACGACTTCCACCCTGCAGCAGAGCCATCAGGGGTTTCCCCAAGCCACCTCTGGATTGCATACTCAATGTGGTGGTCCTGTGCCTAGTAGGCGGTGTGAGGTATGCAAGGAGTTGCAGGGCTTCATCCTGCCACTGGCGTTTTTTCCGGTGTTCCGCTTCCCCAGCCCATGGATGCTCCATGGAGGGACAGCATGACATCATATGCACTTCCTTGGATGTGCAGACATCTTCTGTCAGGAGCGTCCACCACCCAGAACTGCTGCTCCTGATGTATCGCCAACCATGGTCACCTAGGTGGCGTCTGCCCTTCCCTCCCTGAGGAGGAGAGCACCCACTGAGATGCTTGACCTCCCTCCCCCCGTACCCAAGTAGCTGAGGCTCATTCCTGAACCCAGATCACTAGTGCCGGAAGGTGAGGCACAGATGTCTCAGCCATCCGCACCAACAGGCCTGCTCAGATAGTGGTAATCTTTTTTTTTTTCTTTTAAATTTACAATTTCTCCGCCTTCCGCAGAGCTGGCATGCGGCTCCTCCCTTGGAGGAACTCACTTCTCTGGCCCAGCATCCCGCACTGATCCTTCCCGGTAGTTCCCTCATGGGTTACTCCCCCCCCTTCCCGTGTGACAGGACTGAGGAGAAGAGTGTTGACTCCCCCCCCCCTTTGCCAGAAGCCAGCGTCCAGATTCTGGGAGGACGGTGTGGGGGCAGCTGGGCCACCGTGGAGCCTGCCAGCTCCATTTTCCTCCTGGTTTTCTCCCCAGGATCCACAAATGTGTAACAGTCGAGCGGCTGGGCTCCACCTCCGTGGAGGCAGCCTCATGCCCTGAACGTGGGTCACACCTCCTTCTGGCTATGTGCCTGTGCTGACACCCAGCCACCGGTGGTATCAGTCTACAGCATGCAGCACTGTTCCTCCTCCTCGAGGAAGGAGAGCTGTCTATGGATGCTCGATCCTTCCTCACCCCTGCCAATTCCTGAGCGATCCGAGTCCGTTCCTGAACCTGGGTCGCCGGCGTGGCACAAGGTGTAGCATCCAGCACCGGGCCAGCTAGATAGTGGTAATCTTATGTAACAAGGGTCCAAAGAAAGCAGGAGATGTGGGGAGTGCTGAATCCTTTAAACTCTGGTAAGACAAGTTCCTCAAGGAGAATAACGTTACAGGATATAACTTTTAATTCACTTGAGGTGGCATGGGTTCCCTAGGGTTTCCAATTCTTTACATAATGGGTGCAGCAGCTGCATGGTGGGCAGGAGGCAAACATGATGTCTACCATGTCCTACATAATGTTAGATGTTCACATGTCAGGCTAGCCCATCGGCACAGCGGCAGCAGTGCTGCTTGCTATTCTGGCAACCCAGGTTTGTGCACTGAAACCAGAGTATTGGCTGGGGAAAGCAGGCTCCCCATGTGATGCCACCCACCGTGAGAGCACAGATGACCATGCAACTGGAGCGGCATTTGGGGAAGATGATGATGACTGGCTCAGTGCACACGCCCTGGAATTCCTGCCATTGCCATCCTATGGGGGTGGGGAGCAGTGGAGGAGGAATCTCTCCAGCGCAGGCATTGGGACGGCAGTCCTGGCAGTCTTGTGTCCCACTCACTACTGGCCAAACTGAATGTACTTCCTGCAGGCGGACACCTGCTGCAGACCCTGCCACGAAGGGTAAGCCATGAGAACTGCCAGCATGAGGCAGGGTTGTCAGGGAGTGGGAGGTAGCTGTGGATGGGACCTGACAGAAGCGGACAGCATCAACAGCAGTGTAAATAAGAAGGATGAAATAAAATACAAGATACTCACTTCTCCTCCCAGAACCCTTGCCAATAAGAAAATGGTCAAAGATCCAAATATCCAAATTGTTATAATCCATGAAACAACCTGAAGAGGAGGAAAAGTGTCATTTTAGTTTTACTGCTGTTATAATTCAATGCATTTCATGTATAACAGTATCAATGCAACTTTTAATAATTCAGCAAAATAACAACTACTTATTAACATACTTATGTTAGAAACATGGCTGGCCCAGTGGTGTGGACAGCTGAGGTGCTGGGTGACTTACCTCCTACCACGCTACGACAAGAGTTTGGAAAAAAGCTCTGGTCACCAAGGGTTGACCAAGGGAGAGAATCGAGCATCTGTCAGACTGCTCTCCTCTCCCAGGGTGGGGAGGCATGCCGACTTGGCCCTTGGCTGCCACCAAATGATGGCCTGAAGGTAGCTGGCGCTTAAGCGACAAGAAGGGAGGGGCTGCGGTTCCATAGTATGTGTTCGCCTCTGTGCACATGCTTACATGCTCCAATGGCAACGGATCAAGTTGGGGGAGGCAGAAAATGGCTGATGCAGGCTTCATGAAGCCCTCCCTGACTACCCCATCACATACCACCAGCTGGACCACTGGGTTAATACTAGATGAGAGTCATCAAGGTGGGGGGGGCAACCCCCTTCCTAGACCCTGCTATGGGGGGGATCCATGGGGGTCTTCAAGCAAGGTAAGTCCATGGATGTGGGTGGTGGGGAGGGGAGGCAGGGACAGGGCTGAGAGCCAGCTCATGACCACTGCCAGGAAAAAAGCTTTATGGAAAAAAACAGAGAGAGAGAGAGAGAGAGAGAGAGAGAGAGAGCGCAGAGGCACAGAAAAAGACCAAATGACCACAGGTCCATCTAGTCTGCCTGGAGTTCCTTATCTGCCTTTGGGAACTACTGTCCCATTCAGGTTTTATTCCTCCTCATCCACCCTCCTGTTTCCTTTCCTGCTACCAACCTGAGCAACCACCAAACCCTTTACTCCATCCCAGCTGTACTCGAAACCATTTATGGTCTTGGCATCCACCACCTCCTCTGGCAGACTGTTCCATGGCTCCTCCACCCTTTCTGTAAACTACACCTTCCTCACAGCCCTCTTATTATGCTGAGGTTCATATTGAGGATCACACTGAGGTTCATACTGAGGTTCATACTGAGGATCATACTGAGGTTCATAATTCATACTGAGGATCATACTGAGGTTCATACTGAGTATCATACTAAGGATCATACAGAGGATCATACAGAGGATCATACTGAGGTTCATACTGAGGATCATACTGAGGATCATACTGAGGTTCATAATTCATACTGAGGTTCATACAGAGTATCATACTGAGGATCATACTGAGGTTCATACAGAGGATCATACTGCGGTTCATACTGAGGATCATACTGAGGATCATACTGAGGTTCATACTGAGGTTCATAATTCATACTGAGGTTCATACAGAGGATCATACTGAGGTTCATAATGAGTATCATACTGAGTATCATACCAAGTATCATTCTGAGGTTCATACAGAGGATCATACTGAGGTTCATACTGAGTATCATACTAAGGATCATACTGAGGATCGTGTGGAGCTAGTAGACAAAGCCCAAATTTGCTCCAGTAGAGAAAGAAATTAATCATAATACTTAAGTTCTGCACCCGTCAAAATATGTCTGTCCAATCTCAATTTAAATTCTTTTTTGTTCTTACTTAAGATTATGCTTTCCGGAAGGGAGTTCTATGGGTTGACAATCCTTGATGTAAAAAAGAACCTTCATTGGTCATGTTTGAATCTGTCTCCTTTTATCTGTAATGGGGTGTCCTCTAGTTCATTTTTATATTTTGTTTAAATCAAATTCCAAGGTCACACAGCAGAACAGGGTCCTGCATCACATCGTACATAAATAGGAGGTCAGATCTGATCCTCCTGGTCTCGATGGACATAAAGTTTAATTTCCTTATCCTAGTCCCATAATCCATTCCTTTTAAGTCAGAGATGCATTTGGTATATTTTCTTTGCACTTCTTCAATCTTATCTCTCTGTTTTTCTAACTGGAAACCAGATCTGGGATGCGTACTCAAGCTAGGGGCGTACGTACGCACGGTACAGTGGAAGCATCATAGCTCTATCTCCATTTGTTATATTTCTTTTTGTTGACCATATGATAGAGTAACATGTTTTATAGCTGCTTGGGTTTGTATGTCAGTACCAAATGATTCGGATACAAGAAACTCCAAGTCCTTTGCCACAGGACACGATGATAAGTTAGTGCCACATCATGTTTTTATTTTCTCTACCTAAATGCATTATTTTACATTTTTCTAAATTAAATATTATGTTCCATTGATTTGACCATGCTGCTATTGAGTCCAGATGTTTTTGTAGATATATTATGTCCTTGTTCGTACCACAAGGTCCCCCAATCTTGGTGTCATCAGCATACTTTGTCACCCAACAGATAAACCTTCCCCCTGACAGTTTACACTCATGACCTTGGGTTATTGACTCTACACTCACGTTAAAAAGTTCCATGCAGTTCCTATTTATTCCCTTCAGGAACATGAAGGTCTCTATCAATAAGCCCCCAAGCCTGATCTTCAGTGAGTACATGTTCAGTGCCTTGGGATGCTCTTCATAATATCTGCCCTGTTGGTCCTGAATCATCATGGTCACCCTGCATTGCACCGTCTCCTGCCTGTCCCTGTCCTTCCTAAGGTGGACTCCAGTAGAGTATTTCAGGTGTGGCCTCACCATTGACACATAAAGGTAGTACCGCCTTTTTCCTGCTGTCAATACCACTTCCAATGGACCCTGGCATCCTTTACTCCTACTACAGACCTTGTTGCAATGGCTTGATTGAGAGTCACCAATGAGAACTCCCTGGTCCCTTTCCTCTGCAGCAGTGCTCAGTTTAACTCCTCCCATCCAGTACTCTGTCCTGTTTGTTTTCCCCCTAAGTGCATAACCTCGCATTTTCTTGGAGCTGAATTTCAACTGCCAAAAATTACACCACCTCTCTAGCCTTTGTAGATCCCTCTGTCACAGTTTACCCTACTGCAGAGCTTCGTGTCATCTGCTAAGAGACACAATTTGCCCCAGATGCTTTCTCTCCAATATCACTTGAACATACTGAAGAGGACAGAATGCAGGACAGATCCCTGCAACACCCCACTTGTGACCTCACTCTCTTCCAATCTGATCCCGTTTACCACCACCCTCTGCAGTCACCTCCTTCAACCAGTTTCCCCTATCCATTTGACTATTTCCCTAGCTGCAACCTGGTCCTTCAGCTTCTTCAGCAATCTTTTGTGTAGCACTGTCAAAAGCCCTGCTGAAACTGAAGTACAGTAAATCCACAGCATGGCCTTTATCTACCTTTGTTACCCCATCAAAGAAAACAATAAAGTTGTTCTGACAAGTGCTCCCTGCCACAAATCCCTGCCGTTTACTATCCGATAGACTACTGCTCTCTAGGTAGTACACAAGGTCCTCTTTGATAAGTGACTCCCATCAGTTTACCCACTACTGAGATAAGGCTGACGGGTCTGTAATACCCCAGGGAGACACATCATTGCATAACCAGTGCATCTGCAACCCGCTCTATCACCTTTCATGCCAAGAGCAGAGCAATCTTGTTCCTCAACCTGGGAAGCATGTCCTCTGGTACACTCGACTCCTGAGGAGGCCAGGGTTGGTACAGTGGGAGAGCCTTGAGATCTGTAATTAACTCTCTGCCCACCACTTCTAGAACCTACCTGTCTGTAGTAATGGTGGACCACTGTATCAAAAGAAATGAAGGAGCTAATTCCAGACTGACAGCTGGGATAGAGGCTGGACGGGAAGGGGAAAAGCACCCTGCAACCCGTCACTTAGCAGCCCTGGAGGGGGCTCCAGTCTGCTGGGTACTGGATGCCCTCGATCCCCCCCCCTTTTTTTGCCCTGATCGCCAAAATACAGGTTACTCACCTGTAACAGGAGTTCTAGGAGTGGTATATGTTGTTCATCCACACTTGTTGGCAAGTACCTTGCCGCTTTAAGATGTGCTGGAAAGTCTTCAAGCTGGCTCCTCCCACCCACCCAGGTGGTAAAACCCTCGGCTCCGCCCCATGACACCAGATCTAGCCTGCTGGAAGCCAGATTGCGCGTCGAAGCTAGGGAGGTCGGGTGGGTCGTGTGGATGAACAACATATACCACTCCTAGAACTCCTGTTACAGGTGAGTAATCTGTATTTCTAGCGATGTGAACATGTTGTTCAATCCACACTTGTTGGCAGACTCCTAGTAGTTCTCCAGGAGGAGGGAGGCAAGGCGCGCACCCCCGATACTTACTTGGGGAATAAGGACTGGAGAACCGAGGTCCCAAAACCAGCATCCACTGACTCTAGGTCAATGTGGTAATGGGAAATAAAGGAGTGTGCTAACTTCCAGGTAGCAGCCCTGCAGATTTTCTGGATAGGGACGCCCCTTAAAGCAGCCACCGAAGCAGCGGTATGGCGGGTTGAATGAGCTCTTATCCCTTTGGGTGGCTCCATGCCCGCCAACCTATAGCAGAGATCTATGCAGGAGGTGACCCACCTGCTAATTGTCCGCTTGGCTGCAGGTCTGCCAGGTGCGGCTTCAGCGTAGGTGACAAACAGCTGGCGAACCTCTCCCTGAACTTCAGCCATCCGCTCCTTGTAATAAGCGAGCGCTCTTCTAGGGTCCAGAGTATGGAATCTATATTCTGCCTCCAAGGTGTGACTGGGGTAGAACACCGGCAGAGTCAACACCCAATTCAGGTGAAACTCCGACACCACCTTCGGAAAGAATTTCGGGTGGGGGCGAAGGACAACCTTGTCCCTGTGGAAGACCAGATAAGGAGAGACTATGGAAAGCACCTGGAGCTCTCCCATCCTTCAGGCTGACATTATAGCCACCAAGAAGGTGGTCTTCCATGACAGGTGGGAGATATCACACCTGTGCATCGGTTCGATTGGCTTGCCCATGAGCTTGGCTAATACCAACAGTAGATCCAACGGAGGTGGGGGTTCTCGCAACGGAGGGGATATGTGATCAAGGCCTTAGCGCCAGACCACCTTCTCCTGCGCCACCGGACGCTTGCCGGCCTGCGCCCGGTAAGCAGAGATGGCTGCCAGGAGCACCTTAAGGGTTGTCGACTGAAGCCCTAGCTGAGAAAGGGACCACAGGTAGTCCAAAATGCTAGCCAATGGACAGGAAGAAGGGTCCAACCCCTTGCCCTGACCCCAAATGGAGAATCTCTTCCATTTAAAGGCATAACATTTTCTAGTCAACCCAAGGCCTGGAACTCTAGCCACTCAGGAACCAGGCCGTCAGGTGCAGGGATTGAACGTCCGGATGAAGCACCTTCCCCTTGATGACTGAGATCAGGTCCAGGCGGGCTGGAAGCCGCCTCGGGAGCCTGGAGCTGAGGCTGAGGAGATCTGGATACCAGAACTGGTGAGGCCAGTCTGGGGCTACCAGAATCACCTGTGCCTTAACATAGAACATAGACTTTGACGGCAGATAAGGACCGCTAGGCCCATCTAGTCTGCCCATTTCCCTACCTACAGGATAGGCCGCAGATCCTAGTTAACCAACAGCCTATATCTTCCTGCCCCCCCACAAGAATTGCCTTATGTCTGTCCCATGCATTCTTGAATTCTCCCACAGTTTTAGACCCACAACTTCCTCAGGAAGGCTGTTCCATGCATCCACTACCCTCTCTGTGAAATAATACTTCCTCACATTGCCCTCGAACCGCCTCCTTCTATCTTTAAATTGTGTCCCTTGTTCTTGCAAGTCTCTTTTTCTGAAAGATGCTACCCTCTTGGACTTTGTTGATTCCCTTGAGGTACTTGAAGTTTCTATCATGTCCCCTCTCCTTCTTTCCTCAAGGGTATACATATTAGCTCCTTTAGTCTCTCCTCATCTGGCTTCTCTTGCAGACCCTGCACCATTTTAGTGCCCTCCTCTGACTGCCTCTATCCTGTCTATGTCCTTATGGAGATGGGGTCTCCAGAACTGACACAGTATTCCAGATGGGGTCTCACCAACTGTCTGTACAGAGGATAACAACTTCCTGTTTTCTGCTGCTGATGCCTCTCCTATACATCCCAGTATACCCCGGCCCTCCCTACTGCCTTCTCACACTGCTTGCTAACCTTAAGGTCATCTGATATGATTACCCCAGGTCCCTTTCCTGTTTTGTTGTTGTTACTACCTCCCCACCCATTGTGTATTCTTCCCTGGGTTCTTGTTTCCCAGGTGCATTATTTGCACTTTTGCACGAATCCTAGCTGCCATCGTCTGACCATTCCTCCAACCTTGCAAGTTCCTTTTCATCCTTTCCCACTCCTTGTATATCAACCCTGTTGCAGATCTTTGTGTCATCTGCAAAAGGCATATTTTTCCTTCCAGTCCCTCTGCAATGCCACTGATGAAGAGATTAAAAAGCACTGGACCCAATACTGAACCCTGCGGTACCCCACTAGTAACTGCCCTTTCTTCAGAGTGGACTCCATTTACAATTACCTTCTGTGTCCTGTTGTCCAGCCAATGTTTTACCCAGGCTACCACCCTGGGACCCACTCCCAGGCTGGTTAATTTGACTAATAATCTTTTGTGTGGGACTGTGTCAAATGCCTTGCTAAAGTCTAGGTAGGCCATGTCCACAGCCCCTCCCTGGTCTACTACTTTGGTCACCAGTCAAGAAATCTATTAGATCTGCCTGACATGACCTTCCCTCTGTGAACCCATGCTGCCTTGGATCCTGTGCTCCACTGACCCCTAGGTACTCAACTATTCTTTCCTTCAAGTGACCCATCACTTTCCCTACCACAGAGGTCAGACTGACAGGTCTGTAGTTTCCTGCCTCTGTCTTGGTCCCACTTTTGTGAAGGGAATCACATCCGCCTTCCTCCAGTCCCCGGATACCACACCATCCTCCCATGATTTATTAAAAGAGTAGCCAGTGGTTTCACTAGTTCCTTCCTTAATTCTTTTAGAATTCTGGGTGAATTCCATCAGGACCCATTGCTTTGTCCACCTTCAGTTTTAGGAGTTCTTGCAGAACCCTTTCTTCTGTGAAAGGACTGGGATCGACCCCCTATCAAGAGTGCTTCTGTTAATTGGATTAGGCACTTCCCCTCCTCTTTTTGAATACTGAGCAGAAATATTAGTTCAGTATTCCTGCTTTTCACTGTCCCCTCTGCCCACCCACCGCTCATTCTATTCAGCCTCACTATCCCTCCCTTGTCTTTTCTACGCCATGTACCTATAAAGGTTTTATCCCCTTCTTAACTGAGTTGGCTATCTTTCCTCAGTTTGGGCCTTTGCTATTCTGACTTCCCTCCTGCTTCTTTCTGCCTTAACTGGTACAGCTGTCTGTCCTGCTCCTTCTGTGTTTCCTTATACTTGGAATGCTATCTTTTTCTTCCTGACTTTCACAGCCACCTCTCTTGAGAACCATAGTGGCTTTTCTTTCGTTTGATTTGTTTATTTGCTTCACACAAAGGCTTGTTGCCTCTGTGATGGCAGTTTTGATAATTCCCATTGTTGCTCCACACCTCCTTCTAGCCTGTTTGCTAGTGCTTTTCTGAGGCACTCTCCATCTTGCCAGAGTCAGCCCTCCTAAAGTCCAGTACCCTCACTTTTGTATGGCTTGACTCTGTAGCTGGTTAACGTGAACCACACTGTTTGATGGTCACTTGTCCCAGATGGTAACCCACTTCTAGATCTGAGATCCTCTCACTGCCCCGTTTGAGAGTATGAGGTCTAAGATTGCTCCTCACGAGTGGGTTCGAAACTAGCTGTCTAATGCCTGCCACCTGTGAGGCGTCAAGAATGGCCCTGCTCTTGGATGTGGCTGCAGCAAATGTGCTCCAGTTAACATCTGGCATATTCAGGTCTCCATCAACAGTATCTCCCTTTCTCTGCCATTCTAAGAATGCCTTCCATCATATCCTTGTCCATTCCTTCCCCTGACATGGGGGTCTGTACACAACCCCTGTGCGGATTGTGGTGCCCTTTCCAGTCTCCAAGGTGACCCACA
Organism: Neoceratodus forsteri; assembly: GCA_016271365.2. Taxonomy (NCBI): domain Eukaryota; kingdom Metazoa; phylum Chordata; order Ceratodontiformes; family Ceratodontidae; genus Neoceratodus; species Neoceratodus forsteri. The sequence goes on along the minus strand of CM057451.1, from coordinate 142,442,845 downwards.
GTGCCTCCTCTCCTCCCTGTTTACTCTTTTGTTCAGTTGCTTTTATCCCTTCCTTTACATGAGAGCTACTCCTCCCCTCTTCTCCTGCCTGTCTCTCCTGTAGGTTATGTACCTGGTATGTTAACATCCCAGTCATGGTTCTCTGTGTACCATGTTTCTGTGACTGCTACGATATCCAGGCATCCCTCTTCCATTAAGGCCACCAGCTCAGGGAGCTTGTTGCCCAGACTACGGGCATTGGTACTCATTACCCTCCATTTCCTGATGGCCTTACCCCCTTTTGCCCCATCCCTGTCCTTCTTGCCTTTGTCACTTTCTCCATTTACCCTGCCCTTCTCCCTATAGACACCTCCATGTTGGTGTTTGCCACACTTACTACCATGATTGTTTGGAGGCTAGGATTTTCTGCTCTTTCAGTGCCCTCCCTTGCTAGTTTAAAAGCTTGCCAATGAAGCATTTAAACCTATCACCTAGGATCCTGGTTCCCTCCCGACAGATGCAGCCCATCATGCCAGTATAGGCTTGCATCGCCAGGTGGACCCCAATCCCCAATGAAGCCAAATCCCTGAGCTCCACACCAGTTTTTCAACCACTGATTGAATCCCATGTGCTGGAACACCCTAGCCTCTCCTATGCCATAGATGGGTAGCACCTCCGAGAAGGTTACCGTGCGTGCTACTTGACTAAGGCCCCTCCCCAATTCCACAAACTCTTCCTGCACTTCTCTAATCCCTTTCTTAGCCAGGTCATTTGTCCCTAAGTGGACAATGACATCCAGCTCCCTCCCCTGTGCAGCTGCTCTGGCAATCCTGAGGATTCGCTCCCTGTCCCTCCAAGCCATGGCGCCAGGCAGGCACCTTACCTCCTCTCCCTTCCTTGCCCAGTTCTACCTTCCTAACAATGGAGTCCCCCACCAGGAGTTGTTTCCTTCCCCTGCAGGGTCCCCTGCCACCCTCCTGTGGGTCTCCTTTGTGGAGGTTCCCAGCATCCTCCTTGGTCTCCACTGCAGGTGCCTCCATAGAGGAACCACACTTTGCCAGAATAGCATAGGAATTGTAGAGAGGTACAACTGGAGGGATGTGCCTCTATTCCACCACCCTCACCCTCCCTGAGCCCACTGTGGTCCAACCGCTCCTCTTTCTTGGCAACCTCTGAGGCAACGGCAGTGGCACTGGTGGTCCCTGGATGGAAGAGGAGGTCCCACAAATCCTGGCCAACTCAGCCTGGAGATGAGCAACCTCCTCCCTCAGCCCAGAGAGGTGCCTGCAGATGGGACAACACTGCACCCTCCAGAACATCTCCCGGAAGACTGCTGCTCCACAGCCACTACACTGCACCACTCCAATCATGTCTTATTTCTGGCCCCTTAACTGTTTGCAATCCTTACTTTTCCTCAGTTTTTTTTCTTCTCTCTCTCCTTACTTTCTGCCTGTGTGCCCTTTAAGCTCCTGATTGTCCTGTTCTGAGACAACAATATCCTATATTCTCAGTAGACCACTTACTTGTTCAGAGGCAGACCTCCAGCAGCTAGAGGGCCGGAGCTACTCTTGCCCTTCTAGGATGGTGGGTCCTTGGTGGTTCTGTGATTACTCACTTCCTGCCTAAACAGGAAGTTCCTGTTGTCAGTCAAATCCTGTGCCTATAAAAATAGAACTAGCTTTGGGCGGGGGGGATGGAGGGGAGGAGGGCAATATAGTCCCAGTAGATAAGTTCAGTCACACAGCAGTCCTCTCTCCTGGTGTCTTCTGCCAAGCTATTAGCAGAATCTTTCTAAGGCAGTCTTTAAATTTAGCTTCCTTCTAGCTAAGCCACTCCCCCTACTTACCAGATCTTTCTACAAGTAATTTAAACCTCACAACAGTTAAGTCCTTTCAGTCACCTGAGATTTACACCTAGATGACTTTTCAGTTACCCATTCAGTTCAGTTAACCCAAACACACACTTTTTTTTTTTGTTTTGTATGTTAGTTTTACCCTAAATTAAAGGTCCAAATACAAAAGTTCTTCTACTTTAGTCCCAGCAGAGAATTTCAGTCACACAGCAGTCCTTTCTCCTAGTGTCTTCTGCCAAGCTATTAGCCTTGTCCCTCTTCGCCTTGAGAAGCACCTTGTGGATCAAGAGAAATGGAGGAAAGGCGTAGAAGAGGCCCGGGGTCCACAGCCTCAAGAAGGCATCCCCCTGCAGCGAGCCCTGCTGAGGGGGGCAGGCATGAAACAGCCTCAGCTTTGCGTTCTCCTTCGAGGTGAAAAGGTCCATCTGAGGGGTGCCCCAATGGGAGAATAGGTCTTGAACTACCTACGGCAGGAGAGACCACTCATGAGATGCACTGCCTATCCGGCTGAGGGCATCGGCCAGACTGTTGGAGGCTCCTGCCACATGAATGGCTAGGAGATCCGCCTTCAGGCTGAGCACGAGAGACCAAATGTGGAGAGCTTCCTTGCACAGAGGCAAGGAGTGCATCCCACCCGGATGGTTGAGATAGTACATGGTTGTGGCGTTTTCCATCTGGACCTGAACCACTTGACTCCGTACAAACGGAGCGAAGGCGGTGAGGGCTAGCCGTACCGCTCGAAGCTCCATAGAAACAGACTTTGACGGCAGATAAGGACCGCTAGGCCCATCTAGTCTGCCCATTTCCCTACCTACAGGATAGGCCGCAGATCCTAGTTAACCAACAGCCTATTTCTTCCTACCCCCCACAAGAATTGCCTTATTTCTGTCCCATGCATTCTTGAATTCTCCCACAGTTTTAGACCCCACAACCTCCTCAGGAAGGCTGTTCCATGCATCCACTACCCTCTCTGTGAAACAACACTTCCTCACATTGCCCCTGAACTGCCCACCTTCTATCTTTAAATTGTGTCCCCTTGTTCTTGCACGTCTCTTTTTCTGAAAGATGCTACCCTCTTGGACTTTGTTGATTCCACTGAGGTACTTAAAAGTTTCTATCATGTCCCCCATCTCCCTTCTTTCCTCAAGGGTATACATATTAAGCTCCTTTAGTCTCTCCTCATACAGCTTCTCTTGCAGACCCTGCACCATTTTAGTTGCCCTCCTCTCGACTGCCTCTATCCTGTCTATGTCCTTGCGGAGATGGGGTCTCCAGAACTGGACACAGTACTCCAGATGGGGTCTCACCAACTGTCTGTACAGAGGGATAACAACTTCCTGTTTTCTGCTGCTGATGTCTCTCCCTATACATCCCAGTATACCCCCGGCCCTCCCGACTGCCTTCTCACATTGCTTGCTAACCTTAAGGTCATCTGATATGATTACCCCCAGGTCCCTTTCCTTTTTTGTTGTTGTTACTACCTCCCCACCCATTGTGTATTCTTTCCCTTGGTTCTTGTTTCCCAGGTGCATTATTTTGCACTTCTTTGCATTGAATCCAAGCTGCCATACTTCTGGCCATTCCTCCAACCCTGCCAAATCCCTTTTCATCCTTTCCACGCCTCCTTGTGTATCAACCCTGTTGCAGATCTTTGTGTCATCTGCAAAAAGGCATATTTTTCCTTCCAGTCCCTCTGCAATGTCACTGACAAAGACATTAAAAAGGACTGAACCCTGCGGTACCCCACTAGTAACCCACCTTTCTTCAGAGTGGACTCCATTTACAATTACCTTCTGTGTCCTGTTGTCCAGCCAATGTTTTTCCCAGGCTGGTTAATTTGACTATTAATCTTTTGTGTGGGACTGTGTCAAATGCCTTGCTAAAGTCTAGGTAGGCCATGTCCACAGCCCCTCCCTGGTCTACTACTTTGGTCACCCAGTCAAAGAAATCTATTAGATTCGTCTGACATGACCTTCCCGCTGTGAACCCATGCTGCCTTGGGACCTGTGCTCCACTGGCCTCTAGGTACTCAACTATTCTTTCCTTCAGAAGTGACTCCATCACTTTCCCTACCACAGAGGTCAGACTGACAGGTCTGTAGTTTCCTGCCTCTGTCTTGGTCCCACTTTTGTAAGGGAATCACATCCGCCTTCTTCCAGTCCTCGGTACCACACCATCCTCCCATGACTTATTAAAAGAGTAGCCAGTGGTTTCACTAGTTCCTCTCTTAATTCTTTTAGAATTCTGGGGTGAATTCCATCAGGACCCATTGCTTTGTCCACCTTCAGTTTTAGGAGTTCTTGCAGCCTTTCTTCTGTGAAAGGACTGGATCGACCCTATCAAGAGTGCTTCTGTTAACTGGATTAGGCACTTCCTCCTCTTCAGGAATACTGAGCAGAAATATTCGTTCAATATTCCTGCTTTTTCACTGTCCCCTCTGCCCACCCACCATTCATTCTATTCAGCCTCACTATCCCTCCTTTGTTTTTTCTCCGCTGATGTACCTATAAAAGGTTTTATCCCCTTCTTAACTGAGTTGGCTACCTTTTCCTCAGTTTGGGCCTTTGCTATTCTGACTTCCTCCTGCTCCCTTCTGCCTTAACTGGTACAGCTGTCTGTCCTGCTCCTTCTGTGTTTCCTTATACTTCCGAATGCTATCTTTTTTCCTGACTTTCACAGCCACCTCTTTTGGAGAACCATAGTGGCTTTTTCTTTCATTTTGATTTGTTTATTTGCTTCACACAAAGGCTTGTTGCCTCTGTGATGGCAGTTTTGATAATTCCCCATTGTTGCTCCACACTCCTTCTAGCCTGTTTGTTAGTGCTTTTCTGAGGCACTCTCCCATCTTGCCAAAGTCAGCCCTCCTAAAGTCCAGTACCCTCACTTTTGTACGGCTTGACTCTGTAGCTGAGTTTAACGTGAACCACACTGTTTGATGGTCACTTGTCCCCAGATGGCAACCCACTTCTAGATCTGAGATCCTCTCACTGCCTCCATTTGAGAGTATGAGGTCTAAGATTGCTCCCTCACGAGTGGGTTCTGAAACTAGCTGTCTAATGCCTGCCACCTGTAGGGCATCAAGAATGGCCCTGCTCTTGGATGTGGTTGCAGCAAATGTGCTCCAGTTAACATCTGGCATATTCAGGTCTCCCATCAACAGTATTTCCACTTTCTCTGCCATTCTAAGAATGCCTTCTATCATATCCTTGTCCATTCCTTCCCCCTGACATGGGGGTCTGTACAAAACCCAGGAGGTTGATGTGGCATCGGGACTCCTGAGGGGACCAGAGGCTGTGGGCCCGGAGCTCCCCCAGATGGGCACCCCAACCCATCAAAGAGGCGTCGGTCGTAAGGATGACCGTCGGTTCAGGGCCAACAAACGGGATACCCTCCTGCAGATGAGCTGGGATGAGCCACCACTGCAGGCCGTCCCACATCTTCTGGGTCACAGTTACTGGCTGGTCCAAAGGACCGGAGCGCTGAGACCACTGGCGGGCCAGCCCCCATTGCAGGGGACGCATATGCCAGCGGGCCCAATGGACCATGCTGGTGCAAGCCGCCATGAGACCCAGAAAGCGCAGGATATCCCGGGCAGGGCGCAACTGCCCAACCTGAAATGATTGGGCAAAGGAGGACTCGGCCCTGCCTGCCGGGAGTCAGGCTCTGGCTCGAAGAGAGTTGAGCTCTGCCATGATCAACTGAATCACCTGTGATGGCACGAGTTCCGATTTGGCCTTACTGATCAGGAGACTAATTTAAGAGCAGACCTGGAGGGCCAGATCTCTGGACCGCTCCACCTCCAACCTGGAGGGGGCTGCTATCAGCCCATCGTCCAGGTAAGGGTACACCCAGACCCCTCTGCGCCACAGGAATGTCACCACTGCCATGCATTTAGTGAAGACCCTGGGAGCTGGAGAAGGCCGAAGGGCATGGCCCAGAACTCGTAGAGGGATCCCTCTGCTCTGAAGTGGAGGAATTGCCAATGCAACAGATGGATTGGGATGTGAAAGAACGCGTCCTGGAGATCCAGAGAACAAAACCACATGCCTAGTTCCAAGGATGGTATGATCTGAGCCAGAGTGACCATACTGAAGGTGCGCGGCCTTAGGAACTTGTTCAGGTCATGCAGATCGAGAATAGGGGCCCCAGCCCCCCATCCGTTTTGGGACCAGGAAGTACCTGGACACAAACCCTGGCTTGGAGGAGGATCCTCCACATTGCTGATCACCTCCTTTTGGAGGAGCAGAGCTATGTCGGCTCGACGAGCCAACAGAGAGGCTGCAGAACCGGTAGCCCCTCCCGAGGGGCGACAGCTCGAAAGGGAGGGATCCACTCAAATTCTAGAGGCAGACCCCTGCCAACCACTTCCAACACCCAACGGTCCGTGGTGATAGCGGACTAGGCGGAAGGGAAGTGGCTTAGCCATCTCCCCATGGGGTGACCCAGGAGAGGAGTGACGAGGTTGGGGGAAGCACCCCATAACCCTTCACTGGGCAGGCTTAGACGAAGGGCCGGCCGAGGAGCCACTTGGACCTTTCCCTCCAGGCTTCCTGTTGGAGGAAGCAGCATGCCTGGCCTTGGGGCACCAAGCATGAGCCTGCTGGCCCTGCTGCTGGGCCAGACATGCCACAGGGGCGGAAGGGCGACAGGGCTTACGCTGTTGCTGGCGGACTTTGTCCTTTTGGGCAGACGTGACAGAGTCCAAGATGGCACTGGACTTCTCGATCCTCTGGAGATGGCCCTCCACCCGGGCCCAAACAAGTCGGGTGCTCAAGAAGGGACGTCTGCCAGCCTGTGCTGGGTATCTGCCGTGAATTCAGAGATCCACAGCCAAGCTCTGCGGCGCATGGCTACTGTGGCCGCTACTAGCCGGGCACAAGAGTCTCCAATGTCCAGAGCAGTCTGGAGCTGTTGCTTGGCCACCGCCCTTCCCTGGTCCCGCACCTGCTTGACCGTCGTTTGAAGGTCAGCCGGGAGATGAGGAAGCACCTCATCCAGGGAGCCCAAAAGGGCATGTGAAAAGTGTGCCATCAGTAGAGCCAAGTTAGCCTGTCAAGGCCTAGGAAGAGGCAGCATAAACTTCGCCCAGAGTAGTCCAGCTTTTTGACTCCTTGTCCGAGGGCTTCTATGTCCCTGGATTTCGGCCACTGAAAATTTATGGCTACCAGCCCTTCAGCCGAGGGGTGCTCTGAAAACTGAGAGGGAACCGGTCGGGACTGTGCACTTGCGGGCCATCCTGTCTGAACGTGCATTACAGGAGGCAGGCTGCTGCCACAACTCCAAGGCTGGATCAATAATGGCCTCAGCCATGGGGAAGGCCTCCATGGGGGAATCCCCTCGGTCTAAAATCTCTGTGAGGGAATATCTGTCCTGTTTCTGCTCAGGTTCGAGCTGCATCCCAGTAGACTCTGACATGAGCCAAAGAATCCCAAGGAACAAGGATGGGCTCTCATCCACCGACAGACCCCCAGAGGATTCCAGGTCGAGGGGCCTGGAATACAGGGAGGAGTCGTCGGACTCCGAGGAGTCCACGAACAGCTGCCAAGCGCCTGAGCCACCCTCCACTCGCCGAGGCTGATCGGGGTGAGGGTGACCGACAACCTGTGGGGCAAGCACTGACCCAACCGAGAATCCTTGGTCGGGGCCCCAGTCTTCAATTGCAGGGGCGGTGGTTCCACCACAATGGGTGGAGCAGCCGATTTCGGCTGAGCAAATCGGTACAGGAGTCGGCTCCTCGACCAAGGAGCTGAGGACAAGAGGCTGCTTTGGCCGTTTGGGTGACAGCCACTTAATTGCCAGGGAAGGCGATGGAGTCGGCTAATAAGAGCTGCTGCCACATCATATCCTCATAGCGCTGGCGCAACTTGCGTGGAGCCTATCCTCCGAAGATGATGATGAGGAAGAGCAGCGGCGCCGCTTTCCGTGATGTCGGGACCGAGACCGCTGACGTTGGCAGGACCTACCTGACATGAAAGAGGACAGAGACCGTCGGGGTCACTGACAGTGGGTCGAAGAGGGGGCGGGGGAACCCCCTCATCCCCCGGCTCAGGGTCCCTGACTGGGGACTTCGGCTCAGGAGGCCGAGGCAAGTCCTCGGTAACCACTGGGGCTACCGGTGAAAGGGGGCTGTCAGCCTCTTCAGTCGACAGCCTGTCCAACGGGGACACTGAAAAGCGACCTCGACTGAGGTCGATAAGAGACACTCCGGGAAGCGAGATCTTTCCCGCTCCCACGAACATCAATGGTGGGACTTACCTTTCCGTTCCTCCTTCTTTGACTGACTGAAGTGAGTCCCTGAGGGCCCCTCTCCCTTGGTGGAAAGGGACTGACAAAGCTCTCGAAAGGAAGCAGTATAGGAGGAGCCCAAGGACAGCGGATAAACGCCGACACCGAGGAATAAGAAGACGTGGCCTGGGCTGCCTCCTCTTCAAGGGCGATTAACTGCTCCAGCTGCTCCGAGAGCCCGTAGCTGCGGACACCGCCCAACGGGCTTCCTTCGACTTCACCGCAGAAACTGCTGGGTGCCCAGTTGAGTCGGGCAGCGCGGTCTTCAAGAACCGAAGCCGAAAATGACTTGCAAAGATCGCAGGCCTGTGGATCATGGTCAAGCCCAAAGCAGTAGATGCACGTGGTGTGCGGGTCGGTCCAAGACATCTTCTGCCCGCAAGGGCACCGACGGAAGCCGGGAGTAGATTTAGAATCCATTGCAGCGGTGAGGGAAGAAGAAGACTTAACTCTCATGAATTTAAGCACGATTTTTCGGTCAAACTGAAGGTTTAGGATCCTGGCCTAGAGATGCAAGAGCACTAAGGAGGGAACCTGAGCTTCCAAGCGGTAAGGAAGTTCAGGCATCATGGGGCGGAGCCGAGGGTTTTACCACCCGGGTGGATGGGAGGAGCCAGCTTGAAAACTTTCCGGCACATCTTAAAGCGGCAAGGTACCTGCCAGCAAGTGTGGAATGAACAACATATCCACGTCCCTAGAAAGAACAGTTATGTTAGAACTTACCGTAACAGTAGATCTTCGAGGGGATCTCAGTCATCAGGTCACACCGTAGGAACTTCACCATTGGTGAAGCAGGATCCACACAGAAGATTTTCAGCAGTACCACTGAGGCCTCCCACGCCATCAGTCGATGTCACCAACCCTATAAAGACATACAGCCCCCGGAGACTAAGGGAGCACATCTGTGCCATGGGGACTGAGGAGAGAGAGAGAGAGAGATGCCCAGACCAAAATAAAAGGCTGGATACACCAGTTAGCCAGTTCTGAGAAGAGAACCCCACAAAGCGGGATGGTGGGAGGGAAGGCAGACCTGATGACTGAGATCCCCTCAAAGATATATTGTTATGGTAAGTTGTTACGTAACTGTTCTATTTCCTTTGGGGGTATCTCAGTCATCAGGTCACATCATAGGACAGGTGCAAGAGAACAGTCTGGGAGGAAGGCCAACGAAAGCTTAGAACAGGAGGCCCTGTAGTACAGCCCTGCCAAAGCCTGTATGGGCTCTAGAAGCAATGTCCAGACTGCAGTGCTTGGTAAAAGTGTGGACAGTACTCCAGGAGGCAGCAACGCAAATGTTAGCAGCTAAGACCCCTTTGAAACACGCCACAGAGGTAGCCATGCCCCTTGTGGAATGGGCTTTCACTGCTCCTGGCAACTGTTTGCCATGCTTGTTGTAGCAGAACACAATACAAATGTGCCAAATATTGCTTAGAAACCTGAATGCCTTCTCTACCTTGGACGAAAGAAACGAAAAGCTGCTTAGACTTTTTGCATTCTTTGGTTCGGAGCAGATACTACTTCAGAATTCTGAGTACCTTTATTATATAGAGCAGCACTTCCCTGGATTGGAACGCTCAGGAAAATAAACTGGTAAATGGATAGATTGATTCAGGGTAAATTCAGACTAGTTGCATAATTTTGCATTTTGTGGGATTGAGAAGGTGAGACTTGGCCCCAGAGGGGGTGATCTTGAGTTGCTGCTCTCTCAGAGGGAACAATTTTGGATATACAGATTAAATGCTCTCAACTACCCAGGGTTGAAATATATGTTTGAGTTCATACCATTTTTGAAACAAATGAAAAAATTAAGGCAAAGAACTAAGAGGTAAAAAAGTAATGAGTTCCCTCTTGTGTCTTGTACTTTATAATATTGATTAGTACCAGATATAGTCTTTTAGGAATTATCTGAATGTTGTTACGTAACTGTTCTAAATGAGTTTGATCTTGTGCATTTGAAAGTTATTATTCAGTATACAGTTTGATACATCTATATAAATATACTATTTCTAGGTGTTAATTGGGGTATTTTTATACCCTATTTTAAGTATATATATATATATTTTTTTTTTATGTGTGTAGCAGATTAGGTTTCATCTGTTTAGTAGTGGGCTATTGTTTATTTGTATTCATATTGATATATGTTTTTCATATGAATATTTTATTATAGGCGTATGTCACTCTAGAGTGAATATTTGCTATAGATATACTGTCACTTTAAGGTTTTTACCTATAAAAGTAGAGTGCATCACCTGTTTGAACACTCCCTGATGATGCTCTGAAGCGAAACCAGTAGGAGGCTTTGTGGCTCCCACCTGAGCCCCTGTTAGTAAGGTATACTGGTGTTTGTGACAGTTTTTCTAAGTGTGGAAGTACGGCAATAAATTAAAAGTTTTTCTACTTGTATAGCACTTGTTGATATGATTATTTATGGGTGATATTTATTCGTCTCTGCAATGAGTAGTGCTGCAGGTTTTCGTTTCATAAATTCAGACACCACCTTAGGAAAAAATGTAGGATTCGTGTGCAAAAACACCCTGTCTTTGTGAAAAAGTAAATAAGGCTCCTCGCACCAGAGAGCCTGAAGCCTGGAAATTCTTCGTGCAGAGGTAATAGCAACCAAAAATAATGCTTTCCTAGATAGAAAGCATAGCTCGCAAGTCACAGCTGGCTCAAACGGAGACAGGGATAACTTCTTCAAAACAAAATTCAAATCCCAAGCTGGAACAGGGGAACAGATTGGAGGTTTGAGATGCAGGACTGACGCCCCTGTGAAAAGTATGGGAAACATCCAATTATGCCATGGTGCAGCCACCCACGGGCTCATGAAAGGCAGAGATGGCCGAAAGGTGCACCTTGAGGGAAGAGTACTGTAGGCCCGAGTTTGACAGCGATATCAGGTAGTCCAGAATCTTGCTCACTGGACAAGTAAGAGGGTCCAGGTGATGCGTGGCGCCCCAGATGGCAAATCTCTTCCACTATATGGCATATGTGACCCTGGTGGAGGGTTTTAGAGCTGCCACGAGGACACTCACCAATCTCTGGGATACATCAAAGTGCGTGATGGCTATTTCCTCAGGAGCCAGGCATGCAGACGAAGGGACCTGACACTGGGATGGACCAGGGTCCTCTGAGCCTGCGTCAACAGGTCTCTTCAGAGTGGCAGAGGGACTGGAGGCTCTATCGCCAACTGTTGCAGTAATGGAAACCATATCTGTCGTGGCCAGAATGGAACTGCCAGGAACATGTTGGGCCCCTCCATTTGCAGCTATATTACAACCCTCTGAATGAGGAAAAGGAGGGAAGGCGTAAAGGAACCTCCCGCTCCAGGAGAAGGACAACACGTCTTGCCAGAAAACTCCAGGCCCTGGATCTAGCAAGCAGAAACTGGGCAGTTTTGCATTGAGTAGGGATGCAAAAAGGTCCAACTCTGGACGACCCCATCTGGTGAACAGATCTTCTGCGACAGATGAGAGAAGCTCCCACTCATGCATGCTGGACTGCATCCTGCTGAGGCTGTCTGCCAGGATGTTTAGCACACCTGGGACACGTACTGCCAAGAGAACCAGACTGCGGTCCAGTGCCCAGCACCATACTCTAAATGGTCTTTTGATGAAGACTTCGTTTTGAAGTTGAAACGTTAACAGCTCCTCTGTGACTGGCGTTTGGCTCCTTGATAGTCCGCGGAATTAAAATTGCTTTTGCATGTTGGAACCGCTATGGACTGATTCAGTACACTTTGACAGTGTGGCCTTGGAACCTACACCTGTACTTGCTTGCTGGTCTGTGTGTTATTTACGGATTAAAGGTGGATGTTTAATGAACTACAAACTGTGGAGTGCTGACCTCTCTTTCCGTGTACAGCGTGTATGGAGTGTGTTGTGGATTCGTCTGTCCTGGTAAGGTGCACCCACATTATTGCTGTACTGGCTATCTAGCAAGTTAATGAACCTGCAAATATATTTTTGGAGACACGATTTTCTTCTGTGACTTTGGTCAGGATATCGTTGAGGTCGACGAGAATAGACTGCTGCGTCGACAGAGTAGAGGCCAACGGCACAAAGTGCAATGACCCTTCCGTCGGGTCTTGGGAGCCTGAAGAGCCCAGTGTCCAAGGGCCTGGAGAAGTATCAGGCCTGAACAGGAGGGCTGTCGTTGACGACGAGCCAAGTGTCGACAAACTGGGAGCCGATGACCTGAGGGTCGACTGGCCACTCTGAGAGGCGGGCAACGCCACTGTCTTTATGAGTCTGGTAGGAACAGAGACCTGGAGAGCGACAAAGATGACGGTGCAGCCGCAGCCAATGGAGGACCCCCAGAGGAAAAAGAAGCCATCGGGGAGATGAACCGCTGCCGGGGGCAGAGATCCTGATCTCAGTCTTTTTTATGACCCACCCCCCGAGGACTTGTCCTGGGCCTTAGCGGCCTGGGAGCTTGACAACCTGACAGCGACTGGGAAGGAAGGACCCCTGAGGACCCCTGACCAGAACTGGCTACCTGTTGTTGCATCAGAAAGTTTCTGAGAGCCTTTTTACGTCACCTGAGGGTGGTCTAGTTGAATTTATGGCAGAGCTCACAGTCCGAGACCTTATGGTCAGGCCCAAGACAGCAGACACAGAGAGAATGTTTGCCTGTACAGGCAATCTTCTTTCTGCAGCGGCAGTGATGTGGAAGGGATCATTCTCGAGATAAACAAGGTAGGGGAATCTCTTGCAAAAAGAGAGTCTGAAAAACTAAGTAAAATAAAGTTGTAGGCAAAAATGGTGCAAAACTGTGTCGGAGCTTCTGGGGGGACCCATGTGAACAGAGTCAACAGCAGGAAAGTACTGAGGAGGAAGTGGGACCCCTCACGCCTTTATAGGGTTGGTGACATTGGCAGATGACAATGGCGTGGGCAGACCCAGTGGTACTGACGAAAATCTTCCGTGTGGATCCTGCTTCATGGACGGTGAAGTTCCTACTGTGTGACCTAATGACTGAGATACCTCTGAAGAAGATCTTCCATTTCGGATGCTCACTGCTGAAACTGCCCCTAATGATGCTGCTTCTGAACCTGCTGTGGCTGGAAACCTTGTGGCCAAAAGGACTTTTTCTTAGCCTTGGCCAGCTTAGGGTCCTTCTAGGATGAAACCACAGAGTCCAGCGTGGCATCGGACTTCTCAGCACAGGCCAGATGTCCGAGCCCAAGAAGGGACATATTGTGCTGGATGTCTACACTGAAGGTGCAGAGCCTAAACCAGGCTGTATGGCACACAGATAGAGCCACAGCCACTGAGTGTGCACAGGATTCATCAAGGTCCAAGGCCGTCTGGAGTTGGTGTTTAGCCAGCATGCAGTCTTGGTCTCAAAGAGCCTTAGCAACAACTTGCTTGTTGGCTTTGAGCAAGGGGAGGAGTTCCCCAACAAAGCCAAACAAAGAATGGCCAAAGCAAGTGCTTACCATGGCCTATCTGGCCTGGCAGAGACCAAGAGAGGAGGATGTGTAGACCTTCGTAGTTCAAGGCATCATGGTCCAATTTCTTGCACACATGGTCAGGCAGTTTATCCACATCATCCTGACCCTTCAACTTTCGAAAGTTCAAGTCAGACACCAAGACTTCAGAAAAGGAGTGGTCCAAGAACCCAGAGAGACCTCCAATGGGGCCGCATACTTGAGGACCATAAAGGTAGGATGTGCTGGGCAAGATGTATGATGCTGCCACAGGTCAAAGGTTGGCCCCATAATGTACTCAGAAATAGTGAAGGCCACCCCTAAGGAACAGTCCCTGTCCTGGATGTCAGTGAATAATGGGTATTCAGCATGCTTCTGAACCAGCTCTAATGGAACTCACTGAAGGGCTCTATAGATTCAGATATCAGGTGGAGCAAAACCCCAAAAGAAGTTGAGCCCAACTGGTGCTCGAAGACCACCCTGGTTCATTTCTCAGTAGTGCGAACTACCCTAGAGCCTGGAGTGATTTTGATGGACAGTCAGCCAGGCAGACAAGTGGCGGGACTCCTATACAGGTATTTCAACCTGCGACTGAAGGAAGGGAGTTCCACCACCAGTGGCGGACAGGTGGATGCAGCCGTCTACAGAGCCACCAGCTGGGGCCAGCCATGTTGCAGGCCCACAATACAGAGAGACCTGTAAGCAAAGCTCTGCCATGACCAGCAATGGACCTCTATTGCCAAAGAAGGTCCTTGTAATGCTGACAAGTCGAGGGGTGTGGCCAGCAGCCGGGCTGTGAACAGCCTTTTTGTACAGCTCCTCAAGCAAAGGCAGAATAAAGGGAACAAAACTAATTGTTTCCGTATTAAACAGTAAACCACCATTATTAAATTGAGGATCAGGCTAAAAGCTATTGATTGATACTGAACTCATATAGGTGGACACAAGAAAATAACAGCAATGGTCCACGGAAACAACCCGGGAACTCATGGGGAAGGAGCCCGACCTAAAGAGCCTAAAACCGGCAGTAGTAAGGAACCACAACTGTGCATGGAGGACCAGGCAGGAGTGCAACCGACCAATGCTGCCTTGCTGAAGGCTATACAAAGCCTAGACCGTAAATTGGAGGACTATAGCACTGAGTTAAAACAAATTCACAACAAGGTGGAAGCTGTGGCTGATGCGGCAAAAGAACAAGCCAACATGGCCCTTATGGTTACCGCAGGACTAACAAGGAGAATGCCATTTTATGGAGGCATCTGGAAAATATAGAAAATGCAGTTTGCACTTTGCATCTCCATATCCTGGGAGGACCCAGAACAAATGGAAGGAGAACACCCCTTAATTTTCTTTATGGACTGGCTAAAAGAACATTTGCAGCTAGAGACTGATTTTACAATCATTAAGGTCTATCAAATCACACCACTTGGCGGCTGTCCACAATTAGCAATGGGAGACCCTGCACCACGTACTGTAATGCTGGAACTTAGAACATCTACAGAGAGGGACTTCATCTTACAGCAGGCTAAAATGTTAAGTCCACCTACTTGGAAAGATAGTAGGGTCCACATCTTTCCAGATCTAAATTATGCCAGGAGAATGCGGTGCAAGAGTTCTGACAGGGTTCGATCGCACCTCTGAAACTTGGGGGGTGCATCATGTTCTCCTAATGCCCGCCAGCTTGCGAACTGTCTATGGAGGTTAAGACTTACCAGTTTGCCGACGTTTCCAAGGCATCTAAATTGCTAGAAAAGATTGAGAAACAATTTGCAGCCCAAGAGGACACCTCTGATTCTGATGGGGACTGATCTGTTGGAAATAATGCCACAATGATCTTTAATGTGGACACTGGGAGTTAGAGAAGGAAGATTCAAACGTTTGGAATTATACTGAATACAATACAGGAAATATATGGTGATTAGTATGGCTATGTTTAGCAATTACTTTCTCTACAGGGCCAGATTCGAGATGGTGAACTATGTCGCACGATGTATTCTTTCCTCATATATCTATTCCTGGGGATCTCATCCCCACTAACACCTAGGTGTTCGATTCAGAGACAAATCTGATTTTTACTTGCCATCAGTTAGTCTTTGTTTGTTAATCAAGTTTACTTCTGTGTTTTTGAACATCTGTTAATTATAACATAAAATGGATAGTCTATGCATAATCGTATCCATAATTGAAATGGTTGTTATTCGGTATCGTTTTGCCTATTTTTATGCAGAAGGGTGTAAAACTGTCAATGGACATAATGATATTTTGAGGGTGGGATGATTAACTCTTACACAGGGTGCACAATATAAGTGAACACTGCTGTTAGCCCTGCTCATGGCTGCATTGGCTGATGTTAGAATGTTTCATTTTTAGGAGTCACATTACAAGCAATGGTGCAATAAGAAATAGCTGGATAATATATGCATACCCCCCAACTGATGTAATGTTGAACAGGGGTGCTTACAGCTTGTTACTGTAAAAATGTAGTAACAACCCTTAGGGTGAATGTGTATCTAGTACATGCCTGCCTGTTGCAAATATATAATGTTGCATGAGCCAATAAAATATGTTAAAAAAAATAAAATAAAAAAATGCTGACAAATCGATGTCGACCCTCATCCAAGGATGAGGAATCTGAATGGTATCAGTACTGACGCTGATCCGTCGAGAGGGATCAGGACAGCACAAGATGCCTCGACCATCAACCACTGGGAAGCATGCAGCTTTCCACTGGCAGAGCTAAGTAGATCACTTTCTTCGGCAAGGAGACCACAACGGGCCTCAGAGTGGATCCTGCCAAGCTTACTACCAGGGAACAAGCCGGGTTGACTTAACTGGGGCCACCAACTGAGCTGGCTTCTCCTGAGTGATGACCAGGAGAACCAGGGCCCGTGAGATCGGTGAATCCTCGTCAATCTCCTTCAACAATCTGTTGACCAGTTTGAGAAAGATGTCGACCAGCTGCTTGACAAGTCAAGATTATAAGCTCCGACGGGGTCACTGTGGAAGCCTCTATACCCTGACTGGTGGAAGTTCGACCAAGGTCAAACAGTTGGGGAAATCAAGGGAGCGAGAAGAGAGGGATCGTATCCAGTACCACACAATGATGGCACTTCCTGTGCTTGCACTCATAGGGTTATCTACCAAACATTTTGGAGGAAAAGTGAATTTCACAAAACTTTACATTGGGACCACCGCCGAGCCAGAGGAAAAGCCCTCCCTTGCAGCTGCCTGCTCTTCCAAGTCTGCAAAAGCTGGGCTACCGACCTGGCAGCCACTGAAGATAGTTTGCACACCTCGGGCCTTCCAAGGCAGAAACAAGCCTTCTGTTCTTCCAATGACGTGGGATGCATGGCCTGGCACCAAGGACACTTCTGCATGTCGTGCTGTTCTCCTACGCTATACAGGCACGTTGTGCAGATCTGCGGATGACATCTGTTAGTCGCAATGCATGCAGTGCTTAAAACCGGGTTTTCGTTTTTTCCATCCGTCAGGTTGCTGACGGAATGTGAAGCGGAAGACAAGATTAGCTCAATTAGCTGAAAATTTTTCAGAAAAGTCAAAGTTTGCCAAAGAATTCAGTGCCTGAAAACTAGAACTCTTTAATGCATGCAGAGTTGCAAAGGAGACCTGTTCTTTCCAGCGAAAAAGAAGATCTTATGTTGACAGGTTAGAGCTAGAGGATGCCACCACGGGTGATGTAAGCAGTTTAGCTTAAAGACAACTGGTGACTCAGCTGTTTACACAAGAACTGCCAAAGTGTGGTGAACTGTATCTATGATTGCAGAACAGGGTACTCCCAGAGTTACTGGAGAGCAAACAAATTGGGGGCGGGCGGCAATGAACTGGACAGGTACTAGTGGCAAAGAAGCCTTCAAGAAGGCAATGCTGGACTCTGAGGAAGAAAAGCTGCAAGGATTATTTTGGCCCCCTGGAACAATCCATATTAAAAGGGGTATACAGTATTCACCCCTGGGTTAGTATCTGTAGGGGCAAAATTACAATGAGCTCTAGGGACAGAAAATACAGGCACCTGTAACAGGAGTTCTAGGAGTGGTATATGTTGTTCATCCACACTTATTGGCAGGTTCCTTGCCGCTTTAAATCTTGCCGGAAGGTCTTCAAGCTGGCTCCTCCCACCCACCCGGGTGGTAAAACTCTTGGCTCTGACCCATGACGCCAGATCTAGCCTGGCTGAAGCCAGGCTGCGCTGGGCCGGGCCAGGAGGGGTCAGAGTGAACATATACCACTCCCAGAAATCCTGTTACAGGTGAGTAACCTATATTTCTAGGGACGTGGATTATGTTGTTCAATCCACACTTACTGGCAGACTCTTAGCAGTTCTCCGGGAGGAGGGAGGCAAGGCATGCACCCCCGACTTACGGAATAAGGACTGGAGAACCAAGGTCCCAAAACAGCATCCCGGCGTGACTCAAGGTTGATGTGGTAGTGGGTAATGAAGGTGTGTGCTGACTTCCAAGTATCAGCCCTGCAGATTTCTTGGATAGAACCGTCCCTGGAAGCAGCCACCGAAGCAGCGGTATGGCGGGTAGAATGAGCTCTTATCCCTTTGGGAGGCTCCATGCCCGCCAACCTATAGCAGAGATCTATGCAGGAGGTGATCCACCTGCCTATCGTCCGCTTGGCTGCAGGTCTGCCAGGTGCGGCTTCAGCATAGGTGACAAACAGCTGGCGAACCTCTCCCCGAACTTCAGCCATCCGCTCCTTATAATAAGAGAGCGCTCTTCTAGGGTCCAGAGTATGGAGCCTACATTCAGCCTCCGAGGTGTGACTGAGGTAGAACACCGGCAGAGTCAACACCTAGTTAAGGTGAAACTTCAACACCACCTTCGGAAGGAATTTTAGGTGGGGGCGCAGGACAACCTTTTCCCTATGGAAGACCAGATAAGGAGACTCGATGGAAAGCGCCTGGAGCTCTCCCATCCTTCTGGCTGACATAATAGCCACCAAGAAGGCAGTCTTCCACGACAGATGAGAGATGTCACACCTGTGCATCGGTTCGAATGGCTTGCCCATGAGCTTAGCCAATACCAGCAGTAGATCCCATGGAGGTGAAGGTTCTCGCACCGGAGGGGATATGTGATCAAGGCCTTTGGAAAAGTGCCTGACCACCTTCTCCTCTGCCACCGACTGCTTGCCGGCCCGCGACCGGTAAGCAGAGATGGCTGCCAGGTGCACCATGAGGGTCGTCGACCAAAGCCCTAGCTGAGAAAGGGACCACAGGTAGTCCAGAATGCTAGCCAATGAACAGGAGGAAGGGTCCAACCCCTTGCCCTGACATCAAATGGAGAATCTCTTCCATCTGAAGGCATAGCATTTTCTGGTCAACTCCTTACGGGATGCCTCAACAACGTTGAGGACCTCATCGGAAAGACCCAAGGCCTGGAACTCTAGCCGCTAAGGAACCAGGCCGTCAAGTACAGGGATTGAAAGTCCGGATGGAGTACCTTCCCCTTGCTGACTGAGATCAGGTCCGGGCGGGCTGGAAGCCGCCTCAGGAGCCTGGAGCTGAGGCTGAGGAAATCTGGATACCAGAACTGGCAGGGCCAGTCTGAGGCTACCAGAATCACCTGCGCCTGGTCCCTCTTCACCTTGAGAAGCACCTTGTGGATCAAGGGGAATGGAGGGAAGGAGTAGAAGAGGCCCGAGGTCCACGGCCTCGAGAAGGCAACCCCCTGCAGCGAGCCCTGCTGAGGTGGGCGGGTGTGAAACAGCCTCAGCTTCGCATTCTCCCTGGAGGTGAACAGGTCCACCTGAGGGGTGCCCCAGTGGGAGAAAAGATATTGTACTACCTCTGGCAGGAGACACCACTCATGAGATGCAGCGCCTATCCGGCTGACAGCATTGGCCAGACAGTTGGAGGCTCCTGCCACATGGATGGCTAGGAGATCTGCCTTCAGGCTGATCACGAGAGACCAAGTGTGGACAGCCTCCTTGCACAGGGGCAAGGAGTGCATCCTGCCCTGTCGGTTGAGGTAGTACATGGTCGTGGTGTTGTCCATCTGGACCTGGACCACTTGACCCCGTACAAACGGAGCGAAGGTGGTGAGGGCTAGTCGGACCGCTCAAAGCTCCAGCAGGTTGATGTGGCATCGAGACTCCTGAGGGGGCCAGAGGCCGTGGGCTCTGAGCTCCCCCAGATGGGCACCCCAACCCATCAGAGAGGCGTCGGTCATCAAAGTGACTGTCGGCTCGGGGCGGACAAATGGGATACCCTCCTGCAGATGAGCTGGAACAAGCCACCACTGGAGGCTGTTCCACATCTCCTGGGTCACTGTCACTGGCTGGCCCAGAGGACCGGAGCGCTCTGACCATTAGTGGGCTAGCTCCCATTGCAGGGGACGCATATGCCAGTGGGCCCAACGGACCATGCAGGTGCAGGCTGCCATGAGGCCCAGAAGGAGCAGGAAGACCTGGGCAGGGCGCAATTGTCCAACCAGAAATGACAGGGCAAAGGAGGAAAGGACCTCGGCCCTGTCTGCCGGAGCCGTGCTCTGGCTCGAAGACAGTCGAGCTCTGCCCCGATAAACTGAATCACCTGCGATGGCACGAGTTCTGACTTGGCCTTGTTAATGAGGAGGCCAATCTGAGAGCAGACTTGGAGGGCCAGATCCCTGGACTGCACCACCTCGAACCTGGAGGGGGCTGCAATCAGCCAGTTGTTCAGGTAAGGGTACACCCGGACCCCTCGGCGCCACAGGAATGCTGTCACCACTGCCATGCATTTGGTGAAGACCCTGGGAGCTGGAGAGAGGCCGAAGGTCATGGCCCGGAACTCGTAAAGGGATCCCTCTGCTCTGAAGTGGAGGAATCGCTGGTGAGACGGATGGATTGGGATGTGAAAGAATGCGTCCTGAAGGTCCAGAGAACAGAACCACACGCCTCATTCCAAGGACGGAATGATCTGAGCCACAGTGACCATCCTGAAGGTGCGAGACCTTAGGAACTTGTTTAGGTCGTGTAGGTTGAGAACGGGACGCCAGCCCCCCGTCCGTTTTGGGACCAGGAAGTACCTGGACACACACTCTGGGTCTGGAGGGGGGTCTGCCACCTCCCTGATCACCTCCTTCTGGAGGAGCAAGGCAATGTCGGCTCGACGAGCCGAAAGAGAGGCTGTGGAACCCGTAGCTGCCCGTGGGGCGATGGCTCGATAGGAGGGGAACTGCTTGAATTCCAGAGGCAGACCCCTGCCTACCACTTCCAACACCCAGCAGTCCGTGGTGATAGTGGACCAGGTGGAAAGGAAGTGGCGGAGCCGTCCCCCCACGGGGGAACCCAGGGAAGAGTGACGAGGTTGGGGGTGACACCCCTCAACCCGTCACTGGGCAGGCTTGGAGGAAGGGCCGACCGAGAGCCACCGGGCCTTTCCTCCAGGCTTCCTGCTGGAGGAAGCAGCAGGCTTGGCTTTTGGGGTGCCAAGCATGAGCCTGCTGGCCCTGATGCTGGTGTTGCTGGGCCGGACGTGCCACAGGGTCTGACGGACGAAAGGGCTTACGCTGCTGCTGGCGGCCTTTGTCCTTCTGGGCAGACGTGACAGAGTCCAAGGTGGTGTTGGACTTCTCGATCCGTTGGAGATGACCCTCCACCCCCGGCCCGAACAAGTCGGTACCCAGGAAGGGGATGTCTGCCAGCTTGTGCTGGGTATCAGCCATAAAGGTGGAGATCTGCAGCCATGCTCTGCGGTCCATGGCCACTGCGGCCGCTAATGACCGGGCACACGAATCAGCAATGTCCAATGAAGTTTGGAGCTGCTGTTTAGCTACCGCCCTTCCCTGATTCTGCAACTGCTTGACCATTGTCTGAAGGTCAGCCGGGAGATGAGGAATCACCTCATGCAGGGAGCCCAAAAGGGCGTGTGAAAAGTGTGCCATCAGAACGGCCGAGCTAGCCTGACGAAGGCCTAGGGAGGAAGGGGCATATACCTTCCGCCCTGAGTAGTCCAATTTCTTGGACACCTTATCGGGCGGTTTGTCCACATCCCGAGCGTTCCCAGAATGCCAGAAAACGTTATCGGTCCCTAACCCCTCCGCAGAGGGGTTCTCCGGGAAACCGGAGAGTGAACCGGTAGGGACCGCATACTTTCGAGCCATCCTGGCCGAATGTGCAGGACAAGATGCTGGCCACTGCCACAGCTCCAGGGCCGGGCCAACAATGGCTTCGGCCACTGGAAAGGCCTCCTTAGGGGAATCCCCTCGGTCCAGTATCTCCGTGAAGGGATACTTGGCCCGTTTTAAAACGGATTCCAGCTTCATCCCAGTGGACTCCGAGATGAGTCGAAGCATTCCTAAAAATGAGGATGGGCTCTCGTCCACCGACTGACCCCCTGCAGACTACAGGTCAAGCGGCCTGGAGAACGAGGAGTCGTTATCAGACTCCGAATAGTCTGCGAACAGCTGCCGAGCGCCTGAGCCACCCTCCACGTGCTGAGGTCGATTGGGAGTGAGGGTGACCAACAACCTATGGGGTAGTCCTGACCGGACCAAGAATCCTTGGTCGGGGCCCCAGTCTTCGGTTGTGGAGGCAGAGGTTCCACCACAATGGGTGGAGCAGCTGGGTTCAGCCGAACAACCGGTGCTGGTTTCGGCTCCTCGACTACGTAGGGTCGTTTCGGCTGCTCAGATGACGGACAATAAGAGCTGCTGCCACATTAGATCCTCATAGCATCGACGCAACTTGCGCCAGAGCCTATCCTCCAAGGAGGAAGACAAGGATGAGCAGCGACGCCACTTTCCATGGTGCCCAGACTGAGACCGCCGACGTTGATGGGACCGGCTGGACCTGGAAGAGGTCAGAGACCTTCGGGAATTCCGAGGGTGGGTCAGAGAGGGGATGGGGGAAACCCGCTCCTCCCTTGGTTCAGGGACCGGGGACACTGGCACAGGAGGCACAGGCAAGTTCTCGGTTTCCACCGGGGGAACCGGTGAAGTAGGGTTGTCAGCATCACCAGTCGACAAACCGTCCGACGGGCAGAGAAAAATCTCGACTGTGTCGACGGGTGTCTCGGCCGACTGACCTGACGGGGACACCGTGAAGCCAGCGGCCTTAGCTGCAACCTCGACAGAAGTTGAAAGTTGACCATCCAGTGAAGGGGATCTCTCCCACTCCTACGAACGCCGACGGTGGGACTTACCTTTTGAGTCCTTTTTCTTGGACCGACTGGAATGTCCCGATGGTCCTTCTCCCTTGGTGGAGAGGGACTGGCAAAGCTCCTTAAAAGAAGCTGTACATGAAGAGCCCAAGGACAGCGGGATAAATGCAGCGACTGAGGAGGAGGAAGAAGACGCGGCTTGGGCCACCTCCTCCTCGAGGGCGATCATTTGCTCCAACTGTTCTGAGGTGCCCGCCGCCAAACACTGCCCAATGGGCCTCCTTCGACTTGACCGGCGGATACCGCTTTTCAGGGCGCCCCAGAAGAAGTCAAGCAGCGCGGTCCTCCAAGACCTAAGCCGGGTATGATTTGCATAAATCGAAGCCTGCGAATCATGGCCGAGCCCTAGCAGTAGACGACGCGAGTGCGGGTCGGTCCGGGACATCTTTCACCCACAGGGCACCAATGAAAGCCGGAGTCGACGGTCCGTCGCAGCCACAGGGAAACCAAAGTGTTGTAAATTTGAGAATTAGTTTCGGGTTAACCAAGAGTGTGGATCCAGGTCTAAAACACAGAGCACTAAGGAGGGAACCTGAGCTTCCAAGCAGTAAGGAAGATCTGGCGTCATGGGGCGGAGCCGAGAGTTTTACCACCCGGGTGGGTGGGAGGAGCCAGTTTGAAGACCTTCCGGCAAGATTTAAAGCAGCAAGGAACCTCCCAATAAGTGTGGATTGAACAGCATATCCACGTCCCTAGAAATGACAGTTACTTACCAGGAACAGCAGATCTTCGAGGGAATCTTCTCCAGTGAGCCACACCCATCGAACACAAAAGCCATCAGTGTCAGACCTATTGGGAAACTTTTGCCTAGTGGGCTGCTCAGGATGACACACATCGTCGGTGCCTATATAACGTGGGCAACCCCAAATTCCCTCAGTTCTGCCTCTCCACCACAAAGAAACAATAATGTGCCAGACGGACAAATGGCAAAGACGGGCATGTTGATGCCCCAAAAGGGAGTGATAATCAGCACAGAAAACGCACAATAGGGTAAACTGGGCAAAACAATGATGCCCTAAACCCTCCCAAACCCCAATTAAACCATGGGGGAAAGTGGGAGAGTGCGCTGTGGCTCACTGGAAGAGATTCCCATCTAAAATAGAACAGTTACATACTTACCGTAACAGATCTTTGAGAGACTCTCTTTCATCAGGCCACAGCTTTGAACTATTCCCGCATCAGCACTAGGCCCACGTGGAAACTTTGCAAGCCAGGGCCGTCTATGACAAAGTCATGCGTCAGCATCTACATGAACATGGATGGACCCTCCTCTCCTCGGTTCCCCGCCGGAGATCATGCTTGGAAGGCTTCCCTCTAGAAAACCAAGAGAGACCCCAGCACTTCGCATACCAGGTGAGACAGGGTGCTGGAAAAGACAGCAATGGAAACAGCAAGGCAAAATTCATGTGTTGCACCCCTGAAAGTGGGGAGAAAGGGCGGGGGCAGGAAGGCATGGCCTGATGAAAAAGATTCTCTCGAAAATCTACTGTTACGGTAAGTATGTACCTGGTCTATCTTCTTGAGGATATCTCTTTCATCATACCACACCTTTGGAACAAGTCCCAAGCAGTGCCAAAAGCTAACAGTCTGGGAGGCTGGAGCCTATAAGCTTATGACTGTAGGCCCTGTAGTACAGTTAGGCCAAACCCAGGTTGTCTACAAGAAATAATGTCCAGACTGTAATGCTTAGTGAAGGTTAGGACAGTACTCCCTGTGGCAGCTGCGCAGATTTCTGCAGCAAATAAATTCCGGAAACAAGCTACAGAGGTGGCCATGCCTCTTGTGGAATGACCACGAACCACACCAGGTAGTTCCTTACTGTATTTCCTGTAACATAACGTAATACAGTGTGCGAGCCATTTAGATAAGCACTGTTTAGATAATGGTGTGCTCTCTCTTTTTCAGGGGTGAACAAAAAGCTACGAGGACTTTCTGCAGTCCTTTGTATGGGGTGTGCAGTTTCTGAGTACTCTATGTACCTCTAAGATATGGAGCAATGCTTCTCTTGGACTGGCATGCTCTGGATAACACACTGGTAGGTAGATAATTTGATTTAAAATAAACTCAGACAACACCTTTGGTAGAAAGTTAGGATTAGTACGCAAAGACATCCTGTCTTTGTGGAAAATCATATAAGGAGGCTCACATATGACAGCCTGCAGCTCTGAAAACCTTTAAGCAGAAGTGATTGCAACTAAAAATAATGCATTCCAAGAGAGGAAGCGTAAACCACAATGAGCTGGCTAAAAAGGAGCCAAAGTCAGGTTTTCCAAAATAAAATTCAGATCCCAAGCCGGGACTGGATTTTCTCCACCTGCCCAATCCCCTTCCCCAGTCTTAAAGACAGGTGATTCTACTGTCTCTGACCATACTTCTGTAGCTATTGTATTCAACACCGTCTTCACCACCTGTGCTTCTTCCCGTCCTGCTTTACTACCTCCCTCAATTTCTACCCCGACAGCAACTTACACACTTTACATCCCCGCAAATCTTTCTCCTTCTCACCGGTTTTCATCAGTGACATCCTAAAAGCTCTGCTAGCCCTTAACCCCCATAAAGGCAAAAGTTCAGATGGGCATGACCCAAAGCTTCAGTACCTTTCTGCCCACGCCACTGCTCTCCCACTTACACTTACCCCCTGAACCTCTCCTTCTCACTGTATACTGTCCCTGACGCTTGGGAGATCGCCATTGTTGTCCCTCGTCCCAAGGACGTTGATTCTTCTATTCCAGGTAATTAATGCCCAATATCCCTACTCCCAATTCTTGCAAAACTCCAAGATCATCTGGTACTGGCTCAACTTACTCCACTCCTTGACTCCACCTCCTTCTTCACCTCTTTCCAGTCTGGTTTTCGCAAGCCACATTCCATCACGACCTTCCTACTCCGGCTCACTGACTCCATTCTCTCTGGCATGGATCAGGGCCATATCATCTCTGCCATCTTTGTCGATCTGGCCAAAGCCTTCAACACTGTTGCCCACAACCTGCTCCTCTCCGAGCTGGCTGTAGCTGGTCTTTCTGAGAACATCGTTAGCTGGTTTAGTTCCTACCTTCTAGGTACCCCCCTCTCCCTATTAACACTGGTGTTCCTCAAGGTTCAATACTAGGACCAATTCTCTTTTTGAAATTTCTGAATGACTTACCCTCTGCCTGCTCAACAGCAGTTCTCCACATGTACGCAGATGATACTGTTTTGTTTTCCTCTGGTACCGCCCCCTCAGATGTGGTGACCAGCCTTCAACTGGATTTCGACAATGTTCAATGTTGGTTCTGTTCTAAGCAACTGTTCCTCAATGCCAAAAAGACTGTCTCTATGACTTTTGGCACCAGGCAGAGGTTCGCCAGGCTTACACCCACCCCTACTTTCCACACTCTTGACAGTTCCCCCATTGGAAGACGTCTCCTCCTCCTTTATGTACCTCGGGCTCTGGCTCGATAGGAACCTTGACTTCTCTGGACATGTGGATGCTATTCAAAAAAAGTTTCATTCCAAACTCAGCACTCTTTACAGACACCATGGCTGTACACCCCCTTCAGGCCTGCCGTGAAATCGTCCAGAAGATGATACTTCCCTTTTTTGACTTTGGAGACATAGTCTATAGTGCTGGCCCTAAGATCACCCTCGCCAGACTGGACACCCTGTTCAACTCCTTCTGCCACTTTGCCCTATACTGTCCACCATGTACATACCAATGCGACCTCTACACTGCTCTCTCCCTTCCCACCTCTTGAGGCCAAATACCATGCTCATTGTGCTTTACTAGTTGGTAAGTTCTGGTTTGGCTCCCTTCCGTCCTAACTTAACGCACTCCTTTCTACCCCCTCTTCTATCTCCTATTTCCTCTGTAACTCCAATCACAGGGCTCTTGCCCTCCCTGCCCGAAGCTCCAATTCTGGTAGGGCTGCCTTCTCCGACCATTTCCCTAATCTCAGGAACTTGCTCCCCTTAGAGATCTGCTCTGCCCCTTCCACTAGTTCACTGCCTTGTTTTCTCTGAAAATTTCCCCATCCTGCAACTGCTCCTGACCCTTACTTCCTTCACTACTTTATCCCTTTTTCTTACTATCTATCCTGATTCTCTTACCGACCCTTGCCTCCCTCCCAAATTTTCATTCCCCTTACCCTCCCCTCTATACTGTCTTATGTGGCTGTACATTTTTATGTAGGTGTATGTTTTCTGTATTTCATATGAGTCTGTACATGTACTATACATTTATATGTATTTACTTGATTATCTGTAGGCATAGATGTGCCTGGGTTCATTCTGGTTTATGCACTATTTTTTCCTTTTTTGTACTGTTATACCTTTTGTGCTCAACTTTATTTTGTATGATTTTGTTACATTTTTCAATTCATGGTATTCTGTATTCTGCTAAGGTTACTGTATCCCATTCTCCCTTTACCCCCGGGATGCTTCTGGAAACGAGCTCTTTGTGGCTCATGCTGTCTTTCCTGGTGAAACTTTTCAAATAAATA
Organism: Neoceratodus forsteri; assembly: GCA_016271365.2. NCBI lineage: Eukaryota > Metazoa > Chordata > Ceratodontiformes > Ceratodontidae > Neoceratodus > Neoceratodus forsteri. Next base: position 142,415,657 of record CM057451.1, on the reverse strand, counting down.
AATAAATGGGAGACTTTATATGTTAAATGCCTCTCAAAAATGTACAGGCGACCTCCAGTTGAGCAACTGTACCCTTGAATAGACTGCTGCGTTCCATTCACCACTTTAGTGCTTTACGCAAAGGAGACATTACTGGAACCAGATTTTCTAGATCATCTGTTAACTGGTGCCCCTGGAATCAGAGTCCACTGCGGGATCCACATGGGTAGCCTGGCCAGTGCACTATAAAAATGGCTGTCATCATAAGGCCTAGAAGACGCAGAAATGTTCTTTGTGATGCATAATAGCTGCTGTGCTTGTGCAGTCAGTCATTCTGCTCTGTCCAGCAGCAGAAACATAGAACCTTGGGCTGTATCCAAGACTGCCCCTATGTACTACAGGCACTGGAAGGGTGTCAGTGCACACTTTGGTATGCTGATTGTCACCCCCAGAGCATTGAACATCTGTCTTGTTTGAGCTAAAGTCTGAAGTAATTGGTCCCTGGACTGGGCTTTTAATAGCCAATTGTCTAGGTAAGGAAAGACATCCAGGCACTCCCTTCGAAGGGCTGCTGCCACTACTGCCAAGAATTTGGTAAAGACCCGTGGCACAGAAGACAAGCCAAAGTGCAGCAGCACTCTGAACTGATAATGCTTCCCCAGGAACAGGAACCTGATTCTGAGCTATCCAATCCCGCTGGCGGGGGGGCTATGTAGAGCACCATCCAAGACTTCTTGTATTCTATGAAGAAGTTTAGGTCCCCGAGGTCTAGATTAGGCCTCAGATTTCCTGTCCACTTTGGGACCAGGAAGTATCTGGAATAAAATCCTGTGTGCCTCTGTCTGGGAGGTAAGGGTTCTATGGCCTGTTTTTGAAGCAGGGTCTGTACTTCCTTGAACAACAGGAAAATGTGTCCTGGTGGATATACTGTTGCATTATTCCAGGTTTGCAGATTCAGTTCTAGCTAGAGGTCGAAATACAGATTCAAGAACAAGAGGAGCATCCAAAGAAAAAATGGTAGTGATTATCTTTTCAATCTGCATTTTCATAGAAACATAGACTCTGACGGCAGATAAGGACCGCCTGGCCCACCTAGTCTGCCCATTTCCCTACCTATTGGATAAGTTGCAGCTCCTAGTTAACCAACAGCCTACTTCCTTCTACCACCCACTATAATTGCCTTATGTCTGTCTCATGCATTCTTGAATTCCCCCACTGTTTTTGACCCCATGATCTCTACAGGAAGGCTGTTCCATGCGTTCACCACCCTCTCCATGAAAAATACCTCCTCACGTTGCCCCTGAGCCATCCCCCCTTTATCTTTAAATTGTGCCCCCTCGTTCTTGCACATGTCTTTTTCTGAAAAATGCTACCCTCTTGGACTTTGTTGATTCCCTTGAGGTACTTGAAAGTTTCTATCATGTTCCCCCCATCCCTCCTTTCCTCAAGGGTATACATATTAAGCTTTTTTAGTCTCTCTTCGTACGGCTCCTGGTGCAGACCCTGCACCATTCTAGTTACCCTTCTCTGGACTGCCTCCATCCTGTCTATGTCCTTGAGGAAATGGGGCCTCCAGAACTGCATGCAGTACTACAGATGGGGTCTCACCAACTGTCTGTACAGAGGGATAACAAGTTCCTGTTTTCTACTGGTGAGGCCTCTCCCTGTGCATCCCAGTATCACTCCTGGGTTTTTGTTTTCCAGGTATATTACTTTTCACTTCTTTGCATTGAATCTAAGCTGCCATACTTCTGACCATTCCTCCAACCTTGCCAAGCCCTTCTCATCCTTTCCACCACCCCCTTGTGTATCAACCCTGTTGCAGATATTTGTGTTGTCTGCAAAGAGGCATACTTTTCCTTCCAGCCCCTCCACAATGTCACCTATAAAGACATTAAAGAGGACTGGTCCCAGTATCGAACCCTGCAGTACCCCACTAGTAACCCCCCTTTTTTCAGAGTGTATTCCGTTTACTATTACCCTCTGCATCCTGTTGTCCAGCCAATTTGTTACCCAGGCTACTACTTTGGGACCCAGTCCCAGGCTGGCTAACTTGTTTATTAATCTTTTGTGTGCGACTCTGTCAAATGCCTTGCTAAAGTCTAGGTAGGCCATATCCACAGCCCCTCCCTGGTCTACTACTTTGGTCACCCAGTCAAAGAAATCTATTAGATTTGTCTGACATGATCTTCCTGCTGTGAATCCATGCTGCCTTGGGTCCTGTGCCCCGCTGTCCTCTAGGTACTCAGCAATTCTTTCTTTAAGAAGTGATTCCATCATTTTCCCTACAACTGAGGTCAAACTAACAGATCTGTAGTTTCCTGCCTCTGCCTTGCTACAACTTTTGTGAAGGGGAAATCACATCCGCCATCCTCCAGTCCTCAGGTACCACACCATCCTCCCATGATTTGTCAAAAAGGGTAGTGAGTGGTGTCACTAGGTCTCCCCTTAGTCCTTTCAGAATTCTGGGGTGAATCCCATCAGGCCCCACTGCTTTGTCCACCTCGAGTTTTTGGAGTTCTTTCAGGACCCTTTCTTCTGGGAATGGACTGGTATCGACACCCCTGTCCAGAGTGCTTCTATTGTTTGGTTTAGGTACCTTCCCCTCTTCTTCTTTTGTGAATACTGAGCAAAAGCATTCATTCAGTATCTCTGTCTTTTCACTGTCACCCTCTGCCCACCTCCCCTCCCGTTTACTAAGCCTCACTATCCCTCCCTTGGTCTTTCTTCACTCTCTGAAGTACCTATAAAAGATTTTATCCCCCTTCTTAACTGAGTTGGCTATCTTTTCTTCAGTTTGGGCCTTCGCTATTCTGACTGCCTTCCCCGCTTCCTTCTGCTTTAACTGATACACTTCTCTGTCCTGCTCCTTCTGTGAATCCTTATACTTCCTGAATGCTATCTTCTTCTCCCTAACCTTCCCCACCAACTCTTTTGAGAACCATAATACTTTTTACTTTGTTTTGTTTGCTTCACAAAAAGGCTTGTTGCCTCTGTGATGGCAGTTTTGATGTTTCCCCATTGTTCCTCCACCCCTCCTTCCTGCCCATTTGCTGGTGCAGTCCTTAGGCACTCACTCATTTTGCCGAAGTCAGCCCTCCTAAAGTCCAGTACCCCCGCTTTTGTATGGCTTGACTCTACAGCTGTGTTTATCATGAACCACACTGTTTGGTGGCTGCTCGTTCCCAGATGGCTACCCACTTCTAAATCTGTGATCCTCTCTGTCCCCATTTGAGAGTACCAGGTCTAAGATTGCTCCCTCCCGAGTGGGTTCCAACACTAGCTGTCTGAGGCATGCTCCCTGTAGGGCATCGAGAATGACCTTGCTCTTGGATGTGGCTGCAGCAAATGTTCTCCAGTTAACATCTGGCATATTCAGGTCCCCCCATCAACAATATCTTCCCTTTTTCAGCCATTCTAAGGATGCCATCTATCATTTCCTTGTCCATTTCCTCTCCGAGAGGAGGGTCTGTAGACAACCCCCGTGCAGATTGTTGTGCCATTTTCTGTCTCCAAGGTGACCCACAGTACCTCCTCTCCTCCCCGTTTACCCTTTAGTTCCATTGCTTTGATCCTTTCCCTTACGTAGAGAGCTACTCCTCCTCCTCCTCTTTTACCCTCCCTGTCCCTCCTGTAGATTGTGTACCCTGGTATGTTGACATCCCAGTCATGGTTCTTTGTGTATCATGTTTCTGTGACTGTCACAATATCCAGGTGTCCCTCTTCCATCAAGGCCACTAGTTCAGGAAGTTCAGGAAGCTTGTTACCCAGATTATGGGCATTGGCACTCATCGCCCTCCATTTTCTGATGGCCTTACCCCTTTTGGCCCCATCCTTGCCCTTACTGCCTTTATCTCCATTTACCCCTGTCCTGCTCCCTATAGACCTCTCTACCTCGGTGTTTACCTCACTAACTACCCTGAGGTTTCAACTGAGGTTGTAGAAGAAAGGACTAGCAACCCTACCAAGCGCAAACTTCTAAGCAATAATGTGTTCTCAGTTTTTTTCCCTCCAACTTAGAAACAGTAGTGAGCTGCTCGAAGGGATGCAGTCACAGCACTTTCCACTGTTACAACTCTGCAGGAGTTTTAGTGTTCTTTATGCAGAGTCCAAGAGTCTCCTGAAGATGTACTGTTACAGTAATTAACTGTTCCATCTGCATCAAGGATACCTCCTCCATTGGGCCACACCTTTGAATGATTCCCAAGCTGCAGACAAGGTACCCAGGAAGGGTGACAGAGTTGATGTCAATAATGTGGTGTGTAGTGAATGTACGCATAGTGCTCCATGTGACAGCAGCATAAATGTCAGCTGCTGAAACATGATGAAAGCAGGCAACAGAAGTGGCCACGCACAGCACCAGGAGGTATTTACCATACTTTTGATAACAAATCTCAGTACAGTAAGCCAGCCATTTGGATAGGCACTGTTTAGTCACAGGGGCATCCTCTTTTCCAGGAGTGAACGAGAAAAAAAGATGAGAAGACTACCAGAAGTCCTTAGTGCTATTAAAATGGAAACATAGGTGCTATGTATAACAAGTGTATGGAGCAATGTTTCACTCTTGTTAGCATACTCAGGATAAAACACAGGAATGTTTATGGTCTGATTCAATGTGAAAAGTGAAAACAGAGACCACTTGGGTAACAAGCACAGACTGAACCTCCAGAACACCCTGTACTTGTGGAAAATCAGGTAAGGGGGCTCATGCATTAGAGTCTTAAGCTTGGAAAGCCTATGAGCAAAATTTATGGTGACCAAAAACTGTGTTTTCCATGAAAGAAAACTCATTTCTCAAGTCGCAGCAGGCTCAAATGGAGCCAGTCACTTCTCAAGTATGAAACTGAGGTCCCAAGGCAGGACCAGTTTATGAATTCAGAGAAGCTTGTACAGAATACCCATTAGGAGCGTATAGGACACTACCAGCTGTGCCACTGTGCATCCCTCAATAGGGGCATAGAAAACCGAAACAACAGCTAAGTGCACCTTAATGGACAAGTACTGGAGACCGGAGTCCAATAGAGACAGGAGGTAGGCCAGTACAGTATTTACTGGACATGTAAATGGGTCCTTTGAATAGGAAGCACAATATATAAAGAAGCGCTTCCATTTTAAGGAATAGGTGTGTCTTGTGGAAGGTTTTCTAGTTGCAAGCAAGACATCAGCTACCTGGGGGGACCCAGAAACAAGCACTGGCTATGTTCTCAGAAGTCATGCATGCAGATGCAGGAATGCAGATCCGGATGGACTACAGATCCCTTGTCCCTGACAGCAGACCCTGACGAAGCAGGAGTTGCACAGGAGGCTCCACTACCAGATGCTGCAGAAGTGGAAACCAGATATGGTGAGACCAGAATGCAGCCATCAGTATTTGGTGGCATGCTCTGCCCTCAGCTTTGAGCAGAGCCCTTTAAATGAGAGGGATCAGAGGAAACATATAAAGGAACCTCTCTTCGGGAGAGGGACAACACATCTCAAGAAAAACTCCAGGCCCTGGAGCGAGCTAACAGAAATGAAGCAGCTTTGCTTTGTGTGGGGGCCCAAAAAGGTCCAACTCCAGATGACTATCTTGTGAAGAGGTCGTTTTACCACGGAGAACAGCTGTTTCCATTCCTATACCAGTGACTGGGACTAACAGCCTGTCTACCAAGATATTCTGAATACCTGAGAGACAGATGATATCTGAAGAACAAAAGACATCACCCAGTACCACTTTCACACTGCTTCCCTGCACAGGCTCTCCTGCTGATTTCTGTAGTGCACTACTCTGACATCGTCCATCTGGACTAGCAAGGGACCAGGGCGGAGGTGCCATTTTTTTTTTAATCTACAGAGGTGTTTCTCCAGGGCATGCCGCAGATGGCTGCTCCATCTGGTTTCCTGACTCCCCCACTCGGCAACTGCCTCAACAACACACCAAGTCCCCATATCCCCCACGGATTGCCTCCCCATGGCGGGGTCTGGAAAGGGAGGGCCATCTTCCACCTACCAGGAGACCCAGCATCCAGATTTGCAGGGTCAGCATGCCAGTGGCAGTGCAGAATGAGGGTGGACAGGCAAGACTTCATAGTGCCTGAGACTGCCATTTTCTCCCAGGTCCCCTGCCGCGGCATCTTGAAAGTGCATGCGTGTGGATGTGCGCATGCTCCATGTAACCATGGCCCCTCCCTTCCTTGCTACTTGAGCTGCCAATGCTACCTCCGGGCCTCCGGGGGGGGGGGCAGTCAAGGGCCGAGTAAACAAACCTTCCCACCCCTGTCCTCTGGATGCTCAATCCCTCTCCCCCCCCTTGGCAACCCGAGCTTGCTCCCAATCCCCTGGGTCACCCATGTGGTAAGAGATAAGGTGCTAGGCGCCTCAGCCAGACTCTACGCTATTGGGCCAGCCACTTAGATGCTTTTTTTAAAGGCTTGAGACACAGAACAGCTCCCACCTGCAGAACATTAAGGGGAGCTCTAAATCCAGATCGGTCCACCACCCTGGATCTGAAAGAATCCAATTACACCCCAGCCCGACCCTGAGGCATCCATTGTGAGGATCTGTACTGGAGTCGGGGAGAAGGGAATGCTCTGCAACAGGTGCCAATGGTCCATCCACCAAACCAGAGCACTGGGGAGAGGGAGCACGTTGAGGCATCACTATGGCAGCGGCTAGGAATCCCAGGAGATGTAGCACTGTCTGAGCTGAGATGTAATGATTTCTGTGTATCAGCCGGGCCTGGACAACAAGGGCTCTACCCGGTCTACAGGCAGGAAGACCATTCCTACTTCTGTGTCTAGCCCTGCACCAATATACTTGAGGGGCGGACAGGGAACTACTATTGATTTCAGTACATTTACAGTAACATTAAGTTCCTTAAACAATTGTTTTATTCTGGATAATGTGTACTTAACCAGTTCCCTGGATGGGGCCTTCAGGAGCCAATCGTCCAGATATGGAAATTCATAAAGCCCTTCCCACCAAAGGGCTGCTGCCACGACCATGAAGCATTTTGTAAATAACTGTGGTATCGAGGATAAGCCAAAGGGAAAGACTCAGAACCAATAATGGCTATCCTGCAGCGTAAAGTGTAGGCACTGCCTGTGGCATTGTCTAATCTTGACATGAAGGTAAGCATCCTTCATGTCCCGAGCACAGAGCCAAATCCCCTTTTATGAAGGGAAGGAGAGCCTAAAGAGACAGCATTCTAAACTTTTTTTGTATGCATGTATGTATGTATTTATTTAAGAGTTTCACCAGGAAAGGCATACTGAGCTGAAATAGCTCGTTTGCAGATGCATCCTGGGGGTAGGGGAGGAGGGATTACAGTTTAAAATACAGTGTACAGTAAATATAGGAAACAGTCATACAGGATTATACCAGTAATATTCAGATAATTGCACATATGTACACAAAAACCCGTAAGTACACTAGAGAGGCAAATCAGGCTAATAAACAGGGAATTCACATATGTACATTGGAGTGGTGACCAGGTAGAATAGAGAAGGCATAGGGAGGTAAATGAAAAGTCAATGGACACAGTGGAGCAGCTGAAGGGAGGGATGAAGTGTAAAATGTATTTGTTTACTAGGTAGGTGTGCTGATCCCAGGGACCATTTTCCGGCACGACCTGGGCCATAAAGATGGCACAGTAAATGATACATACAGCACAAGAATACATAAAGAGAAAGGTTACATAGGATACGATGAGTATAGTCGACACTGGTAATTACAAGAAATATGAGTGGTCTAACTAGGATACAATAGGTACAGGCATACACCGGTTACAATGCTACAATAGATACAATCCATACAAAGGTGTAAAAACCGAGATGAGGGGAGGTGCAGACTGTGTGATAGCATGGGGGGAGACAAGATTATAAGATAAAGAACAGAGAAATGGGTGGGTAGGGAGAGGAGCAGAGAAGACGAGGGAAAAAGGAGTGACAGGGGACATGGAGAGAGCGGGAGGCGGACTTCGCTCTCTGGGGTGAGAACTGCATGGTAGATGGGGCATGAAGCACACCCAATCTATGACAAGGCCAGAAGGACTGAACAGGCAAGTGAGAAGTTCACATAGGCTGAAGAACCATTTAGGTCTCTCAGGTCCAGTATAGGATGCAGATGTCTTGTCCTAACAGATGAAGGGAGATCCTTCCCCATTTGTCCCGCCCCGAGGCAATAGAGGGGAGGAAGTAGGAGTCAGAATGGAACCAGAGGCATGGCCGGGGCCTTTGGACTGCACCTTTGGGTGCCTCTGAATGGTCAACAGGAGGAAGGGGACCCAGAAGGGGACTGCCTCTAAGATCACAGGACTGCCGACTAGAGACACAGCTACTACAGGATGCACACTACGAAATAAGCCTCTACTCCACCCCGTGGCATGGTGAGAATGCTGGGATCTAACTGACCTTAAAAATATCCTGGAGGATTGAAGCTCACCTACAGCATTTGCAACATCACTCCCAAACAACCTGGAGCTGCTGAGAGGGGCATTCAGCACAGCCTGTTGTACAAAACCAGCAAATCCAACTACCCTGAGCAAGGCATATCTCCAATGGCATATACTGGTGCAGCAACCCTGGCCTAAGCATCAGAGGCATCATATTATTTTGCATAACAGATGCTACTGATATCCACACCGCTGAGGCAGCTTTAAGAAATTCAGCCTGTGCAGGACTATCAGGCAAACCCTGAATGGCAGACATAGCAGAGTTTCATAGGCTATTCAGATACTGTATCATATGTGCCCTTGTTATTCAACCGATACCCTTGATTCATCACCAAATGACCATTACAACATATAAAAATGATGTGAAAACTGCCACCCACAGACTATAATGGAGCGCATCTTCCTGACTTAACATCACAATGTGGCTCAATGCGGGGGCAGAGCGTGGTGAAGTCCGGTGACCGGTGAAAGTAAATTTAGGAGGGCTATTACATTTTAACGCTTGGAATATTTTCAGTCATCTGTACATAGACATCATTCCCTGAGGAAAGCCACTGATATATCAGTGTGTACAGTTAATTCATTAAACATGGTGGCTCTCTAAGTAAAGTGATGTCTGTGATTTTGAAAATTAATAAAAAATATTATACAAAAATTATTTATCAGTTCCAGAGAAAAGGAAAAATATAAATGCTAGCGACATTTCTTTTAAATAAAAAATGGTTATAAAAGACAACAGTAAACAATATTATAGATAAGATTTTATACATATTTAGCAGCTCCTTGTAAAATGGGAACCACTCTGAATTGTGATTTCTCTAGTTCCTGAAACTAAGATGGAACCGGAGAAAACCGCTAACATTTTGGAAACTAATACAGAACTATCATACACTTTTGAATAAATAAAATTAACAATAAAATGTAAAACTCCAACTTTGACCCACAGTACTGGAGAACAACTCTGAGGCAACTGCTATCTTTAGTGGAGAAACAAATCTAACGTTAGTCCAGCAGAGGAGCGTGACCATGATGCAGAGTTTGAACAGAATTATAATGTCCATAATTCGCATTCAGTTCGCCTCCGGCAACACCTCTAGAGATTACACATATTTTGTATGATACTACTGTGATGCCTACTGTCAGAAGTGGGATTGGCAGTGTCATGCACCAAACAGGAGCCATGCATTACCCTGTAAGTACACCCTTCCATATGTGAGGCTAGTTGTGGGGTGGAGAGGGGGCTGGACATCATGTTGCCAGCCATGAGGCCCAATGCCTCCCAACTGGCAACTAGGTCAGGCACTGCTAAGCATTCTTAAAGCAGAAATGAGTTCTTAACATTCGGTCATGGCATACTGTGGACTACTTCCAAATAAGCCTGGTTCAGTGATTTAAACAATCCATTTTACTGAATGAAAGCAGAAGCTAAAAAGAGCACAGTAATGAAAACATCTGAATGTTTGTTACAGTCAGCCACTTACCCTAAACTGTCCATACAAAGAGATCATCGAGAAGAAAAGCACCACAGCCAATGGACCCCAGAAGTCAGGATTGTCTCTCACTACCTGCCTGTTAAACCCCAAGGAAGGCACTGGCATCAGAACACAGCGAATCTTGTAATAAATGTCCTTAAGGTCAATATCCAGCTCCTCCCTGCAGTTTGAAACAAAGGGCATTTTTCAACAAATGTGCAGTACCACAACACACTACTTGAACTCTTAATGCAATAACCTGAGAGCTAGCCTTCTAGTCACAGTGTAATATTGGCAAGCGCCAAAGTATAAGCATACAGTTTACAATATTTGTTGGTTTACAGAAAGTTGCTGGGTAGCCAGTGTTTAAACAGCATACAGAGAAGAAATATGGGAAGCATCACTATATATGGTACTTTATTGCTAGGATAAAAAAACTTGTCATTTTCTTATGGAAAAGACTCCCTTTAAAGGGTCATTTTCAACCCATAACTGAAGATGCCATTAAACAAACAAATAACAAAAAAAAAAACAACAACAGACCTTTTAAATTTAAATGCAGTAAATTAACAAGTCAACCCATACATCAGGAGGGACAAATAATGTTGAACATACAGCTAGAACAGTATGAAATGCGAAACTAATCCAGGACATGCATTTTTCTCCAAAACAGATGCATTTCTTCCCTTAATCTATTTATCTCCCACAGCAACAGATGTCTTATTGCCTGCACTGCTGTACAAACTCCACCAAGCCAATAATCTGTCTTTATGGGGCTGCTTGGTACCATCCCAGACATACACACCCTCTCCGTACTGTTCCACAGGCTCCAACACATGGCTGGGGACTGCTGGGGTGGCCAACAAACCAATGGCTTAGTGAGTGGTCGCACACATCATCCCACAATTCCACTCATTATGCTCTTGTACAGGCCCTCCCAATACACTAGACATTGTGGCCCCAACCTCTACCAAGACTTCACTGGGAAGAAAGAATACCTCGGAGTTACCCTATGTGTTGGCAAATTACAGCACTCACTACCTATTGACCTGGGAAATTTTAATAGGCTTAAGGGCACCCTTGGTGCCGAGACATTGGCACAAGCAAAATCACTATTTTAGTCCTCATAATGCACCTGATAGGTGTCTGCTTCAAGTGGGTGGCAATGGTGCTTTTGACAGGCTGAAGGAGAGCAAGGACACTTGGCAAGGAGGACAAACAGAATGCAGAAAAAAAAAAAGACAAAAATACAAAACACTCTTTGCTTACAAAGCTGGCACTGGGTGTAGTGAGATACAGCAACATAGACAATACAAACAGATAAGAACCACTGTCGTGTACATGTTCTGGTAGTACTGGCCAGACTGTATACAATTAAACAATCCTCTGGCCCCAGGCCCTCCCTTGCGTCCCCCCACCCCAGTCCCATATGTCTGTCCCGTCACTCTTGAATGTGTTCACCGTGGCACACTAACCAGCTACTGCTGCAGTTGGTTCCATTTGGTCTCGAATTCAAGTACTATACCAGGCCCGACTCTGCTTATCTTTCAAGATCAGACAAGATCATGTGCATTCAGGGTGGCATGGTCGTAGACTTTTTCTTCTTTTAAAGACATTCTCAGTATGTCCCAGGAGCACAGGGAGGTAAGTGACATGCACAGGGTTACACGGCATGCAAGTGGCAGCTGTGGGTTTCAAACTTAGGTCTGCTAGGTCAGATGTATTACCATGTAACAGACTTGGGTCTGTGGCTCAAGCCCAACTCCTATTCAGTGGAGTCTAGTGAACAGAGTGGAAACTGCATTCTCCAACTCTCGAGGGAGGGTGCCACCATCCTACCACACTGCATGACTAGTTTTAGAGTTGCCTGGATGTCATATGTGATAACACAATGTCCTGCCCACTCCAGTGTATGTTAGATGTAGCTGGGGGTGTTTCACAAATGGAGGTAGCATAGACAGGATGGAAGCTGTCCAGAAGAGGCCAACTAAAATGGTGCAGGGTCTGCACCAGAAGACATATGAAGAGAGACTTAAGGAGCTTAATATGTATAACCTCGAGGAAAGGAGGGAGAGGGGGGACATGATAGAAACTTTCAAGTACCTCAAGGGAATCAACAAAGTCTAAGAGGGTAGCATCTTTCAAAAGAAGAGGTGTGCAAGAACAAGGGCCAATTTGAAGATGGGAGCGTGCCCAGAGGTAATTTAAGGAAGTATTTTTTCACAGAGAGGGTTGGATGTATGGAACGGCCTGAGGAAAGGTCGTGGAGTCAATAACAGTGGTGGAATTCAAGCATGCATGGGACAGTCATAAGGCAATTCTAGGGGGTGGGGGTAGGAAGAAGTAGGCTGCTGGTTAACTAGGATCTGCAGCTTATCCAGTAGGTAGGGAGATGGGCAGACTGGGTGGGCCAAGCAGTCCTTATCTGCCGTCAAATTCAAATTCAAATTCTAGGTGGGATGGACAATATGGGAAGAACATGAGAGGCATGACAGGATGACGCTCACTTGGCAGCTCACACTTCATGCTGTGAAGGCAGCAACTAGCACACCCTCCAGGATGAAGGAAGAGTGCAGCTTTGGTGACACCCATTGTCTAAGTGGGGATGGGGAAAAAATGAGACACCAGCTATAGCGGATTTTTTACATTTATTCCCATCCTTCATCTCAAGGCCATCTCCTGACTCAAGTTAGAAGCCAAATTTCTTCAGCAGACTTTATCGGAGACGGAGCAAGATGGTGATAGTGGAAGGGAGTGAGAGGAGCTGAGTGGAGGGTATAAACACACTCTCTCTCTCTCTCTCTTACCCTTGACTGCTGCAGCATTTAACAGAGTTTCCTAAATGAAGAACCATGAACCACTCTATAACTCCTGTCTTCGCCAACTGACATGGTTATGCAAATATAAACTGAATTATAACTAAGCAGACGAAAGTTACCTTCAGTTGGCAACAAGGCCGTCTTGAAGACAGACCTCCACTCTCACTCAAAAATGCAACACAAATGAGGAGTAAATTGATCCAGATACTACAATAAGAGCCGACAACCATGAGTGGGGGCACATTTTGCAGTACAATGAACATGAAGCAAGTCGATGAACAAGTGCCTATATGTTATTTTAGTCTCCGTAAGACATAAGCAGGATGTATGAAGCCTTTTAACGACAGTCTGGTTTAGCATATGAAAAGTTCTTCTTTCAAGCAGCTCTTTAAGATGGTACTCCCAGTTTAAAGTGAAAAAGAGAGGAATGGATGGGAAAATCAAGTTGCAGCCTGAGGAGATAAATGTTTGAAGTGATGTTTAATCGCATGAGCATAAGCTAATAGCTTCATTTCTTAATGTTTATTATCTTGAACTGGTTAAAATACATTACGCAAGACTGTAAAAATCAAAAGCTGTACTGAAGTGAATTTGGACTGGGAATATCTACAGTGTGCTTCCATACTGGTTTCATTTACATTTGAGGCATTAGCTACAAGAAGAAAGGTGTGGTTTGAGAGTAAAAACTAAATGCTTATCTTGATTCCTCACTTGCTCTACTCAGTAAAGTTTGAATTGCTAGTGAAACAAGACACTAAAAATCGGGCATGCGAAAAATAATTCTAAGCACTTTAAAGACTTTGTTCACAAGGTACCAGAGACATAAAAATAACAGAAAATGCATCAGAAGTACCACCAGATGCGGTAAATTCAAACCAAAGAGGACTGTTCCTTGTACTGCAGCAGTCAAGATTAAAACACCAGCATTCTGATGTGCTATGTCCCATTGGTCTCCTTCTGTCGTCATTTTTCTATGTTTCTATAAAATCCTAGGGAGATGTAGGTGGCACTAAACAGAAGGCGGGGGGGCTAGGTACTGAAACCCGAGTAGGTCTTGGGAACTCATGGGCAGACTAGATGGACCCTTGGTCTCCTTTTGCAGTCACTTTTCTATGTTTGTTTCTAAATAGCAAACTCCCTTACGAAAAAAGGGTGCTTAGAAGGGGCTGGAAAGGGTTAGGCACTAAATCTCAACATGAGCAATCCCAACAATTTAAATCCCGTCACTGTTTGCCTGGCGATCTAGTGCCCGACAAGCTGCAATGCCTGACTGCCAAAATCCGACCCAATTATTAAATGTATGTTTATGGATGAGTAGCTCTGTGTTCTGTGCATAAGAATCATGAAAATATCAGTTCAGCAAAGGGTAGGGAAGCAGATGTGGTACCTCTTGCACATTATGGAAAAACAAAGTTGTCAAAATATCAGTTCAGCATAGGGTAGGGAAGCAGCACAGGGAAAAGAAGTGACGCCTGAAAATTTTGTAGTGAGCTCTGCTAAGCAAATGAGTGAAAAAACATTGCTGTACTGAGCACATTAGAGCTGTACCGAACAGTGCATAAATATCAAGTAAACATTACTCATATTGAGCTCCACTAAGCAGATTGCAGTTCAGCATAGTGAAAATGCACGATGTTCAGAAGTTGTGGTCATGGGTTACAGTTTGCATTAATTCACCTGACGTAACCCCATCGCTGTCAGTGACTGGCACTGACCACAGCTACAATTAATTACATGCCCCATAGCTCGGATTGCCCTGTATCCTAGATATAACTTCCCAGGAAACCTACAGTATGTAGACCCTCTAGTCTCTTCATCATGGTAATGTGCTCAGTACGGCAATAATGTGCTTAGCAGAGCTCAGTACAAAAGTTTGAACACTGAGTCAGCGCAGACAGCAGAGACTTGTTCTGGATGGATGGGGGCAAAGTAAAATGTCTCAAAATGTACTCAGTATAGTAGTCTTGCATAGTGGTATTTCTTTTCGTTAATTAGCAGAGTTAGTGCCACTTATACTTCGTCTGCTTCCTGCATTCAGTTTGTCAGCATTTGTTGGAATTTCAGCAGTTGGGCAATATATTGGTTGGGATTTTATATGTCAGGATTTAGTACGGATCCTGCTGTAAGTGTAACTGAGAAAAACATTTCAAATTAAGCTACAGCACTGACTGTGTCTAACTCATCCGATTCTTTTTCTGAGCAGCCATCTTCATCTAAAAATCATCAAGTGAATCCACAAAGCAAAGAATTGCAAGCACCTACTCTGCTGTAAATGGGGTCTACAACTGCAGGCCAGCAAATGTCTCCTGAAAGTTTACTCCGAGGTGAAAAACGCGTGGCTCTGGACTCACTAAATGGGTGACACATCTTCTTCCTTCTCAACCAGTGTGTCTGCTTATCAAAATGATATTCTGAACACAGCTGATGAAGTGAAAAAAGTACTGCACAAACTAAATTGGACCACACAAAGTTCCAAAATGAATGCCTTAATAGGTGTAAAGCCCACTATCATGACATTATTAGATAACACCCAAGTTAAAGATGTGAGTGCTAAATTAAGTCAAGAAAACCAAGCCCCAGGAACCATGTATAGTGGGGAAGATGGAACTCGGTTAATCAGAGAAGCAAAGGGTCGTAGTGGTATTCCAGTGCCTGCTGATCTTCAATTTTCTTTTATGTAAAAGGTACCACTGGATTTAGTGGTCAATTTATCTCTTGAGGATAAACTGCAAAAAAATACTCATGGACTTGCACCTCATACCTTCTGAAATGAGGAATGGGTTCACAGGATTAGCTCTAAATTGGAGCAGGTTTCAAACAAAATAGAGTACTCATGTAGACATTAAACAAATAAATAACAGAGTCACTGAACTGGAAAACAGAATTTTGGACGTGGAGGACTACCTGTCTCAGCCGGACTCTAAAACAACAGTATAGCGCAGTGGTTTAAGGCTCTGAGCTGCAAATCTGGAGACCTGGGGTTTGAATCCCATAGCCCCCACTTGCATACTGTGTGACCCTGAGCAAGTCACTTAACTTCCCTGTGCTCCCAGGTTGCACCTGTAAACAAGCTTTCAGCTTAGTGTGCTACTAGTGGTTAAACAATTGAGAAGAACAGCCTAAAGATATGAAAGAACTGAAAGAGAAACGTGATGACTTAGAATGGCAGTCATGGAGAAATAATCTAAAATGTTTAAATCTCCCTGAAGAGGCTGAGGGGGCATACTATTGAGCTATTAAAGAAGGAATGGCTTACAGAAATGATGGAACAAAGATCTGAAAAACAGTAAAACTGAAGCAGAAAGCACCCACAGAACATCAGCAAGGAGATCCAGTACTGCCCATAAGTATTCTAGCACCGTATAGGCAAGATTTTAACGCTACCAGTATAGAGCGAATGTGCTCTCTCAGGAAACAAAAAAAGGTCTGTACCTAAAAGAAAAATGAATTTTGGTCTTTCTTGATCAAGGACCGAACGTGTGTAAGATGGGGACATTTTTTGAATCCCTTAAAATCCCTGCTGTGGGAGAACAAAATTAGATTTCAACATTTTGTGCCCAGTATTTTAAAAATCTTTTTTCAAACGGAAATACAAGTCCTCTGACACTGCGGAAAAAGCTGAATCTTAAAAAACTGTGAGGAGAGGGCCCTATTGGCTGGGGTACTGTCCGACTCCCATCAGTGACCACCACTCCCCTTTCTATACGCAGTCTTGTCATAGTCCTCATCCCCCACCCAAATATATCCTTCAGCGACTTCTCCAAATGTAACACGGACGAACTTTGCTTTGACATGGTGGTGGTTAACTGGCCCACCCTCCTCTCACTAAGTGATATAGATTCACCCTAGGATACCTCACTGCTGCCCTGTCTACCATACAAGACAAGCACTTTCCAGTTACTACCTGTAAAGTCAGGTGACACAATTCAAGATGGCTCACCAAAGAGCTTCTTGACAAAATGAAACAGCGGATGCCTTATGGGTAACTTTAAATCCTCTCCATCTCCTGCCAACTAGAATAATTACTGTAGACTCCAGAACCTGTGTAAGCAGGAGTCCAAATTTCTCAAAGCCTCCCTTCATTAAAAACAAGCAGACCTACAACCCGGGCGACCCTCTTATTAAACCTGGCCCCACGCAGAGCAGCATCAACCTGCTCTTGGACGCATGCCTCTTAACAGAATCATAAAAAGTTGCTGAGGCCTTGAACCACAGATTTTCTAATCCAGAAGTGTACCTTGCTGAACTCCTGCCCAAGGTTGCTACCCCTGTCCCTGGGAGTGAGGGATGTAAGGTGACTGGTTGTCCTCCTTTCCATTTTAAAACTGACTTCCCCCACGGAGGTCCAACGTTTCCTCAGGGCCCTCCCCTACTCAACACGCGTAACTGCACTTGTATAACTTGAGGCGCAACCCTCTGTGCCCTGACAATGCCCACTGGGCAGCATCCTTTCCGCACCTCCTTAATTCCATACCACTGCTGCTTGCACTGACATTATTCCTGTTGCTTGCCCTTTCTCCGTGCAAGTATACACCTCTTCTGATTAAACTGCTTCTGCTCTGTTGACTACTAACACTGTCGTTCTAATATGTGCCAATGTAACCAACCTAGCCTCTCTGTATAATTGTTTCATCACTTGTCCCTGCTATCAATGTAAGCCATATCCTGGAACTAAAATGTTTGTATATGTATTTTGTCATGTTCCTCATCACAATGTGTCTGCAAACTATGTAACTATATCCTGGAACCATGAATGCTGTATTTGTATTTGTCTTCTATGTGACGAGGTACCTTTGGAAATGAGCCTCTGGCTCAAAGGTTGTAAACTGATGTTCAAATGAATAAAACAAACAAATAAAACAATTCTGGCAGTGCTGCAAGTGATGGTCTTTGCCCTCGGTTCCTAAAACTGACAGCTGACCTTATTGCTAAACCCCTTACCTTATTTAACCTGTCCCTTTCAACCTCATCCATCCCCGTTTTGGGAACAGGACAGGGTAGTTCCCTTATTTAAGTCAGGTGACCCTAAACTCATGGATAATTACAGCCCAATATCCATTCTCTTTCACCTAAGCAAATCGAAATTTAAATGCCTGTAAATTTTCTTTCTTCGACAGCCGGTCTCCGGGCTTCCTTACTCCTGGGCTGCTCCTCCTGATACTGACACACAGGCAGGAATCAGACCTCTGCAGCAGGGGACATCCAGCCCTCCACTTCCTGTCTCCATCAGTTCTTCCTAAAGCAGTCCAATGTGGCAATACTACAAGAACTTGGAAATAGGAAACAAGAAAACAAGAATTTTAGGCATATATGGCCATGAGGCCCTGCCAACTCTATACATTCTGGGAGGGAATTCAGCTCGAGACCAGCCGTCGAGAAAGAAAATTTACAGGTATTTAAATTTCGATTTCTCTCCTAAGCTGGTCTCTGGGCTTCCTTACTCCTGGGATATACAAAAGCAGTACGTCCCCAGATGTCCCGGGTGGGAAGAATGTTAGGAGCCCTAGGGATCCACCACCGCTTGAAGCATTCTGCGGCCAAGGATGCCTCAGAGGGCATCACTTCAGGCTAATAACATTTTTTTTTTTTTTTAACATGTGTGAATGGATTATAAAATGGCAACTCCGTATAAGTGTGCTGTTGATGCTCTTCTGAAGTACACCCACAAAGAGGCCATAGCTCTGGTAGAATGGGCTTCCCCTGGGACAGGCAAGTTACTCCGACCTGATCACAAGCCATGGACGTGGCTGACAGAAACAGTCTGGCTATAGGGCCTTTTGAATCCTTGTTGCCCATCATTCTGGCCCATAGCTGACATGAACAAACTTGAAGTTTTGCAAATAGCTTCCTCTCTCTTAATATACACTTTCATCAGGGGCAGACTGACTGGGCCTCGCAGGCCCCCAACCGCCCCTCAACCTCCATGTCTCTATGTTTCTATCACATCTTCCAGGTCTAGTGGATGAAATTCCTCTTCCTTATTGCTTTTGGAGAGTGGGCAGAAGGAAGGAAGAATGAACCCCTGATTGTAATGGAAGGGAAGCATAACTTTAGCAAAACACCTGGAACTGTTCAAACAGGATGAAAAACAGTGTACAACTCTTGGGTAAACGCTGCTTTTAGTTTGCTGAGTCTCCTGGCTGAAGCAATAGCGATGAGAAAAAGGGTGACCTTTATTTTGAGATGTGTGATGGATATTTCCTTGATAGGCTCTAAAGGGGGCCTTGGCACAGTCTTGAGAACCCGATTAAGACTTCAAAGTGGTAGCTTTGGTGTGTTGGAAGGCATCTCAATGTTGCTGTCTTTAGAAACCTATAGACCTGGGTATATGAATCCAACGGTTCCTGTCAACAAGAGTGCCCCCAGTGCAAAAAACCTGAACTTGTAAGGTGGCTGGTTGCTATCCTTAGTCCGTTCATCTGAAAGGAACTTCAGTAGAACAGGTGATTATATGGAAAGCACTATATGTGTTTTGAATGAAGCCCAACCAATATTTTCTCCAGATTCAATAATACCCTTAGGAGGAAGGAGCTAGACACGAGTTCCCCCTCATGTCAATAACAGGAGCTATGTAGCCTAGCTCCTAGCCAGTCTTTCTGCTCAATCTCCAGGCCTAGAGAGAAGTTGTTTAAGTGGGATACCGCGTCGGACCTTTATGGAGAATGTTCAGGCTGAACCTGCATGTTCGACGTGGTCACCTTGACAGATGAATGATAATCGGGAACTATGTGTGGAAAAAAAACACAAGGAGTCGACTAGAATCTTGACTGTCCTGTCCCAAATCACTTTGTGAAGGACTGTTGATAGAGGCAGTATCGGAGGAAGGTATACAGGAGACTGAACTCATCCCAGTTTAGGGGAAAAGGTGTCCTGAGCCACCACTGGTTCATCCTTGGCCAGGGAGCAGAATTGCTTTACCACAGAGTTCCGCCAGCAGGTGAAAAGATCTGTCTGAGGATTGCCCCACTGTTCTGTCAAGATGTAGGAGGCACTATCCTTCAGTTCCCATTCCCATGGTCGACCGACCCAGTCTGCTGTGACATTTACCTGTCCTGGGATACACATCGCTCAGTGGTGCTCAGCCTACTGAAGAAAAGGGTTTCCCTTAGCAGTTTGAGCTTCTTGTGTTGCCTTGGTGGTTGGTGTATGCCAATGTTGACAGACTGTTGGTTGGAACCAGACTATCCTGGCTGGGGAATCGCTGTTCAGAGTGCCTCAGGGTATGGCCTGCTGTTCACATGTTGGGAACATTTATGCTCACCTTGTGACTCTAACAGTGACCACCTGTCTGGTGCCAACAGCTGATGTAGGAGAGCTCTCCCTAGCTCCTGAGGCTTGCATCGGTTGCGATTCGGGTTTGGTTAGGATGGCCCAACTTGCAACCCTTCATGACCTCTGTCCTCCAAGACCATCACTGGAGGGAGGGTTTACTCTGTCTCAATGAGCTGTATGAAAATTAACAGACAGCTGAGGAGTTACATGAGAACTCCTTGATGAGCTTTAGCGAATCAGAAATGTAGTTTTCGGGGGAAGGGGGGACCTTATGTCCTGATGTTTGCCCCCAGAAGGATCAAGATCTGGTTTGGAATTAGGGAAGTATTTCTCCAGTTGATGAGAAAACCGTGTACCGACGGGTGCCAGATCACTTCTGCCACTGCTTGTAAAGTTTGGTTCAGCTGTGGGGCCTTTAAGTGTACTATGACCACTACTAGCACCTTTAATTCAGTCCGTGGGTCTGAGGAAGACCCCAATGGCAGAGTCTGAACTAAAGTATTGTTCTGCCACTCTGAACCTGAGATTGCGTATGGATGTTACTGAGTGGGAAATGTAAACAGGCATCTTGCAGATCTATGGATGCTGGAAAAAAAAGAAACTTTTTCGATTCCCTGATTGATAAGGTTCCGCCTTATGGGGTCTGCTGCAGACCATAACTATTCAAGAATTCAAGAAGAAGGACTGGCCTGAATCCACCATGTACTTTGGCATGATGAAGAATGGGAAATTAGCCCATTTGCAATGTTCCCGTAACGGCCTGTAGCGTTGCCTTTCAGATGGGTTACCAGTGATGGGTGAGGGCATCACATGAGGTAGTGCGGGCTTGTATTAGGTGAACTTTGTTTGTGCCCATTTCTTGAGAATTTTTAGAAACCTGCCCCTACTGGGGATGTGCCTGATAGCATGATCTTTTCCCCGGAGAAATTAGTGAAGTGATTTGACCCTCATTGTAACCAAGGTAATACAAAAGGGTCTGGGGCCTGAGGTGAAGACTGGCCC
This sequence comes from Neoceratodus forsteri, assembly GCA_016271365.2. Classification (NCBI taxonomy): domain Eukaryota; kingdom Metazoa; phylum Chordata; order Ceratodontiformes; family Ceratodontidae; genus Neoceratodus; species Neoceratodus forsteri. The sequence goes on along the minus strand of CM057451.1, from coordinate 142,394,682 downwards.
CTGCCTCTTGATGTGGGATGTGCATGCAAAAAGTGTTTGGGGCCTAAGGTGAAAACTGGCCCCTGCCTCTTGATGTGGGATGTGCACCTTTGCATCTCCTCATAATCCCTCACTACCTCCATCAGAGCTGAGTTAAACAGGAGATTACCTACATCGGGTTAGTTAACTAACTGACTCTTGTAGGCGATTGCTTGCCAGACCCGAAGCCAGGGTCTGCAGCGAGCCGAGGTTGGACACATGCTCCTAGCGGCGTACCTGACCGCCTCCCCAAGAACAAGAGCTGATGAAGAATGCGTCTGTTCCTCTCTGGATCACATACAGAAAAATAAAAGGCTAAAATCTGGACCCCAGACAGAGCATTTTAGGCCAAAACAGGACTGGTTAAGGAACTCTTTCTCTGGCTGTCCCCCCTGAAACGCTGTTGATGCTTGGAGGACCCAGCTGAGTGAGGCATCCACAATCCTTATACACTGGGTTTCTGAGAGAAGCCTCTCCTTCAGCTGGGATGACTGACTTCTTGGTCAGGTTTGGAATTGGAGGGTCGATGCTGAGACAAACTAACCACTTTTTAGAACTCTTCTTGTCATCTTAGAGATCCGCCAGGCACCGGATAGGTGCATTGTGGACTTTGCCATTTCTCAAGAGCAAATCCCCACTGGCTTGGGGAATATGGAAGGCTGAGGCCGATTTGGTTGCAGTTTTAATGTGAAAGCCTGTTCCGGCTGGGTGGAAGCCTCCAGGCAAGGGCCGAGGTGAATCCCAGCAATAAAATGTATTTATTTATTTTTTTTAAACACGAAAAGGGAACTCAGAAGTGAGGATAGGAATGGTTCTGTTTCTTGTGCCTTCTTGTGAGGGTTCACATCTGGTGATCCCCGGTTGCCAGTCGAAACATACTGGATCCAGAGCAAGGCCCTATTTAACTGGTTTAAACGGTCTAGTGCCAGAGGGGGCTGCGGACAGCTGGGTCCCTCTGGTGGTTGCCGCCTATTCTGACCTGTTGGCTATCAGACTGAGCCAAGGAAAAGGTCTGCCTCCATCATGGCTGCCCTTCAGCGATTTAGGCAAAGCGACCCAGCCAAGGTGAACGTAGTAGTGGGATTTGCAGTACTGGCCTTTCTTGCCCCATGAGGCCATAACACTAAAGAAAGGTCCTGCTTCTAATCCAGCATACTCTCCCACCAGTAGGCTTCCTGATGTCATGTCGCTGAAGCCGAGATTAAACGCTTGGTCCTTTTAAGTTGTACTGGTTCTGTAAGAACGGTCCTTGTGTAATCCATACTTGTATTTTATGCCTTACATAGACTATGCAGGAATCCAACCTCTGGGTATCACTTCTTGTGGTTTGGTGGTGGTGGGGGGCAGAATGCTGAGCAAAGTTCTGACAAGAGTGCCCCGGAATAGCACTCCTCCTGAGCTGTAGCTCATCAATGAAATTCCCTGGTCATACGATGAGCCGCTATAGCCGTACTCGCAGGTCCACTGTCAAGTAGCGGATGAGGTGACTGGATTGCCGGCCGATGGGTTGCCTCCACTTCAGCTCCTTATGCCCCTTAACACTGAAGATTTCTCATGAGGAGCCTGTTGCTCCAGATTAGGCTCCTCCTATCTTGCAGAGCTCGTCAATGGAAAGTCCCTGTACGTCGACGAGCTGTCTTTATGTTGCTGGCCCACATGCGACGAGCGGTGGATACAGGCAGAATGCCGGTCGCTGATGGAAAAAATATGGGGCCGCCATCCGAGTGGTGAAATACATTCTCCCCAAGGTCTCTGGTGCTGTTTATATGACTTAACCCTGACCTTCACTGCACCTTGGTATATATCCTTTGTAAGGAATGTGGCCAGTCCTGCTTCCTAACCACTCCAGTGCCTGTTCAATTCCCCATAACAGACTTTCACTTCAGCTTGAGTGCAGAAAGCGCGGGAGAAAAACCCAACACAATGGAATGTGGCCAGTTACGCTTCCTAAGCACTCTGGTGCCTTTTTTTTTAAATTCCCCATAACAGATTTTCACTTCAGACTGAATGCAGAAAGCGCGGGAGGGGAAAAAAAACAAAAAAACAATGAAATGAAATGTGTTTTAATACCCCATAATACACTTTCACTGCATTGTAGGAGCATTCCAGGCAGAGTGCATTAAGTGTGGGAAAACACAATGCAGTGAAATGGGGCCAGTCTGTGCAGCTTGCAAGGCTGAGGCTGGAACCCACGCTAGAAATCTTAAATACCATTGTGATTCCTCCAATATCCAAAACTGAATCAAAACTGCTTGACTTATAGTCTGTTGTCTTCAGCTCTGCCACATGGCAGAGCTCTGCTTGCAGAGAACCTGCCAGTCTGAAGGCAGGAATTAAACTGATGGAGACAGGAAGTAGAGGGCTGGATGTCCCTTGCTGCACAGGTCTGATTCCTGCCTGTGTGTCAGTATCAGGAGGTGCAGCCCAGGACTAAGGAAGCCCGGAGACCAGCTTAGGAGAGAGAAAATTGTCTTTCTCCACATTTCTGACCACATCTCAAAATACAGTCTGTTATCTCCTGACCAACCAGCATGGATTTTGAAAGGGCTACAGCACTACCACTATGCTGGCCTGTTTCTTGACCACATCCTAAGGAAAGTGGATGATGGTAAGCTCACTGGGGCACTCTTGATGATCTCTAAGGCTTTTGACCTAGTAGATCATGGACATTCTCCTTTGCAAACTCAATTATGGCTTTTCACTGGGTACCATGGATTGGTTTAGGAAGTACCTCTCTGAAAGATCCCACAGGGTCTGTACAAGGGGCTTGTATCTGGCACTCTAGAGGCACATAGTAGAGTTCTGCAATGGTCCATACTAGCACCCATCCTTTTCTCCCTCTTTGTGAACCAACTTTGGGACAGCACAGGTTGTCATAAGATTATGTATGCGGATGATCTTACTATATTCAGGAGTGACAAGAGCCCACAAAGCTTATCACTCTCCCTTGCCAAGAATTTTTAATCCATTCATGACTGGTTCGCATCAAACAGACTACTTGTCAGTGCTGAAATGCCCAAGACCATGCTATTTGGGGTCAAGCCTTGGCTCGCTAAATGATATGCTGGGCAAATCAACTCTCTCTGCATCCTGGCCCAAGATAGATCCCCCCCCAACATGGGTGCCTCTGCTGCTTCAAGCAGCCGAGTGGACCCCTTCTGTCCGCCGACTGCCTTCCTCGCTGCACTGCCCGCTGATCACCAGACCGAAGCTTCACCCTTGACACGGGTGCCTCTGCTGCTTCAAGCAACCGGGCGGACCCCTTCTGTCCGCCGGTTGCCTCCTCGCTGCACTGCCCGCTGATCACCAGACTGAAGGCGCTGCAGAAACTGGACTGTCCAGAACCATCGACTCTGCCTGCTGGACGGCTGCTGCAGTTCTTTAATTCTTTGCTGCTGCTGTTTTCTCTCTGGGCCTTAAGCTAATGTTATATTCTGATTGTGGTACTTGTTAAGTCTCTCCAAATTGTCTTGTAAATCCTAACTTAAACGCAAACCTAAGACTGTTTACAGCAATTTTGCACTCCAAGGGTAGTTTGAAGTGCAAGTTCATTTAGGCTGCAGGTTTGTAGATTGTAAAATATTACAGCTCTCTTTGTTTTAAGGTCCAGTGGTAAGCTACCCTGGATCAGAAACCCTGGTTCATCCTCCCTCTCACTAATATTGCAACTCCTCTTAAAGATACAGAGTGCAACTGTGCAGCTATCAGGCCTAACACTTGTCCTGTCTTCCCTTTAAAGAGATCTTCCTATTTTCACCATCTGCTTGCCAATCAGCTTTGCTTACTGCCTGCTCTGCTGTCTACTGTGCAATTCCATACCTGGGCTTCCTCCCGTGCTACCCAGAGTATTTTTCAAGTTGCCTTGGTACCCCCTGCCCTAGCTAATAACATCCTATCTTAACCTACATTTTATGTCTTAAAATAGATCCACTGTGCCCGATCGTGCTCCCAGTGAGTGGCGCGGCTAATCCTGCCAGCTGCCCGTACCTCTATCCTCCTGACGAACAGGACACCTTCAAATCCGGTTAAGTGTCTGGGCTAGCACTGTGCAGGTTTGATAGGCGGCCACCTGCTGCCAACCTCCTCTAACTGGACTGCTGCTCTCTGCTCGGCCACTGTTTGGCCCTGCCTTTTCTCTGTCAGATTATCAGTCTCTGGGCTTCAGCGCCCTCTGCTTTGCACTGACTCTTGCCGAACACTACTACTATCTGTCTAGTCTCCCATTGGTTACTTATAAAATTCTGCCACTAGGGTGCCGCTTCAACATATCTTGAATAGGTCTTCATTTCCTCACTGTAATCTTTACCACAAGTATAGCCTCCAGCTGGTCTGCTTTCCTAATTAACCTTTGTGGGGCTTTACTTTCTGCTTCTCTGATCCACTTCTTCTAAATAATTGCTACGCTAGCAGGAAACACTTCATTGTTTTTGCTCTATCTCTAATTTAGGCCAAGGGTTAAAACGGTGGAACACGGTCACCCTTGGCAGACTTAATTTTACACACACTATCTCTTTATCCCTAAGAGCTAATCCTCTGTCTCAGTATACCACTAGCCTTCCTACCCAAGTCAAATAGTAAGCCTATGGCGAAGTATAGTCTGCTATGGGCACTCTTGTCACTTGTCCTTTTATTCAGCCTAGACACTGCCACATGGGCTCTCCCATGTAACCAAATGGCAAAGACCTCAGAGGCTTACCGCAACTATATTTTCTCTAACTTGATTGCAGAGACAAAGCTTGATCTGCAACCTAACCCTATCCTCCTTGTTAGAGGCAGCATCTATTACCCTCTACATGCCAGGAGGAAGCTGCCATGGAAATGTGTTTTCACCCTAACCTGCCACTGTGCAAGGCTTTGGTTCCTAGCCATGATCATTATTCTGCTATCTGGGGATGTCAAACTAAATCCAGGTCCACTTACCTGTTTCTTTTCCCCAAATGAGTTATCTGGCATGTTCAAGAAAGGATTATTAATTGCCCATATCAATATCCGAAGTCTTACCTGCCACCATGCGGAACTCGAGGCCTGGGTGAAACTCTACAATCCTGATGTACTCTGTCTCACAGAAACTTGGCTAAAACCGGAATACCTGATGACGATGCTCCTCCTAACTATTCCCTGTTCCGCGGGATAGATCCTCATCCAAGCGTGGAGGCAGAGTTGCCCTATTCTTCAAAAACCACCTCAACATCTCTATTGTCCTGGCATCTGCCTCTCCCGCAGTGTGCGAATTCATACAGGCAACTATTGTATTGGGGGAAAAGAAGCTTTATATTATCTGTGCTTCATAATCCCCTGCTGGGGAATAGTAGGTGTTCAAGAACTCTTGACATCACCTCCCAGACTGTAAATCATAATGAGGCTGTCATCCTAGGTGATCTTAACCTCAGTTGGTTAGGGTCAGCTCAAATATCCTTGCAATCACTCACGCTTAGTTATAATTTTCACCAGTTGATCTCTGAAGCAACTAGAGCCACGTCACCCCATCAAATGGGTACACTCCTAGACTGGGTGATGGTTAACCGATGGAACATGTGCCAAAAGCAGGAAACCTTGCAGATGCACTAACAGACCACTCACCCACTTTTTGTATCCTATCTATGGTTGCGCCTCCATCTCCTCCATCAAGACTAATCACGTTACAAATCTAGCTCATACTAACCAGGATGCATTTCTCTATGATGTCTCCAATATCGACTGGGCAGGTATCTATCAAACAAAGGATGTGGAGGTTGCTCTACAGATATTCATAAATGAATTTCTTACTATTCAATATAAACATGCCCCCAAGACTACTAGGAGGGTCAGAGGAAAACAGACGAGGTGGCTGCATAAAGACCTCCTTGCTAATCTGCGCCAGAGGGACAAGCTTTGGATTAGCTACAAACAAACTGGCCTACAGTCAAATCTTGTTGTCTATCGTGAACTAAGAAACAGATGTAAGAGACAAGTTAGAGTTGCTAAAAGCAAATACTGCACGGACCTTCTACAAAACTCAGCCTGCGACCCGAGGAAATTCTGGGTCCATGTCAAAACAGTTCTCAGTACCTCGCAGTCAGTCACTCCTGATGAAATTATCATAAATGGGGCACATTGTAATGATCCTAGGACCACCTCAAACAGTTTTAACAATCTTTTCTCTGATCTTTCATCCTATACCTTGGCTTTACAACCCAGTGGATCGCACTCCAACCTACCTACCACACTACCATCAGACAACCATACTGCCCTATCGTATGATGCTCCTCCAGCGCCACCATTCTATTTCAAGGCTATATCAAGAGCAGAAGTTCTGAAATTACTGAGATCCATATCCGCCAATACCAGCTCTGGTTCTGACTCACTGGAACCTCGTCTTCTTAAGCTGGCTGCTCCACTAATTGCCTCTCCAATTGCCAGAATCTACACTTTATCCCTTATCCATAGCACTGTGCCAGACCTATGGAAATCTGCAAGAGTAACATCTGTCTTTAAAAAAGGTGACCCAAAGGACATGGCCAATTACAGACCTATAGCAATTCTCTCTGTCCTTAACAAGATCCTAGAGAAAATAGTTACATCACAGACCACCGACTACCTTACACGCTACAATCTCCTCTCAGACACTCAGCATGGTTTCAGAAAAGGTCATAGCACCGCCACGGCTCTTCTTCAACTAACTACTGATATTCTGTCCGACGTGGACTCTGGAAAACTCACAGATGCCATCTTCATTGACCTCACTAAGGCTTTCGACCTTGTAGACCATCCCCTGCTTCTCTCCACTCTCCATAATTTCCATTTCTTTACCCCTGTTGTGGGCTGGTTCTGTAGCTACCCGTCAAACAGGTTCATAAGCTGTCAAATTTAACTCTCCCTGTCCAACATGTCTACTATCAACCTTGGGGTCCCCAGAGCTCTCATCCTTGGGCCCTTCTGTTCTCAATTTTATCAACAATGCAGCTGAGGTCCTGGAATCCGCTCAGCTATTCTCTGCGCTGATGACCTGATCATCTACACTAGTTCTTCTAGTATTGCCTGCATAAACACATCACTTACTTCAGACTTCAATAATGTCTTAGACTGGCTACTAGACCGTAAGCTTGTACTAAATGAAAAGAAAACGAAAGCCATGCTCCTAGGTTCTGCACCAAAGATTAAGACCTGTTCTAGTTTGCTGGAGGTTCTTCACCCAGGAGGATTTCCACTTGAAAATGTTACTTCCTTCAAGTACCTTGGGATCCTCCTGGACAAGTCCCTGGATTTTAATCTTCACATTCAGTCCTCATGCAAAGCTGTAAACTCGAAACTAGGAGTAGCTTACAAAATGAGCTACATGCTTACACCTCAGCCAAATTAGCAATTGCCCGAGGTATTCTGCTCCCAACCCTTACTTATAGTGCCTCTATTCTTACCTCTGCCCATAAAACCTCCCTACTAAAATGGGACGAACTTATAACAATATATGCCGATTTGCTCTTCGTCGCCTCGACTCAAACATCACTGCCTTCTTTATAAGGATCTGAATTGGCTCTCACCTCTGCCAGTAGACAATACTACCTTGATCACTAATGGACTCGATTATCCGGGAAAAACATCCCAGCTGGCGGCGTTGTTGATCCCTCAACCATCCTCCGATGGCCTGCAATCAGCTGACAAATCCTTGCTCGATGTCTGAGACTAAAGGCACGGGCCTTCCAGTTCTCTGCTCCCAAGCTATGAAATGTTTCCACCAGCCTCCGCTGTCTCAGTTTCACTTTGGATTTGAAAGTGAATATTGTCGTATTCATCCTTTGCTGATGCTTATACATGCTTTGATCCAACCTGATGCTGCTGAGACTTATCAGTAATGTCACCCCTGCTCTAATCCAGCTACAAGACTGTCTCCTCTTCCCCTCCCCATATTTTTCTTTCTCTTTGTAAATAACTTCTTGACTACTAGCTCTCTTCCTTCTCGAACCTTGTTGCTGACCACCCACTGTTGTTTTGCCAATTACCACCCCTGACCTTCCTTCTGTCAGTCTTTCTTGTTATGTCTGAACATTCCTCACATTTCTCTCTATATAACCTTACTATCTTATTAACCCTTTCACCCACAGGTCAGGTCCATGGTTTCTGCATTATATATCATACTGCTATTATCTGTATAATGCTTGACATTATTTTTGTTGTTTCTACCCATTGTATTTTGTAGCACTGCTGTACTGTTCCTCTATTTGTATTATTTCACGCTTCACTCATTAGGCACTATTCACCTATTCAAAGTACACTTTAAAATGCCCGTCTATCTGCTTTGGCCTGCAAGTGCACTTCCTGACCTTAGTCGGGGGTCTTTTGACAGCCTCTCACCCCATTAGACTGATAGATACCATCCTTTTGCCACTTGAAGACTTTATTCCTCATCTGTTTGATTAGGTTGCGCTCCTCTCTTCCGCTCATGTGCTGTTTCTTTGCACTGACTTACCTGTTGTTATTACCAGTCCACTATCATTATCCCCAGCTTTGAAATTGTATTTTACCTCTGTACTGTATTGCTGAACCTCATGAACTGTATTCTTATGCACTGGATGCTGTGTTGCTCGTGTATTTTTGTCTTTCCATGGACTGTATGTGTCATCTGTGTGGTCCAGGTCGTACCTGAAAATGGTCCCTGGGACCAGTGTACCTACCCAGCTACCAAATAAAACCAGGAAAAGCCCCCAGATTGGATGGGTTTAATAAAGATTTCCATAAAATGGTTAGAAAGATAACAGCAACCAAACTGTATGACTTATTTAATTCTTTTCAGAGACTATTCCCCCTTTCCTTTGATGACGCTCTGATCTTTGTCAACCCCAAAAAGGGCTTCATGAGCCTCTTCTTGACCCATCTCACTATTAAATATGGATTATAAAATATTCACCAAAACCTCAGCTTTGAGATTAGAACAAGTGTTGCCTTCACTGCTTGAGGATGACCAGACAGGCTTCGTCAGGGAATGACAGGGCCATAATAATATCAGCAATGTACTGAACATATTACATACAATCGGGGATCATAATGCTATTGTGGTGTCCCTGGACACCAAAAAAGCATCTGACAGTGGGGAGTGGTCCTACCTTTTTTGCCTTGTTAAAATCAACAAATGTAGGTGCAAAATTCCAGACATGAATTAAAGCAATTTATAAATCACCCAGGGTCAAGTTCATTGCACGGTGCACAGGCGGCCCAGCTCCCTCCTCAGTTCTTTCCCTAGCCAGGGGCCATGAGAGACAGGAGTCCCACCAGGGAACTGAGGAGAGAGAGAAGGTGCCCAGCTAGTAGAAAGGCTGGAGCAACAGGACAGCCGAGCTGGAGAGAGAGAGAGAGAGAGAAAAGGGGATGGAGGGACATCATGACCTGATGACAGAGATTCCTTCAAAGATCTACTGTTATGGTAAGTTCTTACATAACTTGTTTTTTTCCGGGATATCTCGGTCATCAGGTCACACCTATGGAACGAGTCCCAAGCAGTGCTGTGAACAAGGACAGTCTGGGTGGCAGGAGGCCAGAGGCCTATGAAACAAGGCCCTGAAGCACAGCAAGGCCAAAGTCTGCCCTTCCTTGGGATGCAAAGTCCAGACTGTAGTGCTTGGTGAAAGTGTGGGCAGTACTCCAAGTGACAGCAGTGCAAATCTCTGCAGCAGACATGCCTCTGAAACAGGCAACTGAAGTGGCCATGCCCCTCGTGGAACGTCCTTTAACAACTCCAGGAAGTTCTTTACCGTACTTCCTGTAACAAAAAATAATACAGTTGGCCAACCATTTGGACAAGCACTATTTAAAAACTGGAGCGCCTCCTCTACCAGAGGAAAAAGAAACAAATGAACTGTTTAGCCTTCCTGCAGTCCTTGTTATGGCATGTATAATAGCATAAATCTCTATGCACATCTAAAGTATGGAGCAATGCTTCCCCTGGGTTGACATGCTCAGGATAATAAACGGGCAGGTGGATGGATTGGTTTAGAGTAAACTCAGACACCACCTTAGGAAAAAACTTAGGATTAGTACACAACGAGACCCTGTCTTTGTGTAAAATCAAGTAAGGCTGCTCACACATGAGAGCTTGTAGCTCTGAAATTCTTCAAGCAGAAGTAATGGCAAAAAAACAAAACAAAAAAAAAAACACACATTCCATGACAGAAAACGAAGCTCCCAAGACGTGGCTGGCTCAAAAGGAGGCAGGGTCAACTTCTCCAAAACAAAATTTATATTCCAAGGATGGGAGGTTTCAAGTGGAAAATGCCTCTAAGAAAAAGTATGGGCCACATCCAGCTGTTCCACTGTATGGCCATCAATGGGCACATGAAAGGCTGATATGGTGGACAGGTGCACCTTAAGGAAAAAGTATTTGAAGCCGGCATTAGACAAGGTCAGGTGATACTCCAAAACCTGGTTCACCGGACAGGAGAAAGGGTCCAGGTAGTGAGAAGTGGCCCAGATAGCAAACCGCTTCAACTTCAGAGTTAAGTGGCCTTGGTGGAAGGTTTCCTGGTGGCCACCGGCACATCAGCCACCTTCTGAAATACTCCAAACCTCACAATGGCTATGTCCTCAGGAGCCATTAATGCAGGTGTAGGGACTTGATTGAGAACCCTCTGAATCAGATGAAGGGAGGGAGTACGAAAAGAAACCTCCCTTTCCAGGGAATCGCGGAAGTTTCGTGTTGAGTGGGGAATGCAAAAAGGTCCAACTCTGGACGACCCCACCTGTTGAAAAGGTCTTCTGCGAATGAGGCCAGCAGCTCTCACTTGTGCACTTTGGACTGTGACCTGCTGAGGCTGTCCGCAAAGGAGTTTTGGGCACCTGGCTGACAGTTCTATACTGTGTTCTAGAGCCCAGTACCAAACCCTCATTGCTTCCTAGCAAAGAGAGCAAAAATGGGCCCCCCCCTTGCTCGCTGATATACTAGACCACACTGAGATTGTCTGACTGCACCAACACAGGACCCGGAGAGAGATGGTTCTGGACAGCCCGTAAGGCATACAGAACTGCCCTAATTTCTGAAATGTTTATGTGGAGGTGAGTCTCCCAGTTGGACTAGACAGCCTAGGTCTGATAAGGGCCTAGATGGGCTCCCTAACCCTGATCCAAAGCATCCGTGGTGAGGATTTGTTGAGGGGTGTGGATAAGAAAGGGGACTCCCTTTAAGAGATTGGCTGGGTCCATCCAGCAGTGAAGCACTTTGCGTACTGGCGAGGAGACAAGGACCAGTTGATCCAGATCATCTGAGTGCTGATCCTACTCAACCTCAGGGTCCACTGCGGAATCCTCATGTGCAACTTGGCCAGAGGGACCATCAAAATGGCTGCAGCCATGGCTCTGAGCCACCTCCCAGGCCTGGGCAATAAGGCAGTCCACCCTGTCTTGAAGAAAGAAAGCCTTGCCTAGAGTAGAGTCCAGGACTGCCCCTATGTATTGCAATCTCTGAGAAGGGGTCAGCACACACTTGGGTTGACTGACAGTGATGCCCAAGGAGTGGAACAACTGCAAGATGCGTTCAAGAGTCAACAGCAGGAGCTCCCTGGACTGGGCTTTCTGTAACCAGTCATCCAGGTCTGGGAAAACATAAAGGTTGTCGCACCACAGGGTTGCTGCTAAGCACTTGGTAAAGACCCAGGCACAGAGGATGAGCCTAAGAGCAGTACCCTGAACTTGTACTGCTCAACCTGGAAGAGGAACCACAAGTACCCTCTGTGAGGAGGAAAACCATGATGTATAGGTAGGCATCCTGCATACCGAGGGAGCATAGCCAGTCACCCTGCTTGAGCAGCAGAAGAAAACCTTGCAAAGTGACTATCCAGAAAGTACAGTTACATAAGAACTTACCATAACAGTAGATCTTTGAGAGAGGTTCCTGCAGTAGGGCATAAAGTACAGTTACGTAAGAACTTACTGTAACAGTAGATCTTCGAGAACAGCTCTTGCAGCAGGTTACACCATTAGGACTGAAGCTGGTAGGCGCCAGGACCCCATGGAAATTTTCTAGCTAGCAGTATCCAGCAGGGACTGCCTCCGATGTCAGCCCCGCCCCCGACGTCAGGTATCACACAAAAGGGGGCGATCCCCAAGAATACCCAGTTCTCCTGTCGGAGACTCCCAGCCACTAGATGACATCTGAAGCGGAGACTGAGGATCTGCCTTCAAAGAAGGTATGCAGCAGGGAGGTGTTGTAAACACTGAAGCCTAGGTAAGTAATAAATGGAACAACTCTACTTCCTGAGGGGAAAGTGGGTGGGAAACTACCTGCTGTAAGAGCTGTTCTCGAAGATCTACTGTTACGGTAAGTTCTTATGTAACTGTACTATCTTACTTCGAGAAACAGCTCTTGCAGCAGGTTACACCATTAGGACTGATTCCCAAGCAATTTCGGAAATCCCTCTCAGACGGGAGGAGGCTAGGGAGAGATCATGAGTTGAACTAGAGCCTAGGACAATAGTCCCTGAAGGACTGCTAGACCAAGACCAGCTCTTTGCCTTGATGCAACGTCCAGGCTATAATGCCTAATGAAGGCGTGCACGATGCTCCAAGTAGCTGCTGCGCAGATGGCGGAAGTGGAGACGTTCTTCAAAGCAGCAAAGGAGGTAGCCACCCCCCTTGTAGAATGTCCCTTGACCAAGCCCAGCAGGGACTTGTTACGCTTCTGGTAACAGAACGTGATGCCCTGCATGAGCCATCTGGAAAGAGATTGCTTAGAGACCGGAGCACCCAACATCCTATGGGCGAAGGAATCAAAAAGCTGATCAGATTTACGGTGTTGTCTGGTTCTGGTCAGGTAGTATCTAAGACATCTATGCACAATGAGAGTGTGCAGCAGGGCCTCTCCTCTATTGGGAGTACTTCGGGAAGTACACCAGGAGGTCGATATCCTGGTTAAGAGTAAGGGCTGAGACCACCTTAGGCAGAAATTTTGGATTTGTCCTTAGGGACACCCTGTCCTGGTGAAAAACCAAATAAGGTTCTTTGCACATGAGTGCGTGGAGCTCAGAAATCCTTGTGGCAGAAGTAACAGCAACAAAAATAACACCTTCCATGCCAGAAGACGTAGCTCGCAATCTGCGGCTGGTTCAAACGGAGGCAACGTAAGCTGCTCCAGGACAAAGGGTAAGTCCCAAGGTGGAATGGGATAATTAACCGGAGGTCTAAGGTGGAGAATGCCTTGCAAAAAAGCAGGTGCGGCTTCCAACTGGGATATGGATCGTAGGCCTATAGGTGCATGCATAGGCCGATATGGCACAGAGGTGACCTTTATCGAGGAGTAGGCCAAGCCTGCCTGAAATAGGGACAGGAGGTAGTCTAATACCGAACCCTCAGAACAATCCAATGGGGAAAGTCCCCGTGCTTGAGACCAGAGATAAAATCGGCGCCATTTCATGATGAACGTGGCATGAGTGGCCGGTTTTCTAGCAGCCGCTAGAACATCTGCTGCCTCTTGTGAGACTCCGTATCGCATGACTGCTACGTCCTTAAGAGTCAGGCATGCAGGTTCAGAGAGTGTAGGTCCCGGCTGGACCAATGAGCCTGCCTCCTGGGACAGTAAGTGAGAGCTGAGTGGCAGAGGCACTGGCAGTTCCTGAGAAAGTTGGTACAGCAGAGGGAACCAAATCTGCCTGGGCCAAAAGTGAGCGATTAAGATCAACATCACCTGCTCTCTACGGAGCTTCAGAAGAACCCTTTGGATCAACGGGAAGAGAGGAAATGCGTAGAGGAATCTGCCCGCCCAAGAGAGGGATAACGCATCTCGCCAGAAAACACCATGCCCTGGATCTAGCGAGCAGAAATTGGGCAGTTCTGCGTTGGATGGGGACGCAAAAAGGTCCAACTCTGGTGTCCCCCATCTGCGAAACAGGTCCTCTGCAACCTCTTGGGAGTAGTTCCCATTCGTGGATTCTGGCCTGAGAGCAGCTCAGACTGTGTGCGATAACATTGTCCACTCCTGGAACATGTACAGCAACAAGGTTTGCGCCATGTTGAAGTACCCAGTCCCACACCCTCATGGCCTCCCTGCAAAGAGGGTAGGAAGAAGTGCCTCCTTATTTGTTGAGGTAGTACATCACTGCGGTATTGTCTGTCTGCAGCAGAAGAGTACCCGGTGGAACCTCTGATTGGAAGGCCTGCAAGACATAAAGGACCGCTCTCATCTCCAAAATGTTTATGTGAAGGTGAGCTTCCTGGGTCATCCACGAGCCCTGGGACCAGACACTACTGAAGTGTGCTCCCCAACCGGACCCTGAAGCGCCCGTGGAGAGCGTCACAACCGGAGACAGCGCAACAAAGGGGAGTCCCAATGAAAGGTGCTCTGGGACCAGTCACTATTGCCAATCTCGGATGACGGCATTCATAATCCTGATTGGATGCTGCAGATGGTCTTACTTTTGATCCCACTGCACCCGTAACATCCACTGGGTCACCCACATGTGGTGATGGGCTAAAGGGACTGCTGCAATGGCCGCAGCCATGTGTCCAAGCAGGCAAAGGACCAATCTGTCTGGAACAGTCTTCTTCGCCAAGATATCCCCTATGAGGGATATGATGTGCTCCGCTATGTCCTGGGGCAAAAAGGTTTTCCCCTGGACGGTGTCCAGGACTGCGCCTATGAACTGCAGTCTCTGAGACGGAACCAGGTGCGACTTCTCCCGATTGATGGTGATGCCCAACGATCTGAAGAGGGAACGAGTACAATGAATCGCTGACATCAGGGCCTCCCAAGAGGGAATCATGAACAGCCAGTCATCCAGGTAGGGGAACACGTAGTGGCCCTGTCTCCTGAGAGCTGCCACCACAACTGACACGCACATCGTGAATACCCAAGGTGCAGAGGACAGTCCGAAGGGGAGGGCTCGGAACTGATAATGGCGACACAGACACTCGAAATGCAAGAATTTTCTGTGCACCCGAGATATCGGGATATGCAGGTAGGCATCCTGCATGTCCAGTGATGCTAAGAAGGTGCCCTGCTTGAGCATGGGAATTAGCCCTTGAAGGGTCACCATGCAGAAACGTTTGTAAAGCACCGAGGCATTGAGGTCGCTTAGGTCCAGGATCAGATGGAGGTCCCCTATCTTTCTTGGAACCAGAAAGAAGTGGGAATAATATTGTGCGCCTCTCTGGTTCCGTGGTACATGTTCTATGGCCTCTTTGTCCAGAAGCGCTAGCAGCTCCTACTGAATGAGCAGGGCATGCTGTCCCGAGTAACAGGAAAGCAGGGGAGGCCTTGAAGGTGGGTGGTCGAAGAATTCTATAGAGTTTCCTCTCTCTACCAATTGCAGAACCCACCGGTCATCGGTTATCGTCTGCCACCCTGAAAGGTGGCGGGAGATGTGACCCTCGACCTTTTCTTTCCAATGATCCAGAGGAGGGGCGAAGGCTGGGAAGGAATCATGCTGTAGTGGTGTTGCCTCCCGCAGGCTGAGTCAGTTTAGTGTATCTCTGACCTTGGCCTGGGGAAGACTTAAGACTGAGCCTTGCAGTTGAAGTTACCCCTTTGCTGCTGGCCGGAACGTGGCTGTTGCCATTGCTGCTGGCCGTGAAAGTGATTCTGCCTACGAAAGGAACTAGTATTGGGCCTGTACATGGCCTGTACAGTCCTCACTGCCTTCCCGGCATCCTGTAACTTGGTGATTACCTTTTCGGATTCTTCACCAAACAGGACATCTCCATTGTAGGGGACGTCCAGGATGTTTTTCTGGACGTCTGGAATAAATCCGGAGAAGCAAAGCCATGAGCGTCTCTGGAGACAGACATCCGAGGCTGAACCCCTGGCCGCAAAGTCCACCGAATCATAGGCGGCTCTCAGAACTTTGGTCCCCACGTCTGACCTTGTGTAAAGAAGGTTCAAAAGTTCCTCCAACTGCTTGCCATCCGGAAGGACCTTAACCAGGTCCTGGCCCTGTTCCCATTGGGTGTTCTGAAACTGAACCATGTGTGTTAGGTAGTTCAGTGACCTGATGGAGCATGTAGCAGCCGCACACATGTGCCTCCCCAATGAATCCAATTGCTTGGATTCCTGGTTCAGTGGCTGGGTGCTCAAATGCTGCAGCCACTGAGGCTGTTTGTGTGAGGCCGTAATGACCAGTGAATCATCCAGGGGTTGGTGTGCCAAACACGGGTCCTCCAAAGCAGCCCTGTACAGGCGGTCAGCCTTCTTCGGCATGGCGGGGGTGTCCATCAGCCCACCCATCGTCATGTTTGTCCCTCCCTCCCGATCCTTAGACTCTCAGACCATCCAAGACCCCCTCGCCTGTGACTGACTGTACTGTAGTCATTGCTGTAGCCTCTTAACCTGTCCGGAAGACCGTGTATAGTTGCATCGGTCAGTGTGGAGTTTACGGTTCTGAGCGATACAGCAGAGATGTGCTTGCAGCTGAACAACAGTACCCTACAGTGCTGTGACTGCCAGACAGAGTAACAGCCATGATGCCAGCCAATTTATTGGTAAGTTGATCCAGCGACTACAGCAGCGGCTAACATCACTGGGGGTGGGGAGAGAGGTAAGCCAGGTGTGTTGCCGGTCACGGTGTCTAGTGTCTTCAGGGGAGCCAGTAAGTGACTTCCTTAGAGCCACACATTACGCTAGTAGAGGTTTTGGAAATCGAACAGGTCTGCTGGAGTGAGAGGGGTCTAGTTCAGGCACTTAGCTCTTCAACACATGGTCTGGTAGGTTCCTTCATCCTCTCTTGCATGACTCTGAAGCTTCTTTGGTGGAACTTTTTATTCTGCTGCAGACATTACCAAATCATATTTCATGAGCAGAAAAATGTCGTAAAAAAATATTGATTTACAGTTAGAGAAAAATTGTCTGAAAATGTGCAGGGGCTGTGAAACTCAACTACAGTACTTTGAGAAATTAAATCTCATCAAAACAAGTATTCCTTGCTGTAGCCCTGGCTGACCAACAAGGTAATATAAAGGAGTGGAGTGCATAGTAATATTCTGCAAAATAAAATGTCTTGTAGTGGAAACTAGTTTATATTCTTTGATAACCAGGTAGGGTCCACTAGATGCAAGTGCCAGTTTTCCAAGGAGGTTCAGCTCAAAGTGACACAATATGCAAGTGGATGTTGTGGGAATCAATCCCAGGTCTGCTGGATGTACCAAGCTCACTCACAGCTCATTACTGTAACCCTAGGCTATACTGGCAAAGTTGTGTGTGTGTGTGTGTGTGTGTGTTGAAACAGATCACACAAAAACAGAGCTAATTTTAATGAGAATTTTTATTGTATGTATACATTTTAGTATTTTTTATTTTGCTAATCAAATTAAAGCAAGTGCTATGCATCTTCACAACTGAATAGCACTTTCACGCACAAAACTGCTAATCAATTTTTGAAGATTATTTAAAACCCTGTATAACTTCTTTAATGTGGCCAATGTGCCCTGGTCCACGGGCTGCAGCTTTGAGGGTGTGTTTGCAGAGAGAAAACGCAACGCACTGCTCCATCTGCAGAAGTGAGCTGGTCCAGATTAGGGTGTGCACCGGCGATATCAACGAGTAAAATTGCCCTCGGCAGAAGGCTAACTGACCGTAAGTGCGAGCGAACTGTGGGAACAAAGTCTGGGTGGAACCACTATTTAAATATGGCAGCATTCATCCATGCATTCGACTGAGCTGTATAAGTCACAGGCAGAGTTAGAAAGCTGGTATGCTTGAAACATCTAGGATGCAAAGATTTACCAATGACAAGCAACTTTAAACGGTGTATTCCTGTGGCATTAGAACAGCCCAGGACAGTTTGTCTGTCTTTCTGTTTTTTAAATCCCAGAGCACACTTCTCAGACCATTCAGCTAAAGTCTTCTTGGGCAACATCTTCCAATACGCTCCTGTCTCATCTGCATTATAAATCTGAGTCAGGGTAAGTTGTTCAGCTGCCACAAGATCAGACAGTTTCTATCTAAAAGGGGCAATGCTATTATTTGCAGCAGATAACAGTTCACCTGCCATAGAAAGCTGGCATATCCCGTGGCACTTTTTAAAGCGACTTAACCAACCTTCACTGGCACTGAACATATTGTCTTGCTCATTAATGTCATTATGGAAAACGATTGCCTTTTGTTTAATTACAGGGCCTGATATCGGGATTCCTTTCACCCTGTTCTGTACGAACCATAGGTAAAGTGCCTTGTCCAACCCCTCATCCTTACTCCCCTTCATGCTTTTTCTTTTGCTGGCTCACTCAGGACAGTCCACTGTAGCAGCATACTCCCAGATTTTAAAGGATTTTAACTCGTGCTGTCTGGATATCGCACACAGTAGCATTGCCAATGCTGAATTTTTTGGCAACAGAAACTATCTTTTCACCACTGTCCAGGTATTCAAGTGTGCGGAGCTTTTGTTCGAGAGGGAGCACACACCGTTTGCGCTTGCCAGCCATCATCTAAGGCAGCGCATGAATGAGCAACACATTTTGCCACTCCTTAAGAGACCCTGATCATGACTGAAACAGGTTAGTTAAATTATGTTCAATTATGTTACAAGCACGTTAAACAAAGCTGGTTAGTTCAACAAGCCGCAAACTTGCAATTAAGTGTGGAGAACATTACACAAATTATGTTACAAGCACGTTAAACAAAGCTGCTTAGCTCAACGAGCTGCAAACTGGCAATTAAGTGTGGAGAACAAATACAGACAGCTACAGCACCACAGGAGAACGTGAGAGTCTGAAGATGAAAAGAAGATATCAAACACTGCCACAAATGAGCACATTATAACTGCCATTATCTGAAATTTGATTGTCACATGGGGGGACATTAGTCAATTTCAGTTAACCCAGAGATTTGGATAATCAGGTTTCGGATAATCGGGGTTATACTGTACAGCCAGGATCTCGTCCCTTACCAGAGACACGTGGTTTAAGGGATAATGAGATCAGCCTGGAGGAGAGTCTAGAGGCCTTTCCAGAAACTCAATGGTGTGCCCTCTTGCTACGAGTTGTATGACCCAGGAATATGACATGATGCCCTGCCACTCTTCAAGGTGAAGGGAGAAACTTCCCCTAACTGGTTCCACACTGTTGGGAGGTGGAGGCGGGGAAGGGTTGTAGGAGTCAGGAGGTGGAGGAGCGGGAGGGGAGGTTTCCTCCCACGGCTCGCTGGGTCTTGGAGGCAGGGGGGTAGGCGATGGTGGACCCAGACGCTCTCCTTTTGGTCTAGTGCCTAGTGAAGGGTTGCTTGCTTTGACTCTTCTGCTGGCGCAGAAAATGTTGCTTAGGCTTGTAGCCACTCCTATACATGGACCTGTCCGCTGTCCTGGAGGCCCATAATGATACTTTTAGTGTCTTCCCCCAAAGAGGACGGAGCCTTGAAAGGGAGCATCTGTATAGGGAGCTTGTACATCCTGGTAAAATCCAGAAATATGTAACCAGGCATGACGCAGAAGGCAGACTGCTGTGGCAGAGGAGCGAGCTACTGCGTCTACAGTATTGTAGGTAGCTTTCAGTGCGTGTCTGCATAAAATCTTAGACAAACGCAGGGCCTTGGTAAGTTCTGCCTTAAGGTCAGAGTCCTCCACAGTCTCAAGCCTAGCCTCGAGCTGAGCCATGATGGCCTTCTGATAGGATTTCATGTGTACTATATAGTTCAAGGAACATAAAGCACACGTAGAAGAAGCACAGCTCTTACGTCCAAACTGATCTAGTTGTCTTGACTCCTTGTCGGGGTACTCATATGTTTGGGTTTGGCAGTATGGTCGTGAGCAGCAGCTATCACCACATAATCTGCCTTAGGTTGACAGCACAGATAGGGTGCGTTCTCCGGCATGTGATAGGTCCGGTCCGCCTTATTGGGAATGGCCAGTACAGAATGAGGCAACTGCCAGATGGTAGTGGTAAGATCCTCATGGGAGGCAATCCAAAGAGGGATCGAGATGGGTGACATCTCTGCCAGATCCAGGTGCTCAGCAAGGCGCATGCGTTTAGGGTCTTGCTCCTCCGCACTCCATCCATTAGCCTACTGCAGGATATGGAGGAGTTCAGTGAAGGAGGGGTCTTCGGGAGGAGACTTGGGTGACTCCTTACCCTTAGCCTCTATGATTCCACATAGCTCTCTGGAAGATGAATTGGAAGAGTCCGCCTGAGACTCTGAGGACTCCCTGCTTTGTCAGAAGACCTAGGTCCAGTCAACATGACCTCTTGAGCAACCCCTCCTGAAATATGCACTGTGGCAGAATGGCTTGACCTATGAGAACCCATGGGAGACAAGGAGTGGGGGTTGGGGGTAGCCACCAGGGCCAGCAGTCTCTTGTTCAAGTCTGATACTAACTGGGTTCTGGTCTCCTGCCACCAGGACTGAAACATGGCCTGGAGGTGCTGCTGAGGTTAAGGCTGAGGCTGAGGAAGATGAGGCTAAAAGTAAGGGAGACCCATCCCCGAATACTGAGGGCGAGGGTACCCTGTAGCCTGAAAAGGGGGCAGAGCATAGCTTGGTGTCTGATACCCAGGGTAGTAACCGTGGATGAAAGGTGCGGACATCAGGCCCATCGGATAACCTGGCGTCAGAAAGCCTGGGTATTGGGGAATGCCATGCTGGTCCAGAGGAGGTGCTTGAGGCCTCGAAGGGGGAGGCGGGGCAGAAGGACCTGGAAGATTGTCCGGCACCAGAAAAGCTGGCGTCGGGACATCTGGCGTCAGGGCTGGCATCGGGTAGGCTGGTGTCAGGGCCGGCTGTAGCGGTCCTGATGGAGGCTCCGATGGGGCACCAGGTGTCGGAGGCAGGTGCCTGGTGGAGGGGCCCCGACATCGGGGACGGAGTAAGGCCGCCCCACCGAGAAGTCCCTGAGTCGGCATGGGGACCGACTCAGACATTAGATTCCCGGGGAAAAGATCCACAGGAGTCTCGGAGGGTACCTGCACTGGAGTGGGGGAAGGAAGAACCACATTTAGGGGACCCACTTCCCCCCACCGTCCCGGACTGAGGGTTGGGAATGGGAAGTTCCACCAGAGAAGGTGGAGGGGAATGCTCCTGCTCAGAGATCACCTGGTGGAAGGGCTGGCCAGGGGAGTTTAGTGAACTCAGCCAGGCGTCGGGCAATCTGGTGTCAGCCCCTGATGCGTGAGCATCAACCGGACGGTCGCTGGAGTCCCCAGCAGCCAACTTGTCGGTCGTTAGAGGAAGAGAGAGTGCCATGCAGGTGAAGAGTGAGTCCCCAACTAGCTTATCAGCTAGTGCCACGCGGGTTCCCTCTGGGCGGGAATCTGTCTTACCGACGACCGGGCGGGCTCCAGAAGACCCGTAGTCCGGCTTACCAGTGGAGACCATGTGACCGCCGGAGGTCCCGGCGGGCAACTAATCAGTCGAGGATCCAGGTTTGGAGCCCATTTTAATGGGCTTGAAGGTAGAAGAGGTACCGGGAGGACCAGAGGAAGAGGCCTGGACTGTCACCAAGGAAGGCGGTGGAGAAGCGACCTTGCCCGTTGGGGAGACCATGGTCTTGGGCCCAGCAGCCTTGCTGGAGGAAACCCGCTCCCAGTCCTCCTGGTACTCCCGCTCCCGGTGCTTCCCTTTATCTGCTCCAAAGAGAGTGAAGAAGTGGAATTCCTCAGCTTTTGCATCTCCTGCTCTAGGGTGGCCATCCTGGACTTAAGAAGATGGGTTTCCAAGGTCTGCTGCCTGTGTTTGTGTGTGGCCAGGTTGAAGGGCTTGCATTCCGGATAGGCCTCGGTGTCGTGTTCCCTAGGCATATGAAGCAGAGCTTATGGCTGTCCTTATGAGGGATATGTGTGCCGCACTTCTCTCACTTCTTCTTGGTCTTCGCAGTCTTGGGTGGAGAAGACATAAAACTGAAGAAAACAAACTATTTTAGGAAAAAAAAAAAAAGGTTATACTTAGACAAAATGGCGCTTGACTGGAGCAATGTTCACCGTGAGGTTCTTGCTCAGCTCAACGATAAGAAAGAACTGGAGGGTAGGCGTTGGGACCACCCACTATATAGGGTCATGCTGACGTCAGGTGGTCGGTCCCCAGCCAGACACTGCTAGCAAAAGTTTGCTGTGCGGTCCTGACGCCAGAGGGCGCAGTCCTATTAGTTATGACTTACTGCAGGAACCCTCTTGAAGTACGATCTTTTTGTACTGAATAAAAAGGTTCAGCTCCTTAAGGTCTAGAATGGGTCTCAAGTTCCCTGTTCTTTTGGGAACCAAGAAAAACCTGGAGTAAAACTCTTTGGTCTTTTGCCACCTGGGCACTGGTTCTATGGCCTGTTTAGGCGGCAAGGTGAGGACATCCTCCCTGAGTACCACTGCGTGATCTGAAGGGTAAAACAAGGGGACTGGGGGAACATATGGAGACTGCTCTAGAAGCTCCAGGGCATGGCCCTGTTCTATTATATGCAGTATCCAAACATTGGTTGTGATGGTTCTCCATTGGGACAAATGGAAGGAGACTCAGCCTCTGACCACCACCTACTGGCTTGTGGAATGATGGGGGGATCTGTCAAGAAGTCAGGAAGAGGCTGAAGTGACGGTGGGGGCCGCACCTCCTGCCTCTGGATTGCTTGGCAGAGGGAGCAGCCAAGGCTGAGCTGGCTCTACATTTACCTTGAAGTTTTCCTCCAGGACCTGACTTGTGAGAGACCTTCTGAAAGGAGGCCCTCGGTCTACTTCTAGATCGGATATGATAAAGAATGGACAGACCAAATGGTGGTACCAGAAGCCTGTAGCTCATTAATAATGTCCTAAACATCTGGAACAAAAGGTTTGTGACCCACAAAAGGGGTATTCAACACCTTTTGTTGGACATCACTGGCAAAGCCAGAAACCCGCAACCAGGAGTGCCATCTGAGGCAAATGCCAGAGCTAGCCATCCTGGCTGTGGTGTCAGCCATATCATAGGTGGCTCTGAGGAGCTGCTTGCTAACATCTTCAGAGGCCTGGAGTACCTTAAGAAGCTCCTGCTTGTGAGAACCCTCAGGGAGTGCCTGAGCAACCGCTTTACCCTTCCTCCAGTGGGTGTTTTGGTACTTGATAAGATGAGACAAATAACTGGCAATCCGAAGGCCAAGGGTGGCTGAGGGAAAAGCCTTCTTGCCCAGAGATCTAACCTTCTGGACTCATGGTTTGGGGTCGGGGGGAGAAAGCAGGGCGCTAAGGTGCTTAAGGGCCTTAGTCCTGTCATGAGCAGCTTTGATGACCACAGAGTCGGTCTCAGGCTGGACCGTATAGAAGGGCAACCCCTGAGGCGCCTGATGAAGCTTATCAGCCTTCCTGGGCATGACTGGCACCATACTGTGCCTGTGCCAGGCTGCAGTGGTTGCATCATTTAAGGCTGCCAGCAGGGGAGGAATAACCTTTGGTGGAGACTCGGGGATCTCAAGAAGTCCACCAGATTCCTCTTAGTTTCATCCTCCTCCTCCTCGGTTTGGAAACCCATTGTGGAGGAGAGCTGTTTTATGATGTTAAAAAAGAAGGGTCCTCTTGGGGGGGGGGGGACCTGAGAGTGTGCTTAATAGACTCCTCACTCCCCGAGGAGACGGTGGACCTGTCAGAGGTTTCCACATCAACTTCATCCTCATACTCCTCTTCCTCAGGGAGGATAAGATAGGGAAGGTACTCCTTGTCGATGCTGGTCTGCTCTGGAGCAGGAAATGATGAATGCCACGCCAATGGCCCTGTAGAGGGTGCAGGGTGTACGGGTCTATCAGGCGTTGATGCCGAAACAGCTGAAGACGGTGCTGGGGATGACTGATTGGGCCGTGACACTAGTTGTTGGAAAAGAAAAGTAGTAATGGAAGTTAGAATGGTACTGAGGTTGACGTCAGAAAAAGGAAGTGTTGCTGACACCAGCATCGACAGAGGGGTTGCAAGGCCCTGGTCCGACGATGAACCACTAACTGAAGAAGTAGCGGGTAGGCCCAGCGCCAATGGACCTTGAGGCTCGAGAGGTCTCGACAGCAGATGACCTGGAGGCTCACAGCCCTAAGACGACTGGGAGAAGAATCCACTGTGGGGGGCGTGGAGGAAGCAGAGGCCTGCACGGGGTGAGGTGCAATACCAAAGCAGTTGATGGAGTGATTCCAGGTGAGGAAGAACCCAACGGGGACTGGGATGACAGACAGGGGTTGGGGGGATGGTCTTTAAGCTGCTCCTTATCCCACTGAGAATGTTTCTCACAGAAGACCCCTTTTGTCCACTGGCTACCTGTTGCTCCATGAGGACTTCTGTAGGGCTTTCTTTTGTCAGCACCAGGAGGTGAGGCAGAACTCGCAGAGAGGACATTATGGCTAGGCCCAAGACAGCAGACACAGAGATGGTGTTCTACGGTAGCAGAGATCTTCTTTCTGCAGTGACAGTGATGAAAAAGAGCAGACGAAGGAGCTGTTCTTGACATACAAAGGAGAAAGGAATCACTTTTACATAAAAGTGATTTGACGGCAAACAAAAATAAAAAAGGTAAGTAAAATTGGTAGTCGAACTGAGCGATGAAGTTTCCATGGAGTCCGTGCGCAAATGGTTGACGGCGGGAAAGAACCGAAGAGGGAGCAGGGCCACCTGCACTTTTACAGGGTGAGTGACGTCGGAGCCAGATGTCAGCATGGGTGGCCCCTAGCAGACTGCCGCAGAAAAGCTTCCGGTGGGATCCTAGTGCCTAGTGGCTAAGTTCCACAGGTGTGACCTGATGACAGAGATATCCCCGAAGAACATCTACAGGCTATTCTGCAGTTAGTGAAGGAATATGGGGAACAGTCTGGGTATCTTGTCTACTGGAAAACGTCAGAAGCAATCTCAGTTATGCCAAATAAACGCAAAATAAATTCTGAAAAACTTCATGTCTCCCTGAAAAAAGAGTGTGTGGTATATCTGGGTATACACTTGACCAACAATATGAATAAGCTGCTGAACATACATTTAGATCCCCTAATAGATGCCATTGGTCAGGATCTTGAAAAATAGAGAACCCTCCTCCTGTCACTGCTGGGATGTATCCACGTAATAAAGATGAATATCTTGCCCTGTTTTTTGTTTTTTTTTATAGCTATTCTATGCACTCTCTGTTATGAGTCCCATTTAAACTTTTGTGAAAACAGACTACTAATTAGTAAATTTATTTGGAAAGGGGGCCATTCAAGACTTAAAGAGAAACTCTACCTCCAATATAATCACCTGGGATTGAAATTACTCAATTTACAGTACTACCATTGGTGGAACCCAAAAGAATACTTCAGTAGTATCCTGTAAACCCCTCCGGACTGCTATGGAAAGCTGAAGTCTATTTTTCAAAACCCTGTTCGCTTCTTATTTCAAATTCTTAACAGTAAAAAAGATATATAGAGGGAATAATATGTCTCTGGGTAATACACATACAATAAGGAGGAAAATTATGAGTAACAGCAATGAAAGCTGTTATGTGCAAATTGACTGTCATTTATAATAATTTCCACCCTTTTTTTTCCCCGTTCCTCTATTGTTAAGAAATGGATAGAATGCGGTTTTCACTCAATATCAGACTTCTATATTGGACATTATGAAATGGGTAGAAAGAATGCTGACTCCTGATTTGCCAAGAGATACTTTCAGCTGGGCCGTTATCCCAGCAAACAGCCCGGCTGAGAGTAGCTCAACAAGAAAAAATGACTTACCATAGTAATGTTGTTTCTTCCAGGGGATCTCTCATTATGCTGGATACATGCAGTGAGCCTTTCAGGTAAAGCTGCTGCGGAGCGCATGGAATAGAATTAGAATGCAATTCGAATCTCAGCCCTCGGGGCGGTGCTGTGTTCTACAGCTTAACATCAGATCACTGTGGCCTACCCAAAAGTATCTCCCCACCCTTGCCTACTAATCTATACAACAATGTAAGCCCAAAGGGCAATAAAAACGATGGCCCCAAGGGCAAGTATGGCAGAACAACAATTTTTTGCAAAACAAAAAAAAAAATGTATCTATGACTGACAACAAATAATGCCCAAGCCATTGAATAAAAGAGTAACAATTTATTATTGTAGAACATTTTTGGTTCTGGAAGGGGAGTAGGGTTGGAGATTCGCATAATGAGGGATCCCTTGGAAGAAACAACATTACTATGGTAAGTCATTTTTTCTTCAAAGCCCAAGAATCCCTCACTATGCTTGACATACGCAGACTACAAAACAGTACCTTGGACACCTGGGTACAGAACCTACTTGGGGAAAAGGTTCTGCAGTACAGCAGTTCCAAACCTGGCATCTCTTCAGGACGGTATGTCCAGGCAATAGTGCTTTGTAAAGGTGTGAACTGTTTTCCAGGTAGCTGCTTTACAGATTTGTAATAAGGGAAGATCTCTGGCTGCTGCCACAGAGGCAGCAGTGGCATGAGTGGAGTGTGCCCTGAGACCCTAAGACGGGTGTCTGTCAGCTCTGGAGTAACAGAACTAAATGTAGGCCACTATCCAGCAGGCAACTGTCCTTTTTGAAGCTGAGCTGCCCTTCCCTACTTCGCCATATGTGAACTGAGAGTGCTCACTGTGCACTTTATTTGAACTGGGAACACTCACAGCAAGTATATTTTATTAGCTTGCTGGGGAGGTGTTAAATTGTAACTTGAGTGGTTTAAACTGTATTGTTTTTAAACTCTTATATTGTAGTTTTAATTATAACTACGATAGTTGTGTTAGTAACTGCCTAACTTTATTGCTAGTAACTGCGCTTCACATCTGTTTCCCTCTACTATGCTGTCTAACTTTAAGGCTTAAAGAAGGCAGTAGAGTTTACTGCTGGATATAAGTATGGGGAAAAAAAACAGAGGTATGATGATATGCATCTGGTTTACCTGCTTTTTTGCAGTATGTCCTGGGTTTAGTAGTATAAATGGGTCTGGTTTGGAAATCAGATATACTAAGCCAAACAGGGAAACCTTGACTCTTCCATCTGGCCCTTTGGGTAATTTAATTAAGATGACTTTTCAATTGATTAACCAATCCCAAATTACATCACTGAGTACGTCAGAAGATATCATCATGTCAAAAGAATTGTAAAATCATAATAAACCACAGACAACTGTTTGGATTAATAATAAAGAAGCTGTTTTGGAGATATGGTGGGCTAGTGGCTAAACTAAAAATAATAATTATATTAAACTTAATGCTGTCCAGATAGCCACCTTAATCTAGGATCTGGAGAATGACATCTACATACAGCTGATATCCTGAAGGGTAGCAACACTGGCGCTGTAAATGCTAGAAGCATATTGCCAAAAATTGTTGCTATTCGGGAATGGGCACTAGATTTTAGCCCAGATAAACAGAATAATAGATAGATGAGTGTGTATTACAAGGCAGTAATACCATCGAGAGGTTTTGGGGACATGGAACCTTGACAGCGAAGCTCGAGAGATCCTAAAGTCCACAAAACTTCGAGATGGTATTACTGCCTTGTAAAACACTTATTTTTCCTGTTATTTTTTGTAATATATGGATCGATTGATAATACTACAGTTGGAGATGACCTTTGAACTGTAGTATTATCAGCAAAAACAATAGTATTATCACTTTTCAGGAAAGTATTACTGAGAGTAGTTATGTATTATCAGGACATTTTTGTATAACTTAGCATAGTATTATTGAGGCTTATCCATATATTATATATTAATAATAGCAGAATCATGGTTAAGTAAGAAAGTACTGGAAGATGATATTCACATTCCCGTATATCAATTAGGGAGGCATGATCATGGGAAAACGAGAGGGGGAGTTACAGTTTATGGGACACTGACTCTGGAAATAAAAAGTCTTGAATGTCACCTTACCTCATCCCACGCCAGCGACCCGGGTTTGGGAACGGACTCGGGTCCGCGGGGGCTGGCAGGGGCAGGAGAGGATCGAGCGTCCGCAGGACTGCTCTCCTCTCCTGGGGGTGGATAGTGGGTTCTTGTCACACCGCAGCGGCCTCTGGTGGAGACCAGGAGCACTGATGATGCATGCAAGAAAGAGGGAGCAACTAGAAAAGCGGAAATACTGCTTCACGGTAGCCGGATGACGGCTGCCTGACGCTCTGAGGCCATTAAAGGTCCTATCGAGCTCTCCGTCTCAGCAGCATCCCTGGGGCTAAAGTGGAGCGCTGGTCTGCCACCCTTGGCTGGTGCCTTGCCCCTCGGAGGAGGGGGGCCCCATCCGGCAAAGGGTTACACCGGATCACCCTGGGGATCGGCTGCGATCTGAGGCGGAATCTCGGAGGACGGATGGGTCAGAGGACTGCCTTCGTAAGCCAGAAGGAGTGGCTACCGTGGAGTACGTAGGGGTAGAAAGAAATAACGCAAATAAAAAAAAAAAGTCTTGAATGTAATATTCCTACATTGGGTATGGAAAGGGTAATATCAGAAATCAAATTACCATACCGTAAGTCTG
This sequence comes from Neoceratodus forsteri, assembly GCA_016271365.2. Classification (NCBI taxonomy): domain Eukaryota; kingdom Metazoa; phylum Chordata; order Ceratodontiformes; family Ceratodontidae; genus Neoceratodus; species Neoceratodus forsteri. The sequence goes on along the minus strand of CM057451.1, from coordinate 142,366,358 downwards.
TTCTATTGATGGGATGTTACCTTCCCCCTATGGGAGATGAACAAAATATTTTTGTCAGTCAGGACTTTTTATTCCCCTTTTGGGATAGCCATGAAATTACTGTTATAGGGCATCTGAATATGGACTGGGCCAGGATATCATCGACCAGTACATTAATGGATTTTTCAGTAACCTTGGGACTGACACAATTAATTAAGACATTTACTAAATTAAATTCTAAAGATCCCACCTTGTGATGGTGCGGGATGCAAAGACATAGCAACCAAAGGTAAAGTGCATAAAAAACACACAAGTGCGTTTATCAATTTATTTTCGATAAATAAAAATAAAATAATACAGAAATAAAAATAACAGTTGATTAGTTGAACACAATAATTCAGCCCTCTGCTTCCATCAAGAGAGGCTGCGGCTTTACTTCATCCAAGATAGCCTAAGTGTAATCCCTCCTTACACTTCTCAATTCTGGTGTGGAAATAGCACACCCCATAAGAAGTTCTTTTCCTGCTCACCGTCAGCACTAGACTGACTTGACTATCTAACATTCCTCTAGTGGTGAGCCCTTTTTATAGCTCCTTGTGATTACATTATATAATTGGGGAGTTTCCATAGGCCGTGACATCACATAATTGGGGAGTTTCTATAGGCCGTGACATTACATAATGGGGGAGTTTCCACAGGCTTCCAAACATATAAATAGGGACAGTTTTATTACCCATACTTCTATCTGGAGCTAGAGGCCCCATTAATTACTCATTATAGGCTTCTGTAGCCTTCTTACGGCCACTCGAGTAGAGGCAGACACTATGGGGCTTAATTACATCCTGCCCGTAGTGTCTACTTCCTGCCCCCCCCTTCTGTCGCATGCTGCGACCTTTTCCAGTGCTTCATTATTATCCCATGCTTTAACATGTAGGGGTTTTTTATTTGGACCTTTTTGCCCAAATACGCTTTATTTCTACAGGCAGCCCCAGTTACATCATCTCTGAGGCTGCAGAAACTAATTTTCTTATTTCATTTAATTTTGGGACACTACAGGGCCTTTTACACATCTGCCCATGGTGTCCCGCTAAACAGCAAGTGTTATTTCTTTAACCGCACTTGCGGTTTCTCCTGATGCTTCAGAGCATGCTTCTGCTCTGCAGCAATTCTCCGATTTCCAGCTCCAAACAAGGAGCTTATCTTCAGCCGCTTCGTGCGGCAACTGTAACTGGAGCATCCTTCTCCGCTTTAACACGTGCTCCTGGGTCACATACTGTGACTGGGAGCATTTCCAGACACCAGAGCTCCCTTCTGGAAATAAGAGCTGCAACATGCAGCCGTGGGTCCAGCACTCGATCGCGCTCAGCGGCGGGACCATTTAGTAATCAGGGGCACCAGTGGTTTTTAAACCTAAAGCACGATATGTGCTTATCCCCATTTACTCCCGCTCGGGCATTTTACAATCAGCACGACTTGCATTAATAATTATCTCCAATTCGGGAGATCAAGGAGAAGTGCTTGCAGTGCTTAATGTGCAAGCAGGGGGAGTTCATAAGAAAACAGGGGACGGAAAAGCAATGAGAATGTCAGGTTGGCCACCCTGACATGAAAAAAAAAAAAGGAAAGAGGAAAGAAAATAAGAGACAGAAAGGAGTTGGGGGGTTGGGGGGGGACTGGCACATTGTTTTATGATTTACAGGGTAAATAACAGGAGCGCCCTGTTACATACCTCTTCCACTATTTTAGATTTAATATTTACTTCAGAGCCAGAAAACTTTTCCACACATGGTGTGCTGCCAGACACTTTTAGCGATCATCAGGTTATCTACTAGAGATAAAGAAAAGAACGCTGGCCTCCCACAAGTTAAAATGTTCAGGAACCTAAAAGACCGGGATTATACTTCCTTTATGGTGGAGTTAGAGGGCAGAAATTGGGATAGGGCTGACTTTAATTTCTGATATCGACAGTATCTGGCAGTACTTACAAAGTGAGTTTTTGTCTGTGTGTGATGCTTTTGCTCCAATCCAAAGTAAAAAAAAAAAAATGCTCCCTGGTGTACAGCAGATCTTAGGAAATACTGTAAAGTAAGAGATGCAGCTTGGAAGTTAGCTAAGAAAAAGAAAACTTTGGGATAAGTATCGTTCTGCATGAAATCTGTATCTGAAAAAAGTAAGGAAGGCAAAGTCTGATTATTTTTTTATCCGGCTTTAGGTCAGAAAGGGCAAATAACCCCGAAGATCTTTGGATTATGGAACAAAAGTTACAGGGCAGCAAAACTTCAGAGCTGCCAGGTACTTTTATAGTGGATGATGTCCCCTACGTCATCTCTGATGATGTGGCTGACACGTTCAATAAAATATATATAAATATAGGATCTCATGGTGACAGCACTTCTACCCTTGGGGTCCAGAACCAACAAAGTGACACTAGGGAAAGGAAGGAATATCTGTGCCAATTTACCTTTAAGACCATAACCATAGGGCTGGTTTTCAGGGAATTATTAAAAACAAATATAAATAAAGCCCAGGGACTGGATGGCATACCTTCCTATTTACTTAAAATAACTGTACCTGTGGTTGCTCCTTTACTAGCAGATATTTTTAATTTTTCTATACAAACCAGCTCTATCCCCTAACTTGGAAACAGGCAAATGTTATCCCAATTTTTAAGAGTGGTCAAAAGAGCATTACGGGGAACTATAGACCCATATTGCTGTTATCAGTTTCTTCAAAGATTTTTGAAAAGATTGTAGTGGGCCAACTGAAGAACTTTATGGTAACCCAGAAACTATATAACCAACATCAATCAGGTTTCAGGGTGTTACACAGTGCTACTACGGCACTGGTCAAAGTGGTGTCTAACTTTCAGGTAACCATGGACAAAGGCCTTCTGGTTGGGGTCATTTTCATAGACCTATCAAAGGCATTTGATACCTTGAAGCATGACAGATTAATTGAAAATTTAAGATCGATTGACCTCAGCCAGGGGGCACCAGAATGGTTCCATGGCTACCTGACAGGGAGAAAGCAGTGGGCAACACTGAATAATAAATATATCTCAAAATGTTTGGATTTCAAAACTGGGGTTCTCCAAGGGTCAGTTTTAGGACCTGTACTGTTCAATGTATATACAAATGGTGTCGGACAACTGTTAAATGGTGTCCGACACTATTTGTATGCTGATGACATAGTGCTATATATAGAAGGTAGGACTGTTGGTGAGATTCAAGTAAAGTTACAAAAATACTTCAATATACTGCAGGATTATTTTCGTGACCATGGTTTGGGTCTGAATCCTATGAACAAGTCATGTTGCTTTCTGGGAGACAGGCCCAAAGCAAGTGTACCCCGGACATAAGAACACTAGATGACTATAGCCTAATTGTAGTTGGCTCATACAAATACTTGGGAGTCTGGATAGACTCCCAATTTAAATGGGATCTACATATTGACCTGCTAAGGAAGAAGTTAAATAAAAAACTGGGGGTATTGTATACGCATAGAAACTGCATACCACATGATGCTAGACTATAGATAGTAAATTCTGCCAGCCTGGTGGCGCTGAGGGCTGAGGCACTGGACGCCACACCTCGCGCCACGCTGGCGACCCAGGTTCAGGAATGGGCCAGGGTCGTCGGGGGTCAGCAGAGGAGAGAGAGGATGGAGCGCCCGAAGGACAGCTCTGCTCTCCTCTCCCGGGAGGGAAACACAGCAACATAGAATTTGACGGCAGATAAGGACCGCTTGGCCCACCCAGTCTGCCCATTTCCCTACCTAATGGATAAGCTGCAGATCCTAGTTAACCAGCAGCCTACTTCTTTCTATCCTCACCCCCTAGAATTGCCTTATGACTGTCCCATGCATGCTTGAATTCAACCACTGTTTTTGACTCCACAACCTCCTCCGGAAGGCCGTTCCATGCATCCACTACCCTCTCTGTGAAAAATACTTACATTACCTCTGAGCCGCCCCTCTCTATCTTCAAATTGTGCCCCTTGTTCTTGCACACCCTTTTGAAAGATGCTACCCTCTTGGACTTTGTTGATTCCTTGAGGTACTTGAAAGTTTCTATCATGTCCTCCTCTCCCTCCTTTCCTCGAGGCTATACATATTAAGCTCCTTTAGTCTCTCTTCATATGTCTTCCGGTGCAGACCCTGCACCATTTTAGTTGCCCTCCTCTGGACAGCTTCCATCCTGTATGTCCTTGCAGAGACTGGGTCTCCAGAACTGTACACAGTACTCCAGATGGGGTCTCACCAGCTGTCTGTACAGAGGGATAATAACTTCCTGTTTTCTACTGATGATGCCTCTCCCTATGTATCCCAGTACCACCTAGCCCTCCTTACTGCCCTCTCACATTGCTTGCCCACCTTTAAGTCATCTGATATGACTACCCCAAGGTCCCTTTCCATTTTTGTTGTTGTCAATATCTCACCCCCCATTGTGTACTCTTCCCCTGGGTTTTTGTTTCCCAGATGCATTACCTTGCACTTCTTAGCACTGAATCTAAGCTGCCATACATTTGACCATTCCTCAAATCTTGCCAAGTCCCTTCTCATCCTTTCCACCACACCTTGTGCATCAACTCTGTTGCAGATCTTTGTGTCATCTGCAAAGAGACATACTTTTCCTTCCAGTCCCTCTGCAATGTCGCTTATAAAGACACTGAAGAGGACCGGTCCTAATACTGAACCCTGTGGTACCCAACTAGTAACTCCCCTTTCTTCAGAGTGGACTCCATTTACTATTACCTTCTGTGTCCTATTCTCCAGCCAATTCTTTACCCAGGCTATCATCTTGGGACCCACTCCCAGGCTGGCTAACCTGTATATTAATCTTTTGTGTGGAACTATGTCAAATGCCTTGCTAAAGTCTAGAAAGGCCATGTCCACAGCCTCTCCCTGATCTACTACTTTGGTCACCCAGTCAAAGAAATCTATTAGATTCATCTGGCATGACCTTCCCGCTGTGAATCCATGCTGCCTTGCGTCCTGTGCTCCTTTGGCCTCTAGGTACTTGACAATTCTTTCCTTCAGAAGTGATTCCATCATTTTTCCTATCACTGAGGTTAAACTAACAGGTCTATAGTTTCCTGCTTCTGCCCTGCTCCCACTTTTGTGAAGGGGAATCACATCTGCCCTCCTCCAGTCCTCAGGTACCACCCCATCCTCCTATGATTTGTTAAAGAGGGTAGTCAGTGGTGTCACTAGTTCTACCCTTAGTGCTTTTAGAATTCTGGGATGAATCCCATCAGGCCCCATTGCTTTGTCCACCTTCAGTTTTAAGAGTTCTTTCAGAACCCTTTCTTCTGTAAATGGGCAGGTATCAACTTCTGTATCCAGAGTGTTTCTATTGTTTGTTTTAGGTACCTTCCCCTCTTCATTTGTAAATACTGAGCAAAAATATTTGTTTAGTATCTCTGCCTTTTCACAGTCACCCTCTGCCCACCCCCTTCCCTTTATTAAGCCTCACTATCCCTCCCTTGGTCTTCCTTCGCTCTCTGATCTACCTAAAAAAAGTTTTATCCCCTTTCTTAACTGAGTTGGCTATCTTTTCCTCAGTTCGGGCCTCTGCTGTTCTGACTGCCTTCCCAGATTCCTTTTGCTTTAACTGATACAATTCTGTCCTGCTCCTTCTGTGGGGTTCCTATTCGGCCCTTGGCTGGCCTCTGGCAGAAGCCGGAGGCACAGCAAGCGTTGGAGCATAGAGAAAGGTTGGGAGTGGCAGACGTTGGAGGAAACGCCTTGATGTCAGGGCACTGGCCACTCCACTACAGAACAGGGGAAAATACCTTCCAGCTCCGATGGAGACTAAGCACCAGAGCTTGCCCTCGATTTGCAGCCACCTTCCTGGCACCCCTCGACCGACGAAACCAGATGTTTCAGAGTGTTTGGGCCCCACCTTGTCCCCGGCCGGGAGGTAAGCTGCAGCTTCATGGGTAACAAGGGCAGACCAGGTAAGGCAGCTTGCAGAGGGATGACTCCTAGGTGCTCCTGAGGATATTGGAGCTGGTGGGAGGAGGCGAGAAAAATAGAAAGTAAAAAAAAAAAAAAGTAAATTCCATGGTAATCTCCTTGTTGGATTACGGTGATGCTGTTTATGGGGGAGCATTGGTGGGGGGTGGAGGGTGCCTCACAGGCTTGATGACTTGTACAGTAGATATGCACGGTATATCCTGGACCCCCCCGAGATACACATCACTGTCTTCTTTATAGAGCTTTACAATGGATGAGCTTGCCGGAACGACGCAAACTGCATATGATGCATCTAATCTACGGATGCAAGTAAAAGAAAATGCCCCAGTATACGTTAGAACTAATAAGGGAAAGGTACATTAGGAAGGGTTTGCGTACTTCAGGGACTACTGAGTATGTGGTGCCAGTTATGAAAACTGTTAGGGGCAGCTCTAGTTTTGTGTGTATAGGCTGTAAGCTGTGGAATAGCCTACCTCGACATCTGAGATTGCAAAGCAGTAATAAATCCTGGAGGGATATTAAAACCTATTTTGCAGACACTACCAAGATACCAAAACCCTGTTGTAGTTGAGTAGGCATGGTTATTTATTATTCTGTCCTGCTTCACTTGTATTTAATGGTACTGTATGATATAAGTGTTGTACTTTGTAAATTTTACTGTGGAACTAATTTTGTGTACTATGGGATCCCATTGCAAATGAGCTTCGACTAAATTGGGCTATCCTTTTCTGAAATTTATCAGAATAAAACTTTTACTATTACTACTACTATGATCTCTGGTGTGTTCAATGTAGTAACTGAGAGACCTTTTAACATACAGACTGTGTAGTCTCTGCTCACCAGATCTGGACTTTTCTGTTAAGAAAACAGAAAGCGTAATGGACTGGTTCAGGTGGAACTTGGATACCACCCTGGGAAGGAATTTTCGGTTAGTTCTGAGGACTACTTTGTCCCTGTGGAAGATGATGTAGTTTGGATCAGTGCAGAGGGCCTGCACACCCTTCTGGCTGAAGTGATGGCTACTAGGAAGACCATCTTCCAGGTGACATACTTCAAATCTGCAGAGGTCACAGACTCAAATGGAGATTCCGTGAACTTGGCTATACAGATGTTCAGATTCCAGGGAGGGACAAGCTCCCTCACAGGACAGTACAAATGCAGAAGACCCTTAAAAAAACCTCTTGAAAATAGGGCGAGAGGCTACTGTTTTCTGTTTACCTGCTGATGCATATGCAGAAATAGCTGCCAGGTGAACCTTTAGGGTAGCAGGCCTGAGGCCGAAGGCTTGTAGGTGAACCAGATAATACAGGACAGTGGCCAGATCTGCCTGGAGAGGGTCACGCTACCTAGGGGCACACCACAGGGAGAACCTCTTCCACTTGGAAGCACACGTCTTCCTAGTGGCAGGCTTCCTAGATACCTTAAAGACCTGGAGAACTTGGTCTGAAAAGTGAAAATCAGAATACTCTAGCTCCTCAAGAACCAAGCTTTGAGGTGCACAGACACGTGGTTCTGGTAAGTCACTCTGCCCTGAGACGTGGTCAGAAGGTTGTGGCTCAGGGGGATCAGAATGGGTTGCCTCCTGGAAAGGGCCAGGAGTAGGTAGTGCCAAAGCTGCCTTGCCCAATCTGGGGCTGTTAGAATCAAGGAAGCAGGCTGGGTGCTTAGCTTCAGAAGAAACTGAAACAGTGGAGGGGATGGAGGGAAGGCATACAGGAACTTCCCTGACCATTCCAGGAGCTGAGCCCCCACGGGGACTGTACCCATTGCTGGAAGACTGCAGCAAAAAAGGGGAAGCTGGAAATTGTCCTTGAATGTGAACACATCTATTTCTGGTGTGCCACATCTCCTGAAGATTGTGGCTAACACCTGCCTGTTCAGAGCCCACCCATGATGGCTCTGACAAATTCTGCTGAGAGAATGCCACTGGGTCACAATACCACCAGCCAGGACAGCACGGTCAACAACCACACAGCAAAAACAGTGCCACTTTTTTCTTTCTCTGCCCCCCGCACTCCCCCTCCGTACTAAAAGATCCTAACTCCAAGGGGAGCACATCATGGTACAAGAGAAAATTTGTGAGTCCGTGCAATACTGTTTCCATGGACCCTTGTACAAAAAACACAAGTCTTAAGAGACAAAAATCCAGGGAGACCAGGATTAGAACCCTGCTCTCCACTATCACCCGGCCGAGCTGCTCCTTGCCTCAGCCCTCCACACCACGGGAGCAACTCGACCAGACACCGAAATTCTTCCTTCCCTGTCCTCTGCTAGGACCACAGATAGTGACCAGGGGAGCGCTTACCACATAGCGCCAGAATTCCCTATCGCTGTTCGGTAACGGTACGCTTATTTGCGCTATGTTGAGCGGCGCAATTATTGTAGTGCTATTGTGACCGGGTACTGAGAGAATCTGCCAGGACACTGTCCTTACCTGGGATTTGCATCTTGCAGCCAGCTGAATATCTAGAGAGTAAGCCAGACTCCAGAGTTTCATGGCTTCTGTGCACAGCTTTGAAGACACTGTGCCTCCCTGTTTGTTGATGTAATACATGGTGGTGGTCTGTCCTGACCTGGACAGAGTGAACCTTGACCTGCGGTACAAATTACTGAAGAGCTAAGAACACTGCCCTTAGCTCTAGTAGGTTAATATACCCTCTGGACTCTCAAGAGACAATACCCTGTTTACAGTTAGGACCCCTAGGTGGGCACCCCAGCCCAACATAGAGTCATCTGTTGTCAAGACAGCTGTGGGAGCCTGTACCTGGAATGGTACTCCCTCTCCCTGAGGTTGTCCGTTTCTTTCCACCAGTCTAGGGCCTGTAACAGTGTTTTCGTCACAGGCACCAGTTTGGACAGAAGGTGTTATTTTTGTGACTAATGGGACCGTGTACTGAATGTCCTGGATTTGAAACCTTAGAAACATAGAAGTTGACGGCAGATAAGGACCGGAAGGCCCATCCAGTCTGCCCATTTCTTTTTCTACTTTATAAATGTGCCATCGGCCTTTGCTCTGTCAGTGACCTATCTATTCATAGTCATTTGTATTGCTCCCTTATGCCTATCCCATGCCTGTTTGAAGCCCTGCACTGTATTCATAGCCACCACTTCTTGTGGTAAGCCATTCCATGCATCCACCACCCTTTCTGTGAAAGAATTTCTCACATTCCCCTTAATCGGCCTCCTTCTAATCTCATGCTGTGTCCTCTTGTCCTGCTATTTTCTTATATTTAAACATGTTAGACTCTTTCACCTTGTTTATGCCCTTAAGGTGTTTGAATGCCTCGATCATATCACCTCTCTCCTCCTTTGCTCAAGGGTATACATATTGAGCTCCGTTAATCTGTCCTCATATGTCTTCTGATGCAGTCCTGCACCATTTTGTTGCCCTTCTTTGGACTGCCTCAATTTGGTTAATGTCCTTGTGAAGGTGTGACCTCCAATACTGCAGCAGTACTCAGATGGGGCTTAACCAATGTCTTGTACAGAGGGATTATTACCTCCCTCTTCGACTTGTGATACCCCTGCTAATACACCCTAACACCCCCTAGCCTTACCTACTGCTTTAGAGGTCTGCTGGATGATTTTAGGTCATCAGTGATGATGATGCCCAAGTCTCTTTCTTCCTTTGTGACTGCTAGCAACCCCTCCCAGCCTATAAGTGGCTTCAGGGTTTCTCTTCCTATGTGCATGATTTTGCACTTCTTTGCATTAAATCCCAGTTGCCACTCTTCTGACCATTCTGCTAGTTTATCCAGATCTCTTCTCATTCTGCCCACCCCATCTGGATCATCTACCCTGTTGCAGATCTTGGTGTCATCTGCAAACAGACAAGCCTTACCTCTAGTCCATCTGCAAGGTCACTAATAAAGATGTTGAACAGGACTGGCCCCAGGACTGATCCTTGAGGTACCCACTTGTGACTTGCATCTCTTCTGACTGTATACCATTTACCACCACTCTCTGTTTTCTGCCAGTCAACCAGTTTGCCACCCAGTTGACCAACTTCTGACCCACCCCGAGCCTACCCAGCTTATTTATCAATCTTCTATGTGGAACAGTGTCAAAAGCTTTGCTGAAGTCAAGGTAGGCAACATCAACTGCTCCCCCTTGGTCCACCACTCTGGTTACCCAGTCAAAGAAATCTATGAGATTAGTTTGACAGGACCTTCCTTTTGTAAACCCATGCTGTCTTGGATCCTGTGCCCCTATGGATTCCAGGTGTTGCACTATCCTTTCCTTAAGGAGTGCCTCCATAATCTTGCCCACTACTGAGGTAATACTGACCGGTCTGTAGTTCCCCGCCTCCTCCCTGCTGCCACTCTTGTGGAGCGGGATCACATGAGCCCTTCTCCAGTCTTCTGGGACCTCTCCTGTGCTCAGAGACTCACTAAACAATTCTGCTAATGGCTCTGCTAGTTCCTCCTTTAGCTCCTTAAGTACCCTGGGATGTATGCCATCAGGTCCCATTGCCTTATCCACCCTGAGCTTAGCAAGCTCTTGTAGGACCCTTTCTTTTGTGAAGGGAGTAGTGCTCACCTCCCTCCCCCCTGTGTCCATGATGCTGAGCTGTGGGCCCTGCCCTACCTTCTCTTGCCTCAGGGCCGCAGCTGTGGTGAAGGCAAAGTGTCCAGAAACTGCAGGAGTTGTCTAGCAGGCCTGGGCTGACCTAAGACAAAATAATTTGCCAGACTTACTAGGTTTCCAGCCCCCTCCTGAGGTAGAAAAGCCTTGCCCTGCCTGGCATCCAGTTCTGCTCCTATGAACTCCAGCATCTGTACTGGTTCCATCTGAGACTTAGCACATTTATGAGGAACCCCAGTTCCTTTAGGGTGCTCCGAGTCAGGTGAAGGGAGTCCTTGGTCTGTTGGTGACACTTTCCCATGACTAGCCAGTTGTCTAGGTAGGGGAAGACCATTACCCCGTCTCCTGAGGTGTGCTGCTACCACAGCTAAGCACTTTGTGAATACTCAGGGAGCTAGAGACAGGCCAAAGAGAAGGGCTGTAAACTGGTAATGACCAGAAGGCAGCCTGAAATGCAGGTACCTTCTGTGACTGGGCCTGATGGCAATGTGAAAATATGCATCCTTCAGGTCCAGAGACGCCAGCCAGTCTTCCTGCTGCAGGGGTGGGATAACTGTGGACAGAGTGACCATCCTGAATTTGGGTTTGTTCAGGTGCCTGTTTAAGATACTGAGGTCCAGAATGGGTCACCACTCCCCATTTTTTTTGCGGGTGAGGAAGTACCTTGAATAGAGGCCACTTCTTCACTGGGATGGAGGTACTTTTTCCACAGTATTTGCTTGCAGCAGTTTTGTGACCTCCAACTCCAATGGAATCCTTTCTACTGAAAAGTGAGGGTGGAAGTGTCTGTTGACAGACAGCGCTGGAAATGTTTTGAACTGCAGCATGAGGCCTTGGCCCACTACCGCCAGGTTCCACTTGTCTGTTGTGATGTTTATCCAGTCCTGGAAGAAATGAGCCAGCCTTCCCCCACTAGCAATAGGTTGGCGACCTGAACACACGTATCAAGGGTTTTGCTTGGGCTGAGCACTTGAGGTCAAAGTCTGGTCAGCCTTTCTGGAACCCCTTCTTCCTCTTCCCCTGAAGAAACCTTTCATCTGAGAGTAATCGTAGGGCATGGGCATGTGGCAGAAGGTTAGTGGATGGTAACCTCTAGCCCTACTTCCCCTTGCATGGAACCTGTAAGATGTAGAGGCCCTCTCTTTGTCAGTGTTACTCTTGTAAGTGGACTTGTACTCTTCCACTTTTTTCATGCAAGTCTCTTTTTCACCAAAGAGAATTATTCTCGCAGGGAAAATCTATGGCTTTTGACAGAGTGTCCTGAGACAAGTTAGTGGTTCTGAGCCATGCAAACCTCCTAAGGGAGACAGCATGAGCCAGAACTTTTGAAGTAATGTCACTGGCATCTATTGCCATATGAAACTGGTACTTAGTGGCATCCAGGGCAGACCTGGCAGTGTTTGCCAGATCCTGAACCTGTTCCCAATGAAGGCTGTCATACAGGGTCGGCACTACATACCATCGTGCCTTCTGGTGCTGTGCCTGAATATGCTATATACACAATCTGTCTCAGAATGAGTGTCAGTCGTGTATACTTCCCCTATACTATCCAGCTTTCTGGAATCCTTCTCTGGAGGTTAGGAAGAGAGAGGTAGCTTGGCTTTGTTGCAAGCCATAGCTAGAACCAACCCTTTATGGTCAGGGTGAGTGTAAAGGTACTCAGCACCATGTTTGCCAAGCTGGTGGCACTTCTCAATCTTTTTATCAATCCCTGGCACCAAAGAAAGGATTTGGAGAAGTTTGCAGGTTGCTTTTTTGAGGGACTTATGCACTACTAAAAGTAGCCACTTTGTTGGGTGGGGGTGGGTTAGCCCCATCATATCGAGGAAATCAGCCTCCTCCTCATCCTGCCCAGACTCCTGTGTGGAGAGGGAGAGGGTAATCACCATTTGCTTCACAAAAGCAAAGTGTGAAGAATAATCTTCTGGACCCTGAGGAGGGGAACCGAACTCCTGATCTGGTCCAATCGGTTCTCCTTCCTCCTCCTCTTCTACATAATAAAAATCATCACCCTGGTCAGTGGGAACGGGGGACCAGAGGCAGAGGGGGAACCAGGAACCTCATAAGAGCTCCCATGACCTGGAAAGCCTGAAAAGTTGCCAAGCCTCTGCCATGTCCTCCTGAGAGGGCATATTTACTGTGTCTGCTGTTGTCTCTTTTTGCTCTTCAGCAGGAGGGACAGCAATATGCTTTTCGTCTTGCTTTGCTTAGAAGGGATTGAGTCAGGAGCCTGTTCTGGGGGTCTTTTCCATTTCTCAGTGGTTTTATCAGAATTGTCCTTAGAGGGTTTGGTAAGCTTAGTATGTAAAGGACCCTCTTCAGAATGTTTTGGCGACCCAGAGGTAGATTGAGAAGCCGTAATCTCTCTGAGCTTCTTGGTCCGCTTTTTAACAGTCTTGGAGCAAAATCTGCTACACAGGTCACAGTTTTCAAAAATTTGGCTGGGAACAAGACACTTCAAACACAACTCGTGACCGTCTGCCTCAGACAGGAGGTTTAAACATCTAGCACAATTTTTAAAACCAGTTGGTCCCATCCTCTTTTTAGGGCTGTCTGACATGCCAATCGTCAGTAAAGATTGAAAAGAACACCAAATCCCCGTGGGGAAAAAAGAAATTGCGGTTTGGTTCAAACCACGAAAAACAGATCTTTCTTCTTATTTTTTTTAATAAAGATACAGTTAAACAAATATTGCCTTGGTTCCTCAGGTGTGAAAACGAGACAAAAACAAGTAAACAACCCCAAACGTCAGCTAAAACAACAATTACACCTCGGTTTTCCCTCAGACTTGAGGAAAAAATGACAGTTTATTTTTACATTAAATGAAAATATCTGAAAGTTCCCCGGTTCCCAGGAACTGCTACAGAACCAAAAAACACATGCAAACACTAACTAAAACTAAATCAGATAAGGGCACAGAAAAATAAAATAAAAACGGAGTTTAAATATTATTTATCCGACAATCGTACACTCTGAGCGAGTTGCTGAAGAGAGCTCCTCAGAGCAACTTGCTGGTGTAGGCAGAGAAAAGGATCTGATGTTAAGCTGTAGACACAGCACCACCCAGAAGGCAGAGATTTCAATTGTGTTCTAATTCCATTCCATGTGCTCCAAGGCAGCTTCACCTGCAAGGCTCACTGCACATATCAAGCATGAGGGAATTCTGCGGACTCGCCGGCACTGTCATCTGCTGGTTTGAGTCTTTTCTCACCAACAAGAGGCAAAGGGTAGTGATGGGGAATTTCTCCTCCTCCTCCTCCCCTAGCCTCCTATTGTACAGAGCATCCCAGGGTTCGGTCTTGTCGCCGATGTTGTTCGCCGGGTACATGCTGTCCCTAGGAGAGCTCATTAGGAAGTACAGCTTGGGTTTTCATTGTTATGCTGATGATACCCAGCTGTATCTTCCCTTTGCCCCTGGGACATCCAATGCAGTGGACATGCTAAAAACTTGCCTTACCAAGATCAATGACTGGATGGCCTCCAGCTGGTTGCGACTGAACCCAGACAAGACGGAGGTACTGGTGGTGGAGTCGAACAGAGGGCATGACAGGCTGACCTTTGGTGCAGAGACGGGCTTTTTCTTGGATCTGTACCATCGAAGGCCTCCTCTAGGGTGCGATATATACAGGTTACTCACCTGTAACAGGAGTTCTAGGAATGGTATATGTTGTTCATCCACACTGTCTGGCAGGTTCCTTGCCGCTTTAAATCTTGCCGGAAGGTCTTCAAGCTGGCTCCTCCCATCCACCCAGGTGGTAAAACTCTCGGCTCCAGCCCCATGGCTAGATCTGGCCGCTGGAAGCTCAGGTTGTGCTGACGAAGCGGGAGGTCGGGTGGGTGGTGGATGAACAACATACCATTCCTAGAACTCCTGTTACAGGAGTAACCTGATTCTAGGGACATGGATATGTTGTTCATCCACACTGTCTGGCAGACTCCTAGCAGTTCTCCCGGGAGGAGGGAGGCAGCACACCCAATACTTAGGGAATAAAGACTGAGGAACCGAGGCCCCCAAAACCAGCATCCCGCATGACTCAAGGTCGATGTGGTAATGGGTAATGAAGATGTGTGCTGACTTCCAGGTAGCAGCCCTGCAGATTTCCTGGATAGGGGCGTCCCTGGAAGCAGCCACCGATGCAGCAGTATGACGGGTAGAATGAGCTCTTATCCTCTGGGAGGATCCATGCCCGCCAACTTATAGCAGAGATCTATGCAGGAGGTGACCCACCTGCTTATCGTCCGCTTGGCTGCAGGTCTGCCAGGTGCGGCTTCAGCGTGAGGTGACAAACAGCTGGCGAGCCTCTCCCAAATTTCCAGCCGTAAGGCCCATAACAAGCTAGCGCCCTTCTAGGGTCCAAAGCATGGAGCCTGTATTCGCCTCCGAGGTGTGACTGGGGTAGAACACCGCAGAGTCAACACCTGGTTAAGGTGAAACTCGACACCACCTTCGAAGGAATTTCGGGTTGGGGCGCAGGACAACCTTGTCCCTGTGGAAGACCAGGTAAGGAGACTCGAGGTAGAGCGCCTGGAGTTCTCCCATCCTTCTGGCTGATGTGATAGCCACCAAGAAGGCGGTCTTCCACGACAGGTGAGAGAGTTCACACCTGTGCATTGGTTCGAATGGCTTGCCCATGAGCTTTGCCAGTAAGAGCAGTAAATCCCACGGAGGTGGAGGTTCTTGCACCGGAGGGGAAATGTGATCAAGGCCTTTGAAAAAGCGCCAGACCACCTTCTCCTGCGCCACCGACTGCTCCCCGGCCCGCGCCCGGTAAGCAGAGATGGCTGCCAGGTGCACCCTAGGTCGTCGACCTAAGCCCTTGACTAGAAAGGGACCATAAATAGTCCAAGATGCTTGCCAAAGGACAGGAGGAAGGGTCCAAGCCCTTGCCCTGACACCAAATGGAAAATCTCTTCCATTTGAAGGCATAGCATTTCCTGGTCGACTCCTTACGGGACGCCTCAACAACATTGAGGACCTCGTCGGAAAGACCCAAGGCCTGGAACTCTAGCCGCTCAGGAACCAGGCCGTCAGGTGCAGGGATTGAAGGCCCGGATGGAACACCTTCCCCTGATTGACTGAGAGCAGGTCCGGGCGAGCTGGAAGCTGCCTCGGGAGCCTGGAGCTGAGGCTGAGGAGATCTGGGTACCAGAACTGGCGGGGCCAGTCTGGGGCTATCAGAATCACCTGTGCCTTGTCCCTCCTTGCTTTGAGAAGCACCTTGTGAATCAAGGAAATGGGGGAGAGGGGTAGAAGAGGCCCGGGGTCCACGGCCTCGAGAAGGCATCCCCTGCAGCGAGCCCTGCTGAGGGGGGCGGCATGAAACAGCCTCAGCTTCGCGTTCTCCCTTGAGGCAAACAGGTCCACCTGAGGTGTGCCCCAGTGGGAGAACAGATCTTGTACTACCTCCAGCAGGAGAGACCACTCGTGAGATGCAGCCCCTATCCGGCTCAGGGCATCGGCCAGGGTGTTGGAGGCTCCTGCCACATGAATGGCTAGGAGATCCGCCTCCAAGCTGCGCACGAGTGACCAAATGCGGAGACCTTCCTTGCATAGAAGCATGGAACGCGTCCCGCCCTGGCGGTTTAGGTAGTACATGGTCGTGGTATTGTCCGTCTGGACTCTGACCACTTGACCCCAGAGAAACAGAGCAAAGGCGATGAGAGCTAGGCGGACCACTCAGAGCTCCAGCAGGTTGTTGTGGCATCGGGACTCCCGAGGGGACCAGAGGCCGTGCGCCCGGTGTTCCCCCAGATGGGCACCCCAACCCATCAAAGAGACATCGGTCGACGAGAGACCGCCGTCGGGCGGACAAACGGATGCCCTCCTGCAGATGAGATGGAACGGTCCACCACCGAAAGCGCTCCACATCTCCTGGGTCACCATCACTAGCTGGTCCAATGGATGCAGCGCCAGACCACTGGCTGGCCAGTCCTCACTGAAGGGCGATGTGCCAGCGTGCGCCAACGGACCACGCTGGTACAGGCCGCCATGAGACCCAGGAGGCGAGGAAGTCCCGGCAGGGCGCATTGCCCAACCAGAAATGATTGGGAAAGGAGATAAGAACCTCGGCCCTAGTCCGCCGGAGCCGGTTCTGCTCTCAAAGAGAGTCGAGCTCTGCCCCGATAAACAGAATCACCTGCTTCGCTCGAGTTCCGACTTGGCCTCGTTGATGAGAAGGCCGATTTGAGAGCAAACCTGAGGCCAGATCTCTGACCGCTCCACCTCCTGTCTGGAGGGGCTGCTATCAGCCAATCGTCCAGGTAAGGTACACCGGACCCCTCAGCCCAGAGAAAGCTGTCACCACTGCAATGCATTTGGTGAAGACCTCTGGGAGCTGCAGACAGGCCAAGGGCATGGCTCGAACTCAAAGAGGGATCCTCTGCTCGAAAGCGAAGGAATCTCCGATGTGACGGACGGATAGGGACGTGAAAGAACGCGTCCTGCAGGTCCAGAGAGCAGAACCACATGCCATGTTCCAGGGATGGTATTATCTGAGCCAGAGTGACCATCCTGAAGGTTCGAGACCTTAGGAACTTGTTCAGGTCGTGTAGGTCGAGAATGGGGCGCCAGCCCCCCGTCCGTTTCGGAACCAGGAAGTACCTGGACACAAACCCCAGATCTGAGGGAGGGTCTGCCACCTCCCTGATCACCTCCTTTTGGAGGAGGAGAGCGATGTTGGCCCGACGAGCCGACAGTGAGGCTGCGGACCCCAAGGCCCTCCGAGGTGCGACGGCTCTGAAGGGCGGGGCCTGCTCGAATTCTAGAGGCAGGCCTTTTCCCACCACCTCCAGTACCCACCTGTCCGTGGTAATAACGGACCAGGCGGAAAGGAAGTGCCGGAGCCGTCGCCCCACGGGGGAACCTGGGGTGAGGTGACGGGGTTTGGGGCGACACCCCTCAGCCCGTCACTGGGCAGGCTTAGAGGAGGGACCGGCCGAGGGACCTCTTGGGCCTTTACCTCCCTGCTTCCTGTTGGAGGAAGCCCCGGCTTGGGTTTGGGATGCCAAGCCCGAGCCTGTTGGCTGACTGCGCTGTGGCGCAGAAGGACAAAAGGGCTTAGGGCTGTGGTTTGGCCTTTGTCCTTCTGAGCGGAAGAGACCGAGTCCAAGGTAGCATTGACTTCTCGATCCTCTGCAGGTGACCTTCCACCCCAGGGTCAAGAGGTCAGTCCCCAAAAGGGAACATCCGCCAACTTGTGCTGGGTATCTGAAGAGTGGATATCCTCGGCCAAGCTCCGGGATGACAAGATGGCCACTGCGGCCGCCACAGACCTGGCACATGAGTCCCCAATGTCTAAAGCAGTCTGGAGCTGCTGTTTGGCCACTGCCCTGCCCTGGTCCCGCACTTGCCTGACCGTGGTCTGCAGATCCGCGGGAAGATGAGGGATGACCTCATCCAGGGAGCCCAACAGGGAATGAGAAAAATGTGCCATGAGGACGGCCGAACTGGCCTGGCGAAGGCAGAGGGAGGATGCAGCACAGACTTTTCGCCCAGCATAGTCCAATTTCTTGGACTCCTTGTCGGGAGGTTTGTCCACATCCCTAGTGTTCCCGGCACGCCGGAAAACGCTGTCGGTAACCAACCCCTCAGCTGAGGGGTGTTCCGAAAAACCGGACAGGGAACCGGTAGGGACCGCATACTTCCTGGCCATCCTGGCCGAAGGTGCAGGATAGGAAGCAGGGCGCTGCCAGAGCTCCAAGGCCGACCCACTATGGCCTCGGCCACAGGAAAGGCCTCCGTAGGGAATCCCCTCGGTCCAGAATCTCCGTGAGGGGTACCTGGCCCGTTGAACGGGTTCGAGCCATCCCGTGGACTCCGAGATGAGCCAAGCAATCCTAGGAAGGACGGAGGGTATCGTCTCAACTGTCCTCCTGAGGACTCCAAGTCCATTCGCTTGGAGAAAAGGGAGGAATCGTCCTCGGACTCGGAAGAGTCCTCAAAGAGCTGCCTCGGGCCTGAGCCACCCTCCACCTGCCGAGGCCGGTCGGGAGTGAGGGTGACAGACAGCCTATGGGGCAGTCCCTGAGCCGACTGAGAATTTTTGGTCGGAGCCCCAACTAACGGCTGTGGAGGCGGAGGTTCCACCGGGATTGGTGGGGCAGCTAGATTTGGCCAAACAACCGGCCTGGGAACAGGCTCCTTGGCTAAAACGAGGGGTTGTTTCGGCCGCTCCGGTGACAGCCACTTAATGGCCGGGGAAGACGACGGCGTCGGCTTATTCCCGGTCAGAAGGAGCTGTTGCCACATGAGTTCCTCATACCTCCGACTCAACTTGCGCCGAAGCCTCCCCTCGTCCGAGGAGAAGGAAGAGGATGAGCAGCGGCGCCGCTTGCCGCGGTGCCGAGACCGAGACCGCCTATGATGGCGGGATCGGCTGGACCGCGAAGACGTCCGAGACCGAGACCAAGAACCTCGGCTATGCCGAGGACGCAAGGGAGGTGTCGAGGGAATCGGCACTCGGTTCGGACGTTCAACCAAGGCTCCAGAACCGAGGCACAGACGAGCCGACGGCATCCACAACTCCCACCGGGGAACCGGGAGAGGGATTCTCGCTTCTCCAGCCGACAACTCATTCAACGGGTCGAGAAAAATCTCGACCGCCGACGGAGTCTCGGGTGCCAACTGGCCTGACGGGACACCGTGAGACCAGTGGCCAAGCCGAGAAGTCGACTCGAAGTCGACAGCCGACCACCGGGGAGAGGGATCTTCCCGCCCAAGAGCGCCGACAGTGAGACTTCCCCTTGTCTCTCTTTTTGGACCAAGAAAACGGTCCAGAAGAAGTTGGACCCTCACATTTAGTCGAGAGGGTCAGACAAAGCTCCTTAAAAGAAGCCGAATAAGAGGCACCGAGAGAGAGCGGGACAAATGCCGCAGCCGAGCGAGTAGCGGCACGCGCCGCCTCCTCTTTGAGGGCGATCATCTGCTCGAGCTGATCCGCCGAGAGCCATGCCGCTGGATACCGCCCGGCCTCTTTTTGATTTTACCGAGGAAATTCTTCTCGACGCCCCAGTTGCAAACGGGCAGCACAGTCTTCGAGGACGAGTCGTAAAAGGAAGAGCACAGGTCGCGAGGCCCGCGGGTCGTGCTCAAGGCCCGCAGTAGACGACGTGGAGTCGCGATCTGTCTGAGACATCTTCTGTCCGCAAGGGTACCTCTGGAAACCGAGTCGATTCGTCCATCGTGAGTCATGAGGGAGAGAAGACTGAAGTCTTTTTAGCAAAAACTTTTTAATTTCGAAAATTCGAAGAATTAGGAACCAGTCTTATACGCAGAGCGTTAAGGAGGGAACCTGAGCTTCCAAGCGGTAAGGAAGATCTGGCGTCATGGGGCGGAGCCGAGAGTTTTACCACCCGGGTGGGTGGAAGGAGCCAGCTTGAAGACCTTCCGGCAAGATTTAAAGCGGCAAGGAACCTGCCAGACAGTGTGGATGAACAACATATCCATGTCCCTAGAACTTGGAGTTATTCTTGACAGCAGATTGATGCTTGAATCTCAGGTATCATTCGTTGTCCGCACCAGTTTTTACCATCTGAGGAATATCACCATGATAAAACCCCTAGTTCCGCCCCTGGACCTCCCCACCTTGGTGCATGCCTTTGTGACATCAAGGCTTGACTACTGTAATGCGCTCTATCTTGGGATCTCTGAAGGTACCCTCCGCCGGCTGCAGCTGGTGCACAATGCAGCTGCCAGGCTGCTGACGGGGCAGTCTAAGTACTGCCACATCACCACAGTGCTGCGTGAACTGCACTAGCTGCCAATCAGGTGAAAGACCCTCTTTAAGGTGTGCTTGCTCATCTTTAAGGCTCTACATGGTCTGGGTCCTGGTTACCTGATGGACCTTCTTACACCTGCTGTCTCAGTTCACTCCCTCTGCTTCTCCTCTAGGGGTCTCCCTACAATTCCCCAGAATTAGGTTAAAAACGTCCGGTAACAGAGCTTTCAGTGTTGCTGACCCGTCCTGTGGAATTTGCTACCTCCAGCTGTAAGAGAAGCTCCTTCAGTAGAGGTATTCAAAGCCCACCTCAAGGCTTTCTTGTATAGTCAGGCTTTCCCAGACTTTGTTTTATAATTCTTGTCCTGGCTTGACTTCTGTTATTCAGCTCTGTCCCTGGCCACTTATTTAGTTATTTATTTAGTTATTTTTCTGACTTATCTATTTTAAATTTTATAATTGTGTGATTTAATTTAGTCCTATTTATTACAGTATTTATTGTATTGGTTTTAGTATTGTTACTGATTTGATTTATGTTCAGCATCCAGAACCTCTGGGATTGGGCGTCTTTTAAATAAAATTTGCCTTGCCCTTGCCTAATGAGGGATTTCTGGGGTTTGAAAAATATGTTTTAAAAATGCATCCAATTTACTAAAAAGGACCCATTTCATAATCACAATAAGACACTCCAGGGGGCGTGTTATGGTGGGCTAACAGCCCTTCTCAGGTGGTGGAAGCACTCGGCTTCGCCTCGTGCTTCAATCCACCCAAGGCGGGCCATTATCCCACCATAACACACCCACTGTCATGCCTTACTGCTTAAGTATTTTTAGTCCTTTCAGCAAATGGAGGAGCAATATGGTGTTTTAAGACAGATGTCACTTACAGATTTGCTCCATCCTGATTTAGGTAATGGAACAGGGAAATTCAGCCATGAAAATAATTCTCTATATGACACTACCGATTTGCCCCACTGTAGAGCAAAATTAACTTCTAAATTTTACAGCTTTCTCACTGATACGTCAAAAGTCATTACACATCCCTTAAATCAGAAGTGGGGAGTCAGCTATGCAGATTATTAATGCAGAACAGAAATGAGGGTCAATTTGCACAACCTGGTACTGGGCAGGGAATGAAGAATTAACCAGATACATTTTTATATTATCCATAGGATATACTATTCACCTTACCTCCTGAATAAATTTAATAATGACATACCGCCTTTCTGTAATAGAGGATGTGGAGAAATTGCAAACTGCTAATTCTGCTCATGTGCTGGCACTATGTCCCAATATAAAACCTTTTTGGGTATTAGTGTTTAACCAAATAAATGTAATTTTGAAAAACTGATTATTTTTTAAACCAGAGTTATGTTTATTAAGTACTTCTTCAAGGCAAGATATACTCAAAGGTAATGCAATGCATTTGTTACATATGGCTCTACTAAGTACCAAAAGGTGTATCACTTGATTTTGGAAAAAAAACATTAGTTCCTAATATCGAATTGTGGAAAAATATTTTTCTAAAAACTATGAGGTTGGGGAAAAACACTATATAACTAATAAATGACAAACTATTGGGACATGTGGGATCTAGTGCAAGAGGCATTATCCATTTATCAGAGGGGAGGAATTAGTATTTAAGGGCCCATGATGGCCAGGGCTGGCAAGGGAAAGTAAGAGTGGTACCTATAAAATATTATTCCAGGTCATTTTTTAGTGTTGCATGAATGTTAATTAAAAAGCAGAAGCTCGGTTAGGAATCTAGTTTTGATACATATAGCTTATAAACATAGGAAATGTATTAATGTATCACCATTTGTATAATGTGAACTTATATCTGTAATGCTTTTTTGCTGCAATGCCTATCTATTACGGGTAAACACAGAAACATAGACTTTGACGGCAGATAAGGACTGCTTGACCCACCCAGTCTGCCCATTTCCCTACCTGTTGAATAAGCTGCAGATCCTAGTTAACCAACAGCCCACCTCTTCCTACCGCCCACCAGAACTGCCTTATGTCTGTCTCCCACTGTTTTTGACCCCACGACCTCCTCAGGAAGGCCTTTCTATCTATTTGTAATGTGCGTATTTAAGTCAATAAAAATATTTATAATAAAAAAACAAGAAGCCAACTTTCTTGTATGCAGAGAACACTAATTTTCAGCTGATCTGTCTACACAATCGTACCAAGCCTACAGAGAGAGCTACGGATTATTCAAGCCACACTAATCAATCATACATTTATAAAGTAAGTTACTTTTATTTTTTTTCACATCTACATTTTATACTCCCTGAGCACTGGGGGCGGGAACTCTGCCACAACCCGTCCACGAGCCCACTTACCGCCAACCATCCCCCAGACCCCCATGGCGAGGCTGGGAAGGAGCTTCCTCCTGAGAAAGCACAATCCAAATCTGGGATGTGGTGGCAGACCAGTAGAACGGTGAGGCTTCATGAAGCCCTGGCTGCCATTTTCACTTTTCTAGTGACTCCTCCTCACTTAAGCATGACCACAAGACGGTGGGGGCACGCCGCCACGATTGCTGGCTGCCTGTCAATCCCTCCCTCCCTGAGAAAAGAGAACAGCCTCTGGACACTCTATCCTCTCTCACCTCTGCTGACCCCCGATGGCCCAGGCTAGTTCCCGAACCCAGGTCACTGGCGTTGCACGAGGTGTGGCATCCAGTGCCTCAACCTCCAGCACCACCAGGCCTGCACACTTTTATGTATTTTGTACCTCACCTCACGCTGCTGCCTGTTTGGGCTGCTCCCGTTTTTCTTGTTGGATCACTACACACCACAACACCTGCTATTCCTGACCCTAGCTAACTGACAAAGCCCCAGGGCTTGACCCCTCTGGCAGGGCAGAGGTTGGATGGCTGCTACGACCCAGAAGTATATGCCTGCTGCTGGTGGTGTGTGTGGGTGGGGGAGCATGGCTGTTGTCAGGATTAGTAATGTGGAGTGGGCCATCATTAGCAGTCTGGGTAATCTAACCATTTTACCAGTCTCACCAGCCATGAAGGACTTGTGATCATAAAGGACAACAGACCAGAATTACTAGCATAGCAGAGCGCTACACTATTTGTGTGACTTAGGGTTAGCTGCTATGTTTGTGATATTTCATTAATTAATTTGAGTTGGGAACTCTTCCTATCATACCCCCATTTTAAATTAAAATGGGGAAGGTTTGAAAGGGGAAAAGCCCCCACCTCAACCAAAATTCAAAAAAAAAAGAGTAGCATACTGTGCTATGCAAGGCCACAGTCCTCCAGCGACACCAATGAATGTATGTCTGTTGCTTCGCCTGACCTGTGGAGGAGATAGGGGCTGACATCACGTGGTCACCCATGACATCAAGCCCACCCACTGCCCACAGAAGTCAGGTTCCTTCCCGGAGCATGAAAGCACCACCTCTACAAAACTCACACAGCTCCACTGGCTGGCCCGAGTGGAGTGGGAGGATCGCCTACACAGAAGTAGGGTTGTCATGGTATACCAGTTTCACGGTATACCGTGGTATCAGAAGTCACGGTATTGATACCGTGGGAAATTTCTTATACCACGATAACCATGATTCACGGTATACCGCAGTATTGTGACCTTTCAACTATTTTTTTTTGCATTTTCAGGGATAACTCAATTCGAGGAGGCTTCTTTTTGTGCAAAAAGTACTTGTTCTGCAATACCACGGTATGACAATTATCGCGGTATTACATGTGACGGTTATCATACCGTCAGAATTTCATTCTGTGACAAGCCTACACTGAAGCATAACACACTCCACTGGCTCAACTAGGCTGGGAAACTCAGCTGCTAAAACCACTCAAGAGCACACACTTAACATTCACCCAATATATTTTTATCACCCTGTGTTTATCCATCAGTTGCTCAAACGACCTCCATCTGGACCAGTCTTCCTGGCCCGGTCACCCAACTTCTCTGGGACTTACCTTCACCACTTCAACCCTGCCACAGCACCCAGGCTAGAGGCTCCCAGTTGTTGGTGCAGGGCCACTGTGGAACCGGACTGTCACCAAGCATCAGCCGGAGGTTTTCCTCCATTTTCTCCCTGGGGTCCATGCACATGCAATTAAGTGATATGAATGCTCGTGGACATGCCCCTGGCATCTGGTCATGGGGTCCCCCTTCTCTCTTGCTGTTCTGCGGTGCTGCCATCCAGATTCCTCTAAATGGCAGTCAAGCTGCATGACAGACATTCCTCTCACCCAAGAGAGTAGAGCTGTGCTACGTATACTCAATCTTCCCTCACCCACCCAGCCCCTGAGCGACCCAGGTCACTGATGTGGCAGCAGGTGAGGAGCCCAGCGCCTCAGCTCTCCACGCCACTGGGCAAGGGACCTTCACCCAATCTGATGAAACATAATTAAAATAATAATTACAGGAGTGGTTTGTTGTCCTCTGGGTCAGTTTCTTCCACCTCTAAAAGCCAACCATATCCCCTCTGTCGCAAGAATGTAGTTGCTGTAGATTCTTTGGCAAACTCCTCGCCCACATGAAGCTTGACATCTGGAGCAGCTATTGAACCACTGGGATCTGAAAAACAAAAGCAAGCAAAAAAATGTATCACAGCAATCAAGGTATGGTGGCTATTAAAGCAAGTTAGTGTCTGACCCTCAATACGGATGCTCTGGAGGGGCACTGAGAGTGAAAGCTGCTTATAGCGGACTTGTCTGTGCAAGGCTCATTTGTCCATCTCATCTAATTTCTGAATTAGGTGACAGGGGGCGTAGTTAAGAAAACGCTGACCACAAAGTGCTCAGAATGCAAGTATTGCTTGTCTTGTTACCTTTTTGCACTTAATTAGTTCATGATATACAGTACAGAATGGGGTATTGGAAAGTACAGCTTTTGACAGATGTTATACTGTACTGCAGTTTTTTGGTTCAGCTTTTTCTTCTTATGCAAGCTTTGTAGGGGTGACTATGCGGCATGTTCTTCAGTGCTGATGTGCCCTGTACAGTACTGTAAGAGAAAATTACCGTAGTAATCTTTCTTCCAAGGGGTCCTTTAGCATCAGTAACATTAGCAGTGAGTTGACCAGGTAGTACTGCCCCAGAAATGGAGATTATGGTAATGTGTTTATGAATTAGCCAACCAAAGAAAGCTTGTGGGTGTGCTGAGCAGAGACTGTGTAGAAGGCGGCAGAATTTTTTTGAAGCTATATTGGGCACATGCCTACCTAGGAATGAACCAACAGGATTTAAAAAACATGCAACAGCATGAACCAGAACCACAGAACATGAAAACTTTGCTCTAACAGTAATAGAAAGTTTAAAACAACAAATTTAGTAGAAGAAAAGAAGCAGAGTCCTCTTCTGTAAGGTTATCAGGGGAGGATGGGTTGGAGCTTACTGATGCTAAAAGGACCCTTTGGAAGAAGATTACTATGGTGAATAATTTTTTCTTCTCACCCCAGGAGTCCTTTAGCATCAGTAACATTTGCAGACTATAAAGTAGTGCAGTTGGGAGATGTGTAGAGAACCTACTTCGGAAAGAGGCTCTGCAGAACCACCCTGCCAAATCTGGCATCAGATCTAGACTGTACATCTAGGCAGTAGTGCTTTGTGAATGCATGTACAGTCTTCCAAGTAGCTGGTTTACAGATGTTCAGTAAGGGAATGTCCCTTGCAACTGCCACAGTGGCTATGGTGCCCTAGTACAGTGGGCCCTGAGGCCTTCTGGGGGCCGTTTATCAGCCTTGTCATAGCAGAACTGAATACAGGAGACTATCTAGCAAGAGATAGTTCTCTTAGTGGCTGGACTTCCTCTACCTACTTCCCCATAGGTGAGGAACAGCTGTGTAGAGGAGCCTCTGAAATGCTTGCTGTGGTCCAAGTAGTAAAGCAGTGCCCTCTTGACATTGAGACTGTGGAGCTTCTGCTCCAGTGGAGTGGATTTCTCAGGGAAAAAACACTGGTACGGTGATGGACTGACTGAGGTGGAACTCGGACCACCTTAGGCAGGAATTTCCTGTTCATCCTGAGCTCAATCTTATCCCTATGAGGGATAATGTAGTTGGGCTCAGTACAAAGTGCATGTAACTCTGAAATCCTCCTTGCAGAGGTAATGGCTACTAGAAACACAGTTTTCCAAGTGACATACTTGTTATGGACCATAGCCATGGGTTCAAAGGGAAGCTCCATGAGCTTTGCAATACAGAGGTTAAGATTCCAAGGAGGGACAGGTTCCCTGATTGGGGGCTGCAGATGAAGGAGGCCTATAAAAAACTGTTTAAACATTGGTTGGGAAAAAATAGATTTGTTCTTTCCAATGGAAAGGTAGGCCAGGACTGTAGCCAGATGAAGCTTCAGGGAAGAAGGCCTTAGGCATAAGGCCTGGAGATGCACCAGATACTCCAAGAAATTATAAAATGAAGCTCTGAGAGGATTAATCTGTTTTTCTCTTGCACCAGAGGGGAAAATCTCTTCCATTTGGCTACATAGGTCTTCTTTGTGTTAGTCTTTTTGGCCATCTTCAGGGCTTGTTCAGAGGACTGAGTGGCAGGGAAATAGCAGTTACGTAACAACTTACCGTAACAGTAGATCTTCAAGAGAGATTCCTGCACTAGGTCTTCATATCTAGGACTACGCCCTCTGGCGTCAGGTCCGCATGGCAAACTTGTAGCTAGCAATCATCAGCGGGGACCCCCCCCGGTCAGGTGACGTGACATCAGCTTGAATATAAAAGGGGCGGTCCCGAGCACGCCCTCCAGTTCTTTTCCACCAGAGACCTAAGGAAGGGAGCAGAAAAATAGAGTAACAACTCCTGGGACCCTGTGCCCTGGCTGAGCCAGAGAACTAGACAGGAGAAAAGGGAAATAAACCCAGGAGCTGGGGAAAAGTAGGTGGGAAACTAGACCTACTGCAGGAACCTCTCTCCAAGATATACTGTTACAGTTAAGTTCTTATGTAACTGCTATATTTTACTTCGAGAGGGTTCCTGCAGTAGGTCTTCACATATAGGACTGAATTCCAAGCAGTCTAAAAAAGGAGGAGTCGGAGACTAGGTTCCGGGAGGAGGAAGATGTCTGCCTTAAGACAGAAGGCCTTGCAAAACTGCAAGGCCAAAATCAGCTTGACACCTAGAGGCAATGTCCAGACTATAGTGTTTAGTGAATGTGTGGATGGAAGACCAAGTGGCCGCTGCACAGATGTCTGCAGCGGACACATTCCTGAAAAAGGGGGTAGAAGTGGCCACACCTCTGGTGGAGTGACCTTTAACCACCCCCAGAAGGGTTTTCCCGTATTTCTGGTAAGTGTAATGGATACAGTTAGCCAGCCACCTGGAAAGAGTCTATTTAGAGATAGCCTTGCCCTGGCACTGGGAGGCAAAGGATACAAAGAGTTGGTTTGACTTTCGAACCTCCTTAGTCCAGGAGGTATAGTACCTCAAAATCCTGTGCACATCGAGGGTGTGAAAAAGGTACTCTCTCCTGTTGGAATGCTGAGGAAAGTAAACCGGCAGCTCAACACTCTGATTAAGAGTCATCTCTGAAACAACTTTTGGAAGAAAAGAAGGATTACTCCGCAGGACCACCCAGTCCTTGTGGAAAATTAAATAAGGCTCTCTGCATACAAATCCTGAAGTTCTGAAACCATTCGAACTGAAGTAACTGCAACCAAAAACAGCGTCTTCCAAGCCAGGAAGCGCATTTCGCAACTTGCTGCTGGTTCAAAAGGGGGCAAAGTAAGTTTTTCCAATATAAAATTAAGATTCCAGGGAGGAAAAGGGTTCCAGACCGGAGGTTTGAGATGAAGGCTCCCCTTCAAGAAAGTCTTGGAAACCGGAGGCCGAGTAAGAAAAGGGGTCCAAGCACTTGGCTGTGGCCCAAATAGAAAATCTCTTCCATTTCACGGCATAAGTGGATCTGGTAGAGGGTTTTCTGGCCTCCACGAAGACCTGAGCAACCTGGGAGGAAACTCCATGGCGAGAAATCACTATGTCCACAGGTGCCACGCATGAAGATGGAGAGACTTGAGACTCTGATGTACCAGGGTGCCTTGCTCCTGTGACAGAAGGTTGTGAGAAAGTGGCAGAGGAACCAGTGGTTCTAGAACTAGTTGTTGCAACAGCGGGGAACCATATCTTCCGGTGCAACAGACGAGCAATCAGGATCATGTGAGCCCCTTCTGCCTGAAGTTTTAAAAGAACCTTCTGAATGAGAGGAAAGGGAGGAAACGCACACAGAAACCTCCCTGTCCAGGAGACAGACAATGCACCTCGCCAAAACGCCCCATGCCCGTGAACGAGTGAGCAAAAGCAGAGTAGTTCTGCGCTGGATGCGGAGGCGAACAGGTCTAGGTCTGGTCGGCCTCATAGAAGGAACAAGTCTTCTACTACTTCCTGCTTTAGTTCCCACTTGTGAGCCCTGGATACTGATCGGCTGAGACTGTCCACCAGGGTATTGTGAACTCCAGGCACGTGGACTGCTGTCAAGGTCAGGCCATGCTGGATTGCCCAATACCATACTCTCACTGCTTCTCTGCAGAGAGGGTACTATCAGGTACCTCCCTGTTTGTTCAGATACCAGACAGTGGCCATGTTGTCTGTCTGGATAAGAAATGTTCCCGAACAAAGTAACGACTGAAAGGCCTGGAGAGTATAGAGCACTGCTCTGGTCTCCAGGATGTTGATGTGAAGATTCTCCTCCACTGGGGACCAAGAGCCCTGCGTCCTGTGATCCCCCAGATGAGATCCTCAACCCGTACTGGAATCATCCGAAGTGAGGGTTTGGGAATGAGCCTGGAAGTGGAAGGGGGCCCCCACCAACAAATTGGTGGGATCCTGCCACCAGAGGAGATCTTTCTGTAGGCTGTTTGAGATCATGACCAGCTGGTCCCTGTTGTCCAACCGCTGGTCCCACTGGACTCAAAGAGACCACTGGGTAATCCTCATGTGCCTGGCCAGGGGGACAGTTGGAATGGCAGCTGCCATAAGACGAAGCATGGAATGAGCAGGGATCCACCAAGACTTGGCCACCAAGGCAGCCTGTGAGACTAGGGTCTCCACTCAGTCTAGTGGAAGGAAGGCTTTGTTCTGGACTGTATCCAGCACCACTCCAATAAATATGGGAGGCAGTATAGTGCAGTGGTTTAAAGCTCTGAGCTGCAAATCTGGTGACATCCAGCAGACCAGACCTGAGTTTGAATCCCACAGCTTCCACTTACATACTGTGTGACCCTGAGCAAGTCATTTAACTTCCCTGTGCTCCCAGGTTGCGCCTGTAAAAAAGCTTTAAGCTTAGTGTGCTAATCCTAGTTAAACAACTTAAAAAAAAAAAAAAGAAAGAAAAATTGGAGGCGCTGGGAGGGTACTAACTGGGATTTGGGCAGACTGACCGAAATTCCCAGGTTTGAAAGCAGATCCAGAGTGAAGGAGAGGGGACTCCTTCAGGCTGTCCGGGGATGGGGCTGAAAAGAACCAGTTGTCCAGGTATGAGAACACATATATGCCCCTGCGGCAGAGGAATGCCGCTACCACCGCGAGGCACTTGGTGAAAACTCTGGGAGCTGAAGACAGGCCAAAGGGGAGTGCCTTGAATTGGAACTGGTTCTCCAGAAAGGAGAACTGGAGAAAGCGGCAGTGGGCCGGGAGGATAGAGATATGAAGGTAGGCATCCTGCATATCCAGGGAGCACAGCCAGGTGTTTGACAGGAGCAGAGGTAGGAGTCCCTGGAGAGTCAGCATGTGAAACCACTTGTACTCCACAAAGTGGCTCAGTATGCTGAGGTCTAGGACAGGTGTTGGGTCACCCGTCTTGTTTCGAACTAGGAAGAAGTGGGACTAAAATCCCCTTCCTGTTTGATCTGGAGGAACAGGCTCTATGGCAGCTTTTAGGACTACAGCCCAAATCTCTTGATGAACGACAGGGATCTGACCCGATGGGTAATAAGACCTTCCCGGAGGATTTGCTGGAGGAATCTCCAGGAACTCAGTGGAGTGACCTCTTTATATAAGCTGTAACACCAATACATCTGCGGCCTTTCACCATGCCAGGTAGAGGACGAACCTCCCTCCTACCGCTTCCTCCGTGTGAGACAGAGGGAACGAGAGGAGGGGAAGTGAGTCAGGACGCGGAGTAGAGTGGAGCCTTGACTCCTGAGGCCGCCTTGGCTAATTTGGCCTGAGGCAGTTGTGCTCCTGAGCCAGCAGCACGTTTTGCTTGACATTTGCCCTGGTTTTGATTTTTGTTCCAGTTTCTTTTGCAATGAAAAGGCTGCTTCTTCTGACCTGAATGGTACATGGAGCGTACGTCTCTCTTAAGGACCTACCACTCTCCTGCAGCCCGGTAATATCTTTCGTGTCGCCGCCAAAGAGAACAAGGCCCCTGAAAGATGCGTCCAAAAGAGTGGATTGTACGTTCTGAGCCAGACCTGCAGGCGAGCCACAGAGTCTACTGAATCATATGTGGCTCGGAAGTGCGTGCCAGCAGGATGACTTATTCATCCTCACTTTCTCCAGTAACTTGGCCCCGAGTTGCTCATCAGGGACGTCCTGACGATCCTTTTCCAACTCCAAGAGCGAGGACTTCTGGAATGCCACCATCTGCGAGACGTAATTAAGTGACCGAATAGCACAGGTGGTCGAGGCATAAATCTTTCTGCCATATTGGTCCAGCTGTTTCGAGTCCTTGTCTGGAGCAGTAGTGCTGAGATGTTCTGGTTGAGCTGAGCGGTCATGGGCAGCTGCGATAACCATGGAGTCAGCTGTTGTTTGCGAAGTGAGGTGGGAGATCCCTTACGGGGCAAAATAGGGTCTATCCACTTTTCTTGATACTGCAGGGATAGAAGAAGGCTGCTGCCATATAGTGGATGCAAGATCCTCATGTGGACTTATCCACAGGGGGATAGGGCGAGGGTCCACATTAGCAAGATCTAGATGCTCAGCTAGTCTTTTACGCTGAGGATCTAGTTCCTTTGCCTGCCAGCCCAAAGCCTTTTGAATAGTACGTAAGAGCTCTCCAAAAAAAGGGTTCTCAGGGGGGATTTGGAGGACTCTCTAGGTTGAGGCTCAGTGGGAGAATGGAGTCTGACTGGTCACTGTCCGAGTCCTCGTCTGACTCTGAGGATTCCGGTCTGCTGGTCAGAGAGGGATCTACTCCAATGTCACCCACTGGAAGTGAGCCAAGGCACAGCCAGAGGGCACTGGATTTGGGGGTGGAGCCCCTGGAAGAGGGGTGCCCCCCCTTGAGGCTGGGACTGTTTCAGCTCAGTCAGGAACTGCATCCTGCTGCCACGCTGTAATGGCGTCACGGTCAGTCAGTGGAGGTGGTGGCGGAGGAAACCCAGGATATCCAGGGTACAATGGGTAGCTGGGGGGGGGGGCCAGTATGGATACAGGTACTGGTAACCCGAGAATCCTGGCGGGTATCCAGGCACCGGGTATCCGGATGTCGGATAGCCCAGCGCCAGCGGTAACCCGGAGTATGCGGGTAACCCGCGCCAGCTGCGCTGCCTGAGTCGGAAGAGACGGTCCGTGGCAGACCTCCCGGCAGTGGAAAGTGGGGTTCAGGCCCCGAAACTGGCCAGAGGGCCCATCAGGAGGAGCAGACGGCTCCAGCCGGGGAGGCGAGGAAGGGTTGCTGGGCAGCACCAAAGGGTCAGGCAAAGGTCCCGAGGGTCCCGAAGGGGGGGGTCCATGCCTGTACGTCTCAAGTCTGGCGACAGGTCCCTGGGAAGGAGGGAATCCGTCGGTGGGATAGACCCTGGTGAAGAGCAAAGCTCCGGAAGGGACCCCAACGATAGGTCAGAAAGCGTTCCCGAAGGAAGAGAAAGGTCGAGAATGGGCGGCGAATCCCTTGGGGTAGAAACCAGCAGGGATGAGGATTCCTCCACTAGCACACTTGTCCCAGAGTTGGGGTCCACAAGGGAGCCCGACGGGAGAGTAGTAGTGGCTGTGTTGTCGACGGGGGTTCCATCGGCTGACTTATCAGTCGTGACCGGGCTGGCAGTGGCACGAAGACTGCGGTCATGCTAATCAGTCAGGGACAGGTGCCCAACGACAGAGTCCGGGGGTGGCTTATCGGCGGTGCTGCTAGTGGGAGAACGTACAAGGACCTCTAAAGAGGCGACCTCCGGCTACCCACTCACCTCGGCAGGAGGGGGAAGAGGGCATCCGACCCGCCGGAGCGGATGAAGGCCCAGGAAGAGTGGTACTCACGGTTTTGGAGGAGGACGATGTACTCTGGTCGTCGACCGAAAGAAGGCTTGTTCCAATCAGAGGAGACGGGCTTCTCTCCTGGCGCTTCTCCTTGTCGTCCTTCTTTTTCTTCTTTTCTGGGGCCAGCGATGGCTGCCTCTCCTAAGCTCCTTTTCCATCAAAGCTAGCCACTGAGTAATAAGGTGGGTCTCGAGGGTCCGCTTGTGACGGGTCCGGGGTGGCCTGGTTAAGGCCCTGACAAACAGCACACTAGGCCGAGTTGGGCTTGGGCCCCAGGCAAAGAAGGCAGCGGGAGTGGTCGTCCCTGTGTAGGATTTGGGCACCGCACTTCATGCACTTTTTCTTTTAAATTGCAGACTACATACACTCGCGGCGGCGAAGAAAAATTACATGCAGAGACAGACGATAAAACGTCAATTAAGGCGGGCGACTGATCAGTGTTCTACCACGTCTGTCACATGAACTGGCGTGACAGCGGGCATGGGACCGCCCCTTTTATAGTCAAACTGACGTGTCACCTGACGATGAGGGGCAGTCCCCGCTGATGATTGCTAGCTACAAGTTTAGTGTGTTGACCTGATGCCAGGGGACGCAGTCCTATATGTGAAAACCTACTGCAGAAACCCTCTCAAAGTCAGATCTCTAACTCCTCAAGAGCCAAGCTTTGAGGTGAAGAGACTTCAGGTCTGGATAAGTGACTCCTATCTGAGGGAGTGTCAGGAGAGAGTAACTGAGTGGAAGGCGAATGGATGGGTTTGCTACAAGAGAGGGTTAGCAGGAGGACACCAAGCTGGCCTTGGCCAGTCCAGCACCACCAGAATCATTGTTGCTGGTCGAGTTCTGAGTTTCAGTAATGTACTGAAAATCAGGGGAAAGGGAGGGAAGGCATAAAGGAACTTCCCTGACCAGTCAAGAGCATCTGTTGGGAGGGTTCCCAGAACTGGAGGCCTGCAGCAATACAGAGGAAGTTGATGGTTGAGGTGAGAGGTGAAAAGATCTATTTCTGGTGTGCCCCACCTTCTGGACACTGTGGCCAGCACTTGCTTGTTCAGACACCATTCACTGTGCCCTTGGTTGATGTGACTGAAGGCATCTGCCAAGGTGTTGTCCTTGCCCGGAAGGTGTATGGCTGAAAGACTGACATCCAGGGAGTAGGGCAAACATCAGATCCTCATGGCTTCCAAACACAGGACACCGAACCTTGTGCCACACTGCTTTATGCAAAACATTGTATTGGTGTTGTCTGTCCTGATCTGTACTGTGTGGCCCTTTACTTGTGGGGCAAAAGCCTTCAGTTCCAAATAAATTGCTCTGAGCTCCAGCAGAATGATGTGAGCCTGTGACTCCTTTAGAGTCCAGGTGCCACTGATGAAAGTACTGTCCAGATGAGCTCCCCATCCCAGCAGAGAAGCATCTGTAGTGATGATTTTTGTGGGAGAAGGTGCTTGGAAGGGAATTCCTACCGAGAGGTTGGCTGTTTCCTTCCACCAGTGCAGGGTCTGAAGGAATGTCTTTGTGACTGGAATCAGTTTGGACAGGGAATTGCTCCTTTGGGACCAGTGAGACCGCAGGTGGTACTGCATGTTCCTCATTCTGAATCTGACTCCTGGAACCACTGCTGTCACGGATGCCACGTGTCCCAAGAGCCTCAAAAACTGTCTGGCCAACTCGGGCTGGCCCAGAACAAAATAATTTGCCACTGACAAAAAATTCTGGATTTTTTCTGGTGGAAGAAAGGCCCTGCTCTGCTGAGTATCCAACTGTGCCCCTATGAAAGTAAGGAGCTGGGTTGGTTCCAAGTGGGATTTATTCTGGTTTATAAGAAACCCCAAAGAATGCAGAGCATTCTTTGTTAGAGATAGGGCCTCCTCTACTTGTAGAGGTTTTTTCCCCACTGTAAGCCAGTTGTCCAGATAAGGATAGCCTGAGATTCCCTGTTTTCTTAGATGTGCTGCCACAACAGCCAAATATTTGGTGAATACCCTTGGTGCAGATGTCAGGCCGAAGGGCATGGCTGCAAACTGGTAGTGCCCTGATGGAAGTTTGAACCTCAGAAACTTTCTGTGGGACTGCCTTATTGTAATGTGGAAGTAGGTGTCCTTGAGGTCAAGGGAGGCTAGCCAGTCTCCCTGCTGAAGGGACTGTATTACCATTTTTAGGGTGACCATTATGAATTAGGGTTTTATAAGATGCTTGTTTAAGTATCTGAGGTATAAGACAGGTCGGCAGTCCCCATTTTTCTTTTGTGTCATGAAGTATCTGGAGTACAGGCCTTTGCTCCGTTGATGGACAGGCACTCTCTCTACCACTCTTGCTGCCAGAAGATGTTTCACCTCTAATTCCAACAGAAGCCTTTTGTCGGCATTAGTGATTAGGACAGCTGGGTGCCCTTGAGGGCTGACATCTTTCTGAACTGAATCAAATCAAACTTTATTTTTATAGCATCTTTCAAAACCAAGGTGCTCTACACAAAACCAAATACAATAAATATAGATAAAATTAAAACAGGAACAATAAAACAAATTATCCATAATTAGAGAAAGCTAGATTAAATAAATATGTTTTTAGCTCAATTTTAAACCCATTGATGGTCAGGCATTCTCTTAACCGATGAGGTAGAAAATTCCATAGGGTTGGAGCCGTAAAGGAAAAGGCACGAGAACCAGATATCTTCAGTCTCACCCTGGGAATCTCTAGCAAATCCCTTGTGAAGTGGCAGGTCGTTTTCCACTACCTCCAGAACCCATTTGTCTGATGTGATGAGTGACCAGGGCTGGAGGTAGTGGGAGAGCCTGCCCCCTACAGGCAGAGGGGAGGCAACCTGAACAGTTGAGTCTGGGCTTATGCTGAGCTGCAGGAGATGGGGTAGAGGCAGGTCTCCTCTGACCTCTCCTGCCTCTTCCTCTATAGTAACCTGTTATGTGAGAATAGTCAAACTGAGGAGGAAGGGAAAAATAGGGTCTAGGGAAGTATCCTCTGCCCCTCTTTTTCCCTTAGGTTGAGGCTTTTGAGCAGCAGGAGTCTTCACTTTTGCTGTGTTGCTTTGGCAAGTTATTTTGTAATCATCAACCTTCTTCATGTAGTCTTCTGTTCTAGAATCGAACAAGACATTCTGGTCACAAGGAAGGTCCACGGCCCTGGACTGAGTGTCCTGCGTCAGATTAGCTGTCCTCAGCCATGCAAAATGCCTAAGGGAGATAGCCTGGGCCATTACGCTGAAGGATACATCACTGTTGTCATTTGCCATGTGGAACTGGTACTTAGTGGCTTCCAAGACAGTTGTAGCCATCTCCACCAAGTCCAGTACCACAGAGTCAGATCCCTGCTGAGCTATGGCCAGGACCAAGTTCCAGAGGGCCTTCTGATACTTGGCTGTGTATGCCATGTAAGAAAAGAGGTAGAGCAGAAGAGAGGCTGATACAGGTTTTTTCAGCCATAAAATCCAGTCTTCTGGAATCTTTCTCAGGGGCTGAGAAGAGAGAGGGACTCCTGCTTTGTCACTTGCAGCCTGTTGTACCACCCCTTCATGGCTGGGATGTACAGACAGGAAAGCTGCATCTTTTTTGGATAACCGATATTTATTGTCTATTCTTTTGTCAACCCCACACAAGGATGTAGGGGTCTGGAGAAGCTTCATAGTGTTCTTCTTAAATGCCTTATAAATAGGAACTACCACTTTTTTTAGGAGGAGGGAGACCTTTCACTTCTCTATAATCCTGGTCTTCCCTTCTTCCTGGGTGGACTCCTGAGAAGGGAAGTCAAGGGTGTCCACCATATGCTGCAGACAAGTCAGCATGGAGGAAGTATCCTCCTGATCTGTTGGGGATGCACCAAAATTGGGGTCAGGGGACACATCGGGCTCTGGGACGTTGTCCTGTTATGTCATCTGGAGCATCATAAAAATCCTTATCATCATCCCCCTCATAAGCTCCTGCATCAGAAGGAGCTGCAGACGGGGTTTGCCTAGAAAAGGCAGGGGTGGAGAAAAATTACCCCATGCACTGTAGGGTCTGAAAAACATGCCATGCTTTTGCCATATCCTCCACAGATGGTAACTCCTTATGTACTGTATGTCTGGGAGATTACCACCGTGGGGTTCTGTGTGTTTAGATTTTTCTATATGTTTTTTACCCACTGATGTCTCACCTTTAGCAGAGCCGGGAGGGGCAGTGGTATGCTTTTCTTTATAAGGCTTCTTAGCAGCCACCTCATCGTTGACTTGGTCAGGCTTTCTTTTTAAACCAGGCACCTCATCAGCACCTTTAGAATTTTTAGGTTTAGAAGGAACTTTATCAGTCCCTTTAGAAGCCTTAGGGTTAGCAAGCACTTCACCAGCACCTAAATTTATAGTTTTTCCTTTTACAGGCACTTCATCGGCACCTTTGGATAGCTTAGATTTAGAAGATGCCTTATCAGCAACTTGATTAGAATTTTTATTCTTTGAAGGCCCCTCATCGGTAGCCTTGGGTCTTTGCTTGAGGACAGAGGAAGACCCTTCTTTAGCCATCATTCTAAGCCTTTCTGCTCTATTTCTTAAGGTCTTTGAACAAAACTTAGAGCAGAGAGAACAACAGTGGTCTGGACCTAAACACCTGAAACACAGGTTGTGGGTATCAGCTTTAGCCACTATTCTGTGGTACTTTAAACAATTTTTGAAACATGTGGGTCCAGTCCTCTTTTTAGGGATTTCTGACATGCCAAAACTCAGAAAACCTCAGAAAAGTCAAGCCCCAATAGGGTTCTGTTTAAAATAATGGTCAGTTCCCTCGCGGTAAAGAACTGCATCTTTCTGAGGAAAAAACTAGGCAAATAAAAAGAAAAACACTGGTTCCCGCCTAAAAAAAAGGAACTGCGATAAAAATAAGAAAAGAAACTAGTGAATAAAGTAAATGCAGTTACTATTTTAGCTAGAAAAATAAAGAAAAGGAACCATGGGGGAACCACGGAAATGACTGAAAAACCCAGTTCCTGGGAACCGAGAGGAACTGCTAAAAAGCAGGAAATGGCTACTCAGCACGCTATAAAAAGTACATAATGTAAAATGTATAGCTATCAAGAAGTAAAACACTTTTTCCTTGCCAGAGAGAGAGAGAGAGAGAGCGCACCTCAGAGGCAGTGTTGCTCAGTCAAGCGGAGAAAAAATTCTGGTGCCTTCTACACAGCCTCTGCTCAGCACACAGAAAAGCTTTCTCTGACTGGCTAATTCATAAACTCATTACAATAATCTCCACCTCTGAGGCAGTACTACCTGGTCAGCTCACTGCTAACGTTACTGATGCTAAAGGACCCCGGGCTGAGAATCTTTTTCCTTTTGCTTGTTTTTGTGTCTGAGGTGGGTGCTCAATGCATTCAGTGATTGTTGATTTTTGTGTTTCACTGGGTTTGTATGTGGTGCTTCTGTGCTTCACTATAACTAGCTTCTTTGTCAAGTGACCAAAGGGACTTGGCCCAGATGTACTTTGGGAAGGAGGGAGGAGCCGGACTTTCCTTGACACAAAATGTCATGCAGTGGTCGCTGAAGGCACCCGGCAATATATACGTGTTGTAACAATGTGGTTGGGGTGAGAGGCAAGAACCCAGTTCAGGAGGGTATGGTCTGATGAGTGGAGACTAAGTTGGGTGGGTTCTGTGATGACCTGTGAAAGATTAAAGAGCCACTGACATCTTCTTAGAGGTCGGGCAGGCAACTAATTCCAGGAAGCTGTCAGCCAGGTAAGCTAAATGAGTAAGATTTGAAATTTGTTTTAAGGAGGTTAAATATGGCAATTTTACCTTAGAGTACCCGGCTCATAACTTCCACGTACGAGCCGAGAGGCCAATCAAGTGCTGCAGCCCTGCCCCAAAAAACAGCACTTTGATGACATTAGGTAGGGAACAGGGCTGGGGTGCTTTGTGTAGTAAGATACGATGGGAATAGGATCGGGGTTCTGTTCAATGTACTATTATTGTTCAGCGTCGTTCTATATGTATGGGGCATGATATGTGATATATTAGCCCCATACATGTAGAACTGCCAGCAAAGATAATGTTAGTACATTTAGACAGCCCCCCTCCCCGATCCTATTTCCATCGTATTACTTACTACACAGAGCGCTTGCAGCCCTGTTCCCTGCCCAACATCATCAAAGTGCTGTTTTTTGGGGAAGGGCTGCAGCACTCGGGCGTCCGCTTGGCTCGTATGTGGAAGTTATAAGCCGGGCACTCTAAGGTAAAACTACAATATTTAACCTTAAAAAATATTCAAAACTTGCTCATTTAGCTCATCGGGCAGGCAACTTCCTGGAATGAGTTGCCTGCCCGGACCATGTCAGCTGCTCTTTAAGGGATTCGATCTTGTGGGTGGTTGGCCTGTAAGTCAGGGAGAGCCAATTAATGTTGAAGTCACCCAGGAGGATGAACTCACCACCAGAGGAGTGTGAGGAGAGAGTGGACAGTGAGTCCATCAGGGACAAGGGTGAATTTCACAGTGAGGCATACAAAGCACCAAAAAAAAGATACTGAGGAGGGAGAGGAGAGCTTAGCTAGCAGAAGCTCATGTGAGGAGGATGCAGCCTCCCTGAGAGCGATGGTGCAGGAGAAGTTCTGACGGACATATGGGACAACCCCACCCCCTTGTTTACCCTTCTTGCCTAAAGATAGTCTGCAATGGTAAAGCTGGAATCAGGAATCCTGGATCATGAGAGCCAGGATTCCCTGGTACAGAGGAAGTCTGGAGTGTGGTGAGAAACCCACAGAGTAAGGAGATCCAGTTTAGGGAGGAGGTTCTTGGCACTGAGGTGGAAAACACTAAGACCTTGAGGAATGAGAGGGGAAGGACCAGGACTGAATTTCACTTTGTGACGGGAAAGGGGACCAGAGCATGTATTATTTTGATTAATTTATTCTTTTCTAAATATGCATCTGCTTCAGGTACAAGATGGCTAACAGATCACATGATCAAGTAGTATATGACAGCTTATGTTAGCCAGGGTAGAGGGTCTGATGTTCTCATGGGAAAATTAACAGGAAAGCTGGGGAGGAGGCAATAAACCCAGTGGGGAGTCCTTCCTGGAGACGTTCCCGTTTTGGACAAAGGACCCAAGTGCATGTCATTATGGTAGCAAAGAGGTGCTGAAGGGTGGGTGGACACACGGACATACACACGCACACACACACTCTCTCTCTCTCTCAAAGAGGGCTGGGACAACATGGAACTGTCACTCAAAGTGAGTGAGACCCTTCCCCACATGGAGTGAGAAATATATTGTGGTGCTGGAAGTAATCACGTCCTCTTGGATCTTGTATATCTGAAATCCAGAGTCCTGCAGCTATAAGTCTGGTAAGAAAGACAGTCTAGGGAAAAGTAATGTATTTTCTTCAGACAGCAGCAGGTAAAGACATGGATTTTTGGTGAGAATAGATCAGAATTCTGCTACACACTATCTGTCTGTTCAACCTGGTTTTATTTTCTGCTTCTTCTTAGTAAAGGTGCAACCCTTTGTTTTCCTGTAAATACATCCTGTTGTAAATACTCATAGTATTTTAGTAAAGCTTCTATTTTTATATAATCAGTGAATTCTTGTTTTATTTTAAAAGGGTAATTCTGCTATTTCTGCTGGACTCTGTTTGCAGTCCATCTCTGAAGGGGCATTCTACCCACAGTTATTATACTAACATACTAACATACTATTTGCCAGCAGATTAGGCCTTATGGTCTATCAAGTCTGCTCGAACCTAGATCCTTAGTTGGGTGCCGAGACCCTCCCATCCCTTGTGCTCCAGAAACCCCTATCATCCATCCCCACCCCCCCGAGACAGGCCATCATCTGATACATCCACTTTCTGTGTCTGTCCCACCCTCTCTTAAAGCTCTCCACTGTGGATCTCTGAACCAGCTCACCAGGCAGAGCATTCCAAGGTCCACCACCCTCTCAGTGAAAAACTCCTCCTCTTTCCCCTCACCCTTC
Organism: Neoceratodus forsteri; assembly: GCA_016271365.2. NCBI lineage: Eukaryota > Metazoa > Chordata > Ceratodontiformes > Ceratodontidae > Neoceratodus > Neoceratodus forsteri. The sequence continues at coordinate 142,325,970 of CM057451.1, read as the reverse complement.
CACCTTCCAACTTCAAACCATGCCCTCTGGTGATGCCTCCTGCTTTAGTCTAAAGATCCTCCATGTTTACTCTATTTATTCCCTTGAGGTACTTGAAGACCTCAATCATGTCCCCCTGTCTCTCCTCTCCTCCAATGAAAACAGGCAGAGCTCCTCAAGTCTGTCCTCGTAAGTCAAATCCCCTAGCCCTCGTATCATCTTTGTTGCCCTCCTCTGTCCTCTCCAGGAGCTGTATGTCCCTCTTCAAGTGTGGTCTCCAGTACTGTACACAGTACTCAAGGTGTGGTCTAACCAGTCCATTGTACAGCGGCAGAATCACTTCCTTGCTCCTAGAGGTGATCCCTCTGTATGCATCCCAACATCCTGTTTGCCTTGCTAGCTGCTCTCCTGCACTGCTCAGTGTTATTCATACATGTATCCACCATGACCCTAGGTCTTTTTCCTGTTGAGGCTTCCAGCACCTCCCTCCCAGGGTGTACCTGTGTTTAGGGTTTCCCACCAAGATGCAACACCTTGCACTTGGTGATATTGAAATTTAATTTCCATGTGTGAGCCCAGCTTTCCAGGGTGTCCAGGTCCTGCAGGGCCAACCTCCTCTTCTCCCTCAACTACTGCTCCCATCTTGGAGTCATCCATGAAGAGACTCATTTCACACCCTATACCATCCCTGATGTCTGATATGTATGCATTAAACAGGATTGGACCCAGGACCGAGCCCTGTGGTACCCCATCACAACCTCTGTAGGGTTCGAGAGCTCCCCACAGACCACTACTCTCTGAGTGCGTCCAGCTATCCAGTTTTCAATCCATCTGACCATCAAAGGCCTACTCCTAACCCCATCAGTTTCTCCACCAGACCATTGTGGGGGACAGAGTCAAACGCTTGCTGAAGTCCAAGAATAATACATCCACAGGCTTACCTCTGTCCAGTTCTGATGTTACCCATTCATAGAACTCCACAAGGTTGGTTTGACATGATCTACCTGGCACAAACTCATGCTGCCGACTATCCAGACCTCCCACCTCCTCCAAGTAAACCCCAATCGTTCCTTTAGTATACTCTCCATTAATTTTCCCACCACCGAGGTTAAACTGATGGGTCTATAGTTTCCTGGTACTTCCTTGACCCCCTTTATGGATTGGTACCACATGTGCCTCTCGCCAATCCTAGGTACCCCTCGTCTCAAGTGACCTGTTGAAAGCTCCGCCAGGTGCAGCCAGTATGTCCTACTAATTCCCCATAGTACTCTCGGATGAATGCCATCCGCCCAGGAGATTTGTCTTTCTTTAGGGCCTTGAGGGCAACCACACCCTTTGGTGGGGATGGCATCATCCGTCCCTCCACCTTACTGGTCTTTTATCCTTATCCAGATGTGACACCCCTGGGGTACCTTTCCCTCCTTTGCTCCATTTCTGTTGCTCCCTGATCCCACTCCCTGCCGCTTCTATCCCTTTGTGCCTTGCTTTGTAGATATCCCATCCTCCCTAGTGAACACAGAGGCAAAGTACTCTAAATACCTCTGCCTGGTCCTCGCCTCTTCCACCCACCTCCTTCTGATCTCAATCTGCTGAGATGGCCTTAGTTTTCTCCGCCTCCCCAATGTACCGGAAGAACCCTTTTCCTCCATGTATCCCTGTGCCAGCCGCTGTGTCTTTACTGGACTTAGCTCCCCTCACCATACGGGTGACTTTTCTAGATGCAAGCTGGTACATTTCCTATCCCTATCCCTCTTGTTGTTTTATATTTTGTAGCCGCCTTCTTTTCTCTGACTGCTACCTGGACCTCACTGGACCACCAGCATGGTTTATGTGACCTTGCTCCCTTACGTTTCAACTTAGCGCAGATCCTGACTGCCTCATGAAGTCCCCAGTTTATGACCTCCCATCTCCTTTCCACACTTGTTGTTGAGGTAATCCCCTTCAAGTGATCCTTGAGAATATTTCCCATGCCTATAAAGTCTGCCCCCCTGAAGTCCACTGCCAGTGTCCTAGATCTCACCCCCACTCCCCCAATGCTTATTTGAAACCAGACAGTATTGTGGTCACTCCCAGTCAGGGGGTCCTGTACAACCATGTCCCTTACCAGATCCCCATCTGCCAGAACCACATCCAGGACATGCCCCTCCCTTGTGGGCTCCATCACATGCTGTGTTAAGAACACATCCTGGAAGCCATCCAGCAGCCTCTGCTCCTTGGCCACCTTAGAGGACATGGTTCCCCAGTTTGTACCTGGCATATTAAGGTCCCCCATCAACACCACTCCTTCCCCTTTTGGACCACACTGGGCAATGATGTGTACCAGCAAACCATCCTCTAGAACATCACTCATCCTGGGGCCTATATGCTACTCCCAGCTTGACCTTATCTCCTGCTGGGGATCGTAAGGTGACCCATAAGGCCTCCACGTTTCCTCTGCCTCTTCTACCATAGCAATTTCTATGTCATCTCTAATGAACATAGCCACTCCACCCCTCTGCCCTCCTTTCTATCCTTCCTAAGCATAGTGTACCCCGTACATTTAGGTCCCAGTCATGGTTTTGTTGGCCACGTTCCGTGACTGCCGCCACATCCACCCCCAACAGCATGGCCTGGAACTCTGGCAACTTGTTTCCCAAGCTCCTGGCATTTACTAACACTAACCCCCACCCCTTATCCCTGATCCTTTTTGTCGAACCCCACCCAGATTCCTTATACTTCCATCCTCCCCCTGCTCCTCCTGAAACCTCCACCTCCAGTCTGTTTCCCCCCTCCCCCCCTTGGGCTTGAAGGCTACTCCCCTCATCCTTATGTTTGACCTTCCTGACTTTGAGCAAGGAGGAGGTAAAAAACAGGTTTCCTGGGTCCTGTTGGTAAAAACCTTAATGGTGGCAGTGAACCTGAAGTCCCTGGTAATGGATTTGTGCCACACACATCACCAGGAAGGAGGAGAAGTAGGGTAAGGAGGCGAAGAATGAAGTAGGACTTATGTGCTCTTGGCCAGGGAAGGGAGAGGGCGGAGGAACAGGGAAGGGACAGATGAGTGGAGGAAATCTAGGTTATGGGAGGAGGAGGAAGGAAGGAAGGAAAGAAGGAAGGAGTCTAGGATGGATGGGGAAGGGAGGGAGGACGGGTGAAGGGGCAAGGACACGAGTGGATGTGGTTGGGGGAGAAGGAGAAAGCAGAGGAGTACAGCAGGGAGCATGGTAAGCAGGTAGACTGAGAACTGAAATGAGCAACTTGTTCAGACACTACCAAAAACACCAGTACATAGTTAACTGTTGACTATCAAGCATTTAAAAACAGCAGGTGAATGGTATTAAAACTGCTGCACAGGCTTAACACAGATAACGATACTGAACTCAAGAGTGGTGTTACAATTACCTGAGTTTAGCAAGATGTCATAGTGGACAGTAGACAAAATCAAACAGGCGAGCAAATGACGAAAGCAGCTGAATAAGACATGCACCGCAATTATTACTGAAGCAAAAAACAAAACAAAACACAATCTAATCCAGATATAATCAATATAGTCCAGAATGGAAAGTGCAGTCTAACAAAACCAGTGTACTAAACAAGAAGCCGAATAGGGATGCTGCCCTGAGAAGAAACAGAGAAGTAGACCATTACCAGTACCATAAAGCCCCAAGGTGTCACAACTGGTGGGAACTGGGTGTGTGGGGGTAACCTGCAACTCCAACTAAGTCAACTGAAGGGGGAAGCACTCTTTTGCCCCACTACAGCCCAAGGTAACCCTAATTAAGACTCTCAAATGCAATCTGCCGACGCAGATGAGTACTGGAACCAGAGACGTCAACGTGCACTGTATATGCCAGTGACAAAGCACTATGTCATCAAGCATAAGAATGGGTGAGCTACTTCAGGAAATGCAAGTCCAGATTTGTAATACGATGTCTTGTCCACAAGACCAACAATCAAATAATGAAAAAAAAAAAAAGAGTCAAATACACAGGAATTGGTGAACTGCTGAGGCACAATAAACTGTTGTTAACTGTAGACCAAAGACATTGAATGTGTTAAATTCCTGAAAGTGATGAACTGTGCCCTTGGGCACACGAAAGACGTGAAAACCTTTTGTCAGCATTAGCCAGGGTGTGTCAGCAATATAGCCAGGATGTGTGGATCCAGAATCCACTAAGAATGGTAGAGGAAGGCTCTTTTAGCTGGCTGGGACACAACAAAAGGTGTTAAAATCACAATTCTAGGATGCAAGCTTGGCGATGAGACTTTGATCTCCTGTCCTTGAGTTCATGTGGTGTTAGTTTCCATAGCTGTTAAATTCTCTCAGGGATCATCAGAGCCAATCCAAGCCAAACAAGACTGTGTCTTAAGGAACTGTAGCTGCACACTGATATAGGTGTTCCCCAACAAAGATCTTGATTCAGGAGGTTCCCATAGATATTCCGAGATAGTTTCTGATTAAAATTAGAAATAAGCCAATATCTAACTGTGAAGATTTTGTTATAGATCTGTTCAGGATACTCTCCCAGATGATACAAGTAAAAATGATGCAGGTATCCCAAGCAAGAGAAGTAAAGAAAGTTCATAAACGAACTCTATAGACAGGAAAGATAAAACTAAGTACTTCAATGGCCATCTAGAGTCTCCAATGTTTCTTGAGTCTTCATTCATTAATGAAAGAGAAGGTTGCTTAGAACTCTTCAGGCAAAAGGTCATATAGGCAGACTCAATTGCTCATCCTCAGCCCGATCTATGCTCACCTTCTGTCCTAGCTCTCAATGTAGTGGCTCTTCTGATTGCTTCAAGGTACATATGGATGACCACTGAAGCAGCTATGAGAATAGCCTGTTGCAACGGGCCAAGCTGCAGAGGCAACTTCAATCGCGGCATGTGGAAGAAGCGGCACTCTTGCTTGCAGAAACAAAAATGATCGTGATGGCTGCAGGAGCTGCAATCTGAAATGTGTTGGAGCCAATCTGGAGCTGCAATCAGCCCTAGGGCAGCATATGCTGGCAGTAGGGTATAGCTGGAGAATGACAGTAGGGCCATTTATCTGGTGTGCTGATCGAGACACTGATCTACTGGCTGCCAGCCACTGACCATCATAGTGGCTTTTTCAGCCACAGGTTTAGTTAGGCTCTCTGCGCTGCATTATGAAGATCTAATTTACTGAAAGGACAAGGGGCAGGACTGCTGGAGCAGCACTGATATGTGGATCAGACCAGTAATACAGACCACAGAAAAAGTAACACATGGAGCCATCAATACAGCAATGAATGGTAAGTCTGTCAGTGTGGCTACCAATAAAGAAGAATGTCGACTACCGGTACAACCACAAAGTTGCTTTTAAGCTGCTGTTAGTGGCCCTGTACCTGCTTCCTGTAATTGCGAGACCGACCTATGTCTTTCCCAGGAGTGGGCTCTGCCTGGAACAGGATCATCCATGTGCCTGCTGCCAATAATATGGGTGTTACAGTCTCTGCATAACGAACATACGAAATCTGCCATCAGATAAAGGCCTAGAGGTCTATCAAGTCTGCTCGAATGTGCAGCTAGCACCCCTTATTCTGCAGCTGCCCCTCCCTTCCACTCCTCCCCTTCATTAACCCTCCCCCTTGTCCTGTCCCATCCTTGTTTGAAGCAGTCCACTGTTCTACTGCATACCACTTCAGCAGGTAACGCATTCCACCCAGCCACCACCCTCTCTGTAAAAAAGTGTCTCATCTCCTTCCTGAACCTTCCTCGCTCCAGTCTCATATCATGGCCCCTGGTGGCCCTCCCCTTCCTTACTCTGAACAGCCCTCTGTACCAGTCTTATTTATTCCTTTCATGTATTTAAAGGTTTCAATCATGTCACCCCTGTCTCTCCTCTCCTCCAGTGAGTACATGTTCAACTCCTTCAACCTCCTCTCGTATGATAAGTCCCCCAGCCCCTTGATCATCTTTGTCGCTCTGCGCTGCACCCCCTCCAGTAACTTAATGTCCCTCTTCAGATACGGACGCCAGTACCGCACGCAGTACTCCAGGTGTGGTCTAACTAATGACCTATACAGTGGCAGAATCACTCCTCCTCTCGAGGATATACCCTTCACAATACAACCCAGCATTTTGTTGGCCTTGCAGCTGCATTCCTACATTGTGCCGAGTTGTTTATTGACCCTGTAATGAGCACACCCAGATCCTTCTCCTCCACTGTCTGGGCTAGCTGCACTCCCTAGCTGGTAACTCCTCCTTGGGTTCTTCATCCCAAAATGCAGCACCTTGCACTTTTTGGCATTAAAGCCCAGTTGCCAGGTGTCTGACCAGGTTTCAAGCTTTGCCAGATCATCCTGCAACCCCTGCCATCCCCCTAGGTCATCCACCACCGCGCCTACCTTGGTATCATCAGCAAACAGACTGATCTTGCTCTTGATGTCCCATGACATGTCTGCAATGAATATCCCAAACAACACTGGTCCCAACACTGAGCCTTGTGGGAACACCACTGCCACTGCCCTTGGGTGTGAGAGCCCCCACCCACCACCACCCTCTGCTGCCTTCCTGCAGCCAGTTTCCTACCCATCTCACCAGCTTTGCACCCGCCCCTGTGCCTACTAACTTCCTTCCCAGCCTTCCATGTGGGCACTGAGTCGAATGCCTTACTGAAGTCCAGATAAAGGACATCCACTGCATGGCCCTGTCCAGTTGCCTAGTTACCCAGTCATAGAACTCGACCAGGTTGGTTTGGCAGGATCTGCCACGTGTAAAGCCATGCTGTCTGCTGTCCTGTAGTCCTTTGGCCTCTAGGAGAGCCACCAGCCTCTCCTTCAGGATAGTCTCCATTAGCTTACCCACGATGGATGTGAGGCTCACTGGTCTGTAGTTTCCTGGTTCATCCTTGGGCCACTCTTGTGGAGGCACCACGTATTCATCCTCCAGTCCTGAGGCACACACCTCAATGTAGTGAGGCATTAAATAGGTCTGCCAAAGGTCCTGCAAGGACCTCTGCCAGTTCCTTCAGTACCCTGGGGTGGATGCCATCTGGGCCTGGCGCCTTGTCCACCCTCAGTGCCTTCAAACCCTCTCGAACTCTGCTCTCCATGATTTCCCCATCTGTCACCACTTCCCCCCCTGCTTCTGCCATTTCTCCCACCTTGGGTGTCCCCCCCCCCCTCGCTCGGCAGTGGCAGCTTCAGTCTCTGTTGGCTAGTAGGGTGACGGACAGAACAGCTGGTCACTAGAGCAGCTATATAGTCTTGTTATGAGGTTAGTGCTAAACCACATAGGCCACCAACCTGGGCATAGCATTTTTATGCCGTGGTGTTCAGCCACTATTGTTGTTTGGTCACCCATATTGCGGCTTTCAGAGTGTAAGCAAGAATGTCCCGCTGTCTGGCGCCCTCCTTGCTGAAGTCCCATCCCATACCTCCAGCTGTCTGGAGACCTAGGTACATCCCATCCCATCCCCAGGATCTCTCCGCCTCCCCAGACGGTGACACTTTTCAGTTGTGAATTCCTGCTTATTCAGTACTGCATGACAGTGTAAATGTCCTCTCCACTACCACTAGACTTTTGTAGGACAGAGTCAAAGGCCTTTCTGAAGTCCAGGTACTGAATGTTCAGCACTTGGCCTTTTTCCATCACCTGGCACATGGCACTGAGGAATTCTACGAGGTTTGTCTAACAGGAAGTTCACCTTAAGAAAGCTATGCTGCTAGCTGTCTGGAAACTATGAAACGCCAGGATGTTTACCAGCTGTTCCTTGACTATAGACTGGAGGAGCTTCAACACATAAAAGACAGGCTAACCAGTTTACTGTTCCTTGGATTGTCTGCATCCCACTTTTGTTCAGAGGGACTACCATCCATCACACTCTAGTCCCTGGGGCCACATCAATCGCAATCAAGCAGTTAAACAGGTCTGCCAGGGGTACAGACAGAGCTTGCCACACCTGCCTAAGCACAGACTGGTGAACCAATCCTGTCCTAGGGACTTACCAGTCTTTGGCTCACTCAGACCCTTAAGCAACCTTTCTTCATTGATAATTCCCATTGTCATTTTTGTTTTCATCCTAACTTTGATAGCTGTACTCCCAAGCAGAAGCATTCATTCAGAATATCAGATTTTTCCAGTCTTCCACCACCCATTCCCCTTATTCCTTTTTCCTTAATATAACTAAAGGTCTTATCATCATTCCTCACACCTTCTGCAATTTTAAGCTCCACCTCCACCCTTTCCTCTGCACGCTCCCTTACTAGCTTCCTCTGCCTTGCTGAGGTTGTGCTCCTACTTGCTTCCTTCTGGTCGGCCTTGCACCTTCTGAAGGTCAACTTTCTGACCTTCACTGCTACCCTAAGCTCCTTACAAAACACAATATAGGAAAACAATACAGGCCTGACAACTAGATGTTTATGCTGCAGTATTAGCCACTGCTTAGCAATCAAATCACAAATTGTAGTGAAAAAGAAAGCAACACAAAAGAAAGGACGTGTATCTGAGAACCCCATGTTCAACCACGTGTGCCTGTAGCTCAATGGTTAGAACACCGGCACGGTATTCCGGGGGCCTGGGTTCAATTCCCAGTAGGTCACATTATTTCTTTCTCATAATTTGTGATTTGGTTGCTAAGCAGTGGCTAATACTGCACCAAAAACATTTGTCTCCTTGATTGTTCCTAGTTGTGGAATATGCAATACTAGAGAAAGGATGCAAGTCTGGGAACTCCAGGTCCAACCATGTGAGCCTGTAGCTCAGTGGTCAGAGCACTGGGACGGTATCCCAGGGGCTTGGGTTCAGTTCCCAGTAGGTCACTTTACAGGCCTCTACTTCCTCCTCCCCTTTCCTACCAGTCTGAGAAATCCCTTCCATGCAGTAAGGATCTTCTATTTTATAAATTACCACTTGTCCTTCATTGCTAATAGTAGGCAAGACCCCTACAGCCTTTCCCCTAGTTCATCCTCCATCTTTCTGAAGTCTGCCTTTCTAAAATTCTTGAACTTCCTACATTATGCAGTATATGGGAGCCATCAAACAACAGATCTGTTACATGAAATATATACAAATATGAAACAAAACTGAACTAAATGGTAATACATGTATTTTGCATTACTATTCCCTCACTGCAGCTAGTAAACACAGGAATTAGTTGTAACAGGTATAACAGCTTGAGTCATGGTATGTAAGCTGATGACAGAATGGTGCAGATGATAAATTGTATTCAATTACAGGGAGGAGACCAGAAGCCATAAGTACCGACAGTGAATCATTTTACGATCAGACAAGGAACTCAGAACACAGCACACAGATATATTTATAAATATCTGGCAGAAAAACCAAAACAAACAAAAGCTGTTACTAACGTGCTAAAACTATTAATTCTCTCTTCCAGTGACACACAGCACACCGGAAGGGACCTAAACTACACACTATGACATTATACATCATATCCCAATACAATTGGAAAATGATTAAAGAAATCAGGTTGAATTCTAATTTTAACACAGTTCTTTCATATTATCAGAAGGGAAAATGTTATTCAATACTGCTTGTGTAACAACTGCTATGACACAAAAACGAAACGGTGTAGCAGTAGGAAAACTACGTGCAGAATGTAGCACACAAGTTTACATAGATACTGTCGGTAGACAACGGCTTATGGCCCACCCAGTCTGCCCATTTGAGCTCGTAGTTGCCCCTTAGCCCTGGCCTCCAGGATTCTCTGTAAAACAGCTGTACAAGAAGTTCTGAGTGAAACTGGACATGTAGCAAGTTACTTCTATACACAAACAGAGTTGTATAGCAGTTAATGAAAATTGTGTTTTGCTGCCCGATACTGGGTAAAATGTTCTCTGATTATTAGACAGTACAGCTTACATGGTTAAGAAATCAATATTCGTTAGTGACAGAAAATATCTGTAAGGTGGACAGAATGTCATTTATGCTTCTTCTCTTCTCTTTAGCAGACTCCAAGATGGCAGAGCACTTGTGGTTTGCAATGGACTTGAATAAATAACTAGAGGCACCATGTCATGACCCTTCTAATATTTCATTTATACTATCTTCATTCTGGAGTTCTTCTATGGTTTATAAACAGGATGCACTGGTCATTTTGGTTAACTCTGCATTAAGGTAGGTTAAGATAAGATATGGTTCCTTCCTGGAGCTGTCATACAGCCAAGCGACAGCTTGTTGTGCTGCCGTGTCAACAACATGGGTTCAGAAACATACCGGGAGGCTGGTAATAGAATGGTTGGCTGGAGAGAGGGCTGCCACTGAAAGCAAACTCTAGGCTGAGGAGGTTTCACCACCACAGTCTGCCACCACAGCTACCTCAGGTGGAGGACTCCACTAGACTGTGTGTTGTGCCAGGGGTGTAGGAGGTGTCATTAGGGAGGGTGAAAAAAAAACAGGTTACTCACCTTTAACAGTAGTTCTAGGAGTGATATATGTTGTTCATCCACACTTCTTGGCATGTCCCTTTCCCCTTTAATTCTTGCCAGAAGGTCTTCAAGCTGGCTCCTCCCACACACCAGGGCAGTATAACCCTCAACTCCTCCCCATGTTGCCAGGTCTTAGCCCGCTGGAAGCCAGGTTTGTGCGTCGCAGCTGGGGAGGTCAAGTGGGTCAATGTGGATGAACAACATATGCCACTCCTAGAACTACTGTTACAGGTGAGTAACCTGTTTTTCTAGAGACATGGATATGCTGTTCATCCACACTTATTGGCAGACTCCTAGCAGTTCTGCAGGAGGAGGGAGGCAAGGCGCACACCCCCTACTTAGAGAACAAAGACTGGAGAACTGAGGCCCCAAAAGCAGCATCCCGGCGTGACTCTAGGTTGATGTGGTAGTGGGTGATGATAGTGGTCATTGTCTTCCAGGTAGCAGCCTGGCAGATTTCCTGGATAGGGATATCTCTGGAAGCAGTCACCAACACAGCGGTATGGCGGGTGGAATGAGCCCTTAGCCCTACGTGAGGCTCCCTACCCGCCAACCTACAGCAGAGATCGATGCATGATAAAATCCATCTGCCAATCGTCCGCTTTGCTGCAGGTCTGCCAAAAGCAGCTTCAGCATAGGTGACAAACAGCTGGCGAACCTCTCCCTGAATTTCCGCCATTCTCTCCTTGTAGTATGGAGTCTATACTCGGCATCTGAGGTGTAGTTCAGGTAGAACACAGGTAGAGGCAATATCTGATGAAGATGAAACTCTGACACCATCTTCGAGAGGAATTCTGGATGGGGGTGCAGGACAACCTTGTCCCTGTGGAAGACCAGGTAAGGAAAAATCCGCCTAAAGCGCCTGGAGTTCCCCAGTCCTTCTGGTGGACGTGATAGCCACCAGAAAGGTAGTCTTCCACAAGTGTGACAGCTCACACTTGTGCATCGGTTCGAATGGCTTGCCCATGAGTTTTGCCAAGACCAGCAGTAAATCCCAGGGAGGTGGAGGTTCACACACCGTAGGGGATATGTGATCTAGGCCCTTAAAAAAGCGCCAGACCACCTTCTCCTATGCCACCGTCTGCTGACCGGCCCACGCCCGGTAAGCAGACATGGCTACCAGGTGCACCTTAAGGGTCGAAGACCGAAGATCCCCTCTGGACAAACACCAAAGGTAGTCTAAAATGCTAGCCACAGGACAGAGGGTCCAGGCCCTTACCCTGACACCAAATGGAACATCTTTTCCATCTGAAGGTGTAGCTCTTTCTGGTCAACTCCTTCCTGGATGCTTCCACTACTGTGAGTACATCCTCAGAGTGACCCAAAGCCTGGATCTCTAGACACTCAGGTATCAGGCTTTCAGGTGCAGGGATTGAAGGTCCAGATGGAATACTTTCCCCTGACTAACTGAGATCAGGTCCAGGCATGCTGGAAGACGCCTCGAGAGCCTGTTGCTGAGGAGATCTGGATACCAGAAGTGGTGGGACCTGTCTGGGACTACTAGGATCACCTGTGCCCTGTCCCTCCTCACCTTGAGAAGCACGTTGTGGATCAAGGGAAATGGATGAAAGGCGTAGAAGAGGCCTGGGGTCCATGGCCTCAAGAAGGCATCCCCCTGCAGCAAGTCCCGTTGGGGGGTGGGGGCAGGCATGAAACAGCCTCAGCTTGGTGATTTCCTGAGGCAAACAGGTCCACCATTGGTTTGCCCCAGTGGGAGAACAGGCCGTGAGCTACCTCTGGATGGAGAGACCACTCGTGGGATGTCTCGCCTTCGCGGCTGAGAGCATCCGCCAGTTGGTTTAAGGCTCCTGCCAAATGGATGGCTAGAAGATCTGCCTCTAGTCAGCTCACGAGTGTCCAGATGTGGAGCGCTTCCCTGCACAGCAACTGGGAGTGTGTGCCGCCCTGTTTGTTGAGGTAGTACATGGTCGTGGTATTGTCCGTCTGGACTTGAACCACTTGACACCGAAGCTGCTGAGCGAATGCTGACAATGCCAGTCTGACCGCTTTGAGCTCCAACATGCTGATATGACAACAGGATTCCTCGGGGGTCCAAAACACATGGGCTCCCCAGTCCGTGAGAGAGGCATCGTGAGGACGGCCGTCGACTTGGGGCGGACAAATGGGATCCCTTCCTGCAGATGGTCTAGGATGGTCCACCATTGGAGACCGTCCCACATCCTCTGGGTCACAGTGATCAGGTGGTCAAAGTGACCATGGCACTGAGTCCACTGGGTGGCCAGCTCCCACTGAAGGGGGCGCATATGCCACCGGGCCCATCGGACTACAGTGGTGCAGGCCATCATGTGCTCCAGAAGGCGCAGGAAGTCCCAGGCAGGGCACAAGTGCCCAACCAGAAATGACTGGGCAAAGGAGGACAGAACCTCTGTCCTGTCTGCCAGGAGCCATGCACCGATAAAGCATATCACCTGTGATGGCATGAGCTCAGACTTGGCCTTGTTGATCGTTGAGGCCGGCCAAGTTGAGAGCGGGTCTGGAGGGTCAGATCCCTGGACTTCTCCACCTCTTGCTGGGTGGAACCTGCTAAGAGCCAGTTGTTGAGGTAAGGGTATACTCTGACCCCTCGACACCTGAGATGGGCAGCCACCACTGCAATGCATTTGGTGAAGATCCGTGGGGCCGATGACAGGCCGAATGGCATGGCTCGGAACTCATATAGGGTTTCCTCTGCTCTGAAGTGGAGGAACCGCTGGTGAGACAGACGGATTGGGACGTGAAAAAACGAGTCCTGGAGATCCAGTGAGCAGAACCACATTTTGCTCCAGGGATGGTATGATCTGTGACAGAGTTACCATCCTAAAGGTGTGTGGCTTGAGAAACTGATTCAGATCATGCAGATTCAGAATGGGGCGCCAGCCCACGTCCGCTTCAGGACCAGGAAGTACCTGGAAACGAACCCTGGGTTAACTGGAGGATCTGCCACTCGAACCACTGCCTCCTTGAGGAGGAGCTGAGCTATGTCGTCTCTCAGAGCCAACCGAGTGTGGGCTGATGCTCCCTCTCCTCCTGTGGGGCGCGGGCTCGGCAGGGAGTGTACTGCTCGAACTCTAGAGGCAGACCCTGGCAAACCACTTCTAAGATCCATCTGTCTATGGTAACAGTGGACCAGGCAGAAAGACAGTGGCGGAGCTGGCCCCCCACGGGAGGACCCAGAGCTGGTGTGATGGGAATGGAGGTGGCAGCCCCCATCCCATCACTGGGCAGGCTTGGAGGAAGAGGGTCCAGACTGGAACCCACCTGAACCCCGACCTCCTTGTCTGCGGGCCACTGGCGGCCCGGACTTGGGCCGAGGGCGCCAAGCTTGTGCCTGCTGTTTCTGCCCATCCTGGAAGGAGGGCTGCTTGGCCACAGAAGCAGGGTGCTGAAAAGGCTTCTTCTTCTGCTGTTTCTCAGAGCCACAGGCGTCCTTTTGAGCAGAAGTAGCAGAGTCCAAGGTGGCACTGGATCGCTCGATTCGCTGAAGGTGACCATCCACACCTGGGCCGAAGAGATCGGTACCCAGGAAAGGAACATCAGTGAGTTTGTGCTAGGTAGCCGCCATAAAAATGGAGAGCCTCAGCCAAGCCCTGCGGCGCATGGCAACTGTGGCTGCGACCAAACGGGTGCAAGAGTCTCCAAGGTCGAAGGCCATCTGAAGTTGCTGCTTGGCAATGGCTCAGCCTTGGTCTCAGACCTGTTTGACCGTAGTCTGAAGGTCTGCGGGGAGGTGTGTGAGAACTCTGTCCAAGGAGCCCAGGAGGGCATTTATTTATTTACATGGGAGAAGTGCACCAAGACGACGTCCGAGCTTGCCTGACTGAGGCCTAGAGAGGAGGCTGCATAGACCTTCCTGGCAGAGTGGTCCAGTTTTTTGGACTCCTTGTCTAAAGGTCTATCAGTGTAAGCAGAGCTGCCTGTGTGTCTGAACACGGAAGCAGTCACTAACCTCTCCGCTGAGGGATGTTTCCCGTGAACCCCAAGAGGGGCCCAATGGGCACCACATACTTGCGGGCCATCCGGGCAGACAGTGCTGGGCAGGAGGCAGGATGCTGCCAGAGCTCCAAAGCCGGGCCTAAAATGGCCTCGGCCACTGGGAAGGCTTCCGTAGGGGCATCCCCTCTTTTAAGAATATCTGTAAGAGGGTACTCCACCCGTTTCTGGACAGGTTCCAGGTGCATCCCCATGGATTCGGAGATAAGGCGGAGAATTCCCAAAAATGATGAAAGGGACCTCCTCTGTCGATAGACTACTCACTGACTCATCATTCAGCAGATGAAAGTGGAGGTCGGTGTCGTCAGAATCTGAGGTATCCGGATAAATCGGTTGGCCACCAAGGTCCCCTTCTATATGCCTGGGGCAGCCAGGCATATAACCTGCGAGGAAGACCCGGAATTGTCCGAGATTCCTTCATAGGAGCCCCTCCCAAAGGCTGTTTAGGTGCTGGCTCCACCACTATCGGTGGAGAAATCGACTTCAGCTGAAGCGGGCAGGTTGTACTGGCTCATGGGTAGAGGAACCAATTTTACTGCTTTCAATGGAGTCAACTTCGGCCTGGGAGCCGAAAGCCAAGTAATGGCTGGAGTGGAAACTGTAGAAGGCTTCCGACCAGACAGAATGAGCTGTTGCCACATTAGATCTTTGTAGCATCGATGGAGTTTCTGCTGAAGCCTCTCTTCATCTGAGGAGGATGAAGATGAATGGTGACGTTGCCTCTTTTTAGAGCGCTTATGCGCTTTCCTCAGCCTCTCGGTCGAGGGAGTCCGAGATCTCAACCTCGATCGGACTGGACGAGCGGGTCATTTGGGGGACACAGGGGAAACTGGTGATTTTCCCAGATCAGGGACCAGTTCCTCAATGGGATTGCCCGTAGGCTTGGTTTCCTCATCAGGAAGAGGCAGGACCGGGGACTTGGTAAGTGAGTTATCAGCTTCGTCGGGCGACAACAGAACGACAGGGTTGAGGCTGATCTCCACTGCATTGCTGATCGAGACTTCGGCCGGTTGACCAGTCGGCAACGCCAAGAAGCCAGCGGCAAAAGAAGCAGTCTCGACCGAAGTCGAGATTGGAGATTCCTGTGATCCAGAATGCTCTTGATCCCAAGAACGTCTTCCCCGAAGCGAAGAATCTCTTAGTTCCTTGTCCTTTTTACAGGAATGGGAGGTATGCGAGCCTGAAGGTCCCTTGCCCTTGGTGGGGAGAGATAGGCACATCTCCCAAAAGGAGCCCAGCAACGTGGAGCTCAGGTTGAGTGGAATGAAAATCAGCCAACAGGAGAGCTCCGTGGCCCATGTTGCTTCTTCCTCGAAGGCCAGCATCTGTTGTAACTGCTCGGTGGACCCCACATCCACGGAGACCGCCCACCGGGCCTCCTTGGATTTCACCGGTGGATTCCGTTTCTCGGACCTGCTCAACCTGAGCTGTGCGAGACGATCATCAAGAACGTTCGGGTGAAAAGCGTGACACATCTCGCATGCCTGGGTGACATGGCTGACTCCCAAGCAGCAGATGTACACGGTATGTGGGTCTATGTGCAACATTTTCTGGCCACATGGGCACCGGCAAAAAACTCGGGGAAGATTTATCTTCCATAATCGAATAGCAAAAGTCGCAATCACTAGCTCGACCGAGCTTAATCTTCAGAGGATCTGAAGAAATCGAAGCCAGGGACTATAAAACGTGGTAGCGAAGAGGAAGCAACCTGAATCTTCCAGCAGAAAGGAAGATCTTGCACCATGGGCGGGAAGCTGAAGGTTATACTACCCGGGTGGGTGGGAGGAGCCAGCTTGAAGACCTTCCGGCAAGAATTAAAGGGGGAAGGGACATGCCAAGAAGTGTGGATGAACAACGTATCCACGTCCCTAGAATGTAAGTTGCTTGCATGTTCACAATAACACCCATGGACCTGGAGCTCCACATACTGGATCCTTGTTCGGCTGAGGAGGTGACTCACCTCTCCGAGGGCCCCGCCACAGGGAGGAAGTTGTGGAGGAGAACAGGGAGCAGGTAAGGGGGTTAAAAGCTACCGTGAGCTCCAGTTCTAATTAGCAAGGAGAAATAGTAGTGTGTGTGCTATTTAACGTTGTCAAAGACCACCTCTCATATAAAAGATATTTACTTTGTACGAGATTCAGGTTGAGAGCAGCTTTTTCATTTCTCAGTTCAGATGATGGCAGAACTCCAGTAGAGGGCACTTTGGTTTTCATATAATTATAGGATTATACAGCACAGTTAGCAGTCGCACAGACCCAAGCCTGAGCCAGCTAATCTATTTCAGATTTAGTACATGTTAAACAAAACGATGGCAGTGCAGAATGAACCCAGACCTAACTGCCACACTTCTGCTTTTTTAAATACTAAATTCCTCATGACAAATGAGGCGGACAGTCAGAATTACACTGCAGATGCCGTCACAGACACCCTTAAAAATGAATGACCCCTGTTTCCACTAAGGGCCACTACCTGTGAAAGGACCCTAATCAGAGCTAGCACTAGCCGTTATCAAAATTCACTTTTTTTTTTTTTTTTATTTCAGCAGCGGCACCAACTAACTGGAAATCAATTCCAGACAACATCAAAGAATCAATGGCACTTCAGGAAAGCAATGTTTAGCTCTCTTCTAATTCCCAGCATGTGTTAACATAAATCCATACTGGTCTTAATACGATCCACCTCTACCCCTCCCCCCCAATCTCTCCCTCAAATACCATCTACTCCCACTGCCTTCATCTCTCGGCATCACTAAACTGTTTGCTCTGCTGTATAGTTGTGCAATAAAAAAATAACCACATCAAACAACTTCACTAGCTAAAACACAGCACCTGACCGTGATTTACCTAGAAACTGCACAGTTCATAACTAACCTGCTATAATCTACCTAGCAACAACCTAATTAAATAAAAGCAAAACTTTTTTCCATTAAAATAACGTACAAAAATCCAAAATGGGGCATAGGTAGCTTCAAAATAAATGCAATTCCCGGGAGTTGCTAGCAGTCACAAAGGAAGAAAGAGACTTGGGCATCATCATCACTGATGACCTAAAATCATCCAAGCAGACCTCTAAAGCAGTAGGTAAGGCTAGGGGGGTGTTAGGGTGTATTAGTAGGGGTATCACAAGTCGTAAGAGGGAGGTAATAATCCCTCTGTACAAGACATTGGTTAGGCCCCATCTGGAGTACTGCATGCAGTATTGGAGGCCACACCTTCACAAGGACATTAACCAAATTGAGGCAGTCCAGAGAAGGGCAACAAAATGGTGCAGGGACTGCATCAGAAGACATATGAGGACAGATTAACGGAGCTCAATATGTATACCCTTGAGCAAAGGAGGGAGAGAGGTGATATGATCGAGACATTTAAACACCTTAAGGGCATAAACAAGGTGAAAGAGTCTAACATGTTTAAATATAAGAAAATAGCAGGACAAGAGGACACAGCATGAGATTAGAGGGAGCCGATTAAGGGGAATGTGAGGAAATTCTTTTTCACAGAAAGGGTGGTAGATGCATGGAATAGCTTACCACAAGAAGTGGTGGCTATGAATACAGTGCAGGGCTTCAAACAGGCATGGGATAGGCATAAGGGAGCAATACAAATGACTATGAATAGATAGGTCACTGACAGAGCAAAGGCCGATGGCACATTTATAAGGTAGAAAAAGAAATGGGCAGACTGGATGGGCCTTGCGGTCCTTATCTGCCGTCAACTTCTATGTTTCTATTCCAAGGCACACGGCCCTCTTACCAAATTCCATATTCTACCTAGCAACAACCTAATTGTATGATCCAAGGAAGGTGGAATACGGTGTACCACAGGGCTCAATTTTGGGCCCTTTGTTGTTTTCACTTTTTATAAATGAGTTACCATCTGTCTGTACAGAATCATCTATCGTCTTATATGCTGACGATGCGGTGATATATATTTCAGACAGATGTATAGTCCAGCAAAAGTTAGGTAGAGAAGAAAAAATTACTCACCTGTAGTAATCTTGTTTCTTCCAAAGGGATCCACTAATATTACTCCTCTTGCAATGCTCCCTTAAGCCAGCACTGCCCCAGAGAGAATAGAATGCTATGCTTATCATAGAATGTTTAGCTTGTACATCTGTTTTCAAACTGCCCAGTGTCAACTGCCTACATTCTACCTCAGATTTCTTAGAAGCCTGCAAAGCGGCCATGACAACATGTGAATTACTATTTAAATAATTATAGAAAAACAATGCCCAACTTGGCAAGTGACAACATTAACCAAAGGACTAGTATAAACAAATGTCCTCCTTTTTTTTTTCTAAAGTCAGATATGCCTTTAGAAAAAAACCTACAAGTTAAGACATTACTAGAAGGTGCCAGCAGGTGGCATGTCACTCCAACTATGCATCTTATCAGCTGTCGAGAGGATTTTTCTTGTTACTGATTCTGAAAGGGGAGACAAGGGCAGGTAGTAATAATAACAGTGGAGCCCTTTGGAAGAAACAAGATTACTACAGGTGAGTAATTGTTACTTCTAACCCCAGGAATCCACTAATATTATTACTCTTGCAGACTATGTAGCAGTACCTCAAGAAGGTGGGCCAGAATCTATTTAGGAAAAAGACTCTGCAAGACTGCTGCGCCAAATCTGGCATTACTCCTGGACTGGGTCTCCAGGCTATAATGCTTAGAGAAGGTGTAGACTGACCACCAGGTAGCTGCTTTACATATTTTCACTGGAGGTAACTCTCAGGCAGCTGCACTAGTGGCAGCTGTGCCCCTTGTAGTATACAATACTGCAGTATAGCGCAGCGGTCTAAGGCTCTGAGCTGCAAATCTGGTGACATCCAGCAGACCAGACCTGGGTTTGAATCCCACAGCTTCCACTTGCATACTGTGTGACCCTGAGCAAGTCACTTAACTTCCTTGTGCTCCCAGGTCACACCTGGAAACAAGCTCCGGCTTAGCGTGCCTTTCCTGGTTAAACAATTTCCCCTTGTAGAGTGGGCCTTAAGACCAGAGGGAGGAACCTCGCCTGCCTTTGAGTAGCAAAACTGAATACACTGGACTATCCATTAAGAGATAGTCCTCTTTGAAGCAGGAATACCTTTACCTACTTCCCCACAGGTGAAGAACAGTTGCTGTCTGTCCTACCTATGATCTTTGGTATGAGTCATGTAATGACTCAGAGCTCTTTTTACATTCAAGCTGTGCCATCCATGCTCACCTGAGCTAGAGTGTTCAGTAAAGAAAACTGTCAATGTTATAGGTTGGTTCAAATGGAAGTCAGAAACCACCTTGGGGAGGAACTTCCTATTGGTTCTCAACACTACCTTGTCCCTGTGGAAAGAAACATAGTCCTTTTCCACACAGAGGACCCGTAGTTCGCTTATCCTTCTGGCAGAAGTGACTGCTACCAGAAAAACTACCTTCCAGGTAAGAAATTTAAGCTCTGCAGATGCCATAGGCTCAAAGGGCGGAAGCATAAGCTCGGCAATGCAAATATTAAGGTCCCATGCTGGCACTGGTTCCCTGTGAGGGGGAAACAAATGAGAGAGCCCTTTAAAGAATCTTTTGAATATAGGGTTTGATACCAGGGAGGTATCCTTTCTAGCTGTAAGGTATGCTGAAACGGAAGCCAGATGCACCTTCAGAGTGCTGCAACCCCAGGGAGTGCAGGTGAGACAAATAATCAAGAAGGGTTGGGATCTCAGCCTGGGCTGGGACTACACCTTTGTCACTGCACCAAATGGAAAATATTTTCCACTTTGAGACATAGGTTTTCTTGGTGGAAGGCTTCCTGTAACCCTTAAGGACTTCTAAAACTGCTTCAGAGAATTGGCAATCTGCATCTTCTAAGTCCTTAAGAGCCAGGTCTTGAGCTTGAGAGACTGGAGACTGGGGTACACTACCCTCCCCTGAAAGGAAGTCAGTAGATTGTACCTCTGAGGGAGGTGAATCAGTTTGCTCACAGACATCGAGAGCAGCAGGGAGCACCAAGGCTGTCTTGCCCAATCCGGGGCTACCAGAATCATCGAAGCTGGTTGTGACCTGAGCTTAATGAGCACCCTGAGTATCAGAGGAAAAGGAGGAAAGGCGTAGAGGTACCTGCCTGTCCAATCCAGAATCAGGGCATCCATTGGAACTGTCCCCTTCACTGGGGTCCTGCAGCAATAAAGAGGTAAGTGGGGATTTTGGTGGGAAGCAAAACGGTCTATTTCAGGGGTTCCCAACCTCCTAAATAGAGCATTCACAACTTGCTTGTTCAATGCCCATTCGTAATGGGCCTGGTTTATCCTGCTCAAGGCATCTGCCAAGGTGTTGTCCTTGCCTGGCAGATGAATTGACTGTAGAGTGGCATTTAGAGAGTAAGCAAGGCTCCATGTCTTCATTGCCTCTGTACACAGAGGAGTGGACCTTGTCCCGCCTTGTTTTTGATGTAATACACTGTTGTGGTATTGTCTGTTCTGAATTGTACCACCTTTCCCTGTATGAGATGAGAGAAACCCTGAAGGGCTAGATAAACAGCTCTTAACTCCAGCAGGTTTATGTGCAGGAGTGAGTCTGCACTCTTCCCCACTACCGTGGATGGTGTGAT
This sequence comes from Neoceratodus forsteri, assembly GCA_016271365.2. Classification (NCBI taxonomy): domain Eukaryota; kingdom Metazoa; phylum Chordata; order Ceratodontiformes; family Ceratodontidae; genus Neoceratodus; species Neoceratodus forsteri. The sequence continues at coordinate 142,305,029 of CM057451.1, read as the reverse complement.
CCCCTAAATGAGCGCCCCAACCAAGCAGGAAAGCATCGTCTGTGAGAACCAGGGAGGGAGGTTCCTGCAGAAATGGAACCCCTTCCCATAAATTTTCCGGTTCCCTCCACCATTGGAGGGCCTGTACTGTAGTAACATTTGTGTGACTGGTACTGGCTTTGAGAGGAGATTCCGCCTTTGGTACCAGTGTGCTTTGAGGTGGAACTGAATATCCCTCATCTGAAATCTGGCACCTATGACTGTGCTTGCTGCTGCAGCCATGTGCTCTAATAGTTGAAGAAACTGTTTTGCTGGCTTTGGCCTGCCCAGGGCAAATAAGCCTGCCAGAAGCTGAATGCTTCCTGTCCTCTCCTGAGGGAGAAAAGCTCTTCCCACTACTGTATTCAGTTCTGTACCTATGAACTGCAGAACCTACACAGGGGTCAGGACTGACTTTTTGGTATTCAGAAGGAATCCCAGGGACAGCAGCATATCCTGGGATACCTGAAGGTAGTCTGACATCTGTTGGTGGGATTTTCCTACGATTAGCCAATCGTCCAGATAAGGAAAAATTGTGACACCCAGTCTTCCGAGGTGTGCCACTACTACTGCTATGCACTTGGTAAAGACCCTTGGTGCAGAGGTAAGGCCGACAGGAAGCGTTGAGAACTGGTAGTAGCCTGAGGAGAGTCTGAATCAGAGATACTTTCTGTGTGACTCCCTTATGGGAATATGGAAATATGCGTCCTTTAGATCCAAAGAGGCTAGCCAGTCCACTTTTTGCAGAGTTGGCAAAATCATGGCCATTGTGACCATTTTGAACCCGGGCTTTACCAGGTACCTGTTTAGCAGTCTGAGGTCTAGTATAGGCCGCCACTCTCCATTCTTTTTTGTTGTTAGGAAATATCTGGAGTAGAACCCTTACCCTCTTTGGTTGTGGGGGACAGGCTCTACTGCTTGTGCCAGCAGTAGGGCCTGTACCTCCTGCTCCAGTAGTTTTCTTCCTGAGAAGGGAGCTGGTGCAAAACATTTTACCCTTGGAGGAGAAAGGGACTTGAAGCAAAGAGAGAGACCCTGACTCACTATTTCCAGGACCCATGTATCTGCTGTGATTTTTAACCATTCCTGGAAATAGTGGTTGAGTCTGCCCCCTACAGGATGTGGAGAGGCAGCCTGAAGGGAAAAGTCAGGGGTTCTGTTTTGCTTGCTACTGAGGCTGAGCACATTGGGGTCCTCTCCGAGAACCCCTTCTACCTCTAGCTCTGTAAAATCCAGTTTGCTGTGGCTGGTACTGCTGCTGGGAAACAGCCTGTACCTGAAAGAAAGGCCTCCTAAAAGAGGACTTGCCCCTGCCTCCCCTAGAATAAGACGAAGCTGAAGAAGAGGGCCAGTCTCTGGTCGAGTTGCTCCTAGAAGTAGCTTTATATTCGTCTACTTTTTTCATATATGCCTCAGTCTGGGCACCAGAAAGAGTGTGGCCTTCGACAGGAAAGTTCATTGCCTTAGTCTGGGTGTCCTGGGTGAGGTTGGTAGCCCTCAGCCAGGCAAATCTTCTTAGAGCAATGGTACCAGCCATCCACCTTGCAGCTGTGTCACTGGTGTCAGCTGCCATCTGAAATTGGTATTTGGAAGCCTCCAAGCCCAATTTTGCTGTGTCTAGCAGTTTTGACACTGTTAAAGAGGGGTTAGCCTCAGCACTGTCCACTACTGACTGCCAGAGAGCTTTCTGATAAAGGGTTGCATAGGCGTGGTAGCTGGCTTGACGAATTACCAGGGATGCGACGAAGGTACCTTTTTGCCATGCTGTCCACCTTTCTCGAATCCTTCTCGGGGAGTTTTGGCTTTCTCACAGGCAGCCTGCTGTACAATATCCTGGTAGTCTGGGTGACTAAAAAGAAACTCAGCACCAGATCTTTCTAACTGATGCTTCTTGCCACACTTTTTATCTGTGGGTGTGACTGTATTGGGAGCCTTTAGGATTTCTAAAACATCCTTCTTAAAGAATTTGTAGATAGGCAGAAGAAGTTTTTTTGAGGGTGTCAGCCCCATAAGCTCAACGTATTGTGCCTCCTCTTCATCCTGGATCTCTTCAGCTGTTTGCAGATCCAGGGCCTCTACCATTTTTTTTTAACAAAAGAAAATTGGGAAGAGAAATCCTCTGAGGGTCTAGGAGGGGAGCCAAAATCCTGTTCTGGTGACACCTCAGGTTCAATTCCCTCTTCATCTTGGTCATCCTCCTCATACGTCACTGTAGCAGTAGGCAAAAGAGGGAGTAACAAAAGTTGCTTTTTCAGCAGCAGTAATCACAGGCTGCTGAGGGGGTATTAAGCCCTGCAGCACCTGGAAGAAAGCGAAAGCCTGTGTCCAATCAGCAGGAGAAGGAGCATTAATAGGCACCTGAGGAACCCCTTGAGGCATTTCAGCCGGGGTGTCGGTGTGTTTGGTTTTCTTTAATTGTTTGGCAGCCGCTGGGGAGTCAGCCAGTTGATTGCCTCTCTTGCCAGAGCCCTCACCCATATCAGGGGTGGATTTAGAGGTTCTGGAAGAAACTGCCACTATCTTAGAGGGGTGGACTGGTTAGAGCCCATGGACCCCTCCTCTAGTTTTCTTTTAAGCCTCTCCCTTTGTTTTTCCACTGTCTTAACAGGGAAAGACCTACAAGTATCACAGTCTTCAATGAAGTGCTGTTGCCCAAGGCAGATCAAGCAAAGATCATGCTTGTCTGCCTTGGCAACACCTCTGCACACTTCAAGCAATTCTTGAACCCGGGGGTCCTGTTTTCTTTTTAGGCTTGTCTGACATTATAGAAAACATGAACCAGTAACGGACCAAAAAATAGACAATCAAAATATTTGCGGTCGGTTTCAAGAGAACAACGGTCAGTTCAGGAACCGATAAAGTGAAAAAACTATCAGTTCCGATCAGATCTGGAACAGAGAAACCGCTGAGGAAAACCAATAAACCTAAGTTCAAAAGCGGTTAAAATTAAAGAATAAAGTAACTGGAACCCTCTAAAAAGGTTCTGATGAAATAAAAAGAGAAGGTCGGTTGCCCCTTGGTTCAAAGGAACCGCGAGGAACCGATAAACAAGTTTAAATTTAAAACTAATGAGATATAAAACGCTAAAGAACAATGACACTAGGCAGTAATGAAAAATAAAACAAAAATACTTACTTTTTTTGCTCTATGCACTACAGGAATCTGTCTTGATTGAGAGAGATCTCCAGGGCATCTGAACTTTGCAGCAGAGAGAAGAAATCTGAGGTGGAATGTAGGCAGTTGACACCGGGCAGTTTGAAAATAGATGTACAAGCTAAACATTCCATGATTAGCATAGCATTCTATTCTCTCTGGGGCAGTGCTGGCTTAAGGGAGCACTGCAAGAGTAATACGATTGGTGGATTCCTGGAGTTAGAATATGTAAATTTGGCAAATTGGTTAAGTAAAAATTGCTTAGCGATAAATAAAAAGAAAACAAAGAGCATGTTATTTTGTTCTTTACAAAAACATAAGGCAATAAGTACATTTTTCCTTGTAGCAAATGATGGTACATCAACTGAAATTATTACCGAGTTTAGATATTTGGGGTTGACCCTGGATTGTCATCAGAGTTTTCATGTACATATTACTAATATGACTAAACAACTACACAAAAGGCTAGGAGTTATATATGGAATAAGATCTTTTCTTACTGACGAGGCTAGAAGAACTATAGCAATGGCATGTTTAATATCTATATTAGACTATGGTAGTATAATCTGGGGAGGTGCTTCTGAGAAAATTAGGCAACAAAGAAACACTCTGTACAATTCAATACGCCCTTAGGGCAAAATTTAGGGAACATCACTGTAGCCTCTACAGTACAGCAGGGTGGTTACCGCTCTCTAGTAGAGATATATTACAGACAGCCCGTTTTGTTTACAAGTCAGTTCATCATATGAATACAAATCCAATGTATAATTTCTTTACACAACTAACTATTATGAGAACATTATGTTCTCAAAACTCAATTTGTTTGACTGTGTCAATATACAAAATCACTAAACCGCAAAAATATTTCACGTGCCATGCTATAAAAATCTGGAATGATTTGCCAGCTGACTTACAACATGCAACAGTTTAAGATGCATTTAAAAGAATTGTTATATCAACAGTCAATATACACTTGTACATGAATATGTTGTTTTTACTATTTTATTGTCTTTTCTGTACCTTTTGTATTTTTCTATTTTGGTCTTGCTTGTTTTAATGTATTGTTTGTCATAAATGTTTGAGAGTCTCTGACCCTCACCGGGTCAAGCCTTTAAAAGGGCCATGTGGCCCAGTTGCCTTTTACCTGGTCATCAAATAAATGAAAATGAAATGAAGCTGAAAGAAAAAAAAAAACCTTTTCCATTAAAAAAAATCAATTTTGAAAGTGCAGTAACCCACTCCAAGGCATGGGTTTCTAGGGAATAAATGCACTTCCCGGGTGCAGTGAAAGTCACTTGGCCTTTGGCCCTGTGCCTTCTAGTTCACCCAGGGTGTGCATTAATTCTCCAGAAACTCATGCCCTGTTGTGGGTTACTGTTTACATACCACAAAATAGAACTGATATGATTTTTTTTTTCGTGCACTGCCTGCAACTCACTAGCAGTTCCATATATTAAGGACCTTTCCAGGTATACATTTCCACCACCAACCAAACATACACTTGGCCAAAACAAAATTCCACATAGTGTTAGTGGCACAGTAGCACCACTATAATTAAGAGTTGAACAGAAGTTTCTGATGTTAAACCCCAATCTTTGCATTGAATAGCTTCATGATCATTCAATGGTTTTGCCTGGAATTTTGCATGTGCGGTCTTGGGGGGCAAGAATCACATAGCGTGCCAAATTATGTTCGATTGGATTTGCAGATTCTGAGATCGGATAATGAAAAAAGCACATTCTTTTTTTTTTTGTCACTGCATAATGCCCAGATGGTTTGGAAATTTGCTCTGAGATTTTCAGGGTACAGAGGCCTTGGCCCAGAGTGGTGCTTTTCGCTAGTCTGGTAAAACAAATTTTAAAATGGGCATGAAAAAAATAAGCATAGAGATTGGCTAGAAAACCAGTGTAAATATGTATTAAACATTAGAAAAAAAAGCACAGGCATACAAATCAATGCCCCATGGATAGCTGCTTGAACGGAAAAAAGAATTTGGCCCATGCGAAAAAAAGATTCCGTTTTCTATGGCAGTATTCATTTTTTGTGAGGCAAAATAATTTTTTCATATGGCTGCCATCTTGTATCCATTTCTCTCAAAAACAAAAAAATTCAAAACCCATAAAAATGGTATCATAGAAAGACACCAATACATGTATATTTGCTAATCAGGACCCCATTAGGTGGATTCTGCAGTTACTTTTTGCCAAAATGACCCAGAAATATGTTTTTATACATTTTATATAATTTTTTCGTGACTTGAGCTTATTTTTTAGTATGGCCATACAAAAAAGGATCCTTTCATATGAAAAAAGAATTTGGACTTGGCGTACCTCCCCCCTCCCCGATTCGTTTCTCGCATGAAAGCATCTTTTTTCACATGAATGAAAAAAGCTCACAAAAAAATCCATTCATACAAAAAAAGAATCTGAAAAAAAAGTCAATTCTTTTTTCGTATAAGAAGATAATTTTTTATGAGGTTGTCTCACTTTAATAAAAAGAATCCATTCATATGAAAAAAGATTTGGGGACTTTTTTTCATATTTCAACTTCAACAAGCCATACCTCCTCAACATCTGGAATTTAGGGACAATCTATGTGTCAATACAAAGATCTTAATGAGTACTACAATAATAAAGAATAGTTATACAAAAACTTACCGTAACAATAGATCTTCGAGGGAATCTCTGTCATCAGGTCACACCTATGGAACTTAGCCGTCAGGCACTAGGACCCCATGGAAGCTTTTCTGCAGCAGTCTACTAGGGGCTGCGCACGCCATCAGACTCCAACGTCACTCACCCTATAAAAGCGTCCCGCTCCCTCCTTAGTTCTTTCTCTAGCCGGAGGCCATGAGAGAAAGGAGTGCCACTAGGGAACCGAGGAGACAGAAAAGGTGCCTAGCATGCAGAAAGGCTGGAGTAACAGGACAGCCGAGCTGTACAGAAAGAGAGAGAGTAAGAGAGAAAGGGGAATGGAGGGAGGGATGGCATAACCTGATGATAGAGATTCCCTCAAGATCTACTGTTGCAGTAAGTTCTTAAAACTGTTCGGGGTAGTGAAGGGACAGCATGACCTGATGAGAGAGACTCCCTCGACGATCTACTGTTATGGTAAGTTCTTACATAACTCATCTATCTCCTTTGGGGATATCTCAGTCATCAGGCCACACCTATAGAACAAGTCCCAAGCAGTGCTGTGAACAAGGACAGTCTGGGTGGCAGGAGGCCAGAGGCCTAAGAAAGAAGGCCTTGAAGCACAGCAAGGCCAAAGCATGCCCTTCTTCAGGAAGCAATGTCCAGACTGCAGTGCTTGGTGAAAGTGTGGACAGTACTCCAAATAGCAGAAGCACAAATCTCAGCTGCAGACATGGTCCTGAAACAGGCAACAGAAGTGGCCATGCCCCTGGTGGAATGGCCCTTAACAACCCCAGGAAGGTCCTTACTGTACTTCCTGGAACAAAAAATAATACAGCTGGCCAACCATTTGGACAAGCACTGTTTCGAAACTGAAGCGCCCTCTCTACCAGGGGCAAAAGAAACAAATAACTGTTTGGATTTCCTGCAGTCCTTGGTATGGTGGTGTGTATAGTAACACAAAATTATATGCACACTCAAAGTATGAAGTAATGCTTCCCCTGAATTGGCATGCTTCAGATAATAAACAGGCAGGTGGATGGATTGGTTTAGGGTAAACTCAGACACAACCTTAGGAAGAAACTTAGGATGAGTACACAAAGAGACACCGTCTCTGTGGAAACCAAACAAGGCTGCTCACACGGGAGCCTGTAGCTCTGAAATTCTTCAAGCAGAAGTAATGGCAACCAAAAATAGCACTTTCTGTGATAGAAAGCGTAGCTCGCAAGATGTGGCTGGCTCAAAAAGGAGGCAGGGTCAGCTTCTCCAAAACAAAACTGAGGTCCCAAGCCAGTACCAGGTTATGGATGGGAGGCTTCAAATGGAGAATGCCTCTAAAAAAAGTACAGGTCACATCCAGCTGTGCCACCATATGACAATCAATGAGCATACGAAAAGGCTGATAAGGCAGACATGTACACTTTAAGTGAGGAGTATTTGAGACCGGCATCAGACAAGTCAGGAGATACTCCAACACCTGTTTCACCAGACAGGTGAAAGGGTCCAGTCGGTGAGAAGCAGCCCAGATGGCAAACTGCTTCCACTTCAGAGAGTAAATGGCCCTGGTGCAAGGTTTTCTGGCAGCCATTAGGACAACATCCACCTTCCAAGACACTCCAAACCAAGCAATGGCTAAATCCTCAGGAGCCACGCATGCAGATGGAGGGATGTGAGGTCTGGATAGACCAGGGTCCCTTGTGCCTGTGTCACCAGGTCCTGGCACAGGGGCAGGGGAACTGGAAGTACCACAGCCAATTGTTACAGTAATGGAAACCATATCTGCTGTGGCCAAAACAGGGCCACTAGAATCAAGGTGGTGTCCTCAATCTGTAGCTTAAGAAGCACCTTCTGAATCAGCAGGAAGGGAAGGAAAGCATACAGAAACCTTCCTTTCCAAGAGAAGGACATGACAAAACTCCAGGCCCTGGATCTAGCAAGCAGAAACGCGGCAGTTTTGCGTTGAGTGGGGACGCAAAAGGTCCAACTCTGGACAACCCCACCTATTGAACAGGCCTTCTATGACCAAGGTCAGCGGCTCCCACTCGTGCACTTCGGACTGTGACCGGCTGAGGCTGTCTGCCAAGGCATTCTGGACACCTGGCACATGGATGGCTTACAGTTTTAGACCGTGATCTAGAGCCCAGTACCAAACCCTCATTGCTTCCCGCCACAGAGAGTAGAAATGGGTCACCCTTGCTTGTTGATGTAACAGACTAAACTGAGATTGTCAGATTACACCAACAGAGGACCAGGAGAGAGATGGTTCTGGAAGGCATACAGAACAGCCCTCATTTCTAGAACATTTATGTGGAGGCGAGTCTCCCCCCGAGGGACCAGAGGCCCTGCATCTGATAGGGGCCTAGACAGGCTCCCCAACCCTGACATGAAGCATCCATGGTGAGGATCTGTTGAGAGGTGGGGATGAGAAAAGGAACTCCCTTTAAGAGATTGGCCGGATTCATCCACTAGTGAAGCACTGTGAGAAATGGCGAGGAGACAAGGCCCAGCTGATCTAGATCGCCTGATCACTGATCCCACTGAACCCTGAGGGTCTACTGCAGAATTCTCATTTGCAACCTGTCCTGAGAGACTGTCACAATGGCCATGGCCTTGACGCCTAATAGTCGGCAGGAAAGTTCTTGCTGGAACATGCTGTCTCTGAGCCACCTCCTGGGCCTGGGCAATAAGGAGGTCCACCCTGTCTTAAGGAAGGAAGGCCTTGCCCCGAGTAGCGTCCAGGACTGCTCCCATGTGTTGTAATCTCCAGGAAGGGGTCAGCACAGACCTGGGTCTACTGACCGTGATGCCCAAGGAGTGGAACAACTGCAGGATGCATTCCAGAGTGAACAAGAGCTCCGTGGACTGGGCTTTCAGTAACCAGTCTTCCAGGTAAGGAAACACATAGATGGCCTCGTGCTGAAGGGCTGCTGCAACAGCTGCTAAGCACTTGGTAAAGACCCGTGGTGCAGAGGATAAGGCAAAGGTCAATACCCTGAACTGGTAATACTCCCCTTGGAACACAAACCCCAGGTAACACCGGGGTGGGGGGGGGGACCATGATATGCAGATAGGCATCCAGCATATCAAAGGGAGGATAGCCAGGCACCCTGCTTGAGCAGTGGGAGGAGACCATGCAAAGTGACCATCTGGAACTTTTTGTACTGGATAAAATGGTTTAGTTCCTTGAGCTGTAGAATGGGCCTCAAGTCCCCTGTTCTCCCGGGGACCAGAAAGAACCTGGAGTAGAAAAGTACAGTTACGTAAGAACTTACTGTAACAGTACATCTTCGAGAGGAGCTCTTGCAGCAGGTACTGCCAATAGGACTAATGCCGCCAGGCGTTAGGACCCCATGGAAAAATCTTCTAGATTAGCACTCTGCCCGATGTCAGATGTGGTAAAAAGGGGGCGGTTCCCCGGCATCATCTCAGTTCTCCCACCGGAGACTCAGCTGAAATAAATGGAGAACCGAGCAGGATCCCCCCTACCCTAAAGAAGGTGACAACACTGATCCCTGGGGGATGGTGGGTAGGAAAGCCATCTGCTGCAAGAAATCCTCTCACAGATCCACTGTTACGGTAAGTTCTTATGTAACTATACTATCTCACTTCGAGGGGGAGCTCTTGCAGCAGGTTCTACCAACAGGACTGAGTCCCAAGCAGTACCCAAAGATAGGCCCAGGTCTGACGGTGCGGGGGAACAAACAGAAGCTTTCAAGAGAGTAGGCCCTGAAGGAAGGCTAGTCCAAAGCCTGCTCTCCTCCTAGAGGCAATGTCCAAACTGTAATGCCTAAAAAGTGTGGACCGTGTTCCAGGTAGCGGCAGCATATAGATCTGCCAAAGACACATTCCTCAAAGAGGCAAATGAGGTAGCCACAGCTCTAGTGGAATGGCCCCTGACCGAGCCCAGCAAGGGCTTATCGTGGTGCTAATAGCAAAAGGAAATGCAGTGGACTAACCACCGGGTTAGTGTCTGCTTGGTGACAGGTGCCCCTGTACTCCTGTAAGCAAAGGAGATGGACAACTGGTCAGTCTTCCTGACAGAACTCGTCCGGTGAAGGTAGTAATGTAGAACTCTGTAAACATCCAGAGTATGCAACAAGGCTTCCCCCTTGTTGGAAAACTCTGGGAAATGAAACAGAAACTGGATGTCCAGGTTTAGCTGCAATTCGGACACCACCTTAGGTAGAAACTTGGGCTTCATACGCAGTGCCACCCTGTCCCTATGAAACACAATGTAAGGCTCCTTACACATAAGGGCCTGAAGCTCAGAAACCCTCCGAGCAGGAGTGATAACAACTAAAAAACGATTTCCAAGACAAAAAGCGAAGCTCGTACGTCGCAGCTGGCTCAAAGGGAAACAGGGTGAGCTTTTCAAGAACAAAAAGGAGATCCCAAAGAGGAACAGGGTCACTTCTCAGGGGGTCTGACATGCAAGACGCCTCGCAGAAAGGTCTTGCACACATCGAGCTGTGCCAGAGTCTTCTCCCCAGATGGTGCATGGCAGGCTGATGAGGCACAAAGGTGCACCTTAATGGACGAGTAGCTCAAACCCAAGTTCAAGAGGTGGAGAAGGTACTCTAGTACATGTTTGACCGGACAATCCAGGGGATCTAGGGAATGTGCTGTTGCCCAAAGGCAAAAAAAGCTTCCACTTCATGGCATAGGCTGCCCTAGTGGAAGGTTTTCTTGCTACTACTAAAATCTCAGCCACTCTGATTGACACTCCTAATCTCTCCGCCACTAGGACTGCAGGAGCCAGGCATTCAGAGACTGCAAAGCAGGATGGACGAGCATCACCCGCTCCTGAGAGAGCAAGTGAGTGGAGAGGGCCAACTGCACAGGGGGCTCCGTGGCCAGTTGCTGTAGTAGTGGGTACCAGATCTATCGAGGCCAAAGAGGAGCCACCAGAATCATTGTGGCCTCCTCTGTCTGCAACTTGAGCAGGACTCTATGAATGAGAGGGAAGGGAGGGAAGGCATACAGAAACCTCCCTGTCCAGGACAGGGACAATGTGTCTCGCCAGAAAACACCAGGCCCTGGATCTAGCAAGCAAAGATTTGGCAGTTTAGCACTGCGTGGGGACACAAAGAGGTCTAACTGTAGTCGACCCCACTGACTGAAGAGTTGCCTCCCTCCAGGACTTAGCCACCTCTCCTTTGTCCAGAGAGTATTGAAACAGGTGGCTTACTGCTGGTGCTATTTCTTCTGCTAGCTCTTTTTAACAGTCTTGGGTGTAACCCCTCTGGTCTTGGTGATTTGTTTGGGTTTAATTTACTGATTCTGCTGCTGACCTCTTCTACCTTTATTTGTATGGGACTCTGTGTAATAATATGATCTATTGGGTTTGTAGTTCCCTTATCTATATTAAACACTGATGAAAAGTATTTATTCCGTATTTCTGTCATTTCACGGTCGATGATCGTTGTTTGACCATCTAATCCTAAAAGGGGGCCTATAATGTTTCCCGATTTTTTACTACTGTTAATATATGCATGACAGGACTTATAGTTATCTTTTGTTTTTCCTGCAAGCCTGACCTCATACTGTGCCTTTGCTTTCTTTATTTCTTTTTTAATGTATCTTTGCATCGTTCTATATCTTAGCATTCCTTCGCCCTTTTTATCTCCCTGCAGGGATCTAAATAGTTTCTGCTTTTTCTTTATCATTTTTTTAATCTAAGGTTTAACCAGTGAGAGGACTGTTTCCCTTTGTGGTATTTTTTCTTAGTTGGTACAAACTGCTTAATACAAGCTGTTAATTTAACCTCCAGTATATTCCACATCTCATCTATGTCTTTATCCTGGAAAGCTTCCTTCCAATTTCAGTATTTTAATTTTTTATGGCCATGAAATTTGCTTTGTTGAAATTAAGTATCTTAGTCTCCCCTGTTTTGTAATAATTTAATTATTTTATGGTAAAGGTTATTATTAAATGATCACTATTTCCTAGGGGTGTTGTGACTTGGCATTTTTGCATATCTCCTTCCATATTTGATAATACCAAGTCTAGTATATTATTTCCCCTTGCGTTTTGTTGGACCAATTGCTCTAATCCCACCTGAGTAAAAGCCTCTAAATATTCCCTCTCCAATTTGCATGTACTTTGTAGTGTATTTCACGATATTCCTGGTAAGTTCAGGTCTCCCGTAATTAAAATTCTATCCACTGAATTTAGATCACAAATTCTTTTTAGAGGGATGGTATTATCCGCTTCCCTGCATGATGGCAGTCTATAGATTAACCCTAATATAATTTTGGAAGAAGTTTTGGGGGTTAATTTGATCCAAATTTCCTCAGTTGTACTTGCATCTATGGTTATTTGTTCTGCCTTTATGTCATTTGAAATGTATACTGCCACTCCACCCCCGTTTCTACTATCTTTTGATTTGGAAAACGAGCTGAGGCCCTGTATCTCTTTCTCCCAGGTATTGCTGGAATCACACCACATTTCCGTGATAGCACAGATTTTTATTTTCCGCGATTCCAGTATATACCGTAATTCATTGAACCTGTTCACCACACTTCTAGTGTTTAATAGCAATCCATTCCACCCTATCTCCTCTTTTGGTTTATTTTTCAACATCTCTGCTTCAGTGTTTTTTTGTGGTGCCATCTCCCTTGCCCCCCCCTTGTCTCTAGTTTAAATGGATGGTGATGGAATCGTTTACTATATCAGACAGCCTTCTGGTGCCCATCATATTTAAATGCATACCATCAACTTTAAACTGTTTCTCATCTCCGAACATGTTCCAATTGTTTATGAATCCTTGTCCTTTCAGTTTGCACCATTCCCTTAGCCAGCTATTCAGCATTTTAATGTCCCTGTTTTTTTTTGTTTTTTTTTTTAATAGTGTCTTGGTTTTGGCCTATAATAAAGCCACTTCCTCAGCTCTGGATATCATTGCTCCTGTCAGAGTTCGTCCTCTCCCCCTTCACCCTCGGTCCCCATGGTTTGATGGGACTTTGAGGGAGATGCGGTGACAAGGACAAGGAATAGAGCATGCTGGCAGAGATCCGCCCTTGATGCCATCTTAGACTGATGGAACATTATCAAGTCTATCATTCTGCAATCGCCCGTAAGAAGGCAGAGTTCCTGTCTGGGAGATGGCGGCTGCTCAGAGCTGACCAGCTCAGCTCTTTCAAACTGTAGACAGACTGTGCAACCCAGCCGGCCTGCAGGTTCGAAGAGTCTTTTCACAAGTAGAGTGTGAAGAGCTTGCTTGCTTCTTTGAGGCTAAGGTAGCCGACATTAGGGTGGCACTCCAACCTGCATCCTCTATGAGAGAAGCTGTAGATCGGCGCCCGGTCACTGTCCCTAGGCTCTCCTGGAGTTCCTTTGACAAATGTCATGCAGATTGTCCAGGGTATGTGCCCTACATGCTGTAGTTTGGAACTGGGCCCAACTTCCCTGATAAAGAGTTGTTGTGTCACTATCGGCCCTGTCCTAGCACGGATAGTTTGGTACTCCTTAAGAGACCGGTGAGTTTCCTAGCTCCCTGAAGGTGGCGGTGGTGACACCCCTCCTGAAGAAGGCTTCTTTGGACCCAGACTGCCATGCCAACTACAGACCAATCTCTAACCTTCCCTTTGTGGGGAAGGTGATTGAGAAAGTAGTGGCCATACAATTGGAGAACCATTTGACCATCCATGACATTTAAGAACCACTCCAGTCTGGTTTCTGAAAGAGGCATAGTACCGAGACTGCGCTGGTTCGGGTGCTCAATGATCTCTTGATGGCAAGAGATCAAAAGTGGTGTTCTATCTTGGTCATTCTCGATCTCTCTTCAGCGTTCAGCACTGTGGACCATGGGGTACTTCTCGAATGCCTGAGGTTCTTCTGTGGCCTGTCTAGTACAGTCCTCAGGTGGTTTAGATCCTTCCTCGCGGGCAGAACTCGGAGGGTGGTGTCAGGGATTACTTCTTCCGGCCCAGTCTCTCACATGTGGGGTTTCTCAGGGTTCAGTGTTGCACCCCATGTTGTTCGCAGTGTATATGCTGCCCCTCGAAGACATTGTAAGACGGTTTGGGCTGAGATTTCACTGCTATGCTAATGATACCAAGCTCTACCTATCTTTTGCACCCAACCAGGATAGAGCTCTCTCGGTATTTAACAACTGCCTCACTGAAATCCAGAACTGGATGAGTTTGAGCTGGCTGAAGTTGAACTCGGAGAACATAGAGGTGATGGTTGTGGACCCAGGTCACCGGATACCGGGGATGGGAGCTGGTTTGCCCTCAGGACTTTTTCTGGGTGGCTCCCAGCTCCCTACCTCTGAACAGGTGTGGAGCCTGGGGGATTTAAGCACCTAGTTCTGTCCGGTGACCTGCCTACATTGGTCCACACCTTTGTGACTTTGCACCTTGATTATTGCAACTCTCTGTATCTAGGGCTACCAGGGGTTGATATCCACCACTTGCAGCTGGTGCAGAATGCTCTGGCCCGGTTAGTGATGGGTACTTCTCGTACCCGTCATATTTCTCCGGTACTGCGCAAACTGCACTGGCTGCCAATACAGTGGCGGATCACCTTTAAAGTCAGTCTTAGCCAGCCCGATGGCACTGAGGGTGGAGGCGCTGGACGCCACACCTCGCGTCATGCCGGCAACCCGGGTTCGGGAATGAGCCAGGGTCGGAGGTTGGCAAGGGGGGGAGGGTGAGGATGTCAGAAGCTGCCGGCTGGCAGCGCTCCACCTCGGGTGGAGGTAGCCAGCTCTCTCGGAGCTCGGCCGCCCTCTGATGGAGGCTGGAGGGACAACGCCATGAGAGAGCGAGAACAAAGGTCGATGGGGAGGGTTGAGGGGACCTGTTCCAGAGCTGCGGTGCGCATGTGCGCCTCCAAGCGCATGTGCAGCCACTTCTGGGGCTCCCGGGGTAGCTCACGGGGAGAAAACGGAGGAAAATCGTGGAGGCCGACATGGATGATGCCCCTCGGACTGACTCTGGGGATCTGCCAGGGCGCGCATGGCACTAGAATTTATTTAGATTTTGGTAACCAGGTAAGCCCACTGAGACCAAAGATCCCTTTTTCAGGGGCGACCCGGAGTTAGTTACAGTAAATACATACATAGGTATCAATATACAGTATTTAAAGCTGATATATATTGGGAAATTGGATCAAACATTTAACACAGAGACAGCAGGCATCACAAGGCTCACAAGCATTAAACAGGTGCACAGTACATTTAACAGTTTTGCATAAGAGATTCATGGGGTAAGTAGGTGTGGCTAAGTTAATGATAGCATGACAATCAGCCCGGGCAGGGGGCTAGCGATTACAACCACAGAGACTAAGTTCCAGAAGGTACACTTTGAGGCCTGACTTAAACCCTAGGAGAGTAGGCTTATCAACCAGACTTGCTGGGAGGGCGTTCCAGAAGTAGGGAGCAGTAGACTGAAAGGAGCGCTTGCCTTGGTTCGTGCGAACACGAGGGATGTCAAGGGGACGACTTGCCAAGGATCGCAAGGTACGGCACTGGACTTTTGGAGTGAGCAGCCCACTCAGATGTGAAGGAGGGCCGAAGGAGGTGAATTTAAAGGCCAGGCAAACAGAGGAATAGGCCAACTTGTGCCATAAGGTGGGCCAGTTTAGGTCCGCGAGGACCTCGCAGTGATGCCTCCTGGGGGAGGAGTTTGTTGTAAAGCGAGCCACCCTGTGGTAGAGCACGGAAAGTTTGCTGAGCTCCTTCTCCCGGAGGAACTGTAGTAGGGGGGCACCATATAGGATGGAAGGGAGAAGGTTGCAGTTGGCTATGGCACGTCGCGCCTCACCAGAGAGAGAGTTGCCCAGCTGGTAGAGGAGACCAAGCCTCTGGTGGATGGATCTTGTTAAGGAGTCGATGTGGGGTTTGTAGGACAGCTCCTGGTCAAGGAGGATCCTAAGGTACCTGATCCTGTCTATGACCTCTACTCTCTTCCCTTGGGCTGTGTTGAGCTGGAGTGGCTCGTTTCTGTCAGTGCCCAGACGTCTAATCCCAAATAAAGCAGCCTTAGTTTTTTTCTTCATTCAGCACTAGAAAATTGGAGGTGAACCAGGCCTCGAGAGCTGAGAGACAGGCCTGCAGTTTGGCAGAGATGACACTGGGTAGAAGACCCCAAAAGACCCAGCGATCGGTAGGCTTGGCGGACACAGAGGTCGTCCTGCCATAGGAGGATAAAAAGCAGTTGACAAAAGAAAATAAAAAAAAAAAAGAAAAAGAAAAAAAAGTCTGTCTTCTGACTTATAAATCCCTACACGGACTGGGCCCGGACTACTCGAAAGAACTCCTGGTACCCTACTGCCCCTGGCGTCGCTTAAGCTCAGCCCGGACGAGGGTTGCTAAATTCGAGGTTTCTTTAAAATCTTGAGGGCCCGTGCTTTTATGTACGTGGCCCCAACCCTCTGGAATTCTCTACCCCGCCTGCTTTGGGAGTGCACATCCGTGGAGGAATTTAAACAGGCGTTAAAGACCCATTTATGGTTGTTAGCATATCCCTGATGATGATTTTATCGTAGTTTATGAATTCAGTATTTACTGTATTTGTTTTTTTTATTGTTTTTATGTGAAGTTCTGCTGTTAAGGCGCCTTGATTTTAGAAAGGTGCGTTAAAAATAAATTATTTATTATTATTTCCATATACTGGCAACTCCCCTGAGATTATGATATCCCCACCCTTTATCTAATCTCTTGTGCCATTGTTTCAAAGTCATTAAATATGTCTTTCAAATTTCTTTTGCCAATATCATTGACCCCTATATGGATTATTACTAATGGGTTATGTCGATTCCCCATCAGGCCGTTTATCATGGTTTTCACATCTGAAATGTTAGCTCCTGTGAGAGTGCTAACGGCTGCTTTTTCTTTTCTGCCTTTACATATGATGGAGTCTGTCCCCCTGGTCCTGAGTCACCTATAACAAGGACATCTCTCTCCATCTTTCCTTGGTTCAATTCCTCTAAGGTGCTATTTGCGTTTGGTAACTGCTCTCTGATGATTGGAGCTTGGTTTTGTACCTGTATATGTTTTTGGTTATGGTACCACCTAAAGTGTTAGGTGACTGAATGCCACATATAACATCCTTCTCTGCTATGCTGCTGGGATCTGAGGGCTCCAATGGGCTGTATGTGTTAGTTATTGCCAATAGGGCACTAGTAAAAATCTGCCCTCCCCTTCTTTTGGACAGTCTTTTTGGTACAATACTCCTGTCTCTATGTTCTGCTCAGTTTGCATGTCTGAGTTTTCTAAGGTAAGTGGGCTGTCTTGCTTAGAGGTGTTATTCTGGTCTGAGTAAGTATATCAGAGCCTGCATCTAATGGCTACATTATATTTGCTGCAGTTTGGTCTATGAACTCCTCTAACAGACTTATCTCATTTTGAATACTCGTTCTATTTGTTAATCTGTCAATTTTGTCATATAAGGTCATAATCAGTAAACATTTATCACACTGAAATTCTGCTGCTGGACTATCCATGCTATACATGTGGCATGAGTTACACTGCCTCATGGGAGTCCCAGGATTACTTTCCTCAACCATCCTTTTTGAGTCCATGTCCATAATTGCTTACCTTATATAGCCTTTTGTGTTTGTTTTGCACTCCCTGTCCGCTGGACACGCCTAACACGCTTCAAACGCTGCGATGTCTCGGTAGGCAAGTCACAAGACCTGCTCACCGAGGGCTTTTCCTTTATGTAGCTGTGTGGACCGGAAGTACTGTAAGGGTCAGAGCTCGCACTGCCAAATGCCTGAAATGTAAACAGTATTTTAAAACGTACTCGGGCAAAAAACACTCATCCGTGGTTCTGGCACGCTATAACAATTTGTGCTCTTAGTGAGTTTAAACCCAAAGAGTGCCTAAAAAGTCCCTGCCCCAAGCCTGTAGTTCTAACCCGGACATTTAGAACTACACAGCTTCTCTTCCTGCTTCTTGTTTTGGATTTTAGCAGGGCTCCACTATATGCTGTGATTAGGCTGCGTAATTGAACTAAAAGGTTTAAAACAAAGGTGAATCAATGTCCCACTGCTCTCATTAAAAGGGATATACCGCAGTTATCCCCCAATAAAATATTACACTCCACACCCCACTTAAAACAAAATGTATACATATCTGTGTGCTTTTCTTAATTTTTGTTTTTTTCAGAGAGCCAAACCAGTCAATGAGGTTTTAAGCCCACCAACAGAAATTCAACTGGAGTTTTATTTCAAATGGGGAAAGCACCCTCTTCAGTTTGCCCCAAATATTAACCACAATTTGGCAATGTCCAATAATTCGCCCCTTCTGGGACTGTCTTGATCTCCTTTTAGGTCTTCAGAAACGCATTCACTCTTGAAAGTGTGTGTTTTAGGGGACTACAGTCCACCCCTTTGGGGCTCCAAAAAAGCATATATGGCTTTAATTTCTGTTGTAGCCAAGCTACTCATCCTCTGTTACTGGAAGGACTCGTCACCTCCATCAAGAACTGAATGGGATCATGAAATACTACAAGCTCTAAACCCAGAGAAGTCAACTGTGTGTCTATTCCATGCTTTCCATAAGTATAAGGCTTGTTGGGAAAACTTCCACTCTTTATTACTTGTCCACCATTAGTATTGGCGGGGACATGTTTTATCTTTTTACTAACATTCTTTTATCTTGGTTTTGTTTTTTTCCTTCTCTCTTTGTAGCTTTTCGGAAGTGATTCCACTTTTATTTTTTATTCATTTTACAGCTTGGCGAAATCCCGCACAGCAACTGGGGTTGGGGGTTTGGGTTGGGGACGAGAGATTCATGTTGTTTAGTGTTGTTCCTGGTTATACAAGTTATTTCCTTATGTTCTGTGTTGCACTGAACTTGTGTTTTTCCCTCTTCTCTTCTTTATGGTAATGTGATTGGTTGTGTATCGTTCGTTGTTACTAAGAAAGTGTAATAAAGTTCACTTAATTGCCCAAAAAAATAAATAAATTAAGAAATTCAACTGGAGTTTGGCTACTATTTTCATTACCATATGGAACAACACTCACCAGGGATCCCAAAAACCAAAGGAATTTACTGGTTTTAGGACTATGGCACTTTGCTTTGAGCAGCAACACCAGGAAGCTTAGAAACCGGATATGCTGGAAACTTTATTTATTTATTTATTTACCATTTTCTCATCTCCTGCCTGTTAAAGTTGTCTACCTGGGATCTCGTTAGCCCTGTCTGATCCATTGCTGACCCTCCACTTCAGTAACGCCCCAATGGTGGGACTCGGAAGGTTGGTCAAGTTTACCCACAGAAAAAAATCCAGCCATCGGGGGGAGGTGGGGGATGGGTTCAAGGTATCACATGACTGTGTATACTGGCAACATTTTAAAAAGGAATTGCTTTAAATGACCGATTCTAGGGCTGTAACTATTTTAGATGCTGTTTTTCCTTTGCTCATTATGGTGGCTAATACAGACACCAACTCTAATGCCCACAAAGCAGTGCTGGGGATAAACCTGAAGGAACTCACTCCCCCACCCCCAAACACTACTGACTCTACGAAGGTGCTGAACTAGTGAAACCATGTATCGGATGGAATGTTTTATAAAGTTAATAAGGGTAAACTGGTACTGAGCATGACATCAACCAACACCCAACATGGGGAAATGAACCCCTGCCACAGAAATGTCAGAACCTGAACCACTACGAGTCCGGCAGGACAAGCCCCATACAACTGTCATCCTTCTTAGACAGAAGAGCAGGAGAGGACACGGCCTGTGCAGTATGAATGGGAACACCAATAAGGAAGGAATAACACAATCCAAGGTGTGCAGTGATTTATTTTATTTTTTGTTTACTGTTTATGCTCCCTGTTGTAACCGGCCCAAGCGCAATGTTCAGCCCCATCACTCGCCATCCGTGGGACTTATCACTGCTCCATGTTCCCCACCTGGATGACCCCAAGGGGAATGACTACCAGAGGCTGGCCAAATTCCTCCCGCAGAGTGTGTCGGTGCTGGAACTGTGGCCCTGTTCAGTGGTGTGGGGACTGCAACCAGCGGCAGACGGTATTCTGCATGATTTGAGGTCCTCCCCCCTCTTGCCAGCCCTTGGATGTCACATTCGCCCTGACTGACGCACAGGGTGCACACAAGGCATGCTATGCGAGTCAGAGTAGTGACGCCCCCTTCTTCAATCAGTGGCACCAACCTGCGCCACCATCTGTGGCCACCCAGGTGGCAGTACTGCCAAAGAGACCAGAAGCCATCCCTTCCCCATAGGCAAGTGTCCGTAGGGACACTCCACCATCCTCTCATGGACTGCCCTCCAATGACCCAGACTAATTCCTGAATCCGGGTCGCTGGCATCACAAGTGGGATAGTTATTGCTGTGCAGACAGGACAGCTTGTGCATGGTGATTCTGTAATGGTCATACGCTCCAAGTGGGTAGGGAGGCACAAGGTGCAGCTGAAGGCATTCAACCCTCCAGGAAGCCTAGCTGGGTGGGTGGGCATGCAGGTAGTGGAGAAAGTAAGAAAGAAAAGAGACGCCTTTAGAAGGTACAAAAGAACAGGGAGGGGAGTGGACACAGAGGAATACCTGAAGGAGTCAAGGGAAATGACAAGGGCAGAGAAGGCATCCCGGAAACTCAGGCAGGCACAGGGCATTAAAGAAGGACTTCTTCAAGTACATCAGGGAGCAAAGGAGCTGCAAAGACCAAATAGTGAGGGTTAAAAGGGAGGGGGGTGGTGGATACTAGGGCAGAACAGGCGGAAGCATTAAACTAGTACTTCTGCTCAGTATTTACTGAAGAGAAAGGGAAGCAGTACCCAGGGGGGCTGGGGGTGTTGGCACGGGCAGGAAGCGACACACAGGGAAATCCCAGTGGGCAGTGTACTGGAAGGACTAAGAGCACTGAGGGTAGACGAGGCACCAGGGCCAGATGGCATACATCCCAGGGTGCTAAGGGAGCTAGCAGAAGTCCTGGCAGAACCCCTGGCAGACCTGTTCAATGCCTCCTTGGACTCAAGGAGTGTACCACAGGACTGGAGGATGGCGAACATGGTGCTCCTTCACAAGAATGGCCCCAAGTATAAGCCGGGGAACTACAGACCAGTAAGCCTCACATCCATCATGGGACAGCTGATGGAGACAATCCTGAAGGAGAGGCTGGTTTTCCATCTTGAGGCTAATGGGCTGCGGGACAGCAGGCAACATGGGTTTGTCTCAGGCAGGTCCTGTCAGACCAACCTGGTGGAGTACTACTATGATTGGGCAACCAGGCAATTAGACAGGGGCCATGCAGTGGATGTTGTGTACCCGGACTTCAGTTAAGGCATTCAATTCGGTGCCACATAGGAGGCTAGGTAGTAAACTGGAAGGCACAGGGGTCGGGGTGAAGGTGGTGGGATGGGTAGTGAACTGGATGCAAGGGAGACAGCAGACGATGGTGGTGGGAGGGGAGCTGTCATTGCCAAGGACAGTAACACGTGGGAAGCCACAGGGCTCTGTACTGGGGCCGGTGTTGTTTGGGATCTTCATAGCAGACATCTCAATAGGCATCAAGAGCGAGATCAGTCTGTTTGCAGATGACACCAAGATGGGAGCGGTGGCGGATGACTTGGAGGGGAGGCAGGCATTGCAGGATGATCTGACAAAACTGGAGGCCTGGTTGTACACTTGGCAGCTGGGGTTCAATGCCAAGAAATGCAAGGTGTTACATTTCGGAGCAAAAACCCAAGGAAGAGCTACCAGCCTTGGGGGTCAGCTAACAAAAACGGAGGAGGAGAAGGCTCTGGGGTGATCATAACGGGAGCAATGAACAACTTCACACAGTGTAGAAAGGCAGCTGCAAAGGCTAACCGGATGCTGGGTTGTATTGCCAGAGGCATATCCTCCAAGAGGGGGGAGGTGATCATGCCACTGTATAGGTCACTGGTTAAACCACACCTGGGGTATTGCATGCAGTTCTGGTGGCTGTACCTGAAGAAGGACATTAGGTTACTGGAGGCGGTGCAGCGCAGGGCAACAAAAATGATCCAGGGGCTAGGGGACTTGCCCTATCAGAGTAGGCTGAGTGAGTTGAATATGTACTCCCTGGAGGAGAGGGAAAGGGGGACATGACTGAAACCTTCAAGTACATGAAGGGAATAAAGGAGAGGGAGGAACACCTGAGGCACAAGCTGACACTGGAGGGGGAAAAGTTCAGGAGGAAAATGAGTAGACACTTTTTTTACAGAGAGGGTGGTGTCAGGGTGGAACGCATTGCCAGAGGATGTGGTAGCCCATAATACAGTGGGCTGCTTCAAAAGAGGATGGGACAGGGTAAGGGGGAGGGTCACTAGAAGGGGAAGGGGAAGAAGGGGCAGCTATCGTATAAAGACTGCTAGCTGCACAATCGAGCAGACTCGATAGACCGAAAGGCCTTTATCTACTGGCAAGTTCGTATATTTGTATGCATGTATGGAAGTGTGGTTATTACAGCAGTGTGTTATTCCACTGGCGCAGAACACTGCAGACAATCTTCAAGATGGCTGCCTGACAGGGACACCTTCCAATCTGGAACATGCAAATGTTGGGAAGGAAAGTGCTGGACCAAATTATTGCAGCCTTTGCTCCTTGGATTGACAAGATTTTGAGCAAAACTGACAGACATCTGGGCACACTGGATCAACACTCTCAGAAAATCACTGAGACCAAGCGCCATGTTTCCGGGCTGGAGGATGCAGTATAGTCTAGCGGCTGGAGCACTGGCTTGGAAACCAAGGCTGAAGTTAGCTGGTATGCTACAGGCAATCTGGAATTTACAAATACATAGAAACATAGAATTTGATGGCAGATAAGGACCGCTTGGCCCACCCAGTCTGCCCACTTCCCTACCTAATGGATAAGCTGCAGATCCTAGTTAACCAACAGCCAACTTCTTCCAACCTCCACCCCCTAGAATTGCCTTATGTCTGTCCCATGCATTCTTGAATTCCACCACTGTTTTTTGACTCCACAACCTCCTCAGGAAGGCTGTTACATGCATCCACTACCCTCTCCGTGAAAAAATACTTCCTCAAATTACCTCTGAGCCGTTCCCCCTCTAGTTTCAAATTGTGCCACCTTGTTCTTGCACACCTCTTTTTCTGAAAGATGCTACCCTCTTGGACTTTGCTGATTCCCTTGAGGTATTTGAAAGTTTCTATCATGTCCCCCCTCTCCCTCCTCTCCTCGAGGCTATACTTATTAAGATCCTTAAGTCTCTCTTGATATGTCTTCTGGTGCAGACCCTGCACCATCTTAGTTCCCCTCCTCTGGACTGCCTCCATCCTGTCTATGTCTTTGCCGAGATTGGATCTCTAGAACTGCACGCAGTACTCCAGATGGGGTCTCACCAGCTGTCTGTACAGAGGGATAACAACTTCCTGTTTTCTACTGGTAATGCCTCTCCCTATGCATCCCAGTATTCCACCAGCCCTACTTACTGCCTTCTCACATTGCTTGCTCACCTTTAGGTCATCTGATATGACCCCCCCAGGTCCCTTTCCATTTTTTGTTGTTGTTAGCATCTCACCCCCCATAGTGTACTCTTCCCCTGGGTTTTTGTTTCCCAGGTGCATTACTTTGCACTTCTTAGCATTGAATCTAAGCTGCCATACATCTGACCATTCCTTCAACCTTGCCAAGTCCCTTCTCATCCTTTCCACCCCACCTTGTGTATCAACTCTGTTGCAGATCTTTGTGTCGTCTGCAAAGAGATATACTTTTCCTTCCAGTCCCTCTGCAATTTCAGTGTCAGTGGCTCAGTAGGTAACACACTCGCCTCTGAGGCCGGGAGATCAGAAGGCTAAGGGTTGAGTTCCCATATCTGGCACTTGGGTTAATATCCCAGTACTGACAATGTAGTGCAGCACGAGAGGGGTGCTGCACTTCTGAGGCGCCGTCTTTCGGATGAGGAGTTAAACCAAGGTCCCATCTGCCTGGATTGGTGGTAGTTCAGGTGGATGTTAAAGATCTCATGGCACTTATCGAAAAGAGTAGGGGAATTTCCCTGGTGTCCTGGCCAAATTTCCCTCATTCACTAAAAATACCTAATCTGATTCAAGGTCAGTTGGCATTCATCTGTATCCCCCTCCCTCGGGTCGTGCCTGAAAATAGGCAGGATTTGTCTAGTGCACTTACCCGGTCAACAAAAAATAAAAAAATAAAATAAATAAATACACATAAAGACATTAAAGAGGACCAGTCCCAGTACTGAACCCTGCGGTACCCCACTAGTAACCCCCCTTTCTTTAGAGTAGACTCAGTTTACTAGTACCCTCTGTGTCCTGTTCTCCAGCCAATTCTTTATCCAGGCTGCCACCTTGGGACCCACTCCCAGGCTGGCCAACTTGTATATTAACCTTTTGTATGGGACTGTGTCAAATGCCTTGCTAAAGTCTAGGTAGACCATGTCTACAGCCCCTCCCTGATCTACTACTTTGGTCACCCAGTCAAAGAAATCTATTAGATTCGTCTGACATGACCTTTCCGCTGTGAATCCATGCTGCCTTGGGTCCTGCACTCCTCTGGTCTCTAGGTACTCAACAATTCTTTCCTTCAGAAGTGATTCCATCATTTTCCCAATCACTGAGGTTAAACTAACAGGTCTGTAGTTTTTCTGCTTCTGCCCTGCTCCCACTTTTGTGAAACAGAATAACATCTGCCCTCCTCCAGTCTTCAGGTACCACCCCATCCTCCCATGATTTATTAAAGAGGGTAGTCAGCGGTGTCACTAGTTCTACCCTTAGTTCTTTTAGAATTCTGGGATGAAGCTCATCAGGCCCCATTGCTTTGTCCACCTTCAGTTTTAAGCGTTCCTTCAGAACCCTTTCTTCTGTGAAAGGGCTGGTATCAACCGCTGTATCCAGCGTGTTTCTACTGTTTGGTTTAGGTACCTCCCCCTCTTCATTTGTGAATACTGAGCAAAAGTATTTGTTTAGTATATCTGCCTTTTCACAGTCACCCTCTGCCCACCCCCCTTCCCCTTTATTAAGCCTCACTATCCCTCCCTTGGTCTTCCTTCGCTCCCTGATGTACCTATAAAAGGTTTTATCCCCCTTCTTAACTGAGTTGGCTATCTTTTCTTCGGTTTGGGCCTTTGCTGTTCTGACTGCCTTTCTTGCTTCCTTTAGCTTTAATTGACACGATTCTCTGTCCTGCTCCTTCTGCGATTCCTTGTACTTCCTGAATGCTCTCTTTTTCTCCCTAACCTTCCCTGCCACCTCCTTTGTGAACCATAGTAGTTTCTTACATTGTTTTGTTTATTTGCTTCACACAAAGGCTTGTTGCCTCTGTGATATGGCAGTTTTGATTATTCCCCATTGTTCTTCCACCACTCCTTCCTGCCCATTTGCTAGTGCATTCATGGCACTCACATTTTAGCAGCGTCCATGCCTCCTCGAAGTCCAGTACCTTTGCCTTTGTTGTATGCTTTGACTCTACTGCTGTGTTTATCGGTGGAGCCACACTGTCTGATGGTCACTGGTTCCCAGATGGCTACCCACTTCTAAATCTGTGATCCTCTCTCCATCTCCATTTGAAAGTACCAGGTCTAAGACTGCTCCCTCTCGAGTGGGTTCCGATACTAGTTGTCTAAGATATGCCCCCTATAGGGCATCTTAAATGACCCCACTCTTAGAAGTGGCTGCTTCAGATCCCCCATTAGCAATATCTCTCCTTTTTCTGCCATTCTAAGGATACTTTCTATAATTTCCTTGTCCATTTCCTCCCCCTGAGAAGGGGGTCTGTATACAACCCCTATGCGGATTGTGGTGCCATTGCCTGTCTCCAAATTGACCCACAGTGCTTCCTCTCTTCCCTGTTTACCCTTTTGTTCTGTTGCTTTGATGACATCCCCTATGTAGAGAGCTACTCCACCTCCTCTTTTACCCTCCCAGTCCCTCTTGTAGATGGTGTATCCAGGTATGTTTACGTCCCAATCATGGTTCTGTGTGTACCATATTCTCCCAAGGCCATTTTTTTTTTCGTTTTGTATTTTAAACTGTCTTTTTATTAAAAGTTTGCACCAATAAAATGCTTGTGGGGCACAATATACAGGATTCAGTAAAAACTCCATTAACTGTTGTGTATAGCTGACACACTGTATGTAATAAACATCGATATATCGAAATAGAAAACATATCTCATATATCAGGAAAACCAAAGTTCCACAGCTCAGGTATCTACTATCCGAACTAGGATGTGAAAGTTATCACCAGCTCCTCCCTTCTCATATTCCTCTTTACCCTGTCAATTATGGGACAAAGTGGGGGTCTCAAACAGACATAAACATGACCCATTTGTGCCATTGTTTTTCAAATTTTTTGACTCTGTTCTTACGTCGAGCTGTAAGTCTTTCCATTGTATACAGCTCTCCTATAATTTTATACCAGTCTTGTATGGTAGGCGGGTAGCTCTGCCTCCACTTCTGTGTAATCGCCTTCTTAGCTGCCAGAATATAGGGGAGAAGAAGGGATCCTCCAGAGATTCAGAGATCCCTGGGGGAACGGATAGGAGCGCCAGCTTGGGAGTAAGAGCAGCCCCCTCATCCACCAGCTCCTCCAGGGAATCCGCTATAGCTTGCCAAAACTGTCAGGGTCGGACATGACCAGAAAATATGCACATGCCCTGCCTTAATCTCCCCGCATAGTCTCCAGCAGTGTCCTAGTGGACCTGCTAGGAATTTTGTAAGTTTAACAGGTGTGTTAAATGATCTACTTTTCATCTTCCAGGCCAACTCACACCAGCACGGTGCAATGGAAACTTCTAAATGGGGTTTAGCAAACCTAATCCAGTCCTCTTCGGAAACTGGTACAGGTAACTCCCTATTCCATGCTTCTAGAACTCCCCCGTTAAGAGTCCTTCAGGAGTTCCTGTAACCCCTTATAAAACATTCCAATCATATGTTGCCAGATATGTCCCCTCACTGTAGTCATAAAGATATTTAAGAGTAAAGGCAGTGGATTAGGGAAGACAATTTCTCTGGGGGCCCTTGTGTATTAAAAATGTTTGTACTTGAATATACCCAAGATACTCCCTATTAGATAAGCCATAGGTCTCCTGTATTTTACTAAAGGGTATTACTCCCTGTGCATCTAATAACTGGAATATAAAATAAAGTCCTCTCTGATGCCAGCTCTGGAAAATCAAGTCCATCCAGGCAGGGAAGAACTTAGCTTCTGCCTGAAGTAGCCGTAAGAAACAGAAAATCAGAGCTAGTTCTGGAGAGGCCCTAAACCTATTCCAGACTTGTAAAATTATGTTGTGCTCCTGTGTAATAATCTTTTAAATGAGGGAGTGCCTCAAAGGGGGCAAACACTATACCTATAACATCTTATAAATTGTTAAGTGAAACCTCTGTTAGTTTCCAGGGTATATAATTTGCAGGGTTAAGCCACCCCAGAATTCTGGATAGGACTGTTGCTTGTGCGTAATGTTGTAAATTGGGGAGACCAAGGCCTCCTCTATCTTTAGGGAGCTGAAGTACAAACCAGCGTATATGCAGTTTCTTACCAGCCTATACAAATCTTGCTATTGTTCTGTTCCATGATGTAAAATATGAGGAAGAAGGAAAGGCAGGTAATGTCTGAAATAAGTAGAATAATCTAAGTAGAATATTCATTCATATGAGGTCAATTCTGGAATAAAAAGGGAGACGAAGCTGGGACCAGTTATGTAGGTCAATTTCTATCTTTCGGGTAAGGGATTCGTAGTTTAGAAGTGTAATATTTTGTATATTCTGGGGCAAAAAGATATCTAAATATTTTATTTTCGTGCTCCTCCATTTGAAGGGTAGCTGGGTCCTAAGTTCCGGGGAGGGGGAGAAATTAAGGGTCAGCACCTCAGTCTTAGCTGACTTTACCTTATAACCTGATACTTGGGTAAATTCCTCTATGATGTTCCATACCGCTAGGAGGGACCGCTCTGGATCTATTAATGAAAGTGGAATATCATCTACATATTATGCTAATTTAAAGCACTGATCCCCGACTACCACCCCCCCCCATCTCCTCGGCACTCCTAAAGAGCAATTGCCAAAGGTTCAATATAAACAGCGAAAAGTAGAGGGGAAAGGGGACATCCCAAACGGGTACCCCTCTCCAGTGGGATGGGGGTCGAACACTACCATTTATCCTTGTATATGCTTTGGGTGAGGAATATATGTTACTTAACCAGGTTATAAATTCTCCCGGGAAACTAAAGGATGCCAGTACTTCCACAGGAATTTCCAGCACACCCTGTCAAAGGCCTTGTAGGCATCCAGACTTACCAGGATGGCAGGTAAAGAGGTTCTTAAAGCATGGTCCGTTAAATGGACACTTCTCTGAGTGTTGTCAGCAGTCTGCCTCATCCTTAAAAATCCAGCTTGGTCCATATGGATGAAGTCCGGCAGAATATTTTCCAGCCGATGAGCCCATACTGACATATATATTTTATAGTCACAATTTAAAATAGAAATGGGCCTGTATGATTCTGCAATTTGTGGGTCTTTCCCCAGCTTTGGTATGGCCGATACTACTGCATAGGCCCACAAAGCTGGGGGAGACTCCCCTTCCTGGACTTCCTGAAATGCCCTTCTCATGAGAAGCAAAAGCTGGGGAGAAAAGGCCTTATACCACTACACAGAAAACCCATCAGGGCCTGGGCATTTCAAAGTCTTGGCTCTGTTTATGGCTGCATGAATTTCCTCTGAAGTGACTGGGCTTAACAAGGCAACTTGTTGTGTTTGAGAAAGCTTTGTTGTTACCAGGGGGGCTAAGAAAGCCTGTATGTTATGATCCATAGGGGGGCTTTATTTGGAGTATAAATCTTTATAAAACTGTTGAAAGGCATTCCGTATGTCTGACCATCCATGGATCAATTCTCCCATTTTAGGATCCCTAATCTTTGTAATTGTGGCTGACTGTCTAAATGCCCTGGCACATTTAGCTAAGTTTCTGGTCCCTCTAGTGCCACCTTCATAATAAAACATTTTTGTACACAAGAGGGCTGCTTGGACTTTTGAGTCCAGAATACTTTGTATTTCCGATCACATCTTCAGTATTTCTGATTGAGGGATGCTCTGCCTTCGCGCCTGGCCTGTTGCAGGTCCCATAGGGTTGCCTGCAGCTGGATGTATCTGGTTTCCCGTAATTTGTTTTTCCATGAAGTATAGGCCAATATCTCCCCTCTAACAACAGCCTTTAGGGTATCCCAAATTGTCACTGAAGAAACATCTGGGGACAGGTTTTCCTGGATAATCTGAGGAACATGTTCCTTGATCATTGTTTTAAATTCCGGGCCCTTAAAAATAGAGAGATTTAACCGCAATAGGGAGGAATTTTGTGATTTACCGAGATCTAATTTGAGGAGGAGAGGAGTATGGTCAGACATGATGGGGGCACCCAGACTTATATCGCATAGTCTATCTGTGTGTTCAGTAAACATAAATAAGTAAATAATCAATTTGAAAAGAGGTGAGGTGTCTAGGAGAAAAATAGGTAAAACCTCCTTTAGAGGGGTTAAAATGCCGCCAAGTATCAATCAACCGCACAGTGGGCACTTGGGCTCTGAGATATCTCTGAGTGGGGGTGATCCTAGGTCTCTGGGGACGAGAAGTGTCTAACTGAGGTGACAGCGTCACATTAAAGTCTCCCCCTATAAGCATAATTCCCTTTTGCATATCTAATAGTTTATTAAAAAAAGGCCTAAGATGGCTTGGGGGAGCCCCTGGGGGTAAATACACATTAGCAAGCGTAACTTCAGTTTTACAGACTCGCCCCTGAGTAATAATAAAGTAGCCATTAGAACCCACCCATTCCTACTCCTTCAGGTAGGAGGTATTTGAGGGCATCATGATTGCTAGCCCTCTACATTTCCCCGTCTTGCTAGATGAGGAGATAAGAGCGTATCCACCGTCGGCAGAGAGCTTCATATGTTCAGCTAGAGACAAGTGCGTCTCCTGCAAATATATTAGATCTGCCCCCTGTCGGCACAGATACTGCTGAAGTCTGGTCCTTTTAATGGGGCTGTTTATACCATTTATGTTTAAGGATAAAACTTTTACTGAAACTCCTAAGATATTGTCTGATTAGCTCTTAACTTCACCTGGTGGATTCGTATTACTCCCTCATCTCTCTTCCCAAGCATCTTCCTCATTCTTCTCATGAAATCTCCCCATTTCGTCTAGTCAACAGATGTCTGGTCCCATCCCAAGCCTCCATTTGGGACCATCCTACCTCCATTGCAAGAGACTGCCATGTCTTATTCCTAACTGGAGTCTCATTCCCTAAGAGTCTCAAATAATTCTGATATGTAGCCAATAAGTATTTATTATATAACAATCGTACCCCACGCCTGTCTAAGAGCAAACACTGAATTACTAATTCTATACAAAAAAACTCCAGTGTTACAATAACAATAACCATTAAAACCAAAAAATTATATACAGTTTGATTTTTTGCTTCTAGAGTAGCACAGCTTGAAAAATCAGTGTTGGCTTCCAAGGTTGGGGAGGTAATTATTTCCTTCCCTGTGTCTCCCAAGGGAACCCCATGCTCTTTCTGCATTCTCCTGGAAGAGGGGGTTAATCCCGGTACGATTTTGTCCGGGACCTCCAGGGAACTACTCTGGTGTCCCAAAAAAGTTAAAGAGAAAAATAAAGCAAAAAAATTAAGGAAGGTTAAGAAAATAGCCCTCTTAGCAAAGCACATCATCGCAACTGGCCCCAGCCCTCCCGAATCCCGATATCAAAAGTATTTCTCCCCAGGAAAGGCTGAGACAGTGATCTCAGTTTAATTACTACTTGATAACTCAGACTCTTAGATCTGTTATTAAAACACTATGAACTTAAATCCAGACCATAACTAGCTCTGTAACAGAATAACAGGCAAAAGAAAGGTCCCTTTTAAGTTTGTGAGCTCCAGCAAAGTGTCTATAAATGTCTTAATCTTTATTGCCGTTTGTGTTCCCACTCTCTCATTCAGAGAGAATGAATAGACAAAACAGTTTGGGTGGTCTCCAAGTCTCACAGTTACTAATATTGTTATTCTGTCAAAAATATTACATCCACTTGAATTCAAAATCCCCTTCTATCACATATGTGTTATTATCTGGAAAATTAAATGTGTGGAGGGGAGGTGAAATTGGGCCACCCCTCTCGAGGCCAACAAATGGCCTTAAACCAGCCCAGTTATAGGGGAGCTATTACCAGCCTAGAGTCAAGCCAGCGAGAAAGGGAGTCAGTCCCCCTGGGGGTTACCCCCCCCCCCCCGCGCCACACAGCTGAATTTACTGATGGTACAGCAGTGCCCTTAGACCTGTATAAGTCCTTTTCTGGTCTTCTTAGGAAAGCCACTGTGACGGTAAACAGCTAGTGCTCGTTTCACTTCTCCTATGTTGTTTTGCTTCCCCCATGGTTTGCCTAATACAGTCTGTCAACGAGCAGGACGCTGTGGCGCCTCCCCTCCTCCCTGGACCTTCTCTGAAAACATCAGCCCAAATTTGGTTAATTCAGTACAGGCCTCCGAGGCCGTGGCAAACTCTTACTTTCCCTCTGGCAGATGGACAACCAACCCAGCCGGGTAAGGTGTCGAGAACTTGTATCCCGCAGCTTTAATCACTGGCAGCAAAGGCAGGTAAGCTTTTCGCAAGCGCATAGTTTTAGGCGCATAGTCGTGATCAATGAAGAAACGAGACTGCCCATAAAAAACTTCTTGTTTTCTCCAGGCTGTGAGGAAGATGTGTTCTTTCATAGCGTAGCTATTAAATCTGGCTGTGATTGATCTTGGGGGAGCATTTGCAATGGGTGGTTTCGGGGCCAGGGCCCTGTGTACTCTTTCAAGATGCAGATCCAAATCCTCCGGTAACTCTAAAGCGGTGCGTAGGAGGGCCTCAACAAACTGTTTGGTGTTACTCCTCTCCAACTCTTCAGGTATACTATATATGTGAATATTTTTCCTGCGGGCTCAGTTTTCAGAGTCCTCCTGACGAGCCTCTATTTGTTCTTGTTGCTCTTTAAGTAGCTGCACTGCAGGTTCTAGGCCATCGACTCTGTTTTCTGTGGCCATACCTTGTTGTTCCAACTGCATCACATCTTTACGGAGTCTGCTATACAGATCTTTCACTTCAGCACGGAAAGATACCAATTCCTGATAGATGGTATCCAATTTGACGTTTTTGGGTTTTTAGAAAGGGACTTTGAAGCTGCTCGGCGATTCCCAACGGGTGCCATCTTCCTCTGCGCACTGCAGTCTGAGGCCTCAGAGTCGGATCTTTCGACCATCCCCTCCATCCTCGGCCGGTGTAAGTCTGAGTCAACCCAATTCTATAAGTCCCCCTCCTTGCTTTCGGAAAATCCAATTTAGCAACTCGAGTATTTGTAAAAACGCTCCACACGGAGGCTTTAAATTTCGAGGACAGCGTGAGCACCCGAACTATGCAGCCATCACCGGGAGGGCGGAACTGGAAGTCCTCTCAAGGCCAGTTTAATTAAGAACTGCGCACATGTATAATGAAACTGAAAGCGTATGCACTAGTAGAAATGTTCTGGTTATAGGGGGATTTTCCTCTAGCAGGAATATATATATTTCTAATGAACTCAGTTTATCCTAATTTTTTTTTTTTTTTTACTTTTTATTTATGCAATTTTATGATCTTACAGCATTAAATGAAAATTAAGTACCTACCGTAATTCTTGATCTTTCTGTGTATTTTAACCATTCATCACTAGTGGGTACCTTGCCGGAGCTAGGACCCTGCAGGAGACTTTTTTCCCCCCAGAGGCGGAGTCGATGCAGGGGCAGCGCTGCCCTCAAGGCCAACGTACTACGTGGCACTTGCAGACTGGCCGTTAAATGCCATCCACTCCGTCCTTGCCCCAGTTTTGGAAACGACGGAGAGAGAGAGGAAGGAAGGGATGGAGGGGTGAGGCAAGAGAGCCCAAGAGATAGACAAAAGGAAAGGATATAATAACTAAAAAGAGAAATAAACAACAAAGAGGACAGGAAATGAGACAGGAACAGCCTAAGGGATTGGGAAGAGGGGTCCCCAATCTCTGGATGAAAAGAAAGAAGGGATGGGGAAGGGAGGGTAGAAGAGGGAAAAGGAGATGGGGGAGGGAAGGACACCGGTCCTGGCTAATGTGGACCTGGACCTTGAGGGGGAGAGATTTTAAAAACTTCCAGGCTGCAGAAAATGTAGAAGGCAGAAACTGCCTCACAAGCAGTCAGCTAGTCCCACAGCAACTAATACCTTTAGAGGAATAATCGAGGGCAACAGGGTAGACAGGAAGGTGGGGTCCAACCCTCC
Source organism: Neoceratodus forsteri (assembly GCA_016271365.2). Lineage (NCBI taxonomy): Eukaryota > Metazoa > Chordata > Ceratodontiformes > Ceratodontidae > Neoceratodus > Neoceratodus forsteri. Next base: position 142,271,993 of record CM057451.1, on the reverse strand, counting down.
CACCAAATTAAGGAGAAAAATTCCAAAAGGGGAAACCCCTATTAACTCAAAGAAGGGGAGAAGTAGTCCCAAGGAGACTCTTAAAATAATAGGGATTGAAGTGAGGATACTTGGGAATCACCTGATTCCTCCCTCCACCCTGGACCCCAAAGGGGGTGAGGGAGAACCGAGGGAGGAGGAGAGAACCCCCGAGAACCCCAGGAAAAACTCCTCCCGTATTGTCTCAAAAAGGTCTTCCTCCTCCTAACCACACGGGAAAGCAGGGACAGGAGGGAGCTGGAGTGCAGCAGAGAGACACACATGGGGAGGGGGACTGCCCAGAGACTTGAGGCCCAAGAGAGGAAGGTGGGCAGCATTTAGTCATGAATGGTGAAGATACACAGAAAGATCAAGAATTACGGTAGGTACGTAATTTTCTTATCTTAAACTGTGTCAATCTTCACCATTCATCACTAGTGGGTGAGTACCAAGCCCCTCAAAGGGGGCCCAATATGTCCCCAAGGGACAAAGTCCCTTAGCCTCCAGTGGGGGAGACACCAGTGGGGAGAACCCTACAGGCCTGGTGAGACCTGGGACTGGTCTGGGTGAGATGGGGAACTCCCCATGAGAGAAGGAAAGTGCCCCATAATCCACCAACTCACCCTATGGCAGAACAGATGGGTTCTCCGGAAAGCGGAGGAAATCACCCTGCACCGGGCCAAGGATGACAATCGGGAAAGGCAACACCATGCATCGCTGTCCCCACTACTCTGGAAGCCACTTCATTGGCGTCGTAAGACACCCTTGCCTTGTGCCTTGCAAGATCCACGCCCTGCGCAGGGAGGGCGATGGCTTGCCTGGTTTCCTCCGAATCAAGCATAAAGGCTAGAAGTTGTGCTAGCCTGGACCACAGGTACCTGTTGCAGGTGGCATGGTGGGCCTGATGAGCTGCTATGCAGAGCAGAATCTATGCCGAGGAGAAAGTTCTCCTCCCCTAGAAGTCTAAATCCGAAGACTCTGGGTTTAGGGGTCGGTCACGGGCTGGGGTTCGAAGCCCAGAGGGGGTATCCAGGCACGTCACACCTGAAGGGGGTGAGGCAGAGTTCCTGGAGACCCGGGGGTGGTCTGATACCTCTGGTGAAGGTCCTTGGGGCTGGAGCAGAAAAGGACACCGCCCAGACCCGATCGGCACTTCCTAGAAGGAGCAGGTCAGGCGGAAGCCGCAAGGTTGGACACACTGAACTCGCATAAAAAGGCACGTGCCGCCTGGTCTGGCTTGCTTTCAGAAAGAGGGGTAATGTGGAGCTCGCCTAGCATCCCCGAAAGGAAGTGCTGGCTGGCCTTAGGGTCTGAGTGCTGCTATTTGAGAGAGCAGTATCCATACTTAAAGCACACCACTTCACTCACAGACAGTTTTGCCACTGCCTTTTTGTGGTGTTGTGAGAGGTGGTCCCTTGCTGCAGTACCTGCTGCCCCTTGCTGCCTTCAGTCACTGTGCTTCTACAGACAGACTCCAACAGTACTGCCTTGGGCGGGGGGGGGGTGTTAGTGAAAACAGCTGTGACTGTATACAGAAGCTAATTTTTCTTTTTCCTTCACATCAGAGATCTGCTGCCGCTGCTCTGCAGTGTGAGTGACTCTGCTTCCATACTAGTTCAGGCTAGCCTAGCAACAACCCAGAGCCGGAGGGGTGACCTGTTGCCTGCGAAGTCTACTTGGAGGGAATCTTGCCACTGCCAGCAACACAAAGCATCCAGACTTCTACGCCACCATGCAAGCATTCATCACCAGCAAAAGGAGGCGACAGGAGGAGCAGCAGCTGAATGGTGCCAGTGTCTCAGGTATGTTCCTGGGGATATTTAGAATTGTTTTTGCCTTTTTTTGGGGAGGTCAGGGCTATTGCCTCAAAGTAGCCACATGTCTGATGTGTATTATTGTATAGACTGGGATCAAGATGTGGTATAGCCAGGTATATCCTGTTTTAATGGTGGGGCGGGGGGGGCTTGCTATGTGACAACCTCTGGCATATTAAGTATGGTAATGCACAGTGAGCAGGCCCCCCTTCCCCACCACCACCATCAAAATGATAGATATGGCCAATTTTTGATGGTAATGCTGTATGCTGTGGTTTGCTACGTGACGCCACCCGGTCGTCAGATTACTAATCTTTAAGTGTGTAACAGAATTGTTTGCACGGGTATTTGGGTGCATGGTGTGGGGGCTGCTTGCTGTGTCCAAACAATGTGTTTTATTAATATGACTGTAGTGTTACAGTGTGACCCACTACAGTCATGTTCGGAAAACATCAGCACTAACTGGACACAGAAAGCAGAACCCCCCCCCCCCACCAACCCAAAAACAAGGTGCATGGCCTATTTTTGATGGTGATGGTGTAGTTTGCTATGTGACGTTGTGTCGGATTACTTCGAATGCATTTTTGTGGCATACTCATTTGTCCTTTGCCATCCGTTGGCTAAGTTGGCTCTGGCTTGCTACGTGCCTGAGGGTTACCTTGGACGTGTTTCATGGAATTCTCGTTTGTCTTGCCATGTTGGGGCACACAAGTCTGTTTCTCCAGCTCCTCCAGTTCTTCATGGCCTTACCTGCACCATTCCTAATCCTACTGGATGACACTTTTTATTGAAGACTGAAGCATGCTGGCCCAGTGGCGAGGAGGGCTGAGGCATTACGCCTTACCTCCTGCCACGCCAGCGAACAAATAAGTATTTGAAGTTGAAAATTATTGTTGCTGTCTTACTGTCTGCCTGAAGGGATTAATCTCGGAGAGCGGTGGTCAAGTTGAGGTGTGTTGCTTTTCTTTTGTTTAGATTGTTGCATTTATGGGCATAGATTGCAGGGGCGATTCAGAATCGGATAATTCTAGTATGCACACCCCAGTGAAGAAGCAAAGACGGTACATAACATTCCAGGCTACCTGGAAATCTTCATTTGATTGGGTTGGCGACAGCAGGAAAGGGAGAACATATAGATTCTGCAAGATATGCTCCTGTGATTCCACCATAAGTCACAGAGGACGCCATGATCTGCTGCGCTATGCAGCTTCAGAGAAGCACTGCAACAATGCCAAGCATGCCACATCTGGACAGAAGCTTTCCAATATTTTTGCAGCACAAGCAAGCTCAAAAGTTACAGAGGCCGAAGTTACTTTCATCACTATGCTTGCAGAGCATAACTTGCCATTTTCATGTGAGGATCACGTTATTAAACATATGAAGAAGTACTGCTCTGATCCTGAAGTACTAAAGAAGATGACTTGCGGAGCAACAAAAGCAACCTGCATAGCAAGGGACGTCATGGGGCCTATGCACCAGGAAGATGTTGCAGCAAAGTGCCGAAAATTGCCATACTGTGTTTACATGGATCAGAGTACAGGCAAGGGAGATGAAAAACTGTTAGTTATTCTTGTGGGTAATTTGGAAGAAGAGCAAGGAAAGCATACAATAAAGTTCTTGGATATGCCCAAGTGTGTCTCAGGAACTGGACAAGGCATGTTTGACTGTCTTATGGAAACCTTAAACAGATTTCACATCCCAAAGGACAATCTTGTTGCACTGTCAACTGACAATGCTGCCTTCATGATCGGCAAGAGGAACTCCATGTTATCAAGGCTCCAAACCCTAATCCACATATTGTCGACATGGGGTATCTCTGCTACTTGGCAGATATCTGCAGTAAAGCAGCAGCAAAGACTCCGACAAAAATTGAAGAGCCTGTGTCAGATGTTTACTGCCACTTTGCTTCAAGTGCACAAAGACAACAAAAGCTAAAATAATTTGAGCTGTTTGTGGATGTGGAACCACTCAAGCTTATAAAGCATGCACCAACACGGTGGCTCAGCTTGAACGAGGCTGTTAAGAGGATGCTGGATCTGTGGCCTGCACTTCTGTCATACTTCCGGTCAGCAGAACAAAGACCAGCAAAAGTGGAGAGCATCACCAAAAGGCTAGAGAGCCATGAAATCAGAATGCAGTTTATGTTCCTAAAATATGGACTTGAACCTCTGTGCCAGTTCAACCAACAGATGCAAAAAGGTGACAGCCAACTAATGACTTTAAATTCGGACATCTCTCGACTCATCCACATATATGCCGGCAGAGTTATGCAGCCTGAGATGGTCAGGAAATTGCTAAATGACACTGATGCTACCATCTGGACAATCCTTAAAGTTTTCTATGCCACAGTGATCTTCGTCTGGGGCAGAAATAAGACAGTACATGAAGGACCAGGAAGACAGCATTGCTGGGACAGTCATAGAAACCAACACTTACCAGAAAGCAGTTTTGTTTTATTCTGTCTTATCTAAAATACTAAAGACATTTCCTGTGAACAAGTTTGTGCAAAATGTAGGACTTGTTCTCAATCCTTCATCGCAGCTCAAGGTAACATCCTCTACGATAACAGACCTGGCAGAACATCTAGGAATCTGCAAGACCACAGAAGAGAAGGACACATTGCTGGATGAATTTTCTGTATACCAGTTTTCAGGTACAGGCACCCTAACTGGACCAATAAATGGACCCTATTTAGCCCTCCCAAAATACTGGGCCACAATACTCAAAACTGTTGGTGGAGACAGTTCACTGCAGGGCTTCAAAAGGTTGATGATGGTACTACTTTGCTTGCCACATTCAAATGCAGAAGCAGAGCAAGCTTTTAGCTTGGTGTGCAAAGTCAAAACAGAGCTACGACATTCCCTGCATCTCAAAACGCTGAACTCTTTGCTGGCAATCAAGATGAATGAGGAGCGAGACTGTCATGATGTTCAGTAATCGAAGGAGACTTTTGCTGCTGCCAGAAAAGCAACGGCCGCCTATAATAAAGAACACCAGACCACAACACAGACATAGACAACAAGCCCCACACTCCCACAGTGTTTTGAAGGAAGACATTTGACATTTTGTGGTCCTACAGCTGTGATTTATATTTTTGCAGCTGCATATATTGTTATTTTTAGTGTCCAGCTGCCAGCAGGTATTTGTGGTTACATGTGAATACGCTTTTATTATTTAAGTTTAATAATTGCTTATTTGGGTTTTTAAGGTTTAACTTTCAAGCACTTTGTAATTGTTTTATTCACTGGTGGTGAATATATTTAATATAGTTAATATACTACAATATAGTATGTAGTTGCCTTATTCAACACACATGTTTATTTTTTATATATTATAGTGTAGTATTAGCATAGTTTCAGTACACATAGTTTTATAATTGCCTCAAACGCTCTACAACTAGTTGTTTTTATTTCATTCAGTAGTGCTGCAGTTGTATAGTTTCAATAAACTGTTTCATGATGTCCTCAAATAAAGGAATAATGCACAACAAGGTGTGTGTCGTGCTGGGATAACGCCACGCCTGGCGTGGTTGGGCACGAGACCACAGCCCAAGTGTGTCCAACATCCCAGCGTGGGGTTATCCCAGCATGACACACACCCTGGAGTGCATTATTTCTATTATAACACAGCTTGTTATCATATATAGGATAAAAAAAATTATTTTAAAAATGTTTTTGTTAGTGTGGAAAAATGTTTTTGTTTCTTTAAGAGAAGATAAAAAACAAGTGGCTCTAGTGGCAAACAATCATCAAGAGGTTCACAGTTCTGAGACTAGACCCATGGTGTTATGCTGGGATAACACTATGGGTCCAATCATAGTTCAAGATTCTTTCTTGCCTTTGTATAATAATGAAAAAAGTGTTGGTTTTTCATTCTCTAGAGGTGTATTTATAGATTAAGTCAATAAAACGTTAACACACATTTAGGATTTGCATCACTCTTTATTTTAATTAAGGACACACAGACACAACACATTTTCATTTCTCTTTAATTTGCTATATAAACCACATACCGAGCATACAAACATTAATTTTACTGTGGTAAAAATCAGTTTTATTCATTTTACGTGAAGACACCACAGTGCGCGACTCCGCGAGCTGTGAAAAATCAGGCGTACCACATTTTTGCCATTTGTCACACATTTTGTGGCCCTCTGTCACACATTGGCAAGTTGGGAGGTTGAGAGGTATGGACAGGCCCTCCAAACGAGGTGGGGGTGTCTAGTCTACCTGAGGAGCAGCATCTGTGGACAAATCATGCCTTACAATACAAATGCCAAGGAAGCTCAGATACTCTCTATTTAGCTTTCAATTGGCCAACAAGGTAAAACTATGTTACTTACAACAGTTTACATACCCCCAGGAAAACAAGGGTCAGGATTTGAGTTATTCACTGAACATGTCAAAAAAGCAAAGCAGGGCTGGGAACAGTTATCCTTGGGGACTTTAATTCGAACTGACTAGCTAAGGATACAGTTACCGTCAGGGACAAAATACATGCCCTTTACCTAACGCAGATAGTAAATCAAACAACTAGGATAACTTATCAAACAGGTACTAGCATGCTTATTGATTGGCTCCTAGCTACTTGCCCCGAACACATAAAAAACATCACCATCTTGCCAGACACCTTGAGCGACCACTCTCCCATTATCTGCTCCTGGTCTAACAAGTGCCCTAAGGACATGCCGCAAACCAGAAAAAAAAAAACACTCCTTGAGGAAAGGGCAACTTGGCCTCTTCAAGAGCTACCTGAGAGACGCAGACTGGTCTTCCCTTCTCACTTGCCCTGACTCTAACCAGGCTCTGGAATACTTAATTACCATCTTCAATAAAGCCTGCGACTTATTCGCACCATTCAGAACATCCAAAACAAAACGGGCATCCAATCTTTGGCTTAACGGCCCCTTTTAGAACTAATGAAGAATAGGGGACACCCCTGGCATGTAGCGAGAGCTACCGGGAGACAGGCAGATTTTACGGCCTACAAGGCTGCAAGGAATAAATGCACCCGCTTAATAAGGAATGCTAAGGCCTCCTATTACAGAAAGGAACTTCAGAAGTGCTGGGGAATGGAGAGCGTTCTGAGAGAATGTTAAGACACTGACAGGGAAAGAATCCAAAGCTCCACCAGATCTAATTGTCACCCCTGCAGGCCCTCTTCAGCAACCCAAAGAGTTAGCTAATGCCTTCAATCTGGCCTTTACACACCTCAGCCCTGTCCTCCCTCCAGAGTTTCTTGATACTGACCTTAACAGCCAGCCACCAAACCCCACTACCACCGCATGCACCACTCAACCCCCATTCTACTTCAAAATCATCACATGGGCAGACACTATTAAATATGTAAAGAAGATCCTTGGCAAAACTAGAATGGGTAGTGATATGCTCGACAAGAAGCTTCTCGCCATCACCCTAGAAGAGCTTGCCAACCCACCAATGCAATTATTTAACATATCCCTTAAGTTGAACATATTCCCTGACAAGTGGAAAACTGCCTTCGTCACCCCAGTCTTTAAAAGTGGAGACAGGACCAGCAAAAGCAACTACTGCCCAATATCTATTTTACCACCCCTCTCAAAAGCCCTAGAAAGAATTGTGTCAGATCAACTCACAGATTACCTCAACAAATATAACCTCTATAACCTCTAACCACTAGATCAATGGCACCCAAGTGTACCTGTACCTCCAGCTCCCCCCTTCCTCTCCACTATCCTCCCTAGTCTATGTCCTGAATGGCTGAGGCCCCAGGTAGGCACTTGATCATCCCCCACCCCTCCTCCCACACTCCCACCACCTCTTCTCTCTCCTTATCATAGAATCCCTGACCACTAAGACTCTCCTAAATGCCCTCTTTGGATTTTCACCCATTCTTCCTTGCAGATTTGCTCAAGCTCTGTCAAGCTGGATGGGGAGCGTCGGTGAACCACAATCTTTCAAGTCTTTCCACAGATTCTCAATGGGATTCAAGTCTGGGCTTTGGCTGGACCACTCAAGGACATTCACCTTCTTGTTCTGAAGCCACTCCAGTGTTGCTTTGGCTGTATGCTTGGGGTCGTTGTCCTGTTGGAACGTAAATCTTCACCCCAGTCCAAGGTCTATTGCAGACTGATGCAGGTTCTCCTCAAGGATGTGCCTGTATTTGGCTCCATTCATTGTTCCCTCTATCCTGACAAGTGCCCCAGCCCCTGCCTCTGAAAAGCATCCCCATAACATGATGCTGCCACCACCATGCTTCATGGTAGGGATGGTGTTGCACGGGTGCTGAGTTGTGTTCAGTTTGCTCCAGGCATAGCGCTTTGCACTCAGGCCAAAGAGTTCAATTTTTGTTTCATCAGACTAAAGAATCTTTTGCCACATGGTCTCAGAGTCTGCCACGTGCCTTCTTGCAAACTCCAGGCATGCTATTATGTGGCCTTTTCTCAGGAGTGGCTTCCGTCTAGCCACTCTCCCACAGAGGCTACATCTGTGAAGTGCTGCAGAGATTGTTGTCCTCTGGACAGGTTCTCCCATCTCAGCCATGGAACTCTGCAGTTCTGTCAGGATGGTCATTGGGTTCTTGGTCACTTCCCTGACCAAAGTCCTTCTTGCCCGGTTGCTCAGTTTGGGAGGACGGCCTGCTCTAGGAAGAGTCTGGGTGGTTCCGTAATCTTTCCATTTCTAATGATGGACTTGACTGTGCTCCTGGGAACTTTCAACACCCTAGAAATGTTTTTATACCCCTCCCCAGATCTATGCCTCCTCACAATTCTATCACGGAGTTCTATGGACAGCTCCTTGGTCTTCATGGTAGAGTTTCTGCTCTGACATGCACTGTCAACAGTGGGACCTTATATAGACAGGTGTATTTCCTCTGAAATCATGTCAACCATTTGAACTGACCACAGGTGGACTCCATTCAAGTTTTAGAGTGATCTCACAAGGAAATTGGATGCACCTGAGCTCAATCTGGAGTGTCATAGCAAAGGGGGTGAATACTTATCAAATCACGACATTTCAGGTTATTTTAAATTACATGTACAAAAAAATTCCAGAAGTTTCATTCCACTTTGACATTATAGAGTAATTTGTATACATATGTGACAAAAAAAATCCCACATAAATGTATTTTAATTTGAGTTTGCAACATCACAAAATGTGACAAAATCCAAGGGGGTGAATACTTTCTGAAGGCACTGTACATAAACACAAGGGGAAACAGTAACCGTAACAGTAACAGAAGCGCATACTCTGTTTTTGCTGGACAACTGCATAGAGAAACACAGTGTGTACAAAGAATGTATGCATTGTAATGGCAATGGAAGCTTAAAACGAGCATTGGAAGTACTTAATTGCAAATATCTCAGCAACCGTACGACGCAGAAATAAAATTTAAATTTCACAGAAATCATTATTTTCCTGGCTACTGTTTTGTACTACATAGGGCTATGCAACTCGCGACGAAAAATCTGTAACTCACACCATTTTTGAGATCCCCGAGCGAAAGGTGTAAGCGTCGCCCTGTAATCTATAGGAAAAAGCATCAACTTGAATGCCGTAACTTTGGAGCTGTACAATAATTTTTCACCAAACCACCAAAAGGCACATCTGTGACATGTTGGCTACCTTCCCTCCAAATTTCAGGCCAAAAGACCTAACTGTTCTTTTGCAGCAAGGTGACAAAGAACTCCTGTCATTTTGGCCATAGTGTTGCAAAGAAGTACTTTAATTTAGAAAGCTTTTCGCAGGGTTCGTAAAGTGTCGTGAGCATAAAGTACTTTGGGAAAGTACTTTTCCAGAACTTTGAAAAACATATTTCTTGAGTGTTTAACCCCAAAATAAAGACATGGCTAGCATCCTCAGGCTCCGACTAGGTGAACACAGAAAGAAGTGTGTCCCTAGATGGTCCCAATTTTAAATGCCAAGCATTTCTGTGACCACCAACTGAAAACAAAATGGTGGATTTGCGAAAGTAGTAGGGGCATTTGCGAAAGTAAAAGATGCATTTGCGAAAGTGTTGAACTTTTTGTTAACTTTTTTCATTGACTTATAATGGGAACTTGCTTTTTGAATAACTTTTGAATCATTTAATATTTTTTCATGAAATCTTCAAGAGGGACATCGGGCACCCCATTCGCACATTCCCGAAGATTTCGGACCCTAGGCATAAAATGTGTGACCTGTAGGCAACGGCAAAGAATTCACCAAATAGTGTAAGCTCACACGAGATTAACTAATAACACCACAACCCAGTGATAACCAACTGATATGAAACTTGGCAGATCCAAAGGTGTATGGCTCTTTTCATCAGCGTTCAAATGTCAGCCAAATCCGTTAAACAGTGCCAAAGTTATTAAGGTGCAAATTTGACCCTTTAACCTTAAAAGGGCTCCTCAACCTAACTATGGTAGCACTACCGTGCTACCATTATATATATATATATATATATATATATATATATATATATATATATATATATATACACACACACACACATATATATATATATATATATATACACACACACGCATGCGCACACATATATACATATATATACACTCACACACACGTGTATATATATGTATATATATATATATATATATATATATATATATATATATTATGGTAGAAGAGCCATTTCTATGTTAAACCCCAAATTTTGCACCTTAATAACTTTGCAACCATTTGACAGATTTGGCTGAAATTTGGAATACACGATCAAGAACCATAGGTCATGGCATCTGCCAAGTTTCGAGTACCAGTTGGATAAGCGGCTAGGAGTTATTAAGCGTGATTGCGGCAGCGTTCGCTTTTCTGGAATTCACGGTCGGCGTGTACAGGTCGCCGCGGTTTGCGCATTTCCGACCGAAATCTTCAGGGAGCGTCGCGGCCAGGGTCCCCAATGTGCTTTGAAGATTTGGTGAAAAAATATTAAGCGGTTCAAAAGTTATTCAAAAAACAATTTCCCATTATAAGTCAATGGAAAAGTTCAAAAGTTCAACACTTTCGCAAATGCATTTTTACTTTCGCAAATGGGCCTGTTACTTTCGCAAATCGGCCATTTTGTTTTCAGTTGGTGATTAGAAAAATGCTTGGCATTTAAATTTGGGACCCTCTAGCAACCTAATTCTTTCTGTATTCACCTAGTCGGACCCTGAGGATGCTAGCCATGTCTTTACTTTGGGGTAAAACACCCCAGAAATATGTTTTTCAGATTTCTGGAAAAAGTACTTTCGCAAAGTACTTTCGTGCTCACTAAAGTGTCGCAAATGTTTACGAAAGCTTTTACAAATTGCGACAGTAATTTTCTAGTCTGTGGGAAAATGACAGCAATTCTTTGGCACTGCACTGCAAAAGAACGGTTGGGAGGTTTGGGCTGAAATTTGGAGGGAACACAGCCGACATCTCACAGATGTGCCTTTTAGTGTTGTATTGAAAAAATATTACATGGCAGCAAAGTTACGGCACTCCAAAGTTGACGTTTTTCCCATAGGATAACATTACGGCGCCCGATGCATTACAGGAATCCTTTGGCACCCTGCTGCAAAATAACAGTTTGGTCTTTTTCCTGAAATTTGGAGGAAGACAGCCAACAGCCCACAGATGTGCCTTTCAGTGGTTTGGTGAAAAATATTACAGGGAGGCAAAGTTATGGCGCTCGAGCGTCTCTTTTTTCCCATAGGATAACATTCTGACATTCGCCCGGCAACACCAGGGCCGTATCTGGAAGCGGTGCATACGGACTTTCCGTCAGAAAATTCTTAGCCCCTACTGAGGGCTAAGTACAAAACTCGCCAGAACAGTCATAAATCATACGACTTTTAAATTTTTTTTCTACGTCGTACGGTTCCTGAGATATAACCTATTTAGTACTCCAAGTCCTCATTTTCTGCTCCGATACCCATTACTATGCATACATTCTTTGTACTCACTGTCCTTCTCTATTCAGCTTTTGGGGAAAACCAGCCTGTGCGCTTACATTACTGTTACCATTGCCCTTTCCGCTTGCGGTTCCATGCCCGTTTCACTTACCGTTGACGTCTACACCACCACGTGCGTCATCCTTTGCATTTCATTTGCGCTTGCATTTCTGTTATTTTTTGCCATTTGTGTCTACCGTACTGTTTCTCTTTCTGTTTCACTTTGCGTCACCATGCCCATTGACATTTCCGTTTGCAGGCACCATGTTACTATGTGACAAGACATCATGTGGCACACCGCTCCCGTCTATGCCACCGTGTTCGTTAACCTTTCTGTTCTCATTCGCGCTTGCGTCACCTTGTGCGCCACTGTTAGCGTTTCTGTTTGCGTTGCTGTTCCTGTTACTATGCCACAAGACATCATGTGGTGGGAGCGCGGGGCCCTATGTGCATTATCCTTTGCGTTTTCATTTGCGCTTGCGTTTCTGTTATTTTTTGCAATTTGTGTCTACAGTACTGTTTCACTTTGCGTCACCATGCCCATTGACATTTCCGTTTGCAGGCACCATGTTACTATGTGACAACACATCACGTGGCAGACTGTTCCCGTCTATGCCACCATGTGCACTGCCCTTTCTGTTGTCATTTGCGCTTGCGTTACCATGTGAGCCACTGTTAGCACTTCTGTTTGCGCTGCTCTTCCTGTTACTATGCCACAAGACAAGACATCATGTGGCAGGAGCCTATTTCTCGTTATCATTCTCAAAAAGAAGGGAAATTAGAGGCAAAAAACTCAGTTTAATGCATTAGTTAGGGTTGTTCCACAGCGACAAACATGAGGAAATTCGCTGTTAGGGTTGAAAACCCTAACTCAGTCACCCCAGCACCACACAGACACACACATATGCAAGTATGGGGGAGGACCAAGTCAACACAACCAATGACAGACATCCAGCAGCAGGTGACAGAAATAACAAACAATTGTCTAAATGTACTACGAGACATCCCCACCCACCTGACCAGGTACTGCATGCTCAGTGGTGATCAACAGCAAAACTGAGGCCATGTACACCAAACGTACACATCCCTGATTGCAGCTGCACACAACGTACCACACTTGTGAGTTGAACTTAAGTTGTGAGACTACTAAACATTTCAATAATAATCGTGTGGTAAGGGTTGGGGTGTGTGGGTGTGTGTTTGTGTTTGTGAGACAAGCCTGCCCTCCGTGAGAGAGCAGAGATCAGGGACTTGGACCTGACTGATAATAACGGTGTGCCTCCTGTGGATGCAAGACCACTAGATAGAGCGTGTGTGATGTGAAGTACACAACTGAACTAAGAAAACTATAAACCTCCTTAACCCAGGCCTCCTTACCTAACCTTATATACACCACACCTATTCCTAGCTAGCCTAGATCGGTCCCACTGTCCCCGAGACCTTAGGTAAACTAAAGGGAAAAAACTAAAAGCATTTTTCTGAGCTACAGAAAAACCTGAATTAACCTAGCTGCTACTGCAGTCTGCTACATACACTGGTGGAGGAGGTGTGTGTGCAGTGTGTGGCAGGGGCCTTCAGTGTGAGACCACCGAACCTGCCCTGAGAGCCTAAGGATAGAGTAGAGGAAATTGTGGAAGGGAACAACTGAATACTTCATAAATAAGGTAAACAGTCGCAGTATAAAAATAGATTGCTACCCCCCCAAAAAAAGATAGCTACCTTAAATAAACTTATCTTTTAGCTAGAGCTAGTACTTTGTTTGTCCTACCAAGTACTTGGTGGAGGTGTGTGTGTGGCAGTGGGCTGTGAGTGAGACCTAACCTGCCCTGAGAGGAGAGGGTACAGGAACTTGAGAACAACTGCGGACTTCTTTCTTAAAAATATACTATAGGAAGGGGAAACACATTTTTTGTGTGACAGTGACACTACACAGAAAAAAATAATAAACCCTAGCTACCCAGTACTTCTGGTGGAGGTGTATGTGTGTGAGGCTGTGAGGCCAAACCTGACCCGAGAAGGGAAAAGGTATTTTTGGGGACACCGAAAAAATAAAATAAACCTACCAGTACTAGCTACACTGGTGGAAGTGTCTGTGTGTGGCTGTGAGACCGAACCTGCCCTGAGAAGGGAAAAAGCAATTTCCTGTCGTACTACTGCTAGTACTCCGTCCGGCTCTGGACCCAGCCCCCTCCCACCTACTCTGTCCTGCCCTCTTGTAGTGCTGCATAAGCACAACAGCTTAAGGTAAAAAAATTACAGTAACACAACACACACAAAGATAACACAAAATAGAATTTTATTGTGTACAATAATACAACAACAATCTTTATTTCACAACTGCAGCATAGAAGACAGTTAAAAAAAAAAATAATGCGGACTTCCGGTGACGTCATGGTCCTCGCTGCACCCTAATACTGTAGCTCCTGTGGTGACCGCCGAAAAACCTCCAAATTACTACCTTCAAATACAAAACTAACAACCCTAAACACTACGGAGGATAAAATATGCCGCGGGCAAGGGATCGTTTGAAGAATAAAACCCCCTCGCCAGATGAAGAGGATTGTCGTGCAGCTGACTCTGGCAGGGTTCCGGGCCTTGTCGACCTCGGCACAAAGTGCACCTACCTGTAGCCATCCCACTACTGAGATCCTGCAACGGCAAATGACACAGATGCTAGCTGAAATTGGGATTTCAGGAAAGAAATGAGGTCTACAATTACAGGGCTGCGCACTGACATCAATAAGCTGGAGAAACGCCAGGAAGCTACCGACACGCAGGTCACCGAAACAGACCGCAGGGTTGATACTGCCAAACGGGCCATAGTGCAACTGCATCAAAGTCTTAAACAGCTACAAGACAGGGCAGAGGACGCGGAAAGCAGAAACCATTGTAATAACATCCAGATTGCAGGCATTCCAGAGGGAGCCGAGGGCTCAGATGCCATCCAGCTTCTCCAAGATACCCTCTGCAAGTTGCTCACGCTTCCCCCTCACTGCACCTTGGAGTTCGAGTGAGTTCACCGCACTCTGGGCCCAAAGCCAGCCCCGGGAGCCCGACCAAGAGTGATCCTGGTTAAATTCCTTCGCTTTCAAGAGAAAGAATCCATACTGCATGCTGCCTGGAGGAAGGGAGTGGTACTCCTCGACAACCAAAGGCTATTTTTCGAAAATGATTTCGCTCCCGAGGTCATGTCCAGACGAAAGGCCTACATCCCCATAATGAAATCGCTTAAATCATGAGCATCCGCTTCAGGACACCATATCCAGCAAAGATGATCATTTTCTTCAAGGAGGGCGCCCTCACCTTCGACTCTGTGGCTGCTGCAACGTCGGCCCTGAAAGCAAGTAACATAGATATTCCTCAACAGAGACCCAGGGGCGAGGCAGCAGGCTCCTCGATCGCGGCAAGAATCTCGTAGAAAATGTGGAAAGAAGGCCAGCATGGTGGTAGTGGGGGTCGCCGCCGGGTCTCAGGGGCCGTACAAGATTAGCTTAACAAACTGAAGGCAAAACACTCTGGCAAGGATCCTGAACGTGCGGACCACACGGAGGCTCCCCCTTGAACTAATTTGGACTGTCCAGAATAGCAAGTATTAACTATGTGCCTGATGACGCACTTATAAATATGTTGAGCTATTTGGGGGGGGGGGGGACGTGAAGTAAGTAGAGACCAGCATTAATGTCGCTAGTCGAACGGGGTCTCGGCCTGGTGAGCTATGGTGGTTAAAATCTCTGTTGGAGTAATGCTCCCGCCGGCCTTCGCCTCCCTTTACCATCCGGGACTGCCCCAGACCCGGGGGGACTCCCCATTGGACTTTCTCCCTGTTTTTTGGGAGTCCCTCCGTCTCCCTCATGAGGTTATTGTTTCTGTCAAGGGAGGTGGCTAAAGAAACTAGTGCTCCCCCACGCTTTGGGCTGGACTGTGTTGAATTGTCCTGGCCCGTTCCATGATGACCGCCCTGCGACGGCCTGGTCGAGCTGGGAGACATGGGCCTTCCATCATAATCTAGGGGAACAAGAGATCGCACTATATATTGGTTCCCTGGCGTTCGGCCCTGCCTCTCTGTTTTCACCAGGCGAGTGCTCCGGCCAGTGAGAGAGGAGGGCTTAGGTTCTGGATACATGGCCGAGAGTGCGATTATAGGCCTGGTGGAGACCGGGGAATGTGCAACACAGCTACGGGAGGCCTGGTGTTTGGACCCAATCCTGAACCTATCGAAGAGGGCATGATGGTGTCGCTTCCCCCTTTGACCTGGCGACTTATGGGAGGTGGGTGGGAGGCTGCAATTGACTACAACAGAGGTCTGCAGTACCGGGCACTTTCGTGGGGCCCCTCCCCCACGTGCTCTCCTGACACCAGACTTCTGGTACTCTGGTGGGTGGTCTTGGTGAGGTGGAGTGTGGTCTTAGCGCGTTCCGTACGCACCCCCTTTTTTTTTTTTAATGTGACCCCCTGAGCTAGTACCCCAATATTGCAAAAGATATTTAAATGGATACGCATGCCAGGTGAGTCGTGATGGGTGCCAGTCAAGTGACTGCAGGGTTGCGGGGCCATGTTTGGGGGTGGGGGGGGAGATGCATTGATGTCTATTCCACAACGACCTAGCTGCTAAGCTTATCTTACAGCAAGGTGTCCTGCCGCATGGTAGGCTCGTTCACTCGTGCGAGTTACGGATCCTCATAAGGAAAGTAACAATGGTGTCTGATGAACATGCTCCCCCCCACTGAACCCTAGGCAATCTAGGCCCACCGAGGCAGATTCTGATATGTCAGGCTGTGCGGTGGTGGATTTCCAGCTACGCCCTCTGGATCAGCCCCCCGTCTCCTCCCTTGCTGGGCGGGACTGTCTCGCCTTTATATTAGGGGGGCCATCCCGAGTGCCGGGGGAACCCTACCCCCCCCCACTCCTGGCTGGAGAGGAGAGACCGGACCAGACTTAGCAAAGCCCCAAAAGTAGTGGGGATAGGCTTCCTCTCCGATCAAAATACTAAACCGAGAGCTTGGTAGTGCTGACTACCCTGGCTTCCCCTGCACTGGATAGTAACCCTTGCATTGCCTCTTGCCCAAGGCCAACTTCTTTCTTCTATACAACTCCCCATTTTAACGGCGGATCACCGCCTTGGCCTATGACGTCCTATATATCAATCCCTTTCCCTATTCCCCTTCCTTATATTTTATCTTCTCCGTCTTCCCTTTGATTCCCCTCACTTTATCCTTTAATTGACACTATCAGTGTCAGGAGGACCCCCATCGCGGGAAGATTCCTCCCTGGAGGAGCTTACGGGTCTGGAAATGACCCTAATCCATGGAAGCACCAGTTACTGTTATCCCAATGGAGGGGCCCAGTTGGCCGCCTGTTGGAATATGTTAGATGTTAGGTTTTATATGTTTGTAGCTGTAAGTTTTCTGTTGTAAGTTAACTCTTCTATAGGAATTTTTGTAGAGACACGGCGGTATGTGTGCCAAAAGTATCGCTGTTTTAATAACACAGTCAAACATCTTTATGAAAGTGGATCAAGAAGTATGCAGATTTGGTCCTCGAGATCTTTTAATTATCCCAGGGGAGGGTTGGGGACTCCTGGGCAGCGTCCTATCCCAGCAAATCCCATGACCTCTTCACACCTGAAACTACTTTCCCACAACATCAATGGCCTGACGTCCCCGGTTAAGAGATCTAGGGTCTTAACCTACCTGAAGAAAAGCAGAGCTGATTTGATCTATCTGCAAGAAACCCACTTGAGCTTTAAAGAACATGCTAAATTGGCACAACTAAGCCGTGGGGAGGTGTTTTACTCCGATCATAATCTCCTCTCATACCCCCTTTGACCCGGGAATGCAGTGGGCCGACCCTGAGGGTAGGCTTTTTATTGTGCAAGGCACGTTGGGTGCCGTCCAGGTAACCCTGGCGAATGTGTATTTCCCCCCGGGACTACCAACCCCCCACTTAAAGACGCTCTTAGATAGGATAGTTCAGATGAACACTCCTTTTTGCAGGGGACTTTAATCTTCTCCCTGACGTGGCCCTGGACTCATCCAACCCGCACCCTCCCAGGCAAACACCTAATCAGAAGTTTTTTAGGAGGTTTATACAAGAAGTGGGCTGCTGCGATGTCTGGCGCCGCACGCATCCTCAAACCCGTAACATCTTACTATTCCTCGGTACACACATTACCTACTTCGATGACCAAACTTACACCAAATCGAACACCTAAATATTCTCCAGGACGCAAGAATAGGTGATATAGTCCTATCCGATCATGCCCCCCTAGTCACTACCTGGGACGTGGGGCTACAGGTTAAAAATACTAGATGGAAGCTCAACCCCTATTATTTACGCTCCAAGAAGTTCCAAGAATACCTGGTAGACAAGATTGAAGAAATAGTTAGGAACAACCCCCCAGAGGAGTCGACCCCTGCAATTCACTGGGATACAGTGAAATCTGTCCTATGAGGGCACATAATCCAGCACACAGCGAAATTAAATAAACAAAGAAGAGAGCAAAGGGCTGCCCTAGAGGACACACTACACTTTCTGCAAATGGCCCACAAACAAGGAGATGCTTCAGTTCTTTCCCAACTGCAACAAACAAAATCAGATCTTGACCACTTAGTATTACAACAAACAGAGATTGCTCTGACGTTTCTGAGACAAAGATATTACGAAGTAGGGCCTAGAGCAACACGATTATTAGCCTACCAAATTCGACGCCAGAAGAAATCTTCGGTTATATCCACCATTAGATATCCCTCACATGGTCAGCTACTAACCAAGCTGTATGATATCACCGGGGCATTCACCTCCTACTACTCCACACCTACACCCGAAAACCACCGGAAGATCAACAAATAAAACAATATCTCACGCTATCACAATGCCACACTTACAGATCAGCAAAAGAGACTCTCACTGGTCCAATTACAGATATGGAACTGTCCGCTGCCTTAGCCGGAACTAAAACTTTAAAGGCCCCATGTCCAGACGGCTACGGAATAGAGTTTTACAAAATGCTTAAACCCCAGGTTTTCTACAAACTTTTGGGACTTTTTAATTCACTCCTGGAAGGTGATTCCCCCCAGCCCTCCTGGTCATACGCAACCATTTCAGTTATCCCTAAAATGGGGAAACCCCCCCAACTCTGCGGTTCCTATAGACCAATCTCAGTATTAAATGCGGACTACAAGCTATTTATGTCTATTCTGGCCCATTGTTTAGATTCTCTTCTCCCTCAGCTCATAGACAGGGACCAGACTGGTTTTGTAAGGGCCCGCACTACCACGGATAATATCAAGCGCACCCTACATCTAACTCATGAGATGCATTCCTCCAATGCACCCTCAGTATTAGTCAGCCTTGACGCCGTAAAGGCGTTTGATAGGATGGCTTGGCCTTTTCTATACCAAGTCCTATACAAAATTGGGATCCCTTCAACTTTAATTAAGGTTATACAAAACATCTATGCTACCCCCCAAGCATGTGTCAAAATCAATGGACATCACTCTGAGTATTTCCAGCTAGGAAGGGGAACAAGGCAGGGCTGCCCTCTCTCCCCGCTTTTATTTGCTCTATTTATAGAACCTCTTGCACAGTATATTCGGGAGTCGCAGAGTCTTGCTAGAATTATGCTAGGAGGGGTAGAACACCGGGTAGCCCTATACGCGGACGATGTGCTGCTGTATCTCCAGAACCCGGAGAAATCGCTCGCAGTTATAGGACAGCTCTTAGATGAATTCGGACAGATGTCTGGCTATAAGCTGAACCTCTCCAAAACTGAGATCCTTACATTTCATTACTCCCCGTCCCCTACTGTGCAAAGCTTATTCCCCTGCAATTGGGCCCTGTCTAAATTAAAATACCTGGGAGTCCAACTTTCTCAATACTCCACAGAGTATTATAAAAATAATTATATACCTTTTACTTCCCAACTTAAAACAGACCTGGTCGCTTGGAACGTTCTACCCTTGAGCCTCACTAGAAGAATAGAATTAATTAGAATGGTAGTCCTCCCCAGAGCCCTTTATTTATTTCAAAACATTCCCATTTCTCTCGCAGATAAAGCATTCCAGTTATAGAACCGCCTTATCTCTAGGTTCATCTGGACGGGGCAGAGGCCCAGAGTTCGCTTCAAGTTACTTACTCTTCCAAGATCGGAGGGGACTTGCACTACCTGACCTCCGGATATATCATAATGCCAATGTTATCACATCTGATGGCAAGGCAAAGCAGTATAACTACTCCACACTGGGCAGAAATCGAAAGGTCACTTATCAGCAATAGGGACTACTTTAGAGTTATATATGGACAGCGTGAAATGATACCTCCCAGATCTTACAAACCCGTGGATAACTCACTACCTAAATTCATTGGAGATACATTAGGAGCTCGCAGCACTTAGAACCCTTTTATCTCTTATATGCTCAATAGCAAGCTTAGACCAGTTCACTCTAACAGAATGGACCACGGGGTTTTCTTACGAAACACTGGGGCTCTCACATACCATGAATTATAGCACTGGGAGCCTGCGGCCCTTCACTGAAATCCAATCCCTGTATGGCTTACCACGTAGGGACTTCTATAGATTCCTACAGCTTCGTCATTACTATGAATTCCTGCCGACCTCTGCACGGAATCCCGCACAGATTAAGGGGCAGTATAGCGAAGTGGTCTAAGGCTCTGAGCTGCAAATCTGGTGACATCCAGCAGACCAGACCTGGGTTTGAATCCCACAGCTTCCACTTGCATACTGTGTGACCCTGAGCAAGTCACTTAACCTCCTTGTGCTCCCAGGTCGCTCCTGTAAAAAAAGCTTTCAGCTTAGTGTGTTACACCTGGTTAAACAACTAAATAAAAAATAAATAAATAAATAAAATACCCCCCCCGATAAACCAACAGATCCGACTAAATAATTCCCATAAACAAAGACACTTAATTTCAGAGTATTACCGCTCCCAGAAATCATATGAGCTAACCATTATGGACAACATTAGACTTCTATGGCAAACGGAGCTGGAATGCCCCGTCCCCCAGGAAGAATGGCAGATAGCGTGCCAATATGTTACTAAAGTAACTAGCTCCCACCAGTGGCGTGAATACACATGGAAGGTCCTTATTCAATACTTTAGGACACCTATAATCACCAGCCACTATGTTCAAACCAGGTCTGCAGCCTGCTGGCGCCAGTGTGGGGAGGTCAGAGCCACCCACACACACTCTTAATATGGACATGCCCCAAACTTTAGCCCTTTATATTAGCCCTCCAAACTAATCTGCAGGAACTCTTTGGCTCACAGTTTCAACTAACCGGTAAGCTATACCTCTTACTGCTAACCCCAAGGGAACTAAGGCATCCAACTATTAGATACCTCCTCTTCCTTCTTCTCACGGCAGCCAAGAAGGCCACCACAAAACTATGGCTAACTACAAAAATCCCAACCATACAAGACTGGTGGCAGATTACTAAACAAATTTATTATATGGAATGAATAACCCATAAACTAAATGACCGGGAAGACCAATTCAACTCCAGGTGGTCCCAATGGCAGCTATACTATATGCTATAGGATGACACCTTCGTCCCCTAAGTAGGGCTGATGAGCTGGAGAGCCCTCCTGTTGGTTGAAACTTTTTGGACCCACTCTGAGATCCCCGGAATCGCAGACTGTAAACCATCCCCTTCCCCCATTACAATCTCCCTTTCCCCCGTCTACGCCCCTTTTACTCCCCATTGTGCTGGACTTGGATGCTACCGGACCATATATTGGGTGCCCCCCCCTTCCTCCCTCCTGGTTACACACTTATACTCACTCAGAGGATTATTATGCTCTGCATTAACTTAAACTCAGGGGTGAATATGTAAAATGCATAGTTAAACTACAAGAATTCAGAACTTACTGAGTAGCTCTGTTTATCAGCTTGTCCATTAAGTAGTAGCAACTACATGTCTAAGTTGTGAAGTTACATCTACTCAATGCATTCTTTAAACCTTTACCCTTTATATATTATATTTAAATAATTAAGCCAAGACACTACTTGTAAGCTATAAATACAAATTTATTATTTGAAACTATTAATGTTCTAAGGGCTTGATCCCACAGCCATTTGTAAAGACGGATGTTATGAACGGATTGATGTGTTGACTGTGTATACTAAAAGTATAATAAAGATGAAATTGTAAAAAAAAAAAAATAAAAATAATGCAACGAAATAAGCCAAAGCAAGCGACTCTATTTTCCCTTTGGACAGGGAAAAAATCCACATCTTCTTCATCGGAAACAAAAAGTAAAGAGCCTGACCCTGAGCCTTCTTCGCAGTCTGAAAGCTGGCCCCGGCCCTACTAGTAGTCAGGAAAAAAAGCATCCAAGGTTCTCGGTCTGGGTCTGTGTTTGTAAGACATAACAAGCGATCAGTCTAACTTGACCCCGTACCAGTTTCTGAAGCAGTGAGCATAACAGTAGCAGCAGTTCAGTGCCATCACATTCTGGTTCAGTACAGGTAAAGCGACCTTTCATTTTAGATGATGAGGAAATAAACACTGAGAAAAGAAGCAAAGATAAAAACTATGATGTTGAAAAAAGAGCTCGAACATTTCAGCATCACTGGCTAAATCAGTTTACCTGGTTAAGGTATGATGACCAAAAATACATCATGTACCGCTCTGCCTGTGAGAAATATCCCACTCTTGAGACTCCTGCTTATTCAAAAAAACCTAACGTGTTTGCCACTGGTTCAAATAATTTCAGAATTGAGTCCGTGAGAGCCCATGAGAAATCAAATCCACATATAATTTGTGCAAACCAGCATAGTCGAAACTGGTGAACATGCAGTCAATTTTAACATATCTGAAACTGCAATATATCACGCATTTTCTCAGATGGAGGAAGTCACCAAAAATAAAATGAGGCGTTTATTTAACACCACATATTCCTTGGCTAAAAATTTACGTCCTTTCTCAGATATGGAGTGACTTTGCACATTGCAAGAAAAAAATGGGGTTAAACTCGGCAGCAATTACGCAAATGGTAAACGGGCCAGAGATTTCTGTAACGCAATATCAGCAGTCATGTCTAAAACACAGATCCAGACTATCAAAAATACAAAATTCGTTACCGTTCTTGCAGATGGCAGTACAGATGCAAGCACTGTAGAGTGGGAAAATGTCTTCCTTTGTTTTGTTGATGGCACAGAAAAAAAGTTACAACTGTGTTAATTAAAGCTGTACCTCTTGAACATTCTCACGCAGATGGAGTTTTTAAAGCAATAACCTCTGCACTTGAGTCTGTTGATCTTTCTTTTGCAGACCTTAACGATGTGAGCAGACCTGGACCAGTTCTCGTATATGCCAACTTTGATGGTGCCAGTGTGATGATGGGCCATACAGGTGGCACCATAGCAAAAATCCGAGAACATGTCCCCACTATAATACCCATGCATTGCGTAGCCCACAAACTGGAGTTAGCAGTTCTCAACATCATGAAAAAAAATCCCTTTGTTCAAAAAGTAGAAAACACCTTGAAAGGAATTTTTAAATTTTACCACTACAGCCCCAAGAAATTTCGGGAACTGCAGGAAATAGCAGATGTCATACACACCGAGTTGGCTCATTTCAGTGCAAAAAAACAAGTGCGTTGGCTTGCAAGTAAGACGCGTTCAGTTCATGCTGTTCAAGTCAACCTGCCTACAGTAATTCAGCATCTTGAACATGTCTCAAACTCTGCTGGTGATGATGGGGCCAAAGCAAAGGCACTTCTAAGAGATGCGCACGCAATACAGTTTGTAAAATCACTGTTTATTCTTCAAGATTTTCTGCCAATATTGAAAAATGTATCACTTGAATTTCAGAAGGATGACCTACTAATATCAGAAGTCCCCCAACTCGTTGAGACATGCTTACTCCAGTTGACTGAGCTAAAAACAAGACCTGGAAAGTTTATGACATCATTTCTAAACCGATATAATCCTGCAGAGAAATGCATGAACTATCTCATTTCAAAACGTGGCAGTGAGGACAAGATTGTTCCTTTTACTTTCAAAGGGAACTGTCCAGAAGTAAATTTTACGACTGATACACAGCTGCACAGTTTAATAGATGCAGCAGTATCTTACATTGATCAGCGTTTTCGGAATTTCTCAGAAGAACCTCTAAAATGGTTCAGTTGCTTGGATTTCAAAAATTTCGATCTGTCACGAGAAGAACTTGTACAATTTGGCACAACTGATTTAAGTAATTTATTAGACTACTTTCACAACTTTTTTTCTGAAGATCATGTAACCAGTATAAAAAGGGAGTATTGTGCATTAAAAGCAATGCTTAAGTCTGCAGTTGACAAGCCATATCTGCAAGTGTATTCACGACTACCACAAGAGAACCCTGCCCAGCTTGCTCACATCCTTTACCTAACAGAAATGTTACTGGCTATGAGTGTCTACAGCTAAATGTGAGAGAGTATTCTCCATTCAGAATCTTATAAAAACAAAAATAAGAACAAGTTTGGCTGATGACACGCTCTAGTCACTTCTGCATATAGCAGTTGAAGGCCCTGCATTAGACAGCTTTGATCCGGATCAAGCTATCAACCACTGGCTACTATCTGGTACTGGCACACGCCACATTCATGGTCATCATGGTCATGTTAGTTCAACTACTAGTTCTGCTGAGTCACGCGAAAATGTCCCTGAGGCTGTCACTAGTCTTGATGATGACATGACTGAATATGATGCTCCGGCTGAAGCAAGCTCAGGCTTCCTGTAACTTTTCCCGATGCCGATGCTGTACTGTCTGCTACTCTGCTGTAATGATGTTCTCACTGTGCTGCTGGCTGGCACTCTGTGCTGCTGCTGCAACCACACTTGCTGTCAGTTCCTCACTACTAATGCTAATTCTGTCTACGCTTGTCATGCTGCTGACAAAAATAAAATCATATTATTTATTCTCCTTATTGTCTGTTTCAACACTAAATAACTACTACAATAAATCCATTGAGTTTTCTATAGTTTGATACTTTCCATTAAAAATATGCCATTTTATACCGGGACTACCAACTCCAGCACCAGGACAACTATTTTTGGACAAGCACCTAATTTTAAAATTTGTCAAGCCCTGGAGGGGGGAGGGAGTAGTTACTGAGGAGATTCTTACCGTGTGCTGTCTTTGTCAATGTTGAGTTCGTGGAGGTCGGAATGATTTCGGGGGAGTCATTGCTGCGGCTTACCGCGACTGGCACCTTTTCCAGTGGGTACACTGGAGGATTTACAATGCTGAAAAGGTGCCAGCCAATCAAAATGTCGGATTCTATTTTTTTGTGCCCACTGAATAATTGCCCTTTGCTCTACTGTGATGATATCAGCCATTTACACACACAGGTCACTTATATCATCACTCTAGGCAGCTTTCTCAGCATACAGGAAACACCTGTGCTGTTACCATAGACACAAATGCAGAACTACATGAGAGGTATCACAGCTGCCTGCAGCTAACTCAGTCAGCATTACAAAACACTCACACCTATTCCCCACTCTAACTTCCAACTCATTACTGTAATACTTAAGCAATATACCACCAGAGGGTGTTGGTGATGCCAGGATTTACCCACGCCCTGGGGTGTTGTTTGGCCACAAGGTGCAGCCAAGTGGCCAAAACACCCCAGGCATGGGTAAATCTTGCATCACCAATATCCTCAAGTGGTATATTTACACAATATCCTTTTTGGGGTACATCAAAATAAGAAATAAATATTTTTCCCCTATTTTATCCAATTTTTATTGTGGTTATTGTTGCGCTGGAAAAAAAATACTCCCCGACTGCTGGAGCCACCCTGCTACTGAGGATGCGCACATTTGCATCATGATTCTCGGTTGCAGTGTGTTTTGGGGCGGGTTGCGAGCGAGGAGCCAGTTGAGATGCCAAAAAGGTGATGGAGAGCACATTGCGGGCAGAATTCTCTTGTGCTGGATTTTCGGGAGTGTGCTGTTTGTAGGGTTTCATCTGTTAAGGCGAATGAAGTATCCATTTGTTTTTGATTTTTTAACGACTGGTGGTTTTTATTTTGTGAAGCGGGTGTGTGAGTGAGTGAGAAAGATGTCAGGACGTGTGGACCGAGATGGGTCTCGCAGTGATTTACAGACAGTGATGGCTCAAGAGGCTGCCTGGCATCTTAGTTTGTGGAGTGGTGAAATTTTAAAACTCAAGTCTGTTTGAATTTTGCAGTCAGCTGCGGTACAAGGCAGTTTAACGGGGTTCAATATGGCGGCTTTGGTTGCCAATTTCAGGGGTCGGATGGGTTTTAGAGATGTGCTGCCTGGCACCTCGTCCTGTGGGGTGACTGCAGCTTTTACAATGGGAGAGAAGTGCCAGGTAGCCAATGAGATTAGAGGATTTATGCTTAATTTCTATGCCCCTTGTATAATCTCAGTTTGACTGTAGCCAGAATTCTAAAGAGCACAGCTTCAAAGAACAGTCTGTTCCTCACTGCTGCCTGTGGCTAACTCAATTACCACTGAAAAACACTCACTTTTTCCTCAAACTCTGAATCTCAGCCCATTACAATTACTGTGATACTCTCAGCTTGACTGCAGCCAGAATTCTAAAGAGCACAGCTTCACAGAACACTCTGTTCCTCACTGCTGCCTGCAGCTAACTCAATTACCACTAAAACAGTCTCAGCTATTCCTGACACTCTGACTCTCAGCCCATTACCATTACTGTGATACCCTCAGCTTGACTGGAGCCAAACTTCTAAAGAATACAGCTTCACAGAATAGTCTGTTTCTCACTCCTACCTAAACCTAACTTATTTGACATTGCAAAACACACTCATCTGTTTCCCAGAGTTTAACACTGCCAGCCCATTCAGAAAAACTCACACAGAGAATGAGCAAACACATAAACAGGAACAGAACACAAGACAACATAATACTTTTGAAACTCCTGGCCCTATTGTATAAATCGAATACATGATGTGCAGATCATGTGCTATGGCAAATATTATCACTCCTGCATCATGAGCTCTGGATATATCACTCGTGCCTTTGGCACTCCTGAGATATCCAGAGCTCACTCTGCAGGAGTGACAATATTTGCCATATCACACTCATGCCCCTCATGTAATATATATATACATATACATATATATATATATATATATATATATATATATATATATATACACACACACACACACACACACCATGGGGTGAGAGCTTTCTCAGTAGAATATCCTGTGCTATTTCTACTGGAGTGAGGATAAATCCTGATGACATCAGCAGAGTCAGGATATCGACAACAATTATACAATGGGACGAAAATACGGTTTTCCGATTATCTAGTTGGTACCTTCTAGATGTTGTAAATCCTAGTATCACCCCACGGGAAAAGGTGCCAGATGGCCGCATCTTAAACCCCATTGTCAAATCCATCTGAGCCCACGAAGTTGACGGCAAATCCCCTATGCTGAATCCCTGCTAAATGTCCATCTCCTACTACTGAAACGCACAGTCACATTATTACTCCACGAGCCTCTGCAAAGGCAAAACTGTAAAAGCCTGCCTGACTAAATGTACTGTACACTACCCAACCTAAAGAAGTGTTAAAAAAGTCCAAAAACATCTTCTGAGACAGTACCTGCTCTATAACCTATGACAGTCACAACAGTACAGGAGCCCTGAATAAAATCCATCGCTGCTGTTTTTTTTGTGTACCAACGGAGAGCGTGGCAGCAGTTCCTACACACTTCCCACCATCGTATTTAAAAAAAAAGTATAATTTTTGGCACCTTAACCAACACAGAAGAAGGGAAATTAATTATTTAATAGAAACAAAGGGTAAAACTCGTTGAAATCACAGCCGAAACCCCAAACCTTGATACTGCGCATGCGGTTATTCATATGCATATCTCCTGGTTTATGAATATGCAAGTGTGCGTGCTCAGTACCATGGCACGTCTTTCTGGCCATGATTTGCACAACTTTTAACACTCGATGATTGTTAAAAAACACTTTCCCTACTTTACCAGTGATAAAAATGATAATATACATCTTAATCTAAACAGATACAGTGGGAGCCGTACACGAGCCTCTTAACGCTCCACTTCCACATTGAACATTCAGTGCTGCACAGTTGCCCTCATGTGCATATGTGGCCATGTGCCATGGAGCAGATGCTTTGGGAACAGACAGGAGACAAGGCATTATTCTATTGGCATGCCGTGAGAAGAACATTCTTAAGCCCATACGACTGAAACAGCAAATGCAGCACAGAGGGGACGGGAGGGGCTGTCATTCCATTCATAGGCAGCAAGTCTCCCTAACAACAATGAACTATTTCTGCCAGCCCGGTGGTGCTGAGGGTTGAGGCGCTGGATGCCACACCTCGCGCCACGCCGGCAACCCGGGTTCAGGAACAAGACTGGGCCGTCAGGGATCGGCAGGGGAGGACTGGGATTGAGCATCCGTAGACTGCTCTCCCAGCCCTGAGGTGGGTTGGGAGAATCTCGCCGCGCTGTAGCAGCTCCTGGGAAAGCGCGGGGGCACTACAAGTGCTGGCAATCTGGAGGGGAAACGCGGCGGACATCGGCACGCTGTGCCCGGACGTCACTGCATGTCCGCCTTCCAGGGTACCAATCAGAGGAAAATGGCTGGGCGTGACCATGCAGCTTGATGGCCGCGCTCCGATCCGCCACCCTCTCTTGTGGTACATTGCTTAAATATCCACAGTCTGCTGATGCCACCAGAGTAAGAATATCTTCACTGCAGCTTGCATTCTAAATGAAACTGCTTGAGAAAACAGTTTCGTTCTCTCACTGAAGCAGCATCTTACTCAATTAGCTTTGCAAAACACTCTCATCTGTGTCCCACTGTGTTTCTAACATTCCTAGCCCATTACTGTGCTGCAAAACAACCTGAATTCTAAATGGAACTCCTTCACAAAACAATTTCTTTCTCACTGTAGCCTGCAACATACTCAAATATACACTCACCTATCTGCCACAGTGTTTGTAAACTCCCAGCACATTATTGTGCTAATCTCACCTTCAAAACAGCCTGCATTCTAAATGAAACTGCTTCACAAAACAATTTGTCTTTCTCACTGCTGCCTGCAACATACTCAATTAACACTGAAAGAATACTCACCTATCTGCAGTCTATCTAAAACTCCCAGCACATTACTGTGCTAATCTCACCTTCAGAACAGCTTGATTTCTCAATGGAACTCCTTCACAAAGTAGTTTCTCTTTCTCAGTGCTACCTGCAAGTGTCTCTTTCTCACTGAAGCCCACAACTTACTCAGTTAGCTTTGCAAAACACACCCCATCTGTGTTCCCATTGTGTTTCTGACTCCCAGTCCATTCAGAACAACTCACACACACACACACACACACTACACACAGAATGAGCAGAAAACACACAGAAGCAGAAAAAATGTTCTTAAAGCTCTCACCCCCATGGTATAAACTGCACATATGATGTGCAGATCGTGGGATATGGAAAATATTTTCAGTCCTGCAGAGTGAGCTGTGCATTCTCACTTGTGCCTTTGGGACTCATGAGAATACCGAACTCACTCTGCAAGAGTGAGAATATTTTCCATATCCCACTCCTGCCCATCATGTATCCCACACATATATATATATACACACACACACACACACACATATATATATATATATGTACACACACACACACACACACATATATACATACATACATATATATATATACACACACACACACATTCACCGAAAAAAACATCATTAGTGCATCAGTTAGGGCTGATAGCACAATGACAAAAGTTTGAAAATGTGATGTTATGGTTCCCCCCCACACTCCACACACCCAGCAAGGCCAGGGGTGTGCCACGGGGTCATCAGGCCCAACTCTCACCCCATTCCACGTGTAAACAAGCGGATATGCTGGAGTATAGGAAAATTAAAGTGCAGACTTTGGGGTTTAACATAGAAAGCAACCCTAACTATAGCTGCACTACCATGCAGCTATTATATATATGTGTATAGAGGATATGCAACAGGCATCTTAAAAATAACTTTTTAAATTTTTACTAGTGGCAGATGAATGCATAGATATCACATGTGGCAAAGCCACGAGTGAATCACCTGCATTCATCTGCCGCAAGCAAAAATTAGAAAATGACTGTTGCATATCCAATTTATATTGGGGTGTAAGATTTTTAGTGGAGATGGTTCTTTAGTAACTGCTATTAGTTCTGTGAAATATGTTCAGGACTTTTTTTTACCTTTTCTTTGTGTCTCTCCAGTATTTCTGAATGAGAATTCTTCCAGTGTTTTGATTGGGTAGAATAGACTATAGCCTGACTGACATTGTGGTAAGCTGTTTCCGGTAGGACAGTCTAGATTTAAATGGCTGGTGATTTTTGATTGGCAAGGGCATACGCAGTTCAGTAGGGAGGTAAACAGCACTGTGAAACTGTCGAGCTGGGAGTCCCAGGACTCTGAAAGGCCAGAGCATTGAAGCAGAGGTATGAGTAGCTACCAGAAGCAGAGACTTAAGACTCGGATCAGAGGTACAGCAGTTCTCATGCTTGGTGAGGTGTTTGAGTGGACAAGCAGGGGTCAGTGCCAAACGATTCCTATTAGGGAGGATATGAAGTGTTTAGTTGGCACTAACAGTAAACGGCCTACAGTTTTTCCCTTTTATTACTGGAATGCATTAAGCGAGTTACTGCTGCTCCGCGGGTGGATTTCACTTTTGCTGCCATGAGATGGTGCTACACCAGCTGGCTTCACTAAAAGTAAGCATGATAAACTATGAAGCCAGCAGTAGCTCGTGCTGGACATTAAATAGCAAAAAGATCCGGCAGGGCTTAATGTGATGACGGATCCAAACTACAAATAAATAAAAATTATGTATCTAAATGTGAAATAAAGAGAATAATGCATAGGCAACCATCCACAACAAGGCTGTGTTTTCACTAAGTGGTTCTGATGACATCACTGGGACCTTGAGAGCGAAGCTGGAGATGTCATGGATTCATCAAAACCCCAAGATGGAAACACAGCCTAGTTCTGCACTGTCACCCATTGTGTTATTCTGTATAGTACATAGTTTGAAAACTAACTTTAAAAAAAAAAAAACATTTCATGGGTTTAATTTTTTATTATTTAACAAAAAAAACTCAATCAGTTGCTCAAAACGCACATTGGTGAGGGGTAGGTTTTTCTGTTTCTTTAAAATAATGAAACTGGAGAAGAGTTTGAGTAAGGAGAATGCATGGGTGCTAAGTGCGGCGGGGATGAAAGTGAAACAGCAGGAGGCATGAGTTTCCATTCTAATTACAAAAGCTACTGTGTCAAAGAAGGGTACAACAGCATTCTATGACCTCTGAACGGTGGTACAGCAGCTTTTTAGAGAGGATACAAATCTATGAACAAGGGCTAACTAGTTAGTATAAATGTTGATTTATAGCTTTGACAGGCAACAACAGAAATACATTTATCTGTATCATACAAATCTTTCACCCATGTTATAAATACGTATTTATAAAATGGGTAAAGGAAATACTGCATCCTAATTAGTCAGATGCCCCCCCAAGGCGTGCATTCACAGAGCAACAACCTTACTAGTGGCACTTCTCTGGCACTCGGGACGCAGCAAATCCCACTGACCCATACCTTGCAGAAAGTTCTAAAATAACATTTTCTGGCAGTCATGTTAGTTAGGTAAACACTCATGGAATCATAGAAGGTGACGGCAGAAAAGGATCTCCCAGCCCATCTAGTCTGCCCTTTACCCCCCCAGTCCAACCTACTGTATCCTGAGACCCCTCCTTCCCCTTAGCCCCATGTGTCTGTCCCAAGAGGTCTTGAATCCCTCTATGGTCTCTGAATTCACCACCTCCTCCGGCAGCCCATCCCACTCATAACTCGACCAAGTGTCCTCACATTTCAACCCATCATATTTACTATCACCCCCCCCCCCCGCAACTAGCAAACAAATGGTAAATAATTAAAAGAAAAGTTATAAAAACAAACCTGCTAAAAAAATCTGACATTTTCTTTTCAGAGAAACCACGGTCCCAAGTTGCTGGCAATATCCACTTCTGAATTCTGTCTGTTGTGCAGCCCATCCAGTCGCCCACCTGCTCCCATCCCCGTGATGCCAACAGTACCTGCTCTCAATTCTGAGAGTCCAGGCACCATATTTCTTTCAACATTATTCATTTTTTTCTTATGTGACAGCAGACAATGCCCCACCCAACCGACTGCGCCGTCTGTTCAGCACTCCAGACGCTGAAACCAGAAGTTACTCCTCCGATGCCACTGCCCGCTGAAATCTAAGAGTTAGCACAACCAGTGGGTGAGCCAGATACCTTTTCAAAGTTTTACATGAAATAAAGTAACTTTTTTTTCCCCCCATTTCTCATCTCAAAGACAGCAATTTAGTGCATGGGTTCCGTATTTCCAGATTATCAACAATCACGTAGGGCTTCCTTCAAATGTTAACTTGAAGTCAGGCTACTTTGAAGTGTTGTTCCATTTTTTGTGTGTGTGTAAATAAGCACGGTTGCAGTTTTGTTTTTAATTCCCAGCATCCTACCTCCCTCTTGGTTGTTGTATCCTTTAACTAACAAAGTGCTAGGTACGAGGATCGGCCAGGCTATGCTGCATGTTTGCTGTTTTTATTTATTTTGAGGAAAGCAGGCGGCAATCGGACCCCAAAAAAAAACAGCCCTGCTGCATCCTCCGAGTAAGAAGCAGTATGTGAAGTGGGGACCCCAAGCCAGTTCATGCACTGGGCGACTGATAATGAGGGCGCCGCAGCTCCCCAGTCAACGTAAGATTCTTGTTAAAAACAAAACAACACGAGCGGCCAGTGGCGCTGAGGTTGGCGGCGGCGCCACACCTCGCACGCCGGTGACTGAGGTTCGGAACTAACCGGGTTGGGGGTCGGCAGGGGAGAGAGGATCGAGCGTCCCAACGGATGCTCTCCTCTCTCAGGGGTGGGAACCAAGAACACATCTGCGTTCTACATCCCCCTTCGCAGCCGGTGGGAGCACCGACAACTGAAGGGGGATGGAGACGGCTTCGCTCGTCGGAGCCGAGGAGGGAGACGCCGGCGGCAAGCATGAGAGGTATGGCGGCATCAGTACGCCTTCTTCGGACGCACGCCCTAGCTGGACGTCCCAGGGGTAGGGGATGGGGGGAGGGAGAACGGAAAAAGACACCTCTCGGCAGCCCTAGATGAAATCCGCCCTGGATCCATCCAAGACCACCAAGAAGGGACAGATCCCGCTGTGCAGGAGGTAAGGGAAGGAGGCACTCTAGGGGCAGATCCCAGAAAGGTGGAGTGGGGTGGGAAGGAGCTGGATGGAAGGAGTGGGCACCAGAGAGGAGGGAGGAAAAATAGAAAGTAAAAAAAAAAAAAAAGACTACATTTTAAACAACAGCTACAGTTATAGTGCTGGGGGAGACAATGACACATGCAATGGGGACTGAGTACACATTACATTACACAGGGCAGGCACCATCTACTGACAACCAAGCAGTACTACAGTACTGTACAACTCCATTAAACTCAATGTAATACTGGAACTGTTTTACATGAACAAAATATAAAGAAGCATTTTAACATTTTTGTTATTTTTTGTGTTTTTTATTTTAAAATATAAACCTGAGGGACCCATGTTATAAATGCAATAAGCCACCTTAGGGTGTAGGTTGTTGTCTGATAAAATGCACTCCCAGGTGCCGAAGGCACTCGGCGCAATTGCCTTGTGCCTCATTACTCACTCTGGGTCAGGTATTTATCAGACAACAATCCCCACTCTGTTGCAGCTTACTGCTTACCTATAAAGTGGGTTGTAAATGTCCTGCTTCCTGACAGGCTAAACAAGTTCTGAAACCCATATCTTAATTCCCCACAACTGCAAAGGTTTGAACAAGTTCAGGCAGTGGAATCTAAGCAATTCATATACATAATTCATAAGCCATGTCACTCATTCCTGATTTCCATCACAAACATAGCTGCCACCTTTACTCACATATAAAAAAAACCTTCAACTAAGCCCTATAGATAAAAGTCCATTGAACAAAATAAGTGAATAACTGAATGTTGTTTACTCTCATGAGTCCCTCCTTACACACATTAATAAAAAAAAATCAAGTATTATTCAGAATTTCCATTACTAATGTTTCCTTGTTGGCCATGAGAAATCTCCCACCTATCCTTACCAGTCTGCCAGAGGGAGCTCCCCGCTCCTTAACCTGCGACAAATGAAATTAAGGTTCTGGCTTTATGTTCAGCCTGGGTGTATGTCTGTGTGTATGCCAGTGGCACTCTGCAGAATTCTCAATTCATGTATTCCATGTCAGAAAATGGACTAAGGATTTCCCGGGGCACTTTTGGTCTGGCTTCCGGCTTGATGACAACATAGGCTCGAGAGCTCTGTCCGAACCCTTAAACAATCCGCATTAATCTATAACCCAAGAACTCCATCCTGTCAGGAAAATGCAAAATAACTGATTACTGGATGCCACCAAGCAGAGAAGCAAAGAACAACCACCCGGGATGGCAGGAAAAGGATTGAAAAATCAAAATGAAACCACCGCGACAGCTGCGGCTTGACCCAATACCATGCCGGCAGGCCCAATAGTGGCGTCTAACTCAGACAGAGAAGCAGATTGCACAATCATGTCCAAACAACTGTGTGCTACGCTGCAGCAAATGAATGAAACCCTTCAGTGACTGGAAAACAGGGCTCTGGAGGACCAGGCAAAAATCGAAAATCTAGCCAAAACAACTGGCCCCTGGAGAAATTGAACAAAGCCTGTCGGAATACACCATGGTAACAGACACTCATAACTCAGCACTACTGGATCTGCATCGCAGATAACAAGTAACTGAACACTGCCTTGAGAACTGGAGAATAGGAACCAGAGAAATAATATTCGAATAAATGGGGTGCTGGAGGGAACTGAATCGGGAAGCATGGTTGCTTTGAATCACTCATAAAATAAATTTTGAACTTACTTGCTGACAAAGAGCTCAACATTATTAGAGCACATCACTCTCTGGTCCCTCGCCCACAAGATCCAAAAGCCCGACCACGTTCGATGGCGCGTGACTTTTTAGATTTTAGGGTTAAGGAGGAAATCCTACACCTGGTGTGGGGAAGAAAGTTATTCATTCTGGAGATACTAGACTTTATTTCTCCTCTGTAGGTGGTTAAATAGGAATTATTTGGCATTAAACAACACAAAAACAAAATATATGCTTTTTGGATCTAGAATTAGACTCAACGGATCTCAGAATTTGTCCATCTCTGATTCATTGGGTAATGGGATGAAGCAGGTAAAACAATTTAAATATATTGGAGTCCTATTGGACCAATACTTAAATTTTTCTGATCATGTAAATTTTATTTCTCGTCAAATAAATCAGAGACTGGGTGTCTTATTCAAGTTTCAATCATTGCTGACCTTACCAGCAAGGCGTGCAATAGCTGAGGGTGTATTACTACCTCAGTTAAATTATAATGCATTCCTTTTTTCAAATTTGTCTAATATACAATTATCTCTTCTTACTAATGTGTTTCATGGTATTTGTAGATTTACCTTTAAGCTGCCTTATTCTACACACAATTGTGAACTGTACAGACAATCTGCTTGGCTTCCACCTAGGCTGAGTTGTTTATACAGTTTATGTTCTTTAACTGATAAAATCGTCCATCAAGGTACAGATTCTCCATTGTATTCATTATTACATATTAAAATAATTCAAGGGAACTTCGTTCAGATCATCAAATTAAGTCAGATGATCCCAAGACCAAGACTAAAATGGGTGACGGTTCTTTTTCTTATTCTGCTGCTAAAAATTGGAATGAGCTTCCTTTTATTTTATATGAGAAGGCTTGTCATCAAACTTTTAAAATTAGGCTAAGAAATTATTTTCTTTGCAAACTGCATTGTTGTTTTCAATGAGTATTTTATTATATTTCTTTTTTATTGATTGTTGTAGTGTACTTGTGTGATGTATGTCATAAAAATGTTGTAATTGTATTGTAGTCTGAGGTTTGTTAATTGTAAACATCTTGACTGTATATGTATATGGTCCCAGAGTCGTACATGAAAACAGGCCTCTGGCTCACTGTACTTAACCGGTAAACAAAGGTTTAAAATAAAAATAAAAATAAATTTCAATCAAGACTATACCCCTCAACTCTCGGCTCGCAGAAGGCAGGTTCTTCAAGTGATTAAGGAACTACAGCAGAAAGGGCACAAGGCCTTCCTAGAATGCCCGGCTAAACTGAGAATTCAAACGGACAGTGGCCCCAGGTAATTTCAAGATTTAGCAGCTGAGGAGGAATTTTTGAGAGCCCTGGGCATTTCTACTCCCCAAGACTATGCCCTGGTGTCATTGGATGAACTGCAAAGCCGAGCGTGGAATGTAGCAGGCCAGAAAAGGAGGGGGTCAAATGCAGGGTCGGTAACATCTGCAATGTGGAGACAGAGTACGAACCAAACAAAGGCCGGGACACACAAGGAGTGGTGTGGCAGGGTCGGCAAGGAAAGAAGTAGTATAAGATTCACTGGCGGAGACCTGAACAAGCAAAACCATCTCCACTTGAGGAAGTGTATCTGGTATGACTGAGTTATCAAAATCAGTACAGCAGACCTACCGGTGGGAGGGGATTCATGGACTTCCTGGTTATAGCCCTGGGAACTTGAGAATGGTAACATGGACTGGCATTCGTTGTTTGCTTTCCTTTGTCCAGGGGAAGGGATTTGCTCAATTATGTGGGACCACGAACTTGTAAATAAAAAGATGAATACAAAATCTCAAGGGACACTGTAGATTGGGGAAGAGTAGTGGTAATGGAGGACCTCAATATGCCAGAAACAGATTGGGGGACTATGACGTCACCAGTGGCCCGAGGGCAGGGGCTGATGGATGTCTTCCAGGATGTGTTTCTGACACAACAGGTGGGTGAGCCAACTAGGGAGGCCCGGACACTGGACGTGGTCCTGGCAGACAGTGATCAGATTAGGGGCCAAGAGGTGAGGGACCCGTTGGTGGGGAGTGATCACGCCAGTCTGGTTCTTCCTGGACCTGGGGGGGGGGCCGAACAAGGACGGTAGTTACTGACTTTAGGGGTGCAGACTTCAGGGAGATGGGAAGGATCCTTAAAGATCATCTGGACAGGATAAGGCCGGATATGGATGCTGACAGCAGGTGTGGGATCATTAGGAGGGGAATACAGGAGGTTACCAGATCCTGCACAAAGGAAAGGCGTAAGTTCGGTAAGGTCAGAAAACCCTGTTGGTGGACCAGGGAGGTACAGAAGGTGGTGAGGGGAAAGAAGGCGGCCTATAAGCGCATTAAGTGCTCAAGGTGTGAAAGGGATCAGGAGGAATATGAGCTGACAGCCAAGAAAGTCACCAGGGTGGTGACGCAGCTAAGGCAAAAAGGAGCAGTCCTTGGCCAGTGGGATCCGGGGGGACAAGGGTTCTTCAGATATATAGGGAAAATAAGGAAAGTAAGGGGACAGATCAGCTAGATAAGGATAGGGGATGGTTGGGCACAGGAGGCGGGGGAACAGGCAGAAGTCCTAAATGAGTACTTTGCCTCAGTTTTTACCAGGGGAGATGGAGGGGCTATGTCTTGCAAGGGAAGCGGGGGCAAACCAGAGCAAAGGGTGGGACTGGTAGAGACCAGGGGCCCTGATGGGTCTGGGGAGTGGCCACCACAGACAGATGGGGGCCCAGCAGTGCAGGGTGAAAAGGGGAAGGACATGGAGGCTGAAATCCCAGTAAAGAGAGTAAGGGAAGCCCTCAGGTTCCTTTGGACGGAGAAAGCACCTGGGCCAGATGAGATGCATCCCAGGGTGCTGAGGGAACTGGCAGATGTCCTGGCAGTCCCTCTAGTGGAGCTTTTCAACATCTCTCTGAGGACTGGGTGGGTGCCCCAAGACTGGAGGGTAGCCCATGTCTTGCCGATCCACAAGGGGGGGGGGGGATCAAGAGAGGAGGTGGGAAATTACAGGCCTGTTAGCCTGACGTCGGTGGTTGGCAATGTGATGGAGGGTATTGTCAAGGAAAGGCTGGGGGGGTTACTGGAGCAAACCAGGTACTTGGACGATAGGCAGCATGGTTTTGTCATGGGAAGATCGTGCCAGACAAACCTTGTTGAGTTCTATGACTGGGTGACAAGGGCCCTGGACCAGGGTAGGCCAGTGGACATCCTCTTTCTGGACTTTAGCAAGGCGTTTGATTCGGTACCCTACAGTGGTCTGCTGGCTAAGCTGAAGGAAATGGAGGTAGGGAGACAGTTGTTAAGATGGATAGGAAATCGGCTCTCTGAGCGTACTCAGAACGTGGTGGTTGGAGGGTTAGCCTCATCCCCAAGGTGGATTACTAGTGGGGTTGCCCAAGGGTCAGTGCTGGGGCCACTCCTGTTCAACGCCTATATCCAAGACATCAGGAGGGGGATTAGGAGTGAGATGAGTCTCTTTACAGACTACTCAAAGCTGGGTGCAGTGGTGGATGGGGAGGAAAGGAGGGTGGCCTTGCAGGAGGACCTGGAGGCTTTGGAAAGGTGGTCAGGAAAATGGAAACTAAAATTCAATGCGGGGAAGTGCAAGGTTCTGCACCTTGGAGTCAGAAATCCAGGCCAGGGGTATACCCTAGGAGCAGACATGATTAAAGTCATGGAGGGTGACAGGGACCTGGGGATAGTGGTACATGTCAAAATGAACAACTCAGAGACCTGTAGGAGGGCAGCGGCAACGGAAAATAGGATGCTGGGATGCATCGCCAGAGGGATTACCTCCAAAAAGGCGGACATGATCCTTCCACTGTACAACTGCTTGGTTAGGCCACACCTCGATTATCGTGTACAGTTTTGGAGACCATATTTAAAGAGGGACATTACACTCCCAGAGAGGGTCCAAAGAAGGGCAACCAAAATGATCTGGGGCCTGGGGGAGAGAGCCTATGAGGAGAGGCTCAAGGAGCTCGACATGTACACCCTGGAGGAGAGGAGGGACGGGGGGACATGATAGAGGTCTTTAAGTACAAGAAATGGATCAATAAAGGAGGCCCAGTCAGGGTGCTCCAAAGGAAGGAGGGCGGGGCAACAAGAGGTCACGGGTGTAAGCTGGAAGGGGCAGGCTCAGAGGGGAAAGGAGGAGATGTTATTTCACTGAAAGGATGGTGGAGATAGGAATGCACTGCCCAGGGAGCTGGTAGTGGTGGAGACTGTGGACGGGTTTAAGTGGGGATGGGACAGGTACAGGGGAAGGGTAAATCTGACTAGGCCCAATACAGGTAGAACATCTGGGACTGGGGACAGTATAACCCAAGGGGGAGTGGGAGACACCAAAATCGGCCCTCAGTGCGGGTGCTGAAAATCGAGCAGACTCAAGAGACTGTTAGGCCTAATCTGCTGTCATTTTAGTACAGTATGTTAGTATGTTAGATCTGAGGGTAGCAGATACAGTTCTGTTAGGGCCTGCTGACCAGGGAGGGGTTGCTAGGTGGGGATTGGGGCGGGGGCAGCTGGCCCCCCTTTTTTCCGGTGGCCCAGAGGGCGCTGGAGGGGTGGTGTGTGGCGAGTGATCCCTATGCGATGAAGCTAGCAGATTTGGAGAGGCACAGTCCGCTGTTGGTCCTGAGACAATCATTGACACCAGGCAGGGGTCTCCCCTAACCACTGAAACTTAAAAATCCGGGGGTTGGGGCCTTGATGGCCATCTCAGGGTCTCACATTCCACAGTTGGGATGCGAGTGGTGACTTGAGATGTCAGGTAGAGGGGTTCGTGCTGGATCCCCCCACTGGCAGATAGACAGCTACTTGTAAAGATACATTAGAAGGAGAAGTGGCATGGGAACCTCTGTTAAGCAGGAGTCTCAACATATCCCTCTTAGAGGAGGACTATCGGAAAGAATAAAAGAACAGCATTGGCTATGTGGTGGAGTCATGTACTGCCCTGAAAGATGTGAGCTCTGGGGATCTGCTCACAGCGTGTTGCCGCTGGTGCTGCTGGGGGCTGGGGTGGTCTCCTGTGTACTCGTGGCACTTGACCCCTTCCTGGGGGAGAGGCATCAGATGATGAGCAAACAGTAAAATTAATGAATAAGAGGATGAGGACATGTATGTGTGGGCTTAAATATGCTGCCTAGTTATACAGAAACACACTGCATACATACTTTGTATAAGTTGGGGCGTTAAACAAAATTATAAGGAAACCCATTAAACAGCCAGGGGGAACATTTCTTTCCTTAGGGCCAGATCCGGTGACTCTGACTCTGGAGGAGGGCCTCAACAATAAGGACATACCTAGTCACCTCCTCCACCCTTTCCAACCAGCTTAATTCTAAAATGGATACAGACAAGAAATCCGTGATTACGATTTCCCACCTTGGGAGTCAGTTGTTGTTCAATGTTTCTTTTTATCAGCCACCTTTGGCTGGTTATATATTTGTTCTGGTTTGCTGTTCAAATGTAAGGTCTCATGTCATGTACTGGAAACCTTTCTTTCTACACAATCAATGGATAGCATAATGGGAAAGCTGAGAGTCCTATGGGACTGGGTTATTTTCTAACACCTTTAAATGACTAAGCAAAGCACATGTTTCTGCTCATATAATGTTCATGGCCTTACAAATCCAGTAAAGCAGATTAAGGCTGCGAGTTTCTTGAAAAGGTCCAGGGTAGACTTTGCTTTCTTACAGGAAATGCAGCTCTCCAAGATGGGGCATGACAAACTGGCCAAGTTTGGCTCTATTGAGGTAGCCACAGCCAAATACAAGAAGGGAGCAAGCAGGGGGTGGCTATTTTGGTGCCCTCAAGGATACCCATTGAACGGGTAATGAGGGATGCTTTGCCCTGACAAAAGGACGTCTGCTGTGAAATATGGTCACCTTCGCCTCTGTGTATTTTCCCCTGGGGTCCACCTTTGTAGATTACAGGTCCTTCTTGGTCACTCCACAAGACTGGAGGGAGAGAACCATTATATGTGTGGGGGGGGTGCCTCAATTTAACCTGTGACCCGCAGCTAGACACCACATCTAGGATTCCATGGAGGAAACATAAGGTGGCTCATGAAGTAGGGTGGTTGCTGGGGGAGCTGGGTCTGGTAGATGCATGGTGTCATCTGAATGGGCGGAGGAGGGACTATACATATCACTCCTTGGCTCATCAGATGTACTCGTACCTGGACTATTTCTTACTCCCAAAGGAAGAGATGAGTAAGGTTCAAGATTTGTGGATAGGAAACTTTGTCTTGTCGGATCACTCGCCCTTGTTTATGAAAACTGAGCTGGGGGGAATTCCACAACTATATGGTCTGGCACTTAAAAGTGTCACTCCTGAGGGACCGGGAGACCTACAAGCAGTTCATATAAGAGAACTCTGCTGCTGATGTATCGCCTGCAGTCATCTGGGACACAGCTAAGGCTGTACTCAGGGGCACATTAATAGAGATCTCAGCTCAAAAAAAAAAGGACAGGGAGGCTAGAAGAATCCAGTTAACATCCCAGATCCAAGAACTGGAAGCTAAGTAAAATGAAAAAATAGATAAGATTCCTTAGCTCTTTACTGCATTTGTTAAGAAAGAGTTAGGAGATTTGCTGGACTATTAAGTGGTGCAAAAGCTCCTTTTTTTTGAGACAGAAGTATTATGAGGGGGGACACCGGTCTCGGAGACTGTTAGCTAGCAGGCTTAGGGTGCAGAGAGTTAGGGTCACAATAACTACAATCCAGCACCCCCAGATAGGACAACTGGTGCACTGGGTACCAGACATAGCAGAGGCCTTCAGGGAGTTTTATGCTACTTTATACAGCCCAGACCGAGAGCCAGATAATGAGGCAGTGATATCCTTTCTGGATAGGCTCACTCTCCCTCAGATCTCCCACAAACAAGGGGAAAGTCTGCTTGCCCCTGTTACTGGGGAGGAGTTTAAAGAGGTGGTGGGGAACGTTAAAACAGGCAAATGCCTGGGATCTGCTGGGCTACCAGCGGACTCTTATAAATCATTCCGGAACATGATTCGGCCATTTCTGTTAAAGGTATACAAGGTGATTTCGGGGGAGGAGGGACGGGTACTGCCCTCATGGTTGCAGACGATTATATTAGTGCTGCCCAAGCTGGGAAAGGACCCTTCTAAATGGGCCTCTTACCGCCCTATTTCATTACTTAATAATGACTATAAAATAATGACACCTATATGGGCGCACCGACTACAACAGCTATTACCCAGTCTCATTCAACTAGACCAAACTGGCTTTGTTCCAGGGCACCAGGCTCAGGAGAACCTCAGAAGGACAACCCACATAATAAATCATATTAATAGAACAATGACACCCTCCCTGTTATTAGGTCTTGATGCGGAGAAAGCTTTTGATAAGGTTTCCTGGTTCTTTCTTTGCAGGGTCCTTTCCTGGTTTGGGTTCCCACAAGGGTTTGTAGATACCTTGTTTCAACTGTATACGGGGCCCAGTGCATATATGAGAGTTAATGGACAAGTACACACAAGTCTTGGGCTGGGGAGGGGAATACAGCAGGGATGTCCTTTATCCCCACTATTATTCACCCTATATATTGAGCCACTGGCCCAGAGCATCAGACAAAATCCGGAGGTGCAAGGCTTCAGACTGGGAGGGGGAGAACATAAACTGGCACTGTATGCAGACAATATCTTATTACATCTTTCAGATCCGGATACATCACTAAGAGCAGTGTTCACAGAGATTTAAATGTTCTCTGCCCGCTCGGGATACACATTGAATAGAACTAAGACAGAGATCCCGAGTTATATTTATGATCCTCCACTTTTATTGAGCAAACAGTATACAAAGGCCTGGGACTTGGGGTCCATGAAATACCTGGGTATCAAAGTATG
This sequence comes from Neoceratodus forsteri, assembly GCA_016271365.2. NCBI lineage: Eukaryota > Metazoa > Chordata > Ceratodontiformes > Ceratodontidae > Neoceratodus > Neoceratodus forsteri. Next base: position 142,229,397 of record CM057451.1, on the reverse strand, counting down.
CACAGATAACTCACAACTTTTCAGCCTTAACTATATTCCCTTGCTGCGTCAGCGAAAGACTGACCTCACTCAGAAGGCGGTCCCTTGTGTGTCCCTTGTAAAGTGCACCGGAAAGACTTGGAGCAATGGCAATGAATGTTCTATAACTTTATCTGGAGTAAAGGCCGCCCTAGAGTAAGGAGAGCCTTACTATATCTACCTAAGCAGCAGGGAGGGCTAGCAATTCCCAACCTACAGGGATACTGGGCAGCAGCCCAGATGAGGGTGGTTCTTTTATGGGGTAACCCACAATATGATTCACTGTGGAAGCAAATCAATGTTGCCGAACACCAGGAGCCCCAAAATGAGCTATCCTTTTTATGGAGAATGGCCTGGAGGTGATGCACACAAAGTTCTCGGGTACAGCAGCCGCCTTAGAGGAGTGGAGGAGAGGGACTCAGAGGGGTCTCACTAGAAAGCAACTGTGGAAATACAGATGGTGGACCTATGACATGCAGTTCACGCCATCCACCACTGATGGATGGTTTAGACAACAAACAAGATGGGGCTTGACATCTCCAGTTCAGCTGCTCACGGGGTCAACCCTTATGTCTTTTGAGGCAGTGCAGCAAACATTTGGCTGGAGGCAGGGGAATCGCCTGAGATTTTTCCAAATCAGAGACTATATACAAGCCTAAATAAGAAAAGTGGTGCCTGAGGAGACAGATAAGGCAGAGAGGATTCCCTTCAAAAAAAATCTGATCCTCTTTGAATGGGGAATGAGCGCTTTCTCTCTCTTATACGTTAACTATATAGCAGACCTAGAGAGCTCATCGCTTTATATTAAACAGAAATGGGAGGGGGACCTTAACATTATCCTATCGGAGGCGCAATGGGCCACAGTCCGGAGAAACACCTGGGGAACCACTGCATTCCCCATATGGAGAGAATCTGGGTGGAAAATACGGGCCCGATATTTTTTGGTACCAGCTCAGGCGGCACATGGCTGCCATGGAGCTTCCTCAGGATTGCTGGAGGAGATGTGGGGAGGCACATGCCACCCAGGCGCACGTCTTCTGGGGGTGTCCAGAGTTAATAACTTTCTGGAGAAAAGTGGGGTCACACTTAACCCGCCTATTTACCAGATCTTTTTTTTTTGTAGACTGTTTATTCTCTGGGCACCCGGGGAACTCTCTCCAGCTACCCCTGTGACTTTGACCATACCTCCTGTCTGAAGCCCGCACATTCCGGGCCACCGAGCCAGGTGGATCCCCTGCTCTGAGCCCCCAGGTGGGACCACCTTACACCCTGGCATCACCTGAAATCTAATGCGCTGGGCCGAGTCGGGGAGGGGGCCCCGGATGGTGAGCCAGACGGTGGGACTGTGGTCGAGGCACTGACGCTGCCTTCGCCTATCCTCGGGACCAGGGTTCTCTCTTTTTCTTTTCCCCAGGAACGCAGCCATGCAATGATGTCCACACGGCTGCCGATAAACATCTGCCATGCTCCTCCCACACAATGTGCTCCTGCACTAGTAGTACCCCCGGTCTCCACCGGGGGTCTCTACTGCGCTGGAGAAGCCCCAAAGCCCTCCCCAGGGAGAGAAGAGCAGTCCTCCGCATGCTCAAACCTCTCCCTCCCCTTCTGACCCCCGGCGCCCAAGTTTGTTCCCGAACTCGGGTCACCGCCGTGGCGCGAGGTGTGGCGTCCAGCGCCTCAACCCTCAGCGCCACTGGGCCAGACCCTATTTACCATATCAACAAGGCCAGGTCCAGAACATTTGATTTGGGGTATTTATCCGTTGGAATTAAACAACAGAGATGAATGATATTTATGGGCCTGGTAATGCTGTCTGCCTTGAAAATGATAACAAGGAAGTGGCTAAAACAAGAGCCTCCAACCATTCCAGAGTGGGTGGAGGGGGCACACAACATCCAGAAACTAGAGAAATGAACTTTAGAGCTATCACAGCAAGCACAGAAATTTCAGAATGTCTGGACTAGATGGCTCATGTACGAAGATCAAGTGACTCAAAATGGCTAGGGGATAGTCACTGGGTTGGAACTCCCTCATTCATGTATTAAAGTATGGGGATGAGAGCTGACCTGAGGGTAGAGAGGGGACCAGAGGCATAAGAATAGACTGGTTTTGGGACTGGAGATGGGTGCTCTTGGCAGAGAGAGGTTATATGGCACAAATGAATTTGAGACAGTAGTGGCTTTATACAGATTTAAAATAATAAACTGAAGTAATTTCCTATATAATAGATATGGTCAAGAAAAATGGAGACCTGTTTGTTTAGTTTGTTGTATATTTTTTCTTTTATCTTTTTCTTCATGAGAATAAGATGGAACAGATGATTAGATTATAACTGGTATGCTTGACAAACGTACTGACAAGTGAATTATGTTACTTTATGCTGAAATTATATTGTGAAATATAGCTTGTCTGGTTGTACATCCTGTTTTTGCAAAGTAAACACAAGTATATATAAAAAAAAAAAATAGATTTCCCAGGCTCTGAGCGGCTGATGCCCTCAGCAAGGTGGGACTCTATCAATCAGACAACAGAACCCAGTTAAAAAAGTGCCAGTGTCAACCAACTTAATTACAAAAACCACAGTGCCACTCAGAATTTTCAAATGCTGACTGTCCGCTAATTTTTTTTCTCACTTACGGAGTAAGCCTTCAGCTGGCAGCCAGTCTCCCTCTCTCCCCGTGCCGACAGTTTAGCTTAATGATGGGCTGGCAGTAGAGGTTAGAGGAACGAGCTTGATACATCCAGCAGACCAGACCCGAGTTTGATTCTCACAACCTCCACTTGCATACTGTGCGACTCTGAGCAAGTCACTTAACCACCCAGTGCTCCCAGGTCACCCCTGAAAACAGGCACTTGTGCCTAGTGGACCTTACCCAGTTACCAAATACTACAATAAAAATAAAATATATAAAGTAAAACACAGCTTCCTACTGTTTTACATGCTGCAATTACCTAAAAGATGCCCGCTCCACCGCTCCAATCCTCCAGCCGCATGGCCACCCACCCACTTTCTATAGTTCCACAAGCTGGCAGTGCGTTTCCATCTGCAGTACACCAAAGGAAGAAACTACAGCACCTCTCATGCAGTCTAGCTCTTGCTATGACAGCGCTACCACTCGCCCTGAACACACTACCTGGCGAGGTACTTCATGAGATACAGTGACAAGAGGCCAGTAAAGGAAGAGGCTAGCAAAAGAACAAAGAATGATTCAGAACAAACTGCAAGGGGGAAGGCAGTGGGAGTGGCAGGATAAAAAAGTATGTCACATTCCCTATTAAAGGGAATCTGTATGTTTCCTTATGAAATTATTGTAAAGTTTGCTATGAGGATCCAGTATGTAAATTGCTGGGCTATATTTAGGAAAAAATTCAGTAAGACAGAAAAATACTTTTAAAACTGTAATGTGGAGGCATCAATTTTGTGGACAGGAAGGGTGCTGTGATGATGTCACTGCCTCACTAGCTCCAACAGTATGCAATTAAGCAGGTTAAAACAAACTGCTCCTACAGACAGGGATCCTGTTCTTTCATGAAGAGAAGCACTGGATTCTTTTTTTGCACTCTACCAAACATAAAATCCTGGGTGTTCCTCAGAATATAATAGAATCCCTGACAGCACAGTCGAACTATTCTCACCTGCTGCACTGTACACTGTTAACACTGGTGAGGCAATGACATCATCACACCACCATTCCTGTCCACAAAATGGATGCCTCCACATCCCTATTTAAAAAGCATTTTTCTGTCTTACTGAAAACATTTTCTAAATATAACCCAGCAATTTAAATACTGGATCCTCATAGTAACTTTTACAATAATTCCATAAAGAAATAACAAAATTTAAATAGCTGTAAATTTTCTTTCTCTGATGGCTGGTCTCTGGGCTTGCCAACAGATGGTCTGTACGTCCTGATGCAGTATGCAGGCAGGAAACAGATCACGGCAGACAGGGATATCCAGCTCTCCACTTCCTGTTGTCTCCAGTTCTTCCTATAGCAGTCCAAATGTGGCAATACTGTATGAACTTGGAAACAAAAACGAGAAAATTATGCAATACACGGCCAAATGGCCAACTCTGTGCATTCTGGGAGGGAAGAAGTCCGGAGACCAGCCGTTGGAGAAATAAAATTTACAGGTATTTAAATTTTGCTTTCTCTCTCCTAAGCTGGTCTCCAGGCTTTCCAACAGATGGGATATACAAAAGCAGTACATCCCCAGATATCCCAGGTGGGAAGAATGTAAATGCCTCCAAGAGTCCACCACTGTCTGAAGAACTCAGTGGCCAAAGGACGCCTCCGCTGAGGCCGTCACATCCAGTTTGTTAAATTTTGTGAACGTATGAATGGATGACCATGTGGTCGCCCTGCATAGGTCTGCTAGAGATGCTTCTCTGAAGTCCACCCATGACGTGGCCATAGTTTGGGCTGAATGAGCTTTCACTGGGCCAGGCAACAGAACTCCAGCCTGATCATAGGCAGCGGTGATGGCAGAACGGATCCATCTGGCTATAGAGTCTTTCAAAGCTTTTTTACCCATATTTTAACCTGTAATTAGAAAACCTGGATCTGTACAGAGCACCACAGAGTCCTGATGGAAAACAGTATACGGCTCCTTAGTGGATAAGATTCCAAGCTCGCTGATTCTCCTGGCTGAGGTAACAGCTATGAGGAACGTGACCTTCATTGTGAAATGTATGAGGGATGCCTCCTTAAGAGGCTCAAACGGAGTCTTGGTCAAAGCTTTGAAAAACAAATTAAGTCTCCACGGTGGTACCGTTGGTTTGATTGGAAGGCGTTTTAATGTTGCTGCCCATAAAAACCTCCTGATATGGGGATGTGAACCCAAAGAATTTCCCAAATCCACTAACAACAGTGCCCCCAGAGCAGAAACCTGAACTCGTAAGGTGGCCGGTTGCAGTCCTTTGTCAAACCCATCTGGAAGAAACTGCAGTAGAACAGGCAATGATATTGGTTAATTCTGCATGTACTTGGACTGAAGCCAGAAAAAGAATTTCCTCCAAATCCTGTAATACACTTTGGAGGAAGAGAGGCGACCTGAATACACCATCATTTCTATCACTGCAGCTGTGTAGCCTAGCTCTTTGAAGGCTTCCCACTCAATCTCCAGGTCAAGAGAGACAGGTTGTGCAGATTGGGATGCCCTGATGGAGAAGATCCAGGCTGATCTGGAAAGTTAGAGGCAGTTGCCTTGACAGATGAATCAGAAGCGGAAACCATGGGCAACGGGGCCATCGGGGACAGACTAGAATCAACTCTGCCCAGTCTAGCACACTTTGTGGAGGACTCTGGATAGCAGCAGTATGGGGGGAAAGGCATACAGGAGACCGAGCTGACCCCAGCCCAGGGAGAAGGCATTTTGAGCCACCGCTAGATCATCCTTGGCTAGGGAGCAGAATTGCTTTACCTTGGAGTTTCGCCAGCAGGCAAAAAGATCTATCTGAGGACTGACCCAAAGCTCTGTTAAGATATGGAAAGCACTGTCCTTCAGCTCCCATTCTCCTGGTAGAACGTCCTTGCGACTCAGCCAGTCTGCCGTGACTTTTTCCTGCCCGGGAATGTACACTGCCCTTATGCTTGCCAGGTGGTGCACGGCCCATTGAAAGAGAAGGGACTCCCGGAGCATTCTTGAGCTTCTTGTGCTGCCCTGATGGTTGATGTATGTCATCGTTGTCTGATTGTCCATTGGGATCAGTACTTGCTGTTCAAAGTGCCGCAGGGCTAAGCATACTACTCTCATCTCAAGGATGTTTATGCTGCACCGTGTTTCTGTCAGTGACCATCTGCCTTGAGCTGACAGCTGCTGCCTTGAGCTGACAGCTGATCCAGGTGAGCCCCCCAGCCCGAGGCTGGCATCAGGCGTGATTCAGATCTGTCGTAGATGGCCCAACTTACAGCCCCTCATAATACTGGTCCTCCGAGTCCACCACAGGAGGGAAGTCTTTATCTGACGAGTAACTGGGATCAGTTGGTACTGGTTGTGCCTGGACTGGGACCACCAACTGAGCAGGTGTGCCTGAATTGGCCGTATGTGCACTAAAGCCTAGGGGACTGAATCCGTCAGCGATACTAGAATCCTGATTAGCTGCACAATGGTTCGAGCCAGCAGCTGAGGAGCTGCATGAAACCTCCTGATGAGCTTCAGCAGGTCCTAGAATTTAATTTCTGGGGGAAGACCTGGTTGGTTTGTGTCCTGAAGTCTGCCCCCAGGTGGTTCAAGGTTTGGCTCAGAGTCAGGGAGCTTTTTCTCCAGTTGATGACAAAACTGAGTGCCACTAAGTACTGGACTACCTCCGCCACTGCATGTACTGCCTGGTCGAGCTGAGGGGCCTTGATGAGAATATCGTCCAGGTAGGGGAAAAGTTGTATCCCTCAGCTCCGGAGGTGAGCTACGACAGTTACCAGTACCTTGGAGAATGCCCTTTGGGCTGAGGAAAGCCCAAATGGCAACCTTTTGAATTGGAAGTGCTGCTCCCCTACCTTGAACCCGAGCTATTGCTTGTGTCGGTCTTGGATTAGAATATGCAAATAGGCATCTTGCAAATCGATGGATGCCAGAAAATCCCCTTGTTGCAATTCCCTGATGATTGATGATAAAGTTTGCATCTTGAAGGGTCTGCTGCAGACAAAACAATTCAATAATTTGAGGGCTAGGACTGACCTGAATCCCCCTGTGCATTTGGGCACAATGAAGAATATGGAGTAGACCCCCCCCCCCCGGACTGAACTCTGCAGGGGGAACTTGCTCGACAGCTCCTGCTTGAAGGAGGTCTGTAATGGCCTGGAACATCGCCTGTCTTTTGGTGGGGTTTCTTGAGATAGAAGGGAACCACATGAGGAAGCAGGGGCTTGGAATCTAATTCTATTAGGTAACCCTTGCTGACAATGACCAGGACCCATCTGTCTGACATGGTCTGGACCCATTCCTTGAGAAAGTTTGAAAGTCTGCCCCTACTCGAGGACAGGCTTGGATGCCTTCACTGTGACTTCTTACTGTGGTTCCCGGTGTCTCTGGTGCCACCTCCACCACTGGATCCTCCTGTACTGAAGCTGCGTTGGTTATGTGAGGAGAACCATGTTCTCTTGCCTGAGAAATTTGAGTTTTAACCCTTGTTTAACCTCGGTCACGAAAATTGTGTCTGGGGCCTGAGGACCATGACTTGCCCGTTTCTGGACTGTGGCATGTGCACTTTAGTTGTCTCCCCAGATTCCTTTACTGCCTCCTTCAGAGCTGTGCCGAACAAGAGATTACCTTCATACAAAGCGTTCACGAAATGGCTTTTCGAGGAGGCATCTGCTTGCCAGGCCCAAAGCTAGAGGCTGCGGTGCACCGAAGTTTAATAAAACATGGTCCGAGCGGCGCACCTAAGTGCCCCCTCTGACACATCCACTGCATAAGCCGATGCCAAACCCATTAATTGTAGCTGATGGATAGTGGCTTTGTTCTTCTCTGGGTCCTCAGCAAATTGGAAGCCCAATTCTGAGGTCCATGACAGGGCGGCTCTGGCAGAAAAAAATATTGGTGGTTGCCGCCTTGAGAGAGGTTGCCGATGCTTGAAAGGGCCTTCTTGAGGTAGGCATGCACTTTCCTGCCACAGGGTCCCTGAGGGATGCCCCTCCTTCGGCTTGGATGACGATCTTTTTTGGTGAGGTTCGAAATCAGAGGGTCAATTCTGGGGCAGTCTAGCCCCTTCTCTGATTGCTTCATGTTGAACTTGAGGAGCTTCGTGATCCACTGGGGTACAGGATAGGTGCGCTCTGGACCTTGCTGTTCTTTCTTTAGCAAGTCCTCCATGGCTGGAGGAATAGGAAAAGCTGTGGCCTGTTTGGCAGCAGATGCCAGGCGGAAAGCTTGTTTTGGTTGTGGATGAGCCACTGGGGAAGATCCAAGGTGAATTTCAGCTATGACTTTATGAAAAAGTCTAGGTCCTCCACGTCAAAGTTTCTGGACGGGGAGTCGTCAGAGTCTGAGGATGAGTCCACTAGCTCCCCCTCTTCTGGGGAGGAAGCGCTGGAGTCTGAGGAGTCCAGCAAATGGTCCCTTCGATGCTTCCCCTTGTGGGCGCCCCTAGATCTGCTGCGAGAACAAGATCCTTTCTTTCTCTTGTGGCATGATGAATGCTGCTCCTCCTCGTCCATGGATCTGCCCCTGTATCAGGATTTCTTCTTTTTATTGTAGTGATGCGAGGACAGCAGTCCCTCTTCGGATGAGGACAGAGTCCCCTTTCTTTTTGCCTTCTTGTGGGGTCTTACATCTTGTGATCCCGGAGGCTGCCAGTCGAAGCATGCAGGGTCCAGGGCAAAGGCCCTTCTTAGCTTGTCTATGAGGTCTGGGGCCAGACAGGGGGTTGTGGACTGCTGGATCTCCCTGGTGGCTGCTGCTCTCTCAGACCTGCTGGCTGGTACTCACTCAGACCTGTCTGTCTCCTGGCTGTCAGTCTGAGTTGAGGGACGGGAGGCCTCCGCCATGTCCTTCTCATTCGCAGACGCTGCCTTCTTACATTTTAGGCAAAGCGAACCAGCGAAGGTGATCAGAAGAGGGGACTTGAAACGCTGGCATTTTCTACCCCTGGTGGGCTTGTCTGAGGCCATGACCAGAATGGCTTTAACCCCCCTTGAACGCTGACCCCCCACCTGGAGGCTTCCTGTTAAATGCTGGTGGGCTGCTAGTACGATGCTGAAGCCCCGATAAGAAGCTATTGCTGGTCCTTTAAGAGGGAAAAAATAGCTGAGCTGTGAACTCGTGCCTCCAATAGAAACTTTTTCTGTCCTAATTACTCTTTGCTTTGATAAGCTGTTGCTGTGCTTCCATGCTGTTGGGGGGGTGCATAGCTTTCCTGATGGTTCTAATGGAGCTGCGCTCCTCCTGAGAAGAGACAGCATGGAACGTCAACGAGCAGCTGTGGAAATGCAGCAGGCCCACTATCAACGAGCGGCTGAATGACGCTGAAGAGCCAGCTGTCAACGGGATAAAATGCTGTGGAACTGACGATTTGCGCTCCCGATATGGAGTTGAGGGCCTCAGATTGCCATGAATATGGCCGAAGTGAAAAGCCCCCATCCCAGGGGTAAAGAGAAAATAAGTTCACGCTGCCCAAAATTGCGGTGAACGTGGGGCCAGTCTGTGCAGCTTGCAAGGGTGAGACTGGGACCCATGCAGGAGTGCTGAGTATAGCTCCTTTCTCAAATCCACAAAGTCTGAATAAGTAATAAAAATTAAGACTTACAGACTGCTTTCTTCAGCCCTGTCACATGGTGACAGAGCTCTACTTGCAGAGAATCTACTGACTGGAAGGCAGGAAGCAGACTGGAGACAACAGGAAGTGGAGGGCTGGACACCCTGTCTGCAGAGATCTGTTTCCTGCCTGCATACTGCATCAGGAGGTACAGCCCATCTGTTGGCAAGCCCAGAGACCAGCTTAGGAGTGAGAAGCATGGATTCCCTTTGACAGTCGCACACCACAGAACACAACGGTACCCTCTACTGGTAATACCAGCAGTAAAGGGTCTACTTTACAAGAAACATATATTATCTTTTTAATTTAAATAGCTATTTGGTATTATTGCTTGCTTACCATTCCATGTGTTGCAGAGGGTGGGGAGAGCACTCTACTACTGGAATACTGCAGAGTTATGCATTCTTGTATTCCATGGTAAACAATCACACAATATATTGAATGTGTAGAAAAACAACTGACTGACACATAAACAACATCTGTGAAAGGAGTTTACATTTTTAGCAATATTTTATTAAATTTTGTATGACTTTTAAAACTTTTAAAGTTTCCTATGGACCCATTTTATAAGCACAGTAAGACACTAAATGGTTTAATCAAACTTTCTGGGGCTGAAAGACACTAGGCCTGTGGCACTATGCTTTACTACGCCCCTAGGCATGTGGAAATACCAGCACAACCAACACCATGCTGTGTCTTATTACTTACATGTGTGTATTGTGTGTACTTATATCTATGGGACATGAAATAAGCTAATGTAAGATATCAGACATATCTTCTTGAGTTGCACCCGACGTCTGACCTTACAAATGAGGTCACAAAAGGTTAAGTACAATGATGCATTAATGCAGTTTTTTGCAATTTAGATATTATACATACTCAAATGTTGCCAATAACACCTCTGTAGAACTGTACATGTTTATATTGTTATTGCACTTATAAAAGTGGTTTTAAACTGTAAAAACTATACAACGGACCAGCAAAGAGACAATAAGGTCCATGCTGTCCAGCCATGCAAATTAGCAGGACTACATGTGACCTGAATTGACCAATCACACTGCTCAAACAGAATCTTTTTTGTTTTTTTACACATAGTCTACATATGGAATACTTAATGAGATATACAGTGAAATAACACATTTATTTGGACCACTGAGCTGTAAGACTCAAAACATTTGTGTGCGGAAGACAAAAGTTAGTTCTTGCCACTTGAATGAGGATAAATGTATAATTCCACTACAAACTGTATATTTTTTGTACACCACAATATTTTTAATGTTTTATTAGTGTTTTACAATGATCTTTCTTTGCCATATAAACCCTCAAAAGTAGAAACAACATAGAAATATTTTGCCAGTAATCATTTATTATGTAATAATACAATGTCCATCTATGGGATATTGTGAAGCCTTGTATGTGCCTGTGATGCACCCTATCCAGATGGAAGAGTAAGCAGTTGGTTTGACAAACAGTACTGGACTATGTCTGATCATGAAATAACTACAGTTCCAAAAATGTAAAAGGCATGCATTTTTAGCTTTTGTTAACTGTTATTTCACAGGATTAAAATTCCGGGGGGGGGGGGTGCATGGTGAGCACTATTTTTGCGCCCCACCCCACAAACTCTGGACCCCGCAAGGGGGACAGTCCCACACACACTGAGCGCCCTCACAGCACTGTGGTAATGTGCCACAGAGCCCCTTTTATGGTACTTTGCTATTGGCTTTGCCTTTTTTTGTTTCTGACTCCCTCCGGCTTCTGTCCAGTCCCTGGTGGTCTAGTGTGCACGCCTCTCTCATCCTTCGACTGCTCTCACGAGACTGCTGCACATGGAAGGACTGGAGAAGAGATGCTGCAGCATCAAGAGTAGGAGTGCGCCATCTCACAGCAAGAAGCAGGTCTAGGGAAAAGTCAAGGAGTCGACAGATGAGAAGAGAACGGAAAGAGAGCGTGAGGACGACTGCAGACTATGGCTACAGCAGTGAGAGAGTCAGACCCACTTCATCAGGAACAGTTAAAAAAAAAAAAAAAAAAAAAAAAAAAAAACAAGAACAAAAAATAACGCAGTGTCGGTGGGCAACAGAGCGGTAGACACGGCTGAGACCTGTGGCAGCCAAGAACAGTCAGCGACCTTCACCGAAGACTACAGAAAAAAATTATTTAAAAAAATAATAATAAAAAAAAAAACTGATGCAGTAGGTGTGGGACGGTTCGTAGCCTGAGTCTCGTGTCTCCCAAGAAAAGATGGATGTTAGAAGAATAATAAAAAAAAAGATACCTTTTTTAGTTGTGCAAGATATTGAACTGTGTGGAAACAACTGAAAGGGGTGAGAAGGTCTGTAAGCTAGGGCTGTGTCCCAAGAACTTGGCTTTAACAAAACACAAAACAAAGAAAGAAAAGCTATATGGCACAACATGCATCACCATTAATGATCTGGCTGAAAAGAAAGCAACCAAGTGAGGAAGTACCACAAAGAAAGGCCACATGAAGAAGGTGCAGTAGTAGACATAACAAGATCCTCCACCAGAACTCGAACCACAAAAATTAATACTTGAGGAGCCACACACAACAGACACTGCACCAAGCTGAAGCTCCTCTAAAAACAAGATAAATTCCAACAAAGGTGGCTAAAGATTCACAAGTGGTTGTTTTCTGCCAAACACAGTGGCCAGATGAGCTGTTCTGTTTGTAAACCTTATGCTGTAAAACACTGACCCTAATAAGACATTCTGGTAGCACAACTCATACTATAAAGCATTAAAAAATGGATGCTGAATCCAACCATCCAGCGATGGCAAAACCAACAGATTAGGCTACTTCACAGAGTGATGACCAACTTATAGGGCTTTTCAGAACCGCATATTTTGTTGCTAAAAATAAGGTACCTAACACAAGATGTGTTTGTCACCTGCATTTCATTTTAAAGTCTAGGTCTGCCCACTGATACGAGTCTACTCATTGTATTGCTGCATTCTGTCTGCAATGTACTGTGATTGTACCTCAAAGTGGTCAAGAATCTGCACTGTAATGCTGTATTTCCGTCTATGTATTGTGATTATACCTAAAACTGTCGTGTATTTGAAATGTCCAATACCCAAAAATATTTCTGTAACTAATTCCGTGTCTCCTCTGAAAAATTTACCTTTTGGGCCCAGTGGGCCTACCCGGTGGACAACATTTTATAAATAAAATAAAAAGGGAAATGGAGCGTCCATACATTAAGGACTTCAAAGCAGAGGGGCTTACGTCACCTACATGAATGCATCTTAACTGTCTGAAATGCATTAGGCCACTGCACGGACCATGGTGGACAAGCTGGACGTTGCTGTGAAGAACAGCCCAGTGGTAAGCTTGATATTGGATGAGTCCAGAGACATCAGCAACAGCAAGAGACTAACAGTTCACCTAAGATACTTCGACAATACCCCATATATACTTACTTTTATTGCAATATAGAAGTTATTGGTGGAAAGGCAGATACTGTTTTCCAGGCACTTTTGTCAACTTCTGAATGACATAGAGAATACTGGATGGGAAACTATGCAGAACCAGTGTGTTCTGCCACAGAGGGATTCTGATTCCTCTCTGACCTCGAAGCTAAGCGTGAGGAGGTCCATGGGAATAAGAATCCCGAGGAGGCAAAACACACTGGTTGTGCATAGAGTTGCTCATCCTGTATTCTTTATAGCGTATAGTACTGTTTGAAAAGGGCTTCGTGAGTTCTTTTGTTTCAAAATGAAACTGAATCATGCAGTGTCTAGAGGCTCTAGAATGCTGTTCTACCACAGTAGGGTAGAACAACATTTCATGACCTTGGAACTGTGGTAGAACAGCATTTTGAAAGGGATAGAATTCTATACAGAACAACAATCCACTATACACTGTAAGTGCTTTAAGCAGGCACAAACTTGCTGCTGATTGTACTGATAGGAGCATCAGTTATTATGACTGGTTGTCGTCAAGGTGTAGTACAAAAACTAGAACTGATTATAGCCTTGAATAGACTGGGAGTACACTGTACAACCCATTGGTTGGCCTTTTGTGCCTATGATGCAGCTAAGTAAGTGGAACAAGAGGAAAAAATATCAACGAAACTTGAGGTCCCATCTTCATTTTCTCCAGTACTTCCCGTCAGAAGCAACAAACAACCCTGCAGCAGAACTGGACGGAATACAGTGCCACAATGCAGGTTAGGATACTCTTAACAGGACGCGGTAATGGATTGGGATGAAAATTGTGCCATTCTGTTCAGGGGCTCACTGCGGACTCGCTGGTATGTGTATAGTCCTCCCCTTTTCCCTGTGGCAGCACTGTAGGGCTACAGAAACGTTACAGAGGTTGCCTTAAATCATGTTACAGCACTGTTTGCATCCACACTCCTATTAACACAGTTTAAGGCAACCATTTTGGACTGAAACCATGCTAGAAACCTGCTCCAATCAGGTTTTTTAGCACAGTTTTTAAACACTGTTTGTAGCAGTTTTACTGTGCTACAGTGTGGACGCAAAACACAGGTTACTCACCTATAACAGTAGTTCTAGGAGTGGTATATGTTGTTCATCCACACTATTTGGCAGTGTCCTTTCCCTTTAAGATGTGCCGGAAAGTCTTCAAACTGGCTCCTCCCATCCACCTGGGTAGTATATCCCTCGGCTCCACCGCATGATGCCAGATCTTGCCCACTGGATGCAGAGGTTGTGTGCCTGAGTCAGGGGAGATAGGGTGGGTCCGTGTGGATGAACAACATATACCACTCCAAGAACTACTGTTACAGGTGAGTAACCTTTGTTTCTAGGGACGGGGATATGTTGTTCTAGCCACACTATTTGGCAGACTCCTAACAGTTCTCCAGGAGGAGGGAGGCAAGGCGCACACCCCCTATTTAGGTAACAGAGATTGGAGAACTGAGGCCACAAAACCAGTATCCTGGCATGATGCGAGGTCAATGTGGTAATGGGAAATGAAGGTGTGAGCTGACTTCCAGGTAGCAGCCCTGCACATTTCCTGGATAGGGACGTCCCTAGAAGCAGCCACCAACGCAGCGGTATGGCGGGTGGAATGAGCCCTTAGCCCTCCGGGAGGCTCCCTATCACCAACCTATAGCAGAGATTAATGCAGGATGTGATGCACTGCCAATTATCTGCTTGGCTGCAGGTCTGCCAGGTGTGGCTTCAGCCTAGGTGACAAACAGCTGGCGACCCTCTCCCTGAACTCCAGCTGTGCACTCTTCGTAGAAAACGAGCGCTCGCCTCAGGTCCAGAGTATGGAGCCTATGTCTGGCCTCCGAGGTGTTTTTTGGGAAGAACACCAGAAAACTGCCCAGAGCTCCAGCAGGTTGATGTGACATTGGGACTCCTCGGGGGTCCAGAGCCCGTGGACTCTGTGTTCTCCCAGATGGGCACCCCAGACCATGAGAGAGGAGTCGGACATCAGGATGACCATCTCGGTGTGGACAAACAGGATCCCTTCCTGCAGATGCTCTGGGACTAGCCACCACTGGAGGATATCCCACATCTTCTGGGTCACAGTGACCAGCAGGTCGAACTGATCTTTGCGCTGGAACCAATGGCTGGCCAGTTCCCACTGCAGAAAGCGCATATTCCAACAGGCCTATCAGACCATGCTGGCGCAGGTTGCCATGTAAGCTAGAAGACGCAGGAAGTCCTAGGCAGGGTGCAACTGCTCAACCTGAAATTATCAGGCAAAGGAGGAGAGAACCTCCACCGTGTCTGCTAGGAGTCAGACTCTGGCTCAGCAAGAGTCGAGCTCTGCCCCGATAAAACTAATCGCCTGCGAGGGCACGAGTTCCGACTTGGCCTCATTGACTGACCAGAAGGCCAAGGGAGGTGCTGGTCTGGAGGGCTAGGTCCCTGGACCGCTCCACCTCCTGCCTGGGGGTACCTGCAATCAGCCAGTCATCCAGGTAGGGGTGAATCCGGACCCCTTGGTGCCTCAGGTAAGCTGCCACCACTGCTATGCATTTGGTGAAGACCCTGCAGAGGCTGAATGGCATGGCCCGGAACTCATCGAGGGTTCTCTTGGCTCGAAAGTGGAGGAACCTTCGGTGGGGTGGATGGATCAGGATGTGAAAGAACACATCCTGAAGATCCAGGGAGCAAAACCACATATTTTGCTCAAGAGAAGGTATGATCTGGGACAGAGTTACCATCCTGAAATTCCACAACCTGAGAAATTTGTTCAGGTCATGCAGATCGAGAATGGGGTGCCAGTCCCCCGTCTGCTTTGGCACCAGGAAGTACCGGAGGACAAACCCTGGGTGTTCCGGAGGAGCTGCTACTCTGACAATGACCTCCTTGCGGAGGAGCTGGGCTATGTCATCACGAAGAGCCACTGAGTGTCTGCAGACATGAAGTCTTCCCGTGGGGCACGGGCTCGGCTAGGAGGGTGCTGCCCGAATTCCAGAGGCAGACCCTTACCGATCACTTCCAGAACCCACCTGTCTGTGGTGACAGCGGAGCAGGTGGAAAAGAAGTGGCAGAGCCGGCCCCCCAAAGGAGGACCCTATCCCATAACTGAGCAGGCTTGGAGAAGGAAGAGCCAGCTGAGGCACCACCAGGTCCCTTCCCTCCGTGCTTATAGACCACTGAGGCCATGGACTTGGGCCTGGGTTGCCAGGACTGAGCCTGCTTGCCAGCCTGATGCTGGACTAGTTTTGAGCAGGAGTGGAGGACTGAAAGGGCTTTCACTTCTGTTGCCTGGAGCCCTTGGGATCCTTCTTTGTGGATGTTACAGAGTTCAAGGTGGCACTGGACTTTTCAATACGCTGGAGGGGACCCTCCACACCAGGCCCAAAACAGGTTGGTGCCCAGGAATGGAACATCCGCCAGCTTGTGCTGAGTGTGTGCTGTAAAGGTTGAGATTTGCAGCCAAGCCCTACAGCACATGGCAACTGCAGCCGCCACTGAGCAGGCACAAGAATCCCCCAGATACAAAGCCGTTTGAAGTTGCTGCTTGGCCACCAAAGCCCAGCCCTGATCTCGGACCTGCTTGACTGTGGTCTGGAGGTCCGCAGTTAGGTAAGGAATCACCTCATCGAAGGGCCCAAGATGGCATGGGAGAAGTGTGCCATCAAGACAGCCGAGCTCGCCTGACGGAGACTAAGTGAGGCAGCACAGACGTTTTCGACGAATGGTCCAATTTCTTGAACTCCTTATCTGGCGGCTTGTCGACATCCCCGATATTGCCAGAGTGCCAAAACACAGAGTCTGCCACTAGCCCCTCAGCTGAGGGGTGCTCCATGAAACCCGAGAGGGTACCAATGGGTATCGCATACTTGAGGGCCAACCAGGCCAAAGACACTGGACAAGATGCAGGGCCCTGCCAAAGCTCCAGGGCTGGACCGACAATGGACTCGGCCACTGGAAAAGCCTCTGCTGGAGAGTCCCCTTTGTCTAGAATCTCTGTAAGGGGATAGTGAGCCTGCTTCTGAATAGGCGCCATCTTCTCCACCATGATCGATGGAGAGGTCGGTTTCGGCTGAACCAAAACAGTTTTGATCGGCTCCACTGGGGAAGGGACGGTCTTGTTCGACCCCACAAGGGGAGTCAGTGTCGGCCTCTCAGGCGACAGACAAGTGATGGCCGGTGTAGGAGCCGGATCAGCTTCGGATTGGCTAGCACCAACTGTTGCCATGGGGTCTTTGTAGCATCGACACAACTTGCGCCGAAGCCTCTCCTCACCCAAGGAAAACGAAGACGAAGAATAGTGGCAGCAGCGCTCACCGTGGTGCCGAAAGCAGGAGCACCGATGATGGTAGGAACTGTTTGACCCACTGGAGGAAGAGACCTCGACCTCAGCCACCAGGGCATCTCGGAGGGAGCCACGGAGTGCCACGGCTCCTCCTGGCCTGGGTCAGTGACCGGAGGGTTCTGCTCAGCGGACTGAGCCGCCCCTTCTAAGGTCACAAGCAGGACTGGAGTCCTGAAAAACAGAACTGTCTGTCTCTTTGGACAACAACTGGTCAATAGGGTCAAGAAATATCTCAGCTGCATAATCGGCCAGCATCTCAACCATCAGGGGCTCCGTGAAATCAGTGGCCAAGGTCACAGTTTCAACCGTGGACAAAACCTGGGAGTCCCGAGACCGAGAATGTTCCCGGTCCCAGGAACGTCAACAGTGAGTCTTCCCTTTCTTCGGCTCCTTCTTGTCTTTGCGACAGCGGAAGCTGTGAGTTCCAGAAGGGCCCTGCCGCTTAGTCAGGAGAGACTGGCACAGCTCCTTGAAGGAGCCCAAAAAAGTAGAGTCCAATTGGAGCAGAACGAAGGCAGAAGCTGAGGAAGACTGCGTGGCAGCCCAAGCCTCCCTCCTCCTCGAAGGCCGTAAGCTGTTCCAGCTGCTTGGCGAACCTTGCCGCTGCAGAAACCACTCAACTGGCATCTTTACATTTGAACGGCGGATGTCATTTTTATGGGCAGCCCAACTTAAGACAAGCAAGGTGGTCCTCGAGGACCGTTGCGTGAAACAACCAACAAATGTCACAGGCTTGGGTATCGAGTTTGTGGGCCAGGCAGAAGACTCACATGGCATGTGGGTCAGTGTGCAACATCTTCTGACCCATGGGCACTGGTAAAACCTAGGCACAGACTTATCGTCCATCACAGTCGGGAGCTCGAAGATGATTACTGAAACTGTAACAAAGTTTTAGAAAGCAATCCAAATGGATTAAAAGCGCTAGGGCTTACAACGCGGAAGCATGAAAGAGGGAACCTGCTTCTTACAGTGGAAAGGAAGATCTGGCATCATGGGGCGGAGCCAAGGGGTATACCACCCGAGTGGGTGGTAGGTGCCAATTTGAAGACTTTCCGGCACATCTTAAATCTTAAAGGGAAAGAACACCGCCAAAGAGTATGGCTAGAACAACATATTCATGTCCCTAGAACCGTGTTTCTCATTCTTGTAAAGTTACAGACTGCCAGTAATGTGACAAGAATGTAAGTGTGAACAGGGCCTTATGGTGCAGTGTCTGATGTGCGCAGGACTATTAAATCATTAAGAGGCATGTTAAAACATAGGACACCCTCCAAAACTGTTGATAGTAACAAAGAAAAAGGACTACTACTGTCTGTACATGGGTTTAATTTTGTGGCCCTTTCTCGCGTAATGCTGGACATCTTGTTACATATGTTTTTTCTTTCAAAATATTTCCAAAGGGGGAAAAAATCTCGACTTCTCCACTGTGCTATCAATGGTCATGAGTACTAAAGAGGCTATAAAAGTCTAACTGAAAACCCTGGTTCATCAGAGAGACAATTTTTTATTAGAAAATGGGTTTGAAAAATAAAGCATGCTGACTGACTGAAAGCCAATGTCAGGCATGGATTTATTTTTCAATAGATGACTGCTAAAAAACGAGTGCCCCATTACTCGTTGTATCTTTGTGCCTCCCTGACTTTTCAAATTTGCCAGCTGCCATTTTTTTTTCTCCCACTTAGCGGGTGAGTTGCTGACCAACCAACTCACCACCACCACCACCGTCCATCCCTCCACCTCAGTTCACTTTAATTAAAGAGTAGCCCCACAAAAAATTAAACAAATGATGGAAGCAAAAAATGAAGCTGGCAATGTCTCAGTGCCAGCAGTACAAATCAATTCGCATTCCCTACCCTCCAAAACACCGGCCAATGAATTAGGCACCAGACGCCGACAGCACCTCTCCATCTCTGGGAGATGAACTCAGGAAAGTCCCTCACTCTATGGCACCACTACGATTCCCACCATCCTTCCCCAACAGTCCCCTGCACGCTCCTAACTTTCCAATGTGAAGCGGTAATCCGGGGCACTACTAAAATTAAAAAAAAAAAAAAAAAATCACCTGAATGAAAGCATAATTAAAGTGCTAAATCTTTGCATCTGTCACTCTCTAGGAAACCGCTACATTTCTTTATTCCTTAGTGTCTCAAGAGGACTGGTAAACACCTGCCCACTTTCTCCACTCCTGCAAGCCACCAGGTTTTTACAACTTCTACATCGTGCCAATTGTAGTATAGGAACAGAAAATTAAAACACACAGAAAGAAAGTGCAGCACAAAACGAGGGAGAAAGTAAGACAGAGACCACATTCGACAGCAAACAAATGCGACAGCACAAAACACAACAGCACCCTCTACTGCCAATGCAAGTACAGGGACTATTTTACAACAGTTTAATCAATATAAAGTAACTATCCACTATTTTTCTTCCCTAAAATACTGCTGAAAGCCCATTTTCTAAGCACAATAATACCCTCAAAGGTGGGCGGTATTGTGGAATACCGGTCCTTCCAGGTGCTATTCATTACGCCCCTGGGCGGTCTGGTATTCCCCAATACCGCCCACCCTGTCGGGTATTATAGCTTACATACTAATCTTGAAGGCATTAAGTGCAAAGGTGATAAACTCTTCCACATTACCACTCAGACATCAGCTTTAGATAAAGTACAGACACATCAGTGCTTTAAGTGATGAAGGGAACAGACATTTCCCCCAGGCAACCTTAGACATGACAAGCTGCTTCTCCATTTTAGAACCCAAGAGAGCCGCAGTTGCGAAATAGCCAGATGCTTTCACTAGCTACAGTGAAGAGTCTCTAGATAAAATTGTGCAGTATTTCAACTTTTCTGACCTACTTACAGAATCTGCAAGCAGAATTCATTTTACTAAAACAGATCACGGTCTTAAAATGATTACTACCAATCTCTGTCATTCCAGCAAGTCTATGGAGTTGTACTGAAAGAGCATCTAGATGCGTTTCCAGAGTCTGAAAATATTTACCAGACTGCAGTGGTTATACCAGCGGCTAACACTGAATGTGAACTTGGCTACAGTACTCAGAACTGAATACAATCAAAATTCAGGAACTCTCTGAAAGATAAAAACTTAAAGAACTCAATGATAATCTCAGAACTGGGTAGAAGTAGGGAAACTGTAGATTTTAATAGAGCTGCAAATACATGAGAAAAATGAAGAACGGAAGAAAAGAGACAAACTTTTTTTTGTGTAGCTTCAAGCCTCAGTCTCACTCACCAGACAGGTCTTAAGGAGCCAATATTTTTATAGGGCTAGGTTTAGTCTACATCAGTATTTTGTGTTTTCAATCAGTCTGCTGCTTTTTTAAAGAGCTACTGATACCTCAAAGAAAACTAAACAAAAAAAAAAAAAATCAGGTACAATTATGTTTGCGTTTCATTTATATTTTATATATTTCTCCTCTCCATAATTTATTACTAAATAAATTTGTATGAATACATGATCACTGTCTCAAGAGTTAATTTTGAGTTCATCTGCCTCTATAGCTTACTCCGTACTTCAAGTCATAATCCTCTGTTGTGACATCACAATCTGTTGCCATGGGAGTAACTGGGAGGTCAGAAGCAGTGCTCTATGACTTCAAGTAGGGAAAAAGCCGCAGGAATAGAAGAACTCTTCAGGAGCAAATATTTTGTTTTCATGCAAATTACTTCACTACTAAATAATGAGGAGAAGGAATATAGAACTAATGGGAAATACAAGCTGGACAGTGCCTAAATATTATTTATTTATATATTTTATTAGTTCCCCTGAACGTGTCACCAGTGCTTTAAACAACTGTGCATCTGCTATCTAGTCTGATCCACTCTCTGTTAATTTTTTTAAAACTGAACGTGAACCAACCCTCCTGAACCAAATACTCAAATCCTGTCATCACCTGTGACGTCTGTCAGGTCTGTCAAACGAACACAACAATGAAAGCAGGAGAGAGAGGGGAAAAAAAAAAAAAGGCACCATACTGTAGGTACAGTTTTTATTCACACACACGGATCACCAAACCAAATGTTATTTTTTTCAGAGAAATCCCCCCCCCCAAAAAATAAAAGTTTAGCCCTCCCACCAAAAAATGTGGGTCCCCGCATTTGGTAGACTGGGGGGAGAAATTCCACTGGATCCAAAACCGATTTTAAGCCCCGATTTCGAACTATATATTGTCAAGTAATATTCCAGTGTCTGTGGGTGTGTTTTTCCAAGCACTCTGTACTGCCTAAAACAGATAAGTTTTTAAAAACAGTCAACCATTAACTTTTATATCTGAGGTACTTTTTACTTTCCCTTCGGCTAATTAGAAGATTGTTTACCTGATGTCAGAAGGTGTGGTGTGTGCGACAGAACTCTGCCTGGCAGCTGACATAGCCATCTCCATTCCCCCGGCTACATCATCAGCACTGTAACCCTACTGACTGTGACATCACTGCTGCTTAGGAATAGCCACTCAGCAGCTACCAGGTTAGTCACCTGTGATGTCACGGTCAGTGAGATCGCAATGCAGGATGATGTAGTGGGGGGGCAGTGATAGGTATGTCAGCTGCCAGGCTGAGAGCTTTTCCACACATCCAGCACAATATTATCATATAGAATACTGTTAATGAGCAAAATGAACAAGAAAAATATTTCAGAAATAAAAAGTTACAACTGACCACTTATTAAAATTTGTACTATCTTCCTGTATGCCCGTTTTGGCTCCACAAGCTCTTTAATAAATACTCTGAGTAAATTGTTGGGCTTCTGCTTTTTTTGGTAAAAGAGGATTTCAATAATACCTTCTGTATGGAGCATGTGAAGGTCTGACACTGCCTTTCCGTAGTTAAACATTTGGGCACTTTAACGACTATACTATGACTTATCTGCTGGATTGGATGAGCCCAATGACAGTGCTGAAGATTTTAAATCATACATTAGATTCACCAGTGCAAAAAAAAAAATTTGCCAAAGTAAGCATCATCTGGGTCAAAAACTATTCAAAAGAACAATTGTCTTGAGTACATTAGCTAAAAATTGTAAAAACAAAAATACTTATTTACTTTTCCTTCTTTCAGCTACTACTGTAGAGCAGGGGCCCCAACTTTGAAATGGCCTAATATGGCCCAAGGACTACATCCTGATACGCAACTCATCTGTGCAGAGAAACAAAGCTCCTGCAGAAATGCGATTTAGTTTGCGCTGTGTGTGCACAGGCGGCAACTGCACGTCAGGTGCAGCTGCGGAGGAATGTTACTCCTGGTAATACCAGGCATAACACTCATGCACAGCTGTCGAAAATCACATAACCAGTCAAAACGACTCACCAATGGAAAAAAAAAAACTGCACACTTGTGCAGTGTGTCTGCCGTCTCTGCATACCTTTTTGAGTATGAAAATATGGCCCCCATATATATTGATGTGGACTCACTGTCAAGTGGAAAGTGGGTCTTTCTGGGAAGGATGCAGGGTTTTCTCTTTGGGTGCATGCTTGTCCCTGGATGACCTGTTAAACCAGTATATCATCTGTCGGTTCTGTGGTGGTTCAGGTGGATATTAAAGATCCACTGGCTCTTTTCAAAATGAGTAGGGGAATTTCCCTGGTATAAGATGGTATTTTAGGGATGGAAGGGCTTTACAATCCATCTAGTCAGAGCAGCAGTGACTATACCAAATCGGACAACAGACCCACATCCAAACTTGTAAGGCAGACTGCCACCCACACACATTTCCATTTTGTTAACTTAGCAAGACAACTGGAACACAAGTTCCTTTTTCAGAAGGGACCCGAAGTCAGTTAAATCACAAAGTAAACCATACATTACAATTCAAACAAAAACATCACTTTACAATCCAAATAAAAATAGCATTTACATAACAAACAAGTAAGACAAAACAAATCTTGTGAAACAAATGTATTTATGTGAATCATGAAAATTCGTTTTTAGGTCCCTTTGAAAATATTAGTATAGTGAAAGATCTGAGAGGATAGGGAACTGTACTCAAAGAAGTAAAGACACAATAAGGCAAAATAGTGTTTGTTGGCTGAATGCATTTAAGTGTCCTTGCTCTTAAGAAATAGCAAGTTACTGTCTGTTAAATCGTTTGGGTTTTTGCAGTGCCCCCTGAGAATTTTGTCTGAGGTGTTTGGGAATTTGTTATAGTGTATGGTGGAACCCTGTTATGCATGAATTCCATGTCTGTAACATGCTTATAGTGTATGATGGAACGTTGTTCTCCATCGAAATCCATAGTTTTCGAAACCTTGTAGTCACACACTAGTGACGTTCGCAGTGCAGCAGAATGGATTTTTTTTCTACTGTGCTGCGAACGTCACACTGTGTCGCGAACGTCACACTGCGTCCTCGAGCAGCATTTGACAGTTAAGGCTCACTCCATAGACAGGACACATAGTGAAAGCAGCAATGTCTGCAGCAGAACTAATGTTTAGCGTTAAAATGTTCAAAATGTGAAGTTCTTAAGCAGTTAAAATGTCAAGTGTGAAAACGTTCAAAATGTAAAGTTCTTTTTTTCTTCTAGTAACCCAGTAAAAATGTTTTGAAGCAGAAACATGCAGTACCGATTTCTTTCCCCACAAAACGACGTTCCACCATACACTATAAAGAAAAGTGCATGGAGAACAGTTGACAACAGGGCATCTTTCACCTCATTCACACTATGACGACGGATTACCTTCGAGCTGCGCTCTTGAGGTAATCCGTCGTCATAGTGCCAACTCGGTGAAAGAATAGCCCTGTTGTCAACAGTTCCCCATGCACTATCCTATATGTTGAGCTGCAGCAGTGACATCATTATGTTGTTGTGCTGCACTAGTGATGTCACCACTGCAGCACAACTTAGAATGCTGCCACATAGCTGCTTTCCTCTATCCGGCTGAGCTAGAAGCCGTTTGTTTTGTTTAAACTTGAATTTACAGAAAAAGCTGCAGCACACTGAATCAGTAATCTGAGCCATCCCCCCAACCCACAGGGCATCATCAGAATCATGTCACTTACCAAAATCGCAATGACAAGCTCGAAATGCTGTTGCCTAGTACAAAAACAACACAAGATATTTCGGCAGCGGTGCCATTTTAATAAGCAAATTATTAGTCCAATTATTTTAGCGCTCCTCCGCCCTCGCTCCGCATGGCAACCGAATATGTTTTTTGACTACCTTGCACTTCGCCTGATAATCACACCGCATCATCCTGATGAGAGTTTAGCCATCCGTTCAACACTGGTCGTGAGTTCTATAATAACATAACAATGGTTGGGAGTAGAATATGGAAGTGTCCAATTTAAGGCCTCAGCCCTCAAACCACACTCTCTGTCAATAAAGGAAACAACACATTTATTCTGCAATGATCAAGGTTGCAGATTCGGAAATGTGCGACCCCTCCCCGTAACAATATTTAAATACCTGCCATGATGACTAACACCATGACAATAAACAGGATTACTAGCCCCAAGCAGCAAGTGACAGTCCCCCTTCCCCAGTAACCACCGACTCGAGACGCTCAGTCCCGGGTCCTTCCGGAAAGTGGGACCTACCTTCAGCCTCCGTGGACGACACGAACGTGAAGTCGCCGTTGTGGGGCGAGAAGGGCTGAGCCGTGCGCTGTTGTTGCTGCTGCTGCATGGTCTCTGGCGAGCTGAGCGGAGCACCGATCGCACGCCGGAGTACCGCTACTACCGCTGTTGCTGAGGGAGGAAAGAGACCGACCTCCAAACGCTTCCGCAAAACGCTTCGCCCAGCCTGAGTTATTACTCCATGTCGCTGCTGCTGCTTGGTAAACACACAGATAGACGGGCCCGCAGCAGGAAGCGAGGGCAGCTGGGAAAGGCGACACGTCAAGAGTTACAGCAGCGGCGGCGGCAGGAGGCGGTAATGGGCCGCTTGTTACAGTACCACGTCTAACACCGCCCACTAGAGCGAGTTGGAAGCATTGAGATATTTTGTCATAAAGATCGCATAACAGAACCATAACATTCTTCTGCGTATAGAACCATAGAAGCTGAATTACATTCCATTTATTTCTTAAGCAATTTTATTGATGCATACATAATCACAAAACCTTGGCTTACAATAGGCTGTTTGTGACACACCGCTGAACATTTTTTTAACTGAAATGAGGTACATGGACACTCACAATGAGGGACACTGGGCAGCGTAATGAGCACATCCTAAAACATCGAGATACAAGCTCAGAACGCCGTGGAAAAAAAAACATCGTGTTTCCTTGTACAAAGTTTATTTTGTTTTTAGCATCTTAAAATATTGTAAATTTCTACTTTGAATGTTAATTGACTGCACTTTCTCTGTATGAGTAGCACCTTTTCTATGTGGGACGGATGAGGGACAGATTGGTTTTAAGATGTAAAATGAGGGACGTTACTCGTAATCAGGGACAGTTGAGAGGTATGTGAATGGGTTGAACTTTGTAGAGCCCCCGGGGAATGACTACTCCATAAAGATTTTTTTTTTTGCAAGTTTGCAACTAATATTTATAATAACATATATTAATTGGTTCTCCCTAGAATACTGACATCCATCCCCTTATTCTTCCTTTCCAACCTCGGATAGACTCACTACCCTGGGTTTGTGACATCCCTACATACCCCGTACTTATAGCATTCAATCCGGGCTCGCATTACTCCTTTTCTCCATCCACCTTCTCTACATCCGCTTTACCAACTCCTCTCTGTGCACCGTGCCCTCCTAGCCTTTCTTCCCCTACCTCCCTCCCTTCCCCCCTACCTTCACCTCTACCTGGTGTATATTTTTATTTTTTTTCTTCCATTACTTCCTCCTGCGACCTTAGATAACCTGCTTTATCTTCCTATAGACAATTCTATGTATGTAAATACCATGTAATCTGTACAATATCTGTATAATTCTATGTACATATGAACTTCTTTTTCTTCCTCTCTGTAAAGAGTATTATCTGTATTGCCTTGTAAATACCTGTGTTGACCTGTATATACAATTGTTCATGCTCCACCCAGGTCCATCTTGCAAATGAGCTTATGCTCAACGATGAACGCCTGGTTAAATAAAGACTTGATTGAGACTTGATCCAAAATGTTGCTTCCAGAAACAGTCTGACTTTCAAAAAATTGGCACGACTTCCAGATTTCAATTCAAGGAAGTTTTAGACTGCCATTAAAAAATAAATTCACAGAACTCCTGCTAACATAGTGGTGAACGAAAAACATGGACAAAGTAAATATATAAGAAATAAAAAAAAAATCCTCTCTCTGCCCTCAGGCCCACTGTGCTGCCATCATTTCCAAATACTGGTTTTGGACCCTCCCATTCTGCCTTTCTTCACTGATTTCACCTGCTCCCTGTAATAATCCTCATGCAGACACATAAGCGGAATGCTGTGGTCAGTTTACTGTACTGTGTAGCACTGGTCTAGTACAGATACAAAACTGCAAAAGCGCAGGCTACTGCCCACCAAACAAGGGCTTTTATTTCTATTAGGCTTAGCGCTTGCGCAGTAGAGCAGCACAAGCAAGTCTCATATGCTATTTCACCTCATTACATCTCCCATCTCAAATTGAACTCCCCCAACATAAAAATAATTTAAGTTCTGTGCAGTTCAAAGTTTTTGCAAGTCTATGTAATCACGATGCCAGGTGGACCTTCATGTCTCCCGCCCACTGACTCGGCTGACTGTTGGGCTGGATGGTGCCAGGCAATTGGTCCCGACTGCTCGGGGGTGGGGCTGACCTCACAGGCTCACTCTGCGACTGCCTTGGCATTACATGTGCTGGTCCTCCATTACAGGCATCCCTGGGATCCCATTGACCTCCATTACGTTGTCCTGCTCTCTCCTCTCTTCCTCTCCTCGGGTGTGTGAGTTTCGTGGGTCATAGGAGCGACACGGCTCTGAGGTTGACAAGAGATCTCTCCTGTTTCTCCGATACAATTTCCCATTTGCTTGGCCCACATAAGATTGTGGCTTTTCAGCATGGCGTTCCACAAATGCAGGAGTCCAGGTATTCTCAGGTGTTCGCAAATAAACAGGCTATCCTGGCTGCAAGGCCAAGAGTGGTCTGGCATGCAGATTGTAATAGGATTGCTGTTTTTCTTGGTTTTCTCGCAGTACAGCTCGCACAGCAACACCTGACACTTATGGTTTAAGCAGCTCAGCTCTGGTAGGTATCAAAGTTCTGGTTCTGCGGCCCGAAAGTAGCTGCGCTGGTGATCCCAGCCCCTCCAATGGTGTAGTTCTCAGCTCTAAGAGTGCTAAATAAGGGTATTGGTAGTCATGTTGTGCTTTTTTAAACAGTCTCTTTATTGTTTGAATGGCTCGCTCTGTCATCCCATTACTCGGGTATTTTGGAGAAGATGTCACTTGTCTGAACTCATATTTTCTTTGAAAGTCTCTGAACTCACTGCAGGCAAATTGTGGCCCATTATCCATCACAAGTATTTCTGGAATACCATGTCTTGCACATTGTGATTTAATATGGTTAATCACCGTTTCGCTTGTTGTGTTTTGCAACTTGGAAATCTCATTGTATTTAGAGTAGTAATCGACCATTGCTAGATAACTTTCTTTTTCCAATTCAAATAGGTCAACCCCAACCTTTTGCCAAGGTCTGTCTGGTATCTCATGTGGCAGACTCTCTAGATTGTGCTTTCCTGAATTGGTTGCAAATACCACACCTGGCTACCATGTCACAAATCTGACTGTTCATCCCTGGCCAGAATAAGAGGTCTCTGGCCATACGCTTGCATTTTTCAATGCCCAAGTGGCTGCTGTGTAATCTGGCTAACATGTCTGGTCTAAATAATGTGGGGTCTATCAGTCTCTTCCCCCTTTAGCAAAAGTCAATTTTCTGTTGAGATTTAGTCTCTGAACAGCGAATACTGCCTTATCTCAGAGTGCACTAATGCTTTCTCATGGAGCCACCTGTTCAAAACAGTGTCTGTCAATTTGACCAGTGCTGAATCCTTGTCGGTTTCTTGCTGAAATAATTTCAGTTTCTCATCACTGATAGACATGTAGTCCACTCTGTGAACCTCATACTTGTCTAGCTCAGTTTCTGGCACAGAATTTTCTCCCACAACCCTACTCAGGGTGTCTGCTATGTTAAGTTCTTTACCCGCT
Organism: Neoceratodus forsteri; assembly: GCA_016271365.2. NCBI lineage: Eukaryota > Metazoa > Chordata > Ceratodontiformes > Ceratodontidae > Neoceratodus > Neoceratodus forsteri. The sequence goes on along the minus strand of CM057451.1, from coordinate 142,201,234 downwards.
TTTTACTGTACTCGCAAATCATACTTTTGCAGTTTTAGCACTGTGCGTTGAATTCTTGGTGGAGCCGTGGCCAGTGTTTTTTTTGAAAAGGCTCTTTAGGGGTGTATGGTCCAATCTGACATGGACCCTTGGTCTGCCATAAATATACTGGTAGATTTTTGAACAGCCAGACACAATGGCCAGTGTTTCTTTCTCAATTTGCTCATAATTTCTCTGAGCTTTGTTAAGTGATCTGGAAGCAAACGCAACAGGTTTGCCTTCTTGCAGCAAATATGCACCCAGCCCTTCTGAAGATGCATCTACAGATAATTCAACAGTTTTTTTTAGGGCATAGTAGGCCAGTACAGGGGGGTTTGTGACAACTGTTTTTAGTTCTTTAAAGATCTTCTGGTCGTACCCCTCCCAGAGCCATGCTATCTCTTTCTCTATCAGTTCGCTCAATGGTTTATTTACAGTTGATAGGTTTGGAATAAACTTTGCCAGGTAGTTTACCATGCCCATAAATCTCTGTAAGTCAGTCTTATTTTGGGGAACAGTCATCTGGATAATTGCTTTTATCTTCTCGGGGTCTGCCAACAGCCTGCCTTTTACTTATGTTCAATATACTGGTCCTCTGCCATTCTGAATTTTGATTTTTTTTTTTTTTAGGTTTAAAGACACATGCTTATCTCTGGCTCTTTAAAACATTTCTTAACCTTTCATTGTGCTCTTGTACATTTGCTCCCCATACTAGGATATCATCCATAGTGACTTCAGTGCCCTAAAGCCCCTCAGAAATATATGAAAGTTTCTTTTGGAAGACATCTGGTGCTGAGCAAATCCCAAAGGGGAGACGCTTGAACTTGTATCACCCAAAGGGTGTATTAAAAGTCAGTAGATCAGAGCTGGGCCCATCCAGTTTAATCTGACAAAAGGCATGTCCAGCATCTAACACTGAATACTTTAGGCCCTGCTAGCTTAGCTGCAGCTTCTTCAGCTGTTTTCATTGAGTGATGTTCTCTTTTAATTGCTCTATTAAAATCTCTGGGATCTATGCAAATTCTTACTTTGTTTGGTTTGTCTACAGCCACCATCGAGTTGACCCAGCTCGTGGGTTTCTTCACCTTTTCAATAACCCCCATTCTCTCCATGTTCTCTAGTTCAGTTTTCACTTTGTCTAGTAATGCAGAAGGTATTTTTCTAGGAGGGTGGATCACAGGGCTAACTGTCTTATCCATTTTAATGTGATGTTGGCCCTCTAAGCATCCCAATTCCTCAAATACATCAGAAAATTCAGCCAGTATTTCTTCTGTGGTTTCCCCTGTACTTCCACTTACAATATTTACTGAAAATAGCTTCTTTATGAGCTTCATTTCCAGACAAGTAGACAGGCCTAACACTGAGATCACGTTTGCATCAACCACTTGAAATGGCAACAAGTAATACTTTTTCTTAAAACATGTTAACATCACTTTACCTTTCACATCAAGTTTATGCCCAGAATAAGAAACCAATCTGGCCGTCGACCTTTGAACAGCTTCTCTAGACAGTGTTTTATAATCTGAAAAGGCATCACATTACACTGTCCTCCAGTGTCTAATTTGAATGTCGCCATTTTCCCATTTATGTTCAGATTTACTTTCCAATCAGTGTCTGGCTTATAGGTAGTCACGGTCTCAATTCTAAAAGTACTCTCATTCCCCTGGGCATCTTCTTCTCTAACAACATGTATCTCACTGCATTTGCCCACACAACATACACTAGCAAAATTATTTTTTTCTGTGGCACAGTCTACAAAACTGTCCATATACTGGGTATTTATTTTTCTCATGCTCATGCACACACTTTTCATATCTGACTTTATTCGCTTAAAATACATAACTCCCTTTGCTCACATTGGTGCCTGTTTGTGCTCTCTCTTCCTGTACTGCTGCTACCTGCACTGATCTTTCTTCGTAAGCATGTTCACTAAAACACCTAATTTGCGTTTCACTTAGTTCAGCAGCTCTGCATATATCTATGGCCTTATCTAGCGTTAAGTCCTCTTCTCTCAACAGTCTGCATCTCACATGCTCACTCTGTATGCCGCATACAATTCTATCTCTAGTCAATGATTCAGTTAAGTCTCCAGATTTGCAATATTTAGCTTTTAATCTCAGTTCAGTTACATATGAATCAATGGACTCAAACCGAATTCTGGTTCCTAATATTGAACAGGTGTCTCTCATAAATCACATTCTTTCTCGGATTACAATACCTCTTAAATTGTCCCATAATTTTGTCCAGTTATTCTTTATCTTCCTCCCTTTCCCATACAAAAGTGTTGTACACCTCCAACACATCAAGGCCTCCTACATGCAAAAGGGTCATAGCCTGGATCTTCTGGGACTTTTCAGTGATTCCACTGGCAACCAAGAACATTTCAAATTGCTGCTTGAATCTTCTTCAATTCTTAGCAACATTTCCATGCCGACTGAGAGTGGTGGGAGGCTGCATGCTTTCCATTCTGACACCATGTAATAATCACACGACACGTAAGTGGAGTGCTCTGGTTAGTTTACTGTAGTGTATAGCACTGGTCTAGCACAGATACAAAACTGCAAGTTCAGTTTTAAGTTTCAAAAATGTATTGTTCAGCACAAAAAAGCCTTTACAATTTTCAGAATATGTCCTTTTGAGACATTTACATCAATAATTTAAGTGACAATAAATTATTTTCCTAAGATATAAAAATATCCACATCAGATACAAAGCAGGTCCATTACTTTATAAAGAAAATAAATCTGTCTATCCAAACACTGAATTCCAGGCTGTACAACAATTCTTCAGCATATGCAAAGTTCGGATCATTTACAAATGTATAGCGGACAGATATCCAACAGGTTTATTTACTATCCCAGAATCTGTAGTTGTAAACAGATATTGTTAGGACAGGAGGAAGGCCAAGACCAGTCAGAGTTCCCCCAAGCCATTTCTTTCTAGCTTTTTCATAGGTAGGACACAATTGCATAACATGCTTCAAATCATCTTCTTTGTTTCCACAGCCACAGGAGGAATCCACCACTCCCACTCTTTTCTGTCAGAAATGTATGTACTGTATTTAGCTGTATAAAGTTCCAGACAGAACCTTGTGATTAAACACCTATGCTAATGATTTGAGATATTAAGCAAATATGGTTCTAGCTAATGAGTTAGTTTGATTTTTTTATACCATCTACAATTTTTTAATTCCGAGATTCTCTTTAAATCTTTTGCTATTGTGAAATCCCTGGTCCTTGTTTTAATCATCATAGAAATTTCTTCTTTTGGTCTTAAGTATATCTCATACAAGAGATGGCCTAGACCCATTGGTTAAAGTTCTTTTTGAATTAATTTAATATTTGGAGAAATGAAGCCAAGATTTGTAAAAGTAATTTCCTCTTCTAGGCATCATCTAGGCATCCTATTTTCAGGAAGTTGGAAGAGTCCGAACATAAATAATATTTGTCTTTCCAATGCCATTGTTTCCAAGGAAAATTGGCCCAACTCCATTCTTATGATTTCAGAGGGTACATATTGTGGTACCATCAACATATAGGAATATAGTTTGTTGATAATACATTCAAGATCTTTTAAATTAGTATCACCCCATATTTCCATAGCGTACAACGTGTGAGCTTTCAGTTTTGCATTTAAGACCCTAACAGTACCTTTACCTGTTCCTTTGCCCAATTTTGAATTAAACAGCCTTAATGCATTACAGCTGTTTTCATTTAGTCTGCGTAAGTATGCTATGACTCCTCCATGTGTTATTTTGGGCAAAACGCAGCCCTAAATTATTATAGCACTTATTTTATATATTTTTTTTGGTTTATAACTGCTCTGGGCATTAACTTCGATTTATTACCAAAAATTACCACTTTAGTTTTTTCTTTATTAATCACTAATCTGTTAGTTTTGCATGTTTCTGCAAAACTATCCAATTTCCTTTAAAATCCCCCCAAAAATGTAGAAATTAAAACCAAATCATCGGCATACGCTAAGAGTGGTACTCTGTGGTCCTTCATTTTTGGTGAATGAAAGTCAGAACCATGTAAACTTTCTGAAATTGAATTAATGTATAAGTTAAGCAAAGTTGGAGCTAATCATCCCTGATGTACCCCCCAAATGTGTGTTCATCATTGCAGGTGTCAAACCCTGATGATTATATTGTACTTTAGTCCAAGTATCTTTGTGCAATCTAACATGGCTATTCAAAAGGGTGCTGTCTATCCCAAGGTCTTCCAATTGTCCCCATAACAGTGCCCTGCTGATACTATCCAAAGCTGCTGATATAGCCACAAAACAGCAGAATAATTTACTTTTTTTCACTGTTACATATTTCCAAATTAAATGGTTCAGTACATAGCAATGTTGAATTGTGGACCTTCCGGCTCTAAAGCCATTCTGGTATTCACTCAATATACAATTTTCACTAATCCATGATTGAAGTCGATATAATAACATTTTACAGAACACTTTCTGTGAAACATCAATCATGCTTATGGGCCTGTACATTTTGGGATTCATTGGATCTCCTTTTTTTAAAGTGCAGGCTACTGCCTGCCAAACAGGGGCTTTTACATAAGGCTTAGCACATGCACAGTAGAGCAGAATACGCAAGTCAAGTATGCTAATTCACTTCATTACACTTCATACTCTTCCTACTCTCTTTGCTCCAGAGACTGCTACACCTTCTCCATTCCTTACCCTTGCCTTCTGCTGGCCAAGTTGCCTTTTCCTACTGCTTCCCTTACCTCTGGAATCTGCTCCCCACCTCTCCCCTTCACTTCCCACCTTTAGACATCTCATAAGGCAACTTCCTGCACCCTCTTTTTCCTGTCTACCCCTTTCCTAAGCTCTTATCCTCTCCTGCTGTGCTCCCCCCCCCCGAAACATAGAATTTGATGGCAGGTAAGGACTGCTTGGCCCTGCCAATCTGGCCATTTTCCCTACCTACTGTAACACCGTAGATCTGACTTGATCTACGACTTTACCTCCCCTTCCCCTGCCACAAGGTTTTGTTATGCCTATCTCATGCTTTCTTGAATTTCATTACAGTTTTTGATCCCACCACCTCCTCTGGGAGGCTGTTCCGGGTACCCACCACTCTTTCTGTGAAGAAGTACTTTACCTAAATCTCCCCTGAGTCTACTCCCCTCCAACTTCATAGCATGGCCCCTAGGTCTTGAACATTTTCTGATCTGAAAAATGCTTTCTTCTTGAACCTTATTTATACCCATGAGGTATTTGAAAGCCTCCCTCTATCATATCCCCTCACTCTCTCCTTTCCTCCAGGGTGTACATGTTGAGGTCCTTCAGTCTCTTCCTCATAGAGCTTTTGATGCAGACCCTTCACCATTTAAGTTGCTCTCCTCTGGACTGCCTCTACTCTATCTGTGTTCTTCCTGAGATGTGTTCTCCAGAACTGGACACAGTACTCTAGATGGGGTCTCACCAGTGATTTATACAGCGGTATCACCACCTCCCTCTTTCTGCTGGTGATACCCCTCCCTATACACCCAGCATCCTGCTGGCTCTCCCCACTGCCTTGTCACACACTTTGGCCACCTTTAGGGCATCAGATATGATTACCCCAGGTCTCTTTCCTGTTTGGTGGTCGCCAGTACCACTCCTCATATTTTATACTCCAACCTTTTGTTTCTGCACTCCCAGTGCATGATTTTGCACTTTTTCATACTGAAATTCAGTTGCCACACTCTTGACCTTGCCTCAAGTTTTCCTAGATCCCTCTTCATTTTTTCCATCCCCCCGCCCCCCCGAGTGTCTACCCTATTACAGATCTTAGTGTTGTCTGCAAAAAGACATACCTTACCATCTAGTCCCTCTGCAATGTCACTAATAAAAACATTAAAGAGGACCAGTCCCAGTACTGATCCTTGTGGCACCCCACTGGTCACCCTCCCTTCCTCATAGTGAACTCCAATTACCGCTACCCTCTTTCTATCCACCAACCAATTTTTTCACCCAGTTTACCACCTTTGGACTCGCCACAGACTGCTCAGCTTTTTTATGAATTTTCTATGAGGAATGATGTCGAAGGCCTTACTGAAATCTAGGTAGTCTACATCCACTGCTCCACCCTGATCTACTTCCCTGGCCACCCAGTCAAAGAAAACGATCAAATTTGTTTGACATGACCTCCCACTTGTGAATCCATGCTGCTTCAGCTCTTGTAAGCCGCTGGATTCAAGATTTTCAATAATCTTTTCCTTCAGTAGTGATTCCATTAATTTCCTCACCACCAAGGTCAGGCTGATTAGCCTGTAATTTCCAGCTTCCTCTTTACTACCACTTTTGTGAAGTGGGACTACATCTGCCTTCCTCCAGTCCTCTGGGGACCACCTTTGTTTCCAGTGAGTGGTTGAACAGGACTGTCAGAGGTGCAGCCAGCACCTCTCTGAGCTCCCTCAATATCCTTGATATCCTCTCAGTATCCCCTGGTTCCATGTTCTCAACACCATCCCAACCCTCAACATGCACTGTGCATTTTTACTTTTTCCCATAGTTGCCCTTCTTTTACTGTGCTGTATAAATACTGTTTTATACTAGAGTTTTCTCAGTTACTGCCGCCTCTACTTATTTCAATGTACCCTTATTTTGTATTTTTTATTTTTATTTCTGTACGTTGGAATGTAAGCTTCAACTACTTTATAAGTTGTTTCCCCCACATTTCTCTTCCCCGGGTCGCACCTTTAAACAAGCCTCAACTCAGTTTGCCTTTCCTGGTAAACACATTTTAAATAAATATATAGAATAATGCATGGGATGTTGTACGTTACGTAAGTAATAATGCCCAACAGGGTGGGCATTATTGGGATATAACAGACCACCCAGGGGCGTAATGAGGCCAGACGCCACAGGTGGAGGGCCTTATGGCCCCATGGAAGGTCCATTATATCCCATAACGCCCACCCTGGAGGGTATTATTATGCTTAAAAAATTGGCTATGGTAACAGTTTTATGTAATATTTAAAAATAAAAAAAATATATAAAAACATAGGTAAAAAGGACTTACAAGTCAGTTTTGTTGTAAAGTAGTTCCTTTGGCATAGTTGCCAGTAGAGTGGGCTGCTGCTGTTGTCAACCAGGTGCAAGTCTCTCCTCGCCCGCTTCCCATACTGCCGATTGGGAGCGTCATGCCATTTCCTTTGCACTTCCATCTTGAAAGAATTCGAAAGAGTGGGGAGCAACAGTCTGTGACATATCGCCTTGAATAGGGTCAGTGCATTTTTTTTTTAATGTTTAGATTAGAGTAAGATGCCATCGGGGAAAGTTTTGTTAATCGGAAATTCAGGATGTGAGCTGGGGCCAATCCCGGTCAGGCTACATTACTGAAGTGCTCCTTGCAGTTGCACAGAGTACGAGGTGGGAGGTGGTGTGGTCCCGCTGTACTAAAACAAAAAAATGAAACAAAAATAAACAGAACAAAGCAGAGCGGGAAAGGGTTTGGAGGGCAGGGTTTGGAAAGCAGTGTGGTCTGAGGACCGAGCGTATGTATGTGTGTGTACGCGGGGCTTTCTCTCTAGCTAAGTGAGAGAAATAAAATGGTGGCAGATCAACTGTGGAAATTTGGGGTGAAGATCCAGTGGAACGTGGGCACAGGGATACCACCTGGTGATGGGTGCTGCCATGAGGGACTAGTTATTTAGAGGGTGTTGTGAAGAAATAACAGCATTGGTGCAATGCTGTTTCAGCCAATCAGAATGTTGCTTTTCCAGTGCCTATTTTGTAAGAGAATTTAATACACACCCGAGGTGTGTGGTGCTGCATAAACCCCAGGGTGACGCTCGAGGGGTTTATCAAGTATCATACACCGAGGGTGTGTATTACATTTGAGTAATTACACCATTTCATGGTTTATTTTATATAATAACTGGCCATCAGCTTTTTCCCTTTAAAGGGAAACGTCCACATACAGTCGGGCCCCACCTCCATGTGAAGTGGGGCCCGATTAGCAGATGCAATAGAAAGAAGTTAAAATAAACTTACTTGCTTCACATTTATTTGTAAGTATATCTGGTTGATCCTGCGCCCCTGTTGCCCCGGCATTTTAGGATGCAGAACCCTCCCTTTCATGCCCACAAGCACCTGCGGCTCTCCCCGTGATGACGTTTCAGGTGGGGAGCAGCCGGGGGCATCTATATACTTGATATGAGACTCCTTTTTAAAATAGCTCCGGTTTGGAGCCTGGACATTCGTGGGCATGTTTCTTATAAGCAGATGATGACCAGTACCCTGCCAGTTGATATGTGGTCTCGGTGTAGGCCGGAGACGCATAGATTCTAAACTGCAGCTATTTGAATATTTGGCAATACTGTATTGCCAAATATTCAGATAGTCTGGTTTAGAATCTATGCGCTCCGGCCAAACCGAGACCACTGATCAACTGGCAGGGTACTGGTCATCATCTAGTGACAAGAAACATGCCCATTTAATGTCCAGGCTCCAAACCGGAGCTATTTTAAAAGGAGTCTCATATCAAGTATATAGATGCTCTCGCTGCTCTCGCCTGAAACGTCATCACGGGACAGCCGCAGATGCTTGTGGGCGTGACGGGGAGGGTTCTGCATCCTAAAATGCCGGGGCAACAGGGGCGCAGGATCAACCAGATATACTTTCAAATAAATGTGAAGCGAGTAAGTTTATTTTAACTTCTTTCTATTGCATCTGCTAATCGGGCCCCACTTCACATGGAGGTGGGGCCCGACTGTACGTGGAAATTTCCCTTTAACTGTTTCTGATCCTGTGTTTTGTTTTTCTAAGAGCCCCACCCCCATCACTCACTGTCCTCTCCCAAATAATGAAGCACGTGTGCACCAAATTAATCACAGCTAGGAAACTAATCAGAATCATATCCAGGAAGCTAATTAAAAAATAAAGATGTTTCCCTTTTAAAATTAGGAGTACTCACACTTTGCAGTCACTTGTTCACTTTTAGCTCTGCCACTTGGTTTCACTCGCCACCCAGCCAGCCAGTACCCTCAGCTTTGTGCCCCTCCGTCAACATCCCCGGACTGACACAAAGCTACCGAGAGTCAGTTCCCATACTGAGTTAGCAGCTTACCATTCTGTCACAGTCACATCCCATCCATGCAGTTGTGCCGCTGATCAAACTAGTGAGCCATGTTGGTGTGCCGCCCACAGCTCCTGAGTGCCTATTTCTACATTCAAATCTACATCCATTCACAGAAGGGGGGGGGGCAATTGGACAAGTAAAAAGGGAAGCACTTGGATGCAAGACAGGAGTATTGGTTCCGGTTCTCTGCTAAAACACTGAAGCAAAGCATAGTTATGTGAATGATGCTGTGTTTACAGAAAAACTGCTGTCACAGAACGGCATGCTCAAGAGTGCTGCTGGACCTGAGTGAGTGCGTGAATGCTGTAATAACCCTGGTTATTTGCCGAATTATTACAGCAAATAATAACTGGTCATCTCCACAGAAAAAATTGATGGCCAGTTATTATAAATAGCGAAATAAAATAATAACAACTTTGGCCCTGCATTATGTAAAGTTGTAACAAACTCCTCCTTACAGTAGGGGGAGGGAGAGGTGGTTTTCCAGGTGTCTGCCAGAAGGGGAGCAATACCTGTTTCACAGGCTCTGACAAACTCCTTGACTAGTGGACATTAGACAGTGAATTACACAAGAATCAAAGCTAGCAGCCAGCCCAATGGTGCTGAGGGTTGAGGCGCTGGACACCACACCTTGCACCACACTGGCGATACGTTTTCTGGAATGAGCACAGGCCGTCAGGGGTCGGCTGGGAGGAGAAGGCTTGAGCATCTACCGACAGCTTGCCTTCTCCTGGGGAGGGAAGGATGCAAGATTCAGCACTTGAGTGCCTCCCAGTGGCAAAGGTGGGGGCACCATGCCGCAACCTGCATGCAAGAGGGAAGGTGGTGCATGGCAGACGTCGGCAGGAATGCACTCGGGAGTGAGTGTGTCTCCTCCACCAGGCATCATTGTATGATCATGCACATCTGGGGGTGGAACCACCAAAACAAGGAAACGCCCTGGAGTGGTGGTAGGCGATGGCACGCCCTGGCCCCCATGCCCACTGCAGGACCCCGCCCTCCTGGGTCCTGATCCTCCATATGCCATCAATGCCTGAATGATACTGAATGTCTAGGGTGTCTGTAGGAGTGGTGGCCCCACCCTGGGGGTAAGCCAGGGAGGTCTCTCGCCAGGCAGAGGTAAGGCATGAGCGAAGCTCCAGGAAGGGACCCAGAGTTGGGGGGGGGGTTCAGGCTGGATGGGAGATAACCGGGATAACACCTGAGAGAGGCCACCACTCCAGTGACCGGAGGGAAACAGAATTAAAAAAAAAAAAAAAAGAATCAAAGCTAGTGTAATGCCCCATTTCAGCTTAAATGGACACTGTCAGCAGTTTACTTACTGTGGGGGGAGGGTCCCTAAATGTGCCTTTAGTGTCTGTAGCAATGTTGGAATTCAGAGAGAATGCAATGCAATACTTATTTCACCCAGAAAGTATTTAGCTTAAAATAGTTCTCCAAAACCCTCACGGTCCACATGGGTTTACCATGCCGGCTCTCAACGTGTGGTCATATCTCTAAATGGCGCTGAAGCGCCAGAAGGCTTGTTCACGCCTCAGCACACCCGAGTTCAGCTAAACAGATATTTTGAGTATGAAGAAAGCTGAACTTGGGAAAGTGCTGGTGGATGTGAAACGAGAGCTTAAAGTGATGAAAATCGGGTTCCTAAACTCCAGCTGTGATATTGGATATGTGCATGGCCAGTATCGCAGCTGGAGTTTAAGACCCTGATTTTTAACACTTTAAGCCTTTGTTTCATGTCCACTAGCACTTTCCCAATTTCTGCTTTCTTCGTACTCAACACAGTTGTTTATCTGAACTTGGGTTTACTGATTCGTGAACGAGCCTTCTGGTGCTTCAGCACCATTTGCCAATGTGACCTTGTGTTAGGAGCCAGTATGGTAAACCCAAGTGGACCATGAGGGTTTCGCTTTGGTGGAAAATTATTCCAAAGTAAGTACTTTCGGGGGGGAAATAAGTGCTGCATTGCATTTTCTCTGGATTCTGACACAGGTACAAACACTAAAGGTGCATTTAGGGACGTCCCCATTAAAGTAAGTAAATGGCTGACAGTGTCCCTTTAATAGTGGCATTGGAGTACTGTGCACATGTTTCATTATTAAACATTATAGCAATGCAAGAAAAAAAAATTTCCTACAGTGCATGATAGTACTGAAAATTTTGACCTCTACTTTTTATGTTGGTTGCGTTTGCGCAAACCAACGTATTGTGGCAATATGGGATTTCATGGGTGTGTCACTGCCAAGCCCATTGCAGTTCACAGAACCAGGGGCTCAGCAGTCTACCACAATGACCACTAGGTGTGGTCCTGATGCAACTCTCTGCTGGGTGGGCTAAATGGTCATGCACTTCAAAGGACTGAAACCACTCTAATCTGAGAGGGTTTCGACCCTTAGATTTGCATGACCCCACCTGGGGTGCCAAGCCCCATGTCGGCGATGCCCCCTCCCCCCATAGTGTCAGACATTGGGGTGCCCAATCTCCGTGTCAGCGATTCCCCAGTACTGTCCGACACTGGGGTGCCCAATCCCCATGTCCACGATCCCCCCATACTATGGGACACTGGGGAGCCCACCCCCAGTTTACCCAGTTATGTTACCCTCCCCCCACAACTCTGGAACACTGGGAAGCCTACCCTCAGTGTCCCCAAACATTTTTTATCCCTGAAAAAGGAAAAACAATTCCCTGGCTTTTTTTTTAATTAAACCTGTAAAGAAGAAAACGGTCCTTTGTCATCTCCTCCATCCCCCTTCCCATCCTGACCCTCCCTCTGTGCACCCACCTCCCCACACCCCCCCCTTACCCCATACTTATCTCCGGAGGTCGGTGGCTGGCATCTTCTGTGGACTGGGACACACCTACACTCTTCAAAGCCAAACAGTGAACTTAAGAATCAAGGTAAGTGCCGTATAATGTCAGTCAATGGAGTTTTAAACTTATGTTGATATCTTGGCCATTTTTAGTTCTTTTTGCACCAAATTTTCAACATGGGCTTTTTGGGACACCACCTCATGAACACTGGCACTGTTGTTTCGTTACTCGGTCCTGAAAGGTGATTTTGCTCTCCCTGTGTGGAGTCACCTTTCAGAACCGAGTAACGAAACAACAGTACCACTGTTTATGAGGTGAGGTGCCAAAAAGCCCATGTTGAAAATTTGGTGAAAAAATTCCCTAAAATAACCGTGTTATGAGTGTGTGTTGCGCAGTTTGTATGCAGACGCATAACTTTACACATTTATTATAGTTTCACTCCAAATTGTCAACATACAGATTTTTTCACACCACCCCATGAACAGTACAGCTGTCATTTCTCACATCCTGCCCAAAATGCGTTTGCTCATCTGTGGTGCAGAATGGCACTATCCTTGCATGAAATCACCTTTTGGGGCTGAGTAATGAAATGGCAGTGCCACTGTTCATGAGGTGGGGTCCCAAAAAGGCCATGCTGAAAATCTGGAGCAAAACTTACGAGTTACGCTCACTCGTTGTCATTTTCTTACACATGCACATACCTTTGCCAATTTCTCATATTTTCACTCCCAGTTTTCAACATAGCCATTTTTCACACCACCTCATTAACACTATGGCTGTCATTTCTCACATTCTTCCCAAAATGACTTTCTGCATCTGTGGTGTGGAATGGCGTTTTGCCACGGATTAAGACATTTTCACCTATGGGGTTTATGAGGTAAGGTGGTAAGAAGACTATGTTGAACATTTGGGGTCAAAATGTGAAACAAATTACAGTTATCACGGCAACATACATCTGTTTGCTGTGCCTACATCCTGGGTTCGGAGACAGAGTCTCGGGAGTTGAAAGGCCGGCTGGGGGCAGTAGGATTGAGTGCCCCAGGGACTGCTCTCATTCTCTGGGTGGGGGGGGAGAGTGTCTGACGCATCATGCACCTCTGGTGGAGACTGGGGGAACCACTGCTGCTGGCACCTCATGCAAGGAGGGGTGAGGCAGATGCTGGCACCATTGCACGTCCCCACCCCCAAGAATCTTCAGAATTAGCACACAAAAGATTCTGGCCCCATTTCTGATGCCCCTGCCTCCGCTGCCACTCCAACAGCAACTAATGAGAGAGAGAGAGAGACTATTGGGGGCAAAAGAGAAATGTTATAGTCACAGAAATCACAAGTAAAGTTTATTCTTTGCCCCAGTGTGGCTGTGTGTGTGTGTGTGTGTGTGTGTGTGTGTGTGTGTGTGTGTGTACAGTGCAAGAGCAGGATGGCTGTGAGAAAGTGCCCTATACTCCCTATGTATAAATAAACAAACACACTAACTAATGAACTCTTTTCTATCATTTTTTCTCTTCCCCTCTAAAAACTTCAGTTGTGCAACAGTACCCCTTTCAATTCTTATGTGTCTTATTTCCTTTATCCTAGGTAGGCCACCTAGAATAAGGCTGCACTATCTTCTTTTATATCAACAATCTCTTCTTAGTACCTTGTTTGTTTTCTTTTCTTCTAGGTTCATTCAGTTACCCCCGTTATAATAGAAAATGAAAGACTGTACAGATTTACTACAACGTTTAGTAGTAAATGAAATGTTTGTTGTTAGTAAAAATAAAAGAAATCATTATGTGTTGTATAAGAGCCAGCAGAAAATATGTAGGTTGCTGGTTTCATTATGATTTGTGATCCCAGACCTTGATGGGAGCTGCTGTATTAACTCAGGGCAGCCGTGCTGTGCTTTTGCAGCCGCCCAAGTTGGAGAAAATGTTGAAATGTTTAATAAATTAATGTTTAGGTCTCAAATGCTGAAAATACCCCATTTTTGTCTCTTGCAGTCAGCTCCTAAAGCACCGAGAGATGAGGAGCTGGAAATAAAAAGGGGATAGTGTAAGAAGAGGTGGTGCAGCAAAAGGAAATATCAGCCACCCGCCAGGAAGTAAAAGTGAAGCACTTTCACTTTTGTAAGTCACGCTGCTGGTGACTTGTGTTAGAATGGAGCCTTCTGTCTTTAGCCTCCTCTGAAAGCCATAGTAGGCTGCTACCGGGGTGAAACAGGCTCTAATAACCATGCACACAGTCTGGGGCCAGAATGTGAGAGAGTGTTGCTGTTTTACAATTGCAAGCCGTCACTCCTGCTAAACTAAGAGTGCTACAAGCTCTACTGTCTCCATAGACTGAAAAGAGCTATAATGACTCAGGATAACTGGCTCAGAACAGTGCTAAATTTCTGAAGTACCTGATATTCAGAGTAGCAGTTGTAATAAAGAGTATCTGTACTGTATTAAACTGTTCTGCAGCTGTGTATGCAGTCGCTAGCAATATGAATGATACTGAGTCATTTTGTGCCATTCAATGAGAGAAATAACAGTATTACAGTGTAAATAAATAGACTTACTGGGAATTACAGTCTGTTACTATCCCCAGCAGGGCTGCCTCTCTTCTGTTGGATTTCTTAGGGAGAGAGCACCCTTTAATGTCCCTGTTTTATAGGCTAGTTTAATTATGAAGTGTCACTCTTCCCATTACCATGGTAGCTACCTCAGGGTTGCTAAGCAATTCGTGACCTCATTATCGTGTTTCTTCTAATATGTCCAGCCACACTATGGTGAGTGGGAAATTGGAGGTATAATGGGAAAGGCAGAAGGGATTAATGCACTAAGGACACTTTTAAAATGTCCTAAATCACTACCTTGAGTAAGAAACAAGCTTTTTATGTTAAGGGTCTGGGTCATGTGACCATGACCCAGGGGTATAAATACCCCTCTCCTGGACATCAGACAGTTGAGCCTGGGAAGTGACAAGGAGAGGTCAACTGAGTGAGTAGATACAGAGGTATTGAGAGTCGTAGCAGTTCTACAAATTCTAAGATTGTATTGAATAACTGAAGGTGCAAGAAACCACCAAAGGGACAAGTGGTCGTTATATTGCTGAATATTTTGTTTTACCTGACTTGAAGATTATTGTTTTGGTTTTCTTATTTTCTGGTTTATTTTCTTCCTTTCTGTAAATAAGTTCTTTGTTAATAAATATCACACAACTATGTGTTTTAAATTTTAAAACACTGTTTATTTCCCACACTCTGTGACATTTGGTGTTAGCAATGGGATTGGGTACTGGTTTTCTAAAGCCGAAAGGGAGAGACCAGTATTTGACACCAGCCCAGGTGTCCATACTATTGGGACAAACAGTTAAGATGGCACACAATATGGAATCGGTAGATACAACAGAACTAAAGGAGGAAAAAGGCACCACTGGAGTGCAGACCAGAGCCCAGACCCAGAAGACGGGGGAGATCCCATTATCGGGGCTGGAATTTGGAGGAACCAGAAGGAAGACCAAGGATACCAGATTGGACCGGATGGATGAGGACCAGACAGATGAGAAGTCATTGCAAGAGGATCCACCACCTGAAGACATCGCTGAATTACTTAGTTGGTTGGCAGTAAAACAAGTGGAGACAGAGCGACAACGAGAACGGGAATATCGAGAGCAAGAAGTGGAGAGAAAACAACAGGATCAGAGATGGACTGATACACTCAAGGCATTACAGGTGATTGGGCAAGGATCCTCAGGGGCTGGAAATACAGGTAAATCTCCAAAAGATATTAAACTAACAAATATGGCACCGACTGATGATATT
Organism: Neoceratodus forsteri; assembly: GCA_016271365.2. NCBI lineage: Eukaryota > Metazoa > Chordata > Ceratodontiformes > Ceratodontidae > Neoceratodus > Neoceratodus forsteri. The sequence continues at coordinate 142,185,539 of CM057451.1, read as the reverse complement.
GAATCCTATTTAACTACTTTCGAGAGGGTGGTGAAAGCGTGTGGATGGGATCCTAGGCAATGGGTGGTGAGGTTGGCACCCTATCTTACGGGGAAGGCCCAGTTGGCCTATAGTAATATGGGCAGTAGATATGCCGAACACTGTGAGAGGGTGAAGAAAGAAATCCTAAAAAGATACAATATTAACTCAGAAACGTATAGGCAGAGGTTTAGATCCCTGAAGTATTACACCAGCGATGTTCCAAGAGAGACATTTACTAGATTGAGAGAGCTCTGTATCAAGTGGCTACAGCAAGAGGGGAAGACAGTTGGAGATATTGTGGATATTCTAATGGTAGAACAGTACCTACAGATATTACCACCAGAGGTGCAGATCTCTGGGTGCAGGAGCACAACCCCGAAACAGCAGAGATAGCTATTACCCTGGCAGAAGATTTCCTGGCTGCAAGACAACCAACCAGAAAGGGGTATCGAATTGACCCTACAACACCAGGCCCCCAGCTGCAAAAGCCCCAATCACACAGAGAGCCCCAGTGAAGTATAGCAGACAACCACTGGGATGACCTACCCAGGGAAGTAGACCTTTTGACCCTAACATCATTTGTTGAAACTGTCAGAGGAAAATGTCACATTGCCCACTTCTGTACTCATCCTAGAGCAGAGGCCTCCCATTTATCATTATTAACTGAGGGCTACTTCATGCGAGATGTGGCTATCAGTAGCCAAAATGTCTTTGGTTTGGTGGATCCCGGAAGCAAGATCACCTTGATTAGACCGGAATTAGTAATGGAGGGACAGACAGAGGAATCCACAATGAAAATTGTCTTTTCATGGAGACACACACTGCTATCCTACTGCTAAAATTTTGGTGAAGGTGAATGGGAATGAAGAAACCCTTACAGCAGGAATAGTGCCTAATTTACCCATACCCATGGTATTGGGCATGACTTTCCAGACTTTCCCTCACTAATGGAGCAAGCTGACGTTGTTTCAGCAGTTACGACTAGGGCCCAAAGTAAAAGAGAACAACTACTTGGGGAGACTTTTCCTTTTGATCATGACATTATAGACAGTCCTAGTAAGGACAAATCGACAAAGAATCAGCAGAGGGAGAGACAGAGAGAATGGACACAAAAACATTATGCACTGCCTGATCAGCGGTTACAAACTATTTTTACTGATGTTGATGTGGCAAGAGAGCAAAAAGAGGATGAGACGTTGCAACGTTTTTTTTCATTGGTGAATCAATCTGTAGATAAAGGTGCCCCAGAGATACAGATGATCAGTAACATATTGTACAGAGTCTGTGCTAATCCCCAGACAGAAGAGAAAGTAGAGAAATTACTGGTACCCACAAAGTATAGGAAATCAATCTTGTTTTTGGGAAATGATTTAACATGGGCTGGACATGCAGGAAGGGAGCACACCTTGAAGCGTATATTGTTAAGATTCTACTGGCTAGGTATGCATGAGGATGTAAAACAGTATTGCCAGACATGTCCAGATTGTCAACAGACAGCACAGGTAGGGAAATGAGATGTAGTACCCTTGATGCCCTTACCGCTGGTATACTAATCCTTTTGATAGAATTGGGATGGACATTGTGGGTCCACTAATCAAAAGTAAAAAAGGCAACCAGTTTATTTTAGTTATTGTCGACTACGCTTCGAAATACCCAGAAGCCATACCTATGCGAACTGTGACCACACCAAAAATCGCTGAAGAGCTGATGATAGTATTCAGCAGACTGGGTATTCCCAGGGAGATAGTCACAGATAGAGGGACACATTTCAATGCCACCCTTTTGAAAGAGCTATATAAACTATTAGGTATAGTGGCCCTATGAACTTCCCCTTATCAGCCCCAAATGGATGGACTAACAGAACGATTCAACCAAACTTTGAAGAGGATGATTAGGAAATTCGTACATGATGAGGGACGCAATTGGGATACCCTGTTACCATATTTGCTGTTTGCTTATAGGGAGGTTCCCCAAGCATCAACTGGTTATTCCCCTTTCACTATCCTTTATGGCAGGAACCCTCGAGGGCCTCTAGATGTGGTAAAAGAGAGTTGGGAAGAAGGGAAGGACATTACATATACTAATATGGCTGAATAGCTGGGCCAGTTAAGAACGAAACTGGTTAAATACACCACATTAGCCCATTAGAATAGTGTTCAGGCTCAGGAGTGCCAGAAACAGTACTGCAATGAAAACAAAGGGGAGATTAAATGTTTCACTCCTGGGGAGCAAGTCCTGTTACTTTTACCCTCATCCCAACAAAAACTGTTAATGAAATGGCAAGGACCCTTTGTAATAACCAGAAGAACAGGACCAGTGACCTATGAGATAGCCATGTCAGAGAAGAAGAGTGGTAGAAAGATATACCACGCGAACCTTTTAAAAAAATGGTAAAAAACACCAGAAAAGGATGAGAATGTCGGGATTGGGATGATAGTCTTACCAGAAGGACAGTCAGAAATAGATGATGCCTATGGAAGACTGGAAACAGCTACTACCCCCTCCCAGATGACAGTGAACCCTGACCTAAGAAAGGAACAAAAACAAGAGGTGGAGAGTCTGATCAACTCATTTCCACAAACATTCACAAAAAACCCAGGTTGAGCTATCGGGGTAACTCATGCAATCAGGACTGAATGGAACCCTATTAGGCAGAAGTCTCATAGAATTCCCGAAAGGGTCAGGCTAGATGTGATCAAAGAAACTGAAAAGCTTAAACACTTGGGAATTATCAGGGCATCCACAAGTGCCTGGGGGTCACCCATAGTTATAGTCCCAAAGAAGGACGGAGGAATATGCCTTGCCTTGATTTCAGAAAGTTAAATGCAGTATCACAATTTGACGCTTATCCCATGCCAAGAATTGATGATATAATTGCTCGAATAGGACATGCCAAATATAACACAACATTAGACTTGACTAAAGGATATTGGCAGATACGTTTGGAGATACAGGATAGGGAGAAAACAGCTTTTAGTACACCTATAGGACTGTTTGTGTTCACCACAATGCCTTTTGGCTTACATGGAGCCCTGGCTACCTTTCAGAGATTCATGGATCGCATTCTAGCTACACATACTGGTCACTGCTCTGCATATTTAGACGATGTGGTCATCTACAGTCATAATTGGACCACACACCTAGCACAGTTAACAAAGGTGATAGAATCCATTAGAGGGGCAGGGTTAACTACAAACACCCAAAAATGTACTATTCCCATGACGGAAACACGTTATTTGGGTTTTGTAGTAGGAAATGGGCAGGTAAAACCCAAAATTGAGAAATTGGAGGCTGTGGCCAAATGTCCCATTCCACAGACACAAAAACATTTAAGGTCATTTCTTGGGTTGGCAGGCTACTATCGACGTTTTATCCTAAACTTCTCATTCATAGCTACCCCACTAACTGATCTCACCAAGAAGAGGTGTAAAAATAAGGTAGAATGGACTGCTGAATGTCAAGAAGCCTTTCAAGCCATTAAAAGCACCTTATGCTCATCCCCAGTTTTAAGAAGTCCCGATTTTGATAACGTGTTTGAGGTACATACGGATGCCTCTGAGACAGGGATTGGAGCAGTTTTAAGCCAGACTATAGATGGAGAGGAACACCCATATATATATATATATATCAAGGAAATTGCATGAAAGAGAGCAAAAATATTCTACTATAGAAAAAGAGGCATTAGCAGCAAAACGGGCCATAGCATCCCTAAAGTTCTATTTATGGGGTGCCAAATTTAGACTAGTCACTGACCACAATCCTTTAAGTTGGCTACATTCCATGAAGGACAAAAATACCCAAACAATTAGGTGGTACCTGGCCTTACAGCCATATAGTTTTGAGGTACAGCATAGATCAGGTACAGCACACAAAAAAGCAGACTTTCTATTTCGACATGGAGCAATGAAAGATACTCAATGAGAAATGTTGATTAAAAGATGTACATTATGATATGAAGCCCTAGGGTATGTATTGTATGAAAGAATGAAATATTGTTTGTATATTAAGAAGAACACATTCTTTCTTATGTTTTATTAAGGGACCCTGGGGTGGAGCTTAGATAGTGGGTGGGAGGAGGTTCCAACCAACCCCTGCCCCACCTTCATGGTGGGGAAATTTTGGGAGGTTGACAAACCAGTTTAAAGAAAATACTGATTCATTTTTGAGGAGGGGTGTGTGTGAGAAAGTGCCCTATACTCCCTATGTATAAATAAACAAACGCACTAACTGATGAACTCTTTTTTTGTCATCTTTTCTCTTCCCCTCTAAAAACTTCGGTTGCGCAACAGTACCCCTTTCAATTCTTATGTGTCTTATTTCCTTTATCCTAGGTAGGCCACCTAGAATAAGGCTGCACTATCTTCTTTTATATCAACAATCTCTTCTTAGTATCTTGTTTGTTTTCTTTTCTTCTAGGTTCATTCAGTTACCCCCCCCCCCGTTATAATAGAAAATGAAAGACTGTACAAATTTACTACGTTTAGTAGTAATTGAAACGTTTGTTGTTAGTAAAAATAAAATAAATCATTATGTGCTGTATAGGAGCCTGCAGAAAATATATAGCTTGCTGGTTTTATCATGATTTGTGATCCCAAACCTTGATGGGAGCTGCTGTATTAACTTGGGGCAGGCGCGCATTGCTTTTGTAGCCGCCCGAGTTGGAGAAAATGTTGAAATGTTTAATAAATTAATGTTTAGGTCTCAAATGCTGAAAAGAGCCCCTTTTAGTCTCTTGCAATCAGCTCCTAAAGCACCGAGAGACGAGCTAGAAATAAAAAGGGGACAGTGTAAGAAGAGGTGGTGCGGCAAAAGAAAATTTCAACCACTCGCCAAAAAGTAAAAGTGAAGCGCTTTCATTTTTGTAAGTCGCGCTGCAGGCGACTCATGTTAGAATGGAGCCTTCTGTCTCTAGCCTCCTCTGAAAGCCATAGTAGGTAGGTAGGTAAAATTTTATTTATACAGAAAATTATGCCGTTAGGGATTCGAAAATCCCTATTTACAAGGCATCTCTGTATTTGTACAACATAAATATACATGTTACACAAAATGTGTCATAGAAATACATCAACATACAATTAATACACACAAACATTTCATTTGTAAATACATCCATTCATCAAAATACATTAACATACAATTAATACATATGAACATTTCATTTATAAATACATCCATTCATCAATGTTCAATCCAAGTTTCACCTATTACACAAACATTTAAAAAGCAGCTCTCTTTTTACTGCCGACTTATATCCTGATAGTGACAGGCTTGGGTCCCTGAGGAGGGGTAGCCTATTCCAAGTCTTGAAACTTTATACTGAAGGGTCATTGTGCTATATTTATTTTTAATTTTTGGAGTAAGATATACTCTTACTTCACAATTTCTTAAGTTTAGTCCATGTTCCGGTTTTTTTAAATTACATAAATAATTTTGTGATTTATTCTTATGTAAACCCTTTATTTGAATTAACCAGGAAATCTCTGCCCTCTGTTCTAAGGAATTCCACCCCAGTCTTGAATACATATCACAGTGGTGGGTACCGAAGTTACATCTTAACACAAATCTAGCTAATTTGTTATATGAAACATCCAGATTGTGTTCTTGTTTTGTTGAAGTATGTCTGTAAATGTGGGAACCATAATCAATCACAGGAAGAAGTAGTTGATCTACTATATTCTGTCGCATTTCCCTTGTTAAGCACTTCGATATTCATCTCATGACCCCTAATTTAGAGTTAATTTTTTTTTTATAAGTTCAGTCACGTGTTGGTTAAAATTCAGTTCTTGGTCGATTATGACCCCCAGATATTTATAATACTTGGTTTGCTCTAGTATTTTCCCTCCTGTGTCCTAATTGTCAAGTTTATACACACTATCCTTCTAGCTGTACCAAAGTACATAGTCTGGTTTTTATTATTAATCAGTAGACCAAGATTTGTAAAATGTTTTTGCATGTTTAGGAAGCCTCTCTGTAGTTTTTGTTCCAATTCACCCACATTTTTACCAGATGTAATCAAGACAGTATCATCCACGTACAGTCTAATTTGTGAATTTTTAATTACACTAGGTAAATTATTCAAATATACTAAAAACAAAAGGGGACCCAGGATCGACCCCTGGGGTACTCCCCTAGTGACCGTACCCAAACTAGAACTTTTACCGTTTACTGTTACAAACTGAGTTCTATCCTCAACGTAAGATGTAAACCAACCGCATGATACATCATCTACTCCCAAACATCTTAACTTATCAACCAAGATATGGTGATTTACTAGGTCAAACATCTTAGATAGGTCCACATATACCGCGCCCACCAATCTCCCCTCCACCAGGGGGGTGGCAACTAAGTCCAAAAGATCGGTGAGCGCAGTAGCTGTGGACCTACCTTGTCTGAAACCTGGCTGAAAAGGGGTGATTTTTTGATGTTTCTCCAAGTATGTAATAGTTGCCCGTGAACAAAGCGGCTCCAATAATTTTGAGATTGTTGACAATAATGCTTTTGGTGATAATTTGAAGTGTCCAGTGAGTCCCCCCTTATAAATTGGGATTATTTTAGCCTTCTTCCATAATGCAGGATACAATCCCTCTTTAAGGCTCAATTAAAAGATCCCTTAGGACTGGGGATATCACTTGGGCAGCTTCTTTTAGTAACCTATTTTCTATTTTGTCAGGGCCACATGCTTTATTTATATTTAAGTTTCTTATTAATTTACATACTTGGATGTGGTCACTATTTTAAAAGCGAACTTTGGGGTCTGGCAATTTTCGAGATCAATTTTTTGTTCTACTAGCTGAGTTTTCCCCGGGAGAGTTTCAATTCCTGCCTTTAAATCTGGGAGTTCAATAAAGTAATTATTTAAATGCTCTGCAACTGTATCCGCTTCTAAAAGTTTTCCATTATATTTCAATTTTATCTCTACTTGGCTTTTAACCGGATCTACTAAGTTTTTTATCAGTGTCCAATAGTTCCTAGGATCTGTTGCATCTTTGATTTTCTGTTTGTAGTAGTAAGCCTTAGATTTCCTTATTTCTTGAACAACTCTATTCCTTACCTATTTAAATTTTTCCCATACGTCAGATCTTAAAGATTTATTTGCTTTTTTCCATAATCGTTTTTTTGATCTAATTAACTTTCTTATGGTTACAGTTACCCAGGGTAAATGGGTTTGCCTTTGATTAACTTTTTTCCATGGCACAAACATATCACATGCCTCGTTAAACATTGTTGTAAATTCCTGAATAGCTAAGTTCAGGTCAGGAATTAAAAAAAGTCTATGCCATGGTAGTCTCTTTAAATACTCACAAAACAAATGTCTATCATATTGAGCATAATTTCTTTTATATACTACAGGTGTTTTAATTACCGGTACCTTTTTTATTCTAAGTTTATTATGCACCTTACTACATTATGATCCCCCAGATTTGGCTCTCCTATATCCTTACTTATTAAAACCATTTCTGTCGAAACAAAACACAAATCCAATATATTCCCACTACTGGTTATTTTCCCTTTCCTTGTGGGTAAGTCAATAATTTGCAACAGATTCAGACATCTCATTGAATTTTCCAAAACCCACCCTCTTGGGCAACCCCAAGCAGCATTAAAATCACCCATTAATACAACATTTGTCTGACCTATATGTTCCATAATGGAATGAGAGAACTTTTCAAAATGCTTGGTATTTGTTTTAGGTGGTGAATATACAGCTCCCACAATCAAGTTGATCATCTGGAATTTTAATAGTAAACATTCTATCCCTTCAGTTTTTCCAGAATAAATTATTTCAGAGGGACCTAATTTGTGCCTAAGGTAAATTGCAACCCCCCCCCCGTGACCCACGATCCTGTCTAAAACAATAAAAATCATGCAGTTCTATTTCCGATTGAGGAATTACCTTTGTTAGCCAAGTCTCAGTTAAAATTACTATATCAGGACTTTCTAGATCAACCCAGGTTCTAAGGAGGTCCATTTTTTTAACTAAACTTCTAGCGTTATCTAAAATAATCTTAATGGCTCCATCCCCTGGACCTGGGTTCAAATCTATATCCCCACATAATGCTAGAGATATCAAAACAGCCTGATCATGGGAAGAAATTTTACCAGGAAAAACTGGCCTGTAAGTATTAAAAATTTGCTGCCTTACCATCTTAAAATGATTTCTCCCTCTTATTATCTTGTTTATGCTTAAAATATTGTTACTTAATTGACTGCATTTCAAGTATAAACTATTTTTGTTCTCTGTATCCCCGGGTATTTCTGAACCAATGTGTGTCAAAAAATATGCCACACACGACAGAAATACCATTAATTTTACAAAAATACCCTTCATTTTGTGGCCTGAGGATACAGCTCTTAACTATAATATCCCAAAGCAGTCACAACCCTTCTTAAATATTTAGTTTCCTTTTCAAAACTATCACTAACTTTATTTTATTTTAGGCAGAAAATACTACCTTAATAAGACTTCCCTATAACTATAAGTTAACTGTAACAGGCTTTATCAATTTGTAGTTCTAACACAATTTTAGCGTTATTTTCATCTCCAGTGGCGCTCGCCACTCACGCTCCAACTATCGGCGCTCGCTTGAACAGCCCGGGCTTTATGTGATACAGCCCTCCTCCTTTGATGACGCTCAGTTCGTCAATTTCACTTCCTCGTTTCGCCGGCAATTCGGGGAGTCAGCATGCAGACAGTTGTTTAAAAAACCAGTTCCTCCACTTCAGTCAGGACAGTATAACAGGCAGATCACTCTTTTCTCTGGGCAGCAATGTTACTTCTCAAATGCCACAGCGTACCTGGCCAGTCCAGTCAAACAGCACGGGCTTTATGTGGTGCAGCCCCTCCTCCTTTGATGACGCTCAGTTCGTCAATTTCACTTCCTCGTTTCGCCAGCAATTCGGGGAGTCCGCATGCAGACAGTTGTTTAAAAAACCAGTTCCTCCACTTCAGTCAGGACAGTATAACAGGCAGATCACTCTTTTCTCTGGGCAGCAATGTTACTTCTCAAATGCCACAGCGTACCTGGCCAGTCCAGACAAACAGCGCGGGCTTTATGTGGTGCAGCCCCTCCTCCTTTGATGACGCTCAGTTCGTCAATTTCACTTCCTTGTTTTGCCGGCAATTCGGGGAGTCCGCATGCAGACAGTTGTTTAAAAAAACAGTTCCTCCACTTCAGTCAGGACAGTATAACAGGCAGATCACTCTTTCTCTGGGCAGCAATGTTGCTTCTCAAATGCCACAGCGTACCTGGCCAGTCCAGACAAGCACGCGGGCTTTATGTGGTGCAGCCCTCCTCCTTTGATGACGCTCAGTTCGTCAATTTCACTTCCTCGTTTCGCCGGCAATTCGGGGAGTCCGCATGCAGACAGTTGTTTAAAAAACCAGTTCCTCCACTTCAGTCAGGACAGTATAACAGGCAGATCACTCTTTTCTCTGGGCAGCAATGTTACTTCTCAAATGCCACAGCGTACCTGGCCAGTCCAGTCAAACAGCGCGGGCTTTATGTGGTGCAGCCCCTCCTCCTTTGATGACGCTCAGTTCGTCAATTTCACTTCCTCGTTTCGCCAGCAATTCGGGGAGTCCGCATGCAGACAGTTGTTTAAAAAACCAGTTCCTCCACTTCAGTCAGGACAGTATAACAGGCAGATCACTCTTTTCTCTGGGTAGCAATGTTACCTCTCAAATGCCACAGCATACCTGGCCAGTCCAGACAAACAGCGCGGGCTTTATGTGGTGCAGCCCCTCCTCCTTTGATGACGCTCAGTTCGTCAATTTCACTTCCTCATTTCGCCGGCAATTCGGGGAGTCCGCATGCAGACAGTTGTTTAAAAAACCAGTTCCTCCACTTCAGTCAGGACAGTATAACAGGCAGATCACTCTTTTCTCTGGGCAGCAATGTTACTTCTCAAATGCCACAGCATACCTGGCCAGTCCAGACAAACAGTGCGGGCTTTATGTGGTGCAGCCCCTCCTCCTTTGATGACGCTTAGTTCGTCAATTTCACTTCCTCGTTTTGCCAGCAATTCCGGGAGTCCGCATGCAGACAGTTGTTTAAAAAACCAGTTCCTCCACTTCAGTCAGGACAGTATAACAGGCAGATCACTCTTTTCTCTGGACAGCAATGTTACTTCTCAAATGCCACAGCGTATCTGGCCAGTCCAGACAAACAGTGCGGGCTTTATGTGGTGCAGCCCCTCCTCCTTTGATGACGCTCAGTTCATCAATTTCACTTCCTCGTTTCTCCGGCAATTCGGGGAGTCCGCATGCAGACAGTTGTTTAAAAAACCAGTTCCTCCACTTCAGTCAGGACAGTATAACAGGCAGATCACTCTTTTCTCTGGGCAGCAATGTTACTTCTCAAATGCCACAGCGTACCTGGCCAGTCCAGACAAACAGCGCGGGCTTTATGTGGTGCAGCCCCTCCTCCTTTGATGACGCTCAGTTCATCAATTTCACTTCCTCGTTTCGCCGGCAATTCGGGGAGTCCGCACGCAGACAGTTGTTTAAAAAACCAGTTCCTCCACTTCAGTCAGGACAGTATAACAGGCAGATCACTCTTTTCTCTGGGCAGCAATGTTACTTCTCAAATGCCACAGCGTACCTGGCCAGTCCAGACAAACAGCGCGGGCTTTATGTGGTGCAGCCCCTCCTCCTTTGATGACGCTCAGTTCATCCAATTTCACTTCCTCGTTTCGCCGGCAATTCAGGGAGTCCGCATGCAGGCAGTTGTTTAAAAAACCAGTTCCTCCACTTCAGTCAGGACAGTATAACAGGCAGATCACTCTTTTAGGCTGCTACCGGGGTGAAACAGGCTCTAATAAGCATGCACACAGTCTGGAGCCAGAAAGTGAGACAGTGTTGCTGTTTTGCAATTGCAAGCCATCGCTCCTGCTAAACTAAGAGCGCTACAAGCTCTACTGTCTCCATAGACTGAAAAGAGCTGTAATGACTCAGGAGAACCAGCTCAGAACAGTGCTAAATGTCTGAAGTTCCTGATATTCAGAATAGCAGTTATAATAAAGAGTATCTGTACTGCAGTAAACTGTTCTGTAGTTGTGTATGAAGTCGCTAGCAATATGAATGATACTGAGTCATTTTGTGCCATTCAATGAGACAAATAACAGTATTACAGTGTAAATAAACAGACTTACTGGAGCTTACAGTCTGTTACTATCCCCAGCAGGGCTGCCTCTCTTGTGTTGGATTTCTTAGGGAGAGAGCGCCCTCTAATGTCCCTATTTTATAGGATAGTTTATTATGAACTGTCACTCTTCCTGTTACCATGGTTGCTACCTCAGGGTTGCTAAGCAATTCGTGACCTCATTATCGTGTTTCTTCTAATATGTCCAGCCACACTATGGTGAGTGGGAAATTGGAGGTATAATGGGAAAGGCATAAGGGATTAATGCACTAAGGACACTTTTAAAATGTCCTAAATCACTACCTTGAGTAAGAAACGGGCTTTTTATGTTATAGGTCTGGGTCATGTGACCATGACCCAGGGGTATAAATACCCCCCTCTCCTGGAAATCAGACAGTTGAGTCTGGGAAGTGACAAGGAGAGGTCAACTGAGTGAGTAGATACAGAGGTATTGAGAGTTGTAGCAGTTCTACAAATACTAGGACTGTACTGAATAACTGAAGGTGCAAGAAACCACTGAAAGGACAAGTGGTCGTTATATTGCTGAATATTTTTATTTTACCTGACTTGAAGATTATTATTGTGGTTTTCTTATTTTCTGGTTTATTTTCTTCCTTTATGTAAATAAATTCTTTGTTAATAAATATCACACAACTGTGTGTTTTAAATCTTAAAACATTGTCCTGTCTATTTCCCACCCTGTGTGACGGGCAAAATAAATCTTTGACTTGTGCCACCATCTAAAGAGAGAGAGAGAGAGAAAGAGAGAGACTATTGGGGGTCAAAGAGAAATGTCATAGTCACAGAAATCACAAATAAAGTTTATGCTTGGCCCCAGTATGGCTGTGTGTATACAGGGCAAGAGCAGACAGGCAAAATAAGTATTTGACTTGTGCCACCATTCAAAGGAGAAAGAGAGAGAGAGGGAAAGACTATTTGGGGCCAAAGAGAAATGTTGTCACAGAAATCACACATAAATTTTATTCTTGACCCCAGTGTGTGTGCACAGGGCAAGATCAGGCTGGCAAAATAAATCACAGAGTTATGAGCCTGCATTGAAATTTGCAAACGCAGGCTCATAACTTTGGCAGTTTTCAATATTTTGACCCCAAATGTTCAACATAGCCATTTCTTCTCAGCACCTCTTGAATGTGACAGCTGTCAGTTTTCAGATCCTGGCCAGAATGTTTTTTTAGCATCCCGAAAGGTGATTTTGTAGTTGCTGTGTGAAATCACCTTTCAGGCTGGGAGTTTAAACTTTTCTCTGCACTTGTTCATGAGGTAGGGTCATAAGAAGGGCATGTTCAAACATTTGAAGCAAAAATATTCACAAACAACAAAGTTATGAGCCTGTGTTGAAGTTTGTGAACGCAGGCTCGTAAGTTTGGCAATTTTCAATATTTTGACCCAAAATTTTCAGCATAGCCATTTCTTCTCAGCACCTCTTGAATGTGATAGCTGTTATTTTTTAGATCCTGGCCAAAATGTTTTTTTGCATCCCAAAAGATGATTTCATAGTTGCTGTGCGAAATCACTTTTTGGGCAGGTGTTATAATTTTTCTCTGCACTTGTTCATGAGGTGGGGTCATAAGAAGGGTATGTTGAAAATCTGGGGCAAAAATATTCACAAACAACAAAATTATGAGCTTGCGTTGGAATTTGTGAATGCAGACTCATAACTTCAGCAATTTTCAATATTTTGACCCCAAATTTGCAACACAGCCATTTCTTCACAGCACCTCATGAATTTCACAGCTGTCATTTTTCGGATCCTGGCCAAAATGTTTTTTGCATCCCAAAAGGTGATTTCACAAACACAGCATGAAATCACCTTTCAGGCAGGAGTTGAAATCTTCAAAAGTTAAGCTCAGAAATGAAAAAAAAAAGGTTTAACAAGCAACCAACATTCAACATTGACAAATGCTTGTTTATTTTATTTTATGCTGCTCCTTCTCTCCCTTTACTGTTAATAGAGTCCTGAGTGAGTTAACAATGCTAAGGGTAGACAAGGCAATGAGTCTGGACGCAGTGCACCCCAAGTTACTGAGAGAGCTCGAGGAAATACTGGCTGCCCCACTAATGGCACTGTTCAACCTATCGCTAGAAACAGGGGAGGTACCAGGGGACTGGAAGAGAGCGGATGTGGTGTCACTCCACAAAAGTGCTAGGGAGGAGACTGGAAATAAGAGGCTGGTCACCCCGACTTCAGTAGTGGCAAGGTAATGGAATCACTGCTGAAAGAAAGGATAGCTGAACACCTTTCTACGAGTGGGCTACAAGACCCAAGACAACATGGAGCCACAGGAGGGAGGTCCTGCCAGACAAACCTCATAGAGTTTTTCGATTGGGTGACAAAGGTGGTGGACCAGAGAGAGGCAGTGGACGTGGCCTATCTGGATTTCAGAAAGGCCTTTGACACCATCCCACATAGATCTGGCTTGCTGGCAGGAGTCAAAAGGTGGTGATAAATGGGGTACACTCTGGCGAGGGGAGGGTGATGAGAGGGGTGCTACAGGGGTCAGTACTGGGGATGGTCCTCTTCACTGTCTTTATTGGTGACATTGTGGAGGGGCTGGAAGGGAAGGTATGCCTATTCGCAGATGATGCGAAGTTCTGCAGTAGGGTGGACATGCCAGGGGGAGTTGAAAGGATGAAGAAGGACCTTAAAAAACTGGAGGAATGGTCTAGAGTTTGGCAGCTAGGATTCAATGCAAAAAAAAGCAAAATCATGCACATAGGGCACAAGGACCTGGGAGCAACGTACAGACTGGGAGGGGAAGTACTGACAGTCATGAAGCAGGAAAGAGACCAGGGAGTTTTTATCTCGGATGACCTAAAGGTGGCTATGCAGTGTGACAGGGTGGTAGGAAAGGCTAGCTGAATGCTGAGATGCATTGGGAGGGGTATCACCAATAGAAAGTGGGAGGTAATAATAATACCAGTGTATAGGACACTGATAAGACCACACATCGAGTACTGCATACAGTTCTGGAGGCCTCATCTCATTAAGGACATAGGGTGGAGGCAGTGCTGAGGAGGGCAACTAGAATGGTGCAGGGATTACATGGGAAGATCTATGAGGATAGACTTAGGGACTTAATTATGTATTCCCTAGAGGTAAGGAGGGAGATGTGGGATATGACTGTGTCATTCAAATACCTCACTGCTATAAACAGAGTACAGGAAGGGAGCATCTTCCACTTACCGGGTCAATATGTCACACAGAATACCATTCATGGAATACCACGTGGGATACATTGCACAGTGCACTACGTTGATAGGGTACACAACCTCGCAAGACAGATATGTTGTATATGCGGTTATGTACCATATCGCACATGGGTGGGAAGGAGGAGTTAAGTGGACGTGAAGACCTCCATTCAGGAGGTGGCCTGCTGAGTTGCCACCATGGCTCAGTGGGCTGAGGTGTGGCAGTACAGGAGGTTGCTGTGCGTCTGTGGACCGGGGCTCGAATCCCAGTCCCAGACACTTTCCGGATTTTCTTATTTTTTCTCCCCGCTGTTTCTCCCCGTCCACATGTTGAACCCCCCCGAGTTGATTATTTTAATGGGGAGGTTCAGGGGGTGGAGCCCCCCACAGATAACAAAAAAGACGCAAGTTGTTGTTGCCGAAATGCTTTTCAGCAGTTAGTATCTGTGGCAGCAATGTTTTTGCTGTATTCACAGCGTGGTACATTGCTGCACGGTAGTGACCTGCAACATTATGACGCCATGCCCATCTTCCAGAATAAGAGATGCTCAAGGACAAGGGGGCATGATATGAAGTTAGAGGGGGGAAAGGCTCAGGGGTTACATGAGGAAGTACATTTTTCACAGAGAGGGTGGTGGACGCTTGGAGTGGCCTACCAGAGGGGGTGGTGGGAACCAAAACTGTCACGGGATTTAAAAATGCATGGGATAAACTCAAGGGTATCCTGGAGGCCAGAAAGGGGGGGGGGGCGTTCCAAAGTTATAGCAGGGAACCGAGTATGACAATAGGTAAGGACTGATAGGGCAGGCTAGGTGGGCCAAGATGCCCTTATCTGCCAACAACTTCTATGTATCGCCTGACTTGTATGATACCCTTCTTTAACAATTTTGAGTCTTCCTCAGTGCTTTTTTTTAGACCAGGTTTTCATCGGTATTTGCTGTTGTTTTTGAGCATACAGTTAAGACTAAAATGAACTAGCAGACAGTGCTTCCAGGCCTTATGGGACAGCAGGAGTACAGAAACAGCTTAGAATACTGATTAAAACCTGGTCCGAGCCATTGTAAAAGAAGTACCCCTTTTATTATTTCAAATGTGAAAAAAAAAGTACTAAAGCAGACTCAAAATGGGGAAAGAAGGGTATCATACAAGTCAGGACACAAGGGAAATCTAAAATAAAATAAAGAAGTATACATCAGAATTTCCACCACTATCATGCACTGCTGTTTTACTCTTTATTGTACTTGTAGAGTCTCACAGCATGCAGCAGGTTTCAAAGTAGTCCTATCATGGAGTGTCCAAATGTAATGTTAAAGTGTTCCACAGTATTCCATGAATGTCTTCAACAGGCCGCCATTAATCATACTCCCTCATCACAGTTTTAGTGGCAGAAAAAGGCAGATTTAAAAAAACAAGTACACTGGCATTGCATACCTATAAATCTGTGTGTTAAATTTATTTTTTGTTCAATGTTTTTTTCCGCTTCAGTACATACAATTACAGTAGTCCAGTCTGTCTACCATCAGGAGGGTGGCCAGGAGCGCCAAAGGTTCAGATGTTGGCTTTCCTATTGGCAATTGCATGCAACACTCCAAGTTGCCTAGGTGACAGTGACGCCGTGACGCTCACCCTCTCCGATTGGCACTGCCTTGGAAAAAATGGCCAAGGCATGCAATCTAAGAAATGAATTGACCAGAAGGGGAAACAGCAAGAGAGTGGAGAAGAGACATCATGTCCAGGGGTACAACCAGATGTTGAAGTTGGGCGGCATTCTGAGGACCAGCAGGAAGGAGTGACAGGAGCAGAAAGGCAGTTGGGCCAGGGGTAGTTACTTTAATTGCAAAAGTTTTGATTTGGTGGAGTGGTGGCGGTGGGCACCAGTGCTGCGATCTGGTGAGATGGTCGTCGGAGAGAGTAAACTGAGAGGAGAGCACCAGTCCAGAGAAGACATGCGACACGGAGGTGAGAGGGGCTGGTGGGCAGCGGGGATGGCGGGTACTGGCAGAGGCAACAAGTAAGATGGAGGAATAAATTAGTTCGACAAGATACTGACTTTGAAACTCAGTCTCTTGTTGAACTAATTAGAGTTTGAACATTCTTTGTGGTGGTTTGTTAGCAAAATTGTCCTCGTAACTACACATCTGGAGCCCACCACAGGGAGCACTGTTTTGGTTTCTTTGATAACACATGTAATACTGAAGTAAACATTTTTTTTTTCTACACATACTTTTTTTTTTAGCTCCAATTTAGCCCCTCTTGGAAATTTGCAATTGTGATTGCACATGGGGCCTTTAAGGTAAAATGTTTAAATAGTTCCTTGCATTTCACTTCCTAATGTAGCACACACACTTAATTACTTAATGGCAAGCTTTTACTAAACAGAGGAATCCTCAAATAAAACAACAGACTGACAGATAAAACATTCCCATCCCCGAAGTTCATTCCTGGATGATATGAAAAACAGTGGTCGAAATAAAATGCCACCTTTTGGGTATGGCCATGTTTGAAATCATTCTATGACATTATACTTAAGTGTACTGTGTATCCTGGTAAATAAAACACCCACGCTGTAAGGAAATATTTAGGAGGATAATACTGGAGCCAGTAATGTAATAGTAATAGTGAAAACCGTTTTACAGTATAACTATTGCTGACGGCTGTACATTAACAGTGTTGAATCTATTTAATTATCACAGGTTTAAGTATGGTTGACAAGACAATGCTCGTAAGAAATCTGCATTGCTGTGTGACAGTTCATTTGATTTTCAGTAACACAAGCATTTGTTCTGTGCCTTAATAGGAGGATGTGGGCACATCATTATTTTCAGACCTGCTGCAGCAGTTCTGCATGTGTTATCGTACCCATAAAAAGTTATTGCTTGCTAAGAGATGTTTGCATGTGTACGAAAACACATGCAGGTGCCAAGTGCACCAGGGATTTTGAAACATACAGCTTTGAGAAACTTTTTTTTTCCCCAAGGACTGGGCACTTTCCTCAGACTACAGCAGCAGATGCTTTATCTCCCAAGACAGCAACCAGTTTTTTTTTCTAAAAGTTGCAGTAGTTGCCAATCATTCAGAACTGTCATTCACAAATAAATATAAGCTTTTCTTAATTAAAGTTCTTGGCATACCTGTTTATTGAGAACTTGGTGCAAAAGAAATTTTCATGTAGAGGTACAGCAGTAGAATATAGTTGATCATGTGGGATGAAATGGGTGAATAATTTTGTTTTTAATATTTTCTTCAAAGACACTAGCAATCAGATCAACCTGTGAAACAGCTACATATGCTTAGGATCATGTTAAACATGAACATAATGACATAGTATTTGATGGCAGATAAGGCCCACTAGGTCCACCCAGTCTGCCTGTATTCCCTGCCCGCATCAGTGGTCACTGACCTTACTTGGTCATTGGCTTTAGCCTTTCCTATCCACCTCTAGGGTTCCCTTGTGCCTATCCCATGCATGTTTAAATCCCCTACTGTACTAGCTCCCACCACTTCTGGGAGTAGGCTATTCCATGCATCTACCACTCTTTCTGTGAAGAAAAACTTCCTCACATTGCCCTTTATACTGCCTCCCTCCACTCTCATATCATCCTCCCTTGTCCTTGTCCTTGTACAGCTCTTATACTGAAAGATGTCACCCACTTGCACTTTGTTTATGCCCTTAAGATACTTGAAGGTTTCTATCATATCTCCACGTTCCTGCCTCTCTTCCAGTGTATATATATATTGAGGTCTTTTAATCTCTCCTTATATGTCTCCTGGTGCAAGCCCTGCATCATCTTTGTTGCCCTTCTCTGAACCACCTCCACCCTATGTACTTACGAAGATGTGGCCTCCAGAACTGTACACCATAATCCAGATAAGGCCTCACCAGTGTTTTCTACAGTGACATCACTACCTCCCTTCTTCTGCTAGTGATACCTCTTCCTATACACCCCCAACATGCTACTGGCCCTCCCCACAGCCTTGGTACACTGTTTTGACACCTTTAGGTCATCTGAGATGATTATCACTAAATCCCTTTCTTCCCTGGTAACTGGCAGCAACTCTCTCCTCATCCTGTAAGTCTCCGTAGGGTTTCTGTGCCCAGGTGCATGATTTTGCATTTCTTTGCATTACATTTTAATTGCCGTACATTGGACCAATATTTTAAAAACAGGCCTCATGAGGCCTAAACATAATGTTAACATTTTAAGATGTGAACATATTTAATACTGAGCTTCCACAGATAAACTGATGCATGCCCCGATTACAAAATAAAAAATAAATAAATAATCATCTAGAGTACTGTGTCCAGTTCTGGAGGTCACATCTCTGGAAGGACATAGAGTAGAAGCAGTTCAGAGAAGTGCGACAAACATGGTGCAGGGGCTGCACCAAAAGTCATATGAGGCGAGACTAGAGGCTCTCAATATGTATTCCCTGAAAGGGGGGGGGGAGATATGACAGAGACTTTCAAATACCTCAGGGGAACAAATAAGGTACAAGAGGGTAGCATCTTTCATAAAAAAAGATGTTCAAGAGCAAAAGGCCATTGTATGAGAATAGAGGGGGATAGACTCAGGGGTAATGTGAGAAAGTATGTTTTCATGGAAAGGGTGGTGGATCCATGCTCCCAGCAGAGGTTGTGGGGGAAAAATGATAGGGGAATTCAAAAATGCATGGGACAGACATAAAGAAATTCAAGTGACAGGAAAGAGAGGGTAAGCCACAGATCATTTAAGATCTGCAGTATATGAAACAGGTAGGGAAAATGGGTAGACTGGGTGGGCCAAGAGTTCCTTAACTGCCATCAAATTCTATATTTCTGTGTAAAAAAAAAATATGTGGAAGTCTCTACATTAAAGGATGGTGGCATTGATAAATGTTATGTTCCCAGAGGTGAACAGGGTAGATTTTCTGTGTAAAGACAAAGAACCTCTGTGCGCAAGCACTGAGGCAATGGTTACCCCAAAGGGCATTGGCCGGGAAGCCAAGTTTCAAAGAAATACAAAATCACACATCTGTGCATACGTGCTTTCATTCGGAATGGATTTTGATTCAAAGATGTGAGGAGTTTGGATGGCTCTGCTGATTATAAACATGAATGTGTTTTTGAGAGAGTTGATGACAGTGATTCCTATTTGATAACCTGCCACATCTACAGGTACATGCTCACATACAAAGCCTACAAATTAAAAAAAAAAGCTTCAGAAAACACACTGAAAAAACAGGTTAAGTATATTGAAACAGTTATCTTTAAATAGAAGCTAATCATTGCAATCCAAGTAAAATAAAATTGCCATGTATTAATAATATGCAAAAAAACAGTCCTACATGGCACTGTTACACTTTGTGGAGTAGTGGCATTGCAACCTGAAAATTTATATTCGGTGCATGCTTGCAACACCTGGGGGGCATCAAAGATCCCTCCATAGCACTCTCCTATGGGTCTTAGCACATGATTATGCATCAAAGAGCCTCCAATTAAAGGCACCCTTACATCCTTTACACTGGAATAATGGTGGTGGCATACACATTCGAAAATGTATCAGAATACCCCAGCCTTTTATAATTGCCCTGAGCACCCACTGCATGCCTTGCTAAAAATGTCACTGCACACCACTGCACAAGTAAGATCTGTTTCAAAGCTAAAAAAAAAAAGACGAATGAGAACCCTGTTGTCGATGTCAGCTTTGAGTGACCGGCAACCTCAGATCCCCCTCCGGAATGCCCACAACACAGTTAAGTCCATATGCCCATAACAATATCTATCTTTCCTTCACTCCTAATCTAACCTCACATAAAACATTTATTCCCCATGTGAGCTGACGATGTTGCCATGGCAATGTGGCACTCAGTTTAAAGAAATGGGGGTAGGGGGGATTTTACAGCCTCACGCTTCTGAATCTCTGGTCAGGACACTGCCTACCAGGATCACTATCCCTCAACCCTAGATGCGATTGCTTTATCTCACCCAAGCTGCAGCAAAGAAAGCACCTGTAATAAAGAGATTAGGGAAATTATTTAATTTTTTTGCTATAAATTCCAAATTTGTCAGATGTGTCAGTAATGGGACATGCATTTATCTGCACAGTGAGGGCACCTAGTAATGGCAGCTTAAAATTTACCAAATAGAATATTATATTGATTAGATGCCATAGAACCTAAAACCATTAAATGCTTCTATCTGAAGTGGTGGAAGGACTATTTTTCACAAAAAGCAGGTATTTTCATTAAAAAAAATAAAATAAAAGTAAAGTAAAAAAATATATATATTTTTTTATGCATTGCTATAAAAGCAATGAGGTACTCCCAGGGGTTGCCTTAATCATCACTTAATCGCACCCTAGAGGTATGTAGCAGGAGGAGTAAGAGATGATGAATGCAACCCCTGGTTGTACCTTATTGTTTAATAATTGCTCAAATCTGCTAATTACTCATAGTCTTTTCAAAATACTTTAGTCAGTGATCTCATACTAGTTGATGTACTGATCTGGGCGTCGCGCACACGGCTTAGCAGAGAAAGAAGTGGCATTGTAGGAGATAAGCTGTGCTGTGCTACTTGACATCCCTGCTTTAACAGGACTGGTGATGGGAAGATAATTGTTCTATAGTTTGCTAAATTCACATTGGCATAAAGAGTTCTGAATTCATTCTGAATGAGTTGACTTAGGAATATTTTACCCCTACTCAGTAATGTCACTTTTTTGCCACGTATATCAGAAAGGTTAGCCGAGGATGAAGTGATTTACACTGCAGACTTCAAAGGCAGATAAAAGGCTGCTGCTTGTATAGTGCTGAGAGCTAACTGTCAGACATAGAAACATAAAATGTGATGATGTGATGGCAGATGAGAGCCGCTGGGCCCACCCAGTCTGCCCCCCCTTTTTTTGTAGACCCTACTTGATCTATGGCACAATCTTTTCCCCTCCCTTCCTTACCTTTACAATTCCCTTGTGCCTGTCCCAGGCATTTTTTTAACCCCACCACTGTTTTTGCCCCCACTACTTCCACTGGAAGGCTGTTCCAGGCAGCCACCATCCTTTGTGTGAAGAAATACTTCCTCAAATCCTTCCTGAATTTACCCCCTTCCAGCTTCATAGCATGCCCCCTTGTTCTAGAGCACCTTTTCACTGGAAAATATACCTGTACTGATCTTATTAATCCTCGTGAGGTAGTTACAGGTCTCTATCATATCCCCCCCCAGGGTATACTTATCTAGCTCCTTAAGCTTCTCCTTATAGGGCTTTTGATGCAGACTCTGCATCATTTTAGTTGCCCTCCTCTGGACTGCCTCCACTCTGTCTATGTCCTTCCTGAGATGTGGTCTCCAGAACTAGACATAATACTCAAGGTGGGGTCTTACCAGCGATCTGTACAGGGGCAGCAGCACCACCTTCCTCTTCCTACTGGCTGTACCCCTTCCTATGCACCCAAGTATCTTACTAGCCTTTCTGACTGCTTTGTCACACCGCCTAGCCACCTTTAGGTCATCTGAAATGATTACCCCTAGGTCTCTTTCCTGCTTGGTCTTTGTCAGTATCACTCTGCCCATTTTGTTTTGTACTCTGCTCCCAGGTTTCTATGGCCCAAGAGCTATCATACCTTTGGCCACTCTTCCAGTCTTTTCAGATCCCTGCTTATCCTTTCCACACACACACACACACACCTGGAGTGTCCAATCTTTGCAGATCTTGGTGTCATCCACAAAGAGGCAGACCTTCCCTTCCAGTTCCTCCACTATGTCACTTATAAAGACATTGAAAAGGACTGATCCCAGCACTGATTCCTGAGGTACCCCGCTGGTTGGTCACCCTCCCTTCCTCGAAGCAAACTTCATTTATCACTACCCTCTGTCTCCTATCCCCTAGCCAATTTCTTAACCAGGTTACCATCTTATTACCTTCCCCCAAGTTACCCAGCTTGTTTACCAGTCTCCTATGTGGGACAGTGTTGAAAGCCTTGCTGAAATCCATGTAGTCCACGTCCACCGCTCCTCCCTGATCCAACTCCTTTGTCACCCAGTCAGAGAAATCTATCAGATTTGTTTGGCATGACTTTCCCCCTGTGAAACCATGCTGCCTTGGATCCTGTAGTCAGTTGGATACAAAATATTCCACAGTCCTTTCCTTTAGTAGTGTTTCCATTAACTTACCCACCACTGATATCAGGCTGACAGGCCTATAATTGCCACCTCTTCCTTGCTACCACTTTTGTGAAGTGGGACTATATCTGCCCTTCTCCAGTCCTTTGGGATTACACCAGTCTCCAGTGATCTTTTAAACAGGTGTGTCAGAGGTGCAGCGAGTACCTCCTTGAGCTCCCTCAGCACCCTTGGATGTACCCCATCTGGCCTCATAGCTTTGTCCACCTTCAGGTTATGGAGTGCTTTCCAGACATTCTCCTCAGAAAATGGACCTGTGTACAATTCCCTCCCATCAAAGCTCGTGGCACCTTTTCGTGGTCCTTCCCCTTCCCCTTCTACTCTGAACATTGAGCAGAAGTATTTTGCCTTTTCTTGCTCTCCCTCCATACAGTTCCCCCAACCATACAATCCCTCCCTTTGTCTTCCTTTTTTCACTAACATACCTAAAAAAATATTGTCCCCTTTTGATACTCCATGAACTATTCTTTCCTCAGTTTGTGCCCTTGCACTCCTTACTGCCTTGCCTGCCTCCCTCGGTTTTCTCTGATACACTTCCCTATTCTCCTCTCTCTGGGTCTCCTTGTACCTTCTGAATGCTACTGTTTTAGCCTGTACCTTTTCTGCTACCTCTTTCGAGAACCACAGTGGTCTCCTCTTTGGTTTACTTTTGCTTACTTGCTTGAAACAGAGGTTTGTTGCCTTCACTATACCCTCTTTTAGTTTGCCCACTTTTCCTCCACCCCCCCTCCGGTCCTCTCCCCCTGCCAGGTTATTCCTGAGGTATTCACCCATCTCTTTTTTTTCTTTATTATGCTTTTTCATGCCACCTGCCGCCATTCCTCAGCCTCGGTCATGGATCCCTCCGCACCCACTCCCATATTAGCCGTGGCTCCCCAATACCCTCTGGCCTGCCCCCCAGGGTGGAGTTGTGGCACTGGCTCAAGTGCCGCAAAGTTGGGATAGGTCAGGGAGCCAGCCTGGGAGCTCTTCAGAGTGGAGGGGCAGGCTTCATCCAGGCAGCAGGCAGCTGAATTTTCTCCCCTGTATGCGAGCGGCGGTGACATGCAGCAATGGCCAGCATCCGTCCTGACCCTCAAACTGCATTCTGGTGCCAGCTGCTGCAGTGCCCCTGGCCTCTGTCAGGGGTTCATCAAGCACTGGTCACACTCCTCTCCCTCTCTCCCGGAGAAGGAGAGCAGTCCTTAGGACACTCAGTCCTTCTCACCCGCCGGCCCTCCCGACATCCTGGATCCGCTCGAACCTGTCATGAAGGCCGCAAGCGGAACCAACCACTGCGCTGACGGGGCATTCACTCATCTTTGTAAAATCAGCCCTTCTGAAGTACAGGACTCTCACTATTGTGTGGTTGGATTGTGCAGCTGTTCTTATATTGAACCACACCATACAAGGATCACTGGTCCCCAGATAGTTTGCCGCCTTAATGTCTGCAACACTGTCCCTGTTAGTAAGCACCAGGTCATGTAGTGCTCCATCACAAATGGGTTCACTGCCTAGTTGCCTGAGGAACACTCCCTGCAGTGAGTCCAGGATGTTCTTGCTTCTAGCTGAAGCTATAGCAGGGAAGCTCCAATCTACATCCCGCAGATTAAAGTCTCCCACCAGCAACACCTCCCCCTTTTCAGTCATTTTGCCAATGGCTTCTAACATTTCCTTATCTAAGTCCTCCCCCTGTGCCGGAGGCCTGTAGAGCACACCCAGTCCAAACAATGACTCCCTTTCCCAACCTAAGTGTGACCCACAGCACCTCTGCCCCCCCCCCCCAAATTCCCTGTATTTTTTTTTTTTATATTTTTTAGCTCCCATGCACTGGGGATGAGGGCTCAGCCCTGTATCACCTGCCCACACCACCGCCTACCAACAACCATCCCCAAGACCCCCCATGGCTTGCCTCCTATGGCGGGCCAGAAATGGAGCGCCCCCCTCCCTGGAGCACAATCCAAATCCAGTGAGGTAGCAGCGGAGCAGCGGAACAGGGAAGGGTTTCATGAAGGCCCCCTGCTGCCATTTTCCTGTTTCTGGACCCCTCCCTCCTGGCACATTGACGTACACATGTGGGGGCATGCGCACACCATGATCACCAGCAGCTGTGTCCTCTCACCTGTGCTACCCCCAGCCCCCACCAGAGGTGGCAGCAAGTAGGTGGACAACAATCCTTCCCTCCTGAGAGAGAGGCAGTCCTCTGGATGCTCGATCCTCTCTCCCCTACAGACCCTAAAAGCCCGGGCTCATTCCCAAACCCGGGTCGCCAGTGTTGCGCAAGGTGTGCCGTTCAGCACCTAAACCTCCAGCGCCATCGAGCCAGCCTAATTCTCTGTATTTCTGTTGGTTTTATGCTTTCCTTCACATAAAGCACCACTCTCCCTTCTTTCCTTCCTACCCTGTCCCTTCTGAATATCGTGTAGCCTGGTATGATCATGTCCCTGTCATGGTTGTCAGTGCACCATGACTCAGTAATGGCCACAGTATCCAGGTCGGCCTCCGAAATGAAGGCCTGTAGGTCTAGAATCTTAAAGAATCAATGTGATGCAAATGTATTTAACAGTAGGAGAAACTGATGTCTATTTTGTATATAGGCAGTTTACTTCCATTTGATAGCTGCACCTATGCATTCATATTTATACTATAATGCAGAGGGTTTGGTATACACTGGATAAGACTGAAATGCACACGTGATCAGAAGTTTTGTACCAGGTTTTTAATACACTGTTTAATACATTTAAATAGTCACAGTTATATTTTCATATGCTTTGATTGGTGTAAGTGCATCATATGATGGGATTAGAGTATGTCTATTTAAGGGACACATATAATGAGTGTAATGAATTACCTGGGGCACTCCCTGATGATGCTTTGGGCGAAACCAGTTGGAAGTTTGATGTAAAGGGCATCCTGCTGGCATCCTTGATAAAAGGTTAGTGGTTCACTGGCATTTTGCCATTTTGGCATTTCACAATAAAAGTCTTTGATGCACCATATGCATTAATACTTATGCCAGACTGCATTTTCTGAGTTTGTTGGATGATGCGGAAATTCTCTTTGTTCCTGGGCTCT
Source organism: Neoceratodus forsteri (assembly GCA_016271365.2). Lineage (NCBI taxonomy): Eukaryota > Metazoa > Chordata > Ceratodontiformes > Ceratodontidae > Neoceratodus > Neoceratodus forsteri. The sequence continues at coordinate 142,159,958 of CM057451.1, read as the reverse complement.
TATGTCCCAGAGTTCTAGCATTTGCACAAATAGCCTTCCAGATTTTGTTAGCTCTTTGCTTGTTGCTTTGCCCTTTTTCCTTTTGTTCCCCCTTCATCCCTCTTCTCTTCTGACTGCTTCTTCCCCCCTTCCTCATTTGCTAACCCCCTACTTCCTTGATTAACTTGCGCCGTCGGGGGGACTCTCACCTCTTTGGATCTCCCTACACTCTATCTCAGCCTGTTGGGGGGGGGGTTCTGCTTCCCCTTTTTCTTCAACCACCCCCCTTGGCTAGTTTAAATGTTTGTGAAAGTAATGTTTAAACCATCCACTGAGAACTGTGGTTCTCATCCCAGATGGCTGCAGGCCATCACCTCTATATAAGCTCTTATTGTCTCAGGTGAACCCACAGTCCCTACAGTAGCCATATTCCACCTCTCTGCACCATTCCTTCAACCATAAGTTGAAGGCCTTGGTGTGGAGCTGTCTGTCGTTCCCCCTGTCATACACAAGCAGCACCTCCGCAAAAGCTACAGAGCATGCTACTGGACTAAGACTCCTTCCCAGCTCTCTAAGCTCCCCCTGCACAGTTCCTGCCCCATCCCTAGCCAGGTCATTTGTCCCCAGGTATACTGTGACATGCAGATCCCCCTCCCTTTCTACTGCCCTAGTGATCCATAGGATATGCTTCCCATCCCTCCATGCTGTTGTGCCAGGTAGGCACAGGACCTCCCTCTCCACCCCCTTTCCTACTCCCAGCTCTGTCTCCCTGACAGTTGAATCTCCCACCAGAAGTTGCTTCCTCCTTCTCTGGGGTCCTCTTCCACCCCTCTTGGGGCCCCCACATCTTTCCCAGCCACTACCATGGGTGCCTCCTCTTGGCAGTCCCACTCTGCCGGAGCAGTGTAGGAATTTTGTAGTGGTACTGGTTGAGTAATGTGCCTGCGACTCACCCCAACCTTCTGGATCCCATTACCCCTTCTCTCCTTGAGCCCACCATAGTCTAGTCACTCCTCCTATCTGGCATCCTTTGAGGTAACAGTGTCAGACTTGGTGGCCCTAGATGGGAGAAAAGGTCACCTAACTCCTCGAAAATGCAGCCCAGAGTCTACTGACCTCCTCCTGACTCATAACCAATGCAGCCTCCAGTCTAGAGACCTTCTCCACAACCCAGAGAGGCACATGCAGATGAGGTAGCACCGCAGTCTCCAGAAGATCTCCCTGAAGACTGCTGCCCCACAACCACTGCACTGCACCACTCCCCACATTCCTATTCCTGCTGTTCCTGTCCTCCTTTCCGAGAACCCAGTTAGGCTAAGCTAGTAAGCTGTAGGTAGTACAAGTCACTAAAGTACAACACACAACCTTGTAATTACAATAACCTAGGAATGTCACAGGTATGGGTATGCTGTAATAACAAGTACTACACAGATATACAATTAGTACACAGATACTGTACAGGTATGCCATGGACAACAGTCACTACATTTTAATTTTTTTTTGTAAACAATAAGGCGGTGCCCTCCTACCTAGATATCAGCCTAGGGTTTACCTATGCCGACGTGATAACATTGTTGTCAACATTTGGCATAGAGACATCCCTGATGTCGACAGGCGAAATTTAACCTGTCAGACATCGGTCCATTTTTCAATCGGGAGGCTGTGTCCCCTGCACCCCCCCCTTCTATGAATAGTTAACTCCTAGTTGGGGTGAAACTCGGTGAAAGGGTGACATTTTGCTGGCAGGTTCCCCACAGCGACATTTTCAAAACTTGTCAAAAATGTCACTGTGGGGGATTTCGCCGACGGGGTTTCACCCTTCTGTTGGCACACCCAGCCTAGCAGCTAGCTTCCTCAACCACACTCCTACTGACAAACCCCCAAACAATACAGGTATACCTGTGTTCTGATGGGCAAGGTTCCTGGCTGTTGGCTGTCTCCTTGGATAACTCCTGGCAGACTCCAGTCACTGTCCTTTGCGCATGTCTTTGGCATGAGAGCTGCAAGAGGGAGGGCCACTTGGCACTAGTGACTTAAATGGTGAGAGCCGGGCTTCCTGATGGGCCCTGATTGGTGGTTCAGCTGTACAGGTTCTGCCTTCCCACCCAAACTCCAGTCAGCATTTCTACCCTCCTAGAGCCCCAAGCCCTATTAGAATGAAACACAAAAAAAAGTGAAAATATCACAAATCCCCCATTGCAGGTGCTGCTCCCTGCTGCTCTGCTCCGTTTGAACACTGAATCCCAATTTTTTATTCTTGATCACCAGGATTCCTGATGAGCCCTGATTGGTGGTTCAGCTGTGCAAGTCCCACCTTCCTGCCCAAACTCCGGTCAGTGTTCTGACTCTCCAAGAACTCCAAGCCTTGTTCGAATGAAACACAAAAAACAATGAAAATATTCCAAACCCCCCTCCTCCAGTTGGAGGCGCTGCTCCCTGCTGCTCTGCTCTGTTCTGCTCTGTTTGAACACTGAGTACCAATCTTTTATTCTTGGCCGCCAGGCTTCCTAATGAGCCCTGATTGGTGGTTCAGGTGTGCAGATCCCCTTCCTGTCCAACCTCCAGTCAGTGTTCTGACTCTCCGAGAAGCCGAAGCCCTGTTAGAATAAATCACATAAAACAGTGAAAATACAACAAATCCCCCCCCCATTGCAAGTGCTACTCCATGCTGCTCAGACAAAAGGATATGCAGTGTAGATTTATTTGTAAGGTTGCAACATGTCCCTACGTAACCATGCAATAAATACATTTGATTGTCATTGATTATGAAGAAAAAGAGTTGTCCCAACATGTTTTCAGAGCTTGTTAGCACCCACCTTTACAAAATCTATTTGCACAATGTGATAAAGTGATACCTGTGAGGAAGGGTGACACGCTGAGCACTAAAAGGGCAACTCAGTCAGCGCGCCTGTTCCCCTGCGGGACTACTGGACAGGGAGGTGAATAGTGAATATAGCGACATCCTGTCGCTATATGTATATGCGCGTGCAAGGGGGAACGAGCACACTGTGTGATGGGCAGAAGGGGGGGGTAGGGTTTGTGAATCGTAGTGCGGTGGTGGGTTGCTGAGCTGGCCCTGTGGCATGGTGGGTGGGTGACAGGCTAGGGATGCGAGGGTGCTGGGTTCAGTCCCCGGGCACACATTCATTTTGTTGCGTGCCCTGCTTACAGTTTTTTCCTGGATTTGCCCCCCAACACCCCCGGAGCTGAGAACTTTAGTAGGTGGGGCTAAGCTCCCCAGCGGTGAGTGTGTGAGGGCACAGCCCCCCGCATAAACAAAATCTGAATGAGTCCCTGGCGCCCTTTTGCTGTGAGTGTACATCAGCAAAATGGATTTTCGACGATGTACATTCGCCCTAACGGCGATCGCCTTTCCGCGATCACCATTATCACATAGACCCTGATAAAGCTACTCACACTGCATTTCTGTGCAAGGAATGCAGCATATGTTTGTAGTGTATAGTGCAGCACTGTTCTGTATAGAATTCAGTCCCATTCAAAATGCCGTTGTTTCACAGTTTAAAGGTCATAGAACGTGATTGTACCCTTCTGTGGTACGACAGCATTCTGAAACCTCTAGAGACTGCACAAGTCAGTTTCATTCTGGAAACAAAAACATAAACTCTGCATGCACATTTCACATGTTACTGTATTCAATGAAAAATATAGGATGAGCAACTTTATGCACAACCATTTTGTTCTGCTACCTTGGGGTTCTGAGTCCCACAGATCTCTTGAGTTTCGCTCTCAAGGTTAAAGGGAATAAGAACCCCTCTGTGGCAGAACACACGGTTGTGCCGAGTTGTCCACCAGTATTCTCTATATTTAACAGTTTGAATTGTAAATAAGTCCCTACATAAAGCTTAAGATCACGCAAACTGTGAGCTGTGAGGTAGTCTGTTCCATCCTGACACCAGTTGTATTTGAGCGAAGGCATTGTGTGGTATATATAGATCGTGATGGCGGTCAGCACAACTAACAGGTGCTTCCATTGTTTGTATTTTTTGGCTAGATAGGAATTGGCAAGTGTACAGAGATCACTATCACATGTGGAAAATGAAAAGGGCCACGGAAGTGTAAAAGAAAACTTGTACGAGATCTCTAAAACCACCAGTCTGATTAATCATTTAGGGTCTTCACCTGTGGGTAAATTCCAGCATAACCCAGAGGTAAAGTTCCAGCCATCTGAGTCAACTGCTACACAAAAAAATCATGACTCCCTTTTCACCTTCGTTTGCTGCCATCTTTGCATTTAAAATGACGATTTCAAACCTCCTGACTATGACAAGAAATTCCCCAAACAACTCTACTACCTTCTAAACAAAACTTTCAAAGCCCACAGCAAAACAAAAGCATGCAACGCCCATTTCCAAACACTGTACAAGAAGGTTGTTGGCGGCCTAAAGTGCACCCACTGAAACCGCTTGCTTCTCCTACTTGACACCCAACTTCCAATACACATGATTTCTCCCCCTTGAAAAAAAAACATTTTGTCAGAGGCGGCTGCTGATTATAGTTTCTTACCTACTTCTTTCTGGCATTAGATGCTGGGGAGCACTCGAAAGCAGCACATACTTTAGGGACAGTACAACCGCAGGAGCAGAAAATGAGCAGCATGATTGCCGGGTGAATCAACTAACAAACAGTCAGCTGCGACTTCCTCATGCTTCCGCTCGCAGCACAGCATGAGCACCACAATACTAAATCTCTTCTTTTGCAACTAAAAAATAACTTTAAACACACAAAATATTGTTGAGGCTGGGGCATAAAGGGAAAACATAACAAAAAAGATCACAGGGTGGTGGAGGAGAAAATGGCTTCTCATGCCATTAATCTACCTAGTAACAATGAATTTTTTATGTAGGGAGGAGGGATGGTTTAACAAAAATCAATAAAAAAAATTATAAACTGAACATTTTCATAACGTTTTGTAATGCTTAACTTTTTCCCATTGCATAATCACAATAATCCACTCCAGGATGTGGGTTATGCTGGGATTTATACATTTCTGGTGTGGTTTGGTCACTCGGCCTGCAGTCTGATCGCACTCACACAAGGCATAAATGCATACCGACACTGTTGTGGTTTGTTACAACAGAGCACAGTTCCCAGAAGCCGGATCCCACAGCAACAGCTGTCAACACAGACACAGTTTCTTTTACTCTCACAGCCTCACTTCTGGTTCTGCCTGTGGTTGGTGGCAACCAGCATCATTAGAGATAGCACCATTTTACAAAACACTAAAAATAAGAAAAAATACAGTTCATTTTCACTGGATCAGTCCATGCAATTAATCAAAGGTTTCTGCTGATCACAGAACATCCTTATTTGGATTTAAAATGCTTTCCCAATACACTAGCTCTTTAACATTTGAGTTTATTGGCATCTTCAATTCAGTCTGAACACATACAGGACTGCTGTATCAGGTTGCATCATCGCAGCTCACTGCACTCTGCTGGCACACTTACTAAACTTCCACTTCCTGTGCTCTCCACTTATATGTGTAAAGTTCCTCCTAATAGTTCTCTAGTGCAACTACATGCATGATTGAAATTCCACAAACATATACTGTTACATTCTTTCTTTTTTTTTTTAATGCAAACTTCTACAGGAGAGTTAAACTACGGTATTTAAAGGATAGTCCTGTCATACATGTAGCAAACATTAAAACACTGTTTCATTTTGAACAATGAAAAGAGACTGTCAGTTAAAACTTTAACAAGTGAACCAAATTCATAACTTTTGTGGTGTTGTCGTTTACTGCTTCACCTGATGACCGAGACATCAATTCTCCAGTTGCAAGCCAGGAGTGGAAGGGAGTATTGTGCAGGAGGGGTGGGGGAACAGCATTTGCGAGTCCATCATTCTGAGTTACCAGAAATTTGAAGTACCTATGGTCCCCTTGGCCAAGACTTTACTGTGGAGAAAAGCTAATTTCATGTTAGGGCTCCATCCACACACAGAGATCTGTGTGCGTATCAGCAGTTTAGTTCAGCTGTTATTTGCTCCATTTCATGTATTCCCAACATCCTAGTCCATGTATCCATGTATTATCCCACCATCTACAGGGTTTCCGAGAGCCATTGAACAGTGATAACCTTACACGCCACCATGCACATGAGGGAATACAAGAGCTTAGATTTCTGTGAGCCTGTAGCTCCAATTGGCACCCCTACTACCATTTAAACTTATCAAGTAGTGTTCCCCATATTGCGTCTTCATTCTCTCTGTATAGCAGACCAGTGTCCTGCCAGATTGGGGCACTAATAAAAAGTGTGACAGTGTGTTCCCACTTGTCCAAACCCCTTCCAGCAAGCAGATGAATAATTGCCTCCAAAGTGCTGTGTAATTTTTGGGACAACACCTCCACCTGTACTCTTACCATTTTAAAGAGGCTGACATTTTCTGTCATCTCTGCCACATCTGTTCTCATTCATGTACTGTGAGGGCAATGCCCACCACATACATCCATGCCCTCTTAACCTGCCCTATGGGGTTTTCTCTGAAAAGAAGGAGAGTGCTGTACAGTTTTTTTTCATCACATAGAGCTTTTTGTCCTGGCCACACACATCTTGTTCAGTGATATACCCTGGTCCCATGGAAATACCCTGTTCAGGCTTGTGTCCCCACCACCCAGTACCTGGCACTAGCTGACTTACCCCCATGGCTTTTGTCCCCAAGGCAGGAGCTCTAGAGGGTAGTTGTCCTCCCCCTAAGTCAGAGCCCAGGCCGTTACATAGATGGCTGTGGATTTTCTTCCCGTCTTGTCACTCCCACCTCCCCTGATATGAGCAGTGCCTGATGTCTGCCTCGCATGCACACAGCTAGTTCCCTGGCCCAGCCACAGGGGTCGCTGTGGCACCAGAGCTCATCATCGACACTCTCCGGCTGAGGCATGCTGCCGTAGTCTGATCTGTCTCCTGATGTGATGACCCGAAATTGCTCTTGAATTCAGGTCACCTCCACAGCAGCATGCCAGCCAAGTACTGTACAACTAGATTGATATATATATATATATATATATATATATATATATACTGTATACTCTCAGCCTTTAATTTTACTGCCCAATATAAGAAATATTCGGAACTAGTTAGGTCTCATTTCAGATATTCTATCCCAGTCTCTGACAATAAATAATGGCAGAGCTGGAGGTCCCTAAAGAAGTCAGTTTGCTGTAGCCTGTAACTGCGCCTAAATATTTTGAATGTGACGATGCGAGCCCCACTTACCGGTTACCGATAATGTGTGAGAGCTTTATGATTCCATCTTTTTTTGTTTTTCATTTTATTTTTATTGATTTAAAAGAACAGACACTTCACTTATTCCATGACTTTGAAAGACTGCAATATATACAACAAATTCATCTCAAACTGGGATCATGACAGTCCAGAGTGCTTTTGGTATCTCATGGAGTCCGAGCCTAGGTGATAGGTTTAAATACTTCATTGGCAAGCATTTAAACTAGACAAGGGGGGGCGGCACTGGAAAGGAGCAGGGAAATCCTAGCCCCCAAAAATCGATAATTACTAAGTGAAGTAGACACCAACATAGAGATGTCAATAGGGAGAAGCGCAGGGGTAAATGGAGAAAGTGACAAACGCAATAAGGACAGGGATGGGGCAAAAAGGGGTAAGGCCATCAAGAAATGGAGGGTAATGAGTACCAACGCCAGTAGTCTGGGCAACAAGCTCCCTGAACTGGTGGCCTTGATGGAAGAGGGATGCCTGGATATCGTAGCAGTCACAGAAACATGGTACACAGAGAACCATGACTGGGATGTTAACATACCAAGTTACACAACCTACAGGAGAGACAGGGAGGGCAGAAGGGGGGAGTAGCTGTCTATGTAAGGGAAGGGATAAAAGCAACTGAACAAAAGAGTAAACAGGGAGGAGAAGAGGCACTGTGGGTCACCTTAGAGACTGGAAATGGCACCACAATCCACACAGGGGTTGTATACAGACCCCCATGTCAGGGGGAAGGAATGGACAAGGATATGATAGAAGGCATACTTAGGATGGCAGAGAAAGGGGAGATACTGTTGATTGGGACCTTAATATGCCAGATGTTAACTGGAGCACCTTTGCTGCAGCCACATCCAAAAGCAGGGCCATTCTTGATGCCCTTCAGGTGGCATGCCTCAGGCAGCTAGTTTTGGAACCTGCTCGTGAGGGAGCAATCTTAGACCTCGTACTCTCAAATGGGGACAGTGAGAGGATCTCAGATCTAGAAGTGGGTAGCCATTTGGGAACAAGTGACCACCAAACAGTGTGGTTCTCGATAAACTCAGCTACAGAGTCAAGCCATACAAAAGTGAGGGTTCTGGACTTCAGGAGGGCTGACTTTGGCAAGATGGGAGAGTTCCTTAGAAAAGCACTAGCAAACAGGCTAGAAGGAGGGGTGGAGCAACAATGGGGAAATATCAAAACTGCCACCACAGAGGCAACAAGCCTTTGTGTGAAGCAAATAAACAAATCAAAATGAAAGAAAAAGCCACCATGGTTCTCAAAAGAAGTGGCGATGAAGGTTAGGGAGAAAAAGCATTTAGGAAGTATAAGGAAACGCAGAAGGAGCAGGACAGAGGACTGTGCCAGTTAAGGCAGAAGGAAGCAGGAAGGGTAGTCAGAATAGCAAAGGCACAAACTGAGGAAAAGATAGCCAACTCAGTTAAGAAGGGGGATAAAACCTTTTATAGCTATATCAGGGTGCATAGAAAGACAAAGGGAGGGATAGTAAGGCTGAATAGAATGGATGGTGGGTGGTCAGAGAGTGACAGTAAAAAAGCAGGGATACTAAATGAATACTTTGGTTCAGTATTCACAAACGAGGAAGTGGGGGAGGTGCCTAATCCAATTAACAAAAGTACTCTGGAGAGGGGGGTCGATCCCAGTCCTTTCATAGAAGAAAGGGTTCTGAAAGAACTCCTAAAACTGAAGGTGGACAAAGCAATGGGACCAGATAGAATTCACCCCAGAATTCTAAAAGAATTAAGCAGAGAACTAGTGACATCACTGACTACCCTTTATAACAAATCATGGGAAGATGGTGTGGTACCTGAGGACTGGAAGAAGGCTGATGTGATTCCCCTTCACAAAAGTGGGAGCAAGACAGAGGCAGGAAACTACAGACCTGTCAGTTTGACCTCTGTGGTAGGGAAAGTGATGGAATCACTTCTGAAGGAAAGAATTGTTGAGTACCTAGAGGCCAGTGGGGCATAGGACCCAAGGCAGCATGGGTTCACAGCGGGAAGGTCATGTCAGATGAATCTAATTGATTTCTTTGACTGGGTGACCAAAGTAGTAGACCAGGGAGGGGCTGTGGACATGGTCTACCTAGACTTTAGCAAGGCATTTGACACAGTCCCACACAAAAGATTAGTAGTCAAATTAACCAGCCTTGGAGTGGGTTCCAGGGTGGTAGCCTGGGTAAAACATTGGCTGAACAACAGGACACAGAAGGTAATTGTAAATGGAGTCCACTCTGAAGAAAGAGGGGTTACTAGTGGGGTACCGCAGGGTTCAGTACTGGGTCCAGTCCTTTTTAATGTCTTTATAAGTGACATTGCAGAGGGACTAGAAGGAAAAGTATGCCTCTTTGCAGATGACAAAGATCTGCAACAGAGTTGATACACAAGGAGGCGTGGAAAGGATGAGAAGGGTCTTGGCAAGGTTGGAGGAATGGTCAGAAGTATGGCAGCTAGGATTCAATGCAAAGAAGTACAAAGTAATGCACCTGGGAAACAAAACCCAGGGAAGATTACACAATGGGGGAGTAGTAACAACAACAAAAATGGAAAGGGACCTGGGGTAATCATATCAGATGACCTTAAGGTTGGCAAGCAATGTGAGAAGGTGGTAGGGAGGGCTGGGGGATACTGGGATGTATAGGAGAGGCATCACCAGCAAAAACAGGAAGTTGTTCTCCCCTGTACAAACAGTTGGTGAGACCCCATCTGAGTACTGCATCCAGTTCTGGAGACCCCATCTCTGCAAGGACATAGACAGGATGAAGGCAGTTCAGAGGAGGGCAACTAAAATGGTGCAGGGTCTGCTAGAGAAGCCATATGAGGAGAGGCTAAAGTAGCTTAATATGTATACCCTTGAGGAAAGGAGGGAGAGGGGGCACATGATAGAAACGTTTAAGTACCTCAGTGGAATCAACAAAGTCCAAGAGGGTAGCATCTTTCAGAAAAAGAGATGTGCAAGAACAAGGGGACACAATTTGAAGATAGAGGGGGGATGGCTCAGGGGCAATGTGAGGAAGTATTTTTTTCACAGAGAGGGTGGTAGACACATGGAACAGCCTTCCTGAGGAGGTTGTGGGGTCTAAAACTGTGGGAGAATTCAAGAATGCATGGGACAGACATAAGGCAATTTTTGTGGGGGGTAGGAAGAAATAGGCTGTTGGTTAAATAGGATATGCAACTTATCCTCTAAGTAGGGAAATGGACAGACTAGGTGGGCCAAGCGGTCCTTATCTGCCATCAAAGTCTATGCTTCTATGTTTCTATGTAAGTTGAAAAAGTCTGTAATAGTCTGCATTATGAGCTGCAAAGCAGCAAGACTTGGGCTAAACATTGCAAAGTAGTATATAGCCCAATAAATGTACAGATAAACCACAACTCGGTGGTTGCATTGCCTAGGATCAAAGTAAATCCAAACGTTTGACATAGCACATGAAGAGTTATCCTGATAGTCTCTTCATTTACTTTCAACTAGAGTTCCCCTGCACACAAATTTTTATAATGCCTGTGTTTTTAGTTTAAAAGTAACTAACCATAGATAAGTGGGTACTGCAAATTGTGGGTCAGGGTCTGGCTCTTTATTGTGTGAAGTTTCCAAAGTAGAAGGCTTCAGAAGTCTCCCAGCACCCAGATCAGAGGGAAAAAAATCCTACTGAAACTGCAGGTGAAAAAACTGTTAAAGCTCAGAGCTGTGGGAAGGGGCCTTTTTTTCAGGTATCTTCGGACGGCCCCATAAAGACAGCATTTGTCAATGCAGAATTTTCACCACTTGCTTGCTTGCTGTTGCACCATTGGCTTTCCTCCTACTACCCCTATTACTATGTAAGAAATGACACATCTGCTAAAAGAAATTTGATCATTACCATGCCTGCTGGGGATGACGAGGGAGACAGGAAAAAACATAAATTTTGAGGTAATTTAGTTATTTGTTCAATAAAAAGGCCATGGAAATAAATAGTTGTGTGAATTGTACAATGTGCCTGATAGGGGTACAAATAGAAGGATTTGTGTGTGACAATTGCCTACTAATAGAAACCTTGACCCAGGAAATTGCAGGGCTGACTAAGAGGTTGGAAATAATGTCAGATATTAGCATGCTGGAGAATTATATTGATAGTGTGACTAAAGAAACATGTCCAGAAACACTAGATAAAACAAATGTAGAGTTTCCAACAGAAAACTGTAATATAGAAGAGTGGGCTACTGTACATAAAAAATAGGGAGGCGTTGAGGAGGTCAGATTTATAATAGTGCTCCAGTCCAGTTGCAAAACAGGTATACTCCACTGGACCTTGAAAATGAATGTTCACCCTCCAAAAGTACGAAGAACCCCTGAGTAAAAGCAGGACAGAGAGGACCCAGGAGTTACGTACTGGGCAACAAACATATGTCAAACAACCAGGAAATGCAACAAAACAGGGGAGAGTAAGTTCCAAAGCCAGTACACCAATGAAACAGAACCAATTAAGCCCAAATGATGGCTTAGCTAAACAGGAGGAAAATGATAAAGACATTGTTACTATAGGTGACTCAACTATTACAGGAATTGACACTCTGGTCTGTAAAGGTAGGAAAAATAAAGTTGCGATCAGTATACTCCCTGGAGCTAAACTTAGGGATGTTGATTATCTAATGGATGGATTCCTGGAACATACTGAGAACTCATTGGTTATACTCCAGGTTAGAACAAATGACATTACTGCAAACAGCCTAAAGGAAGTCTTTGAATCCTACAAAACATTTAAGCAATAAGGTATGACCAGAGGTTAGATTAACAGTCTGTTAATCATCCCCTTGTGGCGTAATATGGCACGAGGCGCAATCGAGCGCCATATTGCCACAAAGGGGGTGATTGACTGTTAATCTAACCTCTGGTCATACCTTATTGCTATTATTACAAGTTCATGTGGTATTGAATTCGTTGACATTTATTTTTTACATTTATTTTACAAATCTATGTTGGTTCAATGTATAATAGTCCTTCCACAGATTACATTGACATAAGAGCAAATTGCTAATTCAGAGTGGGTGGTGGCAGTACATCATTTGCTGGTGGTCTTTTTTAGAGTTACTGTTTTCTTTTTTCTGCGTTAATAAGTGTGGGTATTCATCAAAAGCATTCGCTATTTTTTTAAATGGCGCATTCATTTTACAGGGAACCACCTGTTTTCATAATGATTTGGCACCAGTGTTCTGAAAATCGTGATCTGCTTATGTACGGTGAAAAAATGGAGAACGGATAGTGATAACATCTTGTCAGTGATGTTTCTTGTTAGTCTATTTTTGTTTTTTCTTAGCAAGTTGTGTCATTATATCCTCATTTTTATGCATTTTTTAAGTGGAAATATACGTTTTTTTTTAGGAGCTTTCTAACATGAGCATGTGCAGTAGTGCTTTTACCGGTGTGCGTGTCCCTGGCACCCTCACTCGAAGACTTTTTAGTTAAATGTGGTGCTTGCTTGAAAACATTGCTGGGTGTGTACTGTATCCACTACTAAGTTTACATTTGGATAAAGGGTGTGTTTTTTCATCGTGTTACTTCATCACTGCAATTAAACCACGACTCTCACACGGCTATCTGTTAACCATGAAATGTGCAGCACATTTAAAAGTGCTCTCAGCAGCTTCATGCAGCGTGTGGAGGTATTCTCTTTATTATCCCTAAGATGTGCCTTTGATTTGTGGCTCACAGTTTTGTTTAACTCACTTTTTTGGGGGCTAAATTGCTAAGAATACAGTATGATGTGACGGTTTCTAATGTGGTATTAATGGACACTATGGCAATATGGTATGCTGCACCTAGTCACGGCGATTGTATTTAGGTTCGTTTAACATGCTGTTTTTTTTTAAACTGCTGTTCATAGTTTACATGTGACTGTTGTGGGCAGACGTTATGATGAGCTTGGATAATGTGTACAGACAGCCATTTAAGAAATTTTATTTTAAACAAGTGCCTGGGACTTTTCTGATAATAATATGAAAACCTACACTATGTGATCAGGATGTACATGGTAGGTTAACGTGGGTTAATGTTTACCTCTTGGAATTGTGGTAGCCAATCAGAATGGTTGCTATTTCTTTACCTTATAATAATAATCCATAAATTCCAGTTGAAAACTGGGGACATAATAGTGTCAGGAATATTGCTCACATATGGTAGACATTCACACAGAAATGAAGACATAACCACTATAAACAGATGGGTGAGAAATCGCTCTGAAACTGAGGGAATGGGCTTTATTGACAATAGCCATATCTTTAGGGATAAAACACTTTATAAGGAGGATGAACTTCATTTAAATAGCATGGGGGCAACAATGAACCAAATTTTTTCATATCATTTAAACTGGGGGGGGGGGGGTTGCCAGTACACTTAATAACTAGAACAAAAATAAAAAATGTAATTGAGGACAAATATCCTAATTGGAGTGCCATTTTGACAAATGTACGTAGTTTATAAAATAAATTTGATGAATTCAAGTATGAACTTGAATCAAAAAATATTCAAATAGCCTTAATAACAGAAACATTGTGTGAGGAAGGCGATACTTGGCATAAACACATCAAGGGTTATAATTTATATAATAAATCCACTAAACATAGAAAGGAAGGAGGCGTAGCAATGTATATTCATGAAACAAATGTGAGAAAATAATTCTAGAACAAATGACCTTGAACATGTATGTGTTAAAATATTCCCACCAAACTTACCTAAAATTATTTTAGGCCTTATTTATCGATCACCATCAATTAGTCAGGACAACGATATAGAAATCCAGAATTATATAAACCAGTTAGATCCAGCAGATAATATAATATTAGCCAGAGATTTTAACTTACCGGGGATTAATTGGATTACACAAAATGGGTTATCCACTAAGGAGAGGACCTACCTAGACCTCTTTAACCAATCAGGAATGGACCAAATAGTTAAATAAAGTACCAGAGGTGGAAATATACCCAATATAATTCTAACCAATATGGGGAACTCTATTACAAATGTTAGAGTGGAAGCACCACTAAGTAACAGTGACCACCAGATTGTGTATTTTGATATAAACGAAACCCTTACAAAACAGACTGGCATTACCAAAATCTCTATCTTAAATTAAGCAAATTTCAGAAATGCTCTCTGGAAGAAATGTGGGGCTTGTTGGTAAGCAGAATTCAATTAGAAATAAATAATCATATACCCATCAAAGAAAAATGTACAAATAAGGGTATTCCTCCAAAATGGATGACCCCAGAACTAAAAAAACACAGCAATGCAAAAAATAAAATGCAAAAGAAAATAAAAAGTGTTAAAGACATAGAGAAGCAAATCAAATATCGGAAAAAAGAACTGTCAAGAACAAAATTAAAAAAAACAAAAAGGGATTATGAGCAAAATCTGGCAAAGGATACTAGTGACAACTATAAGTCCTTTAATTCTTATATAAATAGTGAAAAAGGTAACCATGAATCAGTTGGTCCCTTTAAGGACACTGATGGAAGGATACACAATCCAAAGGGTACTGCAGAGACACTAAACTATTTTAGCTCAGTTTTCAATCCTAGATCAGTCAGTACACGACATAAATGTCATAAATGAGTTACAGAGTCAAATACAAATTGATCCCCAGGATGTTAAGAGTAGACTACAGAAAGTGAACAAAAATAAATCACTGGGACCAGACTGTGTATATCCTAGAGTTATTCAGGAATTAGCAAACCAGCTAGCTCCCCTCCTTGCATATATTTTTCAATGTTCAGTAGACAAGGCAGAGGTAGTAAAGGGATGGAGTGCGGCAACAGTCATCCCAATCTTTAAGAAATGACCTAGGACCAACCTGGCAAACTATAGACCAGTAAGTTTGACCTCGATTATGGACAAGATACTGGAAAGTATATTAAAGGATTAAATATTGGCACATCTGGACGAAAAAAATGTGTGTGACCCATCACAGCATGGGTTTACCAAGACTAGATATTGCCAGACTAATTTACTGGCTTTCTGTGAATGAGTTAGTAGGGCACTGGATGCAGGGCAGGCAGTGGATGTGGTCTTCCTCGACTTCTCCAAAGCCGTTGACAGGTTACCCCACAGTGAATTAATTTCCTCATTACAGGATACAGTGCTAAACATAAAAATCACTAAATGGATAGTGGCTTGGCTGAATGAGAGGCAACAGAGGGTGTCAGTAAATGGGGTACTCTCAGAGTGGACTGCAGTGACTAGTGGGGTGCCGCAGGACTCTGTGTTGGGGCCCTGTGTGTTCAATATCTTTGTGTCAATGTTGAGATATGATAGTACAAAAGTATGGACAACAAAGTTTGCTGACACTTGCAGACTCGGGGCAATAGTGGATAAGATAGAAGATTGTAGGGCACTCCAGGAGGCATTGGATTATATACAAGAATGGACCCATAGCCATAAACTACCGCTGAACATTGGCAAATGTAAAGTTATGCACATGGGAAGGAGGAACTTAGGTTGGTCATATGCATTAGGAAATCATTCTTTGGAAGTCACAGTTGAGGAAAGGGATTTTTAGGGGAAATAATTAGTAATGATCTAACTTTTAACACACAATGTGATAGAGTAGTTAAAAAGGCAAATGGTACACTAAACTATATCCTAAGACATATAGGGAGTAGAAGCCCTGAGGTACTGCTCCCGCTGTATGGCTCACTTGTGAGGTCACAATTGGAGTACTGTGCCCAGGTATGGGCTCCATATAGGAAACAGGATGTAGATAGGTTGGAGGGGATGCAGCGAAGGGTCACAAGATCTATCGAAGGAAAGCAGCATTTACAATACAAGAGCAGACTGGAGGCACTAAACTTGTACACCCTTAGCTATAGGAGGTTAAGGGGTGATTTGTGTCTGCTCTACAGAGCTTTCACAGACCAGACACTATGGGATGACTTGGGTTTAGAAATAAAAATGCAGCATTATAATACCAGAGCTCACATATTACAATTAAGAGCAGTTAGACGGAATTCACTAAAAAGGAAAAACTGGTACACTCAGAAAGTGGTCCCAATTTGGGATTCGCTGCCACTGACAGTGGTAGGAAGCCAACATATGACTTCATTTAAAACAAACTTAGATAATTATTATAAAGAAAAAATATGATTCTATAGTTTTTGTAAATGGCAGGCAAAATGGACAAAAGTCTAAAAAGCCTTGTATTACCTACGTATGTTATCTGTGTTACCTATGTTACCAGTTTCCCCTGCTGTCTAAACAGGCTGCACACTTACACCTGTGTCGTAAATAACAAGTTTGAGTGGGTGCAGTTCCTGCCAGATGGGAAGAAAATGGTGGAAAAGATTTCATATCTCGGGTGCTGATGGGAATGGAGACGACTGGGGAGGCTGTACCCCCCTGCTTTCCACATAAAATGGATTGGTTAGTTTGGGGGGGGCTTGCCCCCCAAATCCCCTTGCCACCCCTCCTACCAGTACTGTACTATTGCTACTACTACTACTGCTACCACTACTATTACTTCTAATAGCTGCAGTGCCTGCAAGGTCACGGACGTCATCAACGAGACTTAGTTATGATGCTGAACTCTCATTTAATGATGTCATAATCTCGTCATAGAAACATAGAAACATAGACTTTGACGGCAGATAAGGACCGCTTGGCCCATCTAGTCTGCCTATTTCCCTACCTACAGGATAGGCCGCAGATCCTAGTTAACCAACAGCCTATTTCTTCCTACCCCCCACAAGAATTGCCTTATGTCTGTCCCATGCATTCTTGAATTCTCCCACAGTTTTAGACCCCACAACCTCCTCAGGAATGCTGTTCCATGCATCCACTACCCTTTCTGTGAAATAATACTTCCTCACATTGCCCCTGAACCGCCCCCCTTCTATCTTTAAATTGTGTCCCCTTGTTCTTGCACGTCTCTTTTTCTGAAAGATGCTACCCTCTTGGACTTTGTTGATTCCACTGAGGTACTTAAAAGTTTCTATCATGTCCTCCCTCTCCCTTCTTTCCTCAAGGGTATACATATTAAGCTCCTTTAGTCGTCCGTCTGGCAGTAACTGCACCTGAGCCCAGAAGTTTAAACAGATACTAGTTAGTTGTCAGCCACCTACAGTAACTTAATTACTTCAGATTAGAATGATATTGGTTACAAAAAAGATATATGGTTTGGAACATAAAAGAAAAACATATGGGTCATCCCTGATTTTTGACACAAACATTTCCTGCCTCTTGTAAATGTAGTATTTTTGTGACTGCAAAATAGGGATCTGGAGCACACAGTATTGCCATATACAGTATTAATCCTGCATGCTTTTAACACTAAGCCCCACAATATAGCAAGCTTTTTATGTTGATCTTTCCACTTTATAAGATGTGTTCCTAATTTTTTGAAAGCTCTGTCCCTGATTTGTAAGACAGTAGGTGAGAGGTATGCTGGGTGTATCCCCCTGTCTCCCTCCCTGCCCCTACCTGATGGGAGGTGAGACACTTGCATTCCTGCAATCAGTAACTGCCCTTGGACCCCCCACCAAACAACTAACAGTGCACGTGTAGCGCAGCATCCCAGCCTCTTGTCTCCAGTTTAAATGGTGCCCTTGACAATAGCTATGAAGTTCCTGCTGGGTCTTCAAGGACACTACTACATGAATCTAACATGGTGGTCTCAGGAATCTGGGAACTGATTCTGAAGGCAGTGGTATCGACGCTAGTGGGAAACCCAGAATTAAACCTCTGGATGGGATGGGAAATTTTTAGATGCTATGTACATTACATGTAAAGTGCGCATCCTGACTGTGCATGCAGCTAAGGGCACCTGCTGCCCTCAGCTGACATGGTGGCACCCTGACCTACACCAAGATGGCATGCACCATGGCCTCAGTGCTGCTTCCCCTGAAGAGCTCAATGCCATTAGTTAAGAGGGCGAAGAGGCGGCAAACTCATCATGTCGGTCTTTTGGACCCAAAAGTTTCAGAAGAAGAGGGCGAAAGGTAGTTTCTAACCCAATGTGGTGGCCTCAGGATTCTGGTAACTGAAGCTAAAGAGACTAGTGGGGACGTTAGTAGGAAACCCAGGATCAGACCTCTAGATGGGATGTGAAATCTTTAGATGCTATGGATATTACATGAGAGCCACGTACCATAACTGTGCAAGCAGCAAAGGGCACCTGCTGCCCTCAATCAACATGGTGGTACCCTGATACACCCCAAGAAGGCGTGTGCTATGGCCTCAGCGCTGCTTTTTCTGCAGAGCTCAATGCCATTAGTTAAGATGGTGGCGAGGCAGTGAGTTCACAATGCAGTTCTTTCAGACCCTAAAGCCTTCAAAGAGGAGGGAGAAGGGGAGTTCCTGTCTTAGGCCGGGGTCGGGGGCCGTGCTAGAGAGGCCCTGCTGAAGGTGCTGGAGACCATGCCAAAGAAGCCAATCACGTTCCTGGTGGATCACTCCTAGAATCTAATGATGAGCTCAGACGGGGTAATGCCACTCAGCTGGTTGGTGGTTGGTGTCATGCATATGAAGGAAGACAGTCGCTGTCTGGTAACGCAGCTATCTCTTTTCAGCTACACAAAGTTTCTGCCCATCAACTGGCATTTTCTTCATACACACAGAACTGCCACTGGTAGCATTCGAAAACTCCGCTACCTGATCTCGTAAATTCCATGGAAACAGTGTTCACTCACTCAATCAGAAACACTACCTCCTGTAAAAAAATACTTCTGAAAAAAGAAACTTGCACCTTTACTAAGTGACAAGCGAGACGACCACTGCTCATCATGGCAAGAGTCATGGGGGGAGGGTACACAGCATCAAATGCCACATACCACTAAATCCTGTAGAAAAAGAAACTCTTGTAAAAAAGAAAGCCGTAAAAAGAGACTCATTCCTTCATTGATGGCAAAACAGCTGCTAACAGTTAAAGGGGGCCAAAACTCGCTATCAGTTGACAGCGCTGCATAGTGGTACAAATGTAAAACAATGAACTATTTTTTAAGTTTAAACAAAAGAAAACTTAGAATGAAATTTTTTTCTCTTGTTAAATTGATAAGGAATCCATTTTTAGATTCTTTTTAGCTGGATCCATTTTATAAATGATGGCGGAGAGGCAGCAAGTTCATAATGCACGTCTTTTGGACTCAAAAGTCTCCAAAGAGGAGGGGGAAGGGGAGTTTCTGTCGCAGGCCAGGGTTGGGGCTATGCTGAGGGAAGCCCGGCTGAAGGTACTGGATACTAGACCCAAGGAAATGGCCACGTTCCTGGTGGATCACTTCCAGAATCTAATGCTGAGCTGAGTTCGGGGTGGGGGGAATGGTGCTCAGCTGGTTTCTCGGCAGCATCATGTAGGATGAAGGCAGTTGCTGTCTGATAGGCATGGCTACCTCTTTTCAACTACATGAAGTTTCTGCCCATTAACCGGCAGAGCAGCGACATGGTCAGCCTCGCTGATCATTGTAGTGTCACGGTTGAGCCTATTGCAGCTTCAGCTGCAGTGGACAGGACAATGACACACCTCTGAAATCCAGTTATCACAACAATATGTTTGCCCTTGCGCAACCACAAGGATGAACATAACAGCAGAAATCTCATCTGATTAGTACAGTTGTTATAGCATAAATCTATAAGTAACATCAGTAGTAGTTAAAACTAAGGCTAACATCCTGAACACATTTATATCCCATATAGTAAGACCAGGAAGATACAGTCCTGCTTTAGACATTCATATTTAAGCCGTCCCACAGTTCATTGTTTGCTATATGTGCACTGTCAATATTCTTCTTTAAAAATGCTTCCTCAGTTGGGAACATGTAGCTTTGTATTCTTTGGTACTGCAATGCACTGTGCCAGCAAGATGTGTCAGATGTCGGCTGGATTACACATCATGGCAAAATCTCTCGTAGTATAAAATACACAACAAAAACAACAATGAGATTTAAACATTAAAGATATTTTTTCTTCTTTCAATTTATTCTCTGAACACTTTGCTGTCACTCAATAAATGAATTTGAGAGGAGGCATGTTGGGACAAAAGTGGTGGTCCAATCCAGAGACAGGCAGCGGCAGAGATACTGGTATGTATGTATTTAGTTAGTTTTTGTTGACTGGGTAAGTGCACTAGACAGAACATTGCCTATCTTCAGGCACGACCCAGGAGGATAAAGAACACCGATACAACAATAGGATGAAAATAATACAATTGTACAGGACATACCTTTTGAGCAGTACATACATTTTCAAAGGAAAATAGGTATTCAACAAATACAGTTGTACAGAACATAACTATAGAGGACTACATACATTCAGCAAGAAACTGCTAGCATGGTCAGAAAAGAGAGCTTAGGTGAAAGTTGCTAGAAGACTAGGGGCAAATGTAAATTCAGTACAGATGCTAAGGTGGAACAGTGAGTTCAAGTTCAAGTTTATTATGCAGGGAAAAAAACTCAATTGAGCAAGATCATTTGCAAGGAGGTCCTGAGAGGGACACTTAAGGTACATACATCAAACAGCATACATTGGGAACAACAATAAGTAGGGTGACCAAAACAATGCAAAGATGGTTAATGTTACTGTAAGCAATCAGGGGGAGACATAGGCAGTGCATATAATACAGTGTAACATAGAAAATTGTACAATAAGCACAGAAAATAAAAAAGAGCAACATTTATACAATGGCCCAGATATTCAGAAATGTGCCAAAGGCCGGCGCAAGTACGGCGCAGCACAAATCCAATGTACCTTGGTGCAACAGGAGCCATATTCAAAGGTTGCACTGGCTACGCTGCGCCACCGCAACCCGGCTGAATATGGCACAGTTGTGCCATGGCGCAACCAGGAATGCGCCATGGAACAACCAGAGATGCGCCATGGCGCAAACACAGTTGCACCATGGCACAACCAGAGATGCTCCAGCGCAACTGTGGGAGCAGAGCGACAGAGGGGGAGCATGGCCCAGAGAAGAGACCCAGGGACAGAGCCAGGGAAGCACAGTGACTGGCCACAGGAGGCCACCACCAGCAGGGTGCACACAGGCACCCAGATCCCCCCAGAACACAACAGTGGCACAGTTAGTAGACAACAGGAGGTGCCAATGGCCAATGGAGGTCCACCAAGGGAGCCCCCCCCAGGCTGTAGGCCACGCCCCCCCCACACACCCAGATCAGAGCATGCCACACCCAGGACCATGCAGCAAAGCACACACACACATGCCACACAGGCACACAGGCGGCCCACAGAGGAGGCACGGAATGTGCCAGGAGCCACGTAGTGCAGCAGACCACATGGGACAGGCCACACAACACCAAGCAGGGGCCCCAACACAGCGTGCGGCCAGTACCTGACCAAAGACCATGGCCGTGTGTCATCACCATGCACACCTGCCACACACCCCTGATAGCCACCCCATGGGCACCCCAAGACACAGCCAACGACCGCAGGGAGGGACACCACCACAGTGGGACATGCCACAGCACACAGCAGTAAACCACAGAAACACAACACATGCCCCAAC
The DNA here is from genome assembly GCA_016271365.2 of Neoceratodus forsteri. NCBI lineage: Eukaryota > Metazoa > Chordata > Ceratodontiformes > Ceratodontidae > Neoceratodus > Neoceratodus forsteri. The sequence continues at coordinate 142,138,253 of CM057451.1, read as the reverse complement.
ACTTACACACCACACAGACAGGCACTGGGCCACTGCAACATGGCTCCTCATGCCACCTGCAAAGCAGACACTGACACAGGCAGGTAAGTCAAAATAGATATATATTCAAAAAACTATATACAGTAACAAGGGGGTGGGAAAGGGTAGGTTAGCGAGGAAAGGGGACAGGGAACAGGGACTGTATAGTGGGATGAGGGACAGTGGGAGGAGGTGCAGCCACGGCCTGCCGCCCCTTGCCACCTTTGGCGCCGCCGATCCTCTAGCAGCATGTGGCGTATCTGAAGCACAGCCTCCACAGCAGTCAATGTTATTAAAATCAGCTGCCAGAGCAGCCAGCAGTACATGGGCCTCCGTCCTCTACGCTAGGACATCTATAACAAGTGATAGGACAGGTGATCAGTGCAATGTCCCAAGGAACCATGCCCACCCACAGCGCGCAAAGGGCAGCGGGACCCCCCCCCAGAGGGCCCGTACCAGCCACCCGCAGGAGGGTGGGCCAATGCCTGCCAGCAATGCAGCACACCACGACAGTGCACAGAGGTGGTTCCCACCGCACAATGGCCACCTGACTGTGCAATGACAGTCACATGGCACAGTGCACCGTCAGCACTACAGTAATGTCAGTGGCAGCCGGGCACATTCCCACCCCACCAACAGCTTGTACATGTGTCCAATGGATGCGTCAGAGTGGCAAGCACCACATACAGTGCGACACACACAGCTACCATGGCACACAGCACAGGCGGCCATGCCCGCACCCACGCCCCTGCCACCCCCCATGCAAAGTGCGAAGGACTATGACAGTGCCTACCTGCCCTCCATGGCCCCACTGGTGCCGGAGCCGTTCCTGTGCTGCCTCCTGGTCCCGCTGCGACCTGCTGACCTGCCGCTGCTGCCACCGCTGCTGCTGTCCTCCGGTGATTCTCAGGCCCTGGGAGTGGAACACAGACAGGTACACATCAGTAAACATCCACAGCAGCTGTCCATCACCCCCACCCCTGTGTACAGGGTGAGCCCCGCCCTACGCATCCCGCACAACTGCATCGCAACGCAAGCGGCGTCTGGCACTGCCACCCTGCAATGGGCATGATGGCAGTGCACCGCTGTGCAGGGCATGCCAGGCAGTCTAGCTAACACCACAGTACAGCACCAGGTCAGACATGCAAGATGGGCATACTCACCTGGCAGTGGCACAGCCCCACGCCTGACATGCACCTCCAGCCTCCTCAGGCACTCTGGGTCCCTCCTCATGAGGTTGCCTTATCGGTGGCAGCACTGCTCCCCCGTCCTGGCCACCATGGTCTGCTGCTGCAGTGTGGTAGCAATCCCCTGCCACAGCACAACCCTGGGCTGCTGCAGGGGCACCTGGCCAAGCAGTTGGGGTGCGTGGGGCTGGATGCAGACAACCAGGTTCACCAGCTCCACCTGAGTCCAGTTGTGTGCCCTCGGTGCCCTTTGCTGCACCATGCTGCGAGTTGTAGCCGGTGAGCAAAATGGCGGCAGTAAGCGCAGGTGGCCAGGACATGCGCCAGATGCACGATGCAAGGGAACATGCGCTGTGTCTGCCCATTGCACAGTCTCAGAGATGCATGGCATGGGTGTGGCTAGGTGGGATCATGGGTGAGATGGTGACCCAGGGGTCAGGGGTCACAGCAGGGGGTCAGGGGTCACCCACCACACAGTGTTCACGTGCGTGATAGCAGGCCTGGTGCAGCATGTGCCATGGCCCCCATCGCGCAGTCGGCGCACAGTGCGCGATTGACACCATGATACCATTTGGCGCATAGGCACTGCAGCCCTGCGTACTGTGCATGCGTGCACATTGCACCGCAACTTGCTCCGGAGCAGTCTCATTGCACATGGATTAATATCGCAATATTCAGATGCCACATGCAAATGAGCTCATCAGTTAATGCGTGGCACACTGGGGCATTAGCATGTCATTACCGTTGTGCCAAAGCTCATTTGCATGCGTTGTGCTATATAAGCACCACGGAACAGTACAGGCCATAGACCGGTATTGCATCCTTTCGGGATAAGTTGTGCATGCCGCTGCAGCTCACTGTGAGCAGCTGGCACAGCACGGGGGATGGAACAGGGTGATGCTGCCACTGACACACTGTGCTGTCCATGTCCACAGGAAGCGACATGTCAGAACTTGAGGAGGGTGAGGAGCGTGGGCAGGCCCAATTTCACAAAGGCAGACAGAGGCCCTGTTTGAAGCCTACCTTGACAGGGAGTTCCTGTTGAGTGGTGCCACGGGCACAACACAGGCCAGGGCCAGGGCTCGGGCCTGGGAGGAGGTGGCGGCATGCATCAACCAGCAGGGCAGCCACCAGCGCTCAGCGTAGGAGTGCAGGAAGAAGGTGGGCATGGACAAGAGGCACATCAAGGAGAAGGTGGACATCCGTGCATCCCGGAATGTCACCAGAGGGGGGCCTGCAGATGCGCCACTGCTCATGGCACAGGAGGAGTTGGTGGCAGCCACCATGCACCACAGCATGGTGGTGGGTGTGCCTGGCAGCAGATTCCAGACGTGTGGCAGTCCATCACTGCATGGTGAGTATGTCAACCACACACAGCTGGGGGTGTGGAGGGTGCATACACAGCCATGCTAGTGTGCATGCAGCCGGGATGCCTGTCATGTGCAAGTGTGCACACCCATGCACATGCCATGCTGCAGGACACAGGCAGTGACAGTGTGGGGGGGCACATGTGGGCAATGCATCACTAACACACCTCTCATTCTCTTACAGCAACAGCATGCCTCCATGCAGATGATGGGGCACCAGCGGTGGCAGCAGCCGTGGCCACTGGACTGGCCCCAGAGGACCAGCCTTCCACCTCCATTGGCATCCGGGAGCCTGACAGGCTGCAGCTCACTACCACTGTGCAGGCAGATGTCCTGGACCTGGGGTCAGACGAGGCCCTGGATGTGTTACTGCAGGATGCCAGCCTCGGGGTCCTGTGCACAGAGACACAGATCGGGGTGAGGTCCGACACCGATGTTGACGTAATGCTCATCCTGGACAGCATGGCCACCGTTGTGGAGGAGACGCCCCTGCTGGCCACTGACACAGGCAGCACGCCCAGCACTCTGCCGGCGGCGGAACAGCTGCCCGCCACCACTGCGGGTGCAGCGGCGTGCACTGCCTAGGCTGTGCCCTGTGCTGGGGATGGTGTGGCTGTGTAGGCACTGGGTGGTGTGCAGCGGCCAGATGGGCAACAGCAACAGGCTGCAGGTGTCACTGGGCAGCCAGACACAGGGTCCGCCACCGGTGCGCCTGCCGCACCCAATCCCCCTGCAGACCCCACTGTGCAGCATCCACCAGAGAGGGGGGCTGTGCAGCATGGCCGGTCACCACATGGGGATTGGCATCCGGCCTGGGAGTCCCAGGATGCTGACCCGCTGGCTGAGCACACCCATTTGCTGTGGGAGTCCGTTCAGCAACAGATGCTGCTTGCCACTGGGGTGTGTGCACTGCATGCGGAGGTGCGCCAGTTAGCCAAGCAGCAGGAGAGAGGCACTGCACAGATCCTGGTGGGGATGCAGTGCATGCAGGAGGCCACGACTGCCTCCCTGGATCGCATTGTCACTGTGATCTCAGATGGCTTTGCACTGCTGGCTGCCACAAGGCATGGCCAGGCACAGATTCCCCCCCCGCACACAGCGTACACAGCAGTGCGCTGTCCACCCCACTTACCCGGCATCAGTTGACCCCTTCAGAGTTGACACCGGGCCCTGATGTCAGCATCCCAGGCATGCCCGGAGCTGGGCTATTTGGGCACCTCGACACCCCCACGCAGACATGGTCATGGTCCTGCGATTCCACCCCTGGGGGCTGTTGCACCCCCCAATGGCTGATGCACAGCCTGTGGCTGCCAATCAGCCCAGGCACAGCCTCCCCCATGGCAGTGGTGGCCATGGTTCCACACAGCAGACCTGATTTGAGGTCCACCCCTCCTGCGGTCTGCAGCTGCTGCCCAGTGCGCACATGGGTGGTGTGTGTGTGTGCCTACCGCAGATGTGGCGCCTGTGTGTTGTGCCACATGCTGTCTGTGTGCATGCTTGCCCGGCTGCTGAGCCATGTGGCATGGGCGTGATGACAGCAGTATTGCACTGGTTGTGCCTGTGCACTGGTGCAGTGCATCTGATCCACGCCACATACCCACGCCTGTGTGTGTGGGGGTGGCTGTGAGGGGTGCTGTGTGTGGGTGTGTGCCCCTTTCACCCTAACCCCTGATTCCCACCTCAGTGTGTGCATGCCCATTGCCATGCACACCCCTGCATGTGTGCTGTACCTGTTTGTGTGGTCTAAGCATGTGTATTGCATCACCTACCTGTGTGCACCATAGTGCTCCTGTGCTATGGTGTCCCTGTGACATCTTGCCTGCTGGATCAGCTTTGGATCCCTCCATCCAGGGGGTGGCTGTCCACCTCCCTCCGGCCCATTGCCTCCATTGTGCCCACTACTGTCACCCTCATCAGCCTCGACAACTATCCCATGGTCAATGGCCATGTTGTGCAATATGCAGCAGACCAGGAATAGGCCACAGACTTTTGAGGGGATGTACTGTAGGGCACCGCTTGACTTGTCTAGGCAACAGAACCATGCTTTCAGCATGCCAAAGACTCGCTCGATGATGTTGCGCGTGCTGGCGAGTGCCTCATTGTAGCGTTCCTCTGCTGGGGACAATGGGTGAGCAGCCAGGGCCACAGTGGATAGGTGCTGCCCCCTGTGTGGATAATGCTATGCTATGCTGTGCCCCTTAGCTGTCCCTGGTGCTGATGCCAACATGCACACCCTGCCCTCCCCATCCCAAGGTATGCTCTGCCCATCGCCCCTTGCCCATGCCATATTCACCCACTAGGTGGTCCGTGGGGATATCACCACATTCAAACCTGTGGCACAGCGCAGAGCTGTGCCAGATGAACCCATCATGTGCACTCCCAGGGTGTGTGGTGCAGACACTGGTTATGCACCACATGGCATTGCACACCACCTGGCAGTTGACACTTGGGCTCCCCTTCCTGTTGATGTATGCCACACCCTCGGGGCCAGGTGGCATGCGGATGCCCATGTGGGTGCAGTCAATGGCCCCAATCATGCCAGGCATACGTGCTACCCTGTGGAAGTCCTGCATGGTTGCTGTACTGGGGAAACGGATGTATTCCGACGCACATGGCAGCACAGCGTTGAGGAACTGTGTGAGGAGGTGGGACATGGCCGACTGGGTTATGCCTGTGGTGTCCCCTGTTGGTCTCTGGAAGGTGCCTGTGGTGAGCAGGCACATGACGCCTGTCACCTTCATCTCCACGGACATGGCGTGGCTCCGTCTGGTGAGTGCCTGCATCTCTTCACTGCACAGCTCACAGAGCTGCCTCAGAATGGCCCTATTCAGGCTGGCCCTCGATTTTCATGTCACTGTACTGCTCAAAGGTGATGCAGACGTGGTACCACCTGTGTCAGGCATACCGCCGACGGGCCCTTCCACAGCCACATCACTGTTTCTGCTGCCCCCTCACACCCCTCATTACAGCCTCCATCATGAAAGGTGCACTATCCATGGCCCTTGCTGTCCTAGAGCCCCCTGGGTGGTTGGCTGCTTCTGGCTGTGTGCCACCCTGGTGCACTGCCTGGCAGTGTGTTTGCCTGTCTCTCATACTCTCTCTGCCCCTGTCTCCCTCTTCACTACCACCTCTGTCCTCTCCCTCTGTGTCTGTCTCTCTCTGTCTTTCTTTCTTTCTTTCTCTCTTTCTTTCTTTCTCTCTCTCTCTCTGTCACTCACTCCATCTCGCCTGGCGAAAGTGCTTTCTGTGTACTTGCACCCTGTATTTATAGGAACAAGTCTGCTCGGTGCATGTCTGATTTGCTCCGCACTTGTGCCATGGTTTCACGGTTGAATATCACACTGCGCTGGATATTCATGGGCATGCCCCCTGCACTTGCACCTGCATTCATTATAGTTGCACACTGGAGCAATGAGATTTGTGCTGTGCACTGGCTCCTGCTGAATATCGCTCCTTGGTGCAACTGCTTTGAATATGTGGGCCAATATGTATAATCCCATTGGATTCAGGAACAAGTGCGTTGGCCATAAGTACAGGATATTACAATTTGCAATTCACAATTCAAGATACTGGCACAAGAATAGTGGAAGCATTCCAGTGAAAAATATCTCACAGTGAAGGGGTGCGGCACAATCAGGAAGAGCATGAGTCAGACAGGAGATAGAGGGGTAATAGGGAGGAAGTACTGAAGGAATGAGATGGAAGGAAAGCAGGGGTGAGAGCACAGAGAGAGGAAGGTGGGGATGAGGACCACCACCCCTAAAGACAGTTTACTACAACAGACATAAACAGAGGAGGGAGGAACTAGTGGGATACAAGGGCTGAGTAATGCAAAAGGGGTTGAATGTTAGGATTGAAGATGAGACAGTAGAACGAGATGCGATAGTTAGTTACAGGTGCAGATGTCGGAGTTGCTCAGGGAGTTGTGAAATGCCTACTTTAAAATGGTGATGGGACTGTGCAGCTCTGACATGGAGTGGAAATGTATTCCAGATTCTGGCGGCAAAGGAGGAAAAATGCTTGTTCACCCAACTTGGTGAAGCTTCTGGGAACTGTGAGGAGGGATTTGTTAGAGGACTGTAGGGGGTACAAGTGTTCCTGGGGGGTTATAAGGGTAACAAGGGCTTCAAGTTTGGTTAATATGCAGGGTTACCAATTAAAAGTTAAAAACAAATGAAATGAGGCAAGGTTTCGAGACTTCCAGTGATGTCAGTGAGCTAGATGCAGCCTTAGACCTTGAACTCCTGCCCCGTCCCTCTCAAAATATTCTACAATAAAAGCTTTGCAATCAGATAACCTTCATTTTCTGCACAAAGAACATATGCAATCCGATAGGAAGGAAAAAAAAAGCTGTCCTTGCTCCGCCTGACTCAGATGCTGAGAGATTACTTCAGTACTCCTCTGTGCCTTCTTAGCAACAACTCAACTTGGAGGATGAACCTCCAACCTCTTCTCCACAGCCTAGCAATGTGGCTATCCTTGCTGAGCTGAAGGATTTGTGCTTTGAGGTCCAATCCATCAAAGCTGAGCTTAAAGGCGAGATTGTAGAAATTGAAAAAATGGTCTTGGATCTGCAAACACGTTAGTGCATTGAACACTCACACCGACAGACTGGAGCATGTTCTCATTCATACCTTACAAGAATTACAGGCCCTGACAGAAAAATACAACAACTTAGAGAATAGATCATGCCGCAGTAACCTGAGCATCTGGGGGGCCCTGAAGATCTTGAGGCCACAACATGGACTCATTTTTGGATGGCTTCCTGCAGAAAGTCCTACAGTTAGACCTAGAATACTCCTTAGACATTGAACAGATGCACGGGGTCCCTGGCAGGAAGCCTGCCAGTGTGGAGGAGCAACCCCGGTTCATTGTGGCTAAGTTCCTAAGCTACAGCATCAAACAAAACCTTTTACTTCCGGCTTGGAGAATGAAGAAGATACTGTCATCGAGGCACAGGTCAGGAAGCATGGGAAAACCAGGAGCAGTTGTAGAATTCACCAAAAATATTTATTTACAGTAGCAGTAACATAAAAAAGAATAAACTTGTTCAGAATAACTATGTACAGAGGAGAAATGAAATATTTTTTCTTTCAGTCTCTGTGTCCCTTTTTCTTCTACCAGCAGTTGCAGCTCAGCTCTTTTATAAGACATTTCAATCCCCACTCTTAATTCAAGCATCCTGTTTCTGCAAAGTGTTCCATTCTCGTAAATATCAGGCAGGAGCTGTTAGAACACATTGTGCCCGAGATGAGAGGCCCCATTTCCACAACTTTTGCAAAAGGCCTAAAACTTAATCTGGGGTAAACTCTAGAGCTTACAATAGCTTTCTGCAATCATCTCAAACCACAATTATATACATTTCAACAGCAATGCCATATATTTTTCTAAACAAAAGGGATCCCAATATCAGTTACATTTCCATACAATGATTTGCACATATTTTTATATCAGCAGATCTAGAAATGCAAGGGAGGACTGAGAGATAGTGAGAGGCAAAGAACTGCGAGACTGTCGGGTTGATCAAGTCCGAAGTCTCACAGGAAAATTTGGTTGAGCAACCAGACAGAGAAGAGACAGAAAAGGAAAGATTCTTGCATTTAACCACTTTCTCCATAACAAATGGGACAGGGTCCTATTCTACCCTGTCACATACACCTCCCTCCTTAAGAGGGAACCTGTTTTATTAAACAGGTTTCTCAAATTTTTTATTCTCTAATAACAGTTGCTGCTTTCAGGCATTAAGCACATGTACATCATCTCTCTTTTTCTTTTATAACAGTATAGTTCAAACCCATACATTTGTTTTTCAACCTCCAGAATCCTCAATTCCTGAGCCATATCTTAACAGAAAATCAGCATTACTATTCTCTTTACCAGATTTGCGAATCACCGTGAATTTAAATGGCTGCAGTGCCAGGTACCACCTTGTGATTCTGGAATTTTTATCTTTTATCTGGTTAAACCAACAGAAAGGATTGTGATCAGTTACAAAAACAAAGTCAGTTCCTAGTAAATAAAATTTAAGGGATTCCATGACCCACTTTGCTGCTAAATATTCCTTTTCTATAGTGGAGTACCTTTTTTCTCTGTCATGCAACTTTCTACTTATGTACAGAATAGGATGTTCTGTCCCATCTACATTTTGACTTAGGACAGCACCTAGGCCTACCTCAGATGCATCTGTTTGTAACAAAAATGATTTCTCAAAGTCTGGGCTTCTTAAAACAGGGGCTGAACATAATGCAGTCTTTATGGCTTGTAAAGCTTCATCACACGCTGGGATCCATTTCACATTATTTGGGTACCGTTTTTTCATGAGTTCATTGAGGAGAGTAGCTAACTCAGAAAAGTTGGGAACAAATCTCTGATATTAACCAGCCAGTCCTAAAAATAACCTGACATGTTTCTTTGTTTTAGGTACAGGGCTGTTAGCTACAGCTTCTAATTTAGAAATCTCTGACTTAACATCTCCATTTCCCAACACATAGACCAAATATCTGGTTTCTTGCATGCCCAATGCACATTTGGTAGGATTAATAGTCAGACCTGCATTTCTGATAGCTTGGATAACTGTTGGTAGGTGTTTTGCAGGTGGCTTTTCCAGTCTGGACTGTACACCACAACATCATCCAGGTACACAGCACAATAACTAGTGTGAGGGGATAAAATGACATCCATGTACCACTGGAATGTAGCTGGTGCACCATGTAAACCAAAGGGCATGGTGGTGAACTGATAGAATCCTATAGGGGTGTCAAATGCAGTTTTGTCTGTGGATTCTTTAGCTAAAGGTATTTGCCAGTAACCCTTGGTGAGATTGAGGGTACTGATATGCTTTGCACTCCCCAATCTGTCCACCAAATCATCTATTCTGGGTATAGGATAATTGTTAAATTCTGACACTTGATTAAGTTTCCTAAATCAAGGCAGATTCTAACACCCCCTTCTTTTTTTGTTTACAATTACCATGGGAGATGACCAAGCACTCCTCGACTCCTCTATGATACCCAATTCTTTCATTTTTTGTATTTTCTTAACCACATCAGTTCTTATTTAGTTGTTTAACCAGGAATAGCACACTAAGTTGAAAGCTTTTTTACAGGAGTGACCTGGGAGTACAGGGAAGTTAAGTGACTTGCTTAGGGTCACACAGTATGCAAGTGGAAGCTGTGGGATTCAAACCTAGGTCTGGTCTGCTGGATGTCACCAGATTTGCAGCTCAGAGCCTTAAACCACTGTGCTATACTGCCTCCCTAAGTTCTTAAGCTCTCTGGTAACCTGTATGCCTTTTACCTAATAGGACGAGCATTCCTTGTCACTATTACATGCTCAGACCCTTTTGCTCGGTCTGATACCATGGTAAAAGTACTGGTAAAGGTCTTTAGCACAATAAAAATGTCTGCAGTTTGTTCTGGGGTTAAGGAAACATTCACCTTTACAGCATCAACATTTACAGTTTGTTCCAGTCTATCATAAGCTACATCAATATCTTCCTTATCGGTTTCTGGTAAAACCAGCAATGCAGCTTTTGGCATTTTTTCGACCCATTTCTTGAGGAGGCTAGCATGGTATATCTTAGTAGGATTTTTCCTGTCGGGGTCTCAATCTCATAGTTAACAATGCCAGTATGTCTAATCACTTTATAAGGCCCTTGCCACTTCATTAACAGCTTATTTTCTGTTGTGGGTAACTATAGCAAAACCTATTCACCTGGCTCAAAAACTTTTTCCTTTACCCCATGGTCATAATATACCTTCTGCTGGTTTTGAGTCTCTTCCTGATTACTATGGGCAATTTCAACATATTTTGCCACCTTCTTTCTTAGGACACACATAAGATGTTATCAATTGTTTCTGGGTGGGATTATTTTCCCACATTTCTTTTATCACATCCAGTGGCCCTCTTGGCTGCCTACCATACAGCATTTCAAATGGTGAAAACCCTGTTGATGCCTGTGGCATTTCTCTGTAGGCAAAAAGTAGGTAAGGCGAGTATTGGTCCCAGTCTTTCCCTTCCCCTTTTACAAACCTTTTTAACATGCGTTTTAGGGTTTGGTTAAAACGCTCATCAAGACCATCTGTCTGAGGGTGATAGGGGGAGGTTCTTATGGCAGTGATACCTAGCAGTCTGTACAGCTCCTTAAGCAATGCAACTCCAAAATTACTACCCTGATCAGTAATAACTTCTTTAGGTATGCCCACTCTGCTGAAAATTTTGGCAAGCTCTGCTGCAACTTTTGAGGCTGTAACAGTACACATTGGAACTGCTTCTGGGTATCGAGTAGCATAGTCGCATACTACCAGGATAAATCTATTACCCGTTTCACTTTTGTCTAAAGGACTAACCACATTCATTGCAATTCTCTCAAAAGGCACATCTATCAAGGGTAGGGGCACCAGTGGCACCATGTCTTTTCTAGTGACTGTGGCTACTTTCTGACACTCAGCATGGGAATTACAATAAGTAGCAACAGATCCATGAATTCCAGGCCAGTAAAATCTATACAGCAATCTGGCAAGGGTATGATCCCTCCCTGAGTGACCAGTCATAGGACTATCATGTGCTATCTGTAATAACTCTGTTCTGTACTTCTGTGGTATAACCAATTGTTCTGTCTGTTCCTGTGTCTGAGGTTTAACCCAAACTCTGTACAGTAACCTGTTACATTTCTTAAACACTGGTTCACTCTGTTTTGGTTTTACCCCCAGCTGCTTAAAATAACCTTGGAGAAAAACATTGTTAGCTTGTTCTGAAAGAAAATCACAATCAGTTATCAATTTAGTTTCAGCAATTTCATATGTTAACCCTTTATGTCCATCAGTCATTTGTTACCACTGTTTCTTCAGGCATCGTCTTTCTTTCCTGGATTTCTGGATCTTGGAGTTGTGCTCAAACAAGTCTGAATCAAAATCTTTGAAAGGAAAAGTGTCCCCGCCATCTGAAATTTTCTTTGCCTGAGCTCTTGTCACCACAGCTGCTGAAACATCAGGATTTACTCCCCTCTTTGATCAGCTCAGTAAATCCTGGAAAGTCATTTCCAATAATCACAGGTACAGGTAACTTAGGTACTACCCCACTTTCCTTTGGTGTGACACAACCTTAATGGTCAGAGTTACTTGGGTGGTGGAATTGTATTGAGTGTCCCTGTGGATGCAGATGACACCAGTACCTGGTCCCTTTGCACAGTGTTTTCCCAGCACTTTAACATGCAGTAGAGTCTGTCTGCTTCCCAAATCAATGGGCCCCTTCACAGTCTTATTCCCCACCGTCACATCTGTTAAGTACTTGCCCCAATTAGCCAAGGACAAACCTGCTCCAGTGTCACTCTCCTTCCTACCGCACTTTCTTGCAAAATGGCCTGGCTTATTACAGTTGTAGCAGATAACGTCTTTGGGCTCATTTGTTTCCCCCACCAGAGTTCTTATCAGGCTTAGAGTTTAAATGGGAAAAAGAGTGTCTTACTGGTGCTTGGCTGTTACCTTGCTGCTGTGGTCTGGCCATTTAGTAGTCCTCAGCCAAAGAAACAGCCTTTTCCCCACTCTCTGGTCGGTGTTCCTTTACCCATAGCTGTACATCCGTAGGCAAGATGTTGATGAATTGGTCCATGGCAAATGTGTCGATGATCTGTGGGACTGTTTTGCTCTCTGGTTGGATCCACTTTATCAGGAGTTCTCTGAGCTGGGTGAAGGCTTCTCAAAGACTGTCAACTGAGTTGTACCTCAAAGATTGAAATCTCTGCCTGTAGGTCTCTCCGGCGATGTCATACCTTTTCAGGATTTCACTTTTCATCAGGTCATAGTTTTCTGACTGTGCAGTGTCCAGACTGCTGTAGGCAAGTTGGGCTTTCCCTGTTAGGTGGGGTACCAGTCTGATTGTCCACTGCTGCTTTGGCCATTGGCAGGCTGTGGCAACTCTTTCAAAAATTGTCAGGTATGCCTCAATATCATCTGAGGGACACAACTTAGTAAGTTTAATGGCTTTTAAGTTGCTTGCATTTTGTTGCTCATCTGGATCTGTGCTGGATCTTCTGCCTTTGATAGCTTGCAAGGCATCCAACCATCGCTGCTCCTGTCGCTGCATCTCTTCTCTCCTCTGTGCTTCTAAACATTGAAACTCTTTTTCTCTCTGCTTCTCCATCTCTTTTTGTTGTACAACCCACCATTTGAAAAAGTCCATCAGGCTTTCAGGTTCTGCCACCACTTGTTCTTTTTCCATAAGTTGTGCTGGCTGTACAATCTCAGACTGGACTTCTGCCTCTGCTAGTTTAGCTGCCATTCTCCTGGTAACCACTCCTGGACTTGCTGCTGCAGAATCCATACCTTCCTCTGTGCTTCCCTGGTACTAGGACCAGTGCCCACGCACAAAACTCCTGTCTTAGGGTATGCATGGCATAAATCCCACTTAGGCTGACACCATCTGTCGTCGAGGCACAGGTCGGGAAGCATAGGAAAACCAGGAGCAGTTGTAGAATTCACCAAAAATATTTATTTACAGTAGCAGTAACATAAAAAAGAATAAACTTGTTCAGAATAACTATGTACAGAGGAGAAATGAAATCTTTTTTTCTTTCAGTCTCTGTGTCCCTTTTTCTTCTACCAGCAGTTGCAGCTCAGCTCCTTTATGAGACATTTCAACCCCCACTCTTAATTCAAGCATCCTGTTTCTTACAAAGTGTTCTGTTCATGTAAACATCAGGCAGGAGCTGCTAGAACACATTGTGCCTGAGATGAGAGGCCCCATTTCTACAGCTTTTGCAAAAGGCCTAAAACTTTACCTGGGGTAACCTCTTGAGCTTACAATAGCTTTCTGCAATCATCACAAACCACAATTATATACATTTGAACAGTAATGCCATATATTTTTCTAAACAAAAGGGATCCCAATATCAGTTACATTTCCATACAATGATTTGCACATATTTTTATATCAGCAGATCTAGATATGAAAGGGAGGACTGAAAGACAGTGAGAGGCAAAGAACTGCAAGACTGTCGGGTTGATCAAGTCTGAAGTCTCACAAGAAAATGTGGTTGTGCAACCAGACAGAGAAGAGACAGAAAAGGAAAGATCCTTGCATTTAAACACTTTCTCCATAACAAATGGGACAGGGTCCTATTCTACCCTGTCACAGACACATTACCAGAACAAACATATATTTTTTTTTTGATAATAGCTACTCTTCAGCCCTAGCAGCTCATCACGGGGAATATGCACCCATCCTAAAAGCACTGAAGGCTAAGCAATTGCAATTCCAGACACCTTATGCTGCACGGCTATTTGTTTTGTTTTCAGATGGCCCCAAAGGATTTGACTTACTGGGCGATACAAACAAAGAACTCTCCTGGTTTGTGACTGGGACCTGCTACCCTGCATATTGTTATATATTGTTATTCCTAATGAGGATCTCAGTGGTGATGCTGCCTAACCTGGGGGTGCAGGTTGGGAGGTTAATGCAGCCGGGGGGGTAGGTGAACACTGTCTTCCCAGCTATTGATGCCAGCTCTCTGGTGTCTCCCCTCCTGCCAGCCTTCACTCGTTGACCAACTGTCCCTGTGGTGACCTCTCCCCCACATTATAATATTTATCTTTGCTGTGGAAAGGGCTTAACTGTCATCTAGCTGCTCATCATGCTGAACCTGCCCTTGCAGCTATCTTTGGTTGTGTCATATACACTAGTCCTTGATACCCCCTTATGTCTTCCCTTACATCAATTCAGTTTTCTCTTATAGGTGTCGGGGCTGGCAGCAATGACAGTACTCCCCTCTAGTTCTTCTTCTTCCCCATACTCTACCTTGCCAACAAGTTGTCAGTGACACTTGAAAATAGGCAGAAGATATGCCACACCCCTCCCTTTCTTCTTGAATAGCAGTTTTTGCACTATGGGGCCCACAACATGGTTGTGATCTGCCCCATCGGGATGTGTCATCCACCCCCAAGTGGAGAGACAATTTCCCTTCCTGCCTTGGAAGTTATACCTAGGAGATTGCACTGTTTAAAGTTTTGTGTTTGGTGATAATTGTTGGTTTGTTTACCTGTCCATTAGACAGCGATTGCTTTTTAATGTTACTGTTTGACTGTTTATCATCTATGCTATGGTACTTTCTATTTCCCTTGCTTGTGACCTTTCTCCCTCTCCATCCCGCCCTTCTACTTTCTTTCATCCCACATTCCCCACCCTTTCTGAGAGTATGGGAGCTCAATCCTTCATTATCTTAAAGGCTTCCTGGAGACCCCCACATGGCTAACACATCAAAAGTATTTTCCTTAAACATTAACAGTATACACAGGCCCATTAAAAGGTATTGTTTCCTCCAGCAGCTGCAAAGGGATCAGACGGACATTGTGTTTCTACAAGAAACACATCTTTCAGCAGAAGAACATGCTAAATTTTAATCCTGGGGGTACTCCCATGGCTGTGGCATCCTCCCACCATTCTGGCTGATGGAGAGGGTCACAATACTGATTCAGAAGGGTATCCATTTCACCCTATAAGACCAAATCACAGACCCTGAGGGCTGCTTTCAGTAGCAGTCAGGTGTATATAAGACACACAGGTCGCCTTAGCTATGGTTTATTTCCCCCCAGGTGTGGACAAAAAAGTTGCCCAGCAGTTCATTAACCAACTTTTTTTTTGTTATTTCTTTTTTCTCTCCCCCCCCAGCCCTGGTCAGCCCCTTGTCCAGCTGCCATCCCTAGCCTCCGCTCCTTCAGGACCTCACCCTTGTAACCCCATGGCTTACCCCCCGTGGTGGGGTGATGGGGAGCCCCCTACTCACCTGCCCATTAGGATACAGTTCAGGGTGTTGCCTCCAGAGGCAGAGCACCAGGGGACAGCCATCAAACCATAACAACCAGCCACCAGGGTCTTTTTCCCATTTTTCTCCCTTGCCAGAGCTCGGCGTTCAATGACAAAGGTGGCAGGCACACGCACCCACCCGCGAGCGTCCACACCAAGCATCTGCCATGCTCCCGCCCCCATGTTTTAGCAGCAGCGCTCTGCTGAACCACAGGTCAGACGTGCACCGACCGGAAAGCACCCCCCTCCCCAGAGATGGAGAGCAGTCCATCAGATGCTCGATCCATCTCCTCCCTGCTGACCCCCAGTGGCCCACGCTCATTCCAGAACGTGGGTTGCTGGTGTGGTGTGAGGTGTGGCATCCAGCACCTCAGCCCTCAGTGCCACAAGGCCAGCTCATTAACCAACTTTTACCCATCCTTCAAGGCCAATTGATACTGGGGTGGTGACCATAACACCACACTGTCACTCATTCTGGATACCACAGGCCCAACTACCCATCGTGCCACAAACCTTCAGAAATATCTATGGGCAACCCTAGCTTATTTTGGCTTCACTGACCTATGGTGCCATTTTTTTCCCACTACCTGGGTGTACACGGTTGACACCACTAGATCAGGCTTTCAGCCTGCCTGGACTATCTTTCCACTATGCCAGAACATCTGGACTCAGTCCAATATATCTACCATGGGCCTATACTTCTCTCTGACTATGCTCCTGTTATTACAAAATTAGAGTTAGTGTGGCCTGTCCACTCTTTTCTGTGGCAACTCAATGTGGCACTCCTTAAAGACCCTGAGTTATTACAGTTAACTGAAGAGAAACTACCACAGATCGTACAAGAGAATTCAGGTCACAATGTCTCCCAATCAATTTTATGGGACACAATAAAGAGTGTGCTTGGGGGGAATTAGTTTCCTATGCCTCGCAGAAAAAAAAGGAGCGTGAGACCCACTTTAAGGAATTACACTCTACATTTCAAACCTTACAGACATTCACTCAACAAGGTTATCATTCTGTAATAGCCCAACTCTGGGACACAAAACAAGAGCTCCAAAAACTTATGGATACTAAGGGGAAGCAGTCTGTACTCTACATGTAGCACAATCAATATGAGGAAGGTACCAGGGGTGCTTGTAACCTAGCCAAGAAACTCTGAGCCAATCAGACACAAGTAAGCATTTCATAACTAATCAGTCCTAGAACTGGCACCCTGGCTACTTGCCCTGAGACCATTAGGATAACAGCCCCATCCTATCGATCACTATATATGGTGGAAGAGTTTGGAGCCTTGACTGATCAAATTCATACTTATCTGCAAACACTCCCTTTGTCGCATCTAGGTGAAGCTAAGGCACAGCAACTGTTGACATCAATAACCGAGATGGAAATAGATCAGGTGAGCCGCGATGCCGACACATGCAAGGCACCAGGCCTTGATCGAAACCCAGCAATAGTCTACAATTATAATGAAGAAAGTGACCGGGGAGATCGCTAGATGGTGAGAGAGAGAGAGAGAGTCACTGCATGCTGAGCCACTGCGGAGAAGCATCTAGAGCGGGGAACTGGAAAAGGAAGTTTTTATTCAGAAAAGTTTTGCCACTGTTCCCCTAATCTCTGAATTCTTCCAGCTCCCTTTCTAGTCTAACTTGTTGTGGTTTGTTATTAGTGTGCCATTTTGCCTGATGCTGCTTTTTTCCCCTAGAAGCCTGGAGTAATAACCAGAAGAAAAAATAGGCCAGGCAATAACAAAAGGGGACAATAACTTTTTCAGGTATGTTAGTGAAAGAAAAAAGACTAAGGGTGGGATTGTGAGACTAAAAAGGGAAGGAGGGAGACCAAAAAAAGCAGAAATCCTGAACAACTATTTTTATTCATTATTCACAGAAGAAGGGGAAGGGGAGGGACTAAAGTCAGGTGTTGGAAGCACCACTGGGAGGGAGGTGGACACCGGTCCATTTAAGGAGGAGAGAGTCATAAAGGAACTCACTAATCTGAAAGTGGACAAGGCAATGGGGCCAGATGGGATACATCCCAGAGTATTAAGAGAACTCAGGGAGGTGCTAGCAGGGTGAATGTAATCCCTCTCCACAAAAGTGGGAGCAGGGAGAAGGCTGGCAATTACAGGTCAGTCAGCCTGACCTCTGTAGTGGAAAAACTAATGGAATCACTACTAAAAGAAAGGTCTGTGATATATCTCGAATCCAACAGAGCACAGGATCCGAAGCAGCATGGATTCACAGAGGGAAGATCTTGTCAAACAAATTTGATAGATTTCTTTGACTGCGTAACTAGGGAGGTGGATCAGTGAGGGGCAGTGGATGTTGCCTACCAGTATTTCAGCAAGACCTTCGGCACTGTCCCACATAGGACACTAGTAAACAAGTTGGGCAGCCTGGGAGTGGATCACAGGGTGGTAAACTGGGTCAAAAATTGGCTGACTGATAGAACACAGAGGGTGGTAGTGAACGAAGTTCAATCTGAAGAGAGGGGGGTGACCAGCGGGGTCCTGCAGGAATCAGTGTTTTGACCAGTCCTCTTTAATGTCTTCATAGGCGATATTGCAGAGGGGCTGGAAAGGAAGGTGTGTCTCTTTGCAGATGACACAAAGATCTGCAACAGGGCTGACACTCCAGGAGGGGTAGAGAAAATGAGAAGGGACCTAAGCAAGCTTGAGGATTGATTAAGGGTGTGGCAGTTAAGATTCAATGCAAAGAAGTGCAAGATCATGCACATGGGGCACATAAATGCGGGGGAGGAGTACATGATGGGGAAGGGGTACTGACAGCCACCAAACAGGAAAGAGACCTGGGAGTAATCATATCATAATTTTTTTTCTGTTTATTTGATGTTTCTGAGTCTTATAAATGTAACCCATGTTTGCTTTCTTGCCTATGTCTTACTACGTCATTGTTATGAGTCCAGTAACCTTGACTCACATTTCTTAAGTTGGCGATGCTGTTCTGTGCCCTCAGTATTTTGGCTCTTGTAACCGTGATCTGCGATTGCAAATTGCACACGTTGTATTACTTCACTGTTTTATCCCTATGTAACCCGTTCCCCAGGTTGCATCTGGAAACGAGCCTTGGCTCAATGGTGCCTTTCCCAGTTATTGACTTTTAAATAAATAAAAAATAAATAAATATCTAATGATCGAAAGGCTACCAAACAATATGAGAAGGCTGTGAGGAGAACCAGTGGAATGCTGGGGTGCATAGGAAGAGGTATCTCCAGCAGAAGGAAGGAGGTGGTGATGCCAATGTATAAAACATTGTTGAGACCTCATCTAGAGTACTGTGTCCAGTTCTGGAGGCTGCATCTCCGGAAGGACATAGACAGAGTAAAAGCAGTTCAGATAAGGGCGACAAAAATGGTGCAGGGGCTGCACCAAAAGTCATATGAGGGGAAACTGGAGGATCTCAATATGTATTCACTGGAGGAGAGACTTTCAGATACCTCAAGGGCATAAATAAGGTTCAAGAGGGTAGCATCTTTAAAAAAAAAGATGTTCAAGAACAAGGGGCCATTTATTTCTTTATTTGAATTTTGGTAACCGGATAAGTCCACTGAGACAACAGCAGTCCATTTTTCAGGAACGACCCGGGAGAGCAACAAGAGAAGAACAACGCAGAACAATTACAACAATTTCACAGAAGGATAGTTCCAATACAATGCGAATTACATAGGAAGGTAATTACATTAGCAAAGACAAATCATAGTAAAAGCACAATGGTCATCAAGCACAGCAATATACAATAATGGTATCAACATAAACATAGCAAATAACAGGCTGGGCATATATAAAAAAATTGCAGTTATGCATACACGTGTTAATCTCAAACTATTTGAACATATGCAGAATGGTACAAAGGTGAGTTAGGGTAAAGGGCAGGGAGTGAAGCATAGGTAGACAGTCAGGCACAGGAGAGTGAAGGGAAAACAGCATCATTGGAAGGAGGAGCACGTAGCAGCAGCAGAGAGAGTGGTGAGCAAACTGGACTGGAACATGGGAAGAGAGGCAAGATAGGATGGAGGGAGGAAGGGAGTTCCAATCAGACGCTGCTGCAAAAGCAAAGGACTTATGAGCAGTGCTAGTCGCACGTTAGGCCTTATGAGAAGGGGGAGAGAGGCAGACCTGAGAGCTTGAGGGGCTTGTCTACAGCAGACAATCACACTGTGGCAGGGAGGGGTGAATTTATGGATCATCTTATGCATAAGACTTAGGGTGGTATACCTCAGTTTAGATTCATATGGTAGCCAACCTAAGGAAGAAAGGACATCGCAGTGATGGTGATGGGTGTTGACCCCCAGTACGAACCTACCTATTCTATGATATGCCTTAGCCAGGAGAGACAGGGTAGTGACATTGGTGGATAGTAATAAAGGAGCTCCATAGGTGAGGAGAGGGAGAAGGGATGAGGAAGCAATTTTAAAGCAAGAAGCAGAAGTGAGGAAGGGATGGATACGGTAGAGGAGATCTAACATTTGGTTCAGGGACTTAACTATAGTGGAGGCATGGATATTAAAGGAAAGTGAGGAATCAAGGGTGATGCCCAGGTGTTTAAAGGTGTTGACAGATTCAAGGGCATCCCCACTCAGAGATGTGATATTAAGCGGAGGGGGGGGGGAGGGTACTAGGAGAGGAGGATGGGTGAGATAATAACATACATTTAGTTTTTTTTTGTGTTAAGGACAAGATGATTGCACCTGAATCAATCTTCAAGGTCAGAGAAGTCAAAGCAAGGTCACTGTTTATTAGATTAACATCAGGAGATGAACAAGTATATGATTGCATCGTCTGCATAGAGGTGCACAGGTGCACCACCACAGTTATTGGATAAGTCATTAATAAACAGGTGGAACAACATAGGCCCAAGAATAAAACCCTGTGGCACCCCATGAGTTACGGGTCTAAGGCTAGATAGGGCACCAGCCCACTTAACCCTTTGAGATTGGCAGGACAGATAGCTGTTGACCCATCCCAGGGAACTATTATCAAGACCAAGCTCAAGAAACCGTTGTAACAGAAGACCATGATTCACCAGGTTGAACGCTTTTGCCAGGTCAACAAAGATAGCACCCATTGCAGAACCTTGATCCATGGCCTGGATTATATCCGTGGTTACTTTAATTAAAGCTGTGAGGGTGCTATGATTCTTTCTGAATCCATGCTGGTAGGGAAAGAGTAGATTGTGGTGTTCCAGAGAACTCTGCAGATGATCATAAATTATACATTCCTGTATTTTAGCCAGGGGGCACAGGATGAATATTGGTCTAAAGTTCTCAGCTACCAAGTTGGGTCCCCCCCTTATGAACAGGTACGACTACCGCTACCTTCCACTTGTCAGGGACAGTACTTGAAAGGCAGGAATGATTAAAAAGGTCATGTACTGGGTGAGCAAGGGCAGGTGCACCTAGTTTGAGGAACTTCGGTTTAAGGGTGTCATGACCAGGCTAGCTCTCCTGCCTTCAAGGTAGCTAGAAGCCTTAGGACCTTCTTGGTGGTGGCCAGTTTCAGGTGGAAAGAGGGATGAGTCCCTAGGTAGTTGGGGGAGACTCAGGCAGAGGGGGGCAATGGGGAGTTATTAAAGAGAGAGGTATATCTGTCAAGGTCAGTGAAGAATTCATTGAAGCCAGTGGCGATCAAAGGGGGGTCAGTATGGGTAGTGCCCTGGGCAGTGAGTGAACTTGGGAGCTCAGTGGCTTTCCCTTTGACCAAGGAATTGATCTGTCTCCAGAATGCTTTAGGACTGCAAAGGTGTTCAGTCATGATATGAAAATAGAGGGGGTAAATTTAGGGGTAACGTGAGAAAGTATTTTTTCACAGAAAGGGTGGTGGGTCCATGGAACAGCCTCCCAGCAGAGATTGTGGGGGCCAAAACAGTTGGGGAATTCAAAAACACATAGTACAGACATAAAGGAACTCTAGCTATAGGAAAGAGATGGTAAGCCGCAGATTATTTAGGATCTGTGGTATATGAAGCAGGCAGGGAAACTGGGCAGACTAGGTGGGCCAAGCGGTCCTTATCTGCCATCAAATTCTATGTTTCTGTGAGTCCTGAGGTGGCAGAGGAGCCTGCCCAGTGAGATCAGAGCAGGGAGCTCTGGGGAGAGCCAACCTCAGGGAAAGCAGCACATCAGGGGGTTGTAATTGGAGTCAACCCCCTACAGAAGAATCTTTTTTTTTCTCTCTCTGCTATAAGATTTACACATTAAGGAGAGTACTGGTCATATTAGACTTTTTAAGCAACAAGGGGGGTCTTTTTATCTTACAGATATTTTTTTTTTGATGGTGCTGTTTCTGGAGTCGCCATCTGACGTCCCCCCCAGCCCTGTTTTTCCATTTTCTTCCCTGTATTTGTGGAGAGGGGTATGCAGTGACACCAGCGGAGGGAGTGTGCACATGTCTGCATGTGCTTCTCCAGGTGTCTGCCCCATCTCTGTCCCTCTTCTGCAGTGTCGGCGCACTGCCCCCCAGCCTCCGCTAGGGGTCAGTCAAATGCCAACCACTGGAGTCCCCCCTCCCTGGAGAAGGAGAGCGTTCCCTCAGATGCTCAGTCCTTCTTCCACCCTGCCAACCCCCAGTGGCCCGTGCTCGTTCCAGGACATGGGTAACCGGCATAGTGTGAGGTAAGGTGTCCAGTGCCTCAGCCCTCAGTGCCACCGGGCCAGCTACTTCCAGATATTTTTAAATCTTTTGTTTTACTTTTTATTGGTGTTTAGCACTTGTGTTTTTCGCGTGTTCCCCTCTTCTGATTAAACGTCAGCTTAGTAACCCCTTGCTGGCAAGTGTCATTCAATCCCCACCATTTTATTATATTTCTTAATCCTTCCAAACAATGTCATTGCTTTTTATATAAAGATGAAGATTTAAAACATGCTACGTTAAGATGCCGATGGTATAATAGATTAAGGAAAAAACACTTGGGGAAATATCTGGAAACCTGTAATATACCTGACAGATATATGTTGGATCTGATTTATAATGCTGAAAGTGAACTAGTATTCACAGATTTCGCTACATATCTAACAGAAGTAGCTAAAACTCAAAAAAAAAAAGAAATAAAAATGTTAACATACAGTTAAATACATATGACATTGATATAATTTAGACTAAATATAAGCACAAATGGGTGTCATTCCTCTCCCATGTGCACCTACTGGATTAATAAGAATGTTTGTCAACTACTGCTAAAAAACATATAATGTACAATAATTTATAACCGACAAAATGCTTTTTATCACAAATGTGATGTAGTTTTTTTAATGTTTCCTGTAAAAATAGGTTTTAATCTGTATAATATTTATGTAAGGTTTGTGTTTCATTATTTGTATGTAAGTCTGCTGTGTAATGGCTTTTTTGCCAAACAATAAATGATTGAGTAATCTTGTATAATCCAAATTTTGTACCACATGTCATGTGACTCACTGACAGTTTAGAAGTGTGTGCGCTGGCATTTTAGGGTTAGAGACACCATTTCTGCCAAGTCTGGTTCTCTGGAAAGAGCACTTTTCAGTGGTAGCTGGAGTAAGCAGTAGCTAGAGTAAGCTGAGAGCACACTGAGGCATTTTTATACTGCATAGGGAAAGAGCCCGTCAACATTATGCCACTAACACAACTTTGGAGTAAGCTAGTTTATTAGTTCTTTTTATGCAGCCTAATGGTTTACTGGCTTTACACACTATTTTAATTTTCTGGTCTTTTGAAGCTCTCTGGTTTTCTGGTCTTCAAAGCTAATATTGTACTTGAAGTTATTACTGGGGGTCTCTGCTGCAATCTCTTTGGGAGTCTCTCTCGGTTTGATTTTTACTGGTCTGTTTGGCTAGTTTGGGATTTTACAGTTCTGTTTTGGGCACACAGATCAAAGCAGGGCTGAAGGCCAGGTAGGAACAGACAGATCATTGTAATTGCTATTGTTATTTCATTCTCAGCAAGTCACAGAGGATTTTCTGTGTTTCAAGAAATTCATCGGGTCATTTTAGGTTGTGTTTTTGTTTATACTTCCTTCTTTCTTTAGTCTCCAGTTCTTCCTTGGGCAAACACCTGACTAGCCACGGGGCTCATTCGAATCCTTCATTGCAAGTCCCGTGGGAGCTTTAATGCTGGAAAGAGAAGGGAAGGGGACAGGTTTACACCAATAGTCCTGGTGATCATTTAAAGTCCAGTTCAGATACATTGCCTTTACAGAGGTCTATTGCACTGAAAGAGTGATCGAAAATTTCTCTCCACTTCAGACCACTCTAGATCATCGTGTATTACCTGCAAGATTACATAAGCACACATTTTGGAAATACATAACATAGTTGCACAATTCTGCTTTACCTTATTTCTACTTTATCTTACTTTACATATTTATTAATATTTGAACCTATTGCAAGCCACATTTATATTTATTGTTACTGTCTTAGTTGGAAACTTTTTGTTAGTCATGCTAGTTGAAACTAGGAGTGGGAAAACTGTTATTAAAAGTGGGCTAAGAGAGGAAGAAAATCTTAATCAGGGTAGTAAGAAAATGCTTATGCCAAAAATTGCTTAGGCAATTAGCACTGTGAACAAAATACAAAACTTCCTTTAAGGTAGAAATAAAGGGGGAGAAACAGAAATGTAGAAGGAAAGAGAAAAGTGAACCAGAATGTTAACATATTATATAATCAACCAATAAGGAAGGATAGTTTAGTCTCCAGCCCAGTTCTGAATGTTAACTTCTCAGAGGTATTTGAAAATCTAGAAATTTTAAATAAAATAGTTTGCGACATTCAAGAATTCATTAAAATGAATTGGAAGGAAGAAGTAGCTATAGAAATGAAAACAGAAGATAGCCCATGAGCAAATAAGGAGGAGGAGGAGGAGTTTCCAGAGAGGCCAGCTCAATGCTCCCTATTCGAGGATAGTGGTATCAACAAATGATGAGCCCAGAGAATACATTCATTCCTGTTCTGGAAACACTATCAAAAAACTTGGCACTTGCTCCTAAAGACCCTTATACAGTGAATATAATGTTATTGGAACAACTACTTAACCTTAAACAGGAACTGATGTTTATTAAAGGGGTATGCATTGAAAATAAAAATAAAAGAACTTTAGAAAATTTTAAAAACTGAGAGGACAGAATTGGACAACATGAACCTGAATATGGGAATTGACTGGTACCAGGGTTCTAGTAAAGATCCCGATAGATCCCCTGACATATATATATATATATTAGAGGCAAAAAACTCCATTTAATGCATCAGTTAGGGTTGTTCCACAGCGACAAAAGTGGAAATTTGGTGTTGGGGTTGAAAGCACCTTTGGACCCTCGCCTGTTTCTCAACCAGCATCAGGCACACTGGGTCGCTGTCCCTAACTCTCACCCCATCACATGTGTAAATAAGCAGAGGTATAGAAGAAAGGGGTGAGAGTTAGGACCGATGACCCCAATGTGCACCCTGATGCCGGTGAGGGGGGTGGGCTGGGGGGATCCAAAGGGGGCTTTCAATCCTAACACCAAATTTCCTCACTTTTGTTGCTGTGGAACAACCCTAACTGATGCATTAAACAGAGTTTTTTGCCTCTAATTTCCCTTCTTTTTGAGAATGAGGATGATAAATAGTGAATGGAATGCAGTGGCGGGAGCGCGGGGCTCGAATGTCCTGTTACATAGTAACAGGAACTGCAAAGCAAATGCAAACGGCAACGGTTATGCACAAGGTAAAGCAAACGTAAATGGTAAAGCAAATGTTAATAGAAACGCAAGCGTAAAGTGATGCCAAAGCGGACAGTGATGTAAACGGACACACAAGCACGTACGAAAACGCAACTGGTAATGTGCACAGTGATGGCACTGGTACTGTAAATGCAAATGTTAAGTGTTACAGCAACAAGAATGCTGAACGTAACAGAAACGAAAACGCGAATGGAATCGCGCTCGTAAACACAAACTGTAATGCGCACAGGCACGGTACCGCAATTGTAAATGCAAATGGTAAAGTTAACATGAACAACAATGCCAAAGGAAACAGAAACATAAACGCGAACGTAAACGCATACATAAACACACACCGTAATGCGCATGGTCATGTTACTGCAATTGTAAATGCAAATGGTAATGGTAACAGCAACAATAACGCCAAAGGAAACATAAAAGCAAAAGGGAATGCAAGTACATATGGAAATGCAAACCATAATGCGCATGGGCACAGTAATGCAATAGGAAATGCAAATGGTAACAGTAACAGCAACAAAGACGCAAAACGAAAGACAAACGCAAACGCAAAGGAAAGGGCTGCCGTAAACTCTAATGTTAATGCACACGGTGACACAAACCAAAATGCAAACACAAACAGTAGCAGAAATGCAAATGGTAACAGTAACGCAAACGCAAATGAGAATGCAAAGCGTAATGCACAAGGTGAAGTACATGGGAAAGGTAACGCAAACGGGTACGTAAACGCAAGTGGAAACAGTAACTGTAACATTAACAGAAGCGCATACCCTGTTTTTCCCCAACAGCTGCATAGAGAAACACAGTGTGTATAAAGAATGTATGCATAATAATGGGCCTCGGAGCTGAAAATGAGGTGTTGGAATACTAAATTGCTTATATCTCAATAACCATATGACATAGAAAAAAAAATTCCCATGATTCATGATTTTCCTGGCTATGTTTTCACTGAGTAGCACTTTTAAGGTTAAAAAGTGAAAGGCTATGCATTATCATGATGAAAATTCCGTATCTCGCACCGTTTTTGAGATACGAGCCCCGAAAGGCACGGCGTATGCCACCATGTTAGTCTATGGGAAAAAATATCAACTTCAGAGTACCGTAACTTGCCATCCATGCAATATTTTTTCACCAAACCACCAAAAGGCACATCTGTGAGATGTTGGTTGCCTTCCCTTCAAATTTGAGCCCAAAAGACCAAACCGTTCTTTTGCAGCAGGGCGGCAAAGAACTCCTGCCATTTTGGCCATAGTCTGGAAAAGTGTCGCATTTATGAAAGTGTCACAAGTGCGACACTACTTTGTGACACTACTTTTTCCAGAAACTTGAAAAACATATTTCTAGGGTGTTTAACCCCAAAAGAAAGACATGGCTAGCATCCTGAGGGTCCGACTAGGTGAACACAAAAAGAATTGTGTTCCTAGAGGGTCCCAATTTTAAATGTCAAGCATTTTTCTGATCAGTAACTGGAAAAAAAATGACGGATTTGTGACACTACTAGGGCCATTTGCGACACTAAAAAGTGCATTTGCGAAAGTGTTGAACTTTTTGCTAACTTTTCCCATTGACTCATAATGGGAACTTGTTTTTTTAATAACTCTTGAACCGTTCAATATTTTTTCATGAAATCTTCAAAAAGAACATTGGGGGCCCTGGCTGCATGTTCCCTGAAGTTTTCAGACTGGTCGTGCAAACCGTGTGACCTGTAGGTGAGAGCAAAGAATTCGCAAAAAAGCGTAATTGTGCTTTTGGTTGTCGCTTAATAACTCCGCAGCCATACATTCGACTGGTACAAAAGTTGGCAGATCCCAAGATCTACCATGCCCAACTGTGCCTGCCAAATGTCAGGCAAATCCGTTGAACAGTGGTAAAGTTATTAAGGTGCACAATTTCACCCCTTTAACCTTAAAAGTGCCCCTCAACCCTAACTATGGTAGTAGTGCTACCATAGTATATATATATATATATATTATGGTAGCACGGTAGTGCTACCATAGTTAGGGTTGAGGAGCCATTTCTATGTTAAACCCAAAATGTTGCACCTTAATAACTTTGCAACCGTTTGATGGATTTGCCACCAATTTGGAATACATGATCAAGAGAACCATAGGCCTTGGGATCTGCTAAGTTTAGGTACTGGTCAGATATCACGGCTGCGGATTTATCATACATGATTCATGCACGATTTACGCTTTTTCTGGAATTCTATGGTCGCTACTACAGGTCGTACAGTTTGTGCGACTTGGCCTGAAATCTTCGAGAACGTGTGGCCATGGTGCTCGATGTGCCTTTTTGAAGATTTGGTGAAAAAATATTAAGCGGTTCAAAAGTTAAATTTAAAAATAATTTCCCATTATAAGTCAATGGGAAAAAGTTACAAAAAGTTCGACAATGAAGGCAAATGCATTTTACTTTTAAATGGCCTGTTATTTTCGTAAATCTACCATTTTGTTTTCAGTTGGTGACTGGGAAAATGGTTGGCATTTAAATTTGGGACCCTTCTAGCAACTCTAATTATTTTTGTATTCCCCTAGTCGGACCTCTGAGGATGCTAGCTTATGTGTCTTTATCTTTGGGGTAAATACTTCTGGTGAAATATGTTTTTCAAATTTCTGGAGTACTTTCAAATTAGGTTTCATGCTCACGAAGTAAGCGAACTCTTTATAAAGCTTTCGTAAATTGCGAGTAGTTTTCTAGTCTGTGGGAAGTTGACAGCAATTTTTTGGCACTGTGCTGCAAAAGAACGGTTGGGATTTTTGGGCTGCAATTTGGAGGAAAGCAGCCGATATGTCTGGATGTGCCTTTCAGTGTTTTGGTGGAAAGAATATTACATCTCGGCAAAGTTACAGCACTCAAAGTTGACAGTTTTCCCATAGGATAACATTACTGGCGTAGCGATCGACAGGAATCCTTTGGCACCCTGCTGCAAAATAACGGTTTGGTCTTTTTTCGTGAAATTTGAGGAAGACAGCCAACAGCCCATAGATGTGCCTTTCAGTGGTTTGGTGAACAAATATTGTAGGAGGCAAAAGTTAT
The DNA here is from genome assembly GCA_016271365.2 of Neoceratodus forsteri. Classification (NCBI taxonomy): domain Eukaryota; kingdom Metazoa; phylum Chordata; order Ceratodontiformes; family Ceratodontidae; genus Neoceratodus; species Neoceratodus forsteri. The sequence goes on along the minus strand of CM057451.1, from coordinate 142,110,143 downwards.
GGCATCAAGTTCTCTTTTTCCCATAGGATAACATTATCATGGTCACTGCGCTTTCAGGGCCCGTGATCTTGGGAAACGGTGCGAGATCATGGACATTTGTCAGAAAATGCTTAGCCCTTGATGGGGACTAAGTACACAAATTAGCCAGGACAGTTGTAAATCATATGACTTTTTAAATTTTTTTCTATGTCGATGGTTCCGGAGATATATATAATCTATTTAGTATTCAAAGTTCATTTTCTGTCTGATATACATATTATTATGGCTACATTCTTTTGTAGCTCACTGTGTTGCTTCCTATGGTTTTGTGGAAACCAGCCTGTGCGCTTATAATACTGTTACTGTTGCCCTTTCCGTCTATGGTTCTGTACTGTTTCGATTTACCGCTGCTGTTCTGCCCATCATGTGCTTATCTTTGCGCTTTCTTAGTTTGTGTTTCTTGTTATTTTTGCCATTTGTGTGTACAGTACTGTTTCTCTTCTGTTTTACTTTTGCGCTTACCATGCCTATTGAAATTCTGTTTGCAGGTACCATGTTACTATGTGACAACACATCACGTGGCAGACCATTCCTTCTACGCCACCGTCAGTGTGTTACCCTTTCTGTTCTCATTTGCTTGCGTTACTATGTATGCGCTACTGTTAGTGGGTTCTGTTTTGCATTGTTGTTCTAAGCTACTAAGTGCCACAAGAGATCACTAGCAGGGTCAGGTAAGAGTGAGCACCCAATGTCAAACAAAACAACTTGGCCTCATAGGCTGTATGGTGTGGTGCTGATGGAGCTGGCTGGCCTCTTGGTGCTATTTGTTTAACTGATTGCTACAGACAGAGAAATGATGGGTGAATGCGATGACAGGTATGGTACCACTCTGCACAAGGGTGGGGAGCATGGATGAGGGTGGCATTACAGACCAGTTTGCCTCAATTTAGTAATGTGAGAAAGTTATGGAGACCCTGATGAAGGAGGACCTCATGGAATACCTGTAAGGGAATGGTCTTCAGGATGGCAGACAAGTTACAGGTTTGTGCCAGGTAGTTCAGTTTCTGAGGAATTAGGAGGACATTTGTAAGTCAATGGCGAACAGCTAGTCTGGCTATATTGAACACTGAGTTAATAGTATGGGGAACAGGGAAAAATGCTGTTAAACAGTGTGATGGGTGATTGCTTTCTATAGCACTTGCTGTATTGTAAGTAAGCAGCCACAGTAATGATAGTGAATGCACATCAGGTGTACAGGTCTCTGATTACAGGAATAGTCCAGTTATTATGCCTTTAAAATGGATTCAGGAGCAAGTGTGTGGAATGTAACAGTAGGTAGTACATTGTGGTTTAGTGCAGATGACAATCAGTGGATTCGTAAACTGAAGTACTGTATACCCTCAGCTTGTATATGTACCACTGCCTTATTTGTGCTGTTTACTTCCGGTTGCCCTGAAAGGGACCTCCGGCCCTTGTGGGCCTACCGGTCATCAAATTCATTAAACAATATGAGATGATCAGGGTTATGTTAATGGTCTGTTAATCACTCTAGTGTGCTGGCACGAGGTGTGGTGAGTGCCACCTGTCTCCAGGGTGATTAACTGACCATAACATAATCCTTGAGTGCTGTGCTATTATAATAAAACATGTTTAAACAATGTTAAACGTGTTGATATATGTTAATCTCTTCATGTATGTTAATAAAGATTAACATAAGGCTGTTAGGATGTTTGTAGCCAATCAGAGCTCATTTCTCAGACCCTTTATAATAAATAATAAATAAATAAAGATACACAATACAGTTGGTATGTGTATATCATGCCACATGATTGAAAACAGGGAAACTGTATTGACATTAGTATTGCATGGATGGTAGCTATAGCTGGTGTGCCTCGTTATATTTTTACTACGTATGACTGGTTTTGATGGACTGGAGATCTCTCCACCTCTGTAATCTAGGTATAGTTAACTTAATACAGTTGGGAGTTGCAGAAGCTGAGACAGGGAATTGGTACAATAGTAGTGACTTATCCTATGTATAGTCACAGCTGTGTACTGTTGGGTGCTGATGTGTGGTACTTGATGCAGTAATGATGACTGTATAGACAAGAAAGTAGTACATTGCTGGGTTTTACACCTTAGGAGTTCGTAGCGGTGACATGCAATGCCACATCGTTGCATATGCTGTGATACTGACTGGACATCATAGGTACTAAAGAAATTGATGGAGATATAGTTGTAGCACTATTAGTTAACATTGGTTGCTTGTATGCTCATGCACATTGTATGCTTAAGTAAGACACACTTATTTTTTATGTCATAATGCTATTTTAGGTAAAGAGTCAACACAGGTGGTTATGGTTTTAAACAATTTATTGCCAATTTGTTAAATGGAGAAAATAATCAAGACTGATTTAGTTAAACAGTCTCACAATACATCTTTAATGCCAGCAGTCTGGGTAACAAGCTTCCTGAATTAGTAGCGCGATGGAGGAGGAACATCGGATATCATGGCAGTCACAGAAACATGGTACACACAAAACCATATTTAGGATAAGCATACAGGATATACTATCTACAGGAGGAGGGACAGGGAGGGTAAAGAGGAGGAGGAGGAGTAGCTCTTCCCACTTAAGGGGAAAGAATAAAAACAACAGAACAAAAGGTAAACAGGAGGAGAAGCACTGTGGGTAAATTTGGAACAGGCAATGGCACACAATCCGCAGGGGTTATACGAACCCCTTCTCCAGGAGAAATGAACAAAATGACAGAAAGTATAAGTAGAAGAAAAAAGGAGATATTGCTGATGGGTACTGAATATGCCAGATGTTAACTGAGTGCAGTTGCAGCTGCCATGAAGTGGAGTTATTCTAGATGCTACAGGCATGCCTTGACAACTAGTATTGGAGCCCACTCGAGGGCAATATAGACTTGCTTCTCTCAAATGGAGATGGAGAGAGGATCACAGATGTAGAAGTGGGTAGCATCTGGAACTAGCGACCATCGAACAGTATCGTTCACAAGAACAGCAGAACAAGCCACTAAACAAAAAGTACTGAGCTTTGGGAGGGCTGACTTTGCTAAATAATTGAGGATGCCAAGAATGCTAGCAAATGGGCAGGAAGGAGGTGAAGAACAATGAGAATAATAAACGCCATCACAGAGAATGAGCCTTTGTGTAAACAAATAAACAAAACAAAATGATGTAAGAAACCACTATGGTTCTCAAGGAAATGGCAGTGAAGATTCAAGAAAAAGCATTCAGGGTACAAAGAACCGAAGGAGCAGGACGAGAACTATCAGTTAAAGCAAAGGAGGCTGGGAAGGTCAGAACACCAAAGACAAACCGAGGAAAAGATAATAACTCAGTTAGAAGAGGGGATAAAACCTTTTATAAATTACATCAGGGAGCAAAAGGAAGACCAAGGGAGGGATAGTGAGGCTTGTAAAGGGAGGAAGGGCAGGCAGAGGAGACTGTGAAAAACCGAGATACTAAATATTTTTGCTCAAATACAAGGAGGTGATAAAACAACAAGTAAACACTCTGGATACGAGTTGATGCCAACCCATTTATAGAAGAAAGGGTTCTGAAGAACACTAAAACTGAAAGGTGGACAAAACAATGGGGCCTGATGATTCATCCCAGAATTCTAAGAACTAAGGTGGAGTGGTGACACCACTGACTACCCTTTTTAACAAATCATGGGAGGATAAACGGTGAGGCACCGAGGACTGGAGGAGGCAGATGCCAGTTTCCCTTCACAAAGTGAACCAAGGCAGAAGCAAACTACAGACTGTGGTTGAACCTCAGTGTAGGAAAATGATGGAATCACTTCTGAAGGAAAGAATAATTGGTATCAAGGAAGAGGGACAGGGACCTAAACGCAGTTCACAGTGGGAAGGTCATGCCAGACAATCTGATAGATTTCACGACTGGTGATAGTAGATCAGGGAGGGACTGTGGACATGGCCTACCTCAACTTTAGTAAGGCACTGACACAGTCCCACACAAAATTAAGACACAAGTTAGCCAGGGGGGTCCCAGATGACAGCCTGGGTAAAATTGGCTGGAGAATAGGACACAGACAGTAATAGTAAATAAACTCACTCAGAAGAAGGAAGGTTACTAATGGGTACAGAGTTCAGTATGGACCAGCCTCTTCAATGTCTTTATAAGCGACATTGCAGAAGGACTGGAAGAAAAAAGTATCTTTGCAGATGACACAAAGATGTAGCAAGGTTATGCACAGGTAAGATGGAAGGATGAGAAGGACTTGGCAAGAGAGAATGGTCAAATAACAGCTTAGTTCCAGTGCTAAAGTGCAAGGTGCCTGGGAAACAAAAACCAGGGAAGAAGTACACAATGGGGGTGAGATACTAACAACAACAAAAATGGAAGGGACCTGGGGGTAGTCTCAGATGACCTAAGGTGAGCAAACAGTGAGGGCAACAGGAGGGCTGGGGGATACTGGGATGCATAGGGAGAGGCATCACCAATGAAAAACAAGTTATTATCCTCTACAGACAGCTGGCAAGACACATCTAGAGTACTGTGTGCATTCTGGAGACCAATCTCTGCAAAGACATGACAGGATGGAAGCTGTCAGAGGAGGCAACTAAATGGTGCAGGGTCTGCATCGAAGACATAAGAGAGAGACTAAAGAGCAATATGTATAGCCTCAAGAAAAAGGGGAGAGAGACATATAGAAACTTTCAGTACCTCAAATGATCAACAAAGTCAGGGTAGCATCTTTCAAGAGGTGTGCAAGAACAGAGGGCACAATTTGAAATGAAATGACTCAGAGTAATTTAAGTATTTTTTTCTTCAGAGGGTTGTGGATGCATAGACAGCCTTCGGAGGAAAGTTGTAGATCAAATCAGTAGTGGAATTCAACATGCATGGCACAGTCATAAGGCAATTCTAGGGGTGGGGTAGGAAAGTAGGCTGCTGGTTAACTAGGATACAACATCCAGTAGGCGGAAATGGGCAGACTGGGTGGGCCAAAGGTCCTTATCTGCCATCAAATTCTATGTTTCTATGTTTCTATGGGGCACACCACAATAGATCTTTGCAGCGCAATCACCACAGCACTGCGAACCCATGGTGAGCTCCAGTCCCCCTGGATACCTGGTTCTCAATGGGAAGAGGTTCCATGCTTTTCCCCCTTCCTCTCTGTTCAAGGTGCTCTCAAAATAAGGTGTCAACCCACAAGTGATTCTGATTCCTCCAGACTGGGACAGACAGCACTGCTACCCTCTTGTTGTCTTAACAGTCACCTTCCTTCGCCCAGGAATTACCCCCTCATGCCATAGTACATCTGAATTCGGCATGATGATCTGCCCAAGAACAGGAACATGTTTGCTCTTTTCAAAAAACCATGAACGAAATGTTGATTATCTGTATAATAGGACGCTACTTATTTTGTAGTTTTCTGCATATCTTATGGTGAACAGCCTTTTCTCATGAGTTCTAAGTTCAGTTTTGTAATGTTTGAAGTACAGTTACCACTACTGAAATGTTTTCTGCTATTTATGAACAGTACAACTGTCATTGTTCAGAACTTAGGTAAAATGTGTTTTACGGTTTACTACAAAGATACATGCTCGATGTACAAAAAGAGTGTTGGGGACAGATAAATTAAATAACAGTGACATGGTTAGCAAAACCACCAATCTTCATTGAAACACTGTATAGGGGTCTTGAAACATATATATTTAGATCAATTGCATTGTTATTGAAATGTGGCCAATGCGTACTGTGTATAATGAAACAATGTTATCTATGTGATGCATGTTTTACTGTTGTTACAATATTTGAAAAATGTAATATTATTCATCAACCACATATGCTTTTGTTTTCTGTTTCATGACAAAAACGGAGGTCTCCCCGCTTCCAGCGAGTAGTACGGCCAGCGTGAAGCTGTGGAGGTGGTCAATCGGACACAGAAAAGTATCATATCATTAGATCGATGGTAGGTGTGATATAAATAATTGTAGTATGTCATTGGTCTATCAGGAAATAATGTTATGTGAGCACTGAAGTTAAGTGTATTTTTAAATGTCTTTACTAATTAAACATTATTTGAATCATGTATGTATTCTTTGTAGTTGTTAGTGGGTTGAAAACATTGTTGAAATCATTCAGTGAAAAGAAAAACCAGTCTCATCTGCCAAGAGACAACATTTAGAATGAGTATATGTCTCTCCAGTGTGATTAGTATCTCATCATGGTGGAACAGAATCTGTATTTCTTCAATGCGGCGAGCTGTAGCTTCATATCTGCCTGTTCCATTGCACAACAGCTGATGATGATAGATAATATTACATTACCTACTGAGTGTCTTGGAACGGTGAAGTGTATGACTACTAACAATCACAGATAACATTGGATACAGCTGTTGCCAGGTTGCTGGACTTTCGATGTGTGGTGTGCTGAAACAACAATACCAGTACAGCAACCTGCAGTGTATTATTTAAGTGTAATACAGTGATTGGCAGTGAAATAACAGCTGCTGTTATGCTTCTGTGAGATTTCTGATGTGGCGATAATTAGTACTTTAGCACACACCTGATTGTCTACTGTGTGTTTACTCACCAGTGGTAGAGATGTCTCTATTATAACAGACTGTAACTTATGCTGATGGCATATTATCAAAAAATGGAAAAGATGTCATTGATACATGAAAATATGTGTCACTAACATATGAGTGATACCATTTTCATATATGTGACAATGGATGCATGTCATAGGACTACTGTCAGTCATATGGTCTACTAGAGAGGAATCTGTTGTCCCTGCTACACGGTGGTGAGTTTCATATTCAACAAATCATTCATTGATCGAATATTAATAGTGTCTACTGATATTCACTAGTGTGGTGTATATTATCATTGCTGATTATCCATGCTCCTAGATAATTGATAACTGATCATTCTATATCTGCTGGCTGTTTCATTTCTATGACAAAAATATATGTAATGGACAGTATGAAACTATACATGTTTGTTAATAAGCGAATAATCAGTCTTTGCTAATGTTTGTACCGAGCATAAATCTGGGAATGATGGCAATGGTTTGTAGGCCCTAAGACATCAAGTTATTTTAATGCCATTAATACCCTGTGAAAATATGCCAGCCAACACATAAACAACTGCCATTTTCAGGTAGAGGTGATTAACTGAACAGTAACTTGTAATCACGATATGTTTAGCGTTCTTGTATTATAATTACATTTGTCCGTTTAAGCAGGTCATCCTAGTTATTCCATATATATTGAGTGAATACACATAAGGTTGTTAGGATGTTTCTGAAAAATATGCATTATCACAGTATTTTTTAGTATTGGCAATGGATAGCACCTTGTTGTGTACTGACATAATAATGATTTCTGTGTTTTCTTTCTGTGAAAATGAAATTGGACCATTGTTGAAGCATCAGAAAAATTGGATTTTTATAGTAAGTCTGTTCGAGTGGATGGACATTTGTCTTGGAAGAACAGACACAGGTTTCATTATTTCAATTTGTGTGCCGCTGTGCCAGCCACAGTATGCAGTATGGTTTGGCGTATAAAGAAGTTTACTGGCACATGACTACGGCGGTAACTTGGAAGTAACATGTTATGTTGTTTACTGGCACAGTAACAGTCAATAATTGGATATCAGTGAATAAGTATATGCAGATCTACAGTATTGTACACTCATGGTGTGACAAAAGCGACTACATAAATAGAAATATGTTGTGTCACATTTATTAGTAATAATGTTTTGTATTTTCCATACTCTTCTTGTAAAGGTGCTTGATCTCTGCAGATGAGAAGGAGTTTGCTTTCTGCTCATGCATCCTTAATGCCTGACTTAGAACATAAATCCACCTGAGACGAGAGCTGTTTTGGTAAAGAGACATGTGTTCATATGTTAGCTGTACACAATGATGCAGTATTAATAACGAACGTTTTAAGAAAAAAGACTTGTAGCTTGATATTTCATCTATTTATGTGATCATTTTCTCTTGTTTGCTTCTATAGAGCCGGGAAGCTGACCATAGCGAACCAGTGGAAGTGAAGCAGGGCAGCGTAACCCACCACGTAAGTGAAATCTGAAAAATGTTCCAAGCAAGATGTAGTCCCACAGTACTGTGAACTTAGAATATGTTATTATTAATGTCTCAGTTGAGCAGTTGTGTAATTAATTATGTTATTTTATGAGATTAACCAAACTTTTTTATATTGCCTTGCTGCAGCCGCGACAGCATGTGAAGGAGTGGTGCTGATTTGGGGCGTGATGCTCTTAGGTGAATGCAGGATTTGTGAGTAGGTGCGTGCCGGATTACCCCAATCACCCTGCATATGTAGCGAAGGTCTACTTTAATCTGAGCAAAGCTTATCATGCTCAGCACACCATTTTAGTTTGTCGCTTGCTGCTAATATGTGCATAACGGCAAGTAGCCTACAGGTTGTCAACATTGGTGGTGCTCAATCCCCTGATGGTAACCACATGCTGTTTACTCTCAGAGACGGAAGCCCACTGCCTGATGGCATACTAACTCCAAATGTTGAATTGTGAGGGGTGTCTGCAATACCCATGAGCTATGACCCACTACCACTGTATTTGTTTGCTGGAGGCGCCAAATCCCTGTTGCCATTATTGACCTTACTTGTGCTGTGAGCTGACAAGGTAACATGGATCGATGACTACAGATACCCAAGCCAAAAAAAACAGGCGCCATGCTGGGAGAGATATCCCAGTGAGCTAAATGGTCCTGGAGCACAAAAAGTGTCCAATGATGCTTTGCTTTTTTCCCACTGTAAAAAGTTAAAAATCTGCCTTGTAGTCTTGATGACCCCTCTTTCCAGTTGAACCCGACTGCTGTCACGCATCTCTCTTCACCCTTCCCAACCTCCATACTTACCTCTACAGTGCAGTGTGATGATCTTCAGTGCATTGTGACATGTGTGGATTTTTCAAAGGTGATAATGAAGTGAGGAAATGTTCGTTAACTGTATAATGGAGTGAATTATGGGACTGTTTGCATGTCACCCTTTGAATATCACTCATTTGTACATGGCACAATGGAAGCTGTGCCACCACATGTGAATGCAGTAGTCTGACCACTTGCAGTGGTGCAAGTTCCACTACAGCATACACTGGCTGTGACTGGGAGGTTACTATTCAAAGGATTGTTGAATAGCGAAACTCTGTTGAATATTGCCCCAGACACATCACATTGCCAATTTTCCAACACCCATGACGACCTTGTGCCACAGAGTAGCACACTGAAAATCCACCCATACTGTCAAACTGTGTTTTCGTGCTTTCACTGTATGATGATGGTGTGGGTGCTGTCTTGAAATCTCTTAATGGTACAGTGTGAGGAAATAACACTACTACACTGTATGTGAGCAAAGGTGCTAATATGCCTATGTAAAACATTTGGTGTCAGATGAGCATTACATTCCATCATCGCAGTCATGTATTGGATATTTCCCATGCACTGTAGTAGGTATGAAAATTTTGTCTATTTATATGCCAAATTTTGAACACTGTCATTTATTTTTCACCTCCTGATGTACTGTACAGCTGTTTTTTATCACAGCGTGACCAACATGTTTTCCTGCCCTGCAACATCTAACAGCCAGAGGGACACGCTAATGCCTGTCACTCTCTCCAGGGTGGGGGTGGGTGGGCATCAGTTCTAAACTTTATGACTCTTACACTATCAATGCCAATGATAGCAAAGCAACAATTGGCACTGACAACTGTTTGTTTAAGTAATGTGGAGTTGTACATTTAAAAAGCTTATTACTGCTGTGCATTGTCTTGAACACTTTCACCTGTGTCCGTACAGCAACACAATGATCAGCACATTCACGGGCATCAACACTGCACTAATGATATTAAATCTGCTTTTTTTTATTTGCCTACATTTTCCCATACTCTAGTTTCAGTTTTAGGTTAGTCGTCTGAATTTCTTGTAGTTATGCTACCTGCAAATCTGTTATTATCTTCATGTCACTTCAAGATCTCTGGCATGTTTGTTGAGTACATTTTCACTGTTGATATGTAAATATGTAGGTTACTGAGTGGACATATAGGGTGTGTTTCTACCAAGACAGAATTGTTTAGATTTCCCTGTTGTAGGCAATTCCCAGAATGTAAGTCTATGATTATTCTAAATGACAGCTTATTAATGGTGTTTTGCTGAATGAATGTAATACCAGTAACTTAATTATTTAAAACATTTATGTGTGTCGAGGGGCTGAAATAAGACTCAAATGCTGTTTCTTTTCAAACAATCATGAAAGTGATCATGATGATGTACACATTAAAAGTATCTTATGATAGTGTTCGTGTGAAGGTAGTTTCGTTTTCTATTGCAGAGATGACTAGACATTATAGGCCAACATGGTGAAGTTAAAATTCTCACACATGATGAGGATCTATTTTAACTGTATGGTACTGTACTGTTGATTATGCAAAAGTATATACATACTGAATATTTATGTCTAGTCAATAAAATAGAAGAATAGCATGGGAAACCACATGTTAGTACACGTTTTTTGATGCTGTCAGCTCATTAGATAATATAGTTAATAAAGTATAATAGACAAACAAACAAGACAACAATATAGTTTTGCATCAGACTTCTAAATATTATCATAAGTGCCAAATTAATGCATTAATGATACTGCAGTAGCTAGAAAATCTTTAAAGTTGAATAATTGAAAGTTATAACTGTTTTCTTAGTCTTGTGTATTTATTTTGACTCTTTGTAGGGCGCCGGCGATTAAGAAGATGTACTGGCCACTGCCGTTGCTATAGATGGCTCGAGCGTGAGGTTGCCAGTCTGAGAAAAGATAATGTTGCACTCCTTGAAGGACAGTGTAAAATGCTGTCCTTCTTGGAGGTGCAACAGTGGACTGTCAACCTCGTGCTCGAGCCTGTTATAGCAGCGGCTGACGGCACTGTGGCCAGTACCAGTGCTTCACCTCCACCAGCACCACCTGTTCCCGCAGCTTTCCTGGGCCAAACTGACCACCCTTCGCAGTAGTCCGGTATCTCCTCTGGAGGGCGCAACAGCTTCCACTTCCTTTGCACCTCCATATTGAATCCAGTTTCCACCTCGGATTGCCTCAAGCAGTGCATACACCTCTCGCAAGTCTTGGCCAAAGACTTTTTTTTCCTTCAAAAATGACTTTTAGTATTGAATTCTTTTTCATTTTTTTATTTATGTAAAAACAGACTTTCTTTTCATAAAATATTTATTTGTGTATGAAACAAATACACAGTTTTACAAGTATTTTTTTATTATTTCTTTTCTATAATATTTGTAAATATATATTTTTGTATGGTTTTATAAAAAGAAATATATTTTTGTTTGCCTTTGGTTTTAAAAATCTTTCATATTTTTATAGTAAAAAAAAATAGTTAATTTATACTCTCTTGTGTTTGCTGTGTTATTGTGTACTGGGGATGTTTATTTCCAATACTTGCAAAAAAGATTTACACAACTGTTATTTTATCATTTGCTGAAAGATCATACCACACTCTTGTGGCATTACACTTGTGTTTCTCCATAGAAGTTACTGAGATGTGTGACAATGGTACCATACACTATTTGTGGCAAACTGCTGTTGTTTCATAGACCTAGTGCTACAGTATGTGTGTATGTGGATCATGATGAAGATGAGTATGTCCCCGCTAGTACAACAGTGACATTTCCGTGTTGTTGCACCACAACAATCACTGTGTGATTGTATTGATTAGTATGTAATTGAATGGTGTTACACAGTGGTGTTTTTGTGTACTCACACCAAAGTCATCTACTCAGTCCCAGCAAGCCTCTCCCACCCCTCTTCACATGATTGGTGCCAACACCTCAGTTGGTTGTAACCCCGATGTCTATCAAATGACAAGTTACTACAGTAACATATCCATTTATTCACAAGATGAACTAATGGTATCCATCTCATGTCATATACTCTTTTACTTATGTACATCTTTTTCTTTACATATCTGTTGTGGAGTAGCGGGCATGGGGCTGCATACCCATTGGTTGATGTTGATAAACAATGGTTGTTCAAGTATACTGACCTGATATGGTTTGTCAGTGGCATGGTGGAAGCCGCCTGCACTACAGCCATCTGTTAAGTGTCATACAGTAAACAATGGTGTTAGGATTTACTGTCAAGTGTGCTCTAGTGTATGATTCACCATCAGGGTTTTAGTTTTTTTTTTTATAAGGTTCAGATGTTCTTGATCAATCATGAACTGGCTCTGTGTATCATAAACAATATTGTACTTTGTAGTAATGTGTTAATGATGACTGCGATTGGGCTCACTGCACCACACTACACCAGGAGAGGTATTGCAGTTTTGGGGGGGTGCATTTAATGATCCATGTTATTGGGTCAGAACAATACACTGAACTATTTGTAATATTGCATCTTTTGGTGGGTGTTAATGAATCTGTCTGACTGGGGTGCATGCAGTGTTGTTCTTTATGACTGCTGACTGTGACTGCACCTCCCACTACTTCTGACAGAATGGTAATTGTGTATGGTAGTCACATGCAAATTGGGCTGTAATAAGAGTCAAATGTTTCTCTGTGTATCTTGTAGAGATAATGAATCTGGATGTCACATTCTGAATATGTGAGAAGCGCTGCATGGTGCAATGACAATTCCACTAGCGGTTCTGCATGACACACTCTGGACAGTTGTGTTGTAGCAGTAGTACTACAACATGCACAGTTAGGGTACCAAGGCTGTGATATTCAAAATACTACACCATAGTGCAGTTCTGTCGAATGTAACCATGACACACCGCTGCACAAGCAACTTCTGGTGCGCCAAGGGTTGTGTCATACCTGGCATACTTTACATATTCACGCCATACATTGCTACATTCATCATGTGTCTGAAGAGTACTTATATTGAATGCACAAAGAAAAAGAGTAAGACACTGTAACATAAAAAAACCAAAATGGAATAACAGTGAAAACTTACAATGAACAGAGTTATATAAAAACAATATGATTCACAGTGAAGTACTGTTACTGTAAATAACAAAAAATAGTACTACAAGACTTGAAATATTCCTGATATTGGAACATTTTTGGTATGTATGTGCAGTATTCTTAGAACAATAAATCATGTACTATAGTGAGTAATACTTCTGAAAAAGACAGGATATTCATGGCAAAAAACTCCGTTTAATGCATCAGTTAGGGTTGTTACATGGCGACAAAAGTGAGGAAATTCACTGTTAGGGTTGAAAACCCTAACTCCGAATCCCCCCCCCAGCACCACACACACACACACACACATACACACATGCAAGTATGGGGGAGGACCAAGTCAACACAGCCAATGACAGACATCCAGCAGCAGGTGACAGAAATAACAAACAATTGTCTAAATGTACTACGTAGACATCCCCACCCACCTGACCAGGTACTGCATGCTCAGTGGAGATCAACAGCAAAACTGAGGCCATGTACACCAAACGTACATCCCTGATTAGAGCTGCACACAATGTACCATACTTAGTAGTTGCATGGCCTTACCTACCGATGCCCCACACCAGACGACACCACATGTGGTAGGCCACGTGAGCAACAGAGTTGAGGAAAACCAAGGAGTTGTACAGGTATAATGTCTCTGATTATAACAAGGGTTTGAGAAATGCAGCTTTCTAATTGACTGTAAACATTGTAACAGCCTTCTGTTTAGTTTTTATTAACATACATGTAGAGCCTAACCATATGATGGACATGGTTTAATGTTGTTTAAAAAAACAGTTTTATTATGATAGCAATAAGCCACTCCCAGGTATTATGTTAATGGTCAGTTTATCGCTGTCTAGCAACATGTGGCACTCGGCTACACCTCATTCAACATTAAACCCCTACAGGGTGATTAACAGACCATTTAACATAATCGTTGGTCATGTCTTATTGCTTAATTGCCTTTATGTGTAGATACTCTCCCTCCGCTAGGCACTGCAGGAGCTTTGCAACACAGTATCCTGCCCACTTACACCATCCACTGTCTACTTACTGGAGAATGGCTGTGAATATGAACTCATGAAGATGAACAGTGTAACTTGATCATTACAGTCATTGAAACCTTAGTGTGATTATAACTGACAGAGTCAGTGATAGAGAATAACCCCTGCCATCCTAGTACACTTATCCCATTGTGAGTTAAATCAATACTAAAAGATATTCTGTTTATATCTACACTATACCTACTTGAATGCTGTTGTACCACAATTAACATAGTTATCACTTTGACAGCATCAGTGACAGAAGTGTGGCAAACCCAAACAGTAGGTATACAGCCTGAGTATGAAACAACTGTTAAAAAAATTACGCTGTGTCCATAAGTAGCATAGATCACTCATTGCAACAATAGTAAATGTATCACTATTTGAATAAGTTAGTCATCACAGATGCAATGCGATTGTCTTTATGAGGTACAACATACTCAGTAAGTGCCTACAGGAAAATCTATCCTATAGACATCTCCGATACAGGTACGTCATTGTTGGCTCAGTAGTCCTATGATATTTAGAAGTTGCTTGGCCTGATCCATGCAATTACACTGTTTCTTACAAAGAATACTTACTGCATCTTTAGTATTGAAACACACTGAAGGTCTATGTATGTACATCAGCAGTACACCTTCATCAGTAAGAATGCATCTGATACTGGCAGTATGAATTTCACAGCATTGAACAGGCAATGCTTTTCCATACGTTTACATCAGCATCTCTATCTTCAGTAAACAGTTGCAGTAAATGTACTACTATGAAAATCACATACTAAATGTAACACTACTTTTATCATGAGCATGCTAATGTCTTGTAGTTAATTTATGTACTTCTCTTAATTAATGTATACTCACTAGTGTTAAAACCTTTCTACAACTGTCATCATGCACCTTTAGCATTTATATTGACTAACGGCACAGTACCAGTTGTGGTGTAGTGTGGGGCATCTGTAGGTAAGGCCATGCAACTACTAAGTGTGGTACGTTGTGTGCAGCTGCAATCAGGGATGTGTACGTTTGGTGTACATGGCCTCAGTTTTGCTGTTGATCTCCACTGAGCATGCAGTACCTGGTCAGGTGGGTGGGTGGGGATGTCTCGTAGTACATTTAGACAATTGTTTGTTATTTCTGTCACCTGCTGCTGGATGTCTGTCATTGGCTGTGTTGACTTGGTCCTCCCCCATACTTGCATGTGTGTGTGTGTGTGTGTCTGTGTGTGTGTGGTGCTGGGGGGGGGGAATTCGGAGTTAGGGTTTTCAACCCTAACAGCGAATTTCCTCACTTTTGTCACCATGTAACAACCCTAACTGATGCATTAAACAGAGTTTTTTGCCATGAATATATATATATATATATATATATATATATATACATATATGAGTATCAGGGGAACACGGTTGCTTCCAATGATGACAGACTGGTTTTCAGACAGAAAGCACTGTGTTTTGATCAATGGGCATATGTCTGGAGAGGGGCACATTACCACTGGAGTTCCACAGGGAACGGTCCTGGGACCAATACTTTTTAATATTTTTATTTCAGATATGACAATTAATAATATAACTCTAAAATATGTAGATGACAAAAAACTTGGAGGGCCATGTAGTACTGTAGATGACTCAGCCAGACTATAGGAAGACCTAGACAAAATCGTCGCCTGGACTAATAAAGGGACATGTTATTAAATAAAGACAAGTATAAAGTAATGCACTTGGGTAAACTTAACAAAAAACTTTGATTGTTACATTGAAGGTAATACTCTCTCCGAAACTGTATGTGAGAAGGACCTGGGCATACATATTATGAGTAACCTGAGTAATCAGCAACAATCAGTGAGGCAACAAATAAAGCAAATAGGATAACGTGTCAATTAAGAGAAATATTCAATCTAGATCTAGTAACATTATGATCCCCCTACATAGGTCATATGTCAGGCCACACTTGGAGTATTCATCCCAAGTCTGGAACCCATACAAAATATCTGAATGACATAAACTAGAACAAGTACAGTGTCGATATACTAAACTTATTGAAGAATATCATGATATACCATATGATGACAGACTTGAAGCTTTACAACTCATGCCCTTAGAAACACACAGAGCACGTGGAGATATACTCTTTCTCTGTGATAGCTTACAGGACTATAAACTCATGTATGAACTAGACATTGATTTTAAAGAAAATATTATGGAAACTAGAGGACATCCTCTGCAAATCAGGGGAAAGCGTTTCAGGACCAATGCAAGAAAATACTCATACACTATTAGAATTGTCAATCTATGGAACTCTCTGCCCCAAAATATAATACTGGCCCAAAACAAAGCTGAATTCAAATTCAATCTTGATAAATATATACTTAATGGTGCCAAATTAAGATATTATTTGTAATGGCTGGAACATACGTGGGCTTTTTAGCACCCTGGTTCCAATATCCTCCTTAGTATGAACCTTGGTATGATTTGGAGCTAATAATGCTTCCCCATAAAGGCAACAGACATGATAGCATAAGTGAAGAACTGAAGAAAGGGAATACCAATATATGAGAGATAGGGGAAAGTCAGGAAAGGACAATGGATTTGAAAGCAAAAGGGGAGATAAATAAAGTAAGCATTGTAGAAGTACAAGATAAAAGCAGGGAGGCTGCATTAGAGGAGGCAATGGAGGTTGTAGCAAAAAAAGAAAAGCTAGTTAGAAAGGTTAAAGAGAATCAGAGGAAATATAAAAAGGGAAAACCAGATGTTAGAAAGAAAGAAACTGAATCCACAAAAACAAAGACAAATAAGCTAACTCAGTTGAGAAAAGAGAATAAAGTCAAACATAAGGGAAACTCATTAACACATACCCAAGCAGGAAATATAGAGGCCTATATGGTTAAAGAACCACAAAATGTTTCTCTCGAAACAATAAATATAAAAGGAAATAATAGCCCACAAAATGGAGCTCATAAGGAGGGTGACTTAGGCATCAATTCAGAAGCATTCCCAAAGGGTAATGGGCTGTCACAGAGTTTCCAGGCATTCCTAAAGAAAATTGTAGACTCCAACTTTGCCTTACCTCTAAATAAGGTGAGGATTCTACCAAATGAAACTGAAGATAAGTTAAATGTAGCACTTAAAGATTTTTAAGCCACCATCCTGGAAGGGAATAGAGACTTTGTGGAATACTTAAGCATTATTAGGCCAATATCAGAAACAGAGCTGGTTATATTAATATCTAACATAGAAACATAGACTTTGACGGCAGATAAGGACCGCTTGGCCAACCCAGTCTGCCCATTTCCCCTACCTATTGGATAAACTGCAGATCCTAGTTAACTAACAGCCTAACCAGTTCTACATTCTTAAAGCAATTGAGAATAAAAAGAGTAAGTTAAAATGTATGGGTATTGAAATGGACAGGGTCATTACCCTTTCAACCCTGTTCCCTGAATTTTATAAAGAAAATGGAGGGCTTATAGGAGAAGGGCAAAGTAGAACTCTGTCCATTTTTGTGTTAAATCATTTTTATAATGAAACTAAGCAAAATATAACATCAAAGGTGGGTGAAATCCTCCTGAGCATATTAAAGATTAAAAATGTAAGAGCTGCATTTGGCAAAGTGATTAGATGGAAAAGGAATGATCAAATTACAGTGTGGATGAACAATGAAGAAATGTACCATCTTTTGTTATCTAGGGCATATGAGTTGGATCATTTGGGTATATACATCTGCAATGATAATATTGTGAATATACCTGCTAAAAATATCCTAAATTCAGCCTCATACCGTAGGTTCACATGGTTGAGACTTCAAATAGATACACACTGCTTGAAAATGTTGCAGAAGAATGACTTCTGGTTGACATTAAATAGAAAGATATTTGTAAGGTTCCAACACTTTCATTTGAGCCCCAGAGTAACAACTTTAACCTGATGTGCTGGAATATATTGGCAGTTAAAGATAAATTACCTGACCCTGAGTTTCTTAAGTACATTAGCAATTTTGTGTGTGTATGCCTACAAGAAACATGGGCCAATACAGGGCCCCATATTCAGAGCTGGACGGATGTGCATGCAAAATGATGCGCCATACAAAAAAAAAGGGATGACCAGCTCTGGCGCAATACTCAGAACAGACTGCACAATCTGTTTGAATATCAGACCCTGGATGCTTGGCACACAGCAAGCAGCTGCTATGTAAGGTGCAGCGCATCCAGGGTGCAGGGCTGAAAACTGCCCATAGGGAAATGCGTGGCGCATACCTGTATGCGCTGCAGCCCCCTTGGGTAATATTCAGCCCAAACATGCAGATGAGCCCATTGGGCATGCATGGCACAATGGGGCCATTTGCATGCCCATTATGGACTTATCTGCATGGCTGCACTGCTGTGTTGTGTGCCAGGCCAGCCCTCCCCAGCTCCTATCACACTTACAATAAAAAATGAATCCCTGATCACGTTTCCATAGTGTAGTGTCCCCCCTCCCCATCCTCAATTTCTGTCACAATAGAAAATATAACCCCGATCCCTTTTCCATAGTGTAGTTTACCCCCCAGCCTCGATCACTGTTAAAAATAGAGAATATAACCCCAATTCCTTGTCCATAGTGTGGCATCCCCCCATCCCTGATCACTGTTAAAAATAGATAATATAAGCCCAATCCCTTTTCCATAACGTTGGGCCCCCCCGCCCCGATCACTGTTAAAAATAGAAAAGATAACCCCAATTCCTTTTCCATAGTATAGCGACCCCCAGCCCAATCACTGTTGAAAATAGAAAGACAACCCGATCCATTTTCCAGAGCGTAGGGTCCCCAGCCCCAATCACTGTCATAGGTAAAATAAAACCCCAATACCTGTTCCTTGGTAGTTGGTAATTCCCCCACCCCATTAGGCATTGACCCACCACCCTTCTCCTCCCAACCCGTGCGGCAACTGGCACAGCCCTCCTCACACTGCCATGGGCAGCTGCCAAATGATTGATTGGAGCACTTACAGTAGTAGTATGCACTCACTGATTGTCTCGACAACCAATGAGTGCATACTATTACTAACATGCATATCAATCAGTCAGATGGTGGCTGGCAATGGCAGGGTGAGGAGGGCTATGCTTAGTCATGAGCATGGGTTGGGACGGGAAACGAGGTAGTGGGTCAATGCCTAACAGGGTGGGGGGCCACTATCCACCAGGGAATGGGATCAGGGTTTTATTTTACTTATGATAGCGATTGGGGCTGGGGAGGGGGCACTACACTATGGAACAGGGATCTGGGTTATCTTTTCTATTTTTAACAGTGATCAGGGCTGGGGGGGATGCTACACTATGGAAAAGGGATCAGGGTTATCTTTTCTATTTTAATGGTGATTGGGGCAGGGAGGAGCTGTGTACCCAGCCCTAGACTGTGCACGGGGCACCACCCGACCCCCGCACATAGTTAAAGTAGTGCTTCAAAAGCATAACTATGTGCTGGCACAGCCAGCCACAGTTATGTCTGGGGGTGTTTCAATATTGTGATGCATGGCATAGGCATGAGGGACCCCTCATTTGCATAGGTGCATCACAATAATTGTGCACGGTGCCATAGTCGCGGGTGCAAGGTGTATCAGTGGCCTTTGAATATAGCCACACCCCCAATGGCTCCTGCAAGTCTCGTCTGAATATGCGGGCCACAGAGATTATTATGAGCAGTTACAAAGCTTATTATAAATTAGCAAAACTGTTTCAAAGGTTTGGGAGAAATATAGGTGGGTTATTAATACTGTGGAAAATTAGGGAAGGAATTAATACACAAGAGATCACTATTGAAAGCAATAATATCCGTGGAATTAGAATTTTTTTTTTATAGCTATTTGGTCCCCGTCACCTCCTCCTGCCAACTGACGATGGGGAGACATAGGGATTTTTACTTGGTTTTCTCCCTGACCCCTCAAAACCCTGAAACACAGCTGTGCGAGTGTGTGGAGGCACTTTACGCACCCCGTGGTGCCAGCTCAGCCCCTTCCACCTCCTGTAGTTTTTGCCACTCTCTCTATGCCTATGCTACCCCTGGACCTTCACCCGGTGGGAACGGAACTACGGGGGGCACCAACCCACCCTCACCACCCTGGGGAGAGGAGAGCTGCCCATTGGCATGCTCAATTCTGCTGTGCCTTCCCCCCCACATCGGCACCCTGATGACCTGAGGTCATTCCCAAACCTGGGCTGCCAGTGTAGTGTGAGGTGTGGCATCCAGCGCCTCAACCCTCAGTGTCACCGGGCCGGGGAATTAGAATATTTGAAAATAAATAAGAAACAATTATTCTAGCTGTATATGCACCACCTTATAATAATATACATTGTAAACAAGATATATTTCCTAGTTTATTAGGAAATGTCATAGATAATTCTATCACTGATAATCCGAATGTTAGAATTATTTTGATTGTGGATTTCAATGCGAGAGTGGGACGGTATTTTAAATTAGAACCCACAGAAGACATAGCAGAATTTGTGGCAGAAAGAAAGGGTGACTTCAATAGTAATTGGCTCTGTAAGGATTCTGATACCTTTAAAGACCAGGTCGCTGGTGTATATCTTACACAGATGGTAACTCAGTGTACCAGGATGAATTACAGGACTGGCAAAGGCTCGTTACTGGACTGAATTTTAACCAACCATCCCTCTAGGATCAAACAAGTAGCAGTGCTCCCTGATTGCCTTAGCGATCATTCCCCAGTTATGTGCAAATGGGTAAATAAAGAAGAAAAGGTTCCCCCATCACTATTAGTAGCTGAGTAATTAAGAGGGGCTATATGCATACCTTTAGGTCAGCCTTAGCTCAGGTGGAGTGGCCCCACTTGGACAGACTCCATAACATAGACCAGGCTCTGAAATATTTCATTGACAAATTTAATGAAATCTGTGATTCCTTTGCCCCTCTAAGGAAAAGAAAAATCAGGGGGTCATCCAGTGGATGGGTGACCTCCTTGATCATTTCAAGACTCATTATAACCTATGGAGTATTGCTAGGAACTCTGGTAAACTGCACGATCTACACAAATACAGGGCAGCTAGAAACAAGTGCACACACCTCACTAGGCTGGCAAAGGTGAAATACTACAAGGAACAGCTAGACAGTACTTGGGGTAATGGTAAAAGGTTTCGGCAAAATATCAAGGAACTATTAGGAAAAGATGACAGGATGCATCCCACTATGTTAAATGTCAATGGCACTCCCACCTTAGATCCTTTAATTCAGCATTCACTGATCTCAGTGCTGTTCTCCCTCCTGGTTACCTTGTGCCCACAGAACCAGACAAGCTGACCGCAAGACAGGATACCAATACTCTCAACTTTTATTTTAGGTGTGTCACAATTAAGGAGACTAGAACCTACGTTAGGAAGGTCCTAGGAAAAACTAGACTCGGGAGTGATAATATTGACATGAAGCTTGTAGCAGCTGCACTTGAAGAGCTGCTGGTCCCAATCACCAAAATATTTAACAAATCGCTCTCCATGGTGAAATTCCCCGTCCACCTGGAAGATAGCGCTGGTGACCCCTGTGCTGAAAAGTGGTGATCGCTCTAGCACAGCCAATTATCAGCTAATTTCTATTCTCTCCCCCTTATCAAAAGCTCTAGAGAGAATCATGGCAGATCACATCTCTGAGTATCTCCTGAAACATGATCTCCAGTGTCCGCAGCAGTAGCACGGCTTTCAAAAGAGCCACAGTACTACCAAGGCACTTGTCGAATTCTCTGACTTTGTGCATAAGGCCTTGGATGAAGGCAAACCAGTGGGTTCTATTTTTATAGATCTCACTAAGGCCTATGATACAGTAAATCATTCTTTACTTCTCCAACAGTTACTTTGTTTGGGGTTCTGCTCTGCAGTCACTCTCTGGTTTAAGGAATTCTCTCTCTCACCAATACCAGAGTGTTAAGATCAGGCCTGTGATCTCCACCCCTAAGGAAATAAGACGTGGTGTCCCCCAGGGATCTATTTTGGGTCCTCTCCTCTTTAGCCTTTTCCTAAATAGACTCCCTGAAGCTTGTAAGTGTAAGATCATTATGTATGCTGATGACGCGGTCATCCTGAGTAGCAGCACTCATCTGGTCCAGTTACAAAATGAGCTACAGTCCACTTTTTTTTCACTTGTTTGACCAGGTGAGACACACTAAGCTGAACGCTTGTTTACAGGTGCAACCTGGGAGCACAGGGAAGTTAAGTGACTTGCTCAGGGTTACACAGTATGCAAGTGGGGGCTGTGGGATTCAAACCCAGGCCTCCAGATTTGTAGCTCAGAGCCATAAACCACTTCGCTATGCTGCCTTTCCTACATTTTCCACTCTTTGGAAGACTGGTTCCACACCCAGAAGTTGCTTCTTAATTATAAGAAAACTAAAACAATGCTGATCTCTAGCTCCCAGCACAAGAAATCTTCCTCTAACTTGACAATTGTCAATCATCAGGCAGCCCCCTTAGAACAGGTATGCACCTTCAAGTACCTTGGGTTCCACATTGACGATACCCTTACCTTTGTGCAGCAGATTGATCAGGTCATCAAAGCAGTCAGTGTTAAGCTGGGTATCTTGTATAGGCATAAACAATACCTCACACCCTCTGCCCTCTGACTCATGCTAGCTCCATACTGTCAGTTATTGACTACGGGTTGGTGGTCTATGGGTCTGCCTCAGACACTGCACTTAAACAAGTCATAACTGCCCTCAATAAGGCATGCAGATTAACCCTGGGTGCTGATAACCGGGCACACACCTGCACACTCTATGAACTTACTAACTGGCTGAATCTCAACAGCAGAATAAAGTGCCTTCTGGGCAAGAAACTCCTACTAGGAAAATCCCCCCCCCAAAAAAAAAACAGCAGTTAAGGAGCCAGAAATAAGACATGATGGGAGTGGTGCAGTGCAGTGGCTGTGGAGCAGCAGTCTTCCGGGAGACATTCTGGAGGATGCGGTGTTATCCCATCTGTAGGCACCTCTCTGGGCTGAGGGAGGAGGTTGCTCATATCCAGGCTGAGTTAACCAGAATTTGTGGGACCTCCTCCTCCATCCAGGGACCACCAGTGCCACTGCCGTTGCCTCAGAGGTTGCCAAGAAAGAGCAGCAGTTGGACCACAGTGGGCTCAGGTCAGGTGAGGGTGGTGGAACAGAGGTGCATCCCTCCAGTTGTACCTCTCCACAATTCCTATGCCATTCTGGCAAAGTGTGGTTCCTCTATGGAGACACCTGCAGTGGAGACCAAGGAGGATGCTGGGAACCTCCACAAAGGAGACCCACAGAAGGGTGGCATGGGACCCCACAGGGGAAGGAAACAACTCCTGGTGGGGGACTCCATTGTTAGGAAGGTAGAACTGGGGGAGGAAGGGGAGAGGGAGGTAAGGTGCCTGCCTGGCGCCATGGCTTGGAGGGACAAGGAGTGAATCCTCAGGATTGCCAGAGCAGCTGCAAAGGGGAGAGAGCTGGATGTCATTGTCCACCTAGGGACAAATGATCTGGCTAAGAAAGGGATTAGAGCATTGCAGGAAGAGTTTGTGGAATTGGGGAGGGGCCTTAGACAAGTAGCACGCACGGTAACCTTCTCGGAGGTGCTGCCCATCTATGGCGTAGGAGAGGCTAGGGTGTTCTGCACCATGGAATTCAATCAGTGGTTGAAAAACTGGTGCAGAGCTCAGGGATTCTGCTTCATTGGGGACTGGGGTCCACCTGGAGTGATGCAAGCCTATGCTCGGCATGATGGGCTGCATCTGTCCAGGAGGGGAACCAGATCCTCGGTGATAGGTTTAATGCTTCATTGGCAAGCATTTAACCAGCCAAGGGGAGAGGCACTGGAAAGGAGCAGGGAAATCCTAGCCCCCCCCCAAAATAAAATCACGGTAGTAAGTGCGGTAAACACCAACATAGAGGTGGCGATAGGGAGAAGGGCAGGGGTAAATGTGGAAAGTGACAGAGGCAAGAAGGACAGGGATGGGGAAAAAAGGAGTAAGGCCATCAGGAAATGGAGGGTAATGAGTACCAATGCCCGTAGTCTGGGCAACAAGCTCCTGAGCTGGTGGCCTTGATGGAAGAGGGATGCCTGGATATCGTAGCAGTCACAGAAACATGGTACACAGAGAACCATGACTGGGATGTTAACATGCCAGGGTACATAACCTACAGGAGAGACAGGCAGGGAGAAGAGGGAGGAGTAGCTCCTATGCAAAGGAAGGATAAAAGCAACTGAACAAAAGAGTAAACAGGGAGGAGAGGAGGCACTGTGGGTCACCTTGGAGACTGGAAAGGGCACCACAATCCCACAGGGTTGAGTACAGACCTCCAGTCAGGGGAGGGAATGGACAAGGATATGATAGAAGGCATTCTTAGGATGGCAGAGAAGGGAGATACTGTTGATGGGAGACCTGAATATGCCAGATGTTAATGGAGCACATTTGCTGCAGCCACATCCAAGAGCAGGGCCATTCTCGATGCCCTACAGGTGACAGGCCTCAGACAGCTAGTTTGGAACCCACTCGTGAGAGCAATCTTAGACCTCATACTCTCAAATGGGGGCAGTGAGAGGATCTCAGATCTAGAAGTGGGTTGCCATCTGGGAACAAGTGACTATCAAACAGTGTGGTTCACGTTAAATTCAGCTACAGAGTCAAGCCATACAAAAGTGAGGGTATTGGACTTCAGGAGGGCTGACTTTGGCAAGATGGGAGAGTGCCTCAGAAAAGCACTAGCAAACAGGCTAGAAGGAGGGGTGGAGCAACAATGGGGAATCATCAAAACTGCCATCACAGAGGCAACAAGCCTTTGTGTGAAGCAAATAAACAAATCAAAATAAAAGAAAAAGCCACTATGGTTCTCAAAAGAGGTGGCTGGGAAAGTCAGGCAGAAAAAGATAGCATTCAGGAAGTATAAGGAAACACAGAAGGAGCAGGACAGAGAGCTGTACCAGTTAAGGCAGAAGGAAGCAGGGAGGAAAGTCAGAATAGCAAAGGCCCAAACTGAGGAAAAGATAGCCAACTCGGTTAAGAAGGGGGATAAAACCTTTTATAGGTACATCAGAGAGCATAGAAAGACAAAGGGAGGGATAGTGAGGCTGAATGAAATGAATGGTGGGTGGGCAGAGGAGGACAGTGAAAAAGCAGGGATACTGAACGAATATTTCTGCTCAGTATTCACAAAAGAGGAGGGGGAAGTGCCTAATCCAATTAACAGAAGCACTCTTGATAGGGGGGTCAATCCAAGCCCTTTCACAGAAGAAAGGGTTCTGCAAGAACTCCTAAAACTGAAAGTGGACAAAGCAATGGGGCCTGATGGAATTCACCCCAGAATTCTAAAAGAATTAAGGGGGGAAGTAGTGAAACCACCGACTACTCTTTTTAATAAATCATGGGAGGATGGTGTGGTACCCGAGGACTGGAGGAAGGCGGATGTGATTCCCCTTCACAAAAGTGGGACCAAGACAGAGGCAGGAAACTACAGACCTGTCAGTTTGACCTCTGTGGCAGGAAAGTGATGGAGTCACTTCTGAAGGAAAGAATTGCTGAGTACCTTGAGGCCAGTGGGGCACAGGACCCAAGGCACATGGGTTCCCGATGGGAAGGTCATGTCAGACAGAATCTAATAGATTTCTTTGACTGGGTGACCAAAGTAGTAGACCAGGGAGGGCTGTGGACATGGCCTACCTAGACTTTAGCAAGGCATTTGACATAGTCCCACACAAAGATTAATAGTCAAATTAACCAGCCTGGAGTGGGTCCCAGAGTGGTAGCCTGGGTAAAACATTGGCTGGACAACAGGACACAGAAGGTAATTGTAAATGGAGTCCCACTCTGAAGAAAGAGGGGCTACTAGTGGAGTACCGCAGGAGTTCAGTACTGGTCCAGTCCTTTTAATGTCTTTATAAGTGACATTGCAGAGGACTGGAAGGAAAAGTATGCCTCTTTGCAGATGACACAAAGATCTGCAACAGAGTTGATACACAAGGAGGCGTGGAAAGGATGAGAAGGGACTTGGCAAGGTTGGAGGAATGGTCAAGTATGGCAGCAAGGATTCAATGCAAAGTGCAAAATAATGCACCTGGGAAACAAAAACCCAGGGAAGATTACACAATGGGGTAGTAATAACAACAAAATGGAAAGGGACCTGGGGGTAATCATATCAGATGACCTTAAGGTTAGCAAGCAATGTGAGAAGGCAGTAGGAGGGCTGGGGGTATACTGGGATGCATAGGGAGAGGTATCACCAGCAGAAAACAGGAAGTTGTTAGCCCTCTGTACAGACAGTTGGTGAGACCCCTTCTGGAGTACTGCATCCATTTCTGGAGACCCCATCTCCACAAGGCCATAGACAGGATACAGGCAGTCCAGAGGAGGGCAACTAAAATGGTGCAGGGTCTGCAAGAGAAGCCATATGAGGAGAGACTAAAGAAGCTTAATATGTATACCCTTGAGGAAAGAAGGGAGAGGGGGGGACATGATAGAAACTTTTAAGTACCTCAGTGGAATCAACAAAGTCCAAGAGGGTAGCATCTTTCAGAAAAAGAGACAGTGCAAGAACAAGGGGACACAATTTAAAGATGGGGAGGCGGTTCCGGGCAATGTGAGGAAGTATTTTTTCACAGAGAGAGAGTAGTGGATGCATGGAACAGCCTTCCTGAGGAGGTTGTGGGGTCTAAAACTGTGGGAGAACTCAAGAATGCATGGGACAGACATAAGGCAATTCTTGTGGGGGGGTAGGAAGAAATAGGCTGTTGGTTAACTAGGATCTGCGGCCTATCCTGTAGGTAGGGAAATGGGCAGACTAGGTGGGCCAACCTAGTCTGCCCATTTATCTGCTGTCAAAGTCTATGTTTCTCTGTTTCTATGATTCATACGAACATATGTACGAACATATGAATGTGCCAGCAGAAACAGACCACCCGGTCTATCTAAGTCTGCTCAAGTGTGCAGCTAGCACCCCTAGTTTGCAGCTGCCCCACCCCCCTCCTATTTGTCATCCCACTGCCACCCCCACCTCCCCCACCTTCACTCTCCCCTGTTCCCTGTCCCATGCCCTTTTGAAACTGTTCACAGAGTTACATGATACCACCCATTCTGGTAGGGTATTCCATTTTGCTACCACCCTCTCTGTGAAATAGTGTCTCCTCATTTCTTTCCTAAATCTTCCCCCCTCTATTCTTAGCACATGCCCCTGGTGACCCTCCCCTCCTTAACTTAAAGACCCCATCTGCCCCATCCTTATTGATTTCCCTCAGATACTTGAATGTCTCTATCATGTCCCCCCTGTCCCTTCTATCCTCCAGGGTGTACATATTCAGGTCTCTCAGCCTCCTGTCATAGTCTGTCCCTTCCATTCCACATATCTTTGTTGCCCTCCTCTGCACCCCCTCCAGTAGCCTGATATCACGCTTTAGGTATGGCCTCCAAAACTGCACACAGTACTCCTAACTACTTACTAACTACGCCTTACTAGCGACCTGTAGAGGCTGGTCACTCTTCTTACCACACCAGGGGTACGACCTGCTGCTCATTAACCATCCTATTCAGGAAAACCTCTCTTGGCCAAAGGACCTTTGCTTACAGGGCACCCCTATGGCTAAATGTAATCCCCACACACATAACTAACACCTCCAGCCTCCTAGCCTTTAAAATGGAACTGAAGCAGCATCTCATTACCGCTGGTACCTGTGCCTGCAGGTAATCCGGGCTGACCTCTTTGACAAGTGCAAAGGTGGTGGGGATGGTTGTGTCCCCCCTTTTCTCTGCCCCAGTCCAGCTCCTTGTCCTCCACACTTAACTTATCCTTGGTCCCTCTGGGCCTACTGTGTTACTTGTTCTTGCCCTCATCCTCTTTTGCATTCTCTTCCTCCTCCTACTCAGCTAACAAACAATTCTTTCTTCTCCCCCACCCCTAATTCTTGACTATGCCTGATCTGGTGGCTCTGGCTGTTGCTTCGTTACTTCTCAATACACCGTTGGTGTTCCAGTAATGAACACATGGTTTCAACTGTAGCTGACTCTCCCCGGACATTGTAAATGTACCTGTTGTCTCAGTGTTTCTGCACTTGAAATTTTGTACCACAGCCTTAGCTGCATCATGTGTTGTCCTCAATGTACCATTTACTATGCTGATTGTAAATCATTGTAATTTGTCAGTGTTCCAGTCGTATTAATCATGCTCCTAATTTTGTCATTGTTCCTGTTGCATTATTCATGCTCCTAATTTTTGATGTGGAACCTTTGAAAAAGAGCATTTTGCTCCAAGGTTCTCGTCGAAGAATGAAATAAATAAAAAATAAAAAGAATACATGATTACATTTTTTATTTTAGGAACACATAAAACAAAATTGCTAATGACAGGGCTAAGAAACTTTGTGAAACTTTAGCTAATAAGAATTTCTTACTATTAAATGGAAGGTTGCCAACCGATAGAGCAGGAAATGATACATATATAAGTACCAATGACTCATTAGTCATTGACATGGCATGGGTCAATATGAATATGATTCCAAATTTTTTATGATATGTCAGGAATAAAGCTGAACGCCCACACTCTCTGTTGGAATTAAAGATTTAATTACTTAACATGAGCTCCCATGGTAAAGAGATGAATCCACCACAAATACTCAGGAAGAAAAAATGTATTAGATGGGAAATAAATAATACGCACTTTAGGGAGAATCTAAATGAGTGAGGGATAACAGAATAAATTAAGGCTATGGGAGATTTGGATGAGGAAATACATTGCTCAGTGGCAGGGGCGTAGTTTGTTATTTTTACAGGGGGGGGCAAAGTAACAAAAAAGTCCTGATTTTCGCGTATCACGACAGTGAAGAGGGCAGGTGGCTTGCGTAATGCAAACAAATCAACCAGCATCAAATAATGCCCAAAAAACATTTAAGACTACAGCTGAATAACTCCTGGGAGGGACCAGCCCAGGCCAAGTCAGAGCACTTCCCCACCCCACCAGTTTTACTGCAGCCTGCTCTCGGCCCAACTCCCTCCTGAGACCAGAGTCGAAAAACTGACCGAGATCTGTTTTGTATTCAGTTCTTCGTTCTTCTGCCTTGGGAGTGAGGACTTACTTGTAAAGTTGAAAATATGTAAGCAACTTAACTTCCTTCTCAAGAGGACAGGACCTCCTCTCAGCTTCAATTCAAATCAGTCTTGACCTAATTTTGCCCCCACCTGAACCTCCAGGTGGATAGCTCACTAGTCTCTCACCCTCCTTTGCTGCTTACATAACCCTTCCAAGTCCAGCCCTTATAGTGGATCCTGAACTTCTTGAAATGTCTGCTTGAGCTAGCCCTCCCATCTTTGAGGAGTGCAAAAAGCATGTTTCAAGGAAGTGCAGCAAATGACTGTGCCACCTCAGTATACCTATAAACATGGATGGTATGGGAAACATCCCAGCATGTGCATCCTCACAGCATGAACCCTTATTTACAAAGATTACATAAAAAAATGCGATTATACAATGACAAGAATGAATGCTGGCCTCTGATTGGTCAGTCTTGGGCTAGACCCATGATGTTATCCCAGTACATCCGATTCATCACAGGTCTAGTCTCAGCCTCTCCGTGAACCTCTTGATGATTGTTAGCATTAGTGTGTTTTTGTATCTTCTCTTAAAAATATTTTTCCACACCAAATAAAACATCTTTAAAATTATTTTTTAATTCTGTATAACAACACGCCATTGTATAATAGCAATAATGCCCTCCAGGGTGTGTGTCATGGTAGGATAACGTCATTCCTTATGTATTGGATGCACTCGTGCCCAACCACCTGAGGCGTGACGTTATCCCAGCATGACACACGTCCTGTCGGGCATTATTGCTTACTTGCACCCAGTGTTAACACTTTTCTTTGTTATAACCAAGTTAATTCATTAGTCTCCCATCCCATCCCATCCAATCCCATCCCATCCCATCCCATCCCATATTATTCAATGTCACATGCCTGAATCTGATTAGGTAAGGTAAGCGAAGAGAATAATTCGCTCCTCAAGCAAGCAAGCATTGCATACATAACCATGGGACTTGCTGATATCCCTCAGGCGGTGCTCTTAACAAGCATGCTGATGTACCTGGGACAGTGCAACAGAACAATGTAAATCCCCTAATTGTTCAAGATGATCATGGGCATGGTGTGGTCACACCACAACCCCTACCACTCTCCTCCCCATGGGCTCCTAAGGAATATGCATCTCTGTCCATGCCCAGGGTTACACAACCCCATCCAAGCAAACACGGACTGCCCTGGCACAAAAGTGGTCACATCACATAACCTAAGAGAACAGACGCCACAGGAAGTTTGCTGGAACAACGACTCCAGATACCTGTGCACAGCCTCGCAGGACCCACCCTGAAAGGTAAGTACTTGGTTGGTGGTTTTTATTAGCATCACCTATGACAGTGTGTGGTGGGCCGGTTGTGGTAGCCAGGTTGCCATGGATGCTTCCCTCCCCCCAACAGACTACTTCAAAATCATCTCATCCGACAGTTTTGAAGGGCACGAATGAAATATGGTTGCTTCAGTTTGATGTGGTTTAATACAGTTTTTTTTGTCTGAGCATGTGTCTCTATTCTTCTACACACAGACACAGACACACACACACCACCGAAAAATGAACTTTTTTTATACCATGTTTACATCCAGGATAGAGACAGGGTAAAGCAGGTCCAGGCAGTACAACACAGTAAATGAAACAATGCATTTTACAATGTCCAGCAAACCACCAAAAGACCACAAAACAACGGACCTTCCCCCTGCCCTGGGGGGGGGGGGATGGCTAGGTCAGGGTGCTAAATGAGGAGGAGAGACCACAGAACATCTTGTTGAACCACACAGTAAGGTGACACTACATAAACATGCACAATTTTTATACTGTAGGATTTCATACTTTCCAACAGTTCCTAATTTTGACACAGAAACTTATCTTTAGTGCTCAGAAGCCCCTTGTATGAGGGAGGTAAGCATGGCATGGACCCAGCAGACTGGCATACATGTTGAAAAAAATATTTCTGTGTCAGTATGCCCATCCACCCCTCCCTCCTCCATCACCAGTGGCCAGAACCATTTTTTTCAGCATGTGTACCAGTCCGCCCTGGTCAGCACAGCAGCACAAAGCTGGCAGGGTAGCAGAAGGCACAGCAAGCAACAGTGAATTAAATGTCCATGCAAAAAGCTACAGCCCACTCTCCCCACCCCAGACCTGCAAGGCCACTATCTCCACCCAGACTGGCCAGCTCAGCTACTCTCTGCACCCTGATGGATTTGCACAGCCACTCTCCACACTCTGTGTCCACCCCACCAGCACAGCCGCTCTCCCCACTGCACCAGAACAGCCACTCTCCCCACCCCACCCAACCAACACCTTTCCAGCTCCATTTATCTGGTATCCGCTCCAGACATCCAGGTCTGTGCCTCCCCATCACAGGCACACAAAAATAAATAAAACCACATTTTATACTGCATTTTTTTTATGTTTCTTTCTTTGTCTGGAAAGAGAGATGTTGAGCTACCGGTCAGCACAGTTTGCCTGGTATACAATTACAACCACGCCCCAGCAACACAATGCCAGTGCCTCCACCCACCCACACAACAGCGCCCTCGCCACACCCCCACAATGCCTGTATCCCCAACCCCACCCACACAAATGACCAGTGTCCGCAACACCACACACACACACATGACCAGCAGTGTCACCAACCCCCAACACACACACGACCAGCAGTATCCCCAACCCCACACACACACAATCAGCAGTGTCCCCAACCACACACACACACACACACACACACACACACACACAACCAGCAGTGTCCGCAACCCCACCCACACACACGGCCAGTGTTCCAACCCCCCCAAAAAAAATCATGGCCAGTCAGTAGTCGCTATAGCAGTAGACAGGTAGTAGTATAATTATTTCTTTAGGGTGCATGTTTTAGTGCAAGATTTTTTTTGCTAGTCTTGTAACACTGTATGGGGGAGAACACAAAAAGCTACCCCTTTGGTTGTGTTTGCCAGGCAATGAAGACAGAGACAGCAAGGCCAAGGAATCTGTCTGTTTCACCCCACCACAGTGGACGATCGGAGAAATCAAAAAAAGTGAAAGACTGCTTTTACAGCCAGGTAAAGGATGAGGGGGAAATAATGTTTCAACATTTACTAATGTTCATATGCTAGCTGCGGGCACAGGTCAGTGAGATACATCCCTTGACAGGTAAAGGATGAGGTGGAAATTACGTTTTAACATTTACTTATGTTTATATGCTAACACCCAGTCAGCAAGCACAGAATGTTCCTCCTCCTAACCAACATGGACAGTTCACCAGAAACCCAGTCAGCAAACATGGACAGTCCCCCTTTACTCCACCTACAAGGACAGTCCCCCCAGACACCCGAACAGTCCCCCCCCCCACCAGACACCGGGCCAGCGAGCACAGAATGCCCCCCCTCCCAACCGACAAGGATAGTCCACCAGACACCCAGGCAGCCAGCAAACATGGACGGTCCCTCCATATCCCACCAAGGACAGTCCCCATCCTCCAACACACATAGCTAGCAAACACAGAATTTCCCCGCCCCACCAACATGAACAATCCCCCAAACACCTGGCTGCAAACATGGAGAGTTCCCCTCCCCAACAACACTGATAGTCCGTCCTAGACACCTGACCAGCAATCACCGACATTCACCCCCCATAAGCCAACATGGAAAGATCCCCCCAGACACCGACCAGCAAATAGTCCCCCCTCCCCACAAGACACCCGGCAGGCAAACATGGGCAGTCCCCATTTTCCACCATCATGGACAGTCCCCCCAGATAAATGGCCAGCCAAGTCCACCAAACAATGGCTAGTGTCACCACCCCACCATCACAGCCAGTGTCCCCACATCACCATGGCCTGTGTCTCCACCCCACCAGACCCCAGAATAGAAAAAAGACTGTCCCCCCAGCCCCACCAAACACTGACCGCCCTCCCAGTCCCAAACACTAACCACCCCAGCCCCAAACACTGATCGTCCCCCCTAGCCCCACCAAATGCAGGCCCTCCCCCAGCACCAAACACGACCATCTTCTCAATGAGTCAGCCCCAAAACACACAGACTGTCTCCCCTGACCCCAACCCCACAAAACAGACCATTCCCCCAGCCCCACCGAACACAGATCATCCAGTGAGTTTCCCCAACAAACCCCACCACACCAGTAGCACAGTAACTGAGTGTCTCCACCCCACCAACATGACCAGTGTCCACACCATACCAAACAAATAGGCCCTCCACCCACCCCACCAACATTGACAGCCTCAATAGCCAGCAAATCCCCTCCCACCCAAAGAAACACAAGCTGACAGCAAACCTTCCACCCACCCCCCAGACACATGGCCATGGCCAAGACAACCCCCCCCCAAAAGACACATTTCTGGGATGTGAATGGTATTAATTTCCAACAACCAGCTTGCAGCACAGTTACTCACCAAATCAGTAAGGGCACAGACAGGGCAGCATGCAGCAGGGCACAGCAAGGCCAAGAAGGCAGGTCAGGTAGCCGAGTCTCTCCCAACAGTCCCGTTCCTCTCCCAATTAATCCCCCGACAAGACAGTAACTCATTTTTTCTGACACCAGATGAACGTGTCACATTATGGGTCTGCTATAGCCTGCATGACCGCCGGCTTCTTCACTGTTCTGGGCCTGGCTGTTCACTGACCTGAATAATCCCTCTCGGTGGACCGTGGAACTGGTGGGCAACGGGCATGGTGTGGGACTCGCCAACAACACGGTAAATCTTTTTCTGGCCTGCTGGACACAGGAGCTGGGTGTTGAGGCAAGCCTGGCCGTGCCTCAGACTCACTGTAATTGTACTACTCCCTCCTCCACCTGGTCTGTCCGGTGGTAGAGGCGTTGTTGCTGCAGGCCTCCTAGGCTCTCAGGGATGGGAGGCTCAGGTGGCAGCGGGAGAGCCCAGAGCACAGCTGGCTGCACTGAGAAACAGAGAGTCGGTAGTCAGAGGACTCGGGTGAGGTATATTTAAACTGGGCTGTTCAGGACAGGAGGAGGGTGGGAACACTAGACTGACTGAGACACTGGTGACACCTGACAGACAACCGACGACTACTGCTCGACATCCTCGAATAGCTATCGCTCCTCAGCCCTACGCTATATGGATGCTGCTGCTGCTCCTTCATGGAAGGCACACAGACAACTAAATGGTGCCACTAACGGAGTACTGCTCACACGATGGCGCCAGCTTGCAGCACTCTCTGATTGGCTGTAACATGCAGGCTACTATGGTTGCAGGCTTGCAGCCAATCGGAAAAGGGGCTAGTTTTTGTTTAAGAAACATGGTGCCATGCCGCCTTCCCCCCTCCCTCGCCCAGAGAGGTGCAGGCAGTCCGGGCATAGCCCTGAGCCCATTCAATATTAAAAAAAAAAATGATAACCGGAGAATGGTGGCTGGGCTCCTAAAAAAGTCCTGGTCTAATTTCTCACGGGGGGCAGCTTGCCCCTCTGCCCCCCCCCCCACAATCTATGCCTATGCTCAGTGGTCTTTGAGAATATTATAAACCAGTTTGCAGAAATGGTAACCAAGAAGACAGGAATTTATGTTAAAAAGGGGGGCATCTTGGTATAGTAAGCAATGTAGAACTGCAAAAAAAAAAGAACTAAACAAACAGTTGAGATTGGTTAGAAACCACCCAAGTAAAGATAACAAGAAATTATTAAACAGACTAAGGAAAGAATATAACAAAATTATTGAAACACAGAGAGAAAGGCATAGAATATACTTTATATCTGGAAGGAATTTGAAAAATCGGTCTGGGACAAAGACAATAAGAAATTCTAGAGGATAGCATCAAGGGGCCTGGGGGAATACTCTGAAGAATTAGAGGCATAAATTGAACCGGGTGCATGGGTTAAATACTTTAAAGATCTGTTTTATGATCCCAGCATTATATTATGTAATAGTCAAGCTGAAAAAGAGGGATGATCAAAAATAAATAAAGAGTTTACTTGGGAAGAAATTCAAAAAGCCATCCTTGCATTTTCAAGACACAAAGCTCCAGGACCAGATGGAGTGCCCATAGATATATTTATGAATCAAATAGATATATGGGTCCCTTGTTTATACAAAGTCTTTAAGCACATAAATAAAATGGGGGAAATTCCTAAAACATGGCAAGAAAATATGATAATCCCCTTATTCAAAAAATGTGATAAAAAGAACCCAGACTGTGACAGACCCATCAGCTTGATTGATAATACACAGAAAATGTTTGCTAGAATCATAAATAACAGACTCTTAGACTGGATACAGGAAACTAGAATAAAGATGAAGCTCAAGCAAGTTTCATTCCACAACACTTTACCATAGACCAGTGTTCCACTTTGTCACAATTTACAAATATACAGTGGTGAAAAACACCAAAGTTCTACTTTATCTTTGTTGATATGAAATCAGCATTTGATAGCATTAATAGGCACTTGCTTTGGCTAGCTCTAGAGGAATTAGGTTTTGAGAAAGTTATCCTCAATATTTTGGGTACTTTATATAACGACACAACACAACACAGGTTTGATACAACACAAGAGGTGATAACAATGCAAAATTGAATATAAATAAAGGATTTACGCAAGGACGTGTTTTATCTCCTGTATTATTTAATCTCTTTTTAAATCAGATCCTGTCTAAGTTATATGATCCAGAATGTCATATATCATGAATTGGGAAAAGATACTGACCTTGCCTTGCATACACTGACAATATTGTTTTACTATCTACTGTTTTTTTAGGGATTAAAAGAATATTTTACAAACTATATCAGAAATGCACAAAAGCTGATTTGAAGATAAATTATAACAAAACTAAGCTGATGATCTGTGGGAATAAAAATAAGGGGAAATATAAGATTACACTTGATAATTCAGAAATAGAGACTGTAAAATGTTTCTGTTATCTGGGAATCACATTTATGGATAATATGTCCTGGGATAAGCACAAGAAAGACTTGGAAATAAAAACTAAAAAATCAATTCATGTAATCACAAGTTTTGCAAACAAATTTGTGGGTCATTCTATTAAAGGATGTATCAAATTAATAAATGCCAAAATCAAGAGCCAGATACTCTATGGAGCTGAAGTTTGGGGATTGGAGGCTAATGGAATGGTAGGAAAAACACTAAATACTCATTACAAAAAACTTTTAGGTCTCCCACAAGGAGCACCAACAGCTCTAGTGAGAGCGGAACTAGGGCAGTTGTCCCTAAAATGCCTTATCTAGGAAAGAATGGTTACTAATTTCTCTGGCTGTTCCCCACTGTTGCACCGCCCAAGGCCAGCGGTCTTTTGCAGGTAGAGCCCCTAAGATGTTTAACTCCCTGGGCAGCGAACTCACCAACTTAGGCACCCTCTGCTCGTTCAAACACAAGCTACGTCAAATGCTTGTGTCCAGAGTCACCTGTGACTGTTTCTCCTAACCTCCCAGGTAGTCACTTCTGTTCTTCGCACCTCTCTACTGTCACCACCTCTGCCTGCCACCACCCTCCCCATATCTACCCCTGCCTCTCTCCCTAGCCCAGGTCCACCACCTTCCTCTCTTACCCTCCTTCAACTCCCTTCCTCTCGCCCCTTTTCTAATCTGCTCACCCCACCCAATGTTGCACTTGTTCCCCGATCCTTGCCTCCCACCCACTCTCCTTCTACCTCCCTCCCAGTTACCCTTCTACACCCACTCTCTCTTCCACTTTCCTACGCTACCTGGCACAATTGGCAGCAACTCAGTTTTTCCACTCTACCTTTCCCTTTGACAATGCCCTTCTGGCAGCTTTAATTCATGTAAATATTATTTGTTGTGACTCATCATTCTTAAATGTATGCCTGATTATGTTGTTCTAACTGTTATTTATATCACCTGTAGCTTTAGACCATGTATACCCTGTACTGAATTTTGTATTCAAATGCTTGCCTGCTAATCTCACACAAACTGTACTTCTATTCTTTGTATACTGACATGGAACCTTTGTAAAAGAGCCATTGGCTCAAAGGTATTTATCCAAAATTCTAATTGGTTAAAGGCATACACTATGGATGAGAAGAGACTGCCCTGCATGTGCATTGAGGAAGCAACAAATTACATAGACTCCCAGATAATTTTCCCAAGTTTGTTAGTTATTGAAAATACTATGAAACCTTATGGGCTACTGTATTGCTTAGCTGCATTATTTATTAAACCTTTTAATGAGATCCAGGCTGTAATAAAAGACAAACTGAGTCAATCTTTAAACAAAAAGAATTAAGCCTTTGTCTACAATTTAAGATCAGCAAATGGCTAGCATATAATAAAAAAGCATTTTGGCTTTGAAACATACCTAAATCTTCTTAAGAATCCACAATGAAGAAAACTTATCATGAAATATCACTTTGAATATCATGATAGTCATAGGCTAAAGATATATGTTTAAGAAACATCCATTTGGGACTTTATGTAAATGTCATAAAGGAGAGTATGACTTAATACATCTATTGATCTTATGGCCCCTATACAATAAATGGTGTCATGCAAAAACATCAAAAAAAAAAATAGTGAGTACATTTGGGGGACACAATAAGGGCAACAGCAACAACCGCACCTGGCACAAAATGGCGAACGGGCAAAATGAGCAACTGGGGTGATGCTACCACATCCCATTATCAATTAGTGCTGTGGAGTGCGAATCATAGAAATGGGGGGTGCGGGGGGCACAGCCCCAGGCATGATACATACAGCACCTGTAATAGTAATAGGAGACACCTGTGGGACAGCATACAATTTTCAGCTCCAGGTGTAAGCTGTAACAATTGCCATAATGTGCATTGCTGTGCTGTGGGAGTGCTGTTTTTGTGGTCACCACAAAGACTTCACACATTTGATGTTCCCCTATATGTACTTGCTATTATGACCTGGAACCACAATAAATATAGGCAGACCTTCTTAGGAGATATCTTGGCTTCTTTGGAACTGGAACCATATCATTTGGTCACACATCTCTTTAAGTCCAATTCAATGAAGGTTTTGGAATCGGTAACTTCCTTTCTTAAGATTACTGATGAAAGAAAACTACATATCATCAAGGAAACATAAATAATAAAATGCTTTACATTGACTGTGCATTCTTTTAACATTTACATTATATCATATCCTAATTTTGAATATTTATAAAGAGGAAAATATTTTGTATATTGTATATTACAGTTTATTGTTGTTGTGACAGAAATGGGAATGAAGTAGTTAATTGTTTGGATTTACTAAAACTATTTTTCTGATCTTCTGAATCTCACCAGAAGTTAAACACTGGGATTCTACATCACTAGCAGGCCATCCCTCTGGACAGTGTAGTAGGGAATAAATCTCAGGAAACCAAAGGGGGATGTGGACATCCGCACACACAGGTTTTGGACAGGATCTGACCATTCAAATACAAACTGGTTGTTAAATGGATCTTATTGGATATCTATAAGTTTTTAATCTGATTGGAGGCAAGAGAACTCAAACTTGTACAGAAGTTAAAATGGTTGGTACATAGATACATAGACAGTGTCGGCAGATAAGGGCCTATGGCCCACCCAGTCTGCCCATTTGAGCTTGTAAGTTCAGTTTGTTTTCCTAGAAGTCTATTTCCCCTTACCCCTGACCTCTAGAATTCCTTTATGTCTATCCCATGCATCCTTAAATCCTGTGATTGTTTCAGCCCCCACCACTTCCTCTGGCAGGGTGTTCCACTTGTCCACCACCCGTTCTGTGAAGAAATTCTTTCTCATGTTTCCTCTGAATCGTCCTCCCTCAACTTCATCCCATGCCTCTAGTCCTGAAACATCTTTTTCGCTTAAAAATAGTGTTTTCCTGCACCCTGTTCCTCCTGTAAGATACTTGTATGTCTCTATCATATTCCCCTCTCCTCCTCTCCTCCAGGAGTACATGTTCAGTTCCTTCAACCTGTCTTCATAGGACTTGTGATGCAATCCATGCACCATCTTTGTTGCCCTCCTCTGAACCTTCTCTACCCTGTCTATGTCCTTACGTAGTATGGTCTCCAGAACTGTACACTGTACCCAGGTGGGTCCTCACTAGTGTCTTGTATAGCTGGAATTATGACCTCCCTTTTCCTGCTGGTGATGCCCCTGCCTATACATCCCAGCATCCTATTTGCTTTACCTGATGCCTTGTCACACTGTTTCCTACCTTTGAGGTCATCAGAGATGACAACCCCAAGATCCCTTTCCTGCTTGGTGCATGCCATATCCTCACCCCCAACTGATATATTGTGCCAGGGTTTTGTGCCCCATATGCATTATCTTGCACTTCTTTGCATTGAATTTCAACTGCCAAACCCTTGACCATTCTTCAAGTTTCTGCAGGTCCCTTCTCATTCTGTCTACACCCTCTGGTGTGTCTACTCTGTTACAGAGCTTTGTGTCATCAGCGAACAGTGAAATTCTGCCTTCTAGATCCTGTGCAATGTCACTGATGAAGATGTTGAATAGGACCGGTCCCAGCACTGATCCCTGTGGTACCCCACTGGTCACTCTTCCCTCTGTGGAGTGACAGCCATTTACCACCACCCTCTGTGTCCTGCCACCCAGCCAGTTACCTACCCACCACACTACTGTCCTGCCCACATCCATATTCCCCAGTTTGTGTAATAGTCTTCTATGTGGCACAGTGTCAAAGGCCTTGCTGAAGTCCAGATTAGGCCATGTCCACTGCCCTCCCTGATCCACCTCCCTAGTCACCCAGTCAAAAAATTCAATGAGGCTGGTCTGACATGACCTCCCCCTGGTGAAACCATGCTGCCTTGGGTCTTGTAGTTCATTGACAACCAGATGTTCCACCAATCTCTCCTTCAGTAGTGCTTCCATGATCTTTCCCACTACCGAGGTGAAGCTGACTGGTCTGGTCTGGTTAAGTCAAAGGAATTACCTAATCACAGAGTTTCAGATGTGGGCTATAAATTTAGAGAATTCCTTTCCAGCTGGGCTTTTGTGTGAGATCCTCCATGAAGATACGTAGAGCCTGCCTTCAGCTAAGGTTTGTATAAGAATGACAGATAGCTTAGATATCAGTTTCTCTTTGAACTTAGAAAGGAAAGTACCCTTTTTTATGTTAGGTTAAAGCAGTCTGTAATGTTTTCTGTTCCGACTCCTGTTATTTAAAACCATTTGTTTATTTTTCATGTAAAGGTGTGTTCCTCTCATTTGTACTGTTGATATCTTGAAGTTGTGCCCTGACTCTTAAAGTAAAATACTTTTACAGTATTTACATAGCAGTCGTGACTGTGTCTTAATTGTAAGGTAGTTGATTTATTTTCTCTGGCTAATGGAAAACTCTGTTGGCATCTGTCATCAGAAGAGCATACTACCCAAGTTAACCTGTGGTGACCTGCCTAGCCTTGTGGAAGGAGAAGTGAAATCCTGGGAAACGAGGCTGGTGGCAGCTGAGAAACAATAACAATAATTCTTTATTTATATGGCGTCTTTCAGCAACCAAGGTGCCTAACAAACAAAACAACAGATCATAATTCACAGCATCATAAATAGTATAAAAACAGATAATACAAATAAAATGTGATTTAAGTCAGTCACCAAATGCTTGGTACCACAGATGAGTTTTAAGGGCTTGTTTAAATCCCTCCAAGAAAACAGACGACTCTCTAAAGGCAGTTACAGCCAAAACAGAGAGGGTTGTCATGATTGTAAAGACATAATTTGCCAACTGAATGTTTTATATGTTGCATATGTAATTCCATTGTAAAGACACAACTTGTTGATCAATAAATTTTGAACTGAACTGAACTGGATACCCAGCAAATTTCTATAAAAAATTTAAATTTTGACTACATTCAAGAAAGGTGGGGTTTTAAACTTGTGAGGGGTGGAAGGGATAAGGGAGGGGCTGACCAGAAGCCCTCTCCTCCAGATGAGGGGAGTAGCCTTCAAACCCAAGGGGGGGGAAACAGACTGGGGGTGGAGGTTTCAGGAGGAGCAGAGGGAGGATGGAAGTATAAGGAACCTGGGTGGGGTTCGACAAAGGGGATCAGGGATAAGGGGTTGGGGTTGGTGTTAGTAAATGCCAGGAGCTTGGGAAACAAGTTGCCAGAGTTCCAGGCTATGCTGTTCGAGGGGGTGGATGTGGTGGTGGTCACGGAGACGTGGGCCAACAAAAACCATGACTGGGACCTAAACGTGCAGTGGTACACTATGCTTAGGAAGGATAGAAAGGAGGGCAGAGGGGGTGGAGTGGCTATGTTCATTAGAGATGACATAGAAATTGCTAGGGTAGAAGAGGCAGAGGGAAACATGGAGGCCTT
Organism: Neoceratodus forsteri; assembly: GCA_016271365.2. NCBI lineage: Eukaryota > Metazoa > Chordata > Ceratodontiformes > Ceratodontidae > Neoceratodus > Neoceratodus forsteri. Next base: position 142,068,796 of record CM057451.1, on the reverse strand, counting down.
ATGGGTCACCTTACGATCCCCAGCAGGAGATAAGGTCAAGCTGGGTGTAGTATATAGGCCCCCCGGGATGGGTGATGTTCTGGAGGATGGTTTGCTGGACAACATCATTGCCCAGTGTGGACCAAAAGGGGAAGGAGTGGTGTTGATGGGGGACCTTAATATGCCAGGTACAAACTGGGGAACCATGTCCTCTAAGGTGGCCAAGGAGCAGAGGCTGCTGGACAGCTTCCAGGATGTGTTCTTAACACAGCATATGATGGAGCCCACAAGGGAGAGGCATGTCCTGGATGTGGTTCTGGCAGATGGGGATCTGGTAAGGGACCTGGTTGTAGAGGATCCCCTGACTGGGAGCGAGCACAATACTGTCTGGTTTCAAATAGGCATGGGGGAAGGGGTGAGATCTAGGACACTGGCAGTGGACTTCAGGGGGGCAGACTTTGTGGGCATGGGAAATATTCTCAAGGATCACTTGAAGGGGATTACATCAATGAAAAATGTGGAAAGGAGATGGGAGGTGATAAAACGGGGACTTCATGAGGCAGTCAGGACCTGTGCTAAGGTGAAACGTAAGGGAGCAAGGTCACATAAACCATGCTGGTGGTCCAGTGAGGTTCAGGTAGCAGTCTGAGAAAAGAAGGCCGCCTACAAAAAATATAAAACAACAAGAGGGGATAGGGATAAGGAAATGTACCATCTTGCATCTAGAAAAGTCACCTGGATGGTGAGGGGGCAAAGTCCAGTAAAGAGCAGCGGCTGGCACAGGGGATACATGGAGGGGAAAAGGGGTTCTTCCAGTACATTGAGGAGTGGAGAAAAACTAAGGGTCATCTCAGCAGATTGAGATCAGAAGGAGGGTGGGTGGAAGAGGCGAGGGACCAGGCAGAGGTATTTAATGAGTACTTTGCCTCTGTGTTCACTAGAGAGGGGGATGGGATATCTGCAAAGCAAGGCATGATAGGGATAGAGCGGCAGTGAGTGGGATCAGGGGAACAACAGAAATGGAGCAAGAGGGAGGGAGAGGTACCCCAAGGGTGTCACATCAGGATAAGGATAAAAAGGCCAGTAAGGTGGAGGGGACGGATGATGCTATCTCCGCCAAAAGGGTGTGGTTAGCACTCAAGGCCCTAAAGAAAGACAAATTTCCTGGGCCAGATGGCATTCATCTGAGAGTACTATGGGAATTGGCAGACATACTGGCTGCACCCCTGGCGGAGCTCTTCAACAGGTCACTTGAGACAGGGAGGGTACCTAGGGATTGGTGAGAGGCACATGTGGTGCCAATCCATAAAGGGGGGTCAAGGGAAGTATCAGATAACTATAGACCCATCAGTTTGACCTCGGTGGTGGGAAAATTAATGGAGAGTATACTAAAGGAATGATTTGGGGTGTACTTGGAGGAGGTGGGAGGTCTGGATAGTCAGCAACATGGGTTTGTGCCAGGTAGATCATGTCAAACCAATCTTGTGGAGTTCTACGAATGGGTAACATCAGAACTGGACAGGGGAAAGCCTGTGGATGTATTATTCTTGGACTTCAGCAAGGCGTTTGACTCTGTCCCCCACAATGGTCTGGTGGAGAAACTGATGGGGTTGGGAGTAGGCCCTTTGATGGTCAGATGGATTGAAAACTGGCTAACTGGATGCACCCAGAGAGTAGTGGTCTGTGGAGAGCTCTTGAACTCTAGAGAGGTTGGTAGTGGGGTACCGCAGGGCTCGGTCCTGGGTCCGATCCTGTTTAATGCATACGTATCGGACATCAGGGAGGGTATAGGGTGTGAAATGAGTCTCTTCGCTGATGACTCCAAGATGGGAGCAGTAGTTGAGGGAGAAGAGGGAGGTTGGCTCTGCAAGGGACCTGGACACCCTGGAAGCTGGGCTCACACATGGAAATTAAATTTCAATATCACCAAGTGCAAGGTGTTACATCTTGGGAGGAAACCCTAAACATAGGTACAGCCTGGGGGAGGCGCTGGAGGCCTCAATAGGGAAAAAGACCTAGGGGTCATGGTGGATGCATGTATGAATAACTTTGAGCAGTGCAGGGAGGCTAGCAAGGCAAACAGGATGTTGGGATGCATACGTAGGGATCACCTCTAGAAGCAGGAAGTGATTCTGCCGCTGTACAATGGACTGGTTAGACCACACCTTGAGTACTGTGTACAGTACTGGAGACCACACTTGAAGAGGGACATACAGCTCCTGGAGAGGGTACAGAGGAGGGCAACTAAGATGATACTAGGGCTAGGGGATTTGACGTATGAGGACAGACTTGAGGAACTTTGCCTGTTTTCATTGGAGAAGAGGAGAGATGGGGGGACATGATTGAGGTCTTCAAGTACCTCAAGGGAATAAATAGGGTAAACATGGAGGATCTTTAGACTAAAGCAGGAGGTATCACCAGAGGGCATGGTTTGAAGTTGGAAGGTGGAAGGGTGAGGGGAAAAGGAGGAGGTTTTCACTGAGAGGGTGGTGGACCCTTGGAATGCACTGCCTGGAGAGCTGGTTCAGAGATCCACAGTGGGGGCTTCAAGAGAGGGTGGGACAGACACAGAAAGTGGATGTATCAGATGATGGCCTGTCCCAGGGGGGTGGAGATGGATGATAGGGGTTTCTGGAACACAGGGGGGGCCTCGGCACCCAACTAGGGATCTGAGGTTCGAGCAGACTCGATAGACCGTAAGGCCTAATCTGCTGGCAAATAGTATGTTAGTATGTAAATCACACTTGCTGCTCTTACTCCTCCTGATCTTTCATGTGTTCCAGAAAGTGGAGACTCCTTGTCTATCTTGGCGCTATGCAGTCATCTCCGTTATCCCAAAACCAAATAAAGACCTCATGTATGCCCCATCCAACAGAACTATAGCACCTTTAAACGTTGATTATAAAATATTTATGTCCCTAATGGCCAAATGACTTGAACATTTACTATTGGATTTTTCAGATCCTTTCCAGGTGGGCTTTATTTGCAGACATCAGGAGCATGACAGTGTTCGCTGCAACCTCTTACTCTTGAACTACACAAATACTTGCCAGATCCCAGTGGCCTTGCTTAGCCTGGATGCAGAGAAAGCATTTGATAGGGTGGCCTGGTCTTTTCTTTAGGCCACCCTGTCTAACATGGGTTTTCCCAACAAGTTTTTTACCAACCCACAAAACATATACACCTCCCCACAAGCTTACATGCAATTAAATGGCTCCATATCGGATCCTTTCCCACTGGAGTGCAGAACTCAGCAGGGGTGTCCTCTGTCTCCTTTGCCTTATGTCCTGTACCTTGAACCCTTGGTGATACAGATTCAAAACTCACTCTCTCTTACTGGTATACCACTGGAATGATGGGACTATAAAATTTCTCTGTTCACAGATGATATCCTGACTCTCTCCTCTTTAGAGGAATCAATTTCGGTGGCCAGGGATATTTTTTGCCTGTTACAGGGCACTTTTAGGCTACAAGCTCAATCTGCAAAAAATGTAAGTTATTTTTGCTTGTGGCTCCTCTCCCCATGACCTTACCTCCAGACTTCAGTTGGATTTGGACTACATTCAGTGCTGATTCAAGGTTAACCAACTGTCTCTTAATGCCAAAGAAACAGTCTCTATGACTTTTGGTACCCATCAGAGGCTTGCCAAACTTGATTCTCCTCCCTTATTTAAAACCCTTGCTGGCTCTATACTTGAGGTTGTCTCCTCCTTTAAGTGCCTCAGGGTCTGCCTTGACCAGCATCTTGATTTCTCCATGCACATTGATGCAATTCACAATAAGCTTCATCCTAAGATTGGTGCTTTGTACAGGAACAAAGTGAGTATTCCGCTCCCTGCCCACAGAAAAATTGTACTAAAAATGATCCTTCCAATTTTTTACTATGGGGACTTAGTCTACTATAGTGCTCCATAAACCTCCCTTGCCAGACAGGACCCCCTTTTTCATTCTTTCTGCCACTTTGCACTACAGTGCCCCATCACACTCATCATTGCTCTCTTTACTCAGCTCTATCTTTCCCTTACCTTGATGCTAGGCACCTTTCCTATTGTGTCTCTTTTTTGTCCAAATTCTGGTTGGGCACCCTTCCCTCTTATCTAAAACCCCTTCTTTCCCCCAATTCCTTCTTCCTCTTACCCTCTTCACAGCATTACTTTCCATTCTGTTAATAACTCTCCTAAAAAATCTATTGTTGGCCAGTCTGCTTTTTCTTACCACTTTCCTAAACTTTGGTCCTCCCTTCCCCTTTCTATTCATTCTGCCTCTTCTTCCTTCTCCCTAAAGTCTCTTCTGTCTGATCTTTGTCATCCTACTTGTAACAGCCTTTGACCCCTCCTCCTTTTTCTGTTCTCTAATCTTTCCCTCTTTTGCTGTTCTGTTTGTTGTTCTATTTCTGTATATATTGTCAGTGCTTTAGTTCTCTAGTTTTTGCCTTCATTTACTCTTCACTTTACATTTTTGATTCTGCTTGTTTTTCTTATTTTGTATTTGCCTTATTATACTGTTAGATATCTCCCCCTCCCCTCTCCCCAGGACTCATCTAGAAACAAGCTGTTATCAGCTTAGTATGTACTTCCTGGTTAAACTTTTAAATAAATAAATATATAACTATATTCTGACCCCACACATCAAACAGTCCTTTCCCTTTAGGTGGCCCAAAACTGCCCTTCGGTATTTAGGCATTAAAATTACCAAAAACCTGACCCACCTTGAATTGTTAAACAAGGAACCTCTCACACAGCAAATTACAGAAGACCTTTCTGGGTGACCGTATTTGCATTTGGGGTTCTTCCAAAGAACTGATGTTATTTGCTAGAGCATCCTTCTGAGAATTTTATATTATCTTCATATCTTGCCATTAATGCCAGATAATCTCTAATTCAGAGCTTGTAATAAGCTTTTATCATGCTTTATCTGGCAGGGCAAGCCCCCCCCCCCCAGATTAGAGTCTCTGTTTTACATTTAGCTCGATATAAAGGGGGTGTTAACTTACCAAACCTCTGCTGGTATACCCAGACTGCCCACTTCTGAACCATGTGTGTATGGATTGCCCCATCCCTGCAACCATACTGGAAGCAGATAGAATTTATCTTAAGTGACGTACATGACTTTGATGGATATCTTTTTGGCACTCCCCTGGCTGCCTTCCTCTGTTGAAATTCTACTAGTTTATGGTGACAGCTTTCTACCAGTGGATACACATAACAAAGACTTAATTGTCTTCAGCCCATCATTTCTACCTCCATGCTTTGGGAAACAATACAGCCTATCTACCAAATAAAATTGATGGGGCCTTATGTGGTTGGAGCTGGCTGGGACTCCATTTCATTTTCCAACTCCTAGGCACTCAGGGGTCCTCTCTTTTGCTACCCTGCAAGCCACTTTTCACCTACCCACCATAGATCACTACTGCTTCCTACAGCTTAAATTGTATTTGGGGGGAGAGATTTGCAGATTGCTGCCACTTACTGAGCCAACAGCCTAAGCTTGTGCAGCTCCTTGTATTGCACCTCCAGGTAACATGTGGGCAATATAATTGGTCAAGCATATCAGGCCATCCAGGAGGCTTCACCTGAAACAATGGCTTTCATTTTGCAAAAATGGAATGCAAAATTAAATACCACCCACACCTTAAAGACTTGGACTAAATAAGCACTTAGTGCCTACAGACTCACTTCAGCCACCTACTGGAGGGAGTTCTCCTGGAAGAGGTGTTCTCGCTTTTTTCATACCCCAGACATTGTGGCAAAATTTGGTGGTGATGCCATGGCCAACTGCTGGAGAGGCTGTGGCCAGGCCACAGCGAACTCCACTCATATATGTTGGACTTGTCCATGCCTTCAACCTTTTTGACAAGCCATTATACAGGAGCTGGAGGCAATATGTAACTGTCCTGGAGAAATAACTCCATCACTCCTCCTGCTAGCCATGCTGCCTGGAGGCAATATATTAAACCACATGAGCCTTCTTATACTTTTGATTTCAGCTCTTGGTACCAAAAAAAGCAATTATAAGACTTTGGCACACTACTGGCAAACCTACCCTGGAAAGCTGGAGAACCATAATGCATTAAATTTACAATATGGAGCATATGACCTATGCCTCCCAAGATAGGATTGTTCAGTTTGAGCTTTGGTGGCATCCTTGGGTGTGCTATCAGCTTACATACTATTCTGATTTTATACCTTAGGTACAAGCTCCCATCCCCCAACCCTACCTTTTCTCCTAGGTCTGTCTAATCTTTGTCTGCTATACTCTGTCCCCCTTTGTTACTCTTATATTTCCCTGTTTCTCTCTCTCCCTCCTTTATGTACTAAGGGAAACTACATAATTTATCTATTGATATTAGATATCTCCATTGTTCTCACAATGTTGGCAAAAGGGAAAATGTATGTTGCATTTTATAATCATTACAGCAGTGTACCTAACCCTTATAGCTCTCTTGCCTTTCATCTCTCTGCAGTCAATCTGTCAGGGTGACCTGCATATATCCAGGCTGTTTTCCTTTCTGTACATCTCCATATTACCTGACTTTTATACTTCACTTTATCATGCCCCCTTCTTCTTTGTAGAATGCTTCCAAACATATGGAAAATGTATATTAATACTTCATTATCTCAAATGATTTTACCTTATGTATTGAAGTAGTTGCAAGTGTTTTACACTGTACTTTGTCTTATTTAAGTGGCCTTGTGTAATTTCGATTCCTTTTCTCATTACTGAATATTAGTAAAATTAAAAAAAAAGATTGAAACCTCATAATCCAGCCAAAGGTTAAGGGCTTTAGAGATATTAAATGACATTCAAGAGGATGCAAACTAGGCCCATGGATTTCTAGTGATCATATATACGCAATACATCTTTATATTCACAAGGGTGATGTTAGAAAAGGGGGTTGGAATAGAAAATATCAAAGAGCAGGTTTGGGGGAGAGAGGGGGATGGAAATTCACAGTACAATTTTACCAGGAAAGGTCAGATGAAAAAGTATGCTATCTAACTTTGTGAAGATGTTATCAGAAGAGCACAAGAAAATTTAAAAGGACAAATATCATGAGGATATAAAATTATGACTTTACTTTATATACTACTAGCAACATGAAACCTGATATACATGATACTTTATAAAAACAGCACTATGTCCACATGATCATTAAGCCCTCGGAAATTCCTTGCTCCTGATTTAATGATCCAGAATTCTTTTTGCTGGAGAAGTTTACTTTCATGTAAGCCCCCTGATTCATGGAATGTGCTGAAGACCAGGCCCAAGGAGCTTGGCATGTTCCTAGTGGATCACTTCCAGAATCTAATGCTGAGCTCAGAAGGGGGTAACATTGGTCAGCTGGTTTGTGGCTGACATCATGTAGATGAAGATGGGCAGCCACAGTCTGATAGGTATAGCTACCCCTTTTCAACTACACAAGGTTTCTGCCCATCAAACAGCAGAGCAGCATCTTGATCAGCCTCGCTGATCATTGTAATGTCATGGCTGAGCCCACTGCAGCTTCAGCTGCATTGGACAGGACAGAGGCACACTTCTGAAATCTAGTTATCACAACAATATGTTTGTTTTGTGCAAGGGCAAACATAGAAAGAGAGAATGGTGACCTATTCTGGACTTAGGATTCCTGAACAGGCATTTCAAGAAAGAGAGATTTAAGATGGTGACACTTAAAACAGTGATCCCATTCCTGCAGACAGATGAGTGGCTGGATTTTCTGATCCTAAAAGATGCATACCTCCATATCCCAGTAAGGCACCTCCATGGAAAATACTTGAGTTTCAGGCAATGAAATTGGTTGGAACCAATTCACAGCACTGCTGTTTGGCCTAACCTCATGCATTGGGTGTTTACAAAGTGCCTAGCCACTGTGACAGCACACCTGAGAAGAGTAGGTGTGATGGCCTATCCTTGCCTGGACAACTGGCTAATCTAAGGCAATCCAAAAGAGGAAACAGTAAGCTACATTGCCTTGGAAAGGCACACCCCTGAAAGGCTGGGCTTCATCCGCAACCTAAAAAAAAGTCACAGCTAGAACCCAGATAAGTGCTGGAGTTCATAGGAGCAGAGCTGAACACTCTGCAGTGGAAAGTTTCCTGACTCAAGCAAGCGTTATTTCTTGTGCAGATTCATTTCAGGAAGGTCTCAAGAAACTGGCCATGCAATTCCTATAACACTTAGGTCACATGGCAGCAGCAACAGCTATTTTCCCATGGGTGTGCCTACAAATGAGAGATGTGCAGTATCATAAAAGATACTGGTACCAAAAAAACAGAGTCCCTGGTTTACTTGGTTCTGGTCACATGAAGACTGTCCCATGCCCTAGAATGGTTGAAAGAAAGTATCTGCCTCAGGGAAGGGATCTCCTTCCACCAGCTGTCTCTATCCCTTATTTTAACCACTGATGCTTTCACTTGTAGGGTGGGGAGATTTATATAGATACTTCGTAAACTTCTCATTACTTTTAATAGTTTAATTTTAGTTTAGTATAGTTTTTTTTTATTTTTACTATAGTAATATTGTGTTTTTTATTATATTGTTTTAGGCTTTTATACCTTAGTTAATAACTAATATGTCTTAGTTTTATTGTTAATTTTGTGGGTAGAATGTATTGGGCCCAATTCTAGCCCTTGTCTCACACCTGGGGAGGAATTGCTATTCAGCCTGCTACTTTGTCCAGTGGTATTTGTCTGCATATGCATAATGCCTTACAAAGTTTTATCATTTGTGATTTATTGCATTACCAAGGTACTATTTTAAAAAGAGTAGTGTTAAAGATTCTGTTTGGTTTTTAATTTCAGAGTCCAGTTTCTTGTTCCCTTGAACATTTAGTGCAATCTCAAAGAGTAGGAAAATGGCTCAAATATTCTTGAGTCAACTGTGGGTATAAACTTCTAATACGTTATTTGCTCCTGGTTTCTGGAAATCTTCATCCTAATTCCGGCCCCTGTGATGCTGGACCACAGACAGTCAATTTGTAGTAATGGTTTAAATATGGCTTGTATTAATGTATGAAGTCTTCTGAACAAACTGGATTTACTAGAGGTCTGGGCACAGCATCACAAATTGGCTGTAATATCAGCAGTAGAAACCTGTTTGTCACTCTGTGTTAAAGATAGCGATGAGCATCTACCTGGATTTCAGTTCTTTAGGTCAGACAGAATAGGTAAGGGGGGGTGATTGTGGATTTTATATTAAGTATTCCTTGAGTACCACCAAGCTCCAAATCACATCTGCAGATCTCAGTTGCAAGATTTTATCTTTGAATTTCATCTTGGTGGGCATAAAAATTTAAATATTTCAAATATTTATTACACTGCCAATAATAGTAAAATGTATTTTCTCACTTTGTAAACTGTATTAAAGAGCTGAACAGAAATACTGAAAAAAAATCATTTTTGGTGATTTCAGTATTGACTAGTCTTGTAAAAAACATAAGCAATTTCAAGACAAGGTTATTTAACTTACTTTTTCTCAGTTAGTTACTGAGGCAACTAGAACAAATTATAAGACAGGAAATAGTTCTCTGATGGATTGACTGCTTATGTTTAATTCAGGTCTTGTAAATAACATTAATATTTATCAGATTCTTTGAGTGACCATTCTTCAGTTAAATGTGTTTGGTTCTGCAAAACTATCATATCATCACCTCCTAACCTAATTGTTGACTCCTACCAAAAAGTACAACATTCAAAGAAGCTCTAAGAGCAACTGATTGGTCTTATATGGATCTTATCATTGGCACTGATGATGTTATTGACTTTTTTATACTGAGTTTTCTAGAATTTGTGAAATATTTGCCCCTCTTAAAATTGTAAGACTAAAGGAAACTCTCAAAAATAGGTTACTCAAGAATTAATGCACTTCGAGAGAGACAGTGACAGGGGCTGGGAAATTTACCAAGTTTATAGGGATCATATGGCATTAGTTAAATACTGGGAACTGCAGAACAGGTGTAGTAAATTAACTTGTGATTGTAATTCATAATATAATAACATTTCATTGAAAAGCAGTCTTCAACAATCAGACTCCTGTAATTTTAGGAAAGGACTAAATGATTTGTTGGGGGGGGAAAAATTTATCAAACTACTACCAGCTCAGTTCAGTTAAATGGAACACTTTGTTCTGATTGTTTATTAATCTCAGATGCCTTCAATAAGATTTTTACCTGTGAAGTTGAAAAATGGCTGATAATTTTCCTTTGAGTGATACAAACTGCAAGCAAGCAAGCAAACTTTATTTGTAAGAAAGTGCCTTTCTGACAACCAAGGCACTTGTACAATGCAATAAATAAATAAAATACATCAATAAATAACAGATACGGCAATTTAAAATCTAATAAATACAACAGCGGCTTAAAAATCAGGATAAGCTTGGCTAAATAAAAAGGTTTTAAAAGCAGATTTAAAACTTTGGACGGTCAGGCAAACTTGTACCTGATGAGAAACAGAATTCTACAAGGTCAGGGCCATAAAACTAAATGATCTGGCCCCAGATATCTTTAAATGGACCCTGGGAATCTCTAGCAATCCCTCATTGGTGGATCAGAGACAGCAGGGAGGGGAACAGTAGGGATGAAGGAGATCGTGCAGGTAACCAGTTCCCTGATCATGTAGGGCCTTATAGGTCAGCAAACTATAAGCAAACTATAAGCAAACTTATAGCACAGTGGTCTAAGGCTCTGAGCTGCAAATCTGGTGACATCCAGCAGACCAGACCTGCGTTTGAATCCCACAGCTTCCACTTGCATACTGTGTGACCCTGAGCAAGTCACTTAACCTCCTTGTGCTCCCAGGTCACTCCTGTAAAAAAGCTTTCAGCTTAGTGTGCTATACCTGGTTAAACAACTAAAAATAAAAAATAAAAAAAAACTGACCTTGAAGGTGATCCACCACTGTACTGGCAGCCAGTGCAGTCCACGGAGCAAACGCGTTATATGACTGGTCCTAGCAGTACCAGTCAACAGCCTAGCTGCTGCATTCTACACTAGCTGCAAGCAGCAGATATCAACCCCTGGTAGCCCTAGGTAAAGGGCATTGCAGTAGTCAAGGCAGGAGGTAACGAAGGTGTGGACCAGTGTTGGAAGAGCATCAGAAGGAACCAGGTGCTTCACCCAGGTGATAGTCCTCAGATGATAAAAAGAGGCTCTGACATCTGCTGACACCTGAGATTTAAGGTTCAGGCAGTCATCAAAAATAATGCCCAGATTCCACACTCAGTCTGAGGTAGTTAGCTGAACATCCCCAAGCCATAATCCATAGGGTAATCCTGCCAACACACTCGCCTCCCGACGACCTGGGTCCACATCCAACACTTCAGTTTTTTCCAGGTTTAACCACAGCCAACTCACACTTATCCAGTCCTGGATCTCAGAAAGACATTTGTTAAAGACCGAAACAGCATCATCCTGACCAGGCACAAAGGACATGTACAGCTGAGTATCATCTGCGTAGCAGTGAAAACTCAAGCCGTACCACCTAATAATCACTCCTAATGGCAGCAAGTACACTGCAAACAACATAGGTGCCAAGATGAAGCCCTGCGGCACCCCACAGGATAAGGGGAGTGGTGCAGAGGAAAAGATCCCAGACACCACCCTCTGAGTCCTACCCTCAAGGAATGATCAAAACCATCTGAGGACCATACCAGACAGTCCACAGATGAACTGCATCCACTCCGACAGCACACCATGGTCTACAGCATCAAATGCCACAGAGAGATCTAGAAAGATCAAGATGGAATGGGTCTTTTCATCTCTCGCTATTAGGAGGTCATTTAGTACCTGGACAAGGGCCATCATGGTACTGTGTCTCTTCCTAAATCTGGACTGGAGAGAATCATAGACATTGTGGCTGGTCAAATGGTCATCCAGCTGTGACGCAACCACCTTCTCAATAACATTGCCCACAAAGGGTAGATTAGAGACAGGCCTGTAGTTTGGCAGACAGTCCGGGTCGGAGGGCTTTTTAAGGAGGGGCCAAACCACGGCCTCCTACAGGGGATCCGGAAAGATCCCCCTCTCCAAAGACCTCTGGACTATCTCAGCTAGGACCAGGCCAATTTTATCCACACAGCCTACTGAGAGGCACGTAGGGTCCAGATCCAAACTATAGTTGGTTGGTTGCAGCAACTGGACGACCATCACAATGCCATTGATTGTGGGCAGGCAGAAGTCACACCACACAATCTGGGCATCCGACATCTCCAGATGACCACCGCAACTCCCATTAGAGAGGGTCGAGTGGACACCGGACCTGACTGTGGCAACCTTATCTGTGAAGAATCGAGCAAACTCCTCACACCGCTCTTGTGAAAAAGCACTCCCAGGCTGGAGACGATTGGATTGCACAATCTGTCCACAGTCTGGAAGAGCTGGGCTGGTTGGTTCTGCGCAGCAGCAATTTCCCTGGACAGGAATTCTGCCTTCTTATGGGTAATTGCAGATTGATAGACCCCATAATGGTCCATCAATCTAAGTCTGTCACACTCCAGGCCCAACTTCCACCAACACCTCTCTAGCCTTTGTCCCACTCTCCTCAACTCCCTCAACATCTCATTAAACCAAGGATACCTGGGGCAAAGAGTGAGGGGGCAAACACAAACAGGAGCAATGGAATCCAGGGCCACCACTACCACCTTATTATAGGCAAATACCAGGTTCCCAGGATCCATGCATTCACTTGGTAAACCTGACAGATCTAGCACCACCATTGGGCCATCTGGGGATACACCTCTCAAAGAGTGGTACTGGACCATCTCCATAGGGGCCGGCCTACTGGGGGGCCATGAAACTGAACCCGATGGTATGATGGTCAGACCACCTGACTGGTTCCACCACAAAGTCAGATATCTCCATCCCCAGGAGAAACACCAAGTCCAATGAATGACCACCAATATGGTCGAGGAGGAAATAACCTGTGTGAAGCCCAGTGAGCCCATTAGCTGGAGGAAGTCTTGACCAAACTGCAAGAGTCCATCATCGATCCAGGCACTGAAGTCCCCCAGGATCAGCCATCTGGGGGATCCCAATGTCAGGTTAACAATGAAGTCTGCAACTTCCCACAGGAAAGCTTTCCCATCTCCTGGTGAATGGTAGATGAGAAGAATCCTGCATCCCACACCCTCATCCATGATACATTCAAAGGAGTTGCTGGTCCCCACTGGTACCTCCACCAGGTTCAGTTCTGATCTAAAACAAATGGCAACTCCCCTGTCCCTGTGATCCATCCTTGGGCGGTGTATCACCGAGTACCTAGGTGGAATTGCTGATGCCAAAATTGGACCAGCATTCTCATCCAGCCAGGTCTCGGTGATGCAAGCCAGGTCTGATGATCCAACAAGATCCACTGCTATAGCAGACTTGTTCTTAATGGACCTGGCATTACATAACACCGTCCAAGTAGGATGAGTAACCAAGGAAGACTGTGCTACCTGCCTGCTCCAAGCAGAGCCCTTGGGTATGGAAACCAGGCAGGGAAGACCCCTTTCTTGGACCCATTTCACCCCAGGGCATCTCCTTGTCCCCACTATCCTGATCCTCCCACTCCTTTCCATTCCCCCTCCAAGCCCAGCCCCCATCCTCCTCCTAACAATCCCCAGAGCCCGGCACCATCTGTAAACCTCTGGGGATAATGGGGGACAACAAAAAGAATGGAGGTCCCTAAGCCTAGAGGGGGAATAATGCCTGACCATCACTGCACCTTCCCAGCACATCTCTGCCACACTCTGCAGATACCCATAATAAAACAGTCACAAAATGCAAACTTAATCCACACCACACTCAAACACTCACACCCCCACACCCAACTATCAAACTTCCACACAAACACTTGAACTTAATAGGTACTTCCTAACAATTTCAAAAATATATGCAACATAAGAATCAAAACAAAACAACTGATAAATGAAATTTAAATCACAGAGTAAAGAGTAGCCACAACACTCTCCAAGGAAAACTGATTATTGATCTCTGGGAACTCTCACCTCACCAGAGAAGGAATACTGGCTCCCAAACCTAACTCCCACCTAGGTCAGGGGCACAGTAAACAAATCATTAAAATGTGTCCAAATCAAAATAGGGTACTCTCACTGCCCACCAGGTTCAGGGAATAAAGAAAGGAAAAGTCAAACTGTCTGTCTGGTGCTGTACATAATGAGGCTTCTCAGAAGATCTTCCATCCTCAATCAAACAGGCCACTTGCTGCTTCGCGATGCCCATCCACTCCCCCAAGGAGGTGCCGACCAGGAGAGAAGACTGCAGCTAGGTCTCAATGAGGGACATGTTCACCAGTCCATCCCTCAAGAACCAAAGGGAGCTGGGTACTACGATGTCTGCCTCCGACATTATCAGACCCAGCCTCCTGCACAGCCAACAGCCCCAGCAGGCCCCACCCCGGGTTCAGACAGGACCCACTCCGCAAGCCACAGGACCCAAATGGCAGAGGCCCACAGTCTTTTGGCCTCCAGAGAAAACACAGCCACTGCAAACACCGCAGCAGCAGTCCAAGCCAGACGTCCAGGGCAACGACTTGCCGAGATGCCAAGAACACCCCTGTAACTCAACTCTGATGGCAAGTGGCAACTAACTGTATCAGGGCTCCCACTCCACTCCTGCACTCCAGTGACCACAGCTCCACCAGAGCTCCTCTCTAGACCTGGCCCAAAGCAAATCGCCAGTAATGATAGAAATGTTTTCTTTTTCTTGACTTCCAGTACAAGAAAAAAATAAGAACCTGACAGCAAATATAAGCAGTTCAGGACACAGAGGACAAAAAATAAAATGTCCTCAACATATGTAGCTAAAATTACAAACTAAGCAGAAAAGGGAAATCCCATAAAAACGTTCCTACCACTACAAAACTCACTACTTCAACCGTAACTCACTAACTCTAGAAGCGCAGTTATTAACTAAAACAAACAAAACGAAGCAAAGAATTAATAAAATGAATAAAAACAAACAAAAAATAAAATTAAATCCCTGATGATGCAGAGCTGCTGATGACTAGCCCAGCGTGGCTGCCATCTCAATGCTCGACCCTCTGATTAGCACCTCATTGTTTTCAAGAGGATGGAAAATGTCTGCTATTTTACTTTAGAGTAATAAGTGTCAAAATTTGTTTGAAGTATTTATGTAAACTAAAGTTAAAAACCTGATTTGGCCCAGATCAATTCAATATGAAGTTATCTGTTGCACTGGACAACTTATTCCCATTATGAAATTGTTTAATCATTCACTTGTAAACAAGAAAATTCCTTCTATTTGGAAGGTTGCATTTGTCTGACCTATCTTTAAAAATCTTTAAAAAAAAAAGAGATAATATACAGGATTTTTCAAACTATAGACCAGTTTCTATAATTTCCCCAGTATCCCAGGCCTTAGAACATGTCGTACATGATCAAATAGTGGATTATTTATGAAAATATGACATACTTACTCAAGAATGGATTTAGAAAGAAACGTAGTAGTACTACTACAGCCCTTGCTTGCGTTACAAATTATACATATGATGCCTTGGATAGTGGTGAACCATTGGGCTCCATTTACAATGACCTTTCAAAGGCATTTGACTGTGTTCATAATTCATTATTGTTAAAAAGTTTGGGTTATCTTCATTTTTCTTCTCATGTTTTGCAGTGGTTTCATGATTACCTGTCTCACTACATACAAGTAAC
Source organism: Neoceratodus forsteri (assembly GCA_016271365.2). Classification (NCBI taxonomy): domain Eukaryota; kingdom Metazoa; phylum Chordata; order Ceratodontiformes; family Ceratodontidae; genus Neoceratodus; species Neoceratodus forsteri. The sequence goes on along the minus strand of CM057451.1, from coordinate 142,053,145 downwards.
ATTTTGAAAAACACATAATTCTCTCTCCTGGGTCTCTTTTGTATGCCCCAGTTGTAAATTCTGGGACAGCTGTTTTATTTTATTTTTTATTTTAGCATTTGGTAACCAGGTAAGGCCCACTGGGCACAAGTGCCTGTTTTCAGGGGCAACCTGGGAGCAGTAGGGAGGTTAAGCAACTTGCTCAAAGTCACACAGTATGCAAGTGGAGGTTGTAGGAATCAAATCCAGGTCTGCTAGATGTACCAAGCTCATTCACAGCTCATTTCTCTAACCTCTAGGCTATACTGCCAGCCAATAGTTATTCAGTTTATTTTTTAAATAATCTCTCCTTATCAATAAAAACTTTGAGTATACTGTCGTATGTGGATGATACAGTAATATATGCAAAAAATAAAGACATTCAGAGATGAAATTGCTTGCTTCAGTCTGATTTATATTCGGTACATAGAAACAGAAAACTGACGGCAGATAAGGACCACTAGACCCATCCAGTCTGCTCATATAACCTACCTTAAACAGTGCCCTCTGACCCTACCTGGTCAGTGGTTAGCTACGTACAGTCTTGGTTTATGAATCATAGATTGTGCTTAAACACAAAGAAGTCCAAAGTTATGGTCTTCGATTCTTGGAAGATACACAGTACCCCCCACCCAACCCCGTCTTTATATTAAGACTTGTATCGGTACTGCCTTGGAACAGGTTGAAACAATTATCTTAGTTTGACATTGGATTGTAAATTAAATTATAGTGATCATACTGAGAATCTGGTAAAGAATGCAAATCAAACATTTGGACTGATTTTCCATAATCACTCTACTCTTACCTTCTATGCAAAAAAGGGTTAGTTCAGACATATAGATAAATTTCCTGTAATATATTCCAATTTGGTAATTACGTCTAGCTGAAATACTTTTAAATAGAGCTTGTAAATTTGCTTTCAGTTTGCCATTGGACAAACATACTCATGAGCTATATATGGTCTCAATCTGGTTTAATTTCACCCAGTGTATGCATTGTCAATTTGGACACTGGGCTTGGAAACTAAAAAACATGATGCCCCCTCTAAACTTATTTCCTTAGTCATGGCCCCTACACATAATAGAATCTCTACTAGATCCTCAACTGAATCTCTTTTTAGGTTACCTAAATGTAGAAACAGTGTGGGACATATGTCTTTCTATTATTGTATTGCTTCCTATTAGAATTCTATGCCAAAATGTTTAAGATGTTGATTGTTTTTTCTCATGTGTACCTCAACTTAATAAGTTTGTTACTTCATCTTAAAGTTTGTAATATTTATAACTTTCTATTGTATTGTATTTCATGTTTTGTCTGTTTTCTCAACCACAGGCATCTCTGAAAATGGGGAATATTGTCCAAAGACCCTCATTTAAATAAAATGAAATTAAATCATGAGTGGTCACTGGACCAACAGGTGATAAATACATTGTTCAGGAGGTGGGACACTCCAGTGGTAGACATGTTTGCCTCTTGGGAGAACAACAAGTTGCCCAGGTTTTAATACATGTCACTGGTCAGTGACTGACAGGAGAGGTATGTTTGCTGCTTTTTTTGTTGCACTTTGTCCATGATAAAGTAAGACTTGGTATCACATATTACATGGTGTGCATCAATATTTTGTGGAGATGTGAGTGCTTAGTGAGTACCATACTGTATTTAATTATTTTACTTTGAAGTACCTGATTTACCTGGGAACTGCCACTCTTGCCTTTTAACTATTTACTCAGGTTTTGTTGTAGACCACCCTCGAAAGGGACAGTGCTAAAGGATGGAGTGATACGCAGCTGAAGGGGAATGTTTCTCAGATGCCTTTTCCTCTTTTCCTTTAATTCAGACAATGTTACTGAAACTAAGAAGGTAGTTATTAACAATGATTCTAGTAGTCCTAGTCTGGGCCAAGTAAGCCTTCTGCTGTCCCCGTCATGTAAGAACTCCATGACCTTGCCCAAGACACAATCTTCTGACTCTCCAACAGGGCAGAGTGAAGTTTCCAAAAAAGCTTGGTTCTTGATGAGCCATAGTACACTGGAATGAACCTCTCTGACAAGGTCTTGCAGGTCTTGAGGTTTCTAAAAATCTGTCCACCAGAAAAATCTATTCCTCTAAGTGCAAAATATTCTCCATATGGTGTAATAAAATAATGGCTCTCCTTCTAATGCAGACTTACCTAAGGTTCTGGATTATTTGACACCCTTACAGTCACTTGGCTTCAAGCTCTCCACCCTAAAAGTGCACTTGGCAGCTCTGTCAGCTTATACTTCAGGAGGTAAGGAAAAATCTCTGGAATCACAACCAGGATTTAAAAGATTTTCAAAGGTCTAAATCACCTGCACCCTCCAGTGAGGGAGCCAGTCCCACCGTGTTACTTGAATATTTATCTGACATAGCTGGTAGAGCTTTCTTTTGAGCCATAACTTCAGCAGACCTCAAGTTTGTTACATCCAAAATGGTGGTCGCCATAGCAATGACCTCTGCTAGAAGGGTCAGTGAACTACAAGCTCAATGCAAAGAACCTGTGTCAGTGTGGCTCAGTTGGAAGTACTGTACATCTGCCTATGGACTTCAAGTTTACCTGTGTACATGATAAATATACGGGGGCAATCCCCAAAGACAAAAGCAAAACCAGAGCATACAACCTGGATGTGCAACTAGAAGAAACTAATAAAATTAATCCCAATACTTTAATGGACATTTATAAGCAATTAATGACTGAAATTAAACAGGGGTTTGAAGGAATACATTTAAAGATGGATAAAATAAGAGTTGAAATTGGGGAAGTAAAAGATGAAATCAAAGTTATGAATAATACAATTTCAGAATTAGAAAACAGAATGTCCAGTGTAGAAGATTTCTTACCACAACTGGAGCCTAAAATATTGGAACACACAAAAGAGATTAAGGAAATGAAGTAGACAATGGATAATTTGGAATGGCATTCAAGACGCAACAATCTAAAATTCCTGAATGTCCCAGAAGGATGGGAAAAGTAAAATATTCTTAAAAAATTTGAAGATTGGATCAACGATGCTCTCAAACAAGAACTTCAAATGGGCTACAGAATGAAACTGGATAGAGTTCATCTATCCCCTGGATATAGAATCAGCGAGAACTCAGCACAATGGTTTCCTAGAATAATCTTTGTACACTTCTTACGATATCGAGATAAAGAAAGAGTAATTCACTATGCCCACAAAAAGGGCCTATCAACTGACTGTAAACAACTACTAGTATTCCCTGACTCTGGTCCAGACCTTTACAAAAAAAAAGAAAAGTGTTTAATCCACTTAAGGAGATCTTATGGAGTAAACATGTAAGATTTCAGCATTCATATCCAAACATTCTAAGAATTTTATTCCGAGGAATGTTCTATAACTTTGAGTCAGTGGAAGCAGCTGAAACATTTGTAAAAGAGACACTAGGAATAATAGTTATGAAATACTCACAAGAACAAGTCCCACAAAGAGATACTCAAGTTAAGACACCGGAATATGAGAAACAGAAATCAAATATCGATTCTACGCAGAAAGATAAAACTGAAACAGCCTCAGATGATACATCTGATTTTTATAAGACTGATGATCTTTAGTGAGAAGAGGAAAGTGGGAGGGCTGCTGAGAGATTAAACAGCCAGGACGAATCTGTAGGACAACAGAAAGGGTAAAGTACACTAAATGATTTTGAACAAAATATTACATAAATTAAAACAGAAAATTAGATCATAGAGGGAAAGCCGGGGGAGGGTGAAGTGGGTATCCACTCATACTGGCATAAACGTGGCCTATTCTAGACTAAGAAAATCAATAGGGGTATTGAAGAGCGTACCTTTTGGTATAGCTCTCCAATGGAGCATTCAGTAACAAATGAGGGGGAAAGTTAATCATGATCTTGTTGGCTGTTCTTTTTTGAATTGGGGGGAGGGGGTATTGTCTATCTGCTGAAAAAAGTCTGTACAAAGTTAATTTTACAGTGTGTAAAAAAAAGTATGTAAAGGAAAAATGGAAGAGATTATACTTCTTCACATGACGAAGAAAGTCCACAACCAGTTAAAGTGCATTAAGCTTAACAATAAAAAAGCAAGAAGATATGTGTGAACAAATAAAGATTGCAACTTGGAACATTAATGGTTTTAGTAATCCTACCAAAAGAAAAAAAATTCTAAATTACATCAAAAAGAATAATAGTGATGTAATATGTCTTCAAGAGACACAATTAAAACTGAAGCAAATAAAGGAAATAAAATGTATGTGTGGGGGGAGGGTCAATCAATACATTCAATGTTTACAGCTAAGTCTAGAGGTACTTCCATCCTGTTTAATAAGGGAATAAATATTAATATAGAAAATCAAAATATTGATGATGAAGGGAGATTTGCTATAGCTAAAATAAAAATTAAAAGAAATGGTTTAACTGTGGCATTATTATATGTCCCAAATGGCCAAGCTAAAATTACTTTGGGGGATTTCTTTACAAAACTTACGGAATACCCACAACCATATTTGATACAGGGGATTTTAATATGGTATTATACGAACAATTAGATACCATTGCAAAAAAAGGGAATATGACACCAGAGATATTAAAAACCTGCAAAAAGGGATGGAACATTTATCTCTGATAGACCTATGGAGAAATTGCTATCCAAATAATAGGGAATACTATCACTTTTCAGAGAGATTTAAAACTTATTCCAGAATTGATCTCTTTTTAGGATCACATCAGTTAAGTAGGGCTGTTATTGAGGTAGAATATAAACTAATACATATTTCGGATCATGCACCATTGTGTCTGGAGCTTGCGTCCAGGGACACTACCACCGAAAAACACCGGTGACTTGATCCAATTTTGTTGAATGAAAAAACTTTTATAAGTACAATAAAAGAAGAAACTGAGTCCTATTGCACTAATAATGAACCCTCCGAAGTTTCAAATGACATAGTTTGGGATGCGTGTAAAACCTATATAAGAGCAGTTTGTATTTCATATGCAGCTAAAAGAAAATAAAAAGCAAGGCTGGAGCAATTAGAAAAAGAGATTTTGGAAGTACAGAAATTATATTCGCAGTCTAATTCAAATATTCACTTAAAAGAGTTGGGTAAGGTAAGATATGAATATAATCAAATTTATAATGAAAAAATGGAAAGGTTAATGTTAATATCTAGATCCAAAAACCATGCGGCTATTGATAGAGGAGGGAAGTTGTTGGCGTATATGACTCAGAAGGAAAAAATTGAGAGAAATATTGTAGAAATAAAAATAAATGACCTAGTAATTGATAATGAACAAGAAATAAATTCAGAATTTGTAAGGTATTATAAAAATCTATATACCTCACAAGGTAAGAAGGAGGAATTTAACAATTTCTTGAATATTTTTTATATGAAGCAGGAGCAACAAAAAATACTTCATCATGATATAACGGTGTACGAGGTGGAAAAAGCGATTCAGGATTTAAAACCCGGGAAAGCACCAGGTTTAGATGTATTGGGATAGATTTTTATAAGGCTTTTAGTAAAATCATCAGTCCTAGAGTAACAAAATTATACAATGGTACACAGAATAAACTCCCCCCATCATTTGATGAAGCTCTTATCATGGTCATTCCAAAGAAAGGCAAAGATAAAACATTGTGTAAGTCATATCGTCCAATTTCATTATTGAATGTGGACTATAAGATATGTGCAAAGATTTTAGCAGCAAGAGTTCTTGCTGGAATTGATTAAACCTGATAAAACAGCATTTGTCAAGGGAAGAAAAGGTCATAACAATATCATACAGTAAATGTTTTAAATATAATGTAGTGTTAAAGATCCAAATGATGTGATAGTGTCCCTGGATGCTGAAAAAGCCTTTGACAAGGTAGAATGGGGTTACCTTTTTGAAGTCCTTGAAAAAGCAAGATTAGGACTAAGATACATAGTGTGGATAAAAGCAATATACTCAACACCTAAGGTGAAGGTCTTGACTAATGGTATGATTTCCTCTGCATTTCCCCTATTTAGAGGAACGCAGCAAGGTTACCCTTTATCACTGATTTTATTTATTTTGGCAATAGAATCATTGCTTAATGCTATAAGGGAACATAAGGGTATTTTAGGATTTCAATATTATAATTAGAATCTTTAAAAATGTCATTATTTGCAGACAATATTTTGCTTTATCTCAAAGATCCTGAACACGAGCTTAAAACTATTATGCAAATTATAAAGGATTATGGTAACCAATCAGGATACTCAGTTAACTGGGATAAAGCAGAAGCATTATTTATACAGTACATCCTGAACAAAGAAATGTGAATATTACAAATTTCCCTACTTCAGTCAAAAAAGGTGGTTTAACTTATTTAGGAATACAGATTACAAACAAATGGAATACATTATTAGATATTAATTTACGGTCTTTAATAGGGGAAGTGCAGAGGGATCTACAAAAATTGGAAAATTTGCCAATATCATTGTTAGGCTGTGTACAGTTAATTAAAATGAATATATTGCCCATATTATTGTATATACTACAAGCAATTCAATTGATGATATCCAAAGATATATTTAAAAGGTTGAACCAGAATTTTACGAAGTTCCTTTGGGAGAAGGGAAGACCAAGACTTAAAAACAAACGTTAACAGTTTACTATCTACATTTGGGTCTTGGACTCCCTAATCTGCAATATTATCATTGGGCAACAGTAACAGAACCTCTTAAAGAGATGTGGGTAATAGAAATGCCACCATGGGTGCATTTTGAATTTCAAAACCCTTTTTCAGGTAAATTATCAAATCCGCTATCTACAAAAAATCCTGATAAGCAAGGCAAACAAATTAATATTTTTTTATAATCCTATATTAAAAATCTAGAATCAGGTTTTGAATACAATAGGTAGGAAAAATAAAATATGTAGACCGCTCCTCTATATCAGAATAAATTTCCCCCAATTTTGATTCTCCTATACTTAAAAAATGGAGGCCCTGGGGTATATCAAATATTGGAGATTTGCACTCTAAAACAGATTTGAAATCATTTCAACAAATTCAGGAAGAATATAGAATGCATAAAAATATATTCCATTCATATTTACAGATTAGATCTGTTCTTCTGGAATTAAATAGAAAGGGTAATTTAATATTGGAGAATCAGATTTTGGAAATATTAAGTGTAGCTTAGTAGTAGTATATTCAGTATATATCTTAAAGCAAAATTGGAAAAGGACTTGAATATTAAAATGTTATCCTTACAATGGGAAAAAGTGAGTAAGTCCTGGAATAGCTGCCGGAATAACAAACACAGTTCTATGTTATTCACAGAATTTACTATTCGCCTCATACACTAAATAAATTTAGAGCTACCTTATTCTGTAATAGAGGATGTGGTGAGTTAGCCAATGCTACTCATGTGTTGGCTCTCTGCCCGTGTATAAAACAATTCTGGAACAAAATTATAGAAACACTTAATAGGGTATTGAATATCAATTTAATATTTGAACTGGAATTGTGTTTACTAAATATTACAACAACCCAGAATACACCTGAAAATAGAAGAGGAGATTATATATATAGCATTTATGACAGCCAAAAGATGTATTATTAGAATGTGGAAAGATAAAGAAACCCCCTACTGTTCAACTATGGAGGAATTTATTTCTGGACACTAGGGGCCCGATTCCAAGTTGGCTCAACCATGGCACAGTGCAACTTGCACCAACAGAGATGGCGTAAGTCACACCTTGTGCCATGTGTTCCACCAGCCAGCATTCTGAGAGGCGCCCTGCGCAATGGCGAGGGCGGCCTGTGCCTAAGGGGGACTTATGCCACCCAAGGCCCTTACAGCATGGTGGAAGGGGGATTACAGCAGCAGCTGTGCCCTATTCCAAAAGGGCAGCTGCCGTAACCCCACAATGCTATTCCAAGAGGCCCTGCTATTAACAGGCATAAGGGGCTTCCATCCTGGACAACTGCCTGTTGCCCCCCCCGCAGTGCCCTGACCTGCACACTGCCATGCCACACAGATCCCCCACCACAGGGCAACCCCTCCACCCCCCCGCAATACCAAAACCCACCCAGCCCACAGGGGCTTGCGGGCAGTGTCTTGGGGCTTGGGGGTGCTGTGCCCTGTCATAAGGTTTGTTGGCGGCTTGCGGCACCCAGGTCAGGTGCACCCTTCCTCTGGCGCATCCCTGGTGATGCTGCAAGTCACAGGGCATAGGTACCAGGGACCCTGCCTGTTCTGGAATCTGGCACAGGGTCCCCGGTGTAGTGGTGTATATCGCAACTCACATCCACCCACGAGTTGCACCATACATCTCAGAATTAGGCCCTACGAATCTAGAAAGAGGATACATCTACACATTAAAACAAATGAATAAGTATAAGGATAAATGGCAATATGAAATCAAAGCCTTATTAGAGGGGAGATTTAAAAAAAAATTATATTTAATTATAGGAATTTGGTGAAAATCGTAAAACCTAATTTGTAGAATCTATGGTTGGGAATGCAAGATATAGTTACTCATGAGATGATATGAAGAAGTTAAAAGAACCATGTTAAGACATATTTTATATGAATCGATGTTCAGCAAGGTTAAATGTATAATATTGGTATGATAATGATTTTTGTACTATGTTGTGATATTGCATGATTGTTTTTATCTGCATATTTAAAAACATAAAAATATTTCTAAAAAAAAAAGAAGTACATCTGCCTCTGGGCCAGAAGGTCATGGGTTATAATTCCACAGTGGGACTGAGGGCATATCATGGCACCTGAGTGCGGCACTAGCGGGACGCTATACTGTCAGGGCATGCCATCCTTTGGATGAGATGATAAACTGAAGTCCCTTCAGCCCGTCTCTTGTGCTATCCTAGTGGGTATCTAAATGGAAGTAAAAGAACTCAATGCACTTTTAGCAAGAGTAGGGCATTTTCCCTGGTGTCTTGGCCAACATCCCCTTTACCATAAAACTGGTTCATGGAATTGTCCAAGGCTCTGTGTGGGAGTTAATGTGCAAAATAGTTGCCACTACACATTTTACAGGCACTTCACTACCAGTTTGGCATTGCTTGTAAAGCACCTTGTGATACAATGTGTATGAAATGTGCTACATAAATGCTAATACTTCTTATAACTATATTATCATGCATATAGATAAAGTTGTGCATAGAACACATAGGAAATTCCTCCTCAAAGTGGTGAGAGAATTCTGTTTGCGTCAATCTGTTTTGCTACCTGTAGTTTTCTCAACCACTCTAGCACAGGTAAACAAAAGCTACATTACCTTGATATGAAACGGCACTGAGCTACTATGTAGATAGAACCAAGGACTGACAGCACTCAGCTGTTGCCACTTATGGAGAAAGATTATTTCTCATTGGATATTCTCTTGTATCCATTTCTGTTATGAAAAGGCTGGCAAGCAGCCTCCCAGAGGCCCAAGTGCGCATTCCACAAGGGGTACTTCTGCCTCAGTAATAGCTTCAAGGGACATTCCCTTTTAAGAAATGTGTAAAGCAGCTACCTTGTCTACTGTCCACACATTTACAAGGCATTACTGTCTGGACATCCTCTCTAGAAGGTATGTCACCTTTGGGACTGCAGTCTCACAGAAACATTTTCCTAAATAGGTTCCAGACATCCCAGCCTACCATGTTACTGCTATGAAATCTGCACATTGTGTGACATCACTACTGGACTCATGTTGTTAGAAGAAACAATTACTCACCATAGTAATGATGTTTATTCTAATGGGTTCAATAGAGAGTCATACAAGCCCATCCTTACCTCCCATTCCAAAGCCTGATTGGTGAAAGTTTCTGGACATTTTTTTATTTCACTATTGACTGAGCACTGTCTTCGTATTTCATAAGTTTCAACCAAAAGTAATTAAAAAAAAAAATCTTTGGTTTGAAAATTTTAAAGACTGCTGTTTAGTTAGTTTTGAAAAGTTATATAGGTCATCAATGCTCCCTTTACTGTTCAGCACAAATCTGATGTTGGAACACTGGGGGAGTGTTACTGTGCTGCAGAGTTTGAATGTAACTCGGATTTCCATTCTATCTCCATGGGCAACACCTAGAGGCAGAGCTGATGCCGAATGTGTGATCTGCTATTATATCCATTAGAAGGAAAATAATTGCTTCGATGAGCAATTTATTCTTTTCTACTACCTTAAACTTGAGAAGGTTTTGTACTTCCAGTTCCAGTAGTGTCCACTTTTCTGGCAATCCATATTTTAATTGTCTAAGGTTTTTAAGTTTTGGAAATGAAGGCTCAGGCCCTCTCTTAATATTTCCAATCCCCCTTGATCTGTACTGATTTTTTCCCCCCATTCTTTAAGATAACAAGAAAGTCCCTCCATTGGCATCTGGACTGCAATGGCTTGTAGGGGCTAGAACTAAGCAGTAACTGCTTTTCTACCTCTCCATTTAGGGACACCTCTTGGACCTGAGTATTCCTGTTGGAAAAACTGCCTGCCATACTGGTCCCCTATAACAACCTCCCCCCCCCCCCGTAAGGCCAGTCTCCAAAGTTTTGGCCTGTTCTCCCTCTGTGTTAGGTTTTTAAAAGTCAGTTTGTTTTCATCAACCTTTCTCATGTAACCTTCAGTTTGATCACCAAAAAGGGAGATACATCAAATGAAAAGCATTTGATTTTATCTGCATGCCACTGGATAACTCTGTTGTGCTTAACCATGCATATCATCTAGTGGCTACTGAGTTGGTCACTGCTCTGGAGGCTAAGCTGTTAGTGTCAACTGCAATCTGAAACTGGTACTTGGCTGCATCCAAACCAGATTTCACTGTATGAGACAGATGAGTCATCTCATGAATAGGTAAACTGTCACAAAGAGGCATAATGTTATTCCATAATGCCTGCTGATAGTGTGAATAGCTAAAAATAGCAGCCTGCCTTAGAATTAAGGTTGACAAAGAATGTTTTAATTTTACCTACATGATGTATTGTTTTAAAATATTTATCAGGACATTGCATACTGAATTTTATCCGTGTGTTCTCACATGCAGCCTCTTGGGTTGAACCCTCAGGTTTCAGGTGTAAATACACAAATTCTAAGCCATCTTTCTGAACAAAATATCTTTTATCATTTTTTATATCAAAATACAAACTTGTAAATGAGTTTTTCTAAAATATTTCTTGTTTATCATTTAAGCATCTTATGTATAGGTAAAGAAACTTGCTTTGCAGAATTTATTCCCAACATAATCATGAACTAAGGTTCCTCTTCAACAGTCTCTGTTTTTCTTTGTACGTAAATTGAGCATGTCCCAATTTGCACAAGGAATGATGAAGAGGAGTACTCTTCCATGTGCTTAGAATTTGAATCATTGTCTGCTTCATCTTCCTCATCCAGGCAGGCTGGTTCACCCTCTAGGCATGACGCATCCTCACCCTCTAGTGGAGCATAGTCTGAGTCAACATCTGATTGTGCTTTTCTGCATCTTTTAGTGATCTGAAAACTTGCAACATCTGTTTTATGTCCTGTAGAGAAGGCAATATTTCATCAGGAATTTCCATGTCATTGCCCCCCCCCCGCCTAACATTTTGGGGGTGGAGAGGGGCTGCATAGTATTTTCTGTATGGCTTTTCTTTGCAGCAGCAGATTTCTGCTGAGATCCAGTCCATATTTTGTACTTTTTCCATGCTATTTTTGTTCAGTAACACACACCCTGCTGATAATGTTACACATCTCCATGATAGTTTATGTTTCCAAATGACTGCTGCCTCCATCTTACTTGTGCTACCCTTGAAAATGGGCACTAATGCTCAAGGGTCTCCCTGTTCATAAAAAAAATATATATATGTTTTAGTGTCTCTGGGTGAAGAAACATGTTGTAGTCCTGCTATCGGAGTATCACCACTGTGCTGTCTATTCTGTTTAGCCACTTTACAAAGGGTCCCTGGTCACATTGTCTTCAGAAGCCTGACTTTTATTTCATTTGTCCATTCCCCCCCCCCATGGGACTGCATTACTCAAATAATTTTACACACCAGCAAACATTTTCTCTTTTTAATAAAAAACAGTATCATCACAGTTTTCCAATTTGTGACCAGAGCCTAAACACATAAAACAAAGTAAATGCCTGCCTGTTTTGGTAAGTCATTTATGCAGGCTTCACACTTCTTGAAACTAGACTCTGCCTTCCTTCTGGCTTTTGAAGGCATAAGGAAGTGCTTATAAGATGTAGAAATGTGGTTTTAATTAAAATTAGTAAACAAATCTGAACTTAGAGGTTATCCTGCTCTGCAGTCTACCAATGCTGTTCTCAGATCTGATAGTGATTGGAACCTAGAATAACTAAAAATAAAAAGAAAACTATAAAAGGGTGCTTATATTAATTTTCAAAACTGTGAAGGCTACAGTTTGTTGAAACTGATGACAAGAAGGTCACATGATGCTGCTTAGGTGGGTGGAGGCTGACTGCTGGAGCTCCAGACCTCCACACCAGAGACAATTAAAAAGTTCAACTATTATTTTCCCTAGTTAAAGCCCAACCAGCACAGAAAGACATCAGAATATCCAAAGAACAAAATGCAGGAGTTAGACAATGACAATTTAAACAGCCCCAATTCTATGATGCAAGAATCGAAAAGGCACAAGACTGGCTCTCTAGTGGGGATAAAGATGGAGTTAGCATGATTGCAGAGCAGGTTTCCAGAATATTACAAGAAATGCCAGCACTACATTCATCAGTTACGGTTGCCCTTGAAGAAATCAAAAATATTAAGGGCATGGTGGAGACCCACACAATCAGATTGAACAATGCCGAAGCAAGAACAGCCAGCCTGGAAAAATGATTAAAAAATAAAGAGGAAAGAATCAAAGAAGCTAGAAATCTTCACTGAATGGAAGAAAAGATGGAATACCAATACCAAGATAATTTTTCTCTTAGAAATAATCTCTTACTATTCAGACTCCCCAAAAACAAAGAAGGCAAGGATCCAGTGGACTCCATTCAAAAATGCTAAAAAGTCTATTTAGCATACTGCAGGGCAAAATGGAACACTCAACTGAATGCGCCCATAGAAGTCTGGCACCTAAACCAGGTCCTAAAGAACGTCCCTCGAGTGCTAATCTTCAGATTTGCAAATTTCCATGAAAAAATATTTTCCAGCAGAAAGCATGAGAAAAACAAAGCCTGAACTCCATAGGGAGCAACATAAAATTATTTAATGATTACAGCCAAGGAGTTTTTGAAAAGTGGGACAAATTGGTGGCTATTAAAGCAGGACTACACAAAGTTAACGTGAGGTTTCACTTAATTTACCCAGCTAGGTTCAAAGTGTAGCTAAAAATGGAATATAGCTATTCAACACAGTTGAAAGCATCAGAGCAGGACTTAGCCAAACAGTACCTAAATACATTCACATACAAGACATCTGCCTGCCCAGCAGCTGATCTTATGGGATATAAATAACAAACTGAATAAGAATCATAGACTTGTTTATGTATGGACTGATTAGGGACCAGTGAGTTATGTTTTGAATTACAGCCACTACCCCTAAAGAAATAACTTTACTATCTGCCTTAAGGTCTAAATAAACATTATGACAGGGCAAACAAGATGGCTGCTCTTTGTCAAAAGCCAGAAACTTACATAACCTAAGACTGGGAATCCTTGATTTCACACAGTTGTGAAGCTGCAGCACAAAGATCTGCCTGCTAATCTACAGCACTTGGACTGCATGAACAAGCATGCAACTGCTCAGTGAAAGGCATTTTACTTCCAACAACCCAATGACGTCAACGTAGGTCATCATGCAGGTGCAAGATGAATGATTCAGTGCAACATATGAAATAGCAGTTAAGATGTGCGAAAGCTATACATAAGGTGATTGGTGGCTCAACAAGTACGTTCATGGAGTATTTGATCCACATAAAGAAATTGGAACTAATATCTGGTTTATATGCTTTACTTAGCAAAACACAGAGCCCATCCATGGAACCCTTAAAAACTAGGTGGGAGGAGAAGTCTGGATTGCCTATTTCCCTGGAACTAGGATGTATAGGGGTTGGGTGGTCACTGCCTCACCATTGTGGAGAGAGTACAGCTGGAAGATCTTGGTGCACTTCTTTTGCACACCGACAATTATAAAACTCTATGGCACCACCCAATCAGATGCCTGTTGGAGACAGCATGGGGGAATTGGCTCACATGTCCATATATTTTGAGATTGCCTGATCACATGCTCCTATTGGCAAGCTATTCATGATTCCATGCAACCATTCTTAGGTGGTCAATTTCCTTTTACCTTTACTAACTTTGTATTAGGCTTTCCTGATCTCCTTAAAGGCCATACTAGCAAAATTAAGCTAGGCCAAAGTTTGAGGGTAGCTACCCTTGAATGTCTAACAATACACTGGTTATCACCTCAACCTCCAACACCTGCTCAATGGAAATGGAAAGTTTTTGAGAAATAAACCATGGGATGTATTACTGCAGTTCTTAGGCTTAGACTACCCAAATACTTGGAACTATAGCAGCTTTGGCACCAATGGTGCTCTTCCAATACCTGAGGAGCACGCTCCTTAGGCAAAAATATTGGGATCATTTTTAAGTTTCAACCTGGGACTTAAAGATTTACTGAACCATTCTTTTCTTTGTGATAATATGTTATATCCTGGTTGCTGTTGTGAGGTGAGACCCTTAGCATGTTTACAACAGATTGTGCTGTACTTAAGTGGTATACTATTTATTGTAAATAGACTGGGGAAGCAGGCTAGTGGGTACTTCTTAGAGGTTTATATGTTAGAATTATTTCTCTTTTACCAAAATGTACTAATTTATGGGAGAGATATCGTACTCATTAGTGAACTGGATTGAAAAAATGTTGCCTTTGTATCATATTTCTCCAGTATTGTGGAGCCCCCCTTCCCAGCAGAGAACAAACTGGATTTAATGTTAATAACTGTTTGCATGCCATGGAACTACCGCTGTAGTCTGGTTGATAATATCACAACAAACAGGGCAGAAGAGGTGTTGCAGATGCTGTAGTCTCTTCTCGTCCACATAAAAATGCAATAAGGCTGATGAAAAATGTGAGTGGGTGGAAGATGGCTGGTAACAACTCACATAATGGGGTGGGAGGGGAGCTGCCTAAATAGAATGAATGGTGGGTTACTGAAGAACTTAAATGTACTATAGATGCTGCCAGACAGGGGAAGTACAAAGGACAAAACTCACTGGAAGCCACAGTAACACCTGTAAATGGGATAGTCGGGGAAGAATTATCAAAAGAAAGTTATAAACACGGATGGTAGGGAATTTAGGAAAGACATCTAACACACAATTCTGAAATATGCGAACAGGTGGAGGGATGTTATATTGCAGTGGAGAAAACTATATCTAGGGTAACAGAAACTAATCAGCTTGTTGGTGCTTCAAGGATCATAGGTGAAACTGCTATAGACAACCAATTAATTATAAATAATGGAGTGCATTTTGTGCTGGGGAGCAGATGAAAAGGTTATATGGTACAATTATGAAGTAGCTATGACCCATGAAAGAGTGGCGAGACAAGTAGTACAATACTAGGAACCAAAAGTCAGCCATACACACACAGGAGTTTTGAAATTAAAAGGCTTTCTGTTTTTAACAATGTTAATGATGTAAGTCATAACTGTATCACACATGTTAAGAGGTGCTGGGGTCTGAGAATTTAATAGCCAAGTATATAGAATAGTCACCTTAATAAATTGTTTCTTGAATAAGAGGAAAGAGATTTGATAGCATACTGAGCATAGCAAATGACAAGAATTAAATTGATGGAGGAGGTAGTAGAGCTGTGGGCAAGATGGTGCCACAGTCTAGGAGATCATCATCAGCATAAGTAGACAAAAAGGCAAAGGAGTAGAAGAGATTGTGTCACACTACACAGAAGTTGGGTACAGGAGATTAAAGAAATGTATCATCAAGATGTTTGATAAGCAGAGCAAGAAGGGGCAACACAGATGACAAGAAACATATGATTGTGGATGCTTCTAATATTACATTTATAACGTGGAATATTAAAGGGATGCAAACAGGGCAAAAAGGACAAAACACTACAGCATTTGAAAAAGAACCAAGCCTAGCTAGCCTTCTCACAGGAAACAGATATGAAAAGTTCAAAGGTACATATGATGAGGAGAAACTGGGTTAGGGAAGCATATGGTTCTCAGAAAATAGAAGGAAAGGAGGCATTCAAATATTGATACACATGAGTATAGACTTTACAGAAGATGTTATCTGGCAACACCCAGAAGGGAGAATTCTAATAGCTGCAAAAAACAAACTAACAAATAGCATTAATTAATATATATGGCCCCAATAGTGATGACAATGTTTTCTTTAGTAGTATCTCAGAACACTGATCAAACTTACAAAATATAAATGGATTGTTGGAGGTGACAAATTTGGTGCTGGATCCAGTTTTAGATCGCAAAGATAAGAAAAGGACACTTACACAGAGTGCTAAGATAGTTATAGCCCTCATGGAAGAGAACAACATGATAGATATTTGAAGGATATTCCACCCAGAGGAATGTGAATGTACCTTTCATTCAAACACACATAGAATGGCTTCAAGAATAGATTATGGCTAGTATCTAACTCTGATGCCCAGGACATAATGGGAGTAGAAATACTTTCAATTACTATATCAGATCATGCCCTAGTAAAACTTGTCATTGAACAGAACATATCAGGGCCCAAAGCTCCATGCTGGAAATTCAATAATTTTATACTA
Organism: Neoceratodus forsteri; assembly: GCA_016271365.2. NCBI lineage: Eukaryota > Metazoa > Chordata > Ceratodontiformes > Ceratodontidae > Neoceratodus > Neoceratodus forsteri. The sequence goes on along the minus strand of CM057451.1, from coordinate 142,036,394 downwards.
CAGGATGAAAAAAAACAAGAATGTTATCAGGGATGAGAAAGAATTCCCTACTTAATAATCTACCAACTGACACCAGCTGGAAAACAATGTGGGAAGCATTAAAATGCTCCATTAGAAGGAAATGCATAGCTTTGTGTACAGAGAGGAAAACAAAACAGACATCAGAGAGAAAGAAGCAGGCTACTGGAAGACTTCAAGAAGGCAGAAGAAATTATAGCCATAGGTAATTGTGATGAAGCCTGGAATACATGGGCAAAAGTAAAAAAAATGAAAATTTACACCAAGCCACAGAACTAATATATAGGAGAACAAAAACAAATGATATATCTAATAACCCCAAAGCAACCACAGTATTAGCCTTACAGCTCGAGCAAGAGTGCACCAAGATCCAAATTACAACAACAGACGATAAAGATAGAAAGGAGATCATGACAGATCTGTACAAAATAAATAAGTGCTTCTTTGCATTATATTCAGATCTTCACAAATCTGAAGGCTCTGGATCAATATATGAATTTGCTCAGCTCCTGAATGACTTAAAACCTCCACCCCGACAGAGGAACAAAGCAAGGCACTAATAAAGGACATTTCTGTAGGAGAGCTTATTACAGCTATTAGCAGCCTGCCCATAGGGAAAGCCCCAGTAGAATTTGGATTTTCTCCTGACTTCTATCAAGCATTTGCCATGGAACTCACTCCTGTGTTAAATGAGGTGCTCACAGAATCCATAGAACAAGGAAGCCTACTGAGTTCAATGATGAAAGGAATCATCACTCTGATCTTAAAATCTGGCAAAGATAAGGAAAAATGCACCAGCTACAGATCAGTTATCCTCTTAAATATTGACACCAGTGCTTATTGGTACCACTTAGACGGGTTCTATGAATGGACAGCACATATTGGACAACACAAGAAAAATGGCATACCTAATAGAAATTGCCAAGGATCTGAAGTCACCGGTGGCCCTGGTTACTTTAGATGCCGAAAAGGCTTTTGACTAGGTGGAATGGCCTTACCTATTCAACATCCTTGGGAAATACAGCATTTCCCCAGTCTTTATTGAGATTATAAAATTACTGTGTAACAATCCCAAGATGGTGGTTACAACCAATGGTCTCAAATTAGATACATTCACCCTAGAGAGAGGGACAAGAAAAGGGTATCCCCTATCCTCTACCCTATTCGGTTTGGCTCTAGAACCACTTCTACATATAATAGAACAAGATAACAAAGTAATTGGGATCTCAATAGGAAAAGAACAACATAAACTCACAGCGTACACTGTGATACTTTACATTATTCGCGCCCAGAAAACTCACTTGCTCGAGTATTAAACATTATTAATAACTTTGGCAAGTTTTCAGGTTACAAGTGCAGTATATAGAAAAATCTGAAACCTTACCCATTAATCATTGTTGCAACAAAAATTTGATAGCAGGAATACGGGTACAATGGAAACCAAAAAGTGTGCCATACCTGGGAATAGAACTTTGTGCCATCAACAAAGAAACAGTGGTTGTGAACACCACATCCATTCTACAGAAACTACAGACATCGAGAGGTGGAATAAACTACCAATTTCTATGGGTCAGAAGATACAATCCATTAAAATGAACTTATTACCCAGAGTGTTATTTGTATTTAGCATGTTACATGAGAGTATTCCTCGAGAATGGGTTGCAAAAATCCAAAACCGGATTAGCCTCTTCATCTGGAATAAAAAGAGATCAAGACACAGCCTTAAGAGAATGTCTAGAGCTACACAAAATGGAGGCCTGAAACTGCCAGACGTCAAATAACCAGTGGGCAGTAAGCACAAAATACCTTAATAAATGGATATTAAACTAATCCGACCAAGAGCAGAACACCTACATTCCAACATGGCTCAACAGAGAGAGACAGTGAGAGAGAGAGAGACATTTGTAACAAAGCAAATATAATAACTGTCTACACTGTTATACGGTACATTACCTCCATCCTTAAAGAGATTGCCCCTCTCGAGCACATATAAGATACTAACCAAAACCTATGAAGGAGACTGGTTGTGCTACCAAATATTGTCTCAAACAACCCATATGGAAAAATAATAACATTAAAATCAACAATAAAGTTGTACAAGAAAACTACTGGGATGCCAGGGGTATAAGAAATGTTAGATGATTATAGACCAGCAAACTTTTATATCCGTTAGATCTTTGATGAGTATATATGACCTTAAACCTTGTGAAACATTTAAACTGTTACAAATTCAGCATGCCATTCAGCAACATTGAAAAAAAGCTCTCTCAAAGAAGTGCCAGAGCCATCGCTGATGGAGTGCTTTAATAACCTAAGAGATGATTGCTCAATTTCACAATGCTATATCCGTCTCACAAATAACAAATATGAAAAAGTAGAAGAAACAATTGAATGGTGGAGCACCTGTCTTCATAAAGACACATCACAAGGAAGTAGAAGGACATCTGGGCCTTCTCTCATAAAGCTATGTCGATACAAGACCTGAGAACACAAAAGTTTAAGATAAGTATGGGTTGCAAGAAGGAGAGCATCCAATTGGTCAAACAGCATCAGGTGACCGTGGATTAAATTCCTTTAATCCACACTTGGGTGACCTGCACTTCTTTCTTCAAAGCAAGTGATGTGATTATCCCACCAAAATCATATCCCTTCCCACAGATGCTGTATAGTGGTGACACAGAAAATGTTGCTGATAACTGCAATATTGTGAGTAGAAATTGAAAGATGTTCAGCAATTCTATACATATTTACATGTGATTATTAGCAGTAATGTGTCTACAATTTTTTTTTTTACTTACCTTGTATTTTGTCAATTGCTAGTTAAAAAGAATCCAATTGAATCTTTGTATTATGAAGTCAGAAACTCTCTACTGGCAAGACTATTTACATATCCACAATGCAGTGCTTGCAACTCATGGAAGTAATGTATTCTCATACATGGTAAAAAACAAGTAAAACAGATGTTCTAATGTGTTGTACTGATTACAATAGGAAAGGAGCTGTGTTACTTTGCTCTCCTGTGTTTTGAACACTAAAAAAGTATTGATGTCATTACAATATAATAATAATAATAATTTTATTTATAAAGTGCCTTTCAATTTCTAAAGCACTGTACAGTTTAAAACAATACAAATCAAACATTAAAATCAGATATCAAACACAGATAAAAGCAGTAATAAATCATCAAATTCAGAGCAATCAATTTTCCAAGAAGGCCATTTGCCATAGATGGGTTTTCAAACCCCACTTGAATTCCTCCACGGAAGTGCACTCCCATAACCGGCGAGGTAGAGAATTCCAAAGAGTGGGCACAGCATAAGAAAAAGCCCTACATCCAGATGATTTAAGATTCACTCTTGGCATCTCCAGCAACCCCTCATTGGCCGAGCGGAGCGATTGGCCAGGGCAGTAAGGAATCAGAAGTTCTTTCAGATAGGCCGGACCCTGACCGTGAAGGGCTTTGAAAGTCAATAAACTGACTTTAAAGGTGATCCGCCACCGTATAGGCAGCCAGTGCAGTTAGCACAGTTATAAATAAACAACAGTCTACTCGTATACTCTAGGAAGCAAATGACTCTGCAAGGGAATGTATAATACAGGTATTCTTTTGCTGATTAAGAATAGTGCAGTCCACAGCAAGCTTGCCAGTGCTCAGCTGTACTTTCCACATGTTGTGTTTCACTTAGTTTAGATGTGATCATTAGCAGTAATATGTCTACAATGTTTATTTTTACTTTACAAAAACATTAAGTAATTCTTTACGTACTAGCTTTACATTTACTAATATAGTACTTTTTTTTACCTAACTTACTCTCAGGATCAACTGTTCAGAAGTGTATTTCTCAGAGAATGACAGAGCTACTGCATAATACATATTATTTACATACCCATAATGCAGTGCTTGCAACTCATGGAAATAATGCATTCTCAAACATGGTAAAAAGCAAGTAAACGGATGTTGTAACATGTTTTTGTTGATTACCTTAGGAAAGGAGCTATGTTACTTTGTGCTCCTGTGTTTTGAACATAAAAAAGTAATAAAGTATGCAGGTCATTACAATATAAATAAACAACACTCTACTCATATACTCCAGGAAGCAAATTAATGTGTTAGAAAAAGTGTCATACACAGTTATGCTGCAACTGATTAAAAATAGAACAAATTTCCACAGAATTGTGCAGTCCACAGCAAGCTTGCCAGTGCACACTTGTATTTTCCACATATAGTGTTTCACTTAGTTTATATGTGATCATTAATATTAATGTGTCTACAATGCTTTTGTACTTTACAGAAAGATCCAACTGAACCACAAAATGTTTATCCTGAGTCTACATGTGGAACTATTTTTTCAGATGGAAGGATACACAATAAAATTAGTCTTTTCCAGCCTTAAAATCACCTTTTCTGAGCATTATCTGTGTCCTTCATGCAATCCATGTAATATAAGTGCAATAACCCATAACAGGGTGTGGGGTTATAAGCATTTAATCCATGCCTGGAGCACTCTGAGGACACTCGATCTGTGGCCTCGTGCCTCACAATGTACCCCAGGTGTGGATTAAATGCCTATAATCCCACACCCAGTCATAGGTTATTGCTAACCTATTACATCCCCATCAAGCTGTTTAAAAGGAAAATAATACAGTCCTATCTCTGCTCTAAATATGGTAAAGAAGAAAGTTCACTTCTACATGTGCTGTGGGACTGTTCAGAAATAAGAACCTTTTGGAATGAAATCAAAAGTAAACTAAATACTCTGTTAGGTTTACAAGAACTTATTACTCCAGAGGTACACATTCTAGGTCATGTAACTAATAAAGAAGTGGCAGTTAGCAGAAGGCACAGCATATATCTAGTTGCAAATGTAACCAAGCGGCAAATACTAAAACTTTGGCTAGACAAAAAGAGACCTACATATACAGGATGGTTACATGATGCACTAGAAACCTTAAGAATAGAAAATGATAGCTCATGGCATTAGGAAAGCCTTTAATGCATATCTCAGGAAATGTGGATACTTACATGCCCTGACTGACATCCCAAGTGGAAATGAATAAATATATAGCTCCATAAACACTAGGATAGCATATGACTTTTAACCCAACTTGCAGAAATGAGATAGGTACCCTCAGAACATAGTGTACATGGGTTCTTTCTCCTGTCCTATAACAACCTCTAAAGTCAGCAGTAGCTAATAACACATACCCAGAGCTTATATCTCAGATGGTCACACTATAACTTTAATTTTAAAATTGTTAGAAACGTTTAGCCCTTTCAGAATGGCACAACAAAAGCTAGCATACTATACAGTTTTGATGAAATGTGCTCTTGTGTTAAATGTAGCTGGTCTTTTTGTCTGTTTATGCATATAGAAAATATTTTAGACCACTGGTCTGTAATTACTTGGGCCTATAAATTAGAAGACCAACCATCAGATAAAAGAAATTCTTATGCAATAGTGTTGTCTCATACATGGCTACTTGAGGTCCTCTCGATGAATAATGAATTACTGATACGATAGCAGGTCATTGTTAAAGTCATAACAATATGAATGTTTGTATTTGTGATTTGACAACTGTATGCATGTTATGTATGATGTTTTACTCTTTTTTTTTTTTTAACCAATTATTTTACCAGGTGAGACACACTAAGCTGAAAGCTTGTTTGCAGGTGCAACCTGGGAGCACAAGGAAGTTAAGTGACTTGCTCAGGGTCACACTGTATGCACCTAGGGGGCTGTGGGATTCAAACCCAGGTCTCCAGATTTGCAGCTCAGAGCCTTAACCCACTGCGCCATACTGCCTCTACTCAAATCTCTATAAAATATAGATTAAAAAAACTGACAACAAGGTAAGCTTTGAGGCTACTGGTCTCGTCAGTGGAGAAAGTGACATGGTGGTTGGGCATCAGATGGTACACGATCATCACACAGATTGCGTGAATACATTCCAAGTTCTATTCAATTTCCTAGCCAACCACTCTGCATGAGGCTGTTGTATTTTGTGAGGACTGGAATGTTTCATGCCTGATGTTTAAACGTAACAATGTAGCATGCCTTTCCCAGCTGGAAGAGGTATGGGAACATTTAACCAGATCAGAAATAGGGGTGAGGGCTGGGTTTAGGATTACAGTATTATGTGTGCATTAGTACAAACATTTTAAATTGACAGTTATAAAATGTGAAGGAAAATTACTGTGTCCTGATTGGTCAAGAGCTGTGCAATGTCAGACTATTACCATTGGTTAAAAAAGTGCTGGCACACTAATGTATCAGTCTTTGTAAAAAAAAAAAAAAAAAAAATCCTGACTAATACAAACATGGCCATCACCTCTACTTTCATCAAAAAAGTCAGTTAATAAAATGAAACTCCCTTAAACATACACCAGATGAAGTACTTCTTATAGCTTTACATTTTTTAGCTTCTTGCATATCAAAAAACCCTTCCTGTCCTCAACTACCTACCAGGTAACTCTTGGCTTCTTAACCCTGCCCAGATAAAACTGAATCTCTTGCTTTACTGAGGTTTTCAGATGTGTGTGTTTGTGTGGGGAGAGGTGCAACATCCAGCCAGTAGAATTCTGCAGAAGTTTGAATTCTTGCATTCCACGATAAATATTCCATCTACTGAATGTAATGAATGACAGATGACAGACGGGTATGGACTTCTTTTTACTAGTCACTTCTAACAAAAAATAGCTGTTTTTAAATTGAAAAAGTTCCTTTTGTTTAAACATTTCTCAGTTTTCCCCATTTTATATGTGCAATAAGACATGCCTGCATGTGGGTAATTATGTGATAACACTTCCAGGTGCTGAAGGCTTAAACAACTCATGCTTCACAATGCACCTGAGCATGCATTTATCGCATAATTAGCCACATCATGTTGCGTCTTACTGCTTAGATATTTTCAATATAGGTTGATTGAAACACACAGAAGAAGGTGACTTATTCCCTAGGACTTATATGAAAACAAGCAATCATCCTGTGTTCTCCCTCTGTACACTGCATGCTCCAATTTCCTGCCATTTTAACCTGTGCTTGTCCCTCAGCTATCCCTCTAAAACACATACGGAACATTTTCCCAGGCCTAATCCCATGAGGCATCCAGGGTCCTGTGCTTGCCTTCATGGCTGGTTCACAGCAGACATGGATGGCAGGATCTACCCCCACCGGAAGGGAACACATCGAGTTACTGGTACTTTAGAGGAGCAACATCCAGGACTTTGCCCAGCCCTAAGGTGGTTGGGTTATTGGTAGGTGTCACTCACTGTGTAGCTGGGTATTGCAGCAGTAATGTACACTCCCAAGGACTGGAGGGCTTCTAGCATGCATACATATGCATGCAGATGGAGAACCAGCTGGCATCCTCCCACCTGTGCATTGTCCCAGTGCTATACTACCACGCAGAACACCAAGTCAGCAGTGATGCAATGGAACTAAGTATCCTCCCCCTCTGGCACATGTTCTCTGGGGTGCTTAATCCTCCTCCTCTCCTGATGACTGTTCATTCCCGAACCCTGGCCGCTGGCTTCAGCAGGGGTAATTCTGCTGCTGCACCAATGGTCTGGTGTGGTGGATCATCTGTTTATTTCAACAGAAATACTGACTGAAACACAAAGAAGAAGGTGACTCACTCCCCTGGACTTTATATATAAAGACAAGCAATCATTCTGTGTGTGTTCTCCCTTTGTCCACTACATAGGTTTCATAGGTTACTACAAGCCAGAAGGCAAAAGTCCATAATGCTTGCCATTTAAGTTTACTAAGAGTTTATACAAAATTTGGTAGAATTAGTCATCACCGAATCCAAGTTAATTTTAAAACGGTCCATACTTCGACTATCTACTACCACTAGGGTTGGAAGGCTATTCCAAATTTGAATAGTTCTTAAACTGAACCAGTATTTCCTTCTATGGGTGTGCCACTTGCTCATCAACAGCTGTTTGTCATGTTTCCGGTGACTGACTCTAAGTTCTGATTTAATTAGCCCTAGTCCTGTTGCAAGGGCAGAATCCCTTAATGAACTATATATAAAACACAAACCTCCCCTCAATCTTCTATAGCTCAATGTATACATGTTCAGAAGTTTAAGTCTTTCTTCATAAGTCTTTCCCTCCATGCCCTTAATAGCCCTGGTGAATCTTCGTTGGACCCTTTTGATTTTCGAGATGTCGTCTTTTATGTAAGGGGACCAAACCTGGATACAATATTCAAGATGAGGCCTGACCAAGGCAGAAAACAGTGGCAAAAGTACATCCTTCAAACGACTGGCTACATGTCTAAGAATACAGTTTAGGTTCTGGTTTGCCCTGTTGACTTGGGTGGTACAATGAGTTCTATATTTTAAGTCAGGAGTAACCAGTATTCCTAGATCCTTCGCTTGAGTAGTTTCATTACTATTTCTGTCCCCAATTTGTATTGAAAATGTTGATTATGGGTACCCAAGTACATTATTTTACATTTATCGTTATTCAGGGTAAGCTTACTAGCATGGGACCAACATAAAATTTGATCCAGACAATCCTGAAGAGCAGATCTTGCATTAATATTATTAACTATAGTGCCTCTGCGACAATCATCAGCAAATTTCAACATCCAGATATTATTATTATCAATTTTTAGGGTGGAAACATATACATTGAATAGACATGGTCCCAACACAGATCCTTGGGGAACACCACTTGGGATCAGGACCCAATTTGAAAATTGTCTATTAATAGTGACTGTTTCCTTCCCTCTAGCCAATTACCAATCCAGTTTATAATATTATTACTAAGATTGGATGCCTTTAGTGTGCCCAGAAGCTCGATGTGTGGCAACTTATCGAAGGCTTTGGCAAAATCCAAAAAAAAAACCAAATCCACTGGATTGCCTTCATCAACAGCACAAATAACCTTATTATAAAAAAGTTAATAGATTAGTTAGGCAAGATCTAGACTTCGTAAGCCCATGTTGAAGAATGTCGGATTGCTCACTAATATGCATATGTTCCAATATAAAGTATTTAATGAAACTTTTCAAAATTTTCCCAATGATAGCGGTAAGGCTAATAGGTCTGTAGTTTTCAGGTTTATTCCTTGGGCCTTTTTTGTGAATAGGAACCACAGTTGCCACTTTCCAGTCATAGGGAACTTCTCCAGAGTCTAATGAATGTTGGAAAATGTTAGTTTGGGGTGGGGTGCCTCGGGGATCGGTTTTGGGACCAATTCTTTTTGACATATTTATATCTGATATGACATTAAATCTAAATAGCTTAGTTATAAAATTGGCTGATGATACTAAATTAATAGCCCAGGTTGATACTATGGAAGATTACCAAAAGCTTGTAAATGACCTAAAAAAAATTTAAATATGGGCTGATAAAAATCAAATGACTTTTAGTACCGATAAGTGTGTTGTTATGCATTTTGGGAAAAATAATCTGCATTATGAATACACACTAAAAGGTCAAGTAATAAAAACTATAAACCAGCAAAAAGACTTAGGTGTAATAATAGATTCCGATCTAACATTCCAAGCACATTATAACAGTATTATTAACAAAACAAACAGGTTAATAGGTTGCATAAAAAGAAACTTTGCCTCTAGAAACAGAAAATGTTATCATTCCACTGTATCGGGCCTATGTTAGGCCTCATTTGGACTACTGCTCCCCTTTGTGGAACCCATATTTGAGGAGGGATGTAAATAGGATGGAGGGGGTTCAGCGGAGAGTTACCAAAATGGTGGAGGATATATCAAGTATGAGTTACGAACAAAGACTGGAGGAACTGGATATGTATTCCCTGGAGCAGAGAAGGAAAAGAAGAGATGTACTTTTTATGCATAAAATATATAAGGAGGAAGAGTTACTTATACAATTAAACCTATCATACAATAAACACAAATGTAATTTAAGAAGTCATAAATATCAGCTATCTCTAACGTACCCTAAAAATAATAAAAGGAGATTTTACTATACCCAGAGAATAACTACCCTGTGGAATTCACTACCCAGTTTTTTGCTAGAAAACACTGATCATACAATCTTTAAACACAAACTTGATTCAATCCTGTTAAGATAAACATGGAACATACCAGCTTGGCTGGAGACATACTTATATGGGCCTCGACTTTCGGTATTTCTATATCTCCTAGTATAACTCCTAGTTTATACTCAGTAAGTTCTTTTAATACCATTGGATAGATTTAATCTGGGCCGGAGGATTTATTGATGTTAACTTGTTTTAATTTGTCCAATACATCTTTTGATTAGATTTTGAATTGTCCTGGTACAGAGGTCTCACATGTACTCATTCTAGTTGGCACATTTTTAGTAAACACTGAAGAAAAATATTGATTTTGTATATCTACTGTCTCCTGATTATTAGCTAAGGTACCTATGTTTGTAATAAATGGTCTTATAGTATTTGATTTCCCCTTAACTTTATTAATATGAGAAAAAAAAAGCTTTTTTGTTGTCTTTAACCTTTGATGCCAAATGCACCTCAAATTGAGACTTTGCTTTTCTACATGCTCCAGTCACCTGTTATTTTAACCTGTGCTTGTTCCCAGGTGCCCCTCTGAAACATGTACTTACCCCATGGATGCCCCCAGACCTGATCCCCTAAAGCATAGAGAACACCGTGGCTTGATTCCACAGCAGGACCCCAGCAGACACAGATGGCAGGATCTGCCTCCACTAGGGGGAACACATCTTGTTACTGGCACTTTACAGAGCGGACATTCAGGGCTTTGTCCAGACCTGAGGTGAAAGGGTTGATAGGAATCACTAACTGTGGGGCAGGATATTCCCCCTGTAATGTACCCTCCCTAGGATGCTGGCAGGAGGGCTCCTAGCACACACATCAACAGGCTTGCAAATGGAGAACCAGTTGACTGCCTCCCACGAGTGCATTGTCCTAGTGCTGCATTACCATCCCAGAATGCCAAGGTAGCAGTGATGCAATTGGACAAAGGATCCTCCCTCCCTGGAGGATAACATCTAATGGGATGCTCGATCCTCTCTTCTCCTCGATGACTTGAGCTCGTTCCCAAACCATGGTTGCTGGTGTCAGGAGTGGCAATGCTGCTGCTGCACGAATGGGCTGGTGGGGTGGATCATCTGTTTATACAGAGTTTTTTTTTTTTATTTCAATAGACTTTCTCTCAGACTTCATCAGTGCGGCTAAGCAGACTTCTCCCTGTATGTTTTCTAGGTCACACTTTTTAATATATGTTGTTACAAAAATATGTCAGCATAGAGAGCTGAAATAGCTTAATTAGAAGAGCAGAGCTGAAGTAGTTAATTTGGGAGAACACAAGAATGAAGATCTACACCGACCTGCTGGCGCAGAGGCACGATCGCTATCTGTGGTGCCGACCCGGGTTCAGGAACAGACTCGGGAGTAGGAGGGCCAGTCGGAGGGAGTAGGACTGAGTGTCCGGTAGACTGCTCTCCTACACCAGGGGCAGGTGGGGTTGAGTGTCCGATGCATGACAGACCCCTAGCAGAACCCGGGAGTTCTGCTGTGGTCGGCGCCTGCATGTTCGGAGAGTGGGGCGGACATGGGTCATCATTGCACGTCCCCACCCCCGAGAGGTTTACAGCATACAAAATGCCAGCCCCTGCTAATGAGTCAGCTCCATTGCTATTTATTCTGGCCACCAGAGTTCACTTATCTACAGCCAAACTCAGAGGGGGGTAAGCCCGAGTATGAGGGGATGGCTGCCGGAGCCTGGTGAGCCCATTCTGGGGCTTGGGGAGCCAGCACAAAAAATATAATAAAAAAAAACAGAATGAAGATCTAAAGGTCCCAAGTTGGATCCTTGGTTTCGGCAAATCGGTTTAAAACACTTCCAAACATGGTATTAATCCACACTGTTTCCACCTTCAAGCTCAGACTAGATAAGTACACAGAGACAGCAATGGCTGCCTTTGATTTATCTTGCTGCATAAAGTTGTAAATGTTGTGTAATTGATGACACATCTTGTTTTGTGTGTGTGTGTGTTCTGTATATTGTTTCACTGGTATATTTTTTGTATTGACTTATTATGTGTGTAAGCCCCACAATTTGGGCTTACCTGTGTAGGCTCCGGCCCCAGACCTGGCTCCGATGCTTCTCCAAGGGGTCCTGGGTGGGACCCGGATCCTGGCGCCTCTTATCACCTCGCGGCTGCCGATGCTGCTGCAGTCCTTAGCCCCGTGGGAACTTCCTGCTGAGGGGCCGAGGTTTCCAATGTTGTTTCCGCACCTCTGTGTGCTATGGAAAATGGATCGGGGATCTTGGTAGGTTAAAAGCCAGGCCACCCCATTGTAAATAAAATTATGGTGGCCACGCATGTGTGGCCACTGATGTAAGATTTAAAGGAGCCACTGCCAGATTTTCAGCTCGGCCAAGTGGCCACCTATAAAACCCACATATCCCTGGCTCCAGGAGTCACAGGGGAGCTGGGGAGAGGATGACTTTGTGACCGGAAGGCCTCCAGTCTAGGGAAGGCACAGTTTTAGCCCTGTGAGAGGGCTAGATCAAATAAATCGGTTTACCTATAGTGCTTTGACAGTGCTAGCCCTGACATCCCCTACAGCGGCGGCTGCAATGCTGACTGTCGGCACTGCAGCCATGGGATGTCAGCACACACAAGTGGGGGCTGTGCCCCAACCTATGTGGGGGCTGTGCCTCAATAATTTCCAGTCTCTAGGACTTAACCTGAATCAGAGTTGACTGGGGCAACACCAGCGAGTAAGAAACCCGACCGGGCACACGAGACTACCACAGCGACGGGCGGGTTTTGCCCGATTCCTGTTGCTGTGGTGGTCTTTGCTGTGCCGGAGTCGCTGTGGTAACAGTATACCAAATAAATCAGGGCCGGACTGCAGAGAGCCCTACAAGGAGACAAAATGGCAGCCCCCATCAAAAACTACCGAATCGGGCTGCTGGATAAAATATACAGCCAGCCATGAGATCATCTGGTATGCTACAGCCAATGAGAGGGAGGCTGCTAGGGGGAAGATACAAGACTATTTTGCTACCAGAAAGAGGTGGTTGTAGTCGAGAGGAGCTGCAGGGTGGCTGTGACGAGACAGACTGTCCAACTTTATCAAGTCTGCCTGGCTGTTTAAACCCCAGCTACCTCAAACTACTAAGTTGAGAGCAGGAGGAATAGTAGCTGTTTTGTGTGACTAAAGCAAAAAGGAAAAAGTGTTCTATAGCAGCCCAAGCAGTTGGACAATTGTTTGAACAGGGAAAAAATGTTGGGCTGCAGACCTTGAGTGAGCCCCTGCTCCCCCTGGAGCAGAAATTGGATGGGGAAGTGAACGTTTGGCCAGGGGAGAGACTGTAAGTGTCGAGGCAAGCCGCTGGGACAGGTCACAACACTGCTTGTGGAGGCATCCCGAGATAGGGGCTGTGAGGTGAGAGACTGGAAGACCCGCTGCACTTCGCAGGTCCGCGGCTAGACGTACAACATAAGGGTTTGAGGAACACAGGCAATCAAGGTTCCTCGGACTGAAGACGACGACATCCTGGGTTGAAGGACAGAACAGACCTGCCTGAGTGAAGCCTGTCTATAAAGGCCTGTAGGTGAAGGTGGCAAGGCCAGGCAGGCAAAGATCAACACCCCTCGAGTTTGTCCAGTTCTGGCTTCCCACCAGTGGTGCACCACCAATGTACAGCCTCCACGGTACCGTGCAACTCATCTGGCTGTGAACCCTGTGTGAACTGCAACAACCACAAGTACCCCGAGCTGCTGCTCTGGGGAGTCTATTAGTAAGCTAGCCAGAAAGAAGACTGGGGGCAAATCTCTGCACAGGTTTTTTTAGTGACATACCAGTTTGGCAAGCCTAGGATTACAGTCTGAAGTGTGTTTCATGTTTATCTGGGCGCCGATGAAAGACCCCAGGCCTGCATCACCGAGCAGTGAGGTACCCAACGTACAAGGACAATCTGCGTGCACCCAGGGGTGGGAAGAGGGGTTGCTATGGGGAAAGTTATTGACCAACTAAAGTGAATGGTGGTTGACATTCTCCTCCTCGTGTCCCCCCCTCCAATAAATAAGGCTACTGTTTGCATTTTATCCACCGTCACTGGGTTATTGAAAGAGTGCTGTTGGGGGTGTGGGAAAAAGTATTGTCGGGGCAGTTTACTTATTTCCTGGGAGGAGTGGTAACCTGTTCTTTATCCACAGGAGTTCCCTGCCACTACCCCAGGTGGAGGCACCGCACCACATTTGCTACCACTGCAGAACCCAGGCCAGCCCCCTCGGAAGTGCGTGCTGAATTACCCCGAGGGCCCTGGTGTAGCCTAACTGAGTCAAAGGGCTGTTACACAAACAGTATGTGACATTTGGTGGGGAGGCAGAAGAGAGAATGAGGTTGCACTGTGGCTAACATGATTCTGAGATAGGCAAACCCTCCAACTGTACCGGTTTTGCCGGTACAATACCATTTTTTAAACAATGGTACTGTATCCCGAGTCATTTGTACCATGTACCGAATTTGGGGAACTTGGAGGTTTTTGTTGCAAAAGTCGTTTTTTTGGAGCCAAGCCGCAGCGCTGACTGCCGCTAAGCAGCACAGTCCCAGTCATGGAGCATCCCATCCTCGGTCGTTGCATTGTAACCACCAGAGAGAGAGTGGTTTGCTGGTGTGTTACTAGGTGCCCTGCAGAGGGTGCCTTACAATCGCAGGACAGTTCCTGACCAGGACCGAAGTCTGCTGCTGACAGATGATCTCCTCAGCTCACTGCTGACCTCGCTAGTGCTGATGACAGAGTCACTGGCGGGAGAACGAGCAGCCCTGAGTGGTTACTTGCCTTGCGTGAAGGTGTGAAGCCCACGTGCAGCACTGAGGTGTCAGTGACTAGAGGATCTGACAGTGCGCAGTAGACAAGTCATGGTAAAGTAATCTGCAGATTTCGGGAAAGTTTTAATTATTTGTTTTGGCAGGCTCTGGTGTTTGAGACGCGACGCCGCGTCTTTGGATCTGCTTGAACTGAATTCTCCTTTGCTCGTCGCTGCTCTGCGACCGTCCTGTGTTGTGTGGTGTAGGTAGTGGTGTCCCGGACTGTCCGTCGGTGACTCACTGGTAGGTCTCCCCCCCCAGCTGTCTGGGCCGGATCAGAGCTGTCAGCTTCAGAGCTGCTATAAAGCGGCAAAAGTAGAACATCACCAGCTGACTGTTTAATTTCAGTCAGGAGTGTGACAGAAAAAGCAAATAAGCAGCAGAGCTCACTGCAGGCCAGAACTGTGCTCAGAGGGACAGAGAGAAGCCGAGGACTGGGCTGATATATAACTCAGTAAATACTGCCTAAAAATAAGCAAATAATAAAATCTGAACAGGCTTCCTGTGTGCTGTGCCCTGACTCACCCCACCACATCATCCAGGGCACACAACATTCTTGGGGGGGGGGGAGGTGACCACAGATGGTCACAGCACTGTTGGTGGTCACTGTTGCTTGCAAGTGGTGAGGGCACTGCAGTCAGGATAGGCACTCCTCCTGCAGAATGCTGGATGGGGCTAGTGCTGCTTGCAGGTGGGGGGGGGAAGGGGGGCCAGGACCCCTCCTGCAGAATGATGTATGGGACTTCCTGGCCCATGTGTAGCCCTTCCCCTGTTATAAAATTAGCTACTTGGGGCCCTAACATCAGCTATGGTACTATGGCCCCTTGGGAGCCAACTGATACCCCCTCCTTGTTACTTCCTGCCTGCCTTCTGCAGGTTTTATATTTAAGCAATATACCCTGACAGGGTGTGGGTAAACTGGTGAATTTACCACGGCTGGTGTGGTTCGGTCAAGAGGCGCAGCCGGGTGACTTAACCACACCAGGAGTGGTAAACTCACCAGTATACCCACACCCTGTTAGGGTATATTGCTATTATACAATAGTTCCATTTTTATACTGAAAAAATAGTAAAGAAAGTTTCTTTCATATTTTTATGCAATTTTTGGGCGATTTTATTGCTCCGGCAGAAGAAGTACTGCTAGGTTCTGGGGCTGTGGAGTATTGCTTTGTGCTTCATAGGGCAGTGTGGTTTTATTTTTGGGAGGTGGGGGCACAACTAGGAAGTGTTTGAATCTGGACCTGGATTGTTTTTTTGGTTGTGTCCTGGCTGCTTTTTGATATTTGAGCCGGGACAGGATTCAAATTTGTTGCTCATTTGTTTTTGGTTTTTTAGCACGGAGGTACTACTCCATTTTTTGCTACTTGTGCGCATGTGTGGTAGCACTGGTAATTGCCGCGGTTACTGTTAGGTGTGTTTTTAGTTCTTCCATTTTGGGCCGAGATAATGCAGTCCATTCTGTTCATATTTCTTTCTTTTTGTTCTGCTTTGGCTCGGTTGAGAATGGTGCAGACTGTTGATGTGTCGCCTTTAGCGTGTGCTAAGCAGCAACAGCTTCTTGTTATCATTTTGGAGCATGGTGATGAACTATCGGATGTTGTCACAGGATTGGGGGGACAACACTGTGTTGAAAGGAATGGGCAGGTACACACTTGGCGTTTTAACAAAAATAGAAGTGTTGGAAATGTATTTTAGCTACAGGTTGTGGCTTTAAAGTACTGTTTGGAGAATTACAGTGCGAGGCCAGTTGGGATACCGGTGTTTAGCGGGGATCCAATATGGCGGATTTTGGGTTTTTGTTGGGTGCTCAGAGTGTTTCTTGAGACATGAGGCTGGTCAGTGATCTCATTCTATGCCATCAAAACGGAAACATATATAATTTTTTTTAAACAACTGTAAGCAATCATGGTATAAGAGGGGTTGGCATGTCTCTGTAAAGGCATTGGTTACATAACTGTTCTTTTTTTTATTTTTCTTAGCCATTATGTGATGCAGCAATTAGAGGTTGAGGACAGAACAGTCATGTAAAATAAAGGGTATATGCAAATATGCATATCAGTCAGTGTTTTAGACTTTAAAAGGATATATTAACACCTCTTATACCATATTGCCCACTGTCGTTTAAAAAACGTTTTTCCTGTATGACCCAAAATTTTGTAGTATTTGCTGAAACAGCTAATTCTTTAGTATCTGTTGTTATCTGCCATAATATTTGGTGTGATAGATGGGCAAATATGCACAACCAGTGTGTTCTGTCACAGAGGGGGTTTGATTCCCTATGACCTTGAGAACGAAGCTCTAGAAGTCAATGGGAATCAGAACCATGAGGTAGCAAAACACATTGGTTGTGCCTTAAGTTGCTCATCCTGTAGTGTAATGTGCTATGTGAAATGTATGTTGTGAGTTCTTTTGATTTCAAAATGAAACCGACCCCTGCAGTCTCTAGATGTTCTACAATGCTGTTCTGCCAATGTAGGGTAGAATCACATTCCATTAGCTTTGAACTGTGGTAGAACAGCATTTTGAAAGGAATGGAATTTTGTACAGGACAACACTCCACAATATAATTAAGCAATAATGCCCAACAGGGTGTGTGTCATGCTGAGATAACATCACGTCTCAGGTGGTTGGGCATAAGGCCGTAGGCCGAGTGCGTCCAATACCTGAGGCGTTACGTTATCCCAAACGACACACACCCTGGAGGGCATTATTGCTATTATACAATGGCTCGTTGCTATATATAAAAGAAAATAATAATTTGAAAGAATGTTTTTATTAGTGTGGAAAAATATTTTTGTTTCTTAAGAGGAGATGCAAAAAAGAGAGTATGCTAGAGGCCGTCCATAATGCCATCTACATTGGTTCACAGTGAGGCTGAGACTAGACCCGTCATGATGTGCTGGGATAACATCACGGTTCCAGCCCCAAACTGACCGATCACAGTCCAAGATTCTTTCTTGCCATTGTAAGATATAAGGTTATGTAGTGCCTTTATTACACGGTGTATTAAAAAAAAAGGATGGATTGCTTATTGTACAAAATGGATTTAAAAATGAGCTTATGTACATACAAAATTGCCAGCAGATACAGGCCATTCCAGCTGTACAGTCTGCTCGAATACCAGTTATCAGCACTCCCAGATCCTTCTCCTCCTCCTTGGATTTGGTTAACGGGACACCCTCCAGCCAGCAACTGTCTCCTGGGTTCTTGTCTCCTAAATACATCACTTTGCACTTCTTGGCATTGAAACCAAGCTGCCAAGTATGAGACCACTTCTCTAGTTTTACCAAATCATCCTGAAGTACTTTTGTTCCCTCCCCCATCTACCTCGGCACAAATCTTTGTGTCATCTGCAAAGAGAATGATCTTGCTCTTAATCCCCACTGCAATGTTGGCTATGAAATGTTAAACAGAACCGGTCCCAGCACTGAGCCCTGTGGTATACCACTTGTTACTGCCTTGGGCTGAGATGTCTCCCCCCCCAAACTACTACCTTCTTCTATCTACCCTGCAGCCATTTCTCGACTCACTTGACCAGTTTCGTCTCTGCTCCCAGACTCTTCAACCCACAGGTCAGCCTACTGTGTGGTACAGAGTCAAAGCATGCCCCCTGCCCAGTACCCTCATAACCCAGTTGTAAAAATCAACCAAGTTCGTCTGGCAGGATCTGCTTGAGACAAACCCATGCTGCCTGCTGTTCTGGAGATTTTAATCCTGTTAAACAGGGACCTTGCTCTTCTGGAGAGGGTCCAGAGGAGGCCAACCAGGATAATAGTGGATCATATGATTTCATGGTAACTGGTCACATCTATCACGGCCACGTGTCACCACTTCAAATTCGTAAATATCCTATCCCTGGTTTATGACCTCTCAAATGTCCACATCTGTGACGAGGTGTTTTCCTGGGCTACTACCTATACTTACCATGCAAGCCTTTCTTCATAGAGATCTACAACCTGCTTGTATAGTTTGACCTATCCTGAACACAATTCATGCCATTCAAATAGTAGCCCCATCCTTCCAAACACCTTGGTAGTCATTAAAGTGTCATT